>CM053788.1:157210915-158475915 GCA_028749045.1 Cupressus sempervirens | reverse complement strand
TGATTAACTATGAATTTTTTACCAAAACTTTTTCGAAAAAAAAAAGTCTCGTGTCTGACCACCCTAACTAATAGAAAATTTTACCAAATTTTTATTTTTATTTTTTTTCTTATACTAGCTGAAGTATAGAATGTGACGCAACTTTTAGATTTAAAAAATGTTATACTGTTTGAAAGTTATAGCTATTTTTCAATCAGTATGTCAATCAGCACTTTACAATTATCTTCATTGATAATTAACAAATAAATACTTATCAAACTCAGAATTTGGCAAAAATTATATTTATGGAATCTAGAGATCGATATTAAAAAACCCTTTTTGTTTTATTCAATTTCGATCAAAATAACATTGTCAGACGGCTACCCGAAGTCTGAGTATCACTAAAACCCTCTTCAAACACATCTTTTGGGTTGACCAGGTAGGCTTGGTATTTACCAAGCCTAATCAGATATCCGATATGTTGAAGTGGGCAAATTTAAAATCTCAACCCATTTTGGAAGGAAAATTGGATTTAAACGTCACAACTTATTATTTCTAAATTATTTCACTTATATTACTATGTAAAGATGTATTTTAATATATTACATATATATAATAATGTAATATAAAGATATAAGATATAATCTAACAATATATACTAATATATTATGTTAATCTTATTACAATCTATAAATATAATTCATATTATTATTATTTTTACTAAATATAATAACGTAATTTATATATATAAAATATGTATTATATATTATTATATTAATATGTATGTTATTAATATATATAATAATGTAATATTTTTATTAAATATAATATGTATTATATATTATTATATTAATATGTATAATAATATTATATATATATAATAACGTAATATATTAAATATAAATATATAATATGTATTATATATATTATTATATTAATATGTATGTTATATATATATATAATAGCATAATATTTTCATTAAATATAATAAAGTAATACATATATATGTTATTAATCTATATATAATAACGTAATATTTTTATTAAATATAATAATGTAATATATATATATATGTTATTAATAGATATGTATAGTATTAATATATATGAGTCAAAGGGGATCATAGGTCAACCATTTGTTGGAAATGAGAATGGAGTAACTGAGAGGGGGAGGGAGTGAATCAGTTACCACAAAAACATTTCACAGTCCCTTAGATGTCTAAAATCTTGATCTTAGTTACAGATTATTGAAACTTGATAATGCAGCAAATACTAATAATTATTAAGAAATGATAATCAAAACAATTCAGCAATCATGAATACTAGAGACACCAGATTTAACGTGGAAACCCAATATGAGAAAAATCACCAATGTAACTAGTTACTATTTTTCACTCTTCTGAAGTAAGCCCTATTAGGAGCCAACCCTGTTAAAGGTTACAAAACACACTGTTAGGTGTGACCCTATTAGAGGATTTAATCACCTTGTTAGGAGTGGCCTTGCTAGAGGTCTTTAGAAAAATTCAACTGAACTGTTACCTTGTTAGAGGATTTACAATAAGGATGTTAAACTCACTCTGTTAAGATATTTGAAATCACGGCTACAATTGTTAGAAAGTAACAATGAATGATCTGAATATAATGCAACTTATCTTTGCTGATACAGATCTCTGTTCTACTTCACTAGATCCTCTCTGATCACATAAAAGCTTTGTAGCTCCACAAGGATATCTGATCCTTCAAAAATTCGCTTGCACCTTCACAATTCTCACATACATCTTATCCACACATGCACACTTGAATTCGCAACTTGATCCTTCATATATACCTTTCTGATTATCAAGTCGGCCTTAAATACAAGTTAAAATTATTAATAATTATACCGTGAGTCGGCTACATTCATCACATAAATCAATTTTAGCCTTAATTCCACACTTTTCAAAAATCTTTTGCTAACCAACCCAGCTCGGTAAACACTGTACCATAATGATCTTTAGTGTTAACCAAGTGAGGCTTGGTAAGCACTGTGAATTGTGCAAAAATCCTTTGGACACCGAGTGAACTCGGTAAACACTGACTTTCCTTCGCTTAACTTCCCAGCCCGGTAAACACTAACTTTTCTTCACTTACCTTTCCATCTCGATAAATACTCTGTCACAGTTTCCTTCGATCATCGAGTGAGCTCGGTAAGTACTGAACTTCCTTCGTTAACCAAGTTAGCTTGGTAGAAGCTATCTTTACAGTGTAATAACGCTCGGTAGACTCTGTCTAATGACTGATATGACATTTGTGTAACATCAAAGACAACACTCAATTAACCAATTATATCCAACACCATTGACCCCTTTTGACGCATTAAATGACGACATATGTTCTTACGGGTCCTAAGAGCCCTAGGAACATATTACAATGGTTAATATGGGTCAAAGGGAGTCATAAGGTGACCTATGACCCCTTTTGATCGATTAAATGACTATATATGTCCCTATGAGTCTTGGGACCCCGAGGGACATATTTGAATCGTTCATATGGGTCAAAGGGGGTCATTGCGTGACCTATGACCCCGTTTGACCCATTAAACGATGATATATGTCTTTAGGGGTCCTAGGACCCCTAGGGAAATATTCGAATGGGTAATATGGGTCAAAGGGGGTCATAGGTCCCTTTGACCCATTAAATGACAACATATGTCTCTAGCGGTTCTAGGATCCCTAAAGACATATTCGAATGGGTAATATGGGTCAAAGAGGGTCACAGGGTTACTTATAACTCGCTTTGACCAATTAAACGAACACATATGCCTCTAGGGGTTCTAGAACCCCTAGGGACATATTCGAATGGGTAATATGGGTCAAAGGGGGTCATAGGGTTACCTATGACCCTCTTTGACTCATTAGATGACAACATATGTCAGTAGGGGTCCTCGGACCCCTAGAAACATATTTGAATGGGTCATATGGGTCAAAGGGGGTTTTGACCCATATGAATGATTCAAATATGTCACTAGGGACATATTCGAATCGTTCATATAGATTAGGGGGGTCATAGGTGACCTATGACCATCTTTGACCCATTAAATGATGACATATGTCTCTAGGGGTCCTAGCACCCCTAGGCACATATTTGAATTGTTCATATGGGTCAAAGGGGCTCATAGGGTGACCTATGACCCCCTTTGACCCATTAAACAACGACATATGTCTCTAGGGGTCCTATAACCACTAAGGACATATTCAAATCATTCATATGGGTCAAAGGGGGTCATAGGGTAACCTATAACCCCCTTTGACCCATTAAACGATGACATACCCCTTTGACCCATTAAATGATGGCATACCCCTTTGACCCATATGAACGATTCGAATATGTCCCTAGGGGTCTTAAATATTTGAATCGTTCATATGGGTCAAAGGAGGACATAGGGTGACCTATGACGCCCTTTGACCCATTAAACGACGACATATGTCCTTAGGGGTCCTAGGACCCCTAAGGACATATTCGAATCGTTCATATGGGTCAAAGGGGGTCATAGGGAGCCCTATGACCCCCTTTGACCCATTAAATGATGACATATGTTTCTAAGGGTCCTAGGGACATATTCGAATGGGCCATATGGGTCAAAGGGGATCATAGGTCACCTTATGACCCCCTTTGACCCATTAAACGATGACATATGTCCCTAGGGGTCCTAAGACCCCTAGAGACATATTCGAAACATTCATATGGGTCAAAGGGGGTTATAGGGTGCCTTATGACACCATTTGACCCATTAAACGACGACATATGTCCCTAGGGGTCCTAGGACCCATAAGGACATATTTGAATCGTTCATATGGGTCAAAAGGCATTATAAGGTGACCTATGATCCAATTTGACCCATTAAACGATGACATATGTCCTTAAAGGTTTTAAGACCTTTAGGGACATATTTGAATGGGTAATATGGGTCAAAGGGGGTCATAGAGTGACCTATGACTCTCTTTGATCCATTAAATGACAACATATGTCTCTAGGGGTCCTAAAACCCCTAGGGACATATTCAAATGGATAATATGGGTCAAAGGGGGTCATAGGGTGACCTATGACTCTCTTTGACCTATTAAACGACAACATATGTCGCTAAGGGTTTTTGAACCTATAAGAACATATTCGAATGGGTCATATGGGTCAAAAGGGGTCATACGGTGACCTATGACCCCCTTTGAAATATTAAATGACGACAAATGTCTCTAGGGGTCCTAGAACCCCTAAGGACATATTTGAATTGTTTATATGGGTCAAAGGGGGTCATAGGGTGACCTATGACCCCCTTTGACCCATTAAACGACAACATATGTCCCTAGGGGTCTTGGGACCCCTAAGGACATATTTAAATCGTTCATATGGGGTCAAAGGGGGTCATAGGGTGATTTATGACTCCCTTTGACCCATTAAACGACGACATAAGTCCATAGGGGTTCTAGGACCTCTAGGGACATATTCGAATGGGTAATATGGGTCAAAGGGGGTCATAGAGTGACCTATGACTCTCTTTGACCCACTAAATGACAACATATGTTGCTAGGGGTCCTAGAACCCCTAAGGACGTATTCAATGGGTAATATGGGTCAAAGGGGGTCATAGGGTGACCTATGACCCTCTTTGACCCATTAAACGATGACATATGTCGCTATGGGTCCTCAGAACCCTAAGAACATATTCAAATGAGTCATATGGGTCAAAGGGGATCATAGGGTGACCTATGACCCCCTTTGACCCATTAAATGACGACATATGCCTCTAGGGGTCCTAGAACCTTTAGGGACATATTCGAATTGTTCATATGGGTCATAGGGGGTCATAAGGTGATTTATGACCCTTTTTGACCCATTAAACGATGACATATATCTCTAGGGGTCCTATAATCGCTAGGAAAATATTCAAATTGTTCATATGGCTCAAAGGAGGTCATAGGGTGACCTATGACACCGTTTGACCCATTAAATAATGACATATGTCCCTAGGGGTATTAGGACCCCTAGGGATATATTCGAATCGTTCATATGGGGCAAAGGGGCTCATAGGGTGACTTATGACCCCCTTTGACCCATTAAACGATGACATATTTTGCTAGAGGTCCTCGGACCCTTAGGAACATATTCGAATAGGTCATATGGGTCAAAGGAGGTCATAGGTCCCTTTGACCCATTAAACGACGACATATGTCTCTAAGGGTCCTATAACCCTTAGGGACATATTCAAATTGTCCATATGGGTCAAAGGGGGTCATAAGGTGACCTATGACCCCCTTTGACCCATTAAATGACGACATATGTCCCTAGGCATCCTAGGACCCGTAAGGATATATTCAAATTGTTTATATAGGTCAAAGGGGGTCATAGGGTGACCTGAGACCCTTTTTGATCCATTAAATGATGACATATGTCGCTAGAGGTCCTCAGACCCCTAAGAACATATGAGTCAAAGGGGGTCATAGTGTGATTTATGACCCCCTTTGACCCATTAAACGATGACATATGTCTCTAGGGGTCCTATTACCCCTAAGAACATATTCGAACTGTTCATATAGGTCAAAGGGGATCATAGGGTGACCTATGACCCCCTTTGACCCATTAAATGATGACATATGTCTTTACGGGTCCTATAACCCATAGGGACATATTCAAATCATTCATATGGATCAAAGGAGGTCATAGGGTGACCTATGACACCCTTTGACGGACATATTTGAATCATTCATATGGGTCAAAGGGCATCATAGAGTGACCTATGACGCACTTTGACCCATTAAATGATGACATATGTCTCTAGGGGTCCTGTAACCCCTATAGACATATTCGAATCATTCATATGGGTCAAAGAGGGTCATAGGGTGCCCTATGACCCCCTTTGACCCATTAAACGACGACATATGTCCCTAAGGCTCTTAGGGATATATTTGAATGGGCCATATGGGTCAAAGGGGGTCATAAGGTGACCCCCTTTGACCCATTAAATGACGAATATGTCCCTAGGGGTCTTAAGACCCCTAGGGACATATTCAAATTGTTCATATGGGTCAAAGGGGGTCATAGTGTGCTTTATGACACCTTTTGACCCATTAAATGATGACATATGTCCCTAGGAGTCCTAAGACCCATAGGGACATATTTGAATCATTTATATGGGTCAAAAGAAGTCATAGGGTGACCTATGACCACTTTTGACCCATTAAACAATGACATATGTCCCTAAGAGTTCTAAGATTCCTAGAGACATATTTGAAAGGGTAATATGGGTCAGAAGGGGTCATAGGGTGACCTATGACTCTCTTTGACCCATTAAACAACAACATATGTCTCTAAGGGTCCTAGAACACCTAAGGACATATTTGAATGCGTAGCATAGGTCAAAAGGGGTCATAGGGTGACTTATGATGCTATTTGACCCATTAAACGACAATATATGTCGCTAGGGGTCCTCAGACCCCTAGGAACATATTCGAATGGGTCATATAGCTCAAAGTGGTTTATAGGGTGACCTATGACCCCCTTTGACCCATTAAACGATGACATATGTCTCTAGGGGTCCGAGAACCCCTAGGGACATACTCGAATTGTTCATATAAGTCAAAAGAGGTCATAGGGTGACCTGTGACCCTCTTTGACCCACTAAACGATGACATATGTCGCTAGGGATCCTCGGACCCTTAGGAACATATTCGAATGGGTCATATGGGTCAAAGGGGATCATAGGGTTACCTATGACCCCCTTTGACCCATTAAACGACGACATATGTCTCTAGGGGTCCTATATCCCCTAGGGACATATTCAAATGGTTCATATGGGTCAAAGGGGGTCATACGGTGACCTATGACCCCCTTTGACTCATTAAACGATGACATATGTCGCTAGAGGTCCTCGAACCCCTAAGAACATATTCAAATGGATCATATGGGTCAAAGGGGGTCATAGGGTGACTTATGACCCCCTTTGACCCCTTAAATGATGACATATGTCTCTAGGAGGTCCTTGATCCCCTAGGGACATATTCGAATTGTTCATATGGGTCAAAGGGTTGACCCATTAAAGAATGACATATGTCTCTATGTGTCCTATAACTCCTAGGGACATATTCGAATTGTTCATATGAGTCAAAGGGGGTCATAGGGTTACGTATAACTCTATTTGACCCATTAAATGACAACATATGTCCTTAGGGGTCCTAGGACCCCTAAGGACATATTCGAATCGTTCATATGGATCAAAGGAGGTCATAGAGTGACCTATGACCCCTTTTGACCCATTAAATGATGACATATGTCTCTACGAGTCTTATAACCCCTGGGGACATAGTTGAATCGTTCATATGGATCAAATGGGGTCATAGGGCGACCTATGACACCTTTTGACCCATTAATCAACGACATATGTCCTTAGGATTCCTTGGACCCCTAAGGATATATTCGAATTGTTCATATGGGTCAAAGGTGGTCATAGAGTGCTCTATGACCCCTTTTGATCCATTAAACGATGACATTTGTCCCTAAGGGTCATAGGGACATAGTCGAATGGGCCATATGGGTCAAAGGGGGTCATAGGGTGACCTATGATCCCCTTTGACCCATTAAACAATGACATATGTCCCTAGGGATCTTAAGACCCCTAAGGACATATTCGAATCGTTCATATGGGTCAAAGGGGGTCATAGGGTTCTTTATGACACCCTTTGACCCATTAAACGATGATATATGTCTCTAAGGGTCCTGGGACCCATAGGGACATATTTGAATCGTTCATATGGGTCAAAGGGGGTCATAGGGTGACCTATGACCCCCTTTAACCCATTAAACGATGACATATCTCCCTAGGGGCCTTAGGAACCATAGAGACATTTTTGAATCATTCATATGGGTCAAAGGGGGTCGTAGGGTGACCTATGACCCCCTTTGACCCATTAAATGATGACATATGTCCTTAGGGGTCCTAGGACCCATAGGGACATCTTTGAATCGTTCATATGGGTCAAAATGGGTCATAGGGTGACCTATGACCCCATTTGACCCATTAAACGAAGACATATGTCCCTAGGGGTTCTAAGACCCCAAGGGAAATATTCGATTGGGTAATATGGCTCAAAGGGGGTCATAGGGTGACCTATGACTCTCTTTGATCCATTAAATGACAACATATGTCTCTAGAAGTCTTAGAACTTTAGATACATATTCGAATACGTAATATGGGTCAAAGGGGGTCATAGGGTGACCTATGATCCTCTTTGACCCATTAAATGACATAAGATGTTGCTATGGGTCCTCGAACCCCTAGGAACATATTTGAATCGATCATATGGGTCAGAGGGGGTCATAGTGTGACCTAAGACCCCCTTTGACCCATTAAACGATAACATATGTCTCTAGGGGTCATAAATCCCCTAGGGACATATTCTAATTGTTCATATGAGTTAAAGGGTGTCATAGGGTGACCTATGACCCCCTTTGACCCATTAAACGATGACATATGTCTTTAGGGGTCCTATAACCCATAGGGATATATTCGAATCGTTCATATGGGTCAAAGGAGGTCACAGAGTGACCTATGACACCCTTTGACCCATTAAATGATGATATATGTCCTTAGGGATCTTACGACCCCTAGGGGCATATTTGAATAGTTCATATGGGTCAAAGGGGGTCATAGGGTGACCTATGACCCCCTTTGCCTCATTAAATGACGACATATGTCTCTAGGGGTCCTATAACCCTTAGGGACATATTCGAATCATTCATATGGGTCAAAGGGGGTCATAGGTCACCCTATGACCTCCTTTGACCCATTAAACGATGACATATGTCTCTAGGGGTCCTATAACCCCTAGGGACATATTCAAATCATTCATATGGGTGAAAATGGGTCATAGGGTGACCTATCACACCCTTTTTTACCCATTAAATGATGACATATGTCCCTAGGGGTCTTAGAACCCCTAGGGACATATTCGAATCATTCATATGGGTCAAAGGGTGTCATAGAGTGACCTATGACCCCCTTTGATCCATTAAACGATGACATACCCCTTTGACCCAGATGAACGATTGGAATATGTCCTCAAGGGTCTTAAATGTTTGAATCATTCACATGGGTCAAAGGAGGTCATAAGGTGACCTATGATGCCCTTTGACCCATTAAACGACGACATATGTCCTTAGGGGTCCTGAGACCCCTAAAGTCATATTTGAATCGTTCATATGGGTTAAAGGGGGTCATAGGGTGCCCTATGACCCCCTTTGACCCATTAAATGACAACATATCTCCCTAAACATCTTAAGGACATATTTGAATGGGCCATATGGGTCAAAAGGGGTCATAGGTCAACCTATGACCCCCTTTGACCCATTAAATGATGACATATGTCTCTAGGGGTCCTAAGACCCCTAAAGACATATTTGAATCGTTCATTTGGGTCAAAAGGGGTCATAAGGTGCCTTATGACACCCTTTGACCCATTAAATGACGACATATGTCCCTAAGAGTCCTATGACCCATAAGGACATATTTGAATCATTCATATGGTTCAAAGGAGGTCATAGGGTCACCTATGACCCCTTTTTGACACATTAAACGATGACATATGTCCCTAGGGGTTCTAGGACCCCCAGGGACATATTTGAATAGGTAATATGGGTCAAAGGGGGTCATAGGGTGACTTATGACTCTCTTTGACCCATTAAATGAAAACATATGTCTCTAGGGGTCCTATAACCCCTAGGGATATATTCGAATGGGTAATATGGGTCAAAGAGGATCATGGGGTGACTTATGATTCTTTTTGACCCATTAAACGACAACATATGTCGCTAAAAGTCTTCGGACTCCTAGGAACATATTCGAATAGGTCATATGGGTCAAAGGGGGTCATAGGGTGACATATGACCCCCTTTGACCCATTAAATGATGACATATGTCTCTAGGGGTCTTAGAACACCTAAGGACATATTCGAATTGTTCATATGAGTCAAAGGGGGTCATGTGGTGACCTATGACCCCCTTTGATGCATTAAATGACGACATATGTCCCTACGGATCTTGGAAATCCTAGGGACATATTCAAATCATTCATATGAGTCAAAGGGGGTCATAACGTGATCTATGACTCCCTTTGACCCATTAAATGATGACATATGTCCCTAGGGGTTCTAGGACCTCTAGGGATATATTCGAATGGGTAATATGGGTCAAAAGGGGTCATAGGGTGACCTATGAATCTCTTTGACCCATTAAACGATAACATATGTCACTAATGGTCCTATAACTCCTAAGAACATACTCAATCGATAATATGGGTCAAAGGGGGTCATAGGGTGACCTATGACCCTATTTGACCCATTAAACGATGACATATTTCGCTAGGGGTCCTCGGGCACCTAAGAACATATTTGAATGGGTCATATGGGTCAAAGGTGGTCATAGGGTGACCTATGACCCCTTTCAACCCATTAAACGACAACATATGTCTCTAAGAGTCCTAAAACCTCTAGGGACATATTCAAATTGTTCATATCGGTCAAGGGGGGTCAGAGGGTGACTTATCACCCCATTTGACCTATTAAACGACGACATATATCTGTAGGAGTCCTATAACCCCTAGGGACATATTCAAATCATTCATATGGGTCAAAAGGGGTCATAGGGTGACCTATGACACCCTTTGACCCATTAAATGATGACATATGTCCTTTGGGGTCCTAGGACCCCTAAGAATATATTCAAATCGTTAATATGGGGCAAATGGGGTCATAGGGTACCTATGACCCCCTTTGACCCATTAAATGATGACATATGTTGTTAGAAGTCCTCAAACCCCCAGGAACATATTCGAATGGGTGATATGGGTCAAAGGGGTTCATAGGGTGACCTATGACCACCTTTGACCCATTAAATGATGACATGTCTCTAAGGGTCCTATAACCCTTAGGGACATATTCGAATTGTTCATATGGGTCAAAGGGGGTCATAGGGTGACCTATGACCCCCTTTGACCCATTAAACGATGACATATGTCTCTAGGGGTCTTAGAACCCCTAGGGACATATTTGAATTGTTCATATGGGTCAAAGGGGGTCATAGATTCCTTTGACCCATTAAACGATGACATATGTCTCTTGGGGTCCTATAACCCCTAGGGACATATTCAAATCGTTCATATGGGTCAAAGGGGGTCATAGGGTGACCTATGACACCCTTTGACCCATTAAACAATGACATTGAATCGTTCATATGGGTCAAAGGGGGTCATAGGGTGACCTGTGACCCCCTTTTACCCATTAAACGACAACATATGTCTCTAGGGGTCTTATAACCCCTAGAGATATTCAAATCGTTCATGTGGGTCAAAGGGGGTCATAGGGTGCCCTATAACTCCTTTTTGACCCATTAAATGACGACATATGTCCCTAAGGTTTCTAAGGACATATTCGAATGGGCCATATCGGTCAAAAGGGGTCATAGGGTGACCTTTGACCCATTAAACGATGACATATGTCCCTAGGGGTACTAAGACCCCTAGGGACATATTCGACTCGTTCATATGGGTCAAAGGGGGTCATAGGGTGCCTTATGACACACTTTGACTCGTTAAATAATATATTGGGTCATAGGGTGACCTATGGCCCCCTTTGACCCATCAAATGACGACATATGTCTCTAGGGGTTCTAAGACCCCTAGAGACATATTCAAATGGGTAATATAGGTCAAAGGGAGTCATAGGGTGACCTATGACTCTCTTTGACCCATTAAACGATAACATATGTTTCTAGGGGTCCTAGAACCCCTAGGGACATATTCAAATGGGTAATATGGGTCAAAGGGGGTCATAGGGTGACCTATGACCCTTTTTGACCCATTAAACGACAACATATGTCACTAGGGGTCCTCAGACCCCTAAGAACATATTCGAATGGGTCACATGGGTCAAAGGGGGTCATAGGGTGACCTGTGACCCTCTTTGACCCATTACACAATGAGGAACATTTTCAAATGGGTCATATGGGTCAAAGGGGATTATAGGGTGACCTATGCCCCCTTTGACCCATTAAACGACGACATATGTATCTAAGGGTCCTATAACCCCTAGGAACATATTTGAATTGTTCATATAGGTCAAAAGGGATCATAGGGTGACCTATGACATCCTTTGACCCATTAAATAATGACATATGTCCCTAGGGATCCGAGATATATTCGAATCATTCATATGGGTCAAAAGGGGTCATAGGGTGACTTATGACCTCTTTTGACGCATTAAATGATGACATATGTCGCTAGAGGTCCTTGGACCCTTTGGAACATATTCGAATGGATCATATGGGTCAAAGGGGGTCATAGGGTGACCTAGACCCCCTTTGACCCATTAAACGACGACATATGCCTTTAGGGGTCCTAGAATCCCTAGGGACATATTCGAATTGTTCATATGGGTCAAAGGGGGTCATAGGGTGACCTATAACTCCCTTTTACCCTTTAAAAGACGACATATGTTTCTAAGGGTCCTATAACCCTAGGAACATATTCGAATTGTTCATATGAGTCAAAGGGGGTCATAAGGTGACATATGACCCCCTTTTACCCATTAAATGATGACATATGTCCTTAGGGGTCCTAGGACCCTTAGAGATATATTCGAATCATTCATATCGGTCAAAGGGGGTCATAAGGTGACTTATGACCCCCTTTGACCCATTAAACGATGACATATGTCGCTAAAGGTCCTTGAACCTTTCAAAACATATTCAAATAGGTCATATGTGTCAAAGGGGGTCATAGGGTGACCTATGACTCCTTTTGACCCATTAAACGACGACATATGTCTCTACGAGTCCTAGAATGCCTAGGGATATATTCGAATTGTTCATATGGATCAAAGGGGGTCATAAGGTGACCTATGACCCCCTTTGACCCATTAAACGATGACATATGTCTCCAGGGGTTCTATAACCCTTAACGACATATTCAAATCGTTCATATGGGTCAAAGGGGGTCATAGGGTGACCTATGACACCTTTTGACCCATTAAACGATAACATATGTCCCTAGGGGTCTCAGTACTCCTAGGGACATTCGAATCGTTCATATGGATCAAATGGGGTCATTGGGTGACTTATGATACCTTTTGACCCATTAAACGACGACATATGTCTTTAGGGTTCCTTGGACCCCTAAGGACATATTCGAATTGTTCATATGGGTCAAAAGGGGTCATAAGGCACTTTTGACCCATTAAACGACCACATATGTCCCTAAGGGTCTTAGGGACATATTCGAATGGGCCATATGGGTCAAAGGGGGTCATAGGGTGACCTATGACCCCATTTGACCCATTAAACAATGGCATATGTCGCCAGGGGTCTTAAGACCCCTAGGGACATATTCGAATTGTTCATATGGGTCAACAGAGGTCATAGTGTGCCTTATGACACCCTTTGACCCATTAAATGATGACAGATGTCCCTAGGGGTCTTAGGACCCATCGAGACATATTTGAATCGTTCATATGGGTCAAAGGGGGTCATAGGGTGACCTATGACCCCTTTTGACCCATTAAATGATGACATATGTCCCTAGGAGTTCTAAGACCCCTAGGGACATATTTGAATGGGTAATATGGGTCAAATGGGGTCATAGGGTTACTTATGACTTTCTTTGACCCATTAAACGACAACATATGTCTCTAAGAGTCCTAGAACCTTAGGGACATATTTGAATGGGTAATATGGGTCAAAGGGGGTCATAAAGTGACCTATGACCCTCTTTGACCTATTAAACAAAAACATATGTCACTAGGGGTCCTCGGACCCCTAGGAACATATTCGAATAGGTCATATGGGTCATAGGGTGACCTATGACCCTCTTTGACCCATTAAACGACGACATGTCTCTATGGGTCCTAAAACTCTTAGGGACATATTCGAATTGTTCATATGGGTCAAAGGGCATATGACCCTCTTTGACCCATTAAAAGATAACATATGTCTTTAGGGATCCTATAACCCCTAGGGAGATATTCGAATCATTCATATAAGTCAAAGGGAATCATAGGGTGACCTATGACACCCTTTGACCCATTAAACGATGACATATGTCCCTAGGGGTTCTAAGACCCCTATGGACATATTCGAATTGTTCATATGGGTCAAAGGGGGTCATAGAGTGACCTATGACCCCCCTTGACTCATTAAATGATGACATATGTCTCTAGGGGTCCTATAACCCCTAGGGACATATTCGAATCATTCATATTGGTCAAAGGGGGTCATAGGGTGACCTATGACCCCCTTTGACCCATTAAATGATGACATATGTCTCTAGGGGTCTTATAACCCTTAGGGACATATTCGAATCATTCATATGGGTCAAAGGGGGTCATAGGGTGACCTATGACACCCTTTGACCCATTAAACGATGACATATGTGCCTATGTGTCCTAAGACCCCTAGGGACATATTCGAATCATTTTTATGCCTCAAAGGAGGTCATAGGGTGACCTATGACCCCCTTTGACCCATTAAATGACAACATACCCCTTTGACTCATATGAACGATTCGAATGTCCCTAGGGGTCTTAAATATTCGAATCGTTCATATAGGTCAAATGAGGTAATAGAGTGACCTATGACGCCTTTTGACCCATTAAATGATGACATATGTTCTTAGGGGTCCTAGGAACCCTATGGACATATTCAAATCGTTCATATGAATCAAAGGTGGTCGTAGGGTGCCCTATGACCCCCTTTGACCGATTAAACAACGACATATGCCGCTAAGAGTTCTAGGGACATATTCAAATGGGCCATATGGGTTTGACCTATGACCCCCCTTTGACCCATTAAACGATGACATATGTCCATAGGGGTCCTAAGACCCCTAGGGACATTCGAATCGTTCATATGGGCCAAAGGGGGTCATAAGGTGCCTTATGACACCCTTTGACACATTAAATGATGACATATGTCCTTAGGGGTCTTAGGACCCATAAAGACATATTTGAATTGTTCATATGGGTCAAAGAGGGTCATAGGGTGACCTATGACCCCCTTTGACCCATTAAACGATGACATATGTCCCTAAGGGTTCTAGGACCCCTAGGGACATATTCGAATGGGTAATATGGGTCAAAGGGGATCATAGGGTGACCTATGACTTTCTTTGGCCTATTAAATGACAACTTATGTCTCTAGAAGTCTTAGAACCCTTAAGGACATATTCGAATGGGTAATATGGGTCAAAGGGGGTCATTGGGTGACCTATGACTCTCTTTAACCTATTAAATGACAACATATGTCGCTAAGGGTCTTCGGACCCCTAAGAACATATTTGAATGGGTCATATGGGTTAAAGGGGGTCATAGCGTGATCTATGACTCCCTTTGACCCATTATACGACGATATATGTCCCTAGGGGTTCTAGGATCTCTAGGGACATATTCGAATGGGTAATATGGGTCAAAGGGGGTTATAGGGTAAACTATGACTATCTTTGACCCATTAAATTACAACATGTGTCACTAGGGGTCCTAGAATCCCTAAGAACGTATTCAATGGGTAATATGAGTCAAAGGGGGTGATAGGGTGGCCTGTGACCCTCTTTGACCCATTAAACGATGACATATGTTGTTAGGGGTCCTTGGACCCCTAGGAACATATTCGAATGGGTCATATGGGTCAAAGGGGGTCATAAGGTGACCTATGACCCTTTTTGACCCATTAAACGATGACATATGACTCTAGGGGTCCTAGAACCTCTAGGGACATATTCGAATTGTTCATATGGGTCAAAGGGGGTCATAGGGTGACTTATGACCCCCTTTCACCCTTTAAACGATGACATATATATCTAGGGGTCCTATAACCCTTAGAGACATATTCAAATCGTTCATATGGGTCAAAGGGGGTGATTGGGTGACCTATGACACCTTTTGACCCATTAAACAATGACATATGTCCCTAAGGGTCCTAGGACCCCTAAGAATATATTCGAATTGTTCATATCGGGTAAAGGGGGTCATAGGGTGACCTATGACCCCCTTTGACCCATTAAACAACAACATATGTTGGTAGAGGTCCTCGGATTCCTAAGAACATATTCGAATGGGTCATATGGGTCAAAGGGGGTCATAGGGTGACCTATGACCCCCTTTGACCCATTAAATGACAACATATGTCTCTAAGGGTCCTATAACCCTTAGAGACATATTTGAATTGTCATATGGGTCAAAGGGGATCATAGGGTGACCTATGACCACTTTTGATCCATTAAATGACGACATATGTCCCTAGGGGTCCTAGGACCCTTAGAGATATATTTGAATCGTTCATATGGGTCAAAGGTGGTCATAGAGTGACCTATAACCCCTTTTGACACATTAAATGATTACATATGTCGCTAGAGGTCCTTGGACTCCTAAGAACATATTCGAATGGGTCATATGGGTGAAAGGGGGTCATAGGGTGACCTATGACCCCTTTTGACCCATTAAACGAAGACATATGTCTCTAGGGGTCCTAGAACTCTTAAAGACATATTCAAATTGTTTATATGAGTCAAAGGGGGTCATAGGGTGACCTATGACCCCCTTTGACCCATTAAACGATGACATATGTCTCTAGGGGTCCTATAACCCATAAGAACATATTCAAATCGTTCATATGGGTCAAAGGGGGTCATAGGGTGACCTATAACACTCTTTGACCCATTAAATGACATTATATGTACCTAAGGTTCCTAGGACCCCTAAGGACATATTCGAATCATTCATATGGGTCAAAGGGGGCCATAGGGTGCCTTATGACACCTTTTGACCCATTAAATGATGACATATGTCTCTAGAGGTCTTTGGATGCATAGAGACATAGTTGAATCATTCATATAGGTCAAAGGTGGTCATAGGGTGACCTATGACCCCTTTTGACCCATTAAACCACGACATATGTCCTTAGGGGTTCTAAGACCCCTAGAGCCATATTCGAATGGTTAATATGAGTCAAAGGGGGTCATAGGGTCACCTATGACTCTCTTTGACCCATTAAATGAAAACATATGTCTCTAGGGGTCTTAGAACCCCTAGGGACATATTTGAATGGGTAATATGGGTCAAAGGGGGTTGACCCATTAAATGACAACATATGTTGCAAGGGGTCTTAGGACCCCTAGGGACATATTCGAATCATTCATATGGGTCAAAGGGGGCCATAGGGTGCCTTATGACACCCTTTGACCCATTAAATGATGACATATGTCCCTAGGGGTCCTAGGACGCATAGAGACATATTTGAATCATTCATATAGGTCAAACCCTATGACCCCCTTTGACCCATTAAACCACGACATATGTCCTGAGAGGTTCTAAGACCCCTAGAGACATATTCGAATGGGTAATATGGGTCAAAGGGGGTCATAGGGTGACCTATGACTCTCTTTGACCCATTAAATGGCAACATATGTCTCTAGGGGTCTTAGAACCCCTAGGGACATATTTGAATGGGTAATATGGGTCAAAGGGGGTCATAGGGTGACCTATGACCCTCTTTGACCCATTAAATGACAACATATGTCGCTAGGGGTCCTTGGACCCTTAGGAATATATTCGAATGGGTCATATGGGTCAAAGGGGGTCATAGGGTGACCTATGACCCCCTTTAACCCATTAAACGATGACATATGTCTCTAGGGGTCCTAGAACCCCTAAGGATATATTTGAATTGTTCATATGGGTCAAAAGGGGTCATAGGGTGATATGTGACCCTTTTTGACGCATTAAACGATGACTAATGTCGCTAGGGGTCTTCAAACCCCTAAGAACATATTTGAATGGGTCATATGGGTCAAAGGGGGTCATAGGGTGACCTATGACCCCCTCTGACCCATTAAACGACGACATATGTCTCTACGGGTCCTATAACCCTTAGGGACATATTCGAATTGTTCATATGGGTCAAAAGGGGTCATAGGTCAGTCTTTGACCCATTAAACGACGACATATGTCCTTAGGGGTCCTAGGACCCCTAGGGATATACTCAAAATATTCATATGGGTCAAAAGGGGTCATCGGGTGACCTATGACCCTCTTTGACCCATTAAACGATGACATATGTCGCTAGAGGTTGTCGGAGCTCTAGGAACATATTCTAATGGGTCATATGGGTCAAAGGGGGTCATAGGGTGACCTATGACCTTTTTTGACCCACTAAATGACGACATATGTCTCTAGGGGTCCTAGAACCCATAGGGACATATTCAAATTGTTCATATGGGTCAAAGGGGGTCATAGAGTGACCTGTGACCCCTTTTGACACATTAAACAATGACATATGTCTCTAGGGGTCCTATAACCCCTAGGGACATATTCAAATCGTTCATATGGGTCAAAGGTGGTCATAGGGTGACTTATGACACACTTTGACCCATTAAACGATGACATATGTCCCTAGGGGTCGTAGGACCCCTAAGGACATATTCGAATTGTTCATATGGGTCAAAGGGGGTCATAAGGTGACCTATGACCCCTTTTGACATATTAAATGATGACATATGTCTCTACGGGTCCTATAACCCCTAGGGACATATTTGAATCGTTCATATGGGTCAAAGGGGGTCATAGGGTGACCTATGACACCTTTTGACTCATTAAACGATGACATATGTCCTTAGGGTTGCTTGGACCCCTAAGGACATATTCAAATTATTCATATGGGTCAAAAGAGTTCATAGGGTGCCCTATGACCCCCTTTGACCCGTTAAACGATAACATGTCTCTAAGGGTCCTAGGGACATATTTGAATGGGCCATATGGGTCAAAGGGGGTCATAGGGTGACCTATGATCCCCTTTGACCCATTAAATGACGACATATGTCCCTAGGGGTCTTAAGACCCGTAGGGACATATTCGAATCGTTCATATGGGTCAAAGGGGGTCATAGGGTGCGTTATGACACCCTTTGACCCATTAAACGATGACATATGTCCCTAGGGGTCCTAAGACCCATAGGGACATACTTGAATCATTCATATGGGTCGAAGAGGGTTATAGAGTGACCTATGACCCCCTTTGACCCATTAAATGATGACATATGTCCCTAGGGGTTCTAAGACCCCTAGGGACATATTCGAATGGGTAATATGGGTCAAAGGGGGTCATAGGGTGACCTATTACTCTCTTTGACCCATTAAATGACAACATATGTCTCTAGGAGTCTTAGAACCCCTAGGGACATATTCGAATGGTTAATATGGGTCAAAGGGGGTCATAGGGTGACCTATGATCCTATTTGACCCATTAAACGACAACATATGTCGTTAGGGGTCCTCGGACCCCTAAGAACATATTCGAATGGGTCATATGGGTCAGAGTGGGTCATAGGGTGACCTATGACCCCCTTTGACCCATTAAACGACGACATATGTCTCTAGGGGTCCTAAAACCCCTGGGGACATATTCGAATTGTTCATATGGGTCAAAGGGGGTCATAGGTCACCCTAGACCCCCTTTGACTCATTAAATGACGACATATGTTTCTAGGGGTCCTATAACCCCTAGGGACATATTCGAATCGTTCATATGTGTCAAAGTGGGTCATAGGGTGACCTATGACACCCTTTGACCCATTAAACGACGACATATGTCCCTAGTGGTCCTAGGACACCTAAGGACATATTCAAATCGTTCATATGGGTCAAAGGGGGTTATAGGGTGACCTATGACCCCCTTTGATCCATTAAACGATGACATATGTCTCTAGGGGTTCTATAACCGCTAGGGACATATTTGAACCGTTAATATTAGTCAAAGGGTTTCATAGGGTGACCTATGACACCCTTTGACCCATTAAACGATTACATTTGTCCTTAGGGGTCCTAGGACCCCTAAGGACATATTCAAATTGTTCATATGGGTCCTTTGACCCATTAAACGATGACATATGTCCCTAAGTGTCCTAGGGACATATTCGAATGGGCCATATGGGTCAAAGGGGGTCGTAGGGTGACCTATGACCCTCTTTGACGCATTAAACGACGACATATGTCCCTAGGGATCTTAGGACCCCTACAGACATATTGAAATCGTTCATATGTATATGGGTTAAAAAATGAAAGAATATATATATAGTATTTATACTATTTTATGATAATAATAATAATATAAATAATCATTAAATATTAATATTATTGTATCTATAGTAATAATAATAATACTATTATAACTATAATAATATTATATATATTAATACTATATTGTAGCATAATAATAATAATATAAATAAACACTAAATATTTACACTATTATATCTATAGTAATAATATTAATACTATTATATATTAATACTACTATACTATTAGCTTAGTAATAAACCAAAGTCAGAGAATTATAGTAGGTTTTCCCTGCAAAAATTTACTTTGCAATATCGGATATCCGATTTCAAATCGGATATCCATTTAGGATCGAATATTTGATTTAGGATCGGATATCCGATTTTACTGGCACCAATTCTCAATAATTCCCTATCCCTGCAGACCCGACAACATCACTTTTCCACTCTTTTTTTCATGGGTTTTGAAAAAAGTAACGTTTTGGGGCCCAACTAATCAAAATATAACTTTAGGTGTTCGAATTTGTCATCTAAATGGGGAGCAGTAGTCGTTGAAAGGATAAACGCAAAAGAAAGATATCCAATGAAGATATTGCGACATATAGAGAAAGGGACAAAATGGAACACTGAAGAAAAAGACAAGGTATGCTAAATATCAGTCAAGTTGATGATGCATTAATTGAAGGTGAAATCATAGAATCAGATAATGAATATGTATAGTTGGGAAATGAAAATGTACCTATTGAAAATGATAATGCTGAAATTGAAAATTTGGAGAATGAAAATTTTGAAGAAGAAATGCCACCAATTCATAATCGGAATTACATAATTGACCATGTCGAAGATGACAATGCACGGGAACCTAATGCACAAGAACCTTACATATCTCTTAATTATAATCGGCATGAAGGTTCTAAAACACCAAAATGGATAATTGAAATTGATGAAACGATTATTGCTAGAACAATTCGGTTATGGGCTTCAAGACTATATCAGATGTTTTTTTGCAACAAGATAGTGGTAGAGCAATGTCAACTTTTCATACACTTATTAAAAATGCAAAAGATGAGACCTATGCTTTCCAAATTGAAGATTCGTGTCAATAAAAAGTTGGAAAGAAATGCCATTATCGTGAAGAATCTTTTTAGTGCTCTCAATAGCATTGGGAAAAATAGCAGAGAGAAGGATAATAGAGCTGCTCGAAGGGTCATTACAATCTCTTTGGTTAGTCATCATTTGAGAAAGGGTAGATATATGAGACAAACTTGTATTGATTTGAATCTAAATCATACAACTTTGAGAAGAGCACTTAGTCGACGAGAGAAAATTGATTATCCTCTTCAAAATGAAACATGGGCATTTGGTGGGAGACTTGCACATTTTGATAAGAAGCTATTCGACGATGTGAAGGAAGAAATTACACAATTTTGGCACTCTAACTCACAAGTATCACCCAATGCTAAAGATGTCTTAAAGTTGAGAATTGGCATCAGAGATCGCACGCCACATCTTAAACACCATTTAAAAGTAAGTCAAACTATGTTGTTCAAATAATTTAGAGAGAGTCATCCAAGTCTTCATAAATCACAAAGGGTTTTTGAATCTTTGAAGCCATTTTATTGTATGCCACTCAAAATTCGAAATACATGTTGTTGCAAATATCATGTTGAGTTTTCTATGCACCATGAACTATTATGCTCCATCTATTCTACTTTGCATAGTAAAGAAATGTTGGAGGATTGCGGGGCTAGTGGGCTTCCAAAATCATCAAGAGACTTGCTAGATCAACTCTTATGTCGTAGAGTTGATGGTTGTTCCTTTTATAGAAATACTTGCTTAAATGAGAAGTGTTCAGAATGTGGTGGCTTATCCAAGTTTGACACATGTTTCCATGAAGGGTGCAAACAAGATCTTGGAAAGACAATACTAAAAAAAAGGTATATGAAATGGTGAAATACACATTGAAGAGTGGGAGTGAGAGCTCTAGATGCGAATTGGTTGGAAAAGATATCAGTGTGGCTAATTTTATTTCAGATTTCAAGGAAAATCTTTTTTACAAGTATGCAAGACATAGTCACAAGTCTCAGTGGTTGGATCAACAATTTATAACATGTAAAGAGACTTTTCCCATTGGCACTATTATATCAGTTGTTGATTTTGCTGAGAACTACACATTGCAACCTCAAAATGAGACACAATCTCAATATTACAACTCCATTCAGATTGCAATTTTTGTTCATATAACATATAGACATGCCCCTGATAGTGCGGAAGATAATCGAAAGATTATTAGAGAGTGTCATTTTTATATGAGTGATGATAGATCTCATTCTCACGAGTTTGTGCAACATTGTTTTGAGAATTTTTTGGATTTCTTACATGAGCATGCAATTGCTATGGATAGACATATCATTTGGTCAAATAACTATACATGTCAATTGAAGAATGCTTGCATGTTTTATTGGTTGTGTAGGATGCACGTAGAGACAGGGGTGCCTCATATTTGGAGTTTTTTTGAGTTCGACCATGGAAAAGGGGAACATGATGGAGCAGGGGCATGTGTGAAGAGAGCTCTAGTTAAGGAGCAATTGAAGATTTCAACAACAGAGCTTCTTGATGCTCGTAGCATTGTTGATTGGTGTAGTTTAGCATTATCACAGGGGGGGACTCTTGATTCAGTGGTATGCAGGTTCTTTTGGTTGGTTGAGGAAGGGTCCATAGGTGATAGATAAGATTGTGCTAAAGTGAGAGACTCATCAAAAATGCATTCATTTCAGAGTTCTAATTCTAGTACATGGACCATTTGGACATGACAACTAGCTTGTTTTTGTCGTACTTGTTTTCAGTGTGATTGGAATCACTGTGAGTCAAGTGAGTGGGTGGACACATGGGCTCCACATTATCTTACTCCATTGTCTATCATACCCTCTATCAAAAATGATGACATGGAAAGTTCACTTCAGCATAACCATCTATCAGATCTACTTCAGCCAAGACATGTCTTTGCATTGGTTGCACCACAGGGGAATGATGAGAAATCTGATTATTGGTTAGCACATTGTGTAAGAGGCAAACAAAAACTTTCACAACCGATCACAGATGATGATGGAGTCACGTATCCTACTTGTTCAGTGGTTGTTGCTGGAACATGGCTGTAGACATACATGCTTAGAAGGAACGAAATTCCTGCATTCGAAGACTATCAGAAGCACAAAGTAATTCTCATATATTCGCATCTTATTATAGCAACAAATGTAAAGTTATTGAAGCATCAAAGAAGACCAAAAGTAAAAGATCTTTTTACTATTGCTAATGTTGATCATGAAGCCCTATTGGAGACCCTAAAACAGAGAGAGGACCCTATTGGAATACTCGACTAGGTATATATACTTCTTATGTTATTTTCTTCATAATGATTTAATGAATTAATGATTATCTTGTTTAATACAATAAGTTACTATTTTTTTTATGATATTAGAATGTAGGTACATCATGAAGAGTTGGAGGGGGGTGGTATTGGGGAGAATTTCTAAAATTTATGATGTATTATGATGTAAAATGTGTAGTTTTTTGTATATGGTTTTTGTTCTTTGTAAGGAATTATAAGAGGAAGATATTGAACAAGTTCTTCCAAATCATATTTGCATGTGATACAAGGCTATAACGATAATTTTAAGAGAATTTATAACTATATGAAAGATAATTGCATGCGGATATCTTATTACAAATTTGGTTTTTTCCTTATTTGACATAAAGCTGACATTATGATTATTAAAACTATTTTTATCAAACTAATCAAATAAGAAAAATCTAGAAAGTACGGATGAACAATTAGAATACTTGATTTCTTCCATTTTGCAACCAATCATGGCATTTGAAAACATAAAGAGTCATAATATTGTATAATGTTTTGAAAGACTTTCATATTGAAAAGTTGTATGAAGCACATTTGGGATAAGCCATGAAATCCATGAAAGAAGATAGCATGTAGGATAAGCAATTAAAGCCAATAAGCAAGATAGCACATGCATAATGACATGATATGAAGTTGGATATGAAGGCTATGAGTGGATGAGAAAGTAAAATAGGGTATGCATGGTTAGCTTGATTTTCTTTTAGTTGTCGCCCTTGAGGGTATGCATGGTCTATATGGAAAGAATTAGGTTCTTTGTTTGGTGGAGGCATTTTCGAAAGCTTTGACACTATAGGAGGTTCATTAGTGTTATAAGAAGTGAAGGTGTCAAGGAAATCATCACATGACATAGGTTCATCAACATGATCTTGTGACACATGAGTCATTAGAGGTATCAACAATCCCATCATAAATGAGATCTTGGATTTTATGTTTCAACACTATGGAATTTTTAGTTTTATGAAATTTTCTTCCATGGAGATTAATTTAAGAATGCCCTGTGTGTATGTAAAGGTCTTAAGGAAGATTAATTTAAGAATGCAATATTCTCCTCTAACCTTTTCTCAATTTTAGAATTGATTTCTATCATGTGCTTAGAGATATGAAGGTAAGAAAGATTATTTGTCTCTTCTAGCTCCGGATGGGTGGGTGAACCCTAGTCACACCCTTGTTCTGGCCACAAAGACCATCCATCATTTGCGGCCACCTCGTACCGAGGAGTCTTCAAGGTGCTCTAAGTGCATTTTGAGGTTGATGCTTTGAGGTTCATAACTCAGAGCTCATGAGGGCTATCGATGAATTGTCAAATGCTACAGGACGGTGATACTGAGGCCTAAAATAACCTATCTCATTTTTGAGAGATCACATTCCGTTTGGATTCAGCACAACGATCTCGCTCGATGCCAAAACTTGCTGTGTGCCTCAGTTCATAGGTGCACCACAACGTAACTTTGAAACCGCTAATATTGGCATCGAATCGTCAGTGCCGTTAGCTTTGGATGGGCGTGTGAACCCTAGTCACACCCTTGTTTTGGCCACAAAGACCATCCATCATTTGCGGCAACCCTGTACCAAGGAGTCTTCAAGGTGCTCTAAGTGCATTTTGAGGTCGATCCTTCGAGGGTCATAACTCAGAGCTTGTAAGGGCTATCAATGAACCATTAGAGGAGACAAGTTTGTAAGGATGGAGTGGCTTAGTGTTTTTGCTAAAATAAGTTAGTGGGAAGTCTTTATTAGAGGGTCTTGGCCAAACTAGTGGGGTGTTTGCCCACTCTGTAATTTTAGAGACAATTAGGTTTTGCAGGGAGATTAGGGGAGCTCTACTACAACTATCCTTACCCTAGTTTGGACCAAGGTTGGTATCTCAAACTTGCTTCTTTTCCATTTCTTTCTTTTAGCATGGTTAAGCAAATATGCAAGTGTGGAGTTTATCAATGGAGTATGCATTGCATTGCATTGTGGAGTAGCATTCATGTGAGTGCTTGAATGGTGTTCATTCCATGTAGATTAGTGTGACACCATTGTGCATCTTGTTGTATTGTGTGGAGTATTGTGAGTATGAGTTTTGGATTTTGTCTATTTCCTTGTTGTATTATGGTTGTTGATATTGTGTTGTGAAAATGTGATGTGCTCTTGAAAATTTCTTGTTTTATTTCTACTTGGTTTTGTTTTCTTGTTTTGTGCTTGAGTATTGTTATGGGTGTGGGACTTACACTCACCCTTGTGGGAAGGGAAGAGAAGTCCAGGGTGAAGGGCTTAAGTTGGGTTCGAAAAATGTATTGATAACCTTGGAGTATGGCCTCCATTGTATGCCATAACATTTGATATCTTGCTAGGGGTGATAAGGAAAGTATGGTGTAGAAAGGAAGTTTCAGGAGTTACAGCTGATGGTAGTGGGTTTGGAGGAGGAAATGTGGAGGCCCCAAGAGGGCATTAAATGGTTCATTTATGATATCCCAGAGAGGGCATGAAATTTATTGAATTATGATAGCCCCAACAGGGCATGAAAATTGTTTATTGCAAATATGGTTTGGTATGGCAAGTCTCCATTTTAGAACACACCTTCACCCTATGTTTATGGTTTCATCTGTGAAGCCATTGTGAAATAGTCTTGGGGGGAAATTGTTCAAGTTTGAAATGTAATGTTTATGCATTGAAAGATTGTATGTGTATCCCAGTTTGAGCCTTGTTCCCTAGTGCGGGGGTGGTCTCTTTGAGGCCTATGGTTGGGTGGAAAGCACCCACGGTCCTTGTTATTTTGTTGTGTTGCATATGCAAATTTGTGTCCAAGAGAGCAATGGAAATGGCTTGGAATGATCATCTTGCAGATTGATGTTGGATGAGAAAACTTGACATTGTGCCCTCATTTGTGAAGGAGGATTCACCAGCTTGTTCATGTTCTCAACAATCATGTTGGACAATGTTCATGCTACTCATTGTCCATATCTTTCAATGTCCATGTTCCTTATGATTTTGAAAAGTCCCTTATGTTGCCCCATTGTGATGGAAGGAGATTTTATTGTTACCTAATGTATGTATAGAAGAAATAATTGATAAGGTTGTATATGCATGTTTTATTTGGAGTTTATATTGTTATGAAAGCATTGGTATGAGTCACAGATTTTCTTTGACATCATTGTAATCATTTGAAAATGTGAAAGAAATTTTTCTCCTTGTGGTATTGTAAATGACTAGTTGATAATAACAATCCATAGATGTTATGTGATACCATTGATTGTATAAATTTAAAACTTAGTAGATTGCTTACAATCTTGTTGTGCACTCAATAATTTGGAAGGAAAATTTTATGTTCATATCACATGCATGGATAACATTGATTTTAATTACCAAGCTTAATGCACTTCTAAGCAAGGAAATCATCAAATTAATTTTATGATATAACAAAATGAAGTTTGTTGTAAGAGAAGACATAATAAAATCTATGAGATACATTGTTGTAGGCATGCATTTTCCTCTCTAGAAAATGTATCGTAAAGGAAAATAAATCCCTTCCTTAATATAGAGCAATAAAATATTAAAGAATATTCCTAGATTCTAGACTGCTATCCAATAAAAATAAAAATAATAATAGCATATAGAGACTAATGAGTGTCCTAGACTAATATACTTTCTAAGTGACAGAATGGTACACATTAAAATCTTATGACCTCTAAGTCACATCCAACACTCAAATAATAAATTAGTAATTAAATAAATAAAGGCATATTAGTGTGCATTTTAGAGAATATGACAAATTTCAATATTTAACTCAAAAATAAAATAAAAGCCAAGATTGATTGGATGTACATATAATAGGGTTAATATGAAGTAAGTTGTTGGGATGGTGGGATTGGAGAATAAAGGATAAGGATGGATGGCAGATTAAAATAATAACTCAAATCTAGTTTTATCTAGTCAATAAAGCACATTGATACATTGATACATATATGTCAGAACAACAAGGTATGTTATATACAAACCTTATTTATATGCTTGCACCTAATCCTTGCATAAAAAAAAATTTAAATTGACACACTCAATACGATGGTGTAGTAGGATGTGTTTAAATACAGATCGTGAATTATTATTGAGTTAAGTACTTTGAATTGGCCCTTAGACTTACTAAGAGTTCCTCATTTTATGTGCTTACTAATTCGTATTATGAAACTACTTTGAATCTTAACATGCTTTGATAATAATAATATTGATAGTGAGAAAGTGAGCTTATGGTGAGTAGTTAGATGTAATAATGTAAAAAGTAAATGCAATAGTATAGTAATTATAGTAATTAAAATAGTAAATGTAAAACCATGGCAATGTAGCTAGATTAGTTAGTAGTTGATGAGCTAGATAGTTAGTAATTGTCTGTTGTTAGAGTGAGTTTAATTTATGTAATGAAATAGTAATTTTTGTGTTTAGAAAACTGTAGTGAGTGCTAGTTTGGTGAGGAAGCAATGTTGATAGAATGCATAAGGATGACTAAATAGAGTAAAGAGGGAGAAAATGACTCAATATTGGTCCAATCTTCGAGAGGACCTGTAACCAGTAAGATATGGATGCAAGCACATGATACATGTTTGGCACATAAAACAAATTGTTTATTCCATAAGTTGTGTAACTAATGTGTTGAATGATGGATACTATCAATGCAAGTGGCCCCTTCTCCATCATGTAGAATTTGAAGCTACCTTTGGGGCATATCTTTTCTAATTTCCAATGGTTAGATCCGATATAGTGTGGTAGATAAATGTACATTTTCTTATTTGACTAAGGGTGCTCATGTGATGAGTACTAAATCTAAATTCTCTAGATACGTGTATTTAATCGATTAAGATATACTACACTTCCACACCATATAGTAATTGTCAAATTAATATATATTGTAATGATTAATGAATGTGTGTACATTGGTAATGAGGATAATAAGTAATTCTGATCCCCTTCCCTTACATGCTAGAATCATGACCTAGTCCATATGATACAACCGACAGACCCTAATAGAATATTAGTATAAGAGGCTTGTTAGGATATGAATTAACTCACTAATTTATAAGTGTTTTATCTTGAACTTGCTTGTTTGACTTGTGATGCTAACTTGAACTAGACTGTCATCCAATCTATTTGAAAACCACCTGTGACTAAAATGTTAACACCTTCACACTATCCACATGAGTCTTGAACTCCTATTCAATGATAACCTTGTTTTACAATATGTAATTTCTTATGTGACCTCATAAGCTACAAAAAAAATAAAAAATTGTTGTGTTTTTGCTAGTAAAATTTAGGGCATGACACATGATCCACAATAAATTGAACAATACTAGATACTAAATTAATATGTATATCATTGTGCATGTAAATGAAAAAAATAAATATCAAAATACATGTATCCATAGACAAAATTTTACACAAATATATATCAAAGATCATGTATCCATAAACAAAGTACTCAAATGTATATATATATAAATACATAGATCCATATACAAAATGTGGTTGATCTTGCCATCAGAATGTGTATAATATCAATGTTTCTGTATACAATGTGGCATATGCCATCTCAAAATGTCTCATGATGCATCCTACGGAAACTATACTATCCTAGGGTGCTGGTGGATGATCAAAATGCTGCCTCTTCGCTGCACTAGGTGGATCGGATGCCTCCTACATAAACAAAAAAGGAAAACCCAAAGTTAGACTACTAAATTTATATGATTCTACATATCTAACATTGAATTACTCAAATGCATAATGATCTTTTCCGTAATGGAGATTAATACTATAAAAATTTCATAATAAATATCTCTCTCGTCGACCTCCTGCGCCGATCAAGAGTCCTCTTGTATGCCCTCGGCAATGCTGGTACCTCTCTGATTGTGGGTTGTATATGTTCAAATACCTTTGTCAGATGAATCTACAATTTAAAATATAACATTATAATTCATAGCATGCTAAATTTATAACATATTTAATCATGAATTCAAACTACAACATACTATTGTAGGCTCCTCCACAGGAGTGAGTGGTCGCGTCATCAAATCTACATAACTGTCCCGTTGAACCTCATGTGCACTAGGAGTCTCCTATGAGATACAAAATAGTAGTTGTTAATATCACGGAAATTAGTTTTGAATTTATTTATGAAGATAAGTGATGCAAGAGCATCCCATGCTCATCAGGGGAACATTGAAGATCCAAGGCATTATAGAGGTCATGGAACATCTCTTGAAGTCAATTGGGCAATCCTTGTACCAATTATGGCTCATGGAAGCATACAAAGTTATAATGTTGGACTCATAGGTGGAAAAAGTTGTAATTGGGCATGAGATAGGATTTTAGGATTTCATATGGTAGATGAGTCATTTGATAGGTTCATCTAGGTTGTCATGATCATATCTTGTCATTAGACAAGTCAAAACATTCTAGAATTGAGTTTTGGGGTTTGAACAAGCAGGCCCTAGTTTTTAAGCCATTTTAAGGAGGGTTTTGAAGTTTGGGTGTTTAGGAGTGTGACCAAGACCTATAATCTTGAAAATCCTTAGTGTGCTGGTCCCTTTGTTGAAGCCTTGGCATGTCTAATTCCTCCTTGTGTGTCCCAAATTTGAAAGGTACATAAGTGGTTTCCAAAGATTTCTTGGTGAGGAAAGAAAGAGAATCATTGAGTTGGCCCTTGGGAAGGAAGAAAACTTGTTGTGAAAATGCCTCCTAAAAATCAAATGGCTAGAGAACTTGAAGAATTGAGAGAAGAGTTGGCATAAGAGAAAAGAGAGAGGAGAGAACTTGAAGCATCTAGAGTGAGGGAAGAAAGAAAGATGAGAAGAGAGAGGCTGAAGCTTATTGCAAGGATAGAATCCTCAGAAAAGGAAAGGCAAGAACCTAGAGGAGAAGAGGTTAGAGGAAGAGATCATGGAGAGAACCATGAAGAAGAAGAGGTTGGTAATGCAAGGCAAGAGCATGAGACAACAAATGATCCTAAAGAAAGGAGATTTATGAGAATCATTAAGGTAGTACAAGGTAATGGTGGGAAGAACAATATTGATTTTCCAATATAACAGGGTAAAATGGATAGTGAAGAAGTGCTAGGGTGGATAGAGGCCCTTGAGAACTACTTTGATCTTGAAGACATAGAGGCAGATAAGAAGGTAAAAGTAGCAACAACAAGACTGAGAGGAACATCACTCACTTGGAGGACTAGTGTTCAGAATGAGAGAGAGGAAAGGTGGTGCAGGGAACCTAACCTATGTGGTAGGGGGGAACAAGTATCTATGTTGCCGGACACCTTGCCACTCCATGAAAGTGAGGATTCAAGTAGATTAGGAAGTTGGAATAAATGTTTGGTCCATATTTTACAAGTTGGTCTATGTTTTGTAATAAAGGCACATGTAAGTCCCACAAGAATTTTGGTGTGGTTATAAACCAAGTGACTCCATGGGACCAAAAGGCCTTAGAATAGGGTATTTAGAGTCTAAACAGTATTAGCAAAAAGTGGTTGTTTGTTTGTTTTATGGTTGGGAACACCTATATGGTTGTTCCAATAGTCATGTAGACCTTTATATATGTCATATGTGATCTCAGTTGAAAGGGGGAGATTAGAATGTATGGTGGTTTGGAGAAAAAACAATAAAAACTTCAATTTTCTAGAAATTTACTGGTAATTGCTCGGCTGTTACACTGGTATAGACCCGTATGAAACTTTTATGATTGCTAAGTGTGTGAAATAGTTGCTAGGGTGAGTTAGGAAACTTTTGGTTTTGGTTTGACTCAAAAAGGAGTTGGGGTTTAAAAGTTATCTACATTTTAGTAGAAGGTGGTTTGAAAAGCCTTATTTCCTAGACCCTTCCACAAATGCATCCCTAACTTGCATTCCCACCAGTGGCACCCTCTAAAACTGAGGGATGTGCAAGTTAGGAGACTAGGAAACATAACACCATAGGTTGGAGGCTTGGAGAGAAGGGAAACTATTTTTTAGATCAGTTTGAGTGCTGGAGTTGGATGCATTGACTTTGTTGGAGATTTCCTTAAGTGTTTTGGGTCTTGGGAACCCACCTTGCCCATTCTTCCTTGAAGCCCTAGCCTAACTTGATCAACTAGGCCTAGGAACCAAGAAGCAGTTTGGAGGGTGTTGGAGCAAGATCAGCCCAAAAGCTTTTGGATTCTTAGTAGGTGCCACGAAGGGTGTTTTAGCCTATGGAGAAGTCCCTATGCTATTAAGGGATACTGGGAGAAAAGTGCAAAGAAGCTAAATGGAAGCCTACAAGGTTTGTATGCCTAGAAGTGCAAAGGTGTGTTGGGAGTTTGGTGGAACCAAACAAATTGATGAGTTTGGGTTGGAATAGTATGTCCATGATTATCTCCATTTATGGTGATAGTTGGTGAGGCTTTTGAAGTGGGATTTCCTTGTTTGGCTTGGAGGTTGAGTATACCTGGAGTGGGTAAGAGGACTTGTGAGAAGTCCTAGAATCCTAAGTTGGATTGTGACAGCCATTTATTGGCTTGTGGAAGGTAGTTGCTGCAGACTCTACATCAAAAGGGGATTGAATAAGATTTCAAATTAGGTGAGAATGAAGACCATGGTGAGAAATCAATTCTTGCCATCTGATTTAGCAATTCAAATTTAAAGCTAAGAAGGGATAATTTGAAATAGAGGGATATGGATGTCATGTCCTATACTGAGAAATTCCATACCTTGAGTAGTAGGGGAGGACTGGAAGATGAAGATGAGAAGGTGACTAGATACATTAATGGCCTCAAGTATAATATTCAAGATGAAATAGGATTGAATGTACCAAGGACACTTGGAGAATGTTTTCAGTTGGCAATCCAGGCAGAGGAGAAGTTGAAAAGAAAGAATGAGAGGCAAACAAATCAGAGAGGAGGTGGAACAATGAGAGGAAGAGGTGTAAGAGGGCAGTTTGAAACTTCAAACAATCAAGACAAAGATAAAGGAAAAGAGATTACATCTAAGACAAGAGGAAGTTTCAGGGGAGGAAGATTTGGAATTGGAAGAGGTAATAGTGTTTTCATAGGTAAATGCTTCACATGTGGAGGAGTAGGAAATCAAACATACAAGTGCCCTGAGAAAGGTGTGGATTTCAGGAAGGAGGAGAGGAGAGTCACATTGACCCAAGGAGAAGAGGAAGAAAAGAAGTACGATAATGCACACCCTGAACTTGAAGGAGAATCTTTGATGGTGAGAAGAGGACCACGAATGCAGCAACAAAAGGAGACCAAACCATCCATTTTTAGGACAAATTGCATGAGCCATGGTAGGATTTCTAAGATGATACTAGATTCTAGTTCCTTTGATTATTTAGTGTCTTATGAAATGGTAAATAAACTAGGATTGAAGAAGTATCCTATTGATAGACCATATAGGGCGTTTTGGGTCAGTGATGCACAAAATATTGTTGTAAGGGAGCAAGCAATAGTGGATTTATCTATAGGAGAATATAAAAGATCAAGCTATATGTGATCACATTCTAATGACATGCTGCCATGTAATCCTTGGAAGGACTTGGCAAGCCTCAAGGAAAACTATTCATTTTGGCTCATCAAATGTTTATATAGTACACAAAGATGGTGTGAAGTTTAAGCTAAATCCTTTGACTGATCATGATGAGGAAAGAGTTATTTGTTTTGGCAAGAAAGAGTTTGTGGACTTGCAGGAGCAGAGGGAGAGTAAACATGATATGACAGATCTGCCACTGAAGCCATCTCTTTTGGTTATGAAGGATGAGATTGTTCAAGACAAAACTCAAAATTCTACTTACAAGCAGATAGTGACAGCAAAAGGAGTGATGATAGGAATAGTATGGTGTTTTTTGGTGACGAGAGTGAACAAAGAAGTGAAAATATCCATGGAGGATAAGAGATAGGGTCAACATGACCTCAGAAAACAAGTTATTTAGCCTTTGTCAAGGATAAAACATGACTATTCATAATCAGCAGGCAGTAAGGTTACCATGACTGGTAACAAGGATCCAATGCTTTTTGTTTCTAATGATTTGTATGAAGGTGTGCAGGGTAATACATTGCAGGTGCAAAGTTGTAAACATCCCTCTAGAAGGATGGGAGGAAAGAAGATAGTACCCCTTAACTCTTGGGACAAGAGTTGCTTTGAAGTTGGGGTGTTTGGTGCAGGGGCACCTATTAAATCATCTAAGAGAGCCTTGGTACCAGATGAAGATAGAGGATCAAAGACATCATTGATTATTAATTGGGATATATTAAAACCAATAATAGAATTATGTAATAAACAATGTACTTTGAAAGACAAAAGTCATAAAAGTCCTAGCAAAGACCTAAGGGCAACATGATGTAAAATGGCCAAAAGAGCCGTATGGGGTAGTCTTAGGATAGTTTCATACTTAGTTGCATTTAATAAATCCATATGACCAATTTTGAGTCAATGGAATAGTTTAGAAAGTTAGGGAATGCATAAAAACTATAGTTTGAAATTTGAATTTCAAATTCAAATGGTCATATTAGTTTTGGAGGCAAAGTAGTAATTTGGTATTTGTTTGATTAAATAAACCTTTGTAACCAACTTGGTCAGTTGGACAGGTGCATATAAGCCTATTTAAGTTGTAATGAACATACGCAAGACATGAATCATTATTGGTACAAAAAAAATCATAGAAATTGTATAGAACAACAATCATACTTTCCTCGACATCAATAAAAAAAATAAAAAATAAATGATACTTATACATACAATGGGGCTCTCTATGCGAATGACAATCCCTGATGATCTAGGACGCCGAATCTGTACAGGCTCATCGCCACTAGCCACACCCTATATACAATAAAGAATGTAATTAAATGAGATTACCACAAACATTTTACAAGCATGCATCAATATTTAATCAATTAGAAAACATCTAATTACCTTTCCTTTGTCAATGCATGCTGGCTCACCCCCCGCACTTTGTCCCCCCGGGGCAGGTGGTATCTGCAAGATAAAAGAAAGATTAGCAACCATATATGCTACAATATCAAATAGAAAAAAAAAATGCGAACACAACATAATGTACCGTAGATGTCTCAAGGCCAAATGAAATGGTTGAGAGTGTAGCATCATCTATCTGTCTGAGCTCCTCCTTGGTCATCAACTAAACATGAATGAAGATCACAAACATGTAAAAGTCAGTATGGCTTAAAAATTAAAATTACTCTATTATAAAAATTAACTTTAAATCACATATGTCATAACAAAAAAATGTATACACGTACCGACACTGAAGGAGTCCATGCCTCTACATTCCCCTCCTCTCTCGCATCAAGGTCTGTAGCCTCTACACATGCATCTGGTGTATCCTCATCTAATATAAAATGATACTTAGGAAGATCACCTATGGGACCTAGAAAAATATTCTTGCATGTAATGCAAGTGTGAGGCACACAAACGTGTGATGAGCTAGTTGATGATGAACTGGCACCAACATCATCAACACGAGGAGGCAGGACTGACCTAGCCTGAGATATCATTAGGCTACTCAGCCTATGAATGGCTCTGATGGTCTGAGAGCTAGCCTCTGCCATAATATCTGGATGTTGCACTCGAGGAGGGGGGGAGATATTAGGGGGGGGGGGGACAAAAGTGCCAAGTTTCTTCCATTGGGAAGAGGGTTTATCCTGAGGAGCTCCTAGTCCTAAGCCCATGTTGGGCTTCATGCTCCAATAGTTCACTTTAAATTTCAACACAAATTCTGCATATAATTTTCTAAGGAAATAAAATGGTATGTCTAAATTTCCATGTGGAGGGATATCAAAGACCATCCACCAACGGTCCCAAAAATTTGCACGTATGGTGTCATTTGTGCACCATTTAATTGATAGTTTGGGTTTTTTTGGGTCAACTGGTATACCCGTTTTTGGGTTACCAAAAAGGCTAGCCAAAGTATCTTTGGTTATGTTGAGGGCCATGACCTCATCATAATCCAAACCATCATCAAACATCTGGTACATTTCATCACGACAACGAAGAGCGGCATTTTGTTGGTTTGTAAGGGTTTCAATGTTATCCACTATGGTGTTTAACGCGGATAACATAGGAACCAGTGTAGGTACATTATTGTATGTTCTATGCAAACCTCTCAACTCAGTGAGATTTTCATTTATCAAATCCTTGATTTGAGGAGGGTTTTGAGGAGGTAGAGGATCATTTGGTGGAGGGTTTTGTGGGGATACTGGATCGTTTGGTGGTGGGTTACGAGGAACATTATTCCTTGCCTCAGTGTCATCATTTTGATTAGCCATTCCTATTGAATTGCAAAACGTAATATATATTAAAAAAAAATCTAAAATTTAACCATTTTTGTCAAAAAAACCCTAGATTCAACTAAAAAAAACAAAATCATGTTAAAATCTATTAAATTTAGGTTTAAAATGAGTCGGAGGGGGGGGGGGGGGGGGGAGGGGGGGAACATACCTAATATCTGATATCCGATCTCGTATATAATATCCGATCCGCTATGGCAATACTGGCCCCAAATTCATGTAAAATGAGGGCCCGTGGGTCTGTGATTTTATTTAATCCAATGTACAGGTATCGGATATCCAATATAACATCGGATATCTGATATAACATCAGATATCCAATATAACATCAGATATCCGATATCGAACAATAACATAAAATGAGTACAATATATATAATATAACATATAATATATAATATATATTACATTTTATATATTTTTATATTATATTTTATATTTATTATATTAATTTAATATATATTATAATATAAAATATTATATTATATAATAATATTATTATTATATTATATTATTATAATTTATAATATATTATACTTTTTTATTATATATTATATTATAAGATATTACTTTTTATTATTATATTATATCTTATATATATTATATTACATTACTATATATTATAATATAATATGTTATTATAATATAATACATTATAATATTATTATTATAGTATAATATTATACGATTATAATATAATAATATTATTATTATTATATTATAGTATAATAATTATTATAATAATAATTATTATAATAATAATAATATTATTATATTAAATAATAATAATATTATTATAATATAATAGTATGATATATTATTTAATATTATTATTATTTAATATGATATATTATTTAATAATATATTAAATAATATATCATACTATTATATGATTATAATTATTAGCCAGATATTTGATTTAAATATTATTAGATATCCGATGTCAAATAGGATATTCGATATCATATCAGATATCCGATAAGGCTCGGCTTAACCTTCTAGGTTTGGTTCCTGGATAGGTAAAAAAAAGTCAGAGCGGATTTTGAAGCACTTTTAAGCATCTTCAAACTCTTTTTTTTTCACATCGCCACTTTTTGGCACCCCATGATCCTGCACATATCTGGTTATGAGATGTGATGTCATGCTAATGTTGTTTGATCTCGATTCTTTTTAAAACCCAACAATGGTAATGTGATGGTATGCTCTATGAGATGTTTGTGTTTACTGTTCGTTGATGCTTTTCAGTCTTCTTGTATGAAGCTAAGGTGTATGTGTATGATACACTTGACTTAACCATTTTTGAGTCATCAATCAGTTATATTTGTATTACTTTCTAGTCGCCATGATGGGACTGAAGTGTTGATTTATTCTTGATGTTGTCATGTGGTGACATGTTTTGACTCAACCATTTTGGATTCTTCGATCCGTATTACTTTGAGATACGTTTTGGTTGCTTGTTGAGAACCGATGGATATTTTTGATTTATCATTGATGCCTTCAGTTTCTTATAGAGAACTATTTTGATTATTATGATTATCATTGGATGCTTTTCAGTTGCTCACAAAGAACTGATGTGATTATTTTGATTATACTTATGATGCTTTCTAGTCGCTTGTATCGGACTGAGGTGATTATATGATTTTTGATTTCATGAGCCTAGGGTAGGTTATCTACTTGTAGTGTCGGGAAGTGGCTGCCATGGTAACTCATTTTAAGTTATTTAATAAGTGAAAACATTTACACTAAATGGGGATTAAAATGAACCTAATAAGATAATTGTATGTTCTCGCCCATGCCTCGAGTGCTAGTATAAACTAGGATGGGAGTAGAGAGAATGCTTGGTTGTGACCTTGCATTCCGTAGTATGCCTCATCAGTATGAGAGGATACTAGTGGTGGCATAGGGATCACTAGGGGGCCGGGGTCTATTGAGAGACTACCAAGGTAACTCTAGTGTGATTCGTGTGATGACACTTTCCTGCTTACATAGTAGGTTTCCTACGTGTCTTGTGTACCTCTAGGTATAGGTGTCGACCCTTTATGTTGGAACCTTTGAGTTAGTATAATTTTAGGATTCTTGGACTTAGAGAGTACTTATGTTATGTGATTTTTTATCTTGTGTTATGTGATTTGATATGTCAGCGTAGTGGGAGTGGGCCATTTAGGTTCCACACGGTTGGGTAGTAGTGCTTTTTCACTCTTACCATTTGACATCCATCCGAGACACCGTGGCTGGAGTATTCTTTGTTGGTATTTATCTTCATCTAGTTCTTGGATCTTATGATATATGTTATTTACTGGTATGTTTCTTTATATTGATGATTATCATGTGATAGATGATGTTATCTACTTTGTAGAATCATCTTATGCTTTATTCTTGCATGTTTGATTTCTTTATGTGTATGCTGTAGCATGTTAGAATTCTTTATGCATATGTTGAAGTATGTCTTAGGAGTGACATTCCTACTATGATAATACTGATGATCTCTTTGGTGACTTGGTATGTTATTCAAGGAGGGATGGCGAGGGCCCACGATGGTCTAATGATGCTATTGACGGTTGGGAGGAACTATGCACTTAGTTAGTTGTGTTTTATGATGGATGGTTATCTTTTATGATGGTTGTTATATCTTTATTGATGGATGGATGTATCATGTATGTTAATGGTTTCATTTACTTTATTACACTTATACCATGGTTGATGAGGACAATGTATCTTTATTATATGTATATTCTTTTAAGCTTTTCATACCCTGTGACATGTATAGTGGATGACTAAGAATTTTGAATTCAATTGCCAAGAGGCATTCAGAAAAAATATATACTATGGACTTAGGACTTTTCATTATTCTTTCATGTGGGTGTGGTGGTTGTTAGACTTAGTATTAATTAGATCAAATGTGACTCAATGTCTTGGGATCCTTAAGGAATGTAACCTATTATGTATGCTTATGTATCCTTTTAGTTGTATGTATGTTATTGCTTTCACTACTATGTGTTTGATATGAATGGTTTATCTTTCATGATTTTATATAAAAAAAATTTTGGCAAACTTAGTAAAACTTTAGGTTAATTCTTTTGGATCCCTTGGTGGGGCATTACAATGTTAGACAATTTGACACTTACAAAAAAGCAAGGAATCTGTTAGGATATTTACAAAGATCTGTTAAGACCACTCTATTAAGAGATTTACCCTTATTCAAGTTGGTTAAAACTGATTCAATACCTAATTCTTAGTTTTCTCTGTAATTTGATTTCAAGCCTTCTCCTTGCTAATTTATCCTCTCCTCTAATCTTATGTTACTTGTCTTCCCCTTTTACTTCATTACCATGAATAGGTCGCTCTATTAGATGATAATAGAACCCTTCATTGACTCCTTGTTCACATGCATATACTTCTCTACTCTTTCTCTTACTCCACACATCTCTTTCACTCACTCTGATCTAGGTTGAGATCACCTCTATTTAAAAGGTTTTGTAGATAGTTTTCTAGATCCTTCTACAATAGCCTCTCCATATGAATCATTAATTGCACAACATAGGGAGTTGTGCTCCATGTCATTTGAATTTTTTGTAACAACCTCTACAATATTTAAATGTTTCTTCCATGTCAACTTGTAAAACAGGTTACCTCAAATTTTGTTCCATTTCTAACTCTTATGTAAACTCTACATTGCTTTGTCTTTAATATTTCAAATGCTTGACATTGTTGTTGCTCAACCTATATTACCCTTCTAATTCTCAACATGTATTTTGATCAACACTTGTATAAATGAAACTTTCTTGGTCATTGATGAGTTCGGCTCATATTCAAATACTCAATGACCATACACTTACTTGACTCCTATAGAGAATGGTACATAACATGACTTGACCTATGTAGAATAGCTCAATCAAAATGATGACCATCTAACTCTACCTTGTAAATGATTAAGTTATTGACACTAATAGAAAACAATGGTTAGATATACCAACACCAATAATCTTCCTCTCTAACATTGATGGAAATATTGGCTAAGTCAGCAAAATTTTCAAATTTTCAAAATTTTTGAAATTCTTTGAACATGGCCAAAAACAAATTTATAAAATATGGATCGTTTCATATATTTACCATCTTTACACACTTGGACTGCCCCTTTTACTATCATTCATCTTACTTATAACTTCTTATAGTAAAGTATACAATTTTTTTTAATACTCTCATCCTTTCACATCAATGGAAAAGGTAAGACAAAATCTATATACAAATCAAAATCTTGTCACCTTCTCTTCTCCATCAAGTTTTTTGACTATTAATGAGTGTCATGCACTCTCCAAAGTTCCTTCTCAAATTGGTAAATTCTTTGTCCCATGTATCCTTGACTACTTCTGATATTTTGAGTAGTGCACATAAGCCAAGGATGTCAATTCTATTGCATTTAGATCATAATAAACAAATCTAGTGAATGAATCCTTTGTGTTTGTACATTCTTTAAGCTACCTCTATACATGGTCAATTTTCAAGGTAATTTTTCCCTTAACAATGAAGATTTATTTATGGTTCTTTCCTTCCTCAAATCAAGTATCCTTAGTTCATCATGAATATTGTTGATTCTTGCTTCTAGATCTATTCTTTGGGCATTTATATTTTGTAATTAATCCATAATGCTCTTCAATTCAGATTCCTTTTCTATGATCCCCTTCTCAATTTCTTTTGTGTTCTCAAATGATAAAGAACACTTTCTAGACAATTCCTTCTCTTCTTGTAGGTATTTCCTCAATACCTTGATACAATTATCAAAAAGTGATAAGTTACTAGTGATATTGTTGCAGATAATGCTAAATAAGTTAGCATCATGTGCAGCCTAATATTTTTCTCCTATAACTTCTACTAATGTGGATAATTTCTTGTTAAATTCTTCTATTTTATTTTCTTCTTTTTTCTCTATATCACTCTCATCTACTTGTATTTGAGCAATATCTTGCATCTTCTTTTTCATTTTATATAGTGTGCCCAAAGCACTCTTGCTCATCTTTCTTGATTCTTTTGCAATCTTTCCAAGTGAAAGTTTTGTTACTTGAAGATAATTCTAAATGTACATGTTACCATCAAACATTTTGGTAATTTCTCCTAGAAAACCTGTGATTAGTGCTTCAAGTGGGGATCTTGAATGACTAGCTTGTGTAAACTTCTTTGCCTTAACAAGTGCTTGCACTATAACTATTTGTCTATGAATTGTAGTTCCTTTTTGTTCTAGTAGCTAGGATGGTTGAATCTCCATCCGATTACTTTAGTCTTGCTCTTTTTATGTCTTTTCTTCCTCTTTCTCCTCTTCTTTCTCTATCCAAACTATTGCTTTTCTTTCTTTTTCTCTTAGGAGTCTTCTTTAGAGAGATGGTTCTTTTTGTGGTTTCTTCAACAATGTTTGATCAATTAGTAGTATAGTCAAACTTTGTGCTCATAGGCATACATGCCAAAGATAGTTCTATGGATGCTACCAGAGTGCACACAATAATAGAATCTTGTTTTATCTTATTATCCTCTTCATCCTTTGAACCAATATAATTCACAATATGAATAGTCTCCAAATTTCCAACTTCTTGATCTTTTTGATCTATAGAGGGGTCAATTTTAATACTATAAAAGGGATATTCACTGGTATTAATAGTGATATTAGCTCCTCCTATCATCATGGATTCACCTTCCTCATTTGGTGCATCTTTTTTTTCTATTGTAGTGTCATCATGTGGCTCATCTTCTGCCACTATTGTTGCTATTGCTAAAGTAGATTATGTCATAACCTTTATTATTGCATCCTTTATCTCTTTGATTACTTGATCATATACACCTTACATCAACAATATTGATCTCCTCTTATTTCTCAATAATGGTGTGACTTAGTTTAGTATGACTTACATTTCTTCATTACTCCTAACATCAAAGAGCTTCCTAACTACTTGCTCTCATTTTCTTGTCCTCTTCCTTGGTTCTAGGGTTCTTCTCAATCGATATATTGTACAAGTCTTTGGTAATGTCCCCATGTATATTTACAAAAAAATTGATTAAAGTGAATAATATATCTAATGACTACATTGTCCAACTCCCTCTTTTGCAAAGGATCATAAAGATCATGATATATATTCATCTGAGTTAGATTTCCATCTCAAATTATCATCTTATTCATTTTGCCTATTTTAGGTTTCCAACTCTTTCTCTTCTCCCTAGTACTCTCTATTTCTATGACTATGGTTTTGGTTGAGGTGGAGTGATCTCCCCTATCATCTTTCTTGGTGTGTTGTTTTCTTCTTTTCTATATCCTTCTTTCTTTCATAGGTTATTAATACTTTTGGTATCTTACTGGGTCCTAGACTAGTGGCCATTTCCTTAATCCTATTTTATCTTTTAGGTGAAATTTCTTCCCCTTTTCTCTTCCTCTTTTTTCTTCTTAACAGGTGCAACTGTAATTGATTGTGTAGTTCTTGTAGGCCTCCTTAACATTGGGGGCATACTAATCTCTTTTACATCTTCCTCCTCTGACTATACTTATATTGGCATAGGAATAACAATAATACATTGTTGGAAATATAAGAGGATTAACTAAGAGGGTAGGGGTGAATCAGTTAGTACAAAAAAAAATCCCTAATTACTTAGATGTTAGTACAAAACATAAACTCTATTGAAACTATTATTACTCAGTTAACACACATGCACTCGGTTAATACTAACAATATGTTGTAACTCAACAAATACTAAATATGTAAATCTTAAGATGTGATTAACATTAATTATTTTAGTTGTATACACATGAAAGAAATAGCATGAACACAAGTGACACCAATATTTAACATAGAAATCCAATTTGGAAAAAACCACCAATTGCAACTAGATACTATTTTTCACTCTTCTGAAGTGAGCCCTATTAGGATCCAACCTCGTTAAAGGTTACAAAACACACTGTTAGGTGTGACTCTATTAGAGGATTTAATCACCCAATTAGGAGTGGCCTTGTTAGAGGTCTTTAGACACTTCAATCTAGAAATGCCACCTTGTTAGAGGATTTATAAATAGCTTTTAAGCGAACTCTATTGAGAGATTTGATACACTGTTATGATGGTTAGAGAGTAACAATGATATGACCTAATTTTTTATGCAAACTTATCTATTTTGACTTTAGATCTCAATTTTGGCTTCAATACTTGATCTTTCTTGATCAAATGTATCTTTGCAGTTGCTCAAGGATATTCCTCTTATCCTTCCAATTCACTTCTTCAAAGCATCTTCTTCACTTCCACACATTAACACACACTTTCAATCCTTAAATTGACCTTATACTTATATCATATGTAAAGTCAGGTTAGCTTAAATATGCCTTAGAATGATTAATATTCATCTCTTCAGTCGACTAAAACTAGCAAACAAATCTATTAAACTCAATATGCCAAAATGAGAAAATCCTTCATTAGCTAACCCTGCTCAGTAGACACTAACTTTGAAATGATTTTCCTATGTTAACTAAGTGAACTCAGTTAACATTGCATCTTTGGTAACTAAGTAAATTCAGTTAGCACTACTTCCATCCAACTTTCCTTTGTTAACCGAGTGAGCTTGATTGGCACTGGTTCCATCCAACTTTCATTTGTTAACTGAGTGAGCTCAATTAACACTAGTTCCAACCAAATTTCCTTTGTTAACCAAGTGAGCTCAATTAAAAATCAACTTCTATGAGCTTCTCTTCAATTCTTGAGTGAACTTGGTAGACACTATCTTCTAGACTTGTCGAACAGTGGAATGCTCAAAAGACATAGGAAATTATCTTCATTGCCCAAGTGAGCTCAACATACACTGACTAGTAAAGATATGACATTTTTGAAACATCAAAGATAATATAAAATTTATCAATTATTTTCAACAATCTCCCTCTTTGGAATTGATGGCAACACAACATGTCATAGTATAATGAAATTTTAGAGAAAAAAAATAGTAAGGATAATATCCTTAGTTTCATTCTAATTATCATCCATGAGAACTCTCTCTATTAGTGTGGACTCCCTCTGACTTCAACTTCTCCATCTATTAGCAAAATCTCGAAGTTTACTCTATCTTCAATATCTTCTGATAGAAAACCTTTCTCTTTGATATCATACCAAGTTCTCCTTCATATCTTCAAACAAAATTTTTGTGATACGATAGCAAAATTCTCCCTCTTTTGCATCTTATGCCAAAGACAATATTCATTGAATTTCAATGTACCTGATGTACTTATTCATATGCAATTTGCACTTTCATTAATGCATCAACTTAACTAATCTTCAACATGCTTTGGTTGATGAATCACTAAACTTCATTTACTGAGCTTTAGATAGGGGAATAACCCCTAGCTTACCACTTAGATACAAGAATGAATCCTTAGCTAATGGCTTAGTGAATATTTTTGCAATATGTTCTTTAGTATTCACACATTCCAATCTCACCTCTTTGTCTTGCACTAATTCTCTCAAAAAATGGTATTTTATTACAATGTTCTTGGTCTTGGTATGCATCATAGGAATATTTAATATATTAATTGCACTTGTGTTATCATAGAAGATAACCACTGGATGCTTGATTTTTACCTTTATACCTACCAACAGTTGTTTGAACCAAACAACATTGGAACAATCTACTACTACTACAACATACTTTGGCTCTGTAGTAGACTAAGAAATGTAATTCTACTGTCCAAGACACTAGTTTTTTACCAAGAAAGAACCCTCCACCACTAGTGCTCTTCCTATCATCAACACTTCTTGCCCAATCAGCATCAGTGAAGGCTTTCAAATCAAGTTGCCTCCTTTCTTGTACCATAATCCATAATCTTCAGTACCCTTAAGATACCTTATTATTCTCTTTATTTCCATCGTATGATTTTCTTTATGATTAGCTAAAAATATTGCCACCATACCAACTGCAAGAGCAATATCAAGCCTAGTATGTACTACATACTGCACTTTTCCAATCATTAATTTGAATGTGGTCTAATCTACCTCCTTGGAATCATCATTTTTGGAAACCTTATGTCCAATGGACATAGGTGTGCTAACTAGTCTTGAATCCTCCATTCCAAACTTCTTTAGTATCACCTTGATATACTTAAATTGTGTAATGTAGATACCATCTTTCTTTTGTTGAATCTATAATCCAAAAAAGAATTTGATCTCTCTGAACATTGACATCTCAAATTCCTTACTCATTTCCTCTAAAAAATATTTGCACAAATCATCATTTCCAATAAACAATGTAGCATCCACAAAGATTTCTACCAACACAATCTTCTTCTCTAGTCCTTATTTGATGTATAGGTTTTTGTTATCATTTATCCTTTGAAAACCAATCTTCATCAAATAATTATGAAGTCTTTCATACCAAGTTGTGGGAGCTTGTTTGAGACCATACAATGCTTTGTGTGGTTTACAAACCATATCATTTTTGCTAAGACTCGGGTCATTTAGATTCAAACTCTTGTTGTACTGGCTGCAACTCAGTAGTTTCAAATTTAATCTTAGGTCCTTTAGACTATGACTCAAGTTGCATTGGCTGAAACTTGGGTTCTTCTGGAGATTTTTAGGATTCGAGAGGTAAAGTCTATTGAATTTCAATTGGATTAGGCAATGTATCAGGTTCAAAATAGATAAAAAATTTATAGTCCTCAAGTTCTTTTTTGCTCTCTTCTTCACTTTTTTTTTCAAACTCATCAATCTTCACATGTGCACTTTCTATGATCTTATGAGTAGTTAGATTCAAATATTTTTATGCATTACTTATTCTAGAGTATCCTAGGAATATGCATTCATCACTCTTGACATAGAGTTTACCTTTCCTAGTCTCTTTCAAGATATAACATTTGCTACAAAATATTTTAAAGTAACTTACATTAGGTTTGTAGTCATACCACATTTTGTAACAAGTCTGATTTGAGTATTTCTTTAGTTCTACTGTATTTAAAGTATGAAATTTTGTATTGATTCCTTCCTTCTATTATTTGATTGCAACATTCATTTCTGTCATCAGGGTTCTTGCAAAATCCATGATTGATCTATTCCTTCTTTATGCTATACCATTCTACTATATTGTACCAGGGTTTGATACTTATCTTTTGATTCTTTTCTTAGTTTCATAATTCATTAGAAAATAATTCACCTCCTCTATCTGACCTCAAACACTTCAGCTTCTTTCCTACTTCTTTCTCAACTCTACCTAGATACCAATTAAACTTTTGAAAAGCTTTAGACTTATCTTGTAGACACATTACTATCATCATCCTAGAATAATCATCAACAAATAAAATAAACTACATATCTTACCAATTTGACAATTCTTGGATAGACCGATATAAGGTTTCCTCAAACTAGGAATACCTCTAACTAATTTTGTTTTTCTTATCTTGATCAAGTTATCAAAGTTCAAATGACACAACCTATTATACCATAACCAACTTTCCATTACATTAAGATCAAGTTTATTTATTAGTGACTCACACTTAGTCAATTGGTTAAGCTACTACCAAGCTCAACAATTACTATTGAATCAAGTAGTCAATACATAGTTACTATTGAATAATATTGTTGTTACCGAGTGCTACGGTTGCTACCAAGATTTAGAATCTACATTTAGTTCATGCTAAGCAATATCTACTGATTTGATCAATAAAAATGCTAACAAAGCTTCTCAGTATTAACTGAGTTGCACACTGTCAACTATGTTCTACAGTGTGTACTAAGCTCACAGTGTTAGTGATGTGAATCTAGTGCTGACCGAGCCAAGGAGTGGCAACCAAGTGATTTAGATTATACCAAACTCATAGTGTTAGTGTTGAATTAGCCATAGAGTGTCAACCAAGCGATTTAGTTTATATGTTGAGTTTCATACTGTTAACTGAGTCACACAAGTGCTAATTGAGTTCAATCTACTTGGAAGTGATTAGTATGAACTAAGCTTCTATGTCTATTGAGTTCATGATGATGTTGAGCATTGACAACAATTGCTGAGTATCAGAACATCATCGAGTTTGTCTTCAAAACTTGAGTACCAGTAGTTCGACCAACTTTGTGATCTTGATGGAAATCTATGTTGTAGCCAACTTTTATGAATTGTGATTTGGATTGGTATATATGTAACGAATTGTATCATATCCAAATAAGTATGCAAGTATGAAGTGAATATAAAGAGTAGAAGTGCAAATTAAGAAGTCTATAAGCATTATAAGGGACATCAAAGGTTTATCTATCACAACAAGGTGATATTCACATTTCAAAGGAATCTCAGCCAAAAAATTAGAGTTGTAGATCAGAGATCAGCCACTAGTTAATCCTAATAGGTGCATTGGTCAAATCCTTTAACAGGGTAGACTTAATAGTCTTTGACAAGTCTCTTTACCGAGTTCATAATTTATTGTATGTTTTGTAAATCCTTTCACAAGGTGGACCTAACAATCCTTATTACTCCTAATAGGGAAAATCATCAAAAGTGATCAATTGTAAGCCTTAACTGGACAAATTTATACTACAGTACTAAAGTTTGTGGGTATCATCCCCACCCCAGTTTTACTTTCTATTTGGAAGGTTTCTGGGTCACTATATCTTGTGTCAAAATGTTGTGAATGTTTTACTTATTTCATTCTTTCATGCATGAAATTAGATCAAAATATTATATGAATGAATAATTGGTGAAATAATTTAAAGTTTTATTGGTTCTTGATTCACCCCACCCCCCCACCCCCCCTCTCAGTAACCTTGCCTACCTCATATTTCTAACAATTAGTATCATAGCTTTGTGGTTCTTAGAGAAGAAGTTTATCACCTTGAGAAAATATCAGAGGCAATGGAGGTATACAGGCTACATAAGGCTATTGATAATGAAAATTTAGATTTGGAATTAGCCATTGGTCAACTAAAGAAAGCAAGGGAGAAACTCTCTCAATCATTGAAAAGAAGGAAAGATCTTGTAGTAAAAATGAATGAAAATCTCTACACTAAAGAAAGAACTGAAGATACCTATCCAGAAGAAAAGAAAATGAACTTGATGAAGCAATCAAAGACCTACTAGAAAACAATTCCAATATTCAAGAAGAAGTTAGAAAGCTGAAAAGAGAACAAGAAATCTAGTTAGTAAGACTATGTGAAGTCATGGAATAAAAATACAATGCCAAAGAAGAGATAGAAGGAAAGAATAATGAAATTCAACATCTATCCCTTCGGTAGGCAGACTTCATTGATGAACTTACAAATGCCAATGAAGAAATCATGAAATTAAGATTAGAGAATGAAAGACTACAAAATCATCTAAACACTGAAAAACAAACTAGTGAAATATTGTTGAAATCTCAAGAAGACATGAATTAGTTGAATGAGTAAAGTCAGTACAGAAAAAAAGGAAAAACTAGAATAAGATACACAGAAGAAGGCAAATCATCCAAGCAAGAAGCTACAAAGAATCAAAGGCATACTTGCAATCATTGTGGTAAGATAGGTCATACATCAAACAAATGTTGGAGTAACGGTAAAGAAAAATTCAATGGAAAGTGTTACAACTACAACAAGCATGGTCATAGAGCAAGTGAATGCAAGGAGAAGCCTAAGTTTGAAGGTAAATGTTACAAGTGCAAGAAACAAGGACATAAATCTTCTGAATGCAAAACCAAGAGATTGAATCCAACATTAAAAATTGTAAAAGCTATATTTCAATGGGACTACAAAAAATGGTGTACATGCCACTATTGTGGAGAATTTGGGCATATTGGAGAAAATTGTGTGAAACATCACGTGAGGAAAAGAGTCACCACTAGAAGATGTTTCATTTGTATAGAACTTAGACACCTTGCCAAGAACTATATGTACATTACAAGAATTAAAGATGAAAAGAAAGCTAGAGCTAATAATATCAGAAAGAAGATGAAGTAGCAATGTATTCCAAAATCTTTTGAGAATGCGAGTCTGAGTCATGAAGCACTTGGCACTCAAGAGTTGGGTGACTCAAGCATCTCAACTTGAACTCCCATAGGGATATCTGGAACTAAGATTTTGAAGCAGATATCTCACATCAATTCCAACCCACAAAGAGAAGAGATCCATATCAAAATTCAAGATTCAAAGGGATCACCAAGTGATTACATAAATTCAATACCTTACCAATCTAGGCAGGGTCGCAAGACCTGCTGAGCAAGGCTAGGATACATTGAAATATTGTGTTAACACCAAGTAATAATGAGACCACCAAGCCATGAATGACTCTACAAAGAATTAAGGTTGAACTGAGTGGAAGAGAGTCTGTCACCAAATGAGAGAATGTACTAAGCATTTATGGCATTTGAAAAATAAAAATTTGTTAAAAGAAAGTAAATCAAACTCATTTTTCACTATGAATTTTTTAGAGCCATTTGTAAAAAGTGATTTATGTGCTTGCAAGTGATCTCTATGTTTTTTGTCAAATATTTTTGTGTTTTCATAAACCCTACCAAGCATGGCATCTTCCAATAGAAAAACTAGGAAAAGATCAGAGATGTTGGTTCAAGGAATCGATTGGAAGGCACTAGACTTCAAGTTGAGTCCAACAATTATAAAAGTGCTTAACCCAACTAGAGCATAATAATAAATTTTCCCATGGTATTACTCATTCATGATATTTGTTCATATTATTTTTTGTTCAATACAAGAATTTGGAACCTTAGAGATGGATGAGACTATGGAAAAATTATGTATGAATGGTGTGTTGAAACCCGAGCATTAACATTTGGAAACCAAGGGTTTAACACACACTCCACATATACTGTGAGACTTTCAAATAAAAGGGATAAGGTTTATCCTTAGCCATGTACACAATGGGAAGTTATGGTTGGAGCAACCTATTCAAATTACAAAGAAAATGATTCATAGAATCACAGGGCTCCCAATGTTGAAAAAAGCCAAATCTACCAAAACCCTAAGTTGGGTAGAATTGGAAAACATGACTCTTGTTGAGTGGGATGGAAGAGGAATGTAGATCAACAATATAATTGATATGGAACTAAAATTTGGAATTGATGTGATCACTCATAAGATCAACAACTCTAGTAATCTCAACACTGTGTCATGTGAGGCAGTTGATTTGGCTCTCAATGTAGTGAAGAACAACATGTCCTTAAAACTTACTGAGTTAACATTGAATCAGTTCAACAAAAATAGGGAGAGCATCAAAACTTCCAAAAAAAATATGTGTAGGTTTGGTTCACTATTAACTTGTTTATTCTTCTATGTGCAAAAAATCTTCCCTTCTAAAGGTTTAGTTGTATGGAGAAAAGATGTACCAATTTTATATTGGATTAATGAATATATAGCAGAGATGGGTGAAAAATTTGTTAATATCATGGACAACTATTTTGATTCATTCAAGGAAAAGATGAATGATAGATATAGAATACCAAAGAAACTTTTAGAAGACTACAAGGATGATATTTGTTTCATGGTAGACTATGACAAAGTGTACATTCATGTAGTCAAACCTAGAGTGGTATGGGTTAAGTCTCTAAACATGAGGTTAACATCAATAGCACCAAAGATATCATTGAGGCTCTATTGAATGAACCTATGGATCCCAAGGCTTGATATTTTGGTACTAATGAAGAAGCCAAGATGAGGATAGAACTTGAAATTAAGCTTCCTCAAGTGGTTAACAAAGGAAGAAAGAGGATAGCAAAACTAGAACAAGCAAGTTCTACTCTCTTGCTAATAGAGGGAAAAAGAGATGATGTGGAAGAAGATGAAGCAGAGGATGAAGTAAAAGAAACAAACTCTGAGGAAGAAGAGCCTATAAGGAAGAAAGGTAAGGTTATCATAACCAAACCTACTAAGTCATCCACTATTGTATTCATAAGAAGAGCACCAAAATCTAGGAAGAAATTGAAGTTAGGTGAAGAGGATGCCAAGAAAATTATTTTCAAAAAGCCTCCGCCTACATTTTAGGAAAAATTAAATGAAATAGAAAGAGGAGATGGAATGGAAGATTTCAAATATATGAAACCAGGAATGTAGATGGAAAAATCAAGTTGAGGACATGATGATGACAAAATTGGGAAAATGGAAGTATCTTGTGATCGACTTGTACAATAAATCCCCAATGAGCTTATGCAAGCAACCAAGCCTAGATGGGAGCATGCTAAGAAGATTGCAAAAGACATATTTGAATAGACTTTGAGGCAACTAATTCCGAGTCTCAGTGACAAACAGGTGAAAGAATCCATAAAGAAAAGCTCACTCTTAAATTTGACACATGTATGATATTGGTAAATGACATTAAATATGTAGTGAAGGCATCTACAACTACATGAAAAAACATTAATAACCTACATCAACCTAGTAATCTTGTTATTCATTTTAGTGAAAAAGATGATGAAGATGACAAGGAAGATGATGACAATGATAATGAAGAAGATGAAGAAACAAAAGATGATGTAAATCTAGATGATGAGGAGGAAAAATAGAAAGCTACAAAGGAGAGTCTCCCTGAGATTCAAAGTATTGAGGAAACTAACTTGGAAAAGATTGCAGTAGAAGTGATGGCCTCATTTCCTCATTCTCCAAGAAAATATTTAATGTCATCAAGATCTCAGAAAGATTATGTGGAGTTGGTTGTAGTAACCACTACAACATGAAGCACCCAACCAGTCTTACCACATGTTCAGCTGAGTACCATATTGACTAAAGTGATCAGTAATTCATCTACCAAGTAGAAAGTGCCTCCATCATCAGATTTGGCAATGTAGGAACAAGGTATTTCTACTATCAGTGTCATATCTACTTTTGTTGGTAGCCCCTCTATTTCTACTATTGTTACAATTCCAAGCGTGTATATAGCAAGTACAAGGATAGTTGCGAACAAGCCTCAATCAAGTACTAAAGTTTCAAATAAGGATAAGGGTAAAGAGGAAGATAATGATCTAGATGAGGATATAGTTATCCTAAATTGGGATATCTCTACTCTAAATCCTAATCAAATGAACATCATGGGTGAATTATTACAAAATAGAGCTAAGTAACAGATGCTTAGAGATCATAAGAGAAAGAAAACCCAAGTACTTGAAGATGTAAAGGACATATTTGTGAATGCAATAAGTATAGAGGTTCATAGTACACAACCTATTTCAAATCAATTAGCAGAAGTTGTCTAGAAATTCAATGAAGATCTTAATGGACAACATAAGTTTCTATAAAGAGCAAAAACAAAATTTGAAAAAAAAGTATTGGAACAAGTGGCATAGAAAAATTCAATAAATCAAGTAGAATTGTCTACTATTCTTAATTCATTGGAAATATCTCCAAATAATGTAACTTCATTTTTTAGTAAGTTGTGTGAAACATCTATCTTCACCCAAGGAATCAAAGAAAAAATATCTAAGATAGATGAAGATTTGAAGGAAAGTGTACACAATTTATCACTTGAACCAAGCTATAGTTCTTCTCACTATTCAAACATTAGATATCTAACAAATTTGCAAGAAAAATTATTAAGGGAAGAAGTCAGGATCAGGGCCACTCTTGTAGACATCCAAGGAATGATTCTCATAAACATGGATGCATTGTGAAAGCACATTGTCCATGCCAAGTCACTCATACATGACAATAACTTCTCCATAGTTGATCACATAATGGAGTTATCAATAGAAGGTACATCGCATTGCATGCAAGCAAGGTGTTACAACAAAATTGGGGCAAGACAATGACATTAATTTTGAAGGTAAATTCTAACTTCTTGTCACATTTTGGTATTGCTATGTAGTATACACCTTTGGAATTTATGTCAAGAAGGGGGAGAAGTATAATATAAGACGAATGCATATATGAAGAATATTAGGGAGAAGTATAATATAAGGTATAGATGAGATATATGTCTGGGGGAGCAACATATTATTATATAATATGCATGTACATATTGTTATAAATACTTTAGAATAACTAAGAGGGGGGGAGAGGTGGGAGAATCAATTATTCAAGGTCCAAATGTCCTATTCAAACTTTTCACTAAGTATAATGAGCTCATTCAACTATTCATTCATCCAAGCTTTAACTTATCTAACCAACAAGTTACTGTTAATCAACATGCAAGCATAACACATAACACAATGATTTACGTTGAAACCTAATTCAGGAAAAAACACTAGTAATATGCTACTCAATTCACACTCTTTTGAAGTGATGCCTTGTGAAAGGCCTACCCTATTAAAGGCTTACAACACACTATCAAATGTGACCTTGTTAGAGGATTTATCTACCCTATTAGAAGTGGGCCTGGTTAAAGGACTTTAGAACACTCACTTGGAATGTCACCCTGTTAAAGGATTTACAAATGATTGTTAGGCCAACCTAAGTCCATAGGATTTTTAGATCTAATACAATTTGCAGAGAGTATTAAAAAAATCTTGACCTGACTACAACATACAACTTATCTTGTAGATTTTAGATCACTTCTCAGCTCATACCCTTGCCTGGCCTTCAATCTTTGCAACTTTGATAGCTTTCCCTCTTTCAAACTTAGTCCTCTTGAGTCTCCATACTCAATGTAGCAATGCAATCATCTCTTCATGATGACTCGCAGAAGTAGAGCCTCTGTGTTCTTCCTTCTCCTAGATGTCTCCCCCTTTGACACCCTTCTAACCACTTCACAGACTTGGTTCTTCAGCAGCAACAATATCAGTAACTTTTTGTTTCTTGGTCTATGACTCCTTAAATAGAAGTCTTGGAGTACCTTTTCCCACTCAATTCTTCTCTTCTTTAATTTCAATTTGCATGGATTAGGTAGGATTCATTGCATCTAACCCATATTCTATTTCCTCTAGAAACTTCTTGAATAATCCTTTAGAATTCACCCAAAAAATGGTTTACATAGGATTTTGTGCCACCAACTCATCATCCTTATCTTCCAACTCATTCACAAAATTCAATGTAACCACTATGTTGGCTCAGATTAGGAAAATCTTTGTCATTTGAAATAATGCAGTAGCCTGACACTATTGAAATACTAGTGCTCGGCACTTATTGATTTACTCGGCATCGACTGTGTTTTTCCTAATACTTAGCACCTGAAGATCACTCAGAACCAACTAAGAATTTTTTGATGCTCGACACTTGATCTTCACTTGGCACACACTAGAATTTTCTATTACTCAGCTCTTATTGATTTTTCTTGGCTTCAACTAACTTGCTCAGCACCCACTAAAGATCTTAGTTTGAGCTTTGCATCCAACCTTGTTACAACTTCTTCCTCTAATGTTTCTAAGTGTGACCAACCTTTGTAACTTTGAGTATGTCATCAATACATCATTTAACCAATTTCTTAACTTATCCTTGCACTTCATTACAACATCATAACTCAACCTTTCCTTTAGGTGCCCTTGTTACATCTTGTTGATCAAATCCTCTTCATCAATCAACTAAGTGATAGTACTTGGATCTTATATGCAAATATCATCCCTACAAATAGCAAGTTTGACATCAATGACAAAACAATGATTGAAAAAATTCTTTTACAAAAATCTCCTTCTTTGATCTTTAACAATGATCTTTTCAATCAAATTTCCAACACATATAATGAGAAACCATCTTTTACAAAAGAAATTTTGAAAAATCTCAAAAATAGAGTATGTTACTAAAATGTAGACATAGAAAGGAGATAAAAGAATTTTTTAGACTTGAAATTTTGATCATTCAGCTTTGGATTGATAAGTGTTTTTTTTCACCAATATCAAAGAGGGAGATTATTGATATTAAGGTCAAGTGACTCACACTTAGTCAATTGGTTAAGCTACTACCAAGATCAATAGTTACTACCAAGCCAAGCATACTATATACAGTTACTATCAAGTAATATACTTGTTTTTGAGTGCTGCAATTGTTACTATTTTTTTGAATCTTCATTCAATTCACATCGAGAAGTATCTACTAAGTTGATTAATGAGAGTGCTAACTGAGCTTCTCAATATTGACTGAGTTGCACGGTGTCGACCATCTTCTCTAGTGTCTACCAAGCTCATAGTATCAGTGATATGAATCTAATGTTGACCAAGACAAGGAGTGTCAACCAAGTGATTTAGTTTATATATGGAATTTCACAGTGTTCACTGAGTCACACAAGTGTTGACCAAGTTCAAGCTACTTGAAAGTGATTAGTACAAACTGAGCTTGTATGTCTACCAAGTGCATGATTATACTGAATGTTGAAAATAGTTTCCAAGTATCAAAATATCACCAAGTTTTTCTTTAGAACTTGAGTGTCAGTAGTTGGTCCAACTTTGTGATCTTGATGGAAATCTATGTTGTAGCTGGCTTTGATGAATTGTGATTCAAATTGGTATATATGCAATGAATTGTATCATATCCAAATAAGTAAGCAAGTATGAAGCGAATATAAAGAGTAGAAGTGCAAATTAAGAAGGCTAAAAGTAGTATAAGGGACAATAGAGATTTATCTATCACAACAAGGTGATCTTCACATTTCAAAGGAATCTCAACCAATAAATAAATGTTGCAGATTAGAGATCAGTGGCTAGTTCATCCTAATAGGTGCATCCGTCAAATTGTTTAATAGGGTACACTTAATAGTCTTTGAAAAATCTCTTTTCCAAGTGGATACTTCATTGTATGTTTTGTAAATCCTTCTACAAGGTGGACCTAGCAGTCCTTATTGCTCCTAATAGGGAAAATCATTAGAAGTGATCAATTGTAAGCCTTAACTAGACAAATTTATACTATAGTACTAAGCTTGTGGGTATCATCCCCACCTTGGTTTTTCTTTCTCTTTGGAAGGTTTATGAGTCACCATATCTTGTGTCAAAGTGTTTTGAATGTTTTACTACTTCCATTCTTTCATGAATGCAATTAGATTAGAACATTATATGAAGGATTAATTGGTGAAATAAGTTAAAGTTTTATTGGTTCTTGATTCACTACCCCTAGTAACCTTGCATGCCTCATATTTCAAACACTTTCTTGTACTTGAGAAATGAAACATGAACTTTTACTAAGATCTAGATAGAATAAGTAACCTTTTGTTTGGCTACCATACCCAACTAGATTTCCTTTTCCATCTAGCAGCTTGGCCTCCCCATTCATGAATTCTATGTTGAGTCCAATGTTATTTGACTATTCAACACTCAATAGATTATAATTTAGTCCTTAAACCCAATGATAATTATCACATCTAAGTTCATTGGTCAGTGAGATACAACCTTATCCTTTTATACAACATGGTTCATTGTTTCCAAATCTTACACTTCAACCATCATAGTGTTCCATATGTTCAAAATTTGTTTTATCATGAGTCATATGATGAGAACAACCATTATCAAAAATCCATGTATCATTTTTGCTAACATGAGAGATAAGTACCATTTTATCTTCTTCATCATCAAATTCATCTTTTACCGCAATATAAACCATTTCATCATCATTACTATTATCTGAATCTTTAGCCATGAAATAAAACTTTGTACCTTTATCCTTGTAGTCCTTTTAGCTTTTGAAATCCTTCTTTCCTTTGTACTTGTTCTTCTTCTTTTTATCTTTGTCTACTCCATTTGGACATCTTGCAACAATGTAACCAACTTGCTCACAATAAAAATAGATTAAAGGAATTTTACCCTTGTACTTTCCTTTGCCTTTGGGATATCTTCTTGCAAGTAGGGCTTCAATGGCTTCAAGATCACTATCTTCCTCTTTAATTTCAATTTTTTTTCCTTTATACCTTGCAACTTTCTTCTTGAGTGACAACTTGGCTTGAAATGCAGATTCAAGATTGCTAAAACTAGGAACATAATTATCATGGTTATCTAGCACAAATGTTGTCGATCTTCCCACTAGAGCATTTGAGATTATCTTATTTTTGGATCACATCTCATCTCTTGAATGGCTAACACTCTAATTGCATAGATATGAAGAAGGGTTTTGAATACGTTGCTTACAACTATAACATCATCTATTTTCCCTCCAGAGGCTTTGATTGCACTAACACTAGATTTGATTCTCTCAACATATTTTGCAATGTTTCCATCCTCTCTAATCTTCATTTGTTCAAATTGACCTTTGAAGATTTTAACTTGGCTCTTCTCACATTATCATCACCTCCATAGATATTCTTCAGTTTGTTCCACATCTCATGAGCAGTAACACACCCTTTGACCTTATCAAATTCATCATAGTTAAGATTTGATGCAATGACAATCATCATAATATTATGGTTCTTCATTTCAACAATCTCCTCCACAATCATAGTTTCTATAGGAGCTTTATACTGGGTATTCAGATATTTCAGACCTAAATCACTTATGGTTTCTAGATGCAACTTCATAATTTCCTACCATGCCTCAAAGTTATCTTTGTTAAACTTGGGAATCTCTCTTCTATAAGACATCCTGATCTTTAGCTTAGATTCTTGAAACCTTCTCTATAAGCACCGAAATCTCTAATACCAATTGTTGGAAATATAAGAGAAGTAACTAAGAGGGGAGGGGTGAATATGTTACTACAAAATAAATCCCAGATCCCTTAGATGTCAATATAAAACATAAACTCTGCTAAAGCTATTGTTACTTGGTTAACACACATGCACTTGGCTAATACTAACAATATGTTGTAAATTAGAAAATACTAAACATGCAGATCTTGTGATATAATTAACCTTAATTAACTTAGTTGCATACACATGAAAGAAATAACATGAACACAAGTGACACCAAGATTTAATGAGGAAACCCAATTTGGGAAAAACCACCAATTGCAACTAGTTAATATTTTTCACTCTTATGAAGTGAGCCCTATTAGGAGACAACACTATTAAAAGTTATAAAACACACTATTAGGTGTGACCTTGTTAGAGGATTTAATCACCCTGTTAGGAGTGGCCTTGTTAGAGGTCTTTAGACACTTCAATATAGAAATGCCACCTTGTTAGAGGATTTACAAATAATTGTTAACCCAACTCTATTAAGAGATTTGATACACTACTACAATGGTTAGAAAGTAACAATGATATACCTGATTACTGATGCAAACTTATCTTTTCTAATTTTAGATCTCAATTTTTGCTTTAATACTTAATCCTTCTTGATCGAATGTATCTTTGCATCTCCTCAAGGATATTTTGTTTATCCTTCCAATTCACTTCTTCTAAGTATCTTCTTCACTTCCACACATTTATGCAGACTTTGAATCCTCAACTTGATCTTATACTTATATCATATTCATTGTCAAGTCAACTTGAATACAACTTAGAATAATTAATGTTCATCTCTTTAGTGAGCTAGAATCAACAAACCAATTTATTAAACTCAATAAGCCAAAACAAGAAAATCCTTCATTAGCTGACCTTGCTTAGTAAACACTAACTCTGAAATAATTTTTCTATGTTAACCAAGTGAACTCGGTTAACACTATATCTTCACAAACTTTCTTTGGTAACTGAGTGAGCTCAATTAGCACTGGTACCATAAAACTTCCCTTTGTTAATCAAGTAAGCTTGGTTAACACTCAACTTCTGTGAACATCTCTTCAATGCCCAAGTGAACTTGGTGGTCATTGTCTTCAAAACTCAGACAAAACTAGAATACTTGGCAGACATAGGAAACTGTCTTCATTTACTGAGTGAGCTCGGCATACATTGATTGGTAAAGACATGACATTTTGTGTAACATCAAAGACAATATATAATCAATCAATTGTTTTCAACATAAGTGCTACTATAGTAGGTGGTGCTACTGGTAGACTACTTGGCACAATAGATAGAGGTTGTAGTAGAAAAATGTTTCTTTGGCATGTTCCCTTCATCTTTTTTGTAGTAGTTTACTTCTACATAATCTTCTTGTGTCATCCATGTTTTCTTGAGTATTTTCCTTACAATTCTTTCTACTAATTTCTTGGCTACCTTGGATGTCTATAATTCTTGTGATTTTTCCAAAATCACTTCTTTACTACTCCATTTCTCACTCTCATCATTTACATCTACTTTTAACAATTCTTGTTATTACTAAAGAGTGGCTTATTCTAAAGGAATTACAAACATCACTAATTGATGTTACTGTATAGGATTTGAATGACTTCTTAGGTTCACTCATTTAAGAGATATTATCTACTACAATGGTAAAAAAGTAATAATTAAAGGATCTACTAGATTTACTACCTTGCTTGTTCAAATCTATGCTTCACTCAGTTTCTACCTTCTGATATCTTTCTAGCTGATTCTAACACTATCTCTCCACTTTGCAATTACTTTTCTTGATCTGTTCACCTCTATTTCACTTAGCTCACCTTGTATTCTTCTTCTTCTTCAAATTTTGTACTTTATCAGCAATATCAATAAATAATCAATAACCAAAAGTGGTGTCATTCATATCCTTAAATAGTTAACTTATGCCTTCCAAATTTTGTCTCTTAATTACAATTGTAGATCTCATATTCAGTGCATCTAGTCATTTTGTCAATACTAGTTCACCTCAAATTTTGTGCTCATTTAGAAAATAGAAAACCTTCTCCATATGATCATTTTTGAATTTTTCCAATCGTTTATCTTATAAAATGTTTTATCCTTATCTTTTATACTCTTCAAACATTCTTAATTTTCATCATTTAACAACCTCAAATTAATCTTTTCTTTTGTTCTTCACTTAGTGAATATTGCAACTTTACTTGGGAAATACAACACTCAGTTAACACTAGAATTACTTAGTTAAAATTGAACTTTAAGTTTTCCTTCACACACACTTTGTGACAATTGTAATCATTTGGTTAATACTATGATCCTTCTTTCACTGACTCACCAGTTATGAACTTAATCTTAACATAACATGATTTCAAAATAATCAAAATAACATTATACAATCATATTCCAATTTATTCAAGTACCCATTGAATACTAATACTTATCAACTCTATCATCATCATACTTTCTTCAAATCCTCCTCATCAATCAAATAATATGTTACTCTATTGAATTAACATAATGTCTAACCAACTAAGGATTCACATGAATGACAACATAATAACTAATTACATACAATAATAGAATTCTTAGTAACAATATTAGTTGGGGCTAACTTACAACATCTACAAGAAGTTGTAGTAGACTTGACTAGTATTCCAAAACAACAATCACCAAAGCTGGAAAGGATATTAGACACCAAGGTGAAGAAAACAAGAAGAAATAAATACAAGTAGTATGCCAAAAATGGAAAAGGAAACCTAAATCATAGGTAGTTTGGATGGATGAGGATGTGATCAAGAAGTATGACACCTCATTACAAGAGCTCATCTCAAATGGACTTGAGATGTATGCATCTAAGGAGTATGGTGGAAGGACACCCATTGAATCAAAAATAGAGGATAAAGTCACTTAAGAAATTAGGTTTGATCAAGGAATTATTTGAATTAATAGATTTTCTTTTGTTTAGTTTGATGAGCAATAAGTCATAATTTTAATTGGCATTTCCATGTTTGCATGTGTTTATTAGCCAACTTGGGCAGATGACCAAGTGATGACATTAGATGTTAATTTTTGGTTAGTTAAACTTTTTGAGTCATTTGGAGGGTCTCATATTGAGTTCAAAATGTTGTCATTTGATAAATTTTTCTTGTCAATATTACAAAGTTGCAAAATTCTGACTTGTCAACTTCTCCAATTTGTTAGAATTTGGAAGCCCAATAGTTAGGGGTGTGCATGCGACTTCTAGAAACCAAGAGTATGGAGCTTATGAGGAGAGGGAAGTCAAATGGATTTAAGTAGAAGTAATTATAGTTACATTCTTTAGTAGTGTACTTATGCAATAATTTTTCATGCAAATTTATTGTTACAAAGTCTCATTTGTGCATGTATAGATTAGGAGCAAGATGAAATTAGTTAGAAGAGGAAGGGTGTTTTCTTAGATTTCATTTTAATCTAACTTGGAGTTCTCAAGTGTTAGGATTTGTGAGATAGCCTAGTGTTTGTGTTGACGAGTCTAGTTTTACACATGTACATGGGGTTTCATACTAAAATAACCATGGCTTGAATTGTCATCATTAGTTTTCAACAACCATTTGGGTAATTAAATATTGGACCATGTAATTTAGGATATCAAAATTTATTTTTGATTATCTAGAAGGAGATAGAAGAAAAATGATGCCCTAGGTGGACATCTCAATGTAGCCACTGTTAGGATAAACCACAGACAGAAATAAAAACTAAATGCAAATATAACCAATAACAGAAAATAATAGAACACACAGAAATGAACACAAGGCACCAAGATTTAACGTGGTTCACCCAATCCCTGGGCTACGTCCACCAAACAGCAAGTCCGATCTTATTACAATCCAATGATTACAACCTTATTACAATCCGTAATCCCTTACAGCTCAATACCGCCGCAAGAACCAATTTTGTATCACCACATACAAAAAATACCCAACCCTAAGCCCTTTTTATACAAGTATTAAACTCCTTTAGGGTTATAACATGTCGGCTACTATTTATGAAGTATGTACAGTACTTTCCTGATCAGTCACCACAATCTAACAATCTCCCACTTGGGGACTGATCAGGCTCCACACTAAACAACAATCTCCCACTTGGAGAATGATCCTGTAGCAATACAACTACCGCATGAGGCTCCCACTGGATCAAACCACCCTGGACTCTGCTGTTCTTTTATTCACATTTAGTCTAAAAGACCAACTGAAGCTGAAGAGGAGTTCAGCTTCTCCCTTGTTACAACCTTTGTCAACATATCTGCTGGATTTTCATTGGTATGTATCTTCTCCAGCTTTAACTGTCCATCTTCCAAAACTGACCGAATGAAATGGTACCTCAACTGTATGTGTTTGGTCTTAGAATGCAGAGCTAAATTCTTAGCACGATGAATGGCACTCTAACTATCTGTGAAAAAATAATTATCCTTCTGAGGATGTCCCAATTCTTCCAAAAAGAACTGAAGCCATATCATCTCTTTGGCTGCCTCTGTAGCACCAACATACTCTGCCTCTGTAGTGGAGAGAGCATTAATCTTCTGTAGCCTAGAAACCCAGCTCATGGCTGCCCCACCAACAGTAAAGACATAACCTATAGTACTCCGCCTGGTATCAATATCCCCAACCAAATTTGAGTCAACATAGCCCTATAAATCAGTAGTAGAGCCCCCAAAGTGTAAACACTTATTGGATGTTCCTCTCAAATATCTAAGAATCCACTTGACAGCATTCCAATGCTCAAATCCTGGATGACTCATATACCTGCTAACGACTCCCACTGCATGTGCAATATCTGGCCTAGTGCATACCATAGCATACATCAAACTTCCTACATCTGAAGCATAGGGTACCTTGGACATCTTATCCTCCTCTTCCTGTGTCTTGGGACACATCTCCTTAGTCAATTTCAAATGACCAGGTAAAGGTGTGCTGACAGCTTTAGCATTCTCCATAGAGAAACGTTGCAACACCTTCTCAACATAATCAGCTTGAGATAGCGTCAATGTTCTGTTCTTCCTATCTCTGCAAATCTTCATACCAAGGATTTTTTTTGCTGCCCCCAAATCCTTCATAGCAAATGCATGTGCTAATTGGCATTTCAACCCCTTAATATGATCCATGTTAGACCCAGCTATAAGCATATCATCAACATATAAACATTAAATAATGTAGCTATCATCATCCAACCTCTTAAAATAAACACAATAATCTGAATGACACCTATTATATCCATGCTCATGCATAAAACTGTCAAATTTCAGATACCATTTCCGAGGTGCTTGCTTCAAGCCATATAAACTTTTCTTCAATTTGCACACTAAGTTCTCCTTACCTTTGACCTCAAAACCCTGTGGCTGAGCCATATATATTTCTTCATCCAAATCACCATGAAGAAAGGTTGTTTTAACATCCATCTGCTCTAAATGAAAATCTTCAGTAGCCACAAGACTTAAAACAGTACGAATAGAAGTCATTTTAACAACAGGAGAAAATATCTCATCAAAATCAATTCCCTTTTTCTGTGCAAATCCTTTTACAACTAACCTGGCCTTAAATCTTTTCTTACCTCCTTCCTCTTCTTTCAACCTGTAAACCCATTTATTCTATAAAGCCTTTTTACCTGCAGGCAACTTGCACAAACCCCAGGTCTTATTTATCAGCAAAGAGTCCATTTCATCTTTCATTGCAGACTCCCACTAAATCTTAGTATCCACCTGCACAGCTTCATCATAACTTTCAGGTTCACCAGCATCAGTAAGTAAAATAGAATACAAAGAGGGAGAAAACCTTTGTGGAGGTCTAATTGGCCTTGTTGACCATCTAACATTCACTGGTGTGTGTGGTATTTGTTGTTGCAGTTGTTGCACATCATGAGGAATGGCTGGAGCATCAGCTTTTGGAGTATCATCCAGCACTACATAATCATCTTCTTTCTTCTCATGTTGCTGCAACAGATCTTTGTACAACACTTTTTCATTGAATATGACATCTCGGCTTCTTATAATTTTATGATTTTCAAAATCCCAAAGCCTATAGCCAAATTCATTAATGCCATATCCAACAAAGACACATTTCTTTGATTTAGCTTCTAGCTTGGTTCTATTTTCAGAGTCTATATGAGCAAAAGCTTCACAACTGAAGGTCTTGAGAAAAGAATAACTCACCTTCTTACCAGTCCATGCTTCCTCTGGAATACCACAGCCCAAAGGAGTAGAGGGACCTCTATTAATCAAATATACTGCAGTATTGACAGCCTCCACCCACATGTGTAAGGGCAACCCAACATGCAACCTCATGCTCCTTGCGCGCTCCATTATAGTCCTATTCATGCGTTTAGCCACTCCATTTTCCTGTGGAGTCCTTGGAACAATTTTTTGTCTACGAATACCATTAGTGGAGCAATAATCTTCAAATTCATGACTGTAATACTCACCACCATTATCAGATCTGAGACATTTTAATTTCTTACCAGTCTCATTTTCAACCAAGCATTTCCATTTCTTAAAAGTTTGAAATACATCAGATTTCTGTCTAAGGAAATAAACCCATACTTTTCTAGTTGCGTCATCAATAAATGTAACATAATAATGAGAGCCACCAAGGGAAGATACCTGAGCTGGTCCCCATACATCTGTATGCACAAGCTCTAATTTCTCCTTTTTGTTTTCCTTCCCTATCTTTACAAAACTCACTCTCTTTTGTTTTCCATACACACAACTTTCACAGAAATCCATATTCACACATTTTAGACCTGGTAAAACTTTCCTTGAATGAAGTACTTTCATACCTTTCTCACTCATGTGCCCAAGTCTACTGTGCCACAACACAGTATCAGAATCTACAGTAGCTATTTGTTCTCCCTGCTCAACTACAGTAATTGTTCCTGAATATTCATTTTTCTGTGAAACAATCAAAGTAGAAGGAACAATATGACCTATACAAAGATATAAGGTGCCTACTTTCACACCTTTTGCTACTACAAGGGAACCTTTTGAAACCTTCCAATTTTTATCATTAAAAGTAACTACACAACCCTCATCACCGAGTTGCCCTGCTGAAATTAAATTTCTACTTAGTTTTGGAACATGTTTTACCTCATGTAGTAGCCAATGATTCCCATTCTGCAACTTAATCTTAATTTTTCCCTTTCCAACAATCTGACAAGGTTCATTATCCCCCAAATAAACAAGCCCAAAATCCCCTTGGACATAATCAATGAAATAACCTCTATGAGGTGTAGCATGAAAAGAAGCACCAGAATCTAAAACCCATGAATCATCAACACTCTCTAAAGACAGAAGTAAAGCATCCTCTTCGGATTTGTTACTTACCACATTTGCCTCCTTGTCTCCATCTAATTTATCTCCTTCATTTTTCTTTTGAGTCCAGCAATCTTTCTTTTTGTACCCTGGTTTCTGACAGTACTAGCAATCATTTGGTCCTCTCGATTGAGACCTCCTCCCCTTTGACTTTCCTCTTGATTTCCCACGATTTCCAGAGTTACTTCCTCTTTCAGTCGTTCTGCCCCTGCTTTGTGCATTTAAAGAACTTCCTGATGTAGATCCACCTGAGGATTTTCTACGAGTTTCCTCACTTAAAATAACACCAATCACATCATCATATTTTAGGGTACTAGATCCAGGAACAGAATTACTCACCGCCATTACCAAGCCATTCCAGCTTTCAGGCAAAGAACACAAAATCAAGAGAGCCCTAATTTCTTCATCAAAATTGATACCCACAGAAGATAATTGACTAGTAATAGTATTAAAATCATTTAAATGATCTGCAACAGATCCACCTTCTGCCATTTTCATATTAAATAAACGCTTCATGAGAAATACCTTATTTGAAGCGGAGGGCTTTTCATACAGTATCGCTAGGGTTTTCATCAAATCTTCTGTCGTCTTTGCTTTTGTAATATTAAATGCCACCGATGGTGCCAAGCATAACCGAATGCTTCTGAGTGCCTTTCTGTCCAAAAGATCCCATTTAGCCTCTGACATAGTTCCCTGATTCTTGGCTTTTCCTTCCAACAACTTCCATAAATCCTTTTGATATAAATAGTCTTCCATTTGCATCTTCCATAGCTGGAAGTTCTGCCCATTAAACCTGTCAACCCTCAACTTACCCTCATTTGCCATCGCTCCCACTCAACTGTGAGACTCCCACTTAACCGTGAGACTTTCCTACAGAGGATAACTAAAAGACAACCTTGCTCTGATACCACTTGTTAGGATAAACCATGAACAGAAATAAAAACTACATGCAAATATAACCAAGAACAGAAAATAATAGAACACGCAGAAATGAACACAAGGCACCAAGATTTAACGTGGTTCACCCAATCCCTGGGCTACGTCCACCAAACAGCAAGTTCGATCTTATTACAATCCAGTGATTACAACTTGATTACAATCTGTAATCCCTTACAGCTCAATACCACCACAAGAACCAATTTCGTATCACCACATACAAAAAATACCCAACCCTAAGCCCTTTTTATACAAGTATTAAATCACTTTAGGGTTATAACATGTCGGCTACTATTTATGAAGTACGTATAGTACTTTCCTGATCAGTCACCACAATCTAACAATCTCCCACTTGGGGACTGATCAGGCTCCACACTAAACAACAGCCACCTAAAGCACAATGATAGAAAGAACTATAACATGAAATGGGTGTTGAGTGGAAACCTTGAACATGGGATTTATGATGTTCTTAGTGTCCTCTTGAATTTTTTTAATTTTTTTTTGTTGTTGATAAGACTCACCTTAAAATAGCAGTTTCTTCACAAACTAGGGCTAATTAGGCCTATACAAAATTGTAGTATTTTGATATCTCTAGTGACAGTCAGAAGTTGATATTTGGGAATTGGATAGAGGTCCCAAAAGGGTATCTAATTCACTCATTAGTTTCCAAATTCCTATGGGAAAGTTAAAATTTATGTTAAAAAATTTGTGTTTATAGGGCTATTGGGAAATAGAACCCTTAATGAAGAAGGTAAGACCCATTGGGTTGTGAATTCAAATCTAATGGTCAAAGCATGTCAATTATATGGATTCAACACCCTTTCCAATGTTGTAGAGTCTCATGTGCAATAGAATGTGTTTTGGGCTTGTGGAGTCAAATAGCCTAGGGACACCTATTAACCAAGCAGTATGTCGGTGGATTAGAGTTGTTTTTCAGAACTAATTCATAGCCATTTGAGAGTATGGTCAAGCTATTAGGGAAATTGAGAAGTGAACTTGTTCAAAATAATGTCTTATATGCATTGAGTCTTTTGTTGAAGCTTCTAGAGTTGAATTGATCCCTTGAGAAGGGTACCAAAAGACTACTCTACATTAAAATCTTTGGTTGGGGAAGGATTTTTTCCCTCATGGACAACAATAAAGGTCTTGATGTAGAATTTTATTGGATACAATTCCCCTAAAAATTTATTTATTTTTATCAAAATGACCATTGATCAAATGAAACCAAACATGTTTCATCTTGAAGAAACTAAACTTAGTGAGATGGAAGAAAAAATAAATTTAATTAAAAATTGAAAAAAATATACATTTTTAGCTCAATTGGGGCATCTAGGGGTCTGGATCACAAACAATAAAATTTGAAGGTATCTCCCATGATGTACATGTTGGAAACTAGCAAATCTTAGTTTGATGAACTTACAAACAAACCTCCTTTTATTTAATGACTATGGTCTAATTAATACAAGAGATAAGTACAACTATGGAAAAACATATTAGAGGTGTTAAGACCCTTGGAAAGTGAAGCTTTCATTGCTAGGGTGAGGATTTTAATGTAATTTTGAAGTCTCCTAAGAAAAAAGGAGGTAATAGTTGTTTGAGTAATGTACAAAGACTTCCAAGAGTCTGTATCATCAAATAATTTGTGAGAGATATGGACTATGAGGGTTATTTTGCTTTTTCGAATAATCATTAATTTTTTTAAATATGGTAGAAAAGTTGGATCACTTCTCCCTTACTAGGGCATGAGCTTCCCTCTCCTTTGTATATAATTATTCTGTCTTTCCTAATGTACGATAAGACCACTTTCTGATTATTCTATTTTTATGAAGAGTTTTTGTTCCTTTAAGATGCTAATTTAAATTTAAAATTATGAACTTTCATGAGGTTGGTTTTAGGGAAATGGTGACAGAGTGGTAGAAAATACCTAGAAAAATGTTGGTAATTATAGTTTTTGGCTCTTTGAAAATTTGTCATAGATTAAGACCAACATCAAAGTTTTGAATATGACTCATATTGCATATATATTTTATCAAATATAAATTCTTGAAGAGTAGTTGGAAGATTTGGACAATTAATTAAATAGTGAAGGTATGAATCGTGTGAACCTCTTAATTGAGAAGGATTTTCCCATGAGATACTCAAAGATCTTAGTGTGAAGAAGTTTATCAGAAGCATCAGCTATGGGAAGTTTGGCTTAAGGAGTTTGATTGTAATAGTAAGTGTTTACATAGTTTTTTCAAGGACATAGATTTAGTTAGCATGATTTATTTTGTCAATTTGTCAAATTGACAATGGCCATTTGATGTTGAGGAAATTAAATGGGAAGATGTGTCTCTTTTTCCCTCCTTGTAGTTTACTATGAAGCATGTCTTGGAAGAGGTTTATGAGGAGACTTTTGGTCTTATTCCAAACCCTATCACAAAGGAAAATTTTAGAATCTTAATTGTTGGGCTATGACGATGAAAGAGGTGATTTTTTTTCTCCTAGATAGTATTAAAAAACTTGGTCCTAATAGCTTTCCAACTATACATTTTTTTTAGAATTTTTGTGATTTGTGGGGGTGGGGATGGGGATGGAAGCGTCTTGTAGGGGAAAAAATAAATTCTAAATGTTATCAACAAAATTGTGGTTACTTATATTCTAAAGACGAAAGTAACTAAAGCTTTTGAGGATTTCAGGCACATTTCAATATGCAATACTATGTATAAGGTAATCTAAAGGTTGCATCAAATAGATTAAAGGGTTTTGGGGGGTCTATTATATCATTTGAGAAAAGTGGCTTTTCTCCTTGAGAGATATATTGTAAAAGGTACCATAATAATCCATGAGGTGCATCAATCTAATAGAGTCAAGGGGCTTTAGAAGATGTTTGTTGAATTGGAAACTAGGAAAGCCTATGACCATATGAAAAATAAGGCATCTCTTTTTAAGGAATTAGATCACTTTGGTTTTAGCCACAATTGAACATCACATGGGTAAGAGGTCACCCTACATTTCTATCTTTATTAATGGTAATCCCCAAGTCTTCTTTCAAACCATTTATGGTCTGAAATAAGGGGACCCTATTTCCTCAGCATCTTTATCATTATGACAAATGTTCTCCAAATATTGATATCTAAACAAAGAAACTTGGGCTTGTGGAGAGGAGTGATTATTTCTCTTATAACTCCTTTGACTTATCATTTTCAATTTATAAATGACACGTTATTGATGGAGGAGGATTTCTTTCATGATGTAAGAATTATGAATGTAGTGTTAGAAAAGTATAGTGGTATTTTTTGATAGCAATTAAATTGACATAAATCTGAAATTTTTGTTGTTAATATAGACCTAGTTGTCCGAAAAGAGATATCTAGGATTCTCAATGTGCATTTTGTATCTTTTCTAGGTAATTTTTTGGGAATCTTTTTATTTATAGAAGATTGTAAGTTGAGCTTTTGGAACAACTTAACTGGGAGATGTGTGGGAAAATTAGAAGGCTACATGAATGGGTGGCTAACATTGATAAGAAATATTCTCATGTTGAAATATTTTATCCCATTAATTATGTAGTTCTCTTATATGTGTTTAAAGATCTCATCTAAAGTCCTTTGAGTGATAAAACACAAGATGTGAAATTCATTTAGGAACGAGAACCAAGAATAGGACAAAACCCTATTTTATTTTGGAATAAGATTTGCAAGGTTTATTTTAGTAGGGGGACAATTATTTGTAATTAGAAATTTTTAAATGAATTGATGGGGGTGAATTTAGTCTGAAGTATGTAAAAATTATTAAGGAAAAATATTTGGGTAGAAATGAAAATACTAGAATTTGCTCAATTCAAGACCCTTGAAGAGTATTGACTTTATAGAATTCCATCCTCAATTGTAGATTGGTAATAAAAGATTATATATTTTAGCAATTGGATGATTGACTAAACACAAAATATTGTATGGATTCCTTATATATGGTAGATTTTTTTGACCTTGAGGGCTCTTCTGAGTAGATTAAAGTAGTTAATGAGGTGAGATGGAGGGATAGTTGCAATTTTTTTTCGAGTGTATGGATGGTCCCTTTGGATAGGAATGAAAGTAGAAATTGGTAAAAGAGATCAATTGGGATGACATGAATGTTGGAATCTTTAGAGCGATCTTGACCTCCCACCTTGTGGTTCTTACTATGACAAATGAAGAATATGAATGGTGTGGCTCACAAAAAGGAGAATACTCAACTAAGATGGTTGCATAATTATAGAGGCTAAAAATAGTAGGGAATTTTGGCCTAGATAATTATGTTGGAACTCTCATTTTATCCCCAAAGGAGGATAATTTTCATGGTTGACACTAAGGGGGTTAGCCTAAATGGGGACAGATTGATGAAGATTGGGTATACAGGTCCCTTTAGGTGTATTTTGTGCAATAAAAGTGAAGAATCGGTGGACCATTTGTGTTTGAGTTATGATTTCACTCAAGCATGATGAGAATTTGTGGTGGGCTAATTGGGGTGATAACATCCTTTTCCAATTATTCTTTTGAAAAAAAGTCAAAGTTGGTTCATTCCCTAGAATAAATCAATTCTTTCTAGCATCTGACATTTTTTCTCTTAGCAATTATTTGAAGAGTGCAAAAAGAGAGAAACAATTGAGTTTTCCAAGACAAGGTAGAAGAAGTTGGACACTTCTTGTATCAACTTGAAAGGGGTGTTTCAGGAGTGGTGCATGATATGACTTCTCAAGTTAAGATTTTAAAGAAATTATTTACCATATTTGATAGCCAAATTCAAAAGAATTGATAGTTCATTAAGTTTAGGCTTATTAATGGGTTGGATTAGGTAGAACTAATAGAGAAGTCTTCTTCATAGGAATTTGGGAAAACCCAGAGCAAGGATGAATTAAAGTAAATTGTGATGGAGCCTCTAAAGGCAATTTGAGTCAAGGGTGTTGATTTTTTAGCTATATTAGTAAGGAAGTTTATTCTATCATTAGATGCCAAACATCTAGGTGTTAAGGCTAATTCTAAGGTTGAAACACAGAATACTTGTGCTGTAATTTTTATGAAAGTTACTATTAATATAATTTCTAAGTGAGATACAAATGCATGGCATTTGAACAAATAAATCAAATAGACTAATAGTTGATCCATTAATTTTTCTAAATATCACACACAAAGTGAAGTGGGTTTGGGGTGGGTGATATGTCATTAGATATGGGGTTATCCTTTAATGATCATGTGATTAGTGGGATGTACAAAAAATACTAAGGTGTTGATGAGATGGAGTTGGAACGTATGCATTGTGATGGTGTGTTGCCTTATTATTACATGAGATAGAACCCATCACTTGTAGACTATAATTTAAATTACCAAGGGAGCAATGCTTGACTGTATTTCACCTCGAAAACTAAGTAGTGTGATGTGGTAACTCTATGTGGGGTAGAGGCCAATTTCACACTTGTCAATGATAAGCAATAACAATATTTCTAGGGGGATATTAAGGAACAAATATTGAAGAGAAATTTTTGAAATAGATGAGCCCATTTTTAGAGATAGGGGAAAGGAACCAATACTTGAATACCCTAAGTTTGAGCTTATCAAAATCCTACATGGATATTTCAAATCACTCTCAAGCTTTTAAAACATCTTACTTGGAAAGTTTCCTACTTATAACTAAGGTTAAAGATTAAAATATAAAACACTTCTACAAGCTATCCTCCCTACAAAGATCGGACATAAATAGGTTAATGAAAACCAATGAACCTATCGGAGTGAACCTACGATCCCACAATGCAAGAATGCAGTCAAAAAATGCAGGACCATGGTACTAAATCTAGTGAAAAATAGAGTAAAATATGGGCTGCAAGAAATAAACTTGCAGTTTGAACTCATGACACAAATTTATCCATAGGTTTGAAGGTAGAGTTTAGAAAATGGATTTATGGGTTGGCTATGTTGCCCAAGTGATCTCACAGGTTTTGTGAAATAACAATATTTCTAGGATGATATTGAGGAACACATATTGAAGAGAAATTTTTGAAATAGATGAGCCCATTTTTTAGAGATAGGGGAAAGGGCCTAGTACTTGAACACCCTAAGTTTGAGCTTATCAAAATCCGACATGAAGATTTCAAATCACTCCCAAATTTTCAAATCTTAATTGGAAAGTTGCCTACTTATAACTAAGGTTTCAAGTCCATGCCATCAATGTTGATACCACATTAGCATGCTTTTTGCCAAGTTATTCAAAATAACCCAAATAAAAGTGAAACCAATAATCATGCAAAAAGGGCACCTATACTTGCATAGTTGATGTGGCATCATATCATTGGTTATTTCTTACAACTAAGGGTACATTTCATTTAATTATGAGTAGTAATAATTGTACTAACAACTCAAAAGTCACAACTATTGGTACAATTTTGTCACAAATATTGGACATTGTGTCAATAAGTATGGATATCAAATCAACAATTCCTATCACAACCATTGGAACATGTTCAAGTACTCGATCCTTTCCCCAAGTTGATTTAGTCTTGGGGGGTGGGGGGTGTTGGAGTTTGAAACTATTGAAAAACAAAATTCTCAACACCAAATTGATAATACTCACACAATCTAACGATTAGCCACTTCCTATTAACAATTCTATGTGCAAACCATTTGGACCAACTTCAACAAAATAAAGAATGGTTTCCTACTCTTTAGGCTCTACAAAACCAAGGCAGATTTACCTATGGGATGCCTCACATGACCACTATTGTATGAGAATTATGTTAGTTTCATTCTGATTCTTATCTCCAATTCATAACACATACATAGTTTATCCAATTTTTGATACTTTCAGACTGACATACGACCCTTATAAGAAGATTTGGTCATAATTCTCCTTAAGTTTACAAATATTTCTAGAAATAGTAGCTACCTAAGATCCAAAAATAAAATATAAACGAGTGCTGACCAGCATTATAGCTTTAAACAAAATAGAACAAGAATGATTTTGAATTTGTGCCTAATTTTATATGTAGAAGCACAAATTACCCCAACTCACTCCTGATTTATGTGACCAGTGCCTTATCCATTGGGCAAAAGACTAACTATTGGTGGGAGATCTCATTCAAATAACTTGTAAACAAATTTATCAATCATAATCACCTATTTACATTCTTATGAACTATCCATTTTATAAACTCATAAACCTCACTAATCTATTGAAGCATTTATATAATTCTTTAAATTAAAAGCAATAATAGTATCAACATACAAAAAATCTAATGCAAATACCCCTTTGTATTATCCTTTTAGATGACTAATACAATGACCAATAGAAATTCAATCAGAAGCCTTGAATATCTTGTTGATTCTATCATTTATATATATTATCAGAGAGTACAAATTTGATAGTAAACTCAACACATCTACATGCAACTGGACTGACTATACCTTTTTTGAACAAAATAAAAAATTATACAACTTTCAGACCCTTCTCTAGCCCTAGAATCTCACTTATATAGTGTGAGATGCAACAAGCTTCAGGTGTAGAGAAATTGATAGGTGTCCTTTCGCAAAAATATTACACTTACTTAACAGGAAAAGACACAGATTTACGTAATAGGAGGTAACACATCATGATATTCTCTTGGTATGCCTCTCTTTTTTTACATCTTCAAATGCTACAAATTCCATGATTTGCCTTTATTTATTCTAATTCCTCGACATATGTAGCTACTACATTGGTCAATGATGAGTCTTGTTGTAATGCTTCCAAATCAATTTTCACCTATGGGTTTTCACTATCTTCACCTTGAACTGACAAAACTACTTTTACCCTCAATTGGTCTTCTATCATGTCCACATCTTGGGCCTCTGAGCCTATAGCTGGAACCAATTGGTGACCTTTATCTTCCTCATTTTTTGGATCTGGTGTTGTTGTGTCAATAATTTGCAACTCTTCCTCCTGCACCTCATGATTATCTATTTCAACTTCTTCAAATTTTTCACCAGAAGCAATATATGTCATCCATGTGTCAAAAAGTGTATCATCTGGCCATTTGAATTGCAAAATATCACTTTGTTTTCCAATTACATACTTAGCCTCCTTATCAATACTAATAAATTCATGTTTCAAAGAATCAAAAAATAATTGGACTTTCACCAATTCCTCTATTGTGGTGGCCCACCAAGCATGTCCTCTTCCATTGATGATCTTATTCATTCTTAAACAAAATAGGTCATCCAATTCTTTGGCCCACTCATCCTTTTTTTTAAATTTTTTTTTCTATCTAAATCTCGAGGAAACAAATCAAATTTTTGATTCTTATACTTGCTTAGATAGGAAATAACTTTAAGTTATTGACAATAGGCTTCAGAGCCTCATCATGGGCTTTCAATTCTTCCCATATACTTATTACCTTTTCCAATTGATCATAAAACAATGGCCACTCAATTTTATCTACTAGATACATTAGAACCTTTTTCAGTTTATCTTCATATTGTACAGTTAGCTCTACATATAGTGCCCACAACTTGCTCTTTTCCTCTTTAAAATCCTCTGTAGTGTAGTACTATGGCCTTTTTGGTGTATCTGGTAGTTCTGTAAGTGGAGTGGATTTTAAAGGCTCCACTAGAGGGCAAGGATATGTTATTCTTGGCCTAGTTGACCTTCCCATTACCTTATTTTCTAATTCAATCCTCTTCTAGGCCTCTTTATTATATGCTTCCAAAATTATCTCATATTTACTTTGCAATTCAAACATGGCCTTTTCTTCCTTTTTAGCAGTGGCAGAAACAAAATGAGATGTATCTACACTCCAGTGTGTAGCCTGCACATGTGAAGTATTAGCTACTCTTCTCACAACAATATTTGCCATTAATTCAGTCTCATCTTTCTGTGATGAGGTGGCTCTTGATCCTCTCCTTAATGACCAAATGACTAAGACATCTTGGTCTTTACTGAATTTAGTACCCTAGAATTCCTTTTTATTCTAATATTGTAAATCCAATTTGTTAGAAACATAATTAAAAACCAAAGCATTAGCTATGTCCCAATTGGGTAGCAAAAAAATAATTGATGCTTTCACCATTTGCCTTCCTTCTTCAAGGCTTATATTTTGAAATTCCTGCATCATTTCTTCCTTCACCTAATTTTGCAATGTAGTCTCATCCATTCCTAGATGCTCTGTTCTCAACTTATTACATTTCTCTTCAATTTTTCTCATATTGGCTCTCCATGCAAATTGGTGGAAAGCTCTAGATTTAACAAAGCTATCATTTGATAAAAATTGATGACTAGCTTGCTCTATGACAGGGTCCAATTCCCTACCTTTGTAGTCTACCACTATCAATTCAAGGCTTTACACAAGATGCTCTCGAAGGTTTGCCTCATCCAATTCTACCTGACTTATAAACACACCTCTTTGTGACCCTATTTTCTCAATCTACTCTCTAGTGAGCTACTCCTTTCCAGTCTAAAAGGGGGATTGAGTAGGTGAATACTCCTCAACATGAGGACCCTATTCCTATATTATTATCTACCTCTTGGGAGAAGGCTCATTAGGTCTCTCTTCTAGGATAGCACTAGTGGATCCTATTATTTGTTTTCCCTTATCTATAGTGGCCCTTTTACTTTGAATTATGGTATAGCCTGGCCTCTTTTGAACAATCAGATGACCAGCTCCTACATTAGGAATGAAAGCCAACCTCCTCATGACCTCTCTAGCCTTATCTAGGTATGAACCAATAAAAAATTGTTTCTTCTCATTCATGGCTTCCATTATCTCACATAAAGTATTCATGAGCTTATTTATTTTATCTTCCTCTATAGTAGCATTATCTAGAGGACTATAATCCTTATCAAAATAATGAATGAATTCCAAAACCCTGGAGTAAACTCTCCATTTTTCCTTTATGGTTTGTTCGTGCAATGAGAACTCATCTCTTATGATGTCCTCTAGATAATATGAATCATGTTTTACCTTTCCCAATTTAATTCTAAGCCTTAAGGTAAAATTATAAAATCCCTCAGTATCACAAAAACGGGGATGGGAAACAACCATTTTGTACTAATCCAAAATTTTAAGTAAAAAGAGCCAACCCCCCTTAGTAATTAAAAATTGATGGGCCATAGTACAAGTAGGGAAAATTGACCCTAGTTGCCTTTTCAATAGATACATTTCTTCCAATCCTCCTAACTACCACAAAACTTCAGCCATTCCTACCTTTAAAGGTACTTGGTAGGGTAACACATGAGGGCTTCCTTTAAAACCATAAATTCTAATAACAGTAGAAATAGAGAATGGGATAATATCTCCCCAATTGTGTGAAAATTTCAAACCACTAGGATTGTCCATAGGCCTAACGAGACTCATTAGTGCCTTAGGGACTCTAGGATTGTCACTCAATATAAGGCATCTCAACCTGGAAGTGAAATACCCATCAAACCTAACAAAGCTAGCCTTCTCTGCATCCCAGGTCATATCTGCACTCCATAACTAGATTGGCAGTGCTTCTCCATCTTTCTCTCTATTCAATTATATTTCTTTACCAAAATATGTCACTTCCTTAAACAAAAACATATGCATCAACAAAGAATAATGGCCAAAAGTCTTCTCCACTTTCCCTTTTGCAATTCCAACCAGGCCAGTATGAATTTCTTTAGCCAAATAGGAAGAAAAATGAAAAATAACATCTACACCAAAGGAAGCAATCTGAACCATCATATACATAAGACTGATGGGCATGACATTTTGTTCATCCTCACCAAAAACTTGACATAGAGTCTTGTATATTTCTACAACCCAGGAAGTGAAAAAATCTTTTCTAAAGGGGTCCCTAGAGGCTGCAATGATTATTGGCAAAGTTCCAATTGTGCCAATGTGTGCCCTTAATGCACCTCCCCTAATCACATCCTTCTTTTCCTTGTATTCATTTTCTAATTCTTGCATACTAATTGGCATATGATAATATGTCAATGGCTCTAGGCGAAATAATTCTCTAATTTCCTCAGAACTAATTGTAATCAGAGGCATACCATTAGTTCTTCTTACTACTCTAATGGCTTGGTCATAATTCTTTGCAATGTCTTCAAGAAAATCATAGTCCATGAAGACACTTGGAACTACTAATTTTCTTAAATCAAAGTTCCAAATATTGTTATGTGAGGCAAACAAATTCCTCTCTAAAAACCACTTCTTAAACAAAGCAAGACCATTATGAGAAGTTGTTGCATCCCTAACCCAGTTCCCCTTATCATACAAGCCATCTAAAATTTTTAGCCTAGGGTTTAAGGAAGTTAATTTCTTAACCTGCACAGTCTCAGTGGTGGATTCTGGGAGTAACTATAGCAAGCCATCATGAATGTTTCTATCCATATAATTCACTTGCCCAGAAAACACTTTCTTTGGAGGCATCTTGATTGTAATTTTTAGAAATAGAAATGGTACAAATATTATAGTATATGGGGACTTACTTGATCTTCTGCTTGTTCTTTTTTGTAATTTCTACAACCTTTCATGAACAATGAAGAAATTGCTTCACATTCCAATCAAGCTTCACACAATGTTCTCAATAATCTTTGCCTACTTAGAAAGCTTAAAATTTTGTTCATGTAAGATGAAAATGGTGCAATATTTTGCAATATACTCTATTTTTTCTCACACGTGAAGCCTTCATAAATCATAAATGAACTGTAAGGGAAAAATAGAGTGGCATCACCTTCCTTGTTTAAATTTGCACCGTTGATCTTCAGAAAATCCTATGATTGAGGAGTGAAAATAGGAATGACTCATCTTCTCCTTGATATGCTAGCAGTCAAACCAATGAAAAGTCTCCACATGTGCCTTTCTTTCTTAGTTGGCACTTCAAACTAGACCTACTAGTCTTCGAGGACATGTGTTGTTATGTTGCTATCTCATAATGCATAAAGAGTGAGCACATCACCTATGCGAGATAGAGACAACCATTGATCTCACTTTGATTGAGTGGAGGAAAATTAATTCAGTTTTTAATACAAAATGGTGGGTCCACTATCCATTAGTTTTTTCTCGCTATGTCTCTACACTTAAACTTCAAGCACTTCACCATAATGACTATGCGATGATTGTAGATTTTACTTGATCTAAAGGAAAGGAAATTGCACTCTAGTCACATAAATTGTAGTGGGTCCCCCAGTCACCAAGTTGCGTTGGATAAAAAGAGTGCAATTTCTTATAATGACTTAGTGATGATCGTTGATCTGCCCTAGATCCAACGATTATCATTGTTCTTTTGAGATCTGACCTAGGTGTGGTTCCACATTCCTAATGATGTAGAACTGTCCTGATGCGTTGGCATATATATTATTATTTTAATCCTTATGGTGACATCATTTCTTCTAGACCCCACTACATTTCTTATTTTTAGGCGAGTCGCTACATCACTACTAATGAATTGTGAAGCTTTTTCAATCACAACATAGCAACCTTCGGCAGATTTAGAGTTTTCAATGCATATGTTCTTAGTAGGATGCCACCATGTCTTGGGGAGATGAATCACTTCTGACACAACACTCATTGGGGCCTATCTTCTGGAATTATTATTATATTATGATATTCTAACGAGTTGCTATGTCATTACTGATGAAATCCATTAACTTTTTGGTCATGATATAATGACTTTCAATGATCCATTAATGTCTAGTGCTAGGGACAAACTTAAACATGGTAATAATAATTAATACAATTGACGCAAAAATAAAAACACACTATCCAAAATATCTTTCTTGGGATCTTCATAATCACTACCCATTTTAAAAGAGCACTATCCTTTGTATTATTCAGCCAATCACTATATCACTATCGGTGAGGCACAATGATTTCTTGGTCATGACATAGCAACCTTCGGTGAGAACTATATTTCGATGATAGAGAAAAGATAACATAGCAATCGTAATTATACCAATTAGTACCATTGATAGAAATAATGAACGTGCAAATTTATGATATTACGTGGGAATTCCATGATCGCCATTAATTTTAGAAGGTTTCCGCTTTCTTCATTTTTTAGTCAGTTGCTACATTTCTACTAGGAGGGCACATAGATTTTTCGATCATGACATAGCGACTCATTGGAAAATCTGAGTTCCAATGACAGTGCTTGCAACTTGCTCCACATGCGTCCTTTTTGACACTGACAACTCTGGGATGGAGCACATGACCAAAAATTGTTCAAATCAATGCTGATTTCTGGCGTCGAATTTCACTTTATGATACCACAACTCAATTTCCAATGGTCGCTAAGTCATTATGGTAAAAACCCTTGCATCTTCTTATAATGACAATGCAACAACCATGGATCTAACCAAGATCAGATGGTGAGATAGGCTTTGAAAAAGATACTCAGCATGACTTTAAAATTAAGCAAGAAAGGAATATTTGCACTTTTTAAAGATTTTGAGCCAGTGTAAAATCAAAAGGAACAAAACCTAGGGTTTAACAAAGATTTTTCAAAGGTTATCAAAATTGCAAGACCAAAAAACCATAAACCCTAGCCTCTAACAATGGACTCAAATATGATTTTTTATACCTATAATGGGAAACTTTATATGCAAAAAATAAGACCAACAGGGGGGACTCCATCAAAAATGAAGCATACAAACCTCTCCAACATTGATATTACGTGTCTACGAGTTTGGTTTGAAGGAGAAGGCCGAGTATTCTATAAATGGTTGCACATCAAGACAAAATTGTATTGTAGGCTCTCCAACAATATGGAAATGAACAAGTTAGGCGTGGTATAAGTGATGCATGATGGAGACTAGAAAAAGATGGGTAGTGCTAAGCCCTTGATTTAGCCTTTCTTGGTATGCAAATTTTTGAAAAGTAAAAAGGCTCATTGAGAGGAATCTCAAATAGGGTGGGAATTGCTACTCAAATTTTTAGAGATTGGCAAGTTGGATTATGCATAGAAGTGAATGAAGAAGAATTAGATGAGGCTCAAGAGAACAACTTAGGCCTAAGGATTATTCTTATGGCTTAAAACATACACCTTATTAATTAATTTCTAGTTTAAAAGTGTTAAATAGTCAAAGTTGACTTACTTTTTCCAAGCTTAAATTGTCCCTTAGTGTGTGATGTTTAAGGGTGGCCAAGATTACTAGTATAATGATTCTACTAGAGAAGAAAAGAAAGTTTGAATTTTTTTTTTTTTTTAAATTTATTATTTTGTAATGACCTCCTTATGTTTGTTTAAATCTTGCCTTGGTATAGGCTTTAGACTCGATGATATGGTTGTTAGTAGGGTAGGCAAAGTGGTGGTAGGATTAGAAGTTGTCTTAATATCTTTTGTTGTAATATCATTTTATTTCCATGGATATGGATATATAAGTAGAGAAGTGTGGAGGATAATCATGTAGTTGTTTAAATGCTATAGTGTTTCATGGTAGATGAATAGTCTCATTGTTGGTGTAAATAAGTACTTTACTATTTACACTTACTTAAGTTTACTTAGGTTGATGCATTATTTAATTATATTGCATTATTTTATTATTTTTATTTGTGAGACACTTAGTAGTTTGCACACCCTTTGAGTTGTCATGTAGACAACACAGGAGTATGCAACTCTATTTGAGCACATGGTGTCTACAACACTGTTTTGCGTGTCCCACCCTTGTAGACTTATCCTCACATCACCGCACTTACTTCCATGCTTAATGGAGGATAATCCATATCTAGTGGATATGTGCTTGGTTGTATGACACTTCATGGTGCTAACTTCTATGCTTTCTAGAAGCTCTACTAAGGCCTTTATATTCAAGCACTCCTAGTGTACTCTGAGTATCAAGTTATTGAATACATTGTTATTCTGATCATACTCTCTCCATTTTTGGTCTACAGTTGTGCTTGTGTTTGAGTTCTTAGTTCTTGGGTGAATTTTTCCCTTAGGAAAATTCTTACATGGTATTAGAGCTTGGAGACTTTCTCATCGCAAGCCGTTCGAGACCTCTTGTTTGCTTCATCACCTCAGCCTGAATTCAAAGTGCTGCAAAAATTGGGAGCATCCAGCGCTAGATCTGACCTCTCCATTGCATCTGAAACACTAAACTAGTAAAAATCAACTATAAGCACGCCTACTTTGGCCCATAGTTGACCGTGAGGCAAATTTTTTTTGCAAATCAGAACCCGAAGGCCCAATTTGCGATATGGGTATGGTCATTTTTGCAGATTTATGATTTATTTCAGATCGACAATTTAGTTTTTCTCTATTTTTTTCTGTTAGTATATTTCTCAGAAAAAAATTTTTGGTCTACCAGCAGAGAAAAAAAAAATTTGATAGACCTGGGCCGTGACACCTCAGATCTGTCATTTTTGGTGTGGAAGATATATTATTTTTTGCAAGGTCTTAATTACATAGGCCATATAGCGGATTATATTTGACTTCATAATCAGCCAGTAGTACACCCCAAGCCAGCCCAACCTCAAACCTAGTGACACACACCAACCGGCCAGTGACTAAACTTCATCACCAAATGGTGGGCTTTTAATCGAATAGCCCTGACCGGCCTGGCCATCCTTGTTTGAAAGTCTGTGGCCCTTTTGTTTTAAAAGTTTGCAGACATCCCCACACGTTGTATGTGGGATTAAACCCACTAAGACTCGACAAGCTTTTTCGGCAGATTTTCAATCCTGCCCCAAGCACCAGATTTGGCATCAAAATTCTCCATTATTAGGCATTTGCTGATTGCAAATTCTATTGCAGACTGTTATTCTCGAAGTTGCAGTGGCTATCTCTGGCCATACGAGGTTTTTCGGTCGTTGCGTTTGTCTTTCAACTGGCCCACAACCAAATCTGACTCCTGCGCAGCGTTGGAAGTTATTCTCATGGTCAATGCAGAATTTCTACTAGCATTTGTGACTTCTCTGGCGTCGTGAAGCCTTTCTCGGTGCTGCTACTATTTTCTCGCCCACAAACACAACTTTTCAACGAGGGCACATTTTTTTCAACATTTGTTGCAAATTCTGGCCCCTGCATCTCTACATGATCAATCTTTATAGGTTGGTGTGATTGTGGATCCTTATGAATAGCAATTAGTGGGCATCTCTTTGTCAGTAGAGGAGACAAATGGTTCAGTGGAATAGGTTCAGCAGACATCCTTGCCAGATCTGCATTCATTCTTTTTAGCACAATTGGAAGGGGTGAACTTCAGCATTAGTACAGGGATACTTGAGCAGGTTTCAGGGCCAACACACATCTTTAGGATAGTACCTTGGGCTTTGTTTCTTCCTAAGGGGAGGAAAACCATTCTTCATTCTTGGACCAGCTTCTTCCTCGGAGCAGCTTTCACTTGTTAGCATTCTTCTTTTGGGGGGGGAGCCTATTTTGTCTCTCTTCCTTCTTTCATTCTCTTTTGTATATACTGGATATATGTCGTCATGGGGGGGTCTTGATTACTCCATCCATCGGTGCATCCTCTTTCATCTCTCTTTTTGGGGGAGGGTTTTTCCCATGAGGTTTTCCCTCTTTCGTCGCTTTATGGGAGATTGCATTTTCATTATGTACTTGGGTACCTAACATGGCCTAGTAGTCGGGACCCATTATGCATCTTCATCCTAGTTCGTAAGCTTAAGGGAATTCCCCTAACTTGCACTTAAGGGGGGGTGTTGGTGTAAATAAGTACTTTACTATTTACACTTACTTAAGTTTACTTAGGTTAATGCATTATTTTATTATTTTTATTTGTGATACACTTAGGAGTTTGCACACCCTTTGAGTTGTCATGTAGACAACACAGGAGTACGCAACTCTATTTGAGCACATGGTGTCTACAACACTGTTTTGTGTGTCCCACCCTTGTAGACTTATCCTCACATCACCGCACTTACTTTTGTGCTTAATGGAGGATAATCCATATCTGGTGGATATGTGCTTGGTTGTATGACACTTCATGGTGCTAACTTCTACGCTTTCTAGAAGCTCTACTAAGGTGTTTATATTCAAGCACTCCTAGTGTACTCTGAGTATCATGTTATTGAATACATTGTTATTCTAATCATAATCTCTCCATTTTTGGTGTATAGTTGTGCTTGTGTTTGAGTTCTTAGTTCTTGGGTGAATTTTGCCATTAGTCAAATTCTTACACTCATATTGTAATCTAATGATGAATCATTCTATGAAATTAGTAAAATGTAATATATTACCTAACACAATATAAATTATAAAAAAGGTTAAAAATAAAAAAATCACAAAGAAAATGTAAAAGGATTAAGACCTATCTAATATGATTGTAATAAAGTCCTCCCCTAAATGTTTCTCTAAAACATTTGTTACATTAAGAATGGTTCCTTAATGTCTATATGTATTATAAAGTAATATATATACTACTAGCTATATGTCACAAGAAAGTCTATGATAATGATTAATTATATTATACTAATAAATATAGATGAATTTATTATGAGAAAATATAAATTCAAAATAAAGAAAATTTAAGAGAACTACGATTATCTCTTATGCTCAAAAATTCTATACTATAATAAAAAAACTCTTCATTATAAATCAGAAGGAAAAATAATTTTACACAATGACAAACACAAGGAAACATAATATATTTCTTAATAATTTTTAAGCATACTGTTCTAATATAATTTTTTTCCCAAATACAATCCAATATAAAATGGAGAGAAAGTCATATTCTTAATTTATTATACTATATACTACCATTAAGCTTCTAAATCTCTAAACTAGAATTGTTATCATTGTTTGACAATATTACCATTAGATATTTTAACTTTCTTTCATATTTATTTAAATATTTAAACATGTATCAAAAGACATAATTTAAAGTTCCAATATAAGAACTTGGCACAAGAAGAAAAGAGAGAGTTCCAAAAATACAAGTATGCCACATTGCACTAAATATAAAATCATATTTTTTAAATCACTATTATAATTCCATGTCCAAATGTAGTAGAGAGATTCTCGTTCAAAAGAAGACGCTTCATATGCCATGTCTCAACCTTTAAAAAGCATAGGGAACATTTTGAATAGTGGTTGTTTCAACCTCACAAGACCATTTTGTTTGAATTGAAAAAGATTATCTAGAAATCATGAAAAAATTATAGAAAACACATGGGAAGGGGTTCAAGAAAGGACAATAATTCATGTCATTTGCGGAGAAAACAAAAAAGGGAGAGATTAAGAATATGCCTCACGACACTTATTAATTCTACAATGGATATTTATTTATTAAATAAGGTAATCTTATTTTGGAATTTTGTATCTAATAAAATAAAGTATTCATGCTAGGCAAGTTTTAGTTTATTGGTAGAGTTTTTCAAAGTTTAATTTTGGTTAGCATAATTGTTTCTCATTTTAAGATGTGAATTTGGATAGTGCTTTGGGTGGGTTTGATAAATGGATTTCATAAAATTTTTGTCAAGACAAAGGAATACTAATTAGTAATAGGAGGTTTACATGATATGTTAATAAGATATTTAAATATTGTATAATCAAAATTTATATATGTTTTAATAAAATATTTTTTATAAAATAAAATAAAGTTAGGGTGTTAACTATGTAGACAAAATGGTGTATATGTAGTTTCAACAAGCTACTGTTAAAGTATAAACAACATATTGACAATATCCAGTCTATAATATCAAAACATTATAGAAAGATAAAATATTATTGATTAAAAGTCCTGGGAACATATAATTAAATTAAAAAATCAGCAACATTCAACCAATGACTAAGCAGGGACCTCATTGTAGTCAATCAATAAGAAATGGGAAGAGATTCTTGTAATTCCCCTTTTTTTCCAACATCTCTACCAAGGACTTTCTTCTGCATCAAGTATAACATAGTGGAGAAGCTATGCACAACTCCTAGGCTGAAGTGAGGGATGCTAATCATTTTCTTCTTTATGTCCACAACCTTCTTCTTTGTGGTGGAAGGATCCAGTGGGAAAGGTGATAATTGCAATAAACCTTAAAACAATCCTCAAGGGTAAAAAAAATCATTAAGTTAAACCTTATACCATAAGATCGATAATTTTGCATGGTCAAATAACTCATGCAACTTCATAGGGTTTTCATTCTCCTATAAGAAAATAACCAAACTATCGTATCCATGACCCTACTTTGTTTTTTCATTTCCCACCCCTAGCAAGGTGCATAGCCTTTTCAATATCATCCTTATCACATCAAAGGAAATCCCTCCCACCTTTACTCTTATGTATGTTAATTCTATGAGTAACTCTGATAAGATAACAATCTTTTCTTCAAACTGAATAGATCTAGTAATGCATGGAATCTCTTTTAGTGAATTGGCCTTTAGGATATATAAATGTTAATGTAGATTGCAATCCATTTGTAAACATTCTCTTAGTGATTTAATTGCCTAAATGTAGTAGTTTAATTAACTATTAGTCAAACAAATGGAGATGTTCATCTTGGTAATTTAATATATCTTGTGGAGGACCAACCTAGAAAGGGTCATGTCCTTTGTAAGGACATGTCCCTTGGATTTTCTATAAACAAAAGTAAGAATGTGGATAGAGAGTACACACAAAAACAATAAGTCTGCTCCTCTAACATTGATAACTTATGTGATTTCTTAGTAGGGATAAAAATATTTTTAGAAAAATACATCATGCTCCAAGAACACTCAATAAATGGTTTGGTATATTTAAAGACCATCTTCAACAAGACTAAAGGCATTATATCATTTTTGGTTGTTTAGAAATTGCAGAAACATTATAATGTCCTCCCAAGATGTTTGAATTAAATTGAGAGGTTTTCATCAAACCCACTAATACATTCAATGAATTGAGTAACCCCACCCTCTTAGAAAATATGTCACATATTGTCATCCTCTTTCAAACTTATATATGTGCTTAGTTAAATTGCCACTCTATCTCTACCTATGATTTCTATAGCAGTAATAGGCACCAAGAATATAGTTTTCATTGTCATAGTATCCAACCAACAAAATGCAATTGCAAAATGTATTGGAAATTATTGTTGTGTTCAAAATATTAATTACTATATAAGTGTGGTATACTTCAAACCTATCATCTCCTTACTACAATAGTCAAGAAAATATTTGCTAAGGCTTTTCTTGAAAAACCCACAAAAAGTAATTAATTAAATAGAAAGCCTAAGTGTTAAATAGTATATTCGGTCATATAGATGATAGTACCATAATTAAAATAATGATAACATCTCATCATTAATAAATTAGCTAAATTAGGAGCTATGTAGGCAATTTAGGAAAGTGGGGGGCATGTCCTCGCATGGGTCCACTAGGCCACCAACTTATTAAGGTAAAGGACCAACCAATGAGCCAACAAGAACCTTCTGTCAACCTAATTATGTGGAAACTGTACCATCTTAAAATAGAGGTACTCACCTTTTAAGACCTTTTGGAGCCCTTTCCATAACACCTTTCTTGGACTATCGATGAACTTGTGCTCACTGCTCTTTTTTCCTCATTTTCTTCCACTTTCTTCTCTATTCCTTCTAGCAACTACTTGGGCTCTCTATATCTCTCCAATCCTAACCTCTAGGACCAGGTGGAACCAAGTCAATATTGATTGGACTAGGTTGACCTAGGTCAACCTAATCTTCCCCAAATATAATGGGGCTCTCAGCTTGAAAAGACTCAAGGGTTTAATTGATTTAACTCTACTCTCCAGTTGCCTTGTATTATTTTCCCACCCAAAAACTAATGGATAAAGAGGCTTGGAGGCTTCATTTTCATAACATTCATGCAATCCAATTTTATCTCTCAATTTCAATCATTCATATTCTTTTGAAGACAAGTGAGTCATTCAAGGAGTTCAAGCACCCAAGCAAGGGAGATTTCTATCAAGTGTTGAAGGATCCTTTGTGGGAATTTCCTCTTCAAGATCTAGCTTATTATTGGCCATCAAGGGATGAGACCTACATTGAAGAATTCATTATATTCTACACTGATATGAATTTACATCCATGGCACCATGATTGGAGAATGGTATATCTATTGCAAAATATGGAGATACCCTACATTCATATACCTTATTCAAGATCTACAATACAATACAAAGAAGAATCCTTATTGAAAAAAGATCTAGGAAAGGTGAATCATAAAATTTATCTTATTTTTGGGCATTTAAATTTATATGTATCATTTACAAGGTTGATTCCTCAATCTAGGGCTTGACCAAGGCACATCCTCATCCAACAAATAACAAAAACCCTTCATTTTCTGTGTGTAGGAGCAGGATAGTAGAATTTGACATGCAAATTTGGAAGTAACTCCTCAGGAGATTCTTAGAGAAGTTGGTTTGACTTAGCTGTAGTGCCTTTGGACTACATCAACTCTAAGGGAATCAGTCATTCTAGGTTGACCTGGTCCCCATAACTTTTCTAGGTGAACAATTTCTAGGTTTTGTTCCTTTCATCGTTTCATTTGAGAATCCACAATTAGATATTCATAAATAGGCTTGGGTCCACAAATTTTATAGCTAAAATACATATTCTACTACATATTTAAAGGTGAGTCATTTATATTTTATTTCCTTTCATATCTTTAACCTATATTAATATCTTGTTTGGGCTACATGTATACACTTAACATCTAGATCTACATTATTTAAGAAATTGGTTCAACTTTGCATACACATTATCATATAAGGTTCAAAGAGTGTATTTCCTTGTATTGCACTCTCCTTTAAGATTTAAATTCAATATTGGCACCCTTTCTCCTTTGGATCCTAGCTAATATAATTTGGGTTATAAAGAGGAATCATATTTGGAGATTTCCCTCTTTCCCTCACATACATATTTGAATGGCTTAGTGGCCCAAAAAAGTGTAGATCTACAATCCTATTAAAGTGTCTCCCTTTTTCCCTTAAACATGCACATCTAAAAGGAGGCACACACCATCTTAAATATTTGATGCGACTTCACATTTTTAATTTTTTCATCATAGCTATAGGCTGATCTATTTTTTCCCAATAGAAATCAAATACTTGAACACTAAACCCAAAATTTTAATTATAAAATATTCACTAGGTTGAGAAATAGAAGGGTATTTATAATTGATTCATACATGATGTTCTACTCCTTAGAGAGAAGTATTTTCACATTTCAAGGAAGCTAAACCCAATGTTTCATTCGGCATCCTACAACCTAGTTCCTAGGCCCAACACTTGTATAGCACCTGTCACTTTATTTCCTTGTTCAAGTAAGTTTGTTTGATCTCAAACACATTCAACCCCAAGAAGGGTTCAAAGATACCTGTAGCTAACCCTTTTGAGAACTAACCTAGAGTGTTGAAGCCTTTGACAACATTAACAATGATTTTGGAATCCCCTTCCATAATTGAGAGCCAAATGTTAAGATTGAGGAAAATTTAATTCTCCAAAGAAGATCCATAGCATCTTCTTGATTGTTAGAATCCCCATCAATATTGCTAGCACCAATCTAGGATCTTATGTTTCCTCCATCAAAATCCTAGATTAGCTTACCCTAATTTGTCTTATCAAAACTGAACATATTATCCATTTCTATAGTAATCTTCGCCAACCTCTTGGAGATGTCAAATATGGAGCAAGAATTAAGAAGGTTCTAATTCTTTGCAATATGATCATCAAAAGAAGTTGGGAAAAGGGGTAAGATGGGAAAGTCCACTTGGAAACTGAGATGTTGTCTATTAAAGTCTTGGTGAAGATCACGATCACCTCCCTTGAGGACTTATCATCATCCCTAAAATTATGATTATTTCTTTAATTTTAGAGACTCTAGTAAAGGTGGAGTGATATTTTCCTCTAAATTTATTTAATAAGAGGATGTTGAGATGGGCTAGTCTAGTCATAAATAAGATATGGGGAGATTTCATTCATGAACCATTATATTAGCAATTTTTTCATAACATGGCCCCATAGTTTATGAGAAGAGTGACAATGAAGAAAGATATGTGGGACTGTTTCTTCTTCCTATCTGCAAAGACACATGCGTTGGATATTTAGAACCCACACTTGATAAAATTATCTTGGGTAATAATTTCAATGTGCATTATTCAATTAAGAGACATTGATTTTTGGGAGAAGATATGATGGAGGAGTATCCAACAATATAAGGGCAATCATGTATTGCCCAAGATATTTAACATTTGATGTATTTGTATTTATGAATACCCATTTGGAAAAAATAAAGATTCAAACTCTCAATTTTCCATTGTTACTTTTCTGGGTTAGTATTTCGGCACACCTCAAGCTATGTGTTAATATAGAAAATGGGTTATTTAGTTGGTGAGCCATAATTATGAATAATTAGACGGTGTGAGTTAGAGGGAAGTTTTTAATTAAAATTTCAAGCACTATAGAAAAATAATTAACTCAAAATGTTTCACGATTTGAAAGTTATTATAGTTTTAAATGACTTGGAGACCTCTTGGAAATACTTTAGAGTCATATTTGAGACATTAAACAACCTCCTAGAACCCTAAAAATTGGCCTACAAAAGTAGGACATTCATAGGGCTATGGAGTGCTCAAATAGATTATTGAAAATGTAAATAGTTCATCAATTGGAGTCCCAGATTAAAATTTATACCTCCCAGAAGTTGGACTACTTTTTCAAAAACATTTTATTTTGCACCGACTTCTAATTTGAATTCTAGAACCTCTGTTTTGGCATCAACCACCAAATGTAAATATGTAAATTGTATTCTTAACCCTAAACCTAAGATAGAGTGTATATACCTAAAAATTGGCAAAGACTTAAAATAATTAAAAAATTGATCAAACAATGCAAACTAAAGATAAAATTAGAGGAAAACAAGAAACTTTCAAATCAATCATTACATCAAGTCATTAATCAATCAAATCACCTGTCAAATAAAAAAAGGACCTAAATCTACTTTAAGAGGAAAAAACATTCACAAAATCATAAAATAAAACAAAAAAGGAAAAAGGAAAAGACAAAAGTTCAAAATAAATGGAACATTTATTAAATCAATAAAGTCATTTATCCCTGCAAAAGTGAAAATCCTCCTTTTTACATTTAAAAGAATTGGGAAAATCCTAATTTATCCTCACAAACTAAGTCTTTTGAACTCTTCCTCTTGGTGCCTATGAGGTATTTATAGTTTCACCATTACCCTCCAGTCAAAAGTGAAATCCTGATCTTTACCCCAACCCCCTTTGAAATCCTATAAATAGGAGGGAAATTCAAAGGCAAAGGGACCCAGGTTTGATGCATCTATGCTATAGGCATATTTAGAGTTTTTATGTTAGCATGTTAGCATTTTTATTATAGAAAATTCATGTCATTCTAGTATCTTCTTAGCATTATTATGTTGTTCATTTGATATCATTTAGCACTTGTTTAGTCTATTGCATGCATACACAATAGCATTTTAGGGTTATTATACTCGTATAATCTACATTCTCACATAGATATTGCATAAATATTTGTGGATCTACATTCATAACATACTCTTGTTCTAGAACTGTCATTGAGATGTTGGTCTGAGAGTGATCTTAGCAGTTGTAGATAGGGAAACATGGGATGTTCGCAAAGTCTTTATTTGACAATGACTTCTTACATCTAGATTAGTTTTTTGTCATTCTATTTGCGCTTTTCTCTAAGGTCTCATGAATATGTGATTCCATTTTGTACAAATTGGGGCCCACTATGGGAAGTGGAACTGCAAGTGTGGTCATTGGAAGTGAAATTGTGAGTGGAACAATCATGAGTAGAGGGAAGTGATGCAAGTATGTGGGTGGAGTGATCACGGGCATAAAGACTACATGAGTTGTTGAGGATGTCACAATCGGGTTTGGAAAGTGTGCATAATAAACTAGTGCTATTAAAAGCACAAACTAAGTCTTTTAGGGGAGCAATTGCAAAATTGAACACCCTATCATTGTAGTTGCAAGAGTGGTTAGCATTGAGTGAGTCAAAGGTGAGGCAGTTAAAACAATGATTAAGTGAAGTAAAACCAAATGTGGAGCACTGGAGAATGGTGACTAATCAAATACAACAAGAGTGAGACGTGGCCCAATAAGTGATCATTGTACTATGGATAAACAAGTTGGTGGAGAATGTGTTTGTGGACATGCAATAGACTACGAAAGTGCACCAAGAAGCTGCCTATTATATGGGGTTTTATCATCAGTCCCTCCCTAATGGGAAGCAATGAGAGACTCAATTTGTAGATAGGGAATTTACATAATTGTTTAACACTCAATTGCATGGTGGGAGATTTTCAATTCCCATGGATGTTGTGGGGTGCGAGCAAGATTGGCACCAGGGACCTCATCCTCTAGGATTGGGTCTACAGAAATGCCCCTTATTGGACACCCTTTCCTACTACCTCCCCAAGGGAGGCCGGAATAAATGATCCACCAAATGTTATTCGAATGTAATATTGTTGTTGTCATCATAATAGAATAAAAAGAGTATTATTTCAGTGGAAAGAAAAGGGGGTGATTTGTGCTCATGTTAATGAACAATGTAATTTAAAAATGTTGGATGTACAATGTCATTTTCATTTTTTCTATTTTATGGATATATTTTGGATGTTTTGGAGTTTTTGTAAATATTTGACTTTTTTGGGGATTTTTCATAAATATTTGAATGTTTTTGGAATTTTTGAAAATATTTGGAAGCGTATCAATTTCCATGAAAGTGGGAGCAATAAGATATGTAGAGGAAGATTCTCCTTCACTTGCATTTGATAATTGAATGTTGGTATTTGGCTCTTAATGAAAGATGAGTACAAAACTTGTTTATTATTTTTGGAGTCATGTGTTTAAGGTAGAAAAAGTAGGAATTTCTAAACCATGAATTGCAAGGCACAATTCTATATATATTGATAGCCATTACAAACAAGTTATGGGCCAAAGGTTAGATTTTCTCTAGGTGTGTGTCAAGATGGATACTCATAGAGCCTATGAAAAAGGCATTTGGGGCCTAAAAAGGTGCTTGAGGGCCTAAAAAGTCAATTTGGGGGCCTAAAAAGGCACTTGAGAGCCCAAAAAGGGTGCTTGGGTCTTGAAAAAGGTGAAAGGGCCTAAAAAGACACTATGAGACCCTGAAAAAGATGTTGGGAGCCTAAAAAAGTAAAATGGGGCCTTGAAAAAGGCGTTTGAGCCAAAAAAAGGTGTTTTGGGGATCTAAAAAGGCACTAATGGGGCCTTAAAAAGGTGTTGAGGCTTGAAAATGTGCTATGGTGCCGTGAAAAAGGCATTGGGGCCTACAAGAGGCATTTGAGGGCCTAAAAAGATGCTTGAGGGCCCAAAAAAGGTGCTTGGGCCTTGAAAACAATGTGGGGGCCTAAAAAGGCGCTAATGGGGCCTTAAAAAGGCATTGAGGCCTAAAAAGGCACTATGGAGTGCTACAAATGTACTATTTGTTTTCGGTGTCCACTATTTCAGTATAAACCTAGGGCTTCAAATGTGTTGTTTCGCTAGCAGATGTGTATTTTATGTGTCAAATGCATTAAAAGAAAGTAAAAGTGCTAAAAAAAACATTAAATGTGCTAAAACATCTAAGATAAAACATTCATGATAGAAATCCATGCAAAAATTGTTAAACTCATGTAAAAATTCAAAAATTTAAAAAATAGAGGATCTTGATGACTTACTAGGGTAGTGTAATTAGCTGGACGCTTGTACCTATGCCCCCTCTCAAATTTATGCTCTCACAATGGGACCAACATCCTTGCTAGCTCAAAGCTCCAAATCACCAAAAGTCAAAAAGTAGTTTGAAAATGACAAGGGTAAAAGGCCTTTTGACCTATTTAACCTTCAAGTGGGGCATCTATATGACATTTTTTACCCTACTTACCCAACTAAGGCTTTTTCGCTCATTTTCTCGAACTAGGTTTTATTCTAAAATAACTTGGTCACCTCCATCTACCCCATTTTACTATCATTCATTTTCATCCTCATTTTCATAAATAAAATTGGAATATCCATATTTTTGCACATCAATTTTTCAAATTCATTTCTGAGGGGGCAGTATACCAAGGCATAAAAAAAATTTAAATATAAAAAATGTTCTACCTCAGTACATCAAAAAATTTCAACTATCAAAAATGTTCTACCCTAGCCAACATTTTAACATCAAATCAAATTGGAGCATCCAAACAAGTTATCCTAAATGAAGGATTTTAAAACATCAACATTGAATCAAACATCAAATCATCGATAATCAGACATCAAATTATCAAAAATTAGGCATCATATCAATCTCGAGTCAGGAAAACACCATCAATTAGACATTCAGTCATCAAAATTTTATCCAAAATCAGAAAATCAGGCAATCTTTGAACTAATATATTTCACATATTAGCTGAAAGAGGGGCATTTGTAGACACCTAAAAATTGGAAATGACTTAAAACAATGCAAATTTTGACCAAATGACACAAATTAAAGATAAAATCAGAAGAAAACAACAAACTTTTAAATCAATCATTACATCAAGACATTAATCAATCAAATCACCTATCAAATCAAAAAGGACCTAAATCTACTTTAAAAAGAGGAAAAACAATTCACAAAACCATAAAATGAAACAAAAAAAGGAAAAAAGGAAAAGAAAAAAGTTGAAAATAAATGAAACTTTTATTAAATCAATAAATCCATTTATCCTCACAAAAGTAAAAATCCTCCTTTTTACATTTAAAAGAATTGGAAAAATCCTCATTTATCCTCACAAACTAAGTCTATTGGACTCTTCCTCTTGGTACCTTATGACATATTTATAGTTTCACCATTACCCTCTAGTCAAAAGCGAAATCCTAATCTTTTTCTCAACCCCCTCTAAAATCCTATAAATAGGAGGGAAATTCAAGAGCAAAGGGACCCAAATTTGATGCATCTACACTATAGGCATATTTAGAGTTATCATGTTAGTGTGTTAGCATTATTATTATAGAGAATTCATTTCATTCTAGTATCTTCTTATCATTGTTATGTTGTTTATTTGATATTATATAGCACTTTTTTAGTCTATTGCATGCATATATCATAGCATTCTAGGTTTATTGTGCTTGTATAATCTGCATTCTCACATATATCTTGCATAAATCTTTGTAGATCTACATTCATAACATACTCCCATTCTAGAATTGTCACTAAGATGATGGTCTGAGAGAAATCTTGGAGGCTGTAGTTAGGGAAACATGCGATATTTGTAGAGTTTCTATTTGACAATGATTTCTTGGGTCTAGATTAGTTCGTTGTCATTATATTTGCACTCTTCTCTAAGGTCTTATGAATACAAAATTCTACCATGTACAAGACTATTGAAGGCCCATCCTTGAGGTGTACAGGTAGTTTTTGGAGGAGTTTGGGAGAAGGTACCATGAGAAGGGTTTTCTCCAGCATTTGATAATATTGCAGCCCATAGGGCATGTAGTTGGGTCTATTTTTTTATAATACATGTAGAAACTTCTTGTTCTAGATAATATAAATTCCCCTTTTCAGTTGAGTTCATTTTTTCTCAAGTTGTGCCCTTATCAAGATGAGTGTTTTAAAATTTATTCCATAAGCTACAAGGATTAGCTTCCTTTAATAAAGGATTCTATGTCAACTTGATTGAGAAGTTTCCAAGTTAGGGTTCTTGATCTAGAAACTTTCTTAAGAAATAATGGAAGTCTAGTTTATTGAAGAATCTATTGTAGCATAAAATCCTTATGTATAAAGTTTTCCTAGTTTTGGTAGCATTGAGTTATATCCTTCCATGAGTTATTATGTAATAAGTAGTCCAAAACCAAATAACTAGAGAAATTTGGGGTCATATAATGAATATAATTGTAAATGAAGTGAGTGGAAATAGGTTGATCTACTATCCATCTATCCTCCCAAAAATAGATGAGAAGACCATTTTCTACTTGTCATTTAAGAAAATTAGAGAATAATTCATAGATTTTGATGATACTATTTTAGATTTTTGAACTTCTTTAGTATCTATAGATAAAGATAATATTTTTTAGAATTTTTATAATTAAGACATTTGTTGCTCATAATAGTGCTCCACTTGGTATTAATCAATGAAGTATTTCACCCCTCCTTAGCCATGAGGACTTCATTGACATGAATAATTATCATAATTCCCTTAGCTATGATGGCTTTATTGAGATGATTAATTCTCATGATGACCAAATCCCTAAACTTCTTAGGGCACCAAACAATATCCCAATGAACTAGTGGGTCATTTATTTCTTCTCCTTAGTCCCAATCCAAACAAAAATTCTTTGAACTTTTCCCAACTTTTTCAACCATATTAAAAGGAATTTTGAATAAAGAGAGGAAGTACAATAAAATACACTATAGTGAGGCAACTATAGTTTTGACCTTTCTTATATTCCTCAAGGGATTTCATTTGCATCTAGCTAGTTTCTTTTGTCATGTTTCTAAATATAATTCTAGAATATAGGGGTAACATCCTTCATCGTAAGAGGGATTCCTAGGTACACCCTTAAAAGAATAACACTTTGAAAGCACAAAATATTTTTGTTTTTCCTTTCAATTAATTCCTAGTGTTAAATAAAAAAATGTTTCTCTTATCATAAATATTATTTCCCTAAGATGTTGGCATAAAGACTCAACTATTCTTTTTCCTTTTTTTCCTTCTACCATTGACATTATTCAAGACATGATAGTATTGTCCACAAAATTGTTGCAAAATAGAAGGGGAATAGTGGAAGCACATTTGACACCTTTAAGGATGTCATATTACCAAGCCATAAAAAATTTCTACTTAATACTTCAACCAAAATTATAAAGTGGTGAAGGAAGCGACAATCCTCCAAATGAATACCTTCTTTAGCTCCAAGAATGTTCCTTAGAATGTGATAAACAAGAACCAAGAATTTAAATGTCTACAAACACATTCCTTAACTATACATATCAAATAGTCCTGAAATCCCATCTTCTCAAGTAATTTTAAGAGAAAGTACTACCTAACTCTATTATTGACCTTAGAAATGTTAAGCTTAAGTGTGATTCCCAAGAGGTGGCTTTGATCTATAGAGTGTAGAGGTTCATGCACTATGGGGATCTAGGATTTGTGGACTTAGGAAAAACCATTTCTCATTTGTATTTATGAGAGAATTTAATATAGGTTAAATTTGATTTAATAGGATTTTGGAGAAAATATTGTAGACTATATTGCATAAACAAATAGGTCTAGAATTAGATTATATGGATGGATTAGAGACCTTTGAAATCAAAGCCTAGTAAAGGATTTATTTATCTTCTTTAGGATTTTACAAGTGTAGAAATAGTCCTTGGTTTCCCTGTATAGTTGTATTATATCCCACTATCTTTTAGAATTTCTAAAATAAAGTCAAAGGATATCCATCCAACTCCACACTTTAAAATAACTCAAAGTAGAAATCTTAACCTCATCCTCAGAGATAAGAGGAAAGATTTGAGAATCATCATTTGAGACAAAGTAATGGGTAAGTAGTTTAATATTTGATCTTCCAAACTAGAGTTCAAGTTCCTTTCATTCTCCATATAGATTTGGTAGAAGCACTTAGAAGCCACAATACCTAACTAAATACCTTCCCTGATTATTTGATCATTTCCATTATCTAGTGACTAGATAGTATTCTTCTTCCTGTATTTGAGAGATAATTTATGATAAAATAGAGTTCCCTATTCTATCAAGTTGATATGTCATCTATAAATAATTACTATTTTTTTCCTTTGGAGAGTCATTCGTTCTATAGTAATATGGTTCATCTAGTGGGAGTATAATAAGAGGATTTGTAGTAAAGGTTTTTCTGGAATCCATTCAAGTATGCTTCAAATTTAAAAAATTAGTATTACAACTTGTTAATACTTGTGTGGTCAATTTTAAGAAATCAGCTCTCAGTTTTTAGACATAGATTTAGGAATACTAAAGAAATGGGAATATATAAAATTATCATTTAAGGGAAATATTTACCAATAACTTATTCAAATATTGACTAGAGAAACTAATTAAGTTTTTCCTCCTTAGGACAACTTCAAGTTAAATTTGATGGAGGAAATAAGAGAAGTTCAAGTACTTTGATGGTGATCAAGTGTAGCCAAGGATCATCTTGGTAGGATTATTAATAAAGTTTTTGGAATTTTTAAATGAATCTAATGAGTGTTGAAGCCCTAACATTTTTATGTGGATTGATGATGGTTAAATCAAATCATTTATCAAATATTATAATAGAGTGTGATTTATTTATTGATTTTTATTGATTTTTGCATAAAAAGTGTTGAACAATTTGGATAACTAAGGGTGGGGTGGGGAAGGGGTGAATAAGTTATCATAAACTAAATTACTCAAACTTAATTAATCTACAGCAATATTCAATCAATTAGATGATTATGAACATGAAAGCACATAAGACATAATGCACCATGAAAACCATATTTTACATGGAAACCCAAGATGAAAACTAAAGAGAAATTAATTCTCATAAATAAAAGAATTTATTAAGTTGATTTTTATAAGGGCTTAGTATTTCTTTTCTTGCTACATATAAGGCTCATTGTTGATGGGACTAACTACCTTGATAGAAAAATATTATTACAGATAGAAGTGAATTGATAAACTTGCATCTACATATGCATGAAGCTAGTTGAATTATGCACAATGATAACTATTTGTAGTAGATCTAGTTGCGAATTTTCTGCCAACCTATAATAACTTATTTAATAATAAATACTTCTTCTTTTCACTAGCTCTCTATTTCACTCTATGTTACCTCATTGTCCTTTCTATCTCTTTCTTTTCTTGCATGCTTCACCACTATGCATACATCAACATATTTACATATGAATCCAAAATATGTTTTATAGATACATATTCATAGAACAATACAAATAGGCCAACCTAGAAAAACATATTATCTTGAACATAAAGTATAATCTTGAAATTTTCAATAAAACTCTACCCACTAGCATCAAACCAAAAGATGGGTCACACATAATTAATCTCCCACTATAACATTTGGACCAATTTTCCAATGGTAAACCATCATAATTGCGATGTCCAATAATTGTACTAGCAATAGATCCTCTCATTTGTTGGAATTACAAGCGGAAAGAGTAAACTTCAAAGGGGGATGGGGGGTGAATTAGTAGTTTAAGCTTTGACCCATAAAACTTTCACCATTCATTCATCACATACATTAACAAGTAAGCTAAATTACATATAAAGCATATGCATCTAAAATATATAACCATGTAAGAATTCACATACATAACACTAGATATGATTACCCAGAAACCCTCCAAGTGAGAAGGTAAAACTAGGGTGGGGATGACACCCATAAATCTTCACTACTGTAGTAATAAAGTGTATCCAATGAAGGTTACAATGTTTTGACCATGAAACATGATCTACCTTGTGAAAGGTCTACCATGTTAAAGGCTTACAAAGATTGTTAGGTCTTACCTTGTTAGATGATTTCAACACCTTGTTAGAAGTGTGCCTTGTTAGACAACTTTGACTTACAACTAAGTAACCACCCAATTAAAGGATTTCATATAGCCTATTAGGATTACTCTGTTAAGAGATTAATTGAAATTACCTATTAAAATGTATTAGCATATATCACATGGTTAGCACTTGCTTTCCTGATAAGAGATCACCTCTAAACAGCATCTTATTGATCCTTCTCGATCTGATGTCTTAATGTTGTATCCTTCTCTCTATCCTCTGTTCTTCTCTAATTGATTCTGCAATTCACTCTTTCAACATAACTTCTAAGCCACCTTGAATGCTCTGAATGCGAACTATCTTGTTCACTCCTTCAATTCCTTAAACATTCCATAATATCTCCATAAATAGTTTAGGGCTTTATCCTCCTTAAGAAGACTTAGGAGGCTTAGGGTAAGGTATGAATCTACGGCTAAGATTCATCCATTTTTCTAATTAATTCTTCCCATTTTCTAATTGGTTGCATGTAATTGCACAAGGAATCCAAATAGAGATTTGTCCTTATCTAAAAAATATAATCTTAAGTCAGCTCAAAAATAGTTTACATTGTTTTTTGCGCCATTGCAAACAAATATGTCAAAACTGTGTCACTCAGCATACAAAGTCCCTAATGCTTGGCATTTACTATATTGTATATTGTGACTTAGCATCTGCATTACTTGGCATCCACTATTTACTCAGCTCTTGAATCACTCAACATGGTCTCTCTGCTTGGCATTTGAGTGACTTGGCACTCATTGCAACTTGGCATGGTCTAATATTTACATGTTGTGCTTGGCATATATTACTAGTTTGGCATGAACTAAGTAAATGGCTTTAGTGTGTTGACACTCACTTGTCAAAACCAATCTGATATCAACAATCTCTCCCTTTGACATGAGTGTCAAAAACACTTGAAGATACAATATTATCCTTAATCTCTCAAGCATAACATATCCATGACTCGACTTCTATACAAAGTTCTAAAATTTCAAAATTTTGCACTAACTTGTATACCTCAAAATTTGATAACTCCCCCTAAGTCGATATGTCTATTTTGTATCCAAAAAATTGTGTTCCTTTCTAAGTAAATGTGTCTTTGTTGATACACTTTGACTTCAATGCACTATGTTACTGTCACTCTTTTATCTAATATGCTCTCTCTTAGCTGATATCGGCCCCTTTTTGTTTCTTTTTTCTCAAAAATGTATATCACCCCAATGATATATCTATGCTACTATGCTCCACCTTTCTTATTTATCTCCCTTTTGTTCAAACTCCCCCATATTATATTTCTCCCCCATTATATATTTCTCCCCCTTTTTGATACTTATGTCAAATGGGCTATACACCTATGGTTTGTTTGTCTAGAAAATATTTGTGGACATCCATTATTATCCTTAGAGCTACATCCCAGTTATCACTTGCAACATCCAATGAATTAATTTGGATTGTAAGCCCAATAGCAAGTTGTGCTAGACCATCTAGAGTAGAAAGATTGGGGTCTTTCTTCAATAGAGTTTTAGAAAGCCTAGCTCTTTCTGCATTATCTCCATAAGTGGGGTGAGGGTAGCTTGAATACTTGTCAATTTGGCTCTAATATTAGCCTGATCTATTTTTAAGATAGCTAACTAACTCTATTTTTGTAGCAATGCTCTAAAATGCTTCTCACTCTAAGCTGGATTTGTAGGTAGTCTTGCACTTGATGTAGATATTTGACTTTCCAAGCTGAAAATGTGACTTCTAGTCTCTTGGGTGAAGAGTGTAGGATTTCATAGTTTTGTGTACAATGAGAACATATTCTCAAGTACCTTCTTCACATCCTCAAACTTTGTTGTCAATGCAACTTGTTGTAGTACTATCTTACTAGATATTTTCTCATTTACCTTGCCTTGAAACTTCTTTTTAGACCATTCTAATAGTTTTACATTTCTATCAAGGTCTTTATTAGTGACCTTTTCCACTATATTAGTTAATTGTTCTATGAGTGGCTTGGTATTTTCAGGAGTTGGTAGACTAAATGCATCTAGAAAGATGTCATTGATATCTTCAAGTGCTTGCTTTTGCCTAAGTTCTCTCCTAAGCATTTCTTGATGATTTTTCCTTTCTAAGGCTTGCTAAAAATGGCCTATTTGTTCCAATGTCATAGTACCATAGTCATACTTTGGAATAATAATGTCTTCATCAAGGCTTATGTCTCCATAATGTATACCTTTTCCACCTTTGATGAGAAATGAGGCTAATTATTGCCTCTATTTTATGATAGTTTTAAAACACTTTTTTGAACACTCTATTTTATTTTCATCGGGACATCTATGAACTTATGTTTACCTAAACCAATGATTAACCTATGGGTAGATAGTATCTTATCTTTTTCCAATATTATATATATGATGCAATATTTCATATAATTATTAGAATGTGTGTTCTTATATTTGAATTTAATTTGATAATGCTTATTTGCAAATATCTCTGCATTATAACTAACCTATTAGCAATGAAGCTGAAGATGATTGGAAGAATTCAAAGCTGAATGTTGAAGACAACTAATAGCATTCAAGGAGAGAAGAATATTGAGGTTTAGCCATGATGGAGAAAAATCATAATGGTACCAAAGGACATGGCTGTGAGTATGGAGGAGCTATGAAGACTTATTGCATTCTCTACATTTATTATTATGACAAGCGATTGTTTAGACTTTATTATTCCCTCCTTGAGCCATTATCTTTTCTTGCCACCTTGAGTTGTTATCTTTCCTTCTTCTTCACCTATAGATTTGTAGCTAGTTTGTTTGATCTTCTATTTTAGAATAAGCATTGATCTTCTATATATAAGGATCAAACCAATTGTGTTAGGGGTTAGAAGAAGAAAGTTTATGAAAAAAAACTGTTAACTTTTGCAGTGAAGGTTTTTACAATTCTATGTATTATTCCCATGTAATGAATTTTTGAAATGTAATGAAATAGTTTCTGGCTTCTATCTTATGTTAGTAGATTAGTAGAAGCCAACCAAGGGGGCCCACTTGGGAGGTGGATTAGATTAGAGTAGTATAGATTTATTTCCAAGCATTTATAGTATTGCAAGTAGAAGTTGTAAGTTCCTTCCTGTAGCATCACACTTACATTTGTGAGAACAGTTATAGTAGATGAACTGAGTTAGAATATATGTTAGCATTTCATTGCATTTCTAGTATTTGTAAAGAGTTAAGTGTGTTACTTTCTTGCAACAATAGTGTAGGTTCTTTTCCTTGTATTTTACTTTCCTGTAACATAAGCATAATGACTCATTAAGAAACCTAGTGCACATACTGTACCGACCATTTTAAGTATGCATCCTTGGGTTGACAAGATTAAATGGACCTCATAGTGGGAAAAATAGTCCTTATATTGAATACATTATTCCTAAGCATGGCCTAGAGCATGATTATTATACACCTATTTTGAGGCAGACCATTTTTGGCACTATTGTTGGGGATGGTGTCAAGCTAGGAGCATTCTTGAGTCATAATTCTTAGATAACTTTTTTAAAGAAAATTTTAGTTTTAAAGCTTCCTTCACTAGTGTGAAGAGTTCAGTTGCATGCATCAAAGAGGAAGACAACAAGATGAATATGGAAGATTTCTTCCATGAGAGTCTATTAATTTGAATGAAGAAATTGAAGAAGAAGAAGTTGAGTTGTCTTTTGAAAATGCAAGCCCTGCTTTTCCTATAGAATCATCTTCAAGAGTAGAACCTATAGATACAAGTGATCTTCAACCTTTTACTAAAATTTTGGCCAATTTCCTTGATAATACTATTTTAAATCCACCAGTTGTTAATAATCCAATACCCAATGTTCCTTTTCAGCAACACCTCATAATCTAATACCTCTAGTAATGGCACAACCTATGTTTCCATTTCCTCTCCCAAGCCTCATAAAGACTAATAATCTCAAGAATATACCTACATCTACTCTTCCAAATTTCTATGGCCTTGCTTAAATTATTTCCAGCAACATTGAAAGAGCCAACTCTATGATGATTCATGGGCTTAGGAGCCAATGCAACAGGATCTTGGGATGAAATGCAAACTCTATTTCTAGATAAGTATAAAGAGTATTGCAAAGTATCTAGTTCAAGAGGAGATGATGTCTTTAGGATATAATAGAAGGAGGAAGAAACATTGGAAGAATATGTCTCACATTTCTTGTATACACTACAGAAGAACCCTCAACATGTGTCGTCTGAGGATTCAAAAAAGCTAGTCTTTTTGATAGGTGTGAATGATAACTATCTAGAAGCACTAGACCTAATGGTTGGTGGTGATGTATATCAAGATTTTTGGGATGATCTCAAGAAGATCTATCAAAAATATTCAAGGTCAACCATGAAGAAAGGTTGAAGACCTCATTCCATAGTCACTAAAGGAATCGGCCAAGGGATTTCAAAGCTTGAGATATCTAACCTCTTGTCAGATTTCAAGCAGGATATCATCAATGATGTCGCTACACATCTCAACACAATGACTATAAGGAAGAAGTATGCAGAAGCTAAGTTACAACAAGCTAAATACTGCCCTCATTACTAGAAAAAAAAGAAGGATTGCCAATGCAAATTGGTTACAAGCATGGAGAACCAACATCTTCCAACTAAGTACCTCAAGATAGATGGAGACGATGAGAAAGTTTCTTTTGTTGCTCAAAACAAGCCAAGGGACCAACATCAAGGTATGCCTCAAGACCCTTTGCAAAATTCAAATTCATATGGAAATCAAAGGAAAAACTGCAATTTCCAAGGTCCTTCACAATATCAACCTAATTGGAATAATGCTGGGAAAAACAATCTGCAACAACCCCAATGGCCTCAAAATTCCCAACCATCTTGGCCCAACCAATAGAATAACCAATGGAAAAACCAATAGAACTATTGGAAAAACCAGCAAAACCAATGGCAACCACCCCAAGGGAATTGGTAGTCTATGAACCAATGGAGGGGATCTCAATAGTGGCCTAACCAAAATACCAATACTCCACAATTACCACCTCCAGTTCAACAACCTTCTCTAATGACACCACCTACAAATCTTGGACCTCAAAAGTAGACACAGTTACCTACATAACCTCAGCCAAATACAAATAGCCAACAACCATAGCAACCCATGCATAGTGTTGATGCTCAGCAATATCCTACTTATGCTTTGAGTGTTGCAAATATACATTTGAGATCTGGTACAACTTTACCAACACCTAAACTATCTACTATAACTAAAATACCAAATACTCCTACAACATTAGAACCCTTAGTCACTAAAGAGGTTGACCCAACCAATGTCACCATTTCAACCCAAGCACAAGCAATAGTGGAACCTCCTTTTCTAGAAAAGCTTATATGAAATAACCCCATACAAATAGAGGAACAACCTTTTGATATTGTTGATCAGTTGAAGAACATGCATGTACAAATACCCCTATTCCAAGCCATTAAAGATGTTTAAATCTATGGAAAAGCCATTAGAGATGCCTACCTAAAGAAGCTTGGAAGGAAGAAAAAGGACCCCACCACAGTCCATGTTGTGGGACAACTAGTTGACATTATGCTAGGAAAATTGATCACACCAAAATATTCTGATCCAAGTAGTCCAGTGGATGTGAGCATAAATGGGCAGTTTATTAAAAATTCTTTAAAAGATCTTGGTGCTTCTATAAATATCATGACCAAGGACAGTATGAAGAAGTTGAAGATAGAAGGATTAATAGCTACTCCAACAATTCTACAACTTGTAGATAGTTCTACTATCACCCATGATGGGATGATATAAAACATAGTTGTAACCTTAGATTCTCTAGAGTATCTTGTAGACTTCATGATTCTGTCCCCCAAAGTTAATCTATCTAGTTACCCTATCATCCTAGGTTGACCATGGTTAGCTACAGTTGATGCAAATATAAGTTGTAGATTAGGGAATATGATCATATCCAATGGCCAAGCAATAAATAAATTTGATTTATATCCTCTAGCGCAACCATTACCAAATTTGAGCACATCTATTTGGCCAAATTTAGGGGATGAAGAAGAAGAGTTAAATTCTCTAGTATAACTCACGATGTTACATAAACAATCCATTCTAAATCTATAGGAGAAAGATTTGGTACTTCAGAGTATCTTTACTAATAGTTGTGTGGTAGAAAAAGATGTATCTGAAAGTTCTGTGTTGGAATTAATCACATATGAGGAATGTGATGAGAATTGTACTCTTCTTAAAGAACCTGACATTCTTCGTCCACTCTTAAAGTGTGAATTAGAAGCAAGTCCAATCTCTAAAGCTGCTATGATAGAGTCTACCACTACTATTGAAATATCTAAAGGTCATAATCTCCATGTTAATCCCAAATTAACACCCACACAGATGGAATAGTTAATAAAGTTGCTTCAAAGCCATGAAAAGGCCTTTGCATAGAACTATGGTGATGTGAAAGAGTTGAGTCCTACATTGTGCACCCATAGAATATACATCAATGAAGGGTGCCTACCACTCTATCAAACCCAGAGAAGGATAAATCCAAGCCTTAGAGAAATAGTTAAAACTGTATTGCAAAAATTGCTTGATGCTGGTTTTATTTATCTTATATCTAATAATAGATGGGTGTCACCCCTAGTCATAGTGCCCAAAAAGGGAGGAAATTGGAGAATTTGTGCAAATTACAAATAATTGAACAAGGCCACCAAAAAGGATCACTTTCCTTTACCATTTATAGACCAAGTTCTAGACACTCTAGCTGGAAAGAAGTATTTCTCTTTTCTAGACGGGTATAGTGGTTATAATTAAATCACTATTGCTCCTAAAGATCCAGAAAAAACCACATTTACATGCCCATGGGGTACTTTTGCATACTTTGTTTTACAATTTGGTCTATGTAATGCTCCTACAATGTTCCAACGAGTTGTTATTACCATCTTTGCTGATATATCACATGATTGTATGGAAATATATATGGATGATTTCACAACATTTAGAGTCACCTTTGAGGAAGCAATGATGAATCTTGAAAAAAAATTGGTAAGGTGTCAAGAACATAATTTGGAACTTAATAATGAAAAATCTTTCATGCTCATGTAGGAAGGTGTGGTACTTGGTCATTTCATATCAATTGCAGGAATATAAGTGGATCTAGCTAAGATAGAGGTAATTCAAACATTGCCCATACCTATAAAATCAAAAGATGTAAGATCTTTTCTAGGTCATGCTGGATTTTATAGATGTTTCATAAGAGATTTCAGAAAAATAGGTAGTCCCTTATACAAATTACTCACAAAGGAAGCTGAATTCAATTGGACATGCAAATGTAATGAAGCCTTCTTGCAGCTTAAGAAACTTCTCACTACAACCCAATTTTTACAAGGCCCTGATTAGAATTTACATTTTCATATATATACAGATGCTTCTAACTATGCCATAGGTGCAGTTCTAGGACAACAATCTCAAAATCTTGAAAATGCAATATATTATATTAGCAAGAGCCTTCATGGACCAGAATTAAACTACATTTTGACTAAAAAAGAACTTTTAGCGGTAGTTTATGCCTTGAACAAATTATGGCATTAAATAACTGGCTATCCCATATTTGTTCATACTAATCATGTAGCAATTAAATATCTCATGAAATAACCTACTATGACAGGCAGGTTAACAAGATGGTTACTATTGTTGTAAGAATTTGATATAACTATCATGGATAAGCTTGGAAGAGCCATTGTTGTAGTTGATTATTTATCAAGACTCCATCATGATGATAATGACACTACTTTAGTAGATGATGCATTTCCAAATGAGCATTTATTTCATATTGTTGTTCAAACTCCATGGTATGTAGATATTGCTAACTACATTGTAGCTAATAAAATACCAAAACATTTTTCTTACAAGGAAAAGAAGCTGATGTAGAGAAAAGTTTCAATTTCTCTTAGATAGATAATCTCTTGTTTTACACTAGACTTGATCAAGTTACGAGAAGATGTGCGAGAGAGGACAAGACATATGACATTCTACATGCATGTCATAATGAACCATGTGGAGGGCATTTTGTAGTAGAAAGAACAACCTTCAAAATCTTGATAGCTAGTTATTATTGTCCAACACTACACAAAGATGCAACCAACTATACACGGAAGTGTGATAAGTGTCAAAGGATGGCTGAACAATAAGAACAGATGAAATGCCTCTTAACCAATAGATGGCATTAACACCAGTTGACAAATGGGGCATGGACTTCATTGGTCCAATTGATCCACCATCTAATGGGAAATCCTATATCCTTGTGTGCACTAATTACCTAACAAAATCAGTTGAAGTCAAAGCCATGAAGCATCCTCGTGATGAAAAAGTTGTAGAATTTTTGTATGAAGAAATTTTTACTCGCTATGGTGTACCCAAAGAGCTAGTCACTGACAAAGGTGAAAAATTTACCTCTAATGTGAGATTAGAATAGATGAAATAATATAACATCAAGTACCAAAAATCAAGTCCTTAATCACCCTCAAGCTAATGGGAAAGCAGAGGTCACAAATCGTGAGCTAGATAACATCCTAACAAAACTAGTTTATTTACACCATAGGGATTAGACTAGCATATTACAAGAAGTTTTTTAGGCCTGCAGAATAGCATTGAAGACTGCTACAAGATTCATACCATTTGAGCTCCTATATGGGAAGGTAGCAATGTTTTCCATTAAATTTGAACATAAAACTTTAAGAACTACATTAGAGTTAGAAATTGAACTTCCTATAGCACAAAGAGAATGTCTTCTTTATCTTAACTCTTTGGATGAAATGCACAAAGTTGCTTAAGAATGTACTAAAATTATATGGAAACAAAGCAAACAACGGCATGACTCTCACATTATTAATAAACAATTTCAAGTTGCTGACTAGGTACTACTATATGATTCTAGACTTAAATATAGGCCAAGCAAGTGGCAGACAAGATGGTTGGCTCCATATGAAATTAATCATGTCTTTGACAATGGAGTTGTCCAATTAACTACCATTGATCCAGTGCCTTTTAAATTATTAGTCAATGGTCACAGACTCAAGTTATATAAACAACCCCAAACAAAAGAGGACTTCCTAAAATAGTTTTAGTGGCTAAATTCAAATACACACCAGCTAACTCTTCCTGTAGTTGAATGTGTTAACCTTTCATCTGCCACTCTTCAACACTAATTTCTTTGTGCATTCTCATAATAAAAACTTCATGCCCACATAAAGTTCCAAACTTCTCCATTCACTTTCTTATTTCTTCTTTATCCACCTCATATCATTTCTTTACCTTCTACCCACCCACCTTCCATGTCATCATTTTCTAATGCTTTCAATAAACACCATAAGTTTGTCGATGGATGCTATCACTTTTGATGTAAGTTTTTCCATCTTTTGATATGTGTAAGGATCAATTAATAGGTATAAGATTTTCAAATTATTATTCATTTATAGTATGCAGATTTTGTTGATTATATCTAATACTGCATTCTTTATATTATGATGGTATTATGCTACTCCCATACCTCGTACTAAGCCTGACAAGTGTGGACACTTGTCCATATTTCGTAGGGGGCAAGGAAGGTTACTAAAACCCAATGACATTCCTATTTATTCATAAAGATTTTTCTAAATCTTCATATTTCCTTTATTGATGGAATTCAATTGTCATAAGTACACAAGTGTCTAGGTATTGTACCTCTTATTTTTGAATGATTTTATTATCAGGCTATGATGTGACTTATATTTAAATTTTAAGTGATCTAAATCCCATTTTTAGACAATTTCAACCCACATCCATGATTTACTCTCAGTAAAGCCATATTATAGCTCATAATGAATCGTTATGACATTAATTACTTGTCAAATGAAATGTGAAAATGGGTTTGTAAAATGACAAAAGAAGCCTGAATTCATAAGAGGGAAATAGTGCAAATAGTGCAAAAAATGAAAGCATTAAGTAGAAATGGGAGGACAATTGCAGCAATGAGAACCAATGGAGCATACCATTTTTTTATTAGATGTAGAGGTAGTAAGGAGATTTAATGTGTGTGGCTAGTTAAGGTATTTCTTAAGTTTGACTGCATTTGATGAAGAAGCAACCACAGAATTCACAAGGATGTTTGATGAAGGAGAAGCTTTTGTATGGGGTTTAATGGTGGTTGCTACAGAAGAGTGAATAGAAAAAGTAACTAGGTTACTGGCAATAGGAGAACATTATCCTAATACCCACGATGCAAGATCAGCCAGAGCTCAATTTTTCATACCAACTAATCCTTAGATGGATATTACCAAGAAAAGTTGCAAAAGAATGTCTCTTTTGCCACCATACAATGAGTTGGCCATGCACATTATCAGGTACCTCACATGTGAAGGGAGATTTTCATATTTACATGCACATCATTTTAAATTGCTTAGTTGTATAAGGCATAATCATCTAGTAAATGTTCCTAATTTCTTGTACAATATACTATGTATTAGTGCTGAAGAAACCCAAAAAGGAAAGGAAAATTTTGTCACCCATCATGCCCTAATTAAATTACTCATAGAGAGATCACTTAGGGATGTTTCTCCCATGTCATGGGTAGAATTTGTCCAAAGTAAAACCTTACAACCCTAGGCTGCCCTTAATGAATAGCCTAGTGAAGAGAATGTAATTCCCACTAATGAACCTATTGAGCAAAGCACTGAAGAGGCTAAAGCCAAAAATGTGCAAGGAAATGTACAAGAAAATGTCCAAGAGATTTTGTAAGAAATTGTGCCTTTACCTGTTTAAGAAACCCAGAAACCTACCTCTAACCAAGCAAAGATAGAACATAAACTGCAAGAAGAGATCTCTACTCTGGTAAAAGAAAAGCCAAACCCTACAGTCAGGACGCAAAAGAGAATTAACATGGGCCTTGCAGCAGTTACTCCTATAGCAGAGACACCAAAAGGAAGAGGTAGGCAGAAGGTTGTGATACTAGAAGAAACCCTTGTAAGAAGAAGTCCTAGAATGAGAGGACAAATTTCTAAAGAATCCACTTCATCCAAGCCATCTACTAGAGAATCCCCAATATAAATTGTTCTTGATCACTCTCCTCCTCATTTTGAAACTACAAACATTCCTAAAAACCCTAATAAGGAATGTAGGGTTGAAGTCAATAAAAATCAAAATGATACCTCAACAGGCCAATCAAGTACTTCAAGTTATAGAGATGAAAGAGTTCCTAAGAAAGTTTATCTAAACGTTGCCCTAGTTCCATGTAAATCAGCATGGCTTATTTATGTTGTAGAACATTTATGGAGGAAACAAAGGAAGAGGAAAAGAAACCATGAAGAGGAACATAGTTCCATTACCCTGTAGAAACTCCTTTTCTAGTTGTTTGGACAACATATGTTTGTTGCAAACCTATGGGAAGAAGAGAGGAAAATAATGAAGAAAGATATAGTGTCTCTAAGTGTAGAAGTTACAGATTTGAAAGAGCAATTAGCAAATCAAAAACAAAGGACAGATCATGCCCTCAAATTGGTTGATCAAGCACTTGCCTATAGAGCATTGCCATGGATTTATGCTCTCTATTTAAAAGAACAATTTCTTTTATTCCAACTTATGCTAACCATTAAGGATATAAATGTAGAATTCAAATCAATACAAGAATTCTATGGTTTATACCAGACTCTACCATCTTGGTAGTAGAATTTTCTCTATGAATTATATGTGCATAATTTTATTATCCCATCCAAAAACCAATGAAAACCTTTACTCTATATAGGGGATATACATCTGAGGGCTTTGATGTCCTAGATGTCTAATGAAGAAAACTATGATAGGCAACTGAATAATTACAAAGATGAGGAAAGAACAGAGCCCCTACCATTGAGAGCTAAGAGTAGTAAACTAGAAGAAGTTCGTAGGGACTGGTTATGATTAACTTATGGGGATAAGAACAACGGAGTAAGGAATAGAATCTTCACTGCTAGAATGAAGGCCTATGCTGATTATGAGAACTTACCCTACTTTTCCTTCTAGAGAACTATGGCTAGAGCTAGAAGTAGATGGGCTAGAATACACTACACTGGCTGATTATGAGAACTTACCCTACACTGCTAGAAGTCACTTAAAAGATCAGAGCCACATAGTCCCATCAATTTGGAGGCCGCCCTTCATCAAGCTCCAAAGTATCTAGAGTTAGGGAAACAGGCTAGACTAGAACTATGGTGCCCACTCACTATGCAACATCCAATGCTCATGCGGCCTTTATATGACATTAACGCTAGTAGACTTGACAAGTTACAGGAGGAAAATAGAAGGGAGGTTTGGGAAATAACATGAGGATTATATTATACCTTAAGGAGTAGTAGAAAAGGAAGGACAAAAGTTGGGGAATTCAGGTCACTTGCGAGGAAATGTAATGCTTAAGGACAAGCATCAGTTTACTAGGGGGAAAATGATGAGGCTAATTATTGCCTCTATTTTATGATAGTTTTAAAACACTTTGTTGAACACTTTATTTTATTTTCATCAGGATATCTGTGAACTTATGTTTACCTAAACCAATGATTAACCTATGGGTAGATAGTATGTCATATTTTTTCAATATTATATATATGATGCTGTATTTCATATAATTATGAGAATGTGTGTTCTTATATTTTAATTTAATTTGATAATGCTTATTTGCAAATATCTCTGCATTACAACTAACCTGTTAGAAATGGAGTTGAAGATGACTGGAATAATTCAAAGATGAAAGTTGAAGACAACAAATAGCATTCAAGGAGAGAAGAACATTGAGGTCTAGCCATGGTGGAGAAAAATCATAATGGTACCAAAGGACATTTCTATGAGTATGGAGGAGCTATGAAGACACACTGCATTCTTTGCATTTATTATTATGACAAGCAATTGTTTAGACTTTATTATTCTTGCCTTGAGCAGTTATCTTTTCTTCTCACCTTAAGTTGCTATCTTTCCTTCTTCTTTGCCTGCAGATTTGTAGCTAGTTTGTTTGATCTTCTATTTTAGAATAAGCATTGATCTTCTATATATAAGGATTGGACCAATTGTGTTAAGGGTTAGAAGAAGAAAGTTTATGAAAATAAACTATTAACTTTTGTAGTGAGTTGTTTTTATAGTTTTATGTATTATTCCCATGTAATGAATCTCTAAAACATAATGAAATAGTTTTTGTCTTCTATCTTGTGTTAGTAGATTAGTAGAAGCAAACCAAGGGGGCCAACTTGGGAGGTGGGTTGGATTAGAGTATTATAGATTTAATTCCAAGCATTTTTTGTATTGCAAATAGAAGTTGTAAGTTCCTTCCTGTAGCATCATACTTTGTGAATGTTCCTAAACCATTTGTGAGAATAGTTATAGTAGATGAATTGACTTGAAATATATGTTAGCATTTCATTGCATTTCCAATATTTGTAAAGAATAAATTATGTTACTTTCTAATAGCAATAGTGTAGGTTCTTTTCCTTACATTTTACTTTCCTATAGCATAAGCATAATGACTCATTAAGATACCTAGTGCACATACGGTGTCGACCATTTCATGTATATGTCCTTGGGTTGAAAAGATTAAATGCACCTCATAGTGGGAAAAATAGTCCTTAGATTGAATACATTATTCCTAGGCATGGCCTAAAGCATGATTATTATACACCTATTGTAAGCTGGACCAATGAGCTTGGGCTTGACACTAAAATCTACAATGGAGTACCATCTATGCTCAATCTCTAAAAAGTTTGCACAGAAGGAGTGCCAAAGGCTAGTAAAGCTACCAGTGCTTGGATGGCCACTTGTTCTTTCACCTTTGGTTTTGTCTCTTCAGGCTTACCTTGGTCTATCACTATGGCTTCGCTTGCACCTTGTTCATGTGTTGTAGGTACAAATGAATTTATCTATCTTGTTTCATTATGTTGTCCTGTAGTTGTGTTTTTCTCTTTTGCTTTGTTCTCAATTGTATCAACCTTAGTAGATGTATCAAGTGTCATTTGAATTAAAGGTTGTGTATTAGTAATTGAAAGGATAATAGAAGGTGGTTCTTGTGGATTCACCTTTTCCCTTGTGACATCAGTTATTGCTTTTTGTAGTTCTTCTACCCTAACAAAAATAGGATTGCCACATAATTTTTCTTGCAAGGTAGATTAATCCAATATCTTCTTTAAGTCTTTTGTAGTAAGAGAATTGATGTTCTAGACTGATGGATTAGAGAAATCCTTAACAATTATATTTTCAATGTTTTTGGTTGTGTCATGGGGATGACTAATCCTCAACACTTGTGTGTCATGCACACTCTGTTCTTCTTGTTTCTTCTGAACTATTGCCTTGGTATCATCTTTCTTTTCTATCTCTTCACCAATTGTATTGTCTTTGTCATCGTCTTCCTTATCATCATCTTCATTTTCATCATTTTTACATCTTTTTAACCTTCTGAAGGGTCATCTTCTCCTTTCTTCACAATGATCAACCCATAAATGAGTTTCCATAATTGGGTTAATTTCTTGGCAACATCTTCAATATTATTCTGGAGAATGCTAAAGGCTCTATTTTTAGGTGTGAACCTAACTGCATATTTCTTGATTGCCTTAAGAAATTTTCCCTTTTTCAACTCTAGCATTACTTGGGCTAATGTTGTTTCCCTAATTTTTCTTTCTAAATTGAAACAATAATGTCATTTTTGCTCAAAAATATCATATAAGCTTTTAAGTATTGAGTTGGAAAATTCTAGTGGTGTGTTCTTAAACATTGAAATCATGGCATATAATGACTCTTCCACTTGGTTTTTCTCTTCTTTCCCCAATTTATCAAAATCAATATGATTAAAACCTAATAAATCAACATTTCTCTTGACATTTTCACACAAGTTCTCAAGATCTAAGAGACGATTTTGACTTACCACCTTGAATTAGCTATTATCATCTAATTTTTCCTTCTCTTCATCAAAATTCTGTTGAGCCACATATATCCTTCTCTGTCTTTTCTTTTCTTGTCCCCCTTACTCTATCTGCTTTGACTTTTCTTTGGCCTTTTGGGTAGTTGCATGTGTGTTGGCCCTTGTAGCAAGTATAGTAGGCTTTGGCTGACTATGTTTTACAATTTTCTTTGCCTTTGCCTTCCTCTTCTTTAACTCGATAGTAGTAGGTTCTTCCTTAGCTTCTTCTCCCTTGACACCTATAGTCTCCTCCTCTTCTTTATCTTCTCCCATGCCTTGATTTAAAGCTAGAGGTTCTTGAGCTTGTGCTTGTTCTTCCTCTTCATCCTCTTCTTCTTCTTCCTCTTCCTCCTTGGCACCCTCTCCAAATTTTTCTTTCAATTTCTTTACTAGCTTATCCTTCTTCTTTAACTTGATAGTAGTAGGTTCTCCCTCGACTTCTGCTCCCTTGACACCTACAGTCTCCTCCTCTTCTTTATCTTCTCCCATGCCTTGATTTAAAGCTAGAGGTTCTTGAGCTTGTGCTTGTTCTTCCTCTTCATCCTCTTCTTCTTCTTCCTCTTCCTCCTTGGCACCCTCTCCAAATTTTTCTTTCAATTTCTTTACTAGCTTATCCTTCTTCTTTAACTTGATAGTAGTAGGTTCTCCCTCGACTTCTGCTCCCTTGACACCTACAGTCTCCTCCTCTTCTTTATCTTCTCCCATGCCTTGATTTAAAGCTAGAGGTTCTTGAGCTTGTGCTTGTTCTTCCTCTTCATCCTCTTCTTCTTCTTCCTCTTCCTCCTTGGCACCCTCTCCAAATTTTTCTTTCAATTTCTTTACTAGCTTATCCTTCTTCTTTAACTTGATAGTAGTAGGTTCTCCCTCAACTTCTGCTCCCTTGACACCTACAGTCTCCTCCTCTTCTTTATCTTCTCCCATGCCTTGATTTAAAGCTAGAGGTTCTTGAGCTTGTGCTTGTTCTTCCTCTTCATCCTCTTCTTCTTCTTCCTCTTCCTCATTGGCACCCTCTCCAAATTTTTCTTTCAATTTCTTTACTAGCTTATCCTTCTTCTTGATTACAGAGGAAATTTTCAGTTCCATGTCAATATTTGATTTCACCATCTTATAATTTCCAAAAACTTTAGCAGTCTTATTTACTTCTTCTAAAAGTAGGGCTATTATGGCTACCAAGACTTCATCTACATTGACCTCATAACCTAAGGGTCTTAATCATCTTACCCTTGGTGTGGTAGCTTGCACAAATGTGTAGTCAACATCAACAAGAAAACATACGTCACTATAATGTTTCTCAACTAAGGAAACTGGTATTGTAAGTCTCTATTTCATTGACTTTTTGAAGTCTTTGAAGTAGTTAATCATTATGGATTTAAAGTTTTCTCCTAGTTGCTTAATGTACTCTCTAATTTGAAATGCAACTGACCTATTGGTCTTCCATCCTATTATTCAAAATGAGGGAAATTTGTTCTGTACATAAAAGAATATGCAAACCAGTATAGAACCAAACTTGCATTGTCACTCTTGGTTTTTTCTTATTGCTCCAAGATTCTCCATAAGTTTTTGTAATTGAAGTTCTGCTAGATGATATGTATGATCTTTCTTAACAATCTTATAACCAACATCCACATCTATGCAGGGTACAGTATTTAATCTATTGGATTGATAGAATTTATGTGAGATTACCCTTACTACAAAGTTGATAAGAGGATCTACGATTTTATCTACACTCATACCTCCCTTATTCTAGACTACTCTAGTATTCTTCACTTCACTTCCTTGGAATCGCTCCTGAGTGTATTTAGCCAATCTCGGGTTGGGTAGCCAGTAACCCTATAAATTATTCTCTTTGTTATTTTGATTGGTCCTCCTTCTAGCCATAAAGAACCATCATGAATTTGGCTTAGTACAATTCATATCCACTCAGTTTTAAATATGTTTGGAAAATCTATGGCTCATGTTAAACCTTTTTTCTCAACAATTTTGAATTCCTCCTTCAAAAAACCCTTTTCACACAACCTATTGTATGCTCCTCTTATCTCCATGTCACCAATCTTCTTATCTTGCAATTGTATCATTTCCTCACATCTAGCACCATTAACACATTTGGTGGGATCATAGACAATGCACCAAAGGGGTCTTGTTTGTAAGTGAGGTCAGGAACGGCTTTAAATTTCAATCTTGATGCCATTGTGACAAGTAGGGTTTATGAAAATTTAAACTATTTAGCTCAACTCTTGATAGATGCCTTTGAAAATCTAACAAACTAGTAATGAATCACTGCACAAATCTTCTTCAATTGCTTCTGATAAAATTCCAATTGCTTTTAGCTCTTCTCACTCTTTCTCAATTTTAAAATGATGAAAAATGAGCTCAAATCAATCATATACCCTTTGAAAACTTTGCATTTAATGCTAAGTTCTTACACAATTGTAAGCTCATAAATAACCAACTTTGAGTTCATTTGGCATCTATTGATATTTCCATCACTCAGTAGCTACTATGAGCTTGACATCCACTAGCTAGTCTGACAGCTCAGCATCAACTAACATTCCACTCGGCACATATAGGAAACTTTTCATATTCAACAACAACATGAAAAACTTAAAGATTTGTCTTTAGCTTCTAATAACATCTTTCATCTTTACTTATGATAATGTATTATTTTAAGTACTATCTCCTTTTGGAACTAATGCATGATATAACCTTTAAATATCAGTCCCGCATTCCTCTTGTTTGCCTAATTTGATGAGGTGTGATCACTTGACCAATTGGGTGAAGTGATCCCTTCTCCATTTGATGTGCTACAAACACCTTTCTTCTTCCATTTCTTATTCATCTCATCTCTGATGTTTTCAACATCTGCCTTGCCTTTACCTTTATCAAATTCACAAATTGGTGTCTTTGACCTAGTTAGATAGTATTTACTGATGTGACCAGTCTTCAAACAACTAAAAAACATGTAGTTTGACTCAACCATCTTTTGTAATTTCCACTGAAGTGTATCCTAATACAATTCTTAGGAACATTTTCATATTCTTGATAATAATGATAGCTATATCTTGTGTTATAATCCCAATTGTAAGAGTTCTCATTATTTCTTGCCTTTCTTAGCTTGTTTGATGACCACATGGATTTGGATCTGCATTCAAAAGCTTTATGTCCATACTTCTAATAATTGTAGAAATATCCTTCAAATATTTGTGTATGCATGGTCCTGGTTCTGCATTCATGTACCTAATGACCTTGCTTGTTGCACTTATGACAATGAGTCATGTTCTTAGGCTTAACATTATGATTTTTATTTTTTCTCATACACACATTAGTAGTATGTCCTTTCTTACCACAATTATGACAATTAGGTTTGGATTTCTTACCTTTGGTGTTCCTTTCTTCTACATCTTTGGATGATTCACCTTCTTCAATACTTGTATAGCCTAGTCCTGATGTATCATTGTTGGATCTAGAGGATTTCAATAATTGCTCAAAGTATTTAGTGGCTTCATTTGAATTGTTGAAACTTTTAGTAAATTCCTTTTCTCTCTTTAGGTCGCTCTACAATTGTTCATTTTGCAACTTCAATGCAGTTATCTCAATGTCCTTGGCATTCAATTCATAATCAACATTCATCATTTGACTTACGGTATCCAATTGTATGTTGGAAATCTTGATTAGCTCTATTGACTTTTCTTTCAATCTATTGGCCAAAATTCTTTTGTCTTCTTCAATCATGGCTTTGTCTTCTATAGCTTTCTTCTTTTTTTCAGTCACCTCACATAGGAGTATAGCTTGTGATTCTTGCTCTAACTTGAGATTTTTTATTTCCTTATCTTGGACTCTATTATTTTCCATTAGATCTACAACTACTTCTCAAAAATAGTTTATATAGTTGTTTATGTCATTACAAAAAAATATTTCAAAACTATGTGACTTGGCATATAAAGTCTTTGATGCTTGGCATGTACTATTCTATATACTATGACTCAGCACCTGTATTACTTGGCATCCACTATTTACTTGGCTCCTAAATCACTTGGCATGGTCTATCTACTCAGCACTTTAGTGACTTGGCACATGAGTGACTTGGCACTCATTACAACTCGGCATGGTCTAATATTTACATGTTGTGCTTGGCATGTATTACTAGTTTGGCATGAACTAAGTAGATGGATTAAGTGTGTTGAAAACCAATCTAAGATCAACATCATTAGACTTTTGTGTCATAAATTATGATTATGAAGACATCCTTCATAACAGTGATAGTAGACATACTCATAACTTGGAGGAAGGGAAGGTACAAGAATTAATGTTGTGGATGTTGTAATTGCGATGATAGTGCAAAATAACCATAGATATCTGTTAGACTATTCTAATAGACCCCTGTCATAATTATGATAGTCAACCATCTATAAATCTTTTAAGATGTCATTGCAATTGTGATGTTGATGTGAAAATGGTGTTATACAACCGATGGATATCTATCAAAATGTTCCAACATTAATCTGTAAATAGCCATCAGAAATAATTGTTGGTTACACTAGCTTATCATCATAATTTTAATGACTTGTTGAATTATTTTTTAAAAATTATATCTTAGCTACCTAGCAAGTCTCATTCAAAATATATGGGAGAGGGAATTGATATGAGAAGAAAGGAATAAAATAACCAAAAGTATTTATGGCTTGCAAATTAGAATATCTCTAGAACTAGAGAGGGAGGTTAGGTAATCCAACTAAAATTGGAAGCATGAAAAAAGATGTTGAAACGAAGTTAAAAGTTGGATCTCAAAGCCTCAACATGGAAGCAACCTTTTCATAGAACAAGGACCCTTTCTCCATGATTGACATTCTTCCTTGGGAAGATTGGAAGACAATGAAAAAACACTCAGTATGGTGGAAAATGTCAAAATTTTAAAGAAACATAATATTTCTAGTTCATCAAAATCCTAGTATGTACGTTACCAATTGTTGGAATATATGCTCCAATAGTTAGATTTTGATAAGAGTTTTACATCTACTAAGTGTCAATTAGGTTTTCTTTGTTGGTAATATTTTAAATTTGTTGTAATTTCTATTTCATATTTATAGGATCTTGTTGAGGTCAATTAAACTTATTATATATTTATTTTCTTGAATGATGATTAATTAGCCATGAGTTTGATGTTTGTTCTACATTGTTTAATTTCAAGGTTTGTTATGAAGTTATAAAATCTAAGACAATGTTAGCCATTACAGAAGAACCATTTGCTATTGATATTGGTGTTAGAAGCCTACATTCAATAATATAATGGTTTAATAATGAATGATATTATCTTATTGAGTTAGATAGAAATTCATAAATATTATAAAAATCCATATTTGTGACTGTCAGGAGAAGAAAATCATATACGTGTAAAAGTAGAGATCTAAAACACTAATAATTACAAGATTTTCCATCTTTACCTTCACAATATTTAAGATTTTTTTTAGTTCCCAACTCTAGAACATATACCTTGTAACAAATGTCCTTCGGGCTACCTCATCTATCTACAGATTGCAAGATTATCAATAGAAAAAAATACACCTATTTCAACCTGCAACATGAAGAAAACAATATTCTTAAATGATCTTGAAAATATAGTAATCAAATATGGATCTTATGACATCATTAATTAATAGTGACATTAAACATTATGGAATTAAGAACTACAAAGACTTAGACTATCCCTATCTCAAATATTAACCAAAGTGTGATTGTGTTAACATCCTAGAATAATAAAAAATCTCATAGGATCATATCGATCCATCCAAGATTTCACTATATCATTAAGAATAACATATTAGAGGCATTTTATTCAGCTTTCTCCACAACTCAAATAGTGTTTAACATGGAACCATAAATATGTATGATAGGATCCTCACTCCTAACAAACTTCAAAGTAACTCAACATTTAACTTTACCCAAATTAAATTATTTCTCAAATCAGTAACTATGACTCCATCAATCAATCAACAAACCTTTAACCAATTATACTTTGCCTAATATTAAATTTCATACAATCATCAATCAATATTCCTCAATTCATGTATTCAATGTTATTTACAATGTGTCATTAAAACCATTAATTTGTACCATCACTCATGCCTCATAACTTAGGACAGTTCAAAATGTTATCTTCACCTCTATTTCTAATCACAAGCAACATATCTTCCTTATAAACTTACACAAAAGTATTAGTCTTTTCAAGATATTAATGAGTGATTTTCCTATTTAGCATAATCTTGTCCATTGTTTGTGTGTATCCATCATAATCTTTCAATAATAACTTATTAGAAACAACCTTAAATATCATATCATTCAAATAAAATTCCATTCAAAGATTGTAATATCACAAAATACAACAAACTACTTCACATTTACTATCACAAATTCTCTTACTAGATTATATTACCATAGTCCAAGGAATCCTTTAAATCCTACATAAATGTATTGAAGGTCATGTCTATCATTTTATCAATCCATTATACACAAAGGATACCTATTCCCTTAGGTATTAGGTAGTTATTATAACAAACAACAACATAATCTATTATCATAAATATCATTTTATGACAAATTTAACAATACTTGATTCCATTTCTCATAAATTTTAAACCAATAATTATCATGCACATTGTTCCATTGATAATTTAGAGGACTGGGGTTGTGAAAATATACCAAAAATTTAAAGAAATCCTATGGTGAAATTGAATTTTATGTCCTCTATACCAAGACTAATTCTAACCATCATAAACGAGGAAGTATATAAGTGTAGTCCTCCTAGGCATAATTTATATTATATAGGGAAAACAAAAACTGATATAATCTTAGGCCCAAGTTGAAGCCACATCAGTGTACTGAAAAATATCAAGGAACTACAATCTTCTAGAATTTAAGATATTTAAAATCCTTTATAGACACCTCTATTATTGAGGGTTTAAAATAGTTTCAACAAAATCCCATAGTTCTTTCACATCCTTACAAGGCAACCAACCAAACTTAATTCAAGATACACCTTTATGCTTTCCTTATACTATTGAAGTGTGTTGAAAACTTTCTTATATAAAGTTACATGTTTCAATGATACACTATCCAAATTCCAACCTACACTAAAAATGCTTCCATTGGATAGCCATGACATTCTAGAGAAGGTTTTTTCAAGCATAGATAAAAGTTCATCCATTATTGAAGGCTCTATACCTGAAAATTTTATTTTCTCTATTTTTCTATGCCCTTTCATTCTTCTCTGGGTACTAATAAGAATGTTGCCCATTCTTGTGGCATTTGAAGCCCTTGATATGACTTGAGACTTTCCTTCTCTTGTTGAACATACTTTGAGAAACTAGGGGAGAAGCTAGCACAAAATCATCAGACTTTACCCATCTTTTGCAACCAATTATTAACTCAAATTCATCATCCTATTAAAATAAATTGACAATATAATACATTACAGAAAATTATTACATTGAATTAATGCATGTATGGGAATACATTATAACAATTTGACATGAGTAAAAAAGTTTAATGAATCTATTATCTATAGGCTTGAATTTTAACTCATAAAAGCATACAATCATTTATAGTCTACAACTAAATTTATAGTGCCAAGTTCAATTGTAGCAAAGAGATGTGATCTAATAATGTGAGAGGAAGGTGCATTTTTGTTGGTTGGGATTCAAAAATGTAGAGCAGTATAAAATTGATAGAGTAACAAATCTAAAGTTGCAGTAAATTTGTAAGGAGAAATAAGTCTTTGATTTGTTTTGCACTGCGAATTTATTCATTTGTAATGGAATGAGTCAGTGACAAAGGAAAATCCTTGTAGATGCATTCCATTCAATTAGATCAAGCTTCTCCTTCTTGTGTGGAATTTAACTAATTTGGAACTCAAATGGATGGGTTGAATTAGTACTAAAAGAGGCTTGGTGGGTTTTCTACAATGAGATGACATGGATTTGAGCTACCTTATCATCCTCTCCATCTTACTTTTGGTTTTATATTTTATATCTTGTGTGCAATTAATCCAAAAAATCTAGCTCTATGGAGATCTAAATATTATGGTAGGAAATTAGAGTTTGGAGGGACTTTGTTTGTCAAGGGTTCTTTACCTAGACTTGGATTAGATGATGGCACAAATATGGACTCAATTGGAGAGAAACAAACATATGGATATATCATATGTATCTATCCAAATAGAGGAATCAATTTACCAAGAAAAAAAGGAGAGTGGTGTTAGGATTTCCTTATCTCCTTGCATGGACATTTGTCTTTGTATTCAATTAGTGTAATGCACCACCCAGAGATCCTTGGAACAAGGATAATTAAAAGCCAAGATAATTTTTTTTTAAACAAGTACGGATGCACATGAAAATCAGCATACAAGGATCACAATGATGACAATGAAAGCCTTAGAAAAACATCCAAACACTAACAGATCTCCAAACACCACTACCAAACTAACACACTTAACTAAAAATGAAAACCAAAGATGACAATAGAACACAAAAACTTAGATCTTTCAAAGCAAGGAAAATCAAGCAATCCCAAAGGATACTCAAAACACTAAAAAGCATTCTCCAAAAAATAATGGAGATACCTCATGTTTTCTACGTGAAAAATTACAAATGATAGTTTTATTTGAGGAAGTACAACATGCCATGCAAGAAACTACCCTTTCGCATGATGAACTGCCTAGCCTAGTAGCCAAAACCTACTACACTAATGTCAAGGCTCACATAAGGAAGTACTAGGAAGCATGTGAAGAGCTACAATCTTGGGTGTGAGGAAATGCCAAGTCTCACATAGGAGAGTGTACAATCTCATGTAGGAGAGAGTACAATCTTGTGCAAGGATTCACAATAGCAAGCAAGAAAACCACAAGATGAGAAGATAGGGAAAACAATTTCTCTACATCGAGGGGTAGCAGATTCACAAATTGAGGCTTAGACACTCAAACACAATAAATGCAAGATGGAAACTACATCTAACCATCAGAAACATAGCAATAAAGGAAATTACTGAAAGCAACATCGCAATGAATGAACATAACAAAACTCATGCACGGTTCCTCACAACCATAATAGCATCATTAGACCTCAAAGGTCCTAGTCATCCCTTGTGCATAACATCCCAAATTGCCAACTAGATAGTCAGAGTTTTCTTATGGGGGCATCACTATTAAAGTATAATATCATCATAAGAACAAGGAAATCTAACATGCTAACAAGTAAAGAAATAGATATTCCAACTAATCAAATCACATCATCTAATCATATGCTAATTTTCATAATAAAGGGATGCATCAAATAAACTAGTATCATCAAAACATGATATCCAAGAATTCTAATTAAAACATAAATCACAAGGAAACATACTCCAAATAAACTAAAATACCAAGTGAACATCAAGCACTAGTCACACTAGAATAATAGACTATCTTTGTACACTGGTCCCCAATAGTGGTAAAGGTAGCTACACCTCCCAACCATGTGAAACCCATAGGTTCACTCCCATTGTGTTGATGGAGATAATGATCCAAACACAAAACACAAAGCAGACATCCATGGATAACACTCACACCAAACATTAAGATGATTGCAACCAAGATCATGACATAATGCAAGTAAAATAGGTCCTAGTCAGACACTCAATGGGTTACTATTTAGGAACTCACTTGGAGGGAAATCAACTTAGCATTAAGTAGCCCAAGCTAGCATGGTGTAGAATCAACTTCCCAACAAAAGGGTCACACATTGTGTCCTCAAACTTAATCGAGTGCTCACACATTTTATTATCTTAAGTTTATTACCCAGTAAGTTTTTTAGTTATCACTTGACTAAGCCTTTTCCCTATCAACCTATGAAAATTCACCAAGGTTTTTGTAGAAGCCCATCGATGACACTACCCTACCCTACTCATATTCATCCCACACGAGTGCCCGTAGGCATGCATATTCTCAACCCAACTCCAAGAGATATAACTCAACTAAATTACCACTGGGAGTTTGGGCCTCACAAGTCACCCAATAAATGCACACACATGTACTCATGGGTGTGCGCACCACCATCACAAAAGTCAAAACACAACGATTGGATGAGAACAAAAGAAAAATCACACTCAACCGATAATAAATTGGGAGAATAGATGAGGCATGCATCCCAATGCAAAATAAAAGTGTAACATGGTCTAACTAACATCCTACAAATGATCCAAGTCCATGAACAATAAAATTCCATCTTGAAAACTCCAGAGATCTGGATGGCATGCAAATTGAGGTAAAAATCCAAAAACTCAAAAACTTTAAAAATAAAACCCATTTGGTCTTTGGGCACAAAAGCCATGAAAATCTAATAAAATTTAGGTTCAGAAACCATATGCAAATATAGCCAACATAACGGTGTGAAAACACAAACCCTCATCCCAAAAATAAGGAAAACATTCATACCCATCCAATCAAGCATAACTAGCAATTAGAAATAGAGGGGAACACTAGTTCTCAGCCTACTAACATGCAACTACCAGAAACAAAAGTAGAAATGGAGCTGAAATTGAAAAAATGAGAGAGCCCTACTTGAAAATGAAAAGGGTAGAAATAAGAATTAGCACGATAAAATAAATAACTTGCAAAAGCTACTGAAAGTCACGGCAAAACAAGGTCTCTCGAAGTTGGATCCAAAGAGACCAACCTCGCAAAGGTCCCACACATGCAGCTCTCACAATGAACAAAAATACAATCCTCTACAAGAGGATTTTGGAAAAAGCTCTCACATTTGTAATTTTCAAAAGTGAGAAGTGAGGAATTAATTTCCTCTTTGGATACTTATTCACTTTTCGAGTGAATAATCAATTAGGGTGAATAACCAGGAAACCTAGTTAAATCCCAAATGAACCCAAACAAAAATAGGCTATTCAAAGTAATTGGAATTCATCCATGGAAAAGCTACTAGAAATTAAAATTAATTAAAATAAATGTCAAAAACACAAAATCATAGAAATTCCTAAATAGCTTTCACAACAAATGCAAACCTCTAAATGCATAAACACGTTCACATGTCTAATCACATAATGCAAAGGGTTCTGGATTTATCAAATCACTAGAAGATTTAATTTAAACATCTAAATAAGATACATTGATCATATAGGGATGACATCAATAAATATGAATAGTTGAATCACTAACTCCATATGTCGTTGCTAGGGATATAAATCTTGAACGCTAAAATACATGATCAAGTGCAATTGCATATTAAAAAAAAGTCAAAGCAATAAATGCATTAGATACCTAATTTAATAATTTATTCAATTATACTGAAATAATCCATTTACATCACCCACATTCACATAAAGCATAACAAAACAAGAATGAAGTTAATCACCATAGCATTAAATCCACATCTAACATAATCTAAGATATGTCCAAATACTGAATAACCAGATATCATCATAAAACATATTGTCATCTCAAAATGGAATCATCATGTAAATATGATCAACTAAATAGCATAGTAGTCTAACATCTATGATACTAAAATCAAAGTATAACATCTAACCCTTGGGTCATCTTGAATGTAAACATAACATGAGTAACACGTATCTCTTGGATCAAAATATAACAAGGTATAAACTACAAACATGAGAAGCACTACAATTGGCCCTTAAGAAATTTTGTGCTAGCATAGAATATTATGAGAGCCATACCTATAAGGTAAAAATGATATATTTTAGCTTGTGTAATGTGGAGATCTATAATAATAGAAAGCACTATTGAATATGTGACAAACATGTTAATAGTTGGTGCAGGAGCACAAAGGTAAGGTTATCTTTCTACCTAGGGTTTCTATGTTTTTTGGATTGTAGTGGATTTGGCCAAGCCACTAGTGAAAAAAGAGGGCTATTTGGTCCTAGATTGTTATTTTATCTTTAGGAGGTCTAACTAGGTCATTGGAAACATGCAATGTTACTTCTTTGTTCAAAATTGCTAGGTATTGTGCAAATATTGTTATTATTTTTTAACATGAAATTTGTGCATTTACGAGGCTAAACTAGACAAAAAAAGGGTGGAATAGTGGTTTCATATCATAAGATTCATGTTTAAGTGTATGGTAGAGTTTCATGAAGTATTGACTAAGTTTGGTCCAACTATGAAAAATGTTGTCAAGTTGCATGACAACTTTTGTTGTTTGAGTGCATCTTCATGCAAGGGGTTGAATAACTACCTAAAATGGTTGGTACATGTGGATTGAACCTATTTAAGGTCTCCCTTGACTTGTGACAAGGATTGGTTAAAATTTGAAGAAAGTTTCATTAAGGAGCAAGCATAATTACTGAATTTTATCATAGTTAGGGCAATTAGCATTGCATTTTTGAATTAATGGATTGATCTCTACACTATAGCTTGTGCATTAGTTACTAGATTTTATTACCTAATTTTGTGTGTGGTTAGATAGCTTGTGTAGTTTCATTTTATTGCATTTTTTAAATTTATTATTTTTAGCACTATCATTGGTATGAACCAGGCAGTCTTTGGTTATGGAGTCATAACTCAGATTTCCACCGTGGCATCTATACGGTTCCTTGGGATTTTTGAGATGAGACCCTCTACATTAGATGTAAAAATCTTGGGCCCTAGAAAGCAAGTCTTTTATTTTTGCATCGATGCCTTAAGCAAGCCAAAGCAACATGTTTAAGGATCATAGAGGTTGCAAGAGCTTTTAGATGGATTGAATGCATTCATTGCTTCAATCTAAGCATGTGAAGAAGTGGTCACATGTGTGTAGAAAGCTCAAGCTCAAGGAGAGGTTTTGGTGACAAGTTTTAACAAGTGTTTGAACAAACCCTCATGGATGTCATTAGCATGTTGAAGAAACCCTTATTTTTAGGCTTACTTATAGTAACCCATTGTATAGATAGGTTGGGAAGGTGAGACCAGATAAATATGAAGGGTTTTCCAAAAGGGTATTTGGAAATGATTTTTTTTCCTTTATATTAATGGATTTTTTGAGTTATAAGTCAAAAAGTGTGTTTTAAGACCTAACTCCTTGTAGCCCTATTAGGCCTAGTAAATCGATAGGGATTTCTTTGCATTTTAAGTTGATGAGCATTGTAATGGATCCAATGCCCTAGAAACAAACCTTCCTCTCCATTTTTGGTTATTTTTTATCATAATTGAGCACTTGGCATAGATTGCCCAAGAAGACATTCATGGAGCATGTTTGGGTTGAGTTAACTTCATTATTGGTGTGGACAACTTGAAGAAGTGAAGGATGGAGAATAGGATCCTCCTAAGTTAGGGTTAGTGGAAGAGCTAGAGAAGTGGCCTAGAGAAAACCCTAAGAGAAGGTAGGGTTAGAGAGTAAGACTTGTTCCTGCATCAATAGTTTTGATCATCATTGTCAATGGATTAACAATTGTATTATACAAAGGAACTACAAGGAGTTTCATTTTTTAATGATTTCTACTCTTCTCTTTCTGAATTTCGATCTTGAATGAATTAGGTTACAGCAATACCTTATTACTAATTCTCTACAAAATATTCATATTCATGTGGATACGTGTGACAAAATATAATTAAAAAGGTTCCAAACTTGAAAAGTGACATCATTTTCCCACCTTCTGATGCATGTCCTTTGTGGTTTTGGCTTCTCTCCCTTGCATCCAAAATAAGATTTTGCCACTCTGAATTGATAATGCATATGCAACTGCATTCCATATGCATGGACAACAAGTGGAGTTGAAAAAATGAACCACTTTTACATTTTTTAGTAGGTCTTTTAAGTTTTTAAAATTGTAGACCATCGTAAATGTTAGAAATCTAGTTGCTATGGTCAAGAGAATGTCCTTAGCAAGCCAACACATAAAATGTTTTGATTTTCTTGCATGCTGAGGACATTACCTTTTCTTGTAAGAGTCAAAGTTACAATGTTTGCGATGGTCTATAACTTAAAATACCTAATTAAAGACTTCTAACAAAAATGCAAACCTATTTCATTTTTCAGCTTCACTTGATGTCCTATGCATATGAACTAGGATTGCATATTTTACTATGGACTCCTTCTGCATTGCTCGAAACTAAGAGATTGACACAATTAACATCTAAAAGTAGCACCATATTTACTACTGCATTACTATTAAAATATAAGTAAAAAAGAAACCTTTGTAAGAATTTGGTAATGAGTAAATTAAAATCATACAAGAATAACCAAAAAATAGTCAATTAGTTTAACTATGCCATGAAGAAAATTGTACCCAACTTCTAGGAAAAATCATACTCTATGCATTCGCTATGTTAGTTGGTATGAGGACACCAATTCAATGTCCCATATCTTGAACTTGCCAAAGGAGATTCATGTGCATGCAAATATAGGTGGAGTTAGAAAATTGTGATGCCCAAAATTAAGGTGCAAAGGTGTGAACAAAAAAGCATTTGGTTGCAAGGTTAGGTATTTTAGACAAGAGGATACTCCTAGATATAAAGCCTAAAATAGTTAGTTGTCATGCAATCATAGAATAATGTTGAACTTCCCTTGCTTTTGACAATAGTTTAATATTATCTACTAAGTAGGGCCAACCAACTGAAGGTGGAAGCTCATTTTCCCTCCACCACCCCACCGGGCTCCACACACAACCCCCCCCCCCCCCCCCCCCCCGCCCCCCCTCGCCCTGCACACACACTCACACACAGAAACATCTAAATTCTCATTTAACATCTAAAATTCTTTCATTCATTCATCTATTAATAAAATGTAACATTCATGAATTATCATATGATAAAATTCATTAACACATAAGATTATGTTAGAATTGCTTTAGAATAACTGTGGGGGGGGGGGGGGGGTGTGGGGTGTGAATTAGTTATTCAAGGTCCAAATGTCCTATTCAAACTTTTCACTAAGTGCAGTGAATCAATTCAACCATTCATTCATCCATGCTTTAACTTAACTAATTACCAAGTTACTGTAAATCAACATGCAAGTATAACACACAAGAAATCAACACATGACACAATGATTTATGTGGAAACCCAATTTGGAAAAAACCACCAGTAACATGCTATTCAATTTTCACCCTTCTAAAGTGATGCCCTGTGAAAGGCATGCCCTATTAGAGGCTTACAACACACTATTAAATGTGACCTTGTTAGAGGATTTAACCACCCTGTTAGAAATGGACCTGGTTAAAGGACTTTAGAATATTCACTTGGAATGCCACCTTGTTAAAGGATTACAAGTGGTTGTTAGGCCAACCTAAGTCCATAGGATTTTAAAATCTAATACAATTTCTAGAGAGTATTAGAAAATCTTGACCTGACTACAACATACAATGTATCTTGCAAATCTCAGATCACTTCTTAGCTCATACCCTTGCCTAGCCTTCAATCTCTACAACTCTCAACAGCTTGCCCTTCCTTTCAAGCTGTTAGGATAAACCACGGACAGAAATAAAAACTACATGCAAATATAACCAATAACAGAAAATAATAGAACACACAGAAATGAACACAAGGCACCAAGATTTAACGTGGTTCACCCAATCCCTGGGCTACGTCCACCAAACAGCAAGTTCGATCTTATTACAATCCAGTGATTACAACCTAATTACAATTCGTAATCCCTTACAGCTCAATACCGCCGCAAGAACCAATTTTGTATCACCACATATCAAAAAATACCCAACCCTAAGCCCTTTTTATACAAGTATTTATGAAGTATGTACAATACTTTCCTGATCAGTCACCACAATCTAACAATCTCCCACTTGGGGACTGATCAGGCTCCACACTAAACAACAATCTCCCACTTGGAGACTGATCCTGTAGCAATACAACTACCGCATGGGACTCCCACTGCATCAAACCACCCTAGACTCTGCTGTTCTTTTATTCACATTTAGTCTAAAAGACCAATTGAAGCTGAAGAGGAGTTTAGCTTCTCCCTTGTTACAACCTTTGTCAACATATCTGCTGGATTTTCATTGGTATGTATCTTCTCCAGCTTTAACTGTCCATCCTCCAAAACTGACCCAATGAAATGGTACCGCAACTGTATGTGTTTGGTCTTAGAATGCAGAGCTGAATTCTTAGCAAGATGAATGGCACTCTGACTATCTGTGAAAAAATAATTATCCTTCTGAGGATGTCCCAATTCTTCCAAGAAGAACTGAAGCCATATCATCTCTTTGGCTACCTCTGTAGCAGCAACATACTCTACCTCTGTAGTGGAGAGAGCATTAATCTTCTGTAGCCTAGAAACCTAGCTCACGGCTGCCCCACCAATAGTAAAGACATAACCTGTAGTACTCCGCCTGGTATCAATATCCCCAGCCAAATCTGAGTCAACATAGCCCTATAAATCAGTAGTAGAGCCCCCAATGTGTAAACACTTATTGGATGTTCCTCTCAAATATCTAAGAATCCACTTGACAGCATTCCAATGCTCAAATCCTGGATGACTCATATACCTGCTAACGACTCCCACTGCATGTGCAATATCTGGCCTAGTGCATACCATAGCATACATCAAACTTCCTATAGCTGAAGCATAGGGTACCTTGGACATCTTATCCTCCTCTTCCTGTGTCTTGGGACACATCTCCTTAGTCAATTTCAAATGACCAGGTAAAGGTGTGCTGACAGCTTTAGCATTCTCCATAGAGAAACATTGCAACACCTTCTCAACATAATCAGCTTGAGATAGCGTCAATGTTCTGTTCTTCCTATCTTTGTAAATCTTCATACCAAGGATTTGTTTTTCTTCCCCCAAATCCTTCATAGCAAATGCATGTGCTAATTGGCATTTCAGCCCCTTAATATGATCCATGTTAGACCCAGCTATAAGCATATCATCAACATATAAACATAAAATAATGTAGCTATCATCATCCAACCTCTTAAAATAAACACAGTAATCTAAATGACACCTATTATATCCATGCTCATGCATAAAACTGTCAAATTTTAGATACCATTGCCGAGGTGCTTGCTTCAAGCCATATAAACTTTTCTTCAATTTGCACACTAAGTTCTTCTTACCTTTGACCTCAAAACCCTGTGGCTGAGCCATATATATTTCTTCATCCAAATCACCATGAAGAAAGGTTGTTTTAACATCCATCTGCTCTAAATGCAAATCTTCAGTAGCCACAAGACTTAAAACAGTTCGAATAGAAGTCATTTTAACAACAGGAGAAAATATCTCATCAAAATCAATTCCCTTTTTCTGTGCAAATCCTTTTACAACTAACCTGGCCTTAAATCTTTTATTACCTCCTTCCTCTTCTTTCAACCTATAAACCCATTTATTCTGTAAAGCCTTTTTACCTGTAGGCAACTTGCACAAATCCCATGTCTTATTTTCAAGCAAATAGTCCATTTCATCTTTCATTGCAGACTCCCACTGAATCTTAGTATCCACCTACACAGCTTCATCATAACTTTCAGGTTCACCAGCATCAGTAAGTAAAATAGAATACAAAGAGGGAGAAAACCTTTGTGGAGGTCTAATTGGCCTTGTTGACCGTCTAACATTCACTGGTGTGTGTGGTATTTGTTGTTGCAGTTGTTGCACATCATGAGGAATGGCTGGAACATCAGCTTTTGGAGTATCATCCAGCACTACATAATCATCTTCTTTCTTCTCATGTTGCTACAACAGATCTTTGTACAACACTTTTTCATTGAATATGACATCCTGGCTTCTTATAATTTTATGATTTTCAAAATCCCAAAGCCTATAGCCAAATTCATTAATGCCATATCCAAAAAAGACACATTTCTTTGATTTAGCTTCTAGCTTGGTTCTATTTTCAGAGTCTATATGAGAAAAAGCTTCACAACCGAAGGTTTTGAGAAAAGAATAACTCACCTTCTTACCAGTCCATGCTTCCTCTAGAATACCACAGCCCAAACGAGTAGAGGGACCTGTATTAATCAAATATACTGCAGTATTGACAGCCTCCGCCCACATGTGTAAGGGCAACCCAGCATGCAACCTCATGCTCCTTGCACGCTCCATTATAGTCCTGTTCATGCGTTCAGCCACTCCATTTTCCTGTGGAGTCCTTGGAATAGTTTTTTGTCTATGAATACCATTAGTGGAGCAATAATCTTCAAATTCATGACTGCAATACTCACCACCATTATCAAATCTGAGACATTTTAATTTCTTACCAGTCTCATTTTCAACCAAGCATTTCCATTTCTTAAAAGTTTGAAATACATCAGATTTCTGTCTAAGGAAATAAACCCATACTTTTCTAGTTGTGTCATCAATAAATGTAACATAATAATGAGAGCCACCAAGGGAAGATACCTGAGCCGGTCCCCATACATCTGTATGCACAAGCTCTAATTTCTCCTTTTTGTTTTCCTTCCTTGTCTTTACAAAACTCACTCTCTTTTGTTTTCCATGCACACAACTTTCACATAAATCCATATTCACACATTTTAGACCTGATAAAACTTTTCTTGAATGAAGTACTTTCATACCTTTCTCACTCATGTGCCCAAGTCTATTGTGCCATAGCGCTGTATCAGAATCTAGAGTAGCTATTTGTTCTCCCTGCTCAACTGCAGTAATTGTTCCTGAATATTCATTTTTCTCTGAAACAATCAAAGTAGAAGGAACAATATGACCTGTACAAAGATATAAGGTGCCTACTTTCACACCTTTTGCTACTACAAGGGAACCTTTTGAAACCTTCCAATTTTTATCATTAAAAGTAACTACACAACCCTCATCACCGAGTTGCCCTGCTGAAATTAAATTTCTAATTAGTTTTGGAACATGTCTTACCTCATGTAGTAGCCAATGATTCCCATTTTGCAACTTAATCTTAATTTTTCCCTTTCCAACAATCTGACAGGGTTCATTATCCCCCAAATAAACAAGCCCAAAATCCCCTTGGACATAATCAATGAAATAACCTCTATGAGGTGTAGCATGAAAAGAAGCACCAGAATCTAAAACCCATGAATCATCAACACTCTCTAAAGACAGAAGCAAAGCATCCTCTTCGGATTTGTTACTTACCACATTTGCCTCTTTGTCTCCATCTGATTTATCTCCTTCATTTTTCTTTCGAGTCCAGCAATCTTTCTTTTTGTGCCCTGGTTTCCCACAGTACCAGCAATCATTTGGTCCTCTCGATTGAGACCTCCTCCCCTTTGACTTTCCTCTTGATTTCCCACAATTTCCAGAGTTACTTCCTCTTTCAGTCGTTCTGCCCCTACTTTGTGCATTTAAAGCACTTCCTGATGTAGATCCACCTGAGGATTTTCTACGAGTTTCCACGCTTAAAATAACACCGATCACATCATCATATTTTAGGGTACTAGATCCAGGAATAGAATTACTCACCGCCATTACCAAGCCATTCCAGCTTTCAGGCAAAGAACACAAAATCAAGAGAGCCCTAATTTCTTCATCAAAATTGATACCCACAGAAGATAATTGACTAGTAATAGTATTAAACTCATTTAAATGATCTGCAACAGATCCACCTTCTGCCATTTTCATATTAAATAAATGCTTCATGAGAAATACCTTATTTGAAGCAGAGGGCTTTTCATACAGTGTCGCTAGGGTTTTCATCAAATCTTCTGTCGTCTTTGCTTTTGTATTATTAAATGCCACCGATGGTGCCAAGCATAACTGAATGCTTCTGAGTGCCTTTCTATCCAAAAGATCCCATTCAGCCTCTGACATAGTTCCCTGATTCTTGACTTTTCCTTCCAATGGCTTCCATAAATCCTTCTGATATAAATAGTCTTCCATTTGCATCTTCCATAACTGGAAGTTCTGCCCATTAAACCTGTCAACCCTCAACTTACCCTCATCTGCCATCGCTCCCACTCAACTGTGAGACTCCCACTTAACCGTGAGACTTTTTTGCAGAGGATAACTGAAAGACAACCTTGCTCTGATACCACTTGTTAGGATAAACCACGGACCGAAATAAAAACTACATGCAAATATAACCAATAACAAAAAATAATAGAACACACAGAAATGAACACAAGGCACCAAGATTTAACGTGGTTCACCCAATCCCTGGGCTACGTCCACCAAACAGCAAGTTCGATCTTATTACAATCCAGTGATTACAACCTGATTACAATCTGTAATCCCTTACAGCTCAATACCGCCGCAAGAACCAATTTCCTATCACCACATATGAAAAAATATCCAACCCTAAGCCCTTTTTATACAAGTATGTATAGTACTTTCCTGATAAGTCACCACAATCTAACACAAGCTTTGTCTCCTTGAGTCTCCATACTCAATGTACTAGTGTAATCATCTCTTCATGACCACTCATAGAAGCAGAGCCTCTATGCTTTTCCTTCTCCTAGATGTCTTTGTTCTTGACACCTTTTCAACTACTTCACAAATATAGCACTTCAGTAGCAACAATATTAGTAGCTCTTTGCTTCTTGGTCTATGAATTCTTTAATAGAAGTCTTAGAGTACATTTTCCCACTTGATTCTTCCATTTTTAAATTTCAATTCACATGGATTAGGTAGGATTCATTTTATCTAACCCATTTTCTATTTCCTCTAGAAACTTCTTGAATAATCCTTTAGAATTTTCCCAAAAATGGTTTACATAAGATTTTGTGCCAACACTTCATCATCCTTATCTTCCAACTCATTCAATCTAACCACTATGTTGGCTTAGATTTGGAAAATCTTCATCAATTGAAATAATGCAGTAGCTTAGCACTATTGAAATACTGGTGCTCAGCACATACTGTGTTACTCGGCATCAACTATGTTTTTCCTAATGCTCAGCACCTAAAGATCACCCGGCACCATCTAAAAAATTTCTAATGCTCGCCACCTGATCTTCACTCGGCACTTGAAGGTCACTTGACACACACTAGAAATGTTTGTTACTCAGCTTCTACTGAGGATTTCCTTAGCTTCAACTAACTTGCTCAGCACCTATTGATGACCTTAGTTTAAGCTTTGCAATCAACCTTGTTACAACTTCTTCCTCCACTGTTTCTAAGTGTGACCAACCTCTATATCTTTGAGTATGTCATCAATACATTACTTAACCATCATCTTAATTGATCCTTGCACTTCATTACATCATCATAACTCAACCTAGGGCAAGGTGCTCTTGTTATATCTTGTTGATCAAATCCTCTTGATTAATCAACTAAGTGATAGTACTTGGATCTAATAAGAAAATATCATCCCTACAAATAGCAAGTTTTATATCAATGGAAAAATAATGATTGAAAACATTCTTTTGCAACAATCTCCCTCTTTGAACTTCAACAACAATGAGCTTTTCAATCAGATTTCCAAAAAATTAATTAAAACATAAACACATAAGATTCATTAGAACATTCACATGAACATTAAAACATAAGATTCATGAGAAGATTCACATGAACATTCAATAGCACATAATTAAAACATCGGTCATTATCAAATAAGTTGCATAAATAAGAATCATTTCTTTTTTGCCTTTTTCTTTTTTTCTCCTTCCCTATATTTTTGTTGAGGCATATCCATGTTGTCATTAACATTTCTTCTCACCTATGGATGTGAATCTCATTGTCCTTTGCAAAGGTGGGTCCTTTGCAATAACAAATCAAAGTGTTAAATTTAAAAAAATTGAGACTTTAAAGAACATAAACATAGAACTCTTTACCTTGTCCAACCACATCATTTTGGCCAACTGCTTGAACCTGAACACACTCATAAGGAACAACCTCTACATCCCGTGCAACTCCAATACAAGATGGTTTCTTAATCCCAACACATATTATAGTTAAATTTGTATTACTACACCAAATTTAATTTAAAATGCTTACATGTATTAATAATATGAGTATTACAATGGACATTCGAGTTGATGTATACATGGTGCTCAGATGGTGTATTAGGAAATTGGCAAGTTGCAATCTAATGTAAATAACTAGTGCATTTATTAACTATATATATAGATGAAAAATATTAACAAACGTTAATCATTCATTTTAATATACATATAAATATATATTCCATTTAAATTTTTAAACAAATATATAATCATTTTTTCCCTACTTAAAACAAATATAATCACTTTATGTTTGAACTTGATATCAAATACAATAATTGGTAAAGTATTCAATTTGAAATAAAAATCAATTGACTTATTTACCTAATCAATAGATCTAGCAAAAGAACATTGCACACTCATTGCTCAAAGTCATTCAACCATAGTTGTATAGCCTTGTTTGTAGGTGAATAAGAGAAAATAGGACCTATCCCTAATCCAAATTCCCAAAAGGAATGATCCAAATTGATTAAGCACAAGAAAGTGACCAATCACTAATACATTTGGCATCGATTTGTGACAACTAAGTGTCGCAATTATGATCGCAATGTGTCGCCACTGCAACAGTAATAGACATTATTGTTTTTTAGTTGCAAATTACGACGTCTATCTTCTACCGTCACAATCATGATGCCATTCCATCACTATGAAACCACTTTATTATGACATGAATCTCATCATAATGCTTGTGGTGTATGTCGCAATTGCGACATCTGCCCCAACCTTTGTGATGGCGTCACGGCGGCATCTAGCAATGGGGTCATTATGGCGACGATCGTCCCAATACTTTCCCTAGACATCACAATTACAATGTCTATGGAAAATTGTGACGGCATCAACATCTAGCAACAGGGTCGCTGTGGTGACGATGCTGATGGCCATCACAATGCTTGCAACGTACGTCGCAATTGCGACGACCACTGCAAGCATTGCGACAACGTTGTTGTGGTGGCGATGCCAAGGGCTGTCACAATGATTGGGCAGACATCACAATTGCAACGACCACTGCAAGAATTGTGAAAGCACCGCAGTGGCGACGATGCCAAGGGTCGTCGCCTCCACAACGACCCCGCTGCAAGCATATTCATCCTGCTACTTCAGCCACAAACATTAGCAATGTTACACCCATTCTGAACCACACTAGCTATAATTTATGATGTCTCAGTCTGCTGCACAAAAACAAAACCATTTATTTTGTTTGACAGACCGTTTCCACGAGATTTTTGTGGATACTTAGAAGTGAAAAAATGTGCAAAACTTTTCGTAGCTAGATACTCTTTTCTAGGAGGCATTTTTGCAGAGCATTTCTGCTTAAGAAAAATGTCAGCCTTCTTAACCTGTAACTTCATGCATTTCTTCCTTTCATTGGATCATTTCTTCCTCAAAATATGCATTTCTCTTTGAAGAAAATACCCCTGAAAGACAATGCTTGTAAAAATTGAGGACATGGAAGATGCTTCATAAGCTTCAATCTGTTTCTACTAACGAGGTAGTGGTTGTCCTCATGGTGTTTTTCATACTTTTGGCTGGAAATATATTTAGTTTCTCGACTATATTTCTACAACCTATGTGGATGCATAGCTTTTACACATGACCCATTCATTTCCCTTCCCTTACAGAGCAAAGTACCATTTTTGCCTCCCTGCCAAAAGGAACATATAAAGATTCATTATGACTAAAAGCAATTTTCTCAAAAACAAACATATACACTGCAACATTAATTCAAAAAACAAGCACCTGAAATAAGGAACCATCTTTCAAGGATAGGAGCTTAGCAGCTTCACTCTCATTATCTATAGAATTGTGGACCACACTACCATTCTCTAGATGCTCACCAGCTACAAGTTTACCATTTGAATCATTTTTTGGAAGTTTAGTAGGATGATGCCGAGTAATAATACCTATCAAACCATTTGTGGAATGTTTGACATTCTCATGATCTATTACCATTAATTTTTGAATAATCTATAGAATTTCTACCAATCTAGTTCTCATTATCATTGCTCACATCACAGTTTCGAGAATGTCTAACAACCATAATATTAAAATTACCCATAGAATCAATTCCCTTTATCTTAGATTCCTGCTTCCTAACATTATTACTAGACCCATTTGATGTGCATCCATTACTTATGGTATGACTTGACTAGAAGACATTATTTGTTTGAATACCATTGGTTCTTGGAGGCACCATCTGTAATGTAGCATCATGATCTGCTGATGATCTGGATTTACTACATGACTTGCCAGAACTTTTGTTCTTTTCTAGACTTTTTGAAATGAAATTGACATTTGGCAAATTTTCTACCTATTGGGGTATCTTGTTTACACCTGCAACACTAAAAGAGATTGTTGTCATTTGGAAAGAATGCATGTTTTCTATCACCTGGGGGGCATATGAATCTTGTAAGTTGTTTTCCTTTGGATGTCCAATGTTCAATGACACCCTCTTCTTTAGTGTAGAGCCATTATACTGAGATTCAGACGCACGTGTTGTTTGAATGCTAGTTTTCTTATCTCGTATATAGAATAGCATGTAAGCTTTCTGGGAAAGCACACTTTTCTCACTGACTGAATAGACCTAGAGTACAAAATGTCATAAGAATAACTTCAATCAGTCTAAGAAACTATAGTATAATTAGTGTTACCATATAAAGAAAAGGTTCTACATAAAATTGTAGTTCTTTTGTGTATTCTGTTATACATAAATTATAATGAGTTTGCTCCACAAAATTAAGCATGTCTTCACAACTGTAGCAAATGTATACCTGATTATCATCTAAAGCATGCCAGATGCCTATGGATGAATGAATAAAGTAGAAATAATGACCAGAATGTGTGCTCCAGCCATCATGAACAAGAACACCATAAAGAGTGTACTTGAAATTGCCCTCCTGTGATTGATCAATAGATAGAGAAACTATAATATCATTCAAATGTGCAAACTTTATTAAAAAACTAGTAGATATTACAAAAACTATATTATTAGATTCCACTGAAAACGTGATCCACTAGAAAATAATATTGTAAGGGCTACTTACATGTGAACTGCTAACAAATGGTTTGAGATCCAATGTACAACCAAAGTCTACTTTTTTATCAATTTTTCCTCCAGATCAAACTACACTGAAGTGCTTGAGATGAATTGCAAGAACATGTGGTGCTTTATCAATTTTGAGTTGTTATAGAGCCTTCACTTTTACTTTGCATCATTCACATTGATCTCTTTTCACACCCCCATCTAACTGCTCCACTGTCGTGTAATGGGATAGTGCTTTCAACAAGGAATTTGCTCAAATGATCTCTAGGCTCAAATCTAAGAAAGTATCAAATTTATTTGAGCAATAAGAACATTGTGTGCACTTCACCTACAAGCCAGGTTGAAGCAATTGTTAATGAATAAAATACTTTTCTAAGACTATAACCTAGAGTTCCCAGCATAAAAATAATTTTGAAAGGTTTAAGTGACTTAAAAAATCCCATTTATGAAATGAACAGTAAATCTTGGAGGTTTCTATAAGCCCCTCTCTATTCCCTCGCTAATATTAAAAAAGATGATGTTTAGATATGAATAACTTCTTCTAATATCTTCTTACATTCACTCGTCCTTGTTAACAAAGTAAAAAAAATTTTGAAAATATAAACACCTAAAAATCACAACCTGACTTATGAGTCAGCCACCAAATATTTTATGTACTAGACTCTTCTCATAAGCAATAGGTGATTCAATTAAACAATATAGATAAATATACTCATACTGGTGAGAGAAAGTTTTATATTTTTTCTGTGTTTTTTTTAATATATGATTTTTTCCTTTGTTCAAAATATGAAATACATAGCAATACATGGGAGTTGAAAGTGCAAATACAGTACCCCTCATATGATCTTTCTATCTCTTGATTCAATTCTTTCTGATGTGCTTGAGCATACATAGAACAAACCTGCATCCTTTATAAGTTTAGGCCAATCTTGTCAAGCAACAACCTGAAAGTTCAAGAATCACGAAAAAAATTAAAAATGGAAAAAATCCAATACTATCATCATTATAATCTACTAGAAATAGAAAAATTTTCATGTCCAAACCCATCAATAAATGCCTAAATGTAACACCTTTTCCTATAGAATAATTCATCTAATCTAATTTTAAAAACTTATAGAAATTATATTTCAAAAGTTTGTTAGGCAAAACACATAGATAGATATGACATTATTCTCATGCTCAAATTACACACCCACTAATAGCATAACATATATTAATTCAATGAAACTAATTTTAAGAAGGGTTCAGTAATCTAGATGCCTATTTCACATGTGAGCAGTGGTACTCTGCAACAATCATGAGATAACGTAGTTCATATTTTGGTGAGAATGTTGATATTTGATAAATAAACTTAAAGTTTCATCTAGAGTTACTTGTTAGTGAATGTACATGTAAGTTCATAAGGATCATTGTGATGAAACTAAGTTACAATCATGATTCCAGGAACAAATTGTCAAATAATAAACAAATCAGAATATGAATTTTATTAAATTTTAAAAGTTTAGAGATTAGAGATTAAATCTGTGAAATTTAGTTTTACATGTTTAGGGATTTAAAAAAGAAATCGATCAACCAACATGTAGGTGCCATGATGAGATGACACACTCCTATCCATATGCAAGAACTGTGGTATTATAACCTTGGAATAAACCATCAACAAGTGGAGCAACACATTCTCCAAAAATCATTGATGATGGAGAACCAGTGTTGCCATACACGTGATCAAATGTAAATGAATGTGTACCAATTTGCACCTACAAAATTATAATCAAAAATTGGTAGAAGTTAGAAATATACTCTACGACTCCATTGAATGTAAAATCCAGATCTCAGAATCTATATGATTAAAATACAAGGAATTAATGGATTTCAATAAATTGAAGCAAGTATTGAGAAAATATGCATCATGCACTATTTAAAAAATAAATGGCATGATAGTATTTTCATGTGCACATATTAATATACAAAAGAAACTAGCAGTTTGAAATTTGTGTCTGATACAGAAGTGTAATTAAACGACAAGAGAGTTGGAATTGTAAAGATTATTGCTACTGTATTTCTAACACTATAGTTTTATAATGAAAAAAAGTTATGTCAAGTTGCTCAACACACACACACTGAATATTAATTTGTGCAGATTCAATTTCTAAGAGTCCAGTTTAAAAGTGTGAAAAGTTGTTGTCTAAAAGACTTTGACATAATTCATGAGCTCAAAGGTGCTAATCAATCTGTGTTGTATCCTGCACAAGGAGTTTACTTCAACCCATACAATGATTTGATCAATTCACATAACTGATGCTCTAGGAATCTTCTTGAACTTTCTTTATAATCTACTGTACTCTTGAGATGCATTGACCTACTTTTGATAATCTGTGGACACTAACATATTTACTTCTTTCTTTCTTGAAATTCAAATCCTTCGAGTACTTACATATTTACTTCCTCTTGGAGATTCCAACTCAAAAAATGCATCTTCACATCCATTTGGTGAATGCAAAATCCAAATTTAGTAAATGTTAAAGGATCAAGCATTTCTGAGGTTATATAACTTCAATTATTTGAACTAAGTGAGGATATTATTTTAATAGAGGCAATCTTGTTTTCTCTCAAAAAAACATATGGATATGGACAATAGGACACTGCCTCAAGGGCCAAGGATAAGACAAACACTATAGTCCAAGAATTCTTCACCTAAATCATAGTCTGATCAGGAAAATCTTAGTCTGTAGTGATAAGGGCTAATAATATTCACCTAGGGGACCTTTTGTCTCCTTTCCACTGTAAAAAAGTTGCAACTTGAGATTATTTCTAGGGTAAAGTGGCAAGGAATGATATTGTTATCATAGGTCTTTTATGGTTTTAATGCACAACTACAACAATTTTGGTCATATATGTGCATCTATCTTGACCAATGCACCAATCTTCATAGTGCCTCCAGGCCAGGATGTCTGCTTCAACTTCAAAGTAAAAAACCATTGATGATAGTGTTCCTTTCATTTCATGAGTTCTAGATGCCACAAGAAACAAGGGAACCCTCTGCTGATCGAACACAAGTGTGAAGGAGAAAACTCTGCTTACTTGAACACCACTTTGACAAGCCATAAGAACAATGATTGCAACTGCACAACAAAAAATCACAACCATATCTAACAAAATGCTTTTCCATTTCTCATCCAATGACTTCAATATTTGACTGAACAAAACCATTCCTGCTTCCTTCTTGATAAAACTAGAATATATGGTCTTCATTCAATCAAACATTATTTCTCACTGTCAAGTCCCCAGATAATCTCATCAATTTTTGATCTCTGAACTAGTAACTTTCTCAAACATCAATTAAAAAAGAACATATTGATAGGTTATTCAGAGGATGATATTGATATGGCATTTTCAATAATTCAAAAAAATTATACAATGTAATTTAATATCAATATGTTCCAATTTTTTGGTTGTAATATACATTCACAATCTTTTCTTTTTTTTTTAAACTGCACAAAACATACCCAGGCTCCCAAAAATCCCATACCAAATGAAAACACCATAACTCCACAATTTTAATAATTCACACTTTTCATTGCATCCCATCTGTATGGGCATGGTGCCTTTTTCACAGAAATGAAACAATACATGACCACCATTACTTGAGCATAGTTGACTGATGTTCTCTCTTTGGTTACTGATGAGTCTAAAAAATGCCTTTATTTTGTTATATTCAAGATACTTTTTGATACTCCATTTATCCTTGTTTTAACACTTATAACCCTATGTTTGATAAACCTTTGATGATTTATGGGGTAGAAGAACTGTCATCTTTTGCCTAAATTATATCTAATATGCAGTATTTCATATAAATATCCAAATGTGTGTTCTTATGCTTGAATTTAGTTTGATGGATGTTTATTTGCAAATATGTCTTATATCATAACTAACCTGATGATAAGGATTAAAGGATGAGCGAGAGAATCCAGAAGTTGGTTGCTGACAGCATTCAAGGAGAAACAAGCATCAAGGAACAACCACGAAAAGGAAGTTATAACCACTCCAGGAAACATGGCAGTGAATAAGGAGGACCTTTTACAAGCCATTACCTTCTCTACATTTATGTTATAACAAGCGGATGCTGAGACTTCATTGCTCCCTCAATTTCGTTATCCTTCCTTTCCGCTTTTAGTTGTTCTCCTATATTCTCTCCTGCGGACTTAACTTAGGATAGTTAATTTTCTGTTATGTAATAAAGAGTAGATTCCCTATATATGTTGGGATCGACTCCTATGTGTGAAGTTTTTAGTTTTGGTTTTTGATAAGTTTTATCGAGTAAGAGAGAAAATTGATTCACAATTTTTTGCAGTTGTGTTTTACAATTCTGAATCATGTAATGATTGATTAATGAAATGAATTAGTTCTCTTTAGCTTCTATCCTGCATTGGTAGATTAGAGAAGCCAACCAAGGGGGCCTACTTGGAAGGTGGATTAGATTAGGATAGAATAGATTCATTTTACTAGCATTAGAAGTATTTTAAGTAAGACGTAGCTAGTTAATTCCTTCCTGTAGCATCACACTTCATGAACGTTCCTGCAGCATCTGCAAGAACAGTCTAGTGGATGAGTCAAGATGGAATCTCTGTTATCTTATCATTGTGTTTTCAACATTCATAGATTTAGTATTTTCCTTTCCACAGTAGTAGTGTAGTTTCCTTCCTTTGCATTTTTACTTTCCTGTAGCGCAAGCATAATGACTCATCAAAGTACCTAGTGCACATACTTTGCCGACCATTTCAAGTATACGTCCTTGGGTTGACAATCTAAATGCACCTCATGGTAAGGGAAAAGTAGTCCTTAGCTTGAATAGATTATTCCTAAGCCAGGCCTAGCGCATGACTATGGAACACCTATTATGAGGCAGATCATTTTTGGCGCCGTTGTCGGGGATGGTGTCAAGCTAGGAGCATTTTTGAGTCATAGTTTTTAGATTCAGTTCTTTTTACCAGTGTGAAAATTTTAGTTGCATGCATCGAAGAGGAAGATGACGAGATGAATATGGCAGATTTCTTCCACAAGGATCTGTTAATTTGAATGAAGAAGTTGAAGAAGAAGTTGAGTTGCCCTTTGAAGACGCAAGTCCTATTTTCCCCACAGTATCATCATCAAGAGCTAAATCCCTAGATATATCTAGTCTCAACCCTTTCACTGAAGTATTGACCAGTCTTCTTGATAACACTACCTCGAATCCACTAGTTGCTAATCATCTAGTGCCTAACATTCCTTTTCAGCAGCAACCTCATAATCCAGTCCCACCAGTCATGGCACAACCCACTTTTCCATTTCTACTTCCAAGTCTCATAACCAATGCCAATCTCAAGAATATACCTCCCACTGCTCTTTCGAAGTTCTATGGCCTTGCAACTGAAGACCCTGATACCTTCTTGTTTGAGTTTGACATCCTTTGTCATAGTTTCGACTACAACACTGATGCCCATAAGCTTAAATTATTTCCAGCCACATTGAAAGAATCAACTTTATGATGGTTCATGGGCTTAGGAGCCAATGCAGCTACGAATTGGGATGAAATGCAAGCCTTGTTTTTGGAAAAATATAAAGAATATTGCAAAGCATCTGGCACAAGAGGAGATGATATCTTTAGGATATCACAGAAGGAGGAAGAGACATTAGAAGACTATGTTTCTCAATTTTTATAAACACTACAAAGGAATCCTCAGCATACATTGTTTGAAGATTCCCAAAAACTAGTCTTTCTAAGAGGAGTGAATGAAGACTGTTTGGAAGCATTGGACCTAATGGCGGATGGAGATGTATATCAAGCTCAATGGGATGACCTCAAAAAGATATGTCAGAACTATTCAAGGTCAACCATGAAGAAAGGTCGAGGACCCTATTTTACGGTTACAAAAGAAATTAGTCAAGGCATTTCAAAACTTGAAATATCCAATTTGTTGTCAGATTTCAAACAAGACATCATTAATGATGTCACTACATAGTTGGATACAATGACTACAAAGAAGAAGCAAGCAGAGGCTGAGTTACAACTAGTTGAGTACTGTCCTCATTGCCGAAAGCAAAAGAAGGATTGCTACTGTAAATTGGTTGCAAGCATGGAGAACCAGCATCTTCCAACTGGATATGTAAAAATAGATGGGGATGATGAGCAAGTATTCTTTGTTGCTCAATGCTGACCATGGGCTCAACGTCAAGGTATGCCTCAAGACCCCTTGCAAAATTTAAATTCATATGGTAATCAATGGAAAAACTACAATACCCAAGGTCCTCCACAAAACCAACCCAATTGGAATAATGCTGGGAAAAATAACCCACAATAGTCTCAATGGTTTCAAAATTCCCAACAACCTTGGCCTAACCAGTAGAATAACCAATGGCCCCAGAACCAGCAGAACCAATGGCAACCACCCCAAGGGAATTGGCAATCTCCAAACCAATAGAAGGGATCTCAACAATGGCCTAACCAAAATACTGGTGCTCCATAATTACCCCCTCCAGCTCAACAACCTGCTTTAATGCCACCACCTGCAAATAGTGGACCTCAAAAACAAACATAGCTACTTGCACAGCCTTAGCCAAATCCAAATAGTCAACCATAGTAGCCCATGTATAGTGTTGATACCCAACAGTACCTTGCTTATGCCCTAGTTGTCGCAGATATACATTTGAGATCTGGAACGACCTTACCAACACCAAAGCCACCTCTTATAATTGAAGTATCAGACTCTCCTGCAACATCAAAACCTTTGGTTGATGAACCTGTTGACCCAACTAATGTTACCATACCAATAACAGTTCAACTAGCAGTAGAGCCTCCTTTTCCAAACCAACTAATACAAAAGGAACCTGAACAAAGCAAGGAACAACCCTTTGACATTGTTAGTCAGTTGAAGAATATGCATGTCCAAATACCTTTGTTTCAAGCTATTAAGGACATTCCTGCTTATGGAAAAGCTATAAGGGAAGCTTTTCTAAAGAAACCTAGAAGGAAGAAGAAGGATCCTACCATAGTTCATGTTGTTGGACACTTAGTTGATATCATGTTAGGTAGAGTGATTTCACCAAAATATGCTGACCTAGGGAGTCTAGTAGTAAGTGTCAGCATAAATGGTCAATTTGTTAAAAATGCCTTAATAGATTTGAAAGCTTCTATAAATGTGATGACTAAAGAAACCATGAAGAAGTTACAAATAAAAGGATTAAGGCCCACACCAACTATTCTGCAGCTTGCAGATAGTTCCATTGTCATTCCTGATGGAATGATAGAAAATATTGTTGTGACCTTAGATTCCCTAGAATATCCTATGGACTTCATGATTTTGTCCCCTAAAGTAAACCTATCTGGCTATCCTATCATTCTAGGTAGACCATGGTTGGCCACACCTGATGCAAACATAAATTGCAGATCAGGGAATATGACCATATCAAATGGCCAAGCAACCAAGCAATTTGATCTATATCCTCCTGCACAACCATTACCAGATTTGAGTACATCTTTTTGGCTAGATTTAGGAGATGAAGAAGAAGAGATAAATTCCATAGTACAACTTATGATGTTACATAGGAAATCTTTTCTAAAGTTGCAAGAAGAAGATTCAGTAATCCAAAGCATCCTTACCAACACTTGTGTGGTAGGAAAAGATGTGTCTGAAAGCTCTATATTAGAATTTATTACATATGAGGAGTGTGATACAAGTTGTACTTTACTTAAGGAACCTGGAAATCTTTGTTCACTACTTCCCTGTGAATTAGAAGGAAGCCCAATCTTTGAAATTGCTATGGTAGAATCCACTATTCTTGTTGAACTGAGTAAAGGCGATAAACTACATGTTAACCCCAAATTGACATCTGTACAGATGGAACAATTAAAAGAATTTCTTCAGAAGCATGAGAAGACTTTTTCTTGGGATTATGGTGATATGAAAGGATTAAGACCAACACTGTGTACCCATAGGATATATATTAATGAAGATTGTCTACCACTTCGTCAACCTCAGAGGAGGATAAATCCAAGCCTCAGAGAAATAGTCAAAATAGAATTGCAAAAACTGCTTGATGCTGGCTTTATCTATCCTATATCTGATAGTAAATGGGTATCACCACTGGTTATAGTACCTAAGAAAGGAGGAAAATGGAGAATTTGTGTAGATTATAGGGAGTTGAATAAGGCTACTAAAAAGGATCATTTTCCTTTACCCTTCATAGATCAAGTTTTGGATACACTAGCTGGAAAGAAGTACTTCTCCTTTTTAGATGGATACAGTGGCTATAATCAAATCAGTATTGCTCCTGAAGACCAAGACAAAACTACATTTACCTATCCATGGGGTACTTTTGCATACTCTATTTTACCATTTGGTCTTTGTAATGCTCTTGCAACATTTCAACAGGCTGTAATTAGTATTTTTTCTGATATACCACATGATTGTATGGAAATCTATATGGATGACTTTACAACATTTGGAGTTACTTTTGAAGAAGCAATGATAAATCTTGAAAAAGTTTTGGTAAGATGTCAAGAACATAATTTGGTACTAAATAGTGAAAAGTGTTTCATGCTCATGCAAGAGGGTGTGGTACTCGGTAGTTTCATATCTACTGGAAGTATACAAGTAGACACAGCTAAAATTGAGGTAATTCAAACATTACCCATACCCACTAAATTAAAAGATATCAGATCTTTTCTAGGACATCCTAGATATTACAGGCATTTTATAAAAGACTTCAGTAAAATAGCCAGTCCCTTGTACAAGTTGCTCACCAAAGAAGCTGAATTTGATTGGACACTTGAGTGTGATAAAGCTTTCCTGCACCTTAAGCAACTTTTGACCATAGCCCCAATTTTACAAAGCCCTGATTGGAACCTACCTTTTCACATATATACAGATGCTTCTGATTATGCCATAGGTGCAGTTTTAGCACAGAAACACTCAAATCTGGAGAATGCCATTTATTATATCAATAAGAGTCTTCATGGTCCAGAACTAAATTACACAGTGACTGAAAAAGAATTGTTAGCAATAGTCTATGCTCTAAATAAATTTCAGCATTACATCACAGGTTATCCTATCTATGTTCATACTAATCATGCAGCAATCAAATATCTCATGAACAAACTTGCTATAACTGGTAGGTTAGCAAGATGGTTACTATTGCTACAAGAATTTGACATAACCATAGTGGATAAGCCTGGAAAAATAAATGTCATAGCTGATTATTTGTCAAGAATCAATCATCGTGATACTGACACTACTCTAGTAGATGATGCATTTCAAGATGAACATTTGTTTCACATTGCTATTAAAGTTCCATGGTATGCAAATATTGCTAACTACATTGTAGCTAATAAGACAACGGCGCATTTTTCTTATAAAGAGAGAAAGCTGCTCATACAAAAAAGCTTCCATTTCTCATGGATAGACAATTTTCTATTCTATACTGGACCTGATCAAGTTATGCGCAGATGTGTAAGAGAAGATGAGACATATGATATTTTGCATGCATGTCATAATGAGCCCTACAGAGGATATTTTGTAGCCAAAAGAACAGCTTTCAAAATCTTAGCCACTGGTTACTATTGGCCTACCCTTCATAAAGATGCAATCAATTATACAAGGAAGTGTGACCAATGCTAAAGAATGGGTCGCCCAACCAAAATAGATGAAATGCCTCTAAATCCTCAAGTGGAGTTAACACCATTCGACAAATGGGGAATGGACTTCATCGGTCCTATTGATCCTCCATCCAATGGGAAGTCTTATATTCTAGTTTGTACTAACTACCTAACCAAATGGGTTGAGGTTAAGGCTATGAAGCATGCTCGTGATGAAAAAATTGCCAAATTTTTGTATGAAGAGATTTTTACATGCTATGGAGTTCCTAAAGAATTGGTTACTGATCAAGGCACACTATTTACTTCCAACTTGATTTCAGAGTTGATGAAATAGTATAACATCAGGCATCGTAGATCCAGTCCTTATCATCCACAAGCTAATGGACAAGAAGAAGTTGCCAACTGTGAGCTAGAAAATATTCTAACTAAAACAGTCCATTTGCATCGTTGGGATTGGACCAGCCGGTTACAAGAAGTTAGTTGGGCTTATAGAACAACTTGGAAAACCACTACCGGATTTACACCATTTGAGCTTTTGTATGGGAAAGTGGTAATGCTTCCAATTGAATTTGAACACAAGACTTTAAGAATAGCCTTGACCTTAGATATTGATCTTCCTACAGCAGAAAGAGAATGCCTCCTGCATCTTAATTCTTTGGATGAAATGTGCAAGACTGCTTTAGAACACACTGAACTGGTGCAAAAATAGAGAAAACACTAGCATGATTCTCATATCCTCAACAAACAGTTCAAAGTTGGTGACTGGGCATTATTGTATGATTCTCACTTTAAGGATATGCTAGGGAAGCTGCAGACATGATGGTTAGGACCATATCAAATCATCCATGTCTTTGACAATGGAACATTTCAACTAACCACAATTGATGATGTGCCTTTCAAAATGCTGATCAACGGTCATCAACTTAAACTTTACAAATAGCCTCAAACAAAAGCCAAATTCATGCAATAGTTCGAACAACTGGATCCAACAACAACTCAAGTATCTCTTCTTGCAGTAGAAGGTGAAAACCTTCTGCCTGCTCCTCTTCAACATTAATTCTAATTTGCATGTCCATAATAATAACTTTATGTTCACATAAAGTCCATTTTCTTTTCATGATATTTCTTTCCATTCACATCTTAATCTTCCATCCACCCACCCCACTCCATTTCTTAATCTTCCATCCACTCACTTTCTACATAATTAAGTTTTTGTGTTTTCAATCAAATCTACACATGATGATGGATGCTACTATTTATATTATCTCTGCCACCTTTTTTTTTGGAGCATGTGGTAATCCACTTGGCAGGTATAAACATTTTCAAACTATTATTCATTTATAAGTTTGCAAAGTTTGTTAATTATATATAATACTGCATAGTCTCTATAATTACGGCGTATTCCAGTCCCTCACCCATACTAGTCTGACAAGTGAGGACACTTGTCATAAAATTAACAGGGGGTAGGGGAGTGTCGCACTATCCAATGACATGCTTGATTAATTGTGATGATTTTCTAAAATCTTGGCATTACCATTTATTAATGAGAACTTTTTTCCATAAGTATGGCATGTCAAGTGTTGTACTCCCACTTTCTAAATGAATTTTTTTCATGCTAAGCCATGATGTGACCTATTTTTAAACTTTTGGCATTTGAACCATGTTTCTGGACGATTCCCACACAAATTCATGATTTACTTTTACCTAAAGTTTAATTATGGCACATAACAATTGGTTATGGAAATTAATGTCCCCAAAAAGAAGCGGTGAACCGTTTGAGAAATAACGCAAAGTCTTGAAGTTTGCATTCAGAAAGGGAGAGAGAAACGGAGTAGTAGAAGAAGTATCAAGAAATGGGAGGAGGTTTAGAGAGAAGAGAGCCAGTTGAGCACATTTTTTTTCTCTCTAACGTAGAAGCAGTAAGAAAATTCAATGCATGCAGGTGGTTAGGTTATTGTTTGAATTTAACAGCATATGATGAAGAAGCAGCTGTAGAATTCACCAGGACATTTGATGAAGGTGAAGCTTCTATGTGGGGTTTGACAGTAATTACAATAGAAGAATGAATTGCAAAATTAACAGGGTTACCTTCTGTCGGAGAGCATTACCCGAGCTCACATGACGCTAGGTCAGCAAGGGCCCAGTTCACTACCCCACATGACCCTCCATTGGATGTTACAAAGTAGCGGTGCAAGAGACTGTCTTTTCCACCTCCATACCCTAAGCTAGCAATACATGTCATCAGCTATTTCACTTGTGAAGGCATTTTTCTCACTTACATGCACACCATTTTAAGTTTCTTAGTTGTATAAGGCACAATATTGCCATGAATCTTCCAAATTTTTTGTATAATATGCTCTATATTAGTGCGGAAGAGACTCAAAAAGGGAAAGATAATTCTATCACTCACCATGCCTTGATTAAGTTTTTAATAGAAAGGTCTCTTAGGGATGTATCCCCTTTGACATGGGATGACTTTGTGAAATTTAAAACCCTACAACCCCAAGTTGACCCTAGTGAACAGCAGGGTGAGGAAAACATAGTTCCCAGTAGTGAGCCTGCAGAACAAAATATTGAGGGAGCTGAAATAGAAAATGCACAAGGGATTGAACCAAAATTTGCTTCCATTCAAGAGAATGAGCCTCCACTTGAACAGGACATCCCTAAACCCACTAATAATAAAGCTAAAAGGAAATGGAAGTCACCAAAAGAAACCGCTACTCAACAAAAATCTAGTTCTGCAATTAAGCAACAGAAGAAAACAAAGAAGGTTCCTGCAACAACTAATCTTGCAGCAGTGATACCGAAATAGAAAAGTAGGCAAAAGATAGTAGTACAAGAAGAAACTCCTTTTCGGAGAAGCCTTAGAATGAGAGGGCATATTTTTAAAGATCCTATATTGTCTAAAGCACCTGCTCCAGAGTCTCCTGTGCAGATAATTTCTGACCATTCTCCCCTTCACACTGAGATGACAGAAGCTTCTGGTAATCTTCCTGCAGCATGTGAGCAAGAAATTAACAAAACTTTAATGGATTTACCAGGTGTTTCAAGCCATGAGAATGAAGTAGTTCCTGAATGTCATGATTTGAATACTGCCTTAGTCCCATATAAGTCAACATGGATCAATAGTTTGGCGAAACATCTATGGCAGGAGTAGAAAAAAAAAAGGATTATGAAGAGGATAACAGTGCCATCACCTTGCAAAAACTCCTTTTCCAATTATATGGACAACATTTATTTGCTGAAGCACTATGGAAATAGGAGAAGAAAAGAATGAGCAAGATTATAACATCACAAAATGAGGAGATTGAAGAATTGAAAGAACAGCTAGAAAGAATGAAACAGCGCATAGAACATGCACTTAAATTAGTTGATCAAGCTCTTGCTTGCATACCACCTCCTCGAGTATATGCTTTTTGTTTGGAAGAACAATATCTTTTGTTTCACTTGATGTTAACCCTCAGAAACGTAGATGCAGAATTCAAAACCGCACAAGAGTTTTATGGGCTGTATCAAACCTTACCACCATGGCAGCAAAATCTATTGTGTGAGTTGTATATTCATAATTCTTTCATTTCTATAGAAACTAAGTGGAATCCTTTGCTCTATATAGGAAATGTGCATTTGAAAGCTTTAATGTCATGGATCTCTAATGAGGCGAATTATGATAGACAACTGGTCAATTACAGAGATGAGGAGAGAGAAAAACCTTTACCCTTGAGGGCAAAAATTAAATAGCTAGAAGAAATGCTTCGAGATTGGTTTACATTAACCTATGGGAAGAGTAATCCAGAAGTTAGAAAGAAGGTATTTGCTGCTAGAGCCAAAGTGTATGCCAAATATGAAAACTTGCCCTACTTTGCATTCCAGAGAGCTATGACCAGAGTAAGAGGTAGATGGGCACAATTACCTGATTCTCTCAAGAAATCAGAGCCGCACAGTCCTATTAATTTGGAAGCAACACTATATAGATTTCCAAAATATTTAGAACTGGGAAAGCAACTAAGGCCAAAGCTATGGTGTCCTTTGACCATGCAACCTCCAATGCTTTTATGGCCCCTGTATGATATTGATGTTGAAAAACTTGATAAGTTGCAGGAAGACCATAGGCGAGAAGTATGGGAAAGGACCAAAGGATTCTATTACACCTTCAAGAGTAGCAGAAAGGGAAAGACAGAAGTTGGGGAGTTCAAATCTTTGACAAAGAAGTTTAATGCTTGAGGACAAGCATTAGTTTAGCAAGGGGCAAATGATGAGTCTAAAAAATGCCTTTATTTTGTTATGTTCAAGATACTTTGTGATACTCCATTTATCCTTGTTTTAACACTTATAACCCTATGTTTGATAAACCTTTGATGATTTATGGGGTAGAAAAACTATGTCATCTTTTGCCTAAATTATATCTAATATGCAGTATTTCATATAAATATCCAAATGTGTGTTCTTATGCTTGAATTTAGTTTGATGGATGTTTATTTGCAAATATGTCTTATATCATAACTAACCTGATGATAAGGATTAAAGGATGAGCGGAAGAATCCAGAAGTTGGTTGCCGACAGCATTCAAGGAGAAATGAGCATTAAGGAACAACCATGAAAAGGAAGTTATAACCACTCCAGGAAACATGGCAGTGAATAAGGAGGAGCTTTTACGAGCCATTACCTTCTCTACATTTACGTTGTAACAAGTGGATGCTGAGACTTCATTGCTCCCTCCTCAATTTCATTATCCTTCATTTCCGCTTTCAGTTGTTCTCCTATATTCTCTCCTGCGAACTTAACTTAGGATAGTTACTTTTCTGTTATGTAATAAAGAGTAGATTCCTTATATATGACGGGATCGACTCCTATGTGTGAAGTTTTTAGTTTTGGTTTTTGATAAGTTTTATCGAGTAAGAGAGAACACTGATTCACAGTTTGTTGCAGTTGTGTTTTACAATTCTGAATCATGTAATGACTGATTAATGAAATGAATTAGTTCTCTTTAGCTTCTATCCTGTGTTGATAGATTAGAGAAGCCAACCAAGGGGGCCCACTTGGAAGGTGGATTAGATTAGGATAGAATAGATTCATTTTACTAGCATTAGCAGTATTTTAAGTAAGACGTAGCTAGTTAATTCTTTCCTTTAGTATCACACTTCATGAACGTTCCTGCAGCATCTGCGGGAATAGTCTAGTGGATGAGTCAAGATGGAATCTCTGTTATCTTGTCATTGTGTTTTCAACATTCATAGATTCAGTATTTTCCTTTCCATAGCAGTAGTGTAGTTTCCTTCCTTTGCATTTTTACTTTCTTGCAGCACAAGCATAATGACTCATCAAAGTACCTAGTGCACATACTATGCCGACCATTTCAAGTATACATCCTTGGGTTGACAATCTAAATGCACCTCATGGTAGGGGAAAAGTAGTCCTTAGCTTGAATAGATTATTCCTAAGCCAAGCCTAGCGCATGACTATGGAACACCTATTGTGAGGCAGTTCGGTTACAATAGTGTAAGTATCTCAAGCATTAAATATCTCAAAAGTATCCAAAAAATTCTATTGAATCTAAAGATACAAAAATAGGTGAGTAAACGTCATCTTTGACAAGCCTCCCACTTGTAACAAGTATCCTCATTCAGCACAAAGCATTTTAAAGACAAACAGTTCACATCTAAGAGTTAGTATAAACTACTTTGCATTGTGACTATTGTATATCTCCATGCAATGCATGAGCTTTACCAGGAAATGATTCAACAAGCTCATATGCATCATTCTTTGTCTCTATAAAAATAATACTACATCCCCCACTACAAAAGTAAAAAAGAATTTACCTTTCGATTAAGAATGGAGTTGCTCATGAGAGATGCTTGACAATACAATAATCAAAATTTACAAAAACCATTTCCAAATACATAGATCATATATTTCTTGTCCAACCTGCTGTAGCAGCGAATGACATCTAGTATAACCGTTGCTCTTGCTTTATAAAAGTAGGGAAGAACAATGTGCCTCACACTTGCATTTGCCTTCATCTTATCATCACCAACAAGATCTGCAGTTTTTCTATTAGGTTTAAATAATTTTGATGCAATCTATTGAAGAGGTAAAAAAAAGGTATCAAGTGTTAGCATGTAATAAGAAAATTTGGAAACCAACTTGAAAAGTGCAAGTGTCAGCATGTATTGTAGTTGCTACAAATAAACAACGTACATGCTTTTAAAAAAATTAAAAGGCCACATTGAGCACTGTCAGAAACCCCACCTGCTTTACCCAGTTCGGCATTGTTGCACTAAAAAGAAGTGTATGAACCTTACTCACATCCTTGACTTTTCCTAAAATAGCAGGAAGAAATGGGACTATTAAGAGATGCAGTGGACATGCATTAAAGTTTTGAAGTATAGCAACCTATTAAATGATGCAGGTAGAAAAGAACCACACCTACATGACACCTAGCACACTTACATGGTGCAATACATTTAATGCATAGTGGGCATTCATTTCACCCCTCTTCCTTAGTGGACTTACACAATGGGCACTTACTTCAGTTATATCATTCAAAGAAAAACCATAGCGAAATTGCAATAAGCGATGTAGTTTCAATCAATATTGTGGAAGTGAAGAACAATTTAAATGTAAGTCCCTTTATGACACCAACATATCACATCAACCATTGAACTTATCACAAGTCAAGACATGATTGGTAAAGAACCTTGGAATCATGTATGATCTTTCACAATCTAATTATACATGGGGTTTTGCTCAAGAAAGGATAAGATACCTTCATATTTTATTTTGTTGTTGGTGCGATCATAAAACACACATCAACATTATACTTTAAAAATTAAAATAACATTAAAACATTAAATACCAATACTTCCATAAAATTATAGAATTCAAATCTAAATTCCAAAAAGTTGATTAAATAACAAATGTTAAATATAAACAAAAGTTATTTAAGATTTTAACAAGACTTTATGCTAAAGCTTATAAATGATGGCTCTTTCTATGAAGAGTTTGGTCACATATTGGCTTTACAAATCTCGTGTTGGCCCTATAAGTGCCCCAGAAGCAGCTTTTCTAACTCAAAATAATATCAAAAAAATGCCTCAACAAACTATATGGCTACATACAAGCGAATGTAATGAGAAATTTGTTCTTATGAACCACTACTTGTGAAACATGGATCAAGAGTTGAATCCTGTTAGTAATATCACAATATAAGGTCAATTTTTCCAAACAAATTTTGAGAATATTTTTTATGTTCAATATGGTTCAACGAAGTTTAAACATGGGTCATGAGATATGAACTTTAGTTAACCACTAACCATTGCTCATTGAAATATGGATCACTGTAAGTTGAATCCAGATAAACAAGCACAAACTGATACAGTACAGAGCACCAAATATTTGATTAATCTATACAAATCACAAGATTGTAAGAATTCAGATATCTTAACTAAATGTAGAGATAGCATAATTTGACACACTGCAGAAAAAAAAAAAAAAACACTTGAAACTGAATTCAATTTGAGATTAAGAACAAGTAAACATGAGAAGGTAACCATTAAAAGTGAGGTGCTAAAGATACATCATTGAAATCGGCACTTCTTATTGAAAACTCAGCAAACATGTAATTTATGTCATTCACAAAAGAAGTCATATAGTCTATTAGTTACAATTTCAATACAAAATTACAAATCATACCAAGGATGTTTTCCATGTCCTCCACAAAGCCCATGTTAAGCATTTCATTAGCCTCATCAAGGACACGAAATTTCAATGATTTCAAGTTTAGACTGCCTCTCTCAATATGATCCTGTGTAAAGAGATCGAAACATTTTTTTTACCAATGAACTATTGCATATTAGGAAAGTAGTTAATAAAAGCTACTCACTTACCTTGATACGACCTGGTGTTCCAACAACAACATCTACACGTCTGCGTAGTGCATTCTCCTATGGACCATATAGAGCACCTCCATACACACAGCATGTATTACTTGCAATCATCAATAGATCCTATCAAATTTGCATCTATGTAAAAGATGCTCATGTCCTTCCATTTGAAAGGGGCCTTAGCAAGACACAGTGTTATAGGTCTAAACATAGGACAAAATAGAGAAATATTTAGTATCTTACTGAGCTTCACTTTGTTTCAAGAATAGTTTAATATTCTCTACTAAACAGGGCCAACCACGTGAAGGTGGAAGCTCATTTGGTCCCACTCCCCTCCCCCTAACATCACTCTACATTCCTCGTTAACATCTAACATTCATTCATTCTTTCAACCATTAATAAAATGTAACATTCAATCAATATCACATGATAACATTCAATCAATATCACATGATAACATTCATTAACACATTAGATTCATTAACATGCAACATTCATCAATGTTTTGCATTAACACATAATTCATGAACATTCATTGGTACATAATTAAATTCATTGAGACATAAAATTCAGTCATTATCAATTAAGGTATGTAGATGACAATCACTTCTTCTTTTTTCTTTCTATTTCTTTTTTCTATGTAAGCTCTAAGAGGAGCATCAGTGTCATCATCAATTCCCCCCTCATCAGTTGTTTTGTTCTCTTTTCTTGATGATCTCAAATTCCTATGCTGTTGCAAAGGGGGGCCATCTGCAATAACAAATAAAAGAGTTAAATTAAAAATAATTTATTATAATTTTTATGAGTATTTAATTATTTTAAATAACATAACTGTGGTGCTCTTTACCTGATCTGACCACATCATTTTGTCTGGACTCAACATCAACACGATCATGAACATTGACCCCTCGATCCTCTACAGCTGCTATACAAAATGTTACGTTAATCTAAACACCAATTGCAATTACATGTAAAAAATTTAATAGAAAATGTATACCTCCACCACTAGGATGCACATCATACGAACCTTCAACATCCACAGATTGTGTAGAAGGATTGTCAGGCTGCATTCCAACATCCTACGAATTGTTATCATTACTTGCTTAAAACAGATATACTCACTTTATATTGGAACTTAACATCAAATAGACTAATTGGTAAAGTATTCAATTTGAAATAAATTTCATTTAGCTTATTTACTTGTGGCTCAGATGCATCATTATTAGAACCTTCCACACTACTGATTTCAGCTCATAGCCATTTAGCCATGGTTGTATAGCCTTGTTGGAAGCCAATTCTCTTATCCTCTTCTGTGAGGCATCTCTTGAACTCTAAGCCTTGCATTTTTGCATGGTATGGTGAATTTTACTTGCATTGTTTCATCAACCAATGGAGGGTAGGTAAAATATCAAAAGGAAATGGTAAATAGTTAGCAGGGTTTCCAACCCTTGTTACACCTTATTTTGGTCATGTTGGAGTTTTTCTAAACTATCTTTGGTCTTTGGGAGTCCTAGAGGATCCAATTTCACTCTTGGTTGGGTGTGTAGAATAAAGCTCAAGTGCTGCAATCTGTCGTGTCACTGATAACATCAAGTTTGCCTTAGACCTAATTTGTTTTGGGTTATGTTGATGTTTGTTTTGGTTTCCATGTACGTTAGAGGGTTGGATTTGTCCAAAACACTTTGTGTCAAGGTTGGGTGTATGATGCCTTGAATGGTACAAGGGAGAAGTAACTAGTATGCAGCCTTATGTGATGAGTTGAGTCCATGAATTAAAGGAGCAGACGTTGTAACAGCAGATTATTTTGTTGTTTGAAGGTGAATCAAGCCTTGAATGTTCTTGTAGAGAACAGAGGATTGCGGTGATAACTTGAATTTCTTAGTTGTTCCAAGGTGCTAGGAGTTTGTTGGTGCTTGGTGCAGGAGCACCTAGGCTAACCTCTACTAGTTAGTCAATTTTGGATTGTACTTGACTCTAGCCAAATCAAGAAGTTAGTGCAATTTGGTTGAGATACTTAGAAGGTCTTGTTTTATGTTGGATAGGTGAATTAGTCACTAAGACTAAGGTCACACAAATAGCCTTTGTTAGTTGTTATTTAAATTCTTAATGTTAGGAGTTAGGGAGATTGAGTCATTAATATGTCTTAGGCCTAAGAATGGTTAATGGTTATTAAATAAATATGATGATCATGAATGATCTTGGATCCTCAAAATATGTGAGGATAAGAAGCCTATAATATAGGATTAAGGCATTTATCAAAGTTGCCAAGTGTTGTAAGAATGTTGTCATAACAACATTTTGCACTTATTTCAAATATTCCATGCAACATGGATAGCCTTGGATTCCTTTGATTGTGGGAGGTTATTTTTGACCAAATAGGCCCTAGAATGGTGGAGAAGAAACCTAATGGATTGATGTCTTGAATCTCCAAGCATTGGTTGCATATTGTAAAAAGTTTGAGTTAATGAAGTGGCTAGAAAACTCTATTTTTGAAGTGATATTTTGGTTTTTGAAGGAATAGTCATACTTGAAGCCTAAAACGTGTTGATACAATGGTTGAGAAATTTTCTATAGTCATTTTGAAGACTTTTTCATTTTATGTGTTAAGGGTTTAGAGTAGTTTTATCATAGTTTTCAAGTTGTTTTAGTTCGGGACTTTCTTTTGGTCACACTGTGATAGATTTTGTAAAAATGGCTCCCACATGAGTTTCAACCATGGAAACACTAAATAAGTGGTTGAATCTTCAAGTGGGGCCTCTATACATATTGTATGTAAATTTAGGAAGGATCATGAGAAAGGCAGCTAGCTTTATGATCAAGCCCTAGGCAAGTTTGGCATTCCCTGTTAAAGGCTTGACAGGGAGAAATCAAATCATTTCATGTGGGTAATTGGAAGTACAGCACGTCCCCAAGAATTTTTATGGTATTTTTTCATGTTAGTTATCCATCCTAAGAATTGGGAAGTCGTACCAGTCCATTAGGATAGGTTTTGAGCATTTTTCATCAATCCTAGATAAGCTGTCTTGGAAACTAGGCCTCTTAGCCCTGTTTCTCCTTGATATTAGGAAGGAGGTGTATGGTCACTTTGAGACCTAGAAACCATAATGAAAGTTTTAAAAATTCCAAAAGGGTATCCAAATCAGGTTTAGGTTTTCTGAGTTGTTTGGAAAAATATTTCTAAAAAGGAGAAAAACTGACTAGTGAAGGCTACTAAAAATAGGCCTATTTTTAAGATCTCTTTTCGATGAAATCTTGAATATGATAAACCTAAGAGCCAAGAACCTTCCCAAATTAGTAAAATGGGATGGAATATGAATGAATTCAATGTGAAGAAGGTCCCCACAATGAAGTTTGAAATTTGTGATGTTTTAGTGGATTTGGCACTTAGATCCATCTAAGTGAAAGTGAGAAAGAGAACCAAAATTAAGGTGTAGATCATCCAAGGTGGAGTTTTCAAGGTGTGACTCTTGTAGTAAAGAGTGAATAGGATTTAGTTAATGATCTAATCCTATTAGGAGATCCTATAGAAGCATAGGATACTAGGAGATAAGAGAAATCTCTTGGTGTGATTTCCTTCCATTTTCGTCACTTTCTCTCTCCTCCACAATTTTTTTTTTTTTTGTCCTTTTTTTTCTCTCTTTTTTTTTTTTCAAATTTAATTTTCCCATGCAAGATGCTCCTACATTAGACTCACTTCGTAGATAGAAAAGTGTGTCCCACACTTTGATGTCAAAAGAGAGATATAGAACCATCTTCATCTTCACCACAAGCTTCCACCTCAATAGGGACAAGAAAACCAACATGCAAATCTTCCACATTTTTTTTTTGTTGATGCATGATGCTCCTGCATCCGATCTAATGCAGGAGCATCTTGCATGGGAAAATTAAATTTGAAAAAAAAAAAATTTTGTGGAGGAGAGAGAAAATAACGAAAATGGAAGGAAAATAATAAAAAATAGAAAAAATAGGAAAAAAGGAGAAAAGAGGAATTTCTCTTTTCGAGGTACATGGGTGGCATAAATAGAAAATAATAAAAATAGTTGTCATTCCATTAATCGAGGTGTGTAGGTGGCATCTTAGAAGTTTGTGGAAAGATCCTTAAATCATGTATTTAATATTTGTTGGGTGCTTAGTTGTATTTGGGTGAGAATTTAATATTTATTTAAAGGTAGTTGTATTTACCTTTTATCCCACATTGGTTGTGTTTGTAATGTCTTGTGTTAGAAGTACCTATTTAAGCAAGGCTTATTATCATTTGTAATCAAGTTCGGAAATAGAAGCTCTTCGAATGTAATCTCTTGTAAGAAAGCTTGAGAAGTAGAAGGTTCAAGAAATAGAAGTTCTTGAATTGTAAGCTCTTCAAATGTAATCTCTTCTAATGAATGCTTTATGAAGCATTTTTTCATCTCTCTATCTCCATCTTGTTGCATTTTTTTTGGTTGTGAGTTGGTACGGGTTGTGTGGCCCGTCATCAGTGGTATCAGAGCAGGAGTTCTTGAGTGTGAAGACAGATCGCCGAACGTGAGGCAGTCTGCACCAGGACCTTGAGTTGGGTGAAGTTTGTCAAGAAGTTTTTGATTGTGTAGATAGATCGCTGACTGTGAGGCAGTTTGCACAAGGTTCTTGTGTTGCATGAGATTTGTCTTCTAAAGACTTGATTATGGAGAAGAGAAAGAAGAAGATGACTTTTCTGATTGGATGGATTCTGAGGATTCCTCGACTAGAGAAAATTAGAGAAAGAAATCAAGAGGCATTGATAGTTGATTTGCAGAAGCAAGTGAATGAATTAAAAGCTAAGTTGTGGAAACGAAGAGCGCATTACCAGAAAAGAGATGTTGATAATTCCTTGGATGTGGAAAAGAAAGAAGATTTGATGGAGTATGAGACATGTGGTACAAAAGAAGAGCAAGAGGATGTAGAGGATATTATTTGCGAACCTAAAGTTGAAGAAGATGAAAGAGAAGAGGAAGAGCATGAAGATGGCAAGATTTATGAACCTGAAATAGAGCAAGATGATTTGAAGATTGTAGCAATGGAGGAAGAATATAGTGCCTTCATTGGAGATCAAGCAACTGAAGTAGTTACATGCATTGTTGACGACATGAAAGAGGCAAGCGCAGATGAATATGTCAAAAAGGTAAATTTTTATGAATCATGGGATGTTGTCTTTGATATGAGTTTAAAAGATATTGATGATGGTTTGCATGAGGATCTTGTTAGTCATGTGTGGTATGCAAAGGAAGATTGGTATGGTGTTGCTGGGTTTATTACAGGTGTGATTAATTCAACAAGATTGAACGAGGATGAGATTTATACTTGGATAGAGTTCATTGCAAAGGGGAAATTTCAGCAACAAACACTTGTTCAAGCCAGTTGCTGGAAAAGAAGAAAGAAGGAAATATATCCGCACCAGATACTTGTTCTAGCTATGTGTTGGAGGAAGAGAAAAAAATATATATCAACAGCAGCTACTTCATTTTGTGAATCCATATTCACAAAACTTTCCTACCATGGGAGTCGGATGCACGAGCATCATGCATCAGCAAAAAAAAAATGTGGAAGATTTGCATGTTGGTTTTTCTTGTCCCTATTGAGGTGGAAGCTTGTGGTGTAAATGAAGATGGTTGTATATCTTTCTTTTGACATCAAAGTGTGGGACACACTTTTCTATCTACCAAGGGAGTCTGATGCAAGAGCATCTTGCATGGGAAAATTAAATTTGAAAAAAAAAAAAAAAAAAAGAGAAAAAAAAAAAGGAAAAAAAAATTGTGGAGAGAGAAAGTGACGAAAATGGAAGGAAAATAATAAAAAATAGAAAAAATAGGAAAAAGGGAGAAAAGAGGAATTTCTATTTTCGAGGTGCATGGGAGGCATAAATAGAAAATAATAAAAATAGTTGTCATTCCATTAATCGAGGTGTGTAGGTGGCGTCTTAGAAGTTTGTGGAAAGATCCTTAAATCATGTATTTAATATTTGTTGGGTGCTTAGTTGTATTTGGGTGGGAATTTAATATTTATTTAAAGCTAGTTGTATTTACCTTTTATCCCACATTGGTTGCATTTGTAATGTCTTGGGTTAGAAGTGCCTATTTAAGCAAGGCTTATTATCATTTGTAATCAAGTTCGAAAATAGAAGCTCTTTGAATGTAATCTCTTGTAAGAAAGCTTGAGAAGTAGAAGGTTCGAGAAGTAGAAGTTCTTGAATTGTAAGCTCTTCAAATGGAATCTCTTCTAATGAATGCTTTATGAAGCATTTTGTCATCTCTCTATCTCCATCTTGTTGCATTTTTTTGGTTGTGAGTTGGTACAGGTGGTGTGGCCCGTCATCATGGTGGAAGTGGAAAACTAAGCCTAGGAGTTTTATCTTACACCAATGCTTCCAAAGTGTGTTACTCTACATCATATATTGGTGTGGAGGAACATTGAGATCCAAGTTGAGGATCAGGAGCATATACAAGCTAGTCTATCCTAGCATTTCCCATCACATTATATAAAAAATTTGATAAAATTTTTCATTTACTAATACTTACAACTCTTGCTTGAAGTTTCAAAAAACCACCAGAGCCAAGCTTGTGTGCCCCGTGCTTTTCTAGTCTTGCCTTTGTTGCCTTTGATGTGTTAGGCAATCGATGAAAAGTTTGAAATATGTTAGATAGTATAAATATAGAGGTTAATTAGTACATAATTAGATTCTCAACAGTATCACATATCTTGTTGTACTCTCCACTGGTGTAATATTATTTTTCTTGTCAGCTTTATACTTTCCATCCAGAATCAGAGCCTACCACTCAACCTCAGGAACATAGGGCAGACGCTCGTACCTGGGGTTATCCCATAGATTTTTTCCATACTGGTCCCTAATATACTTCAAACATAAACTATCTTTTTCAAAGAGCTTGTTTCTCTTGAATGCACGAGGTCCAAAGAGTTGGGTCATGCTCTCTATAAGATCATCCTTCAATGGTTTGTGTTGGTTATTCCACATTTTAAGTAAAAAAAAATATGTTAGACTCATAAATGAAGTGAAGCTACCTTTAATATAGTTCAATAAATGGATGAAAAGGAAAACTATTATAGCAATGATATGAAATCAAAATAGTGGTTTGGGGTTTTAGTTAGGATATGATGTTCCACCAGGTACGCAGGGTGGGCCTGAATATTCGCAAACACTCATCACCAAGTTTTCTCCAAAAAACATTATTCCCTACAAAACAATCATGGGATCATTAGTCAATGAAGAGTGATCAAAAACTAAATTACTATTATATCACTATAGAATAATAATAACTTTAAAGTACCTGGAACTTTGGCTACTTTTAATGGAATGCCTTCATCATCACTGACGATCAATATGACATCCTTCACCGTTCCCATACTAGGAACATAGGAACATCCAGGAAATGATGCTGCAACTCCTTTTGCAAAAAGTTTCATAAGTTTCATAAGTCTTTGTCACGAAGTATAAAAGAACAAATGATAATTGATGTTAAAAAGTTGTAAAAAGAAAACTGTTTGTTGCTGTCATAAGAGAGAAAAAGAGGGATTTGTGTACCAGTAGATGGTGCAACAGTCGATGCTTGTAAGTTGTGTGTTGCTGACTCAGCAGTTGAAAAGAGATTTGTGGTTGTCCTAGATGTAGGCGGTGTCATCATAGGATTCAATTGATGTGAAGCTGAAGAATAAAATTGTTAGAACATGCATAAATATAGAATGTGTGGACTAGCATGGGAAGGATTGTTAGAGCATTAAAAAAAAGATTGTTCGAGCATGTATTGTCAATGATTATGATCATTCCTATATATATTCAGTGGAAAACAAAAGTGGGGAATGGAACATGCGATCTACCTGAACCACCTACAGCACCCTCATCATGGGAACAGGGCTCGAAATCATGCAGAAAACTCTGTAAAGACAATGCATCCATATTTTAATTAATGCCATAAAAGAGCATAACATAAAAACCATTATTGAACTCTTCTTATAATTAAAATTTTCATTAATACTTACCTTTAAGGTTTCAGAGGTGTGCATCAATTCAGATCCCCTTTCTCTTATTTCCTGAGTAGTAGGCTTTATGGTTGCCAAACGTAAAATTTCTCTGTCAATTTTCTTTAGCAACTTTTTAGTCAAACCGATCGGGTCATCGGTGTCTGCTAAATCAATATAAAAAGGGTCCTCCTTACGAGGGGGTTGTTGATCAGGGGCTACAGTTTCCTTTCCCTCCCTCTGACCACTAGCCCTCTATGAAAACAATAGTATTAGTATTATCAAAATTACTCCAAAACAATGAAGAAAACAACATTAAAAAAATAACATTTTGCTTCTATCTAGTTTGCACAATTACAATGAGTTTTACCTGCTCATGTGTAGATGAGCCGGGAACATCGCCAGCATCCCCTCTGGGTGGTTGCTCCATATTGTGCCCCTGTGTCAAAGATCAAGTATAAAAATATTAGCCAAAAATTTATTGACTAAATGGTTATTTGGAGTCATTGATTAGAAGTTGGTTTAATAGTATGTACCACCCCCATAATAGTAGCCTCGTTTGTATCTATGTGGTTCAAATTTTAATCAATAAGAAGCTCTTCCCCTGCACATATTGATTTTATAGCACAGATGAATACACGATTTCCCTCGCGCACCTCAAATATGCAATTGGGTTGCTTTATAGTTGACCTAGGTTGTGTAGTATTTATAAAACCCGTAATATTCCCTCTTGCTTTTGGCCTTCCATCAATGTATATAGCCACACTTTTACTTTGATTATTGTCTTGCTATTGTATATAATTTGCTGAGAGGGCATACCTGTGCATACTTTTTTTATATTGAACAATATGCATCCAACTTTTGTAATCGTAACATGCTCCAACATACTCCATCAATTTGAAAACTTTTTTGTAAGACACCTTTATGTCATCCATAGAAAATAGGCCAAAACCATGTAGTGATGATGGTGCTATGCAATATATCCTCTTGTTAACACAAAAATCAGTGTTTATTGGAGGAAGTTCCTTGGGTACCCAATGTCTCTGTAGATGTTGGTACCTCAAGGGCACCTCGATGTTGCCTTCCATCTCATCATCATAAGAACATGACCCCCCTTGAGCAAGGAAAAATTTCATGTATTTATTGAATTTCCTTCTAGTCCTTTGACCTCTAGTTAATCTCCCTGTTCTAGATAAATTGCATGTCTCACTTTCCTCTTCTATTCCTATATTTCCCTCACTCGAGGAAGACACTTCTGACAAATACCTATTTGCTGGTACCTGCAAATGGGAGAGATCTGAGAAGACATCAATCTTACTATTGATAAGTGTATTAAATAGACTATCTATAAGGAGTATTGACTTATACCTGTTGATCCATGAGACTGTGTGGGATGCTCCTGAAAGGGGTTCAGTTTCCTGCAAATGTAATTCAATTATTGTGAGCATAATCACATCATAATCATAATCACATCCATCATTAGCATCACATAAAAATTAGAAACATTAAAAGGTACACAATATAACACTTAAATCAGGTTCACATTATAAGCCTACTAGGGAAGTAGGCCTAGTGAAGGGCTAAAACTGGGTTTTTGTATCAACTGATGAGATGAGGGCTTAGTCACCTTGGAGACATGCTATTTGAAGTTGCTTGATGTGTGTGGAGGTGGAGGAAACACCTAGTTAAGGTGAAGTCAAGTTTGGCGCCTATTGAGGCATTGTGAGCATTTGATAGTTTGTTGATTAGATTGCTTGGATGAATCCATTGGATGGATTGAGGGACATTCATGGGATTATTCCAAAGATGTAGAACCTAAGGTGACATAAGGATTTGGTGTGCACTCTGATAGGTTATGGAGTTGGCTTTGATCAAGGAGAGGGATCTTATGAAGATGCTTGGTTGGTGTTGTGAGAACACTATGGAAGTCCCTCTTGTTATGAATGATTGCAAGTCCACCTAGGGTCTCTGCATCACCTATAGAGGAAAAATTATTAACCAAAAAATTGGGTAAGCACTTATATTATGTTTTCCCTATGAATTTTATTCTAGGTACAACTCCCTTTTATAGATATTTAATGAATTCCCTTTTCTAAACTAAACACTTACAAATGCTTTTGACCTGAAAGAAAATAAGGCTCAATACATTCACGCATCAATATGTGTTTTAAATAGTTTTATTTAATTAATTTAGATTAATAGTTAATTTAGATTAGCAGTATTCTATTTGTAGTTGAAACTTGTAGATTTTAAATAGATAGTGAATAAACTATGTAACCATATATATAAGACAAATATATTTCTATCAAGAAATGAATATTAAATAGATTAAGGATTGATGGCATACATATAAATATCATCATCATCATCCTCGTCATCATCATCATCATCATCATCATCATCATCATCATCATCATCATCATCCTCATCATCATCATCATCATCATTGTCATCATCATCCTCGCCATCATTGTTGTCATCGTCATCGTTGTTGTCATCATCGCCGTCATCATCAACATCATGATCATCAACATCAACATTATCTTCATCATCATCATCAGTGGCAGCATCATCATCATCTTCTTCTTCTTCTTCTTCATGAAAATTTGTGTCAGGAACATCATCCAATAACTATCGATCGTAATCACCATCTACATCATCTTCTACTTCTTCAGTATCTTCTTCTTCCATCGCATTATACTTTATTGGCCTTCCTCTCAGTTCATGTCTAACAACAAATGACCAACCCGGTTTATGTGGAACCTTTGAGTAAAATACTTGCTCACATTGGCTTGGAAGAACATAGGGGTCATCCCCAACTGGCTCAAATGACCTTGTATTAACCATTGTAAATCCATTATCATGTTCAATAACAATTCTATCAGGATCATTTGGATTAAGTCATAGCCTATACCATTTGACAACGAAGAGTACTAATTTGAAGGAACTAAAGTCACACTCAAGTATATCATCCAAAATGCCATAGTATCAATTTTCAGACTCTCAAGGATGTAAGTCATGTCTAGATGAGTTAGATATCAGTCACCAGTCCAAGATATTAGCATCACCCTTTATCATTGGTTAAAAATTATTTAATTGGTGAGTAGCTACACTTAATGTGTGTTGTAGTGATGTAAGGTACCTGACATCAACTCCAACTAGCTTCACACATCTACCTGTTTCTATATCCCTGACAGTTCTTAGAGGAGATAGTCACATTGGCCCTTCATAATCTATAGCTATTATCGTTTCTTTTTGGGTCAATGTATCATTGTTTAACTAATTGCACCTCTGATTACTGTATATAGGTAAAGTCCAGATCGGTTTTATTAATTTCTAAAACTAGTTTTAGGCCATGAATGCCATTTTATTAACACTAGATTTTGTGCATTGTGATATGTTATCCCCATGTGGAGCATTGGGTATAATTGTTGTGGAATTTTCATTTCAGGTGCATTGGGATCTGAACTCTCGGTATAGAGGTCGATTGAGTGTGCATATGTGCATGATTGGACATTTGTCATTTTGAGGTTATATTCTTTGTGGTAATACACTTAAACTTTACATGTGCTATTATATGGCTATGTGATGTGAAATGTACTTTGGATCACTTACGGATTCATACTCTTGGCTAAGATGCCAACTGAGTATGCTTGTTGCACATTGCCTTTGCTTGTAAAAGGGGATCTATGCAATGTTGTGGATATTGTGATTTGGTATATTAATATATTGGGATATTTCTTGGTAATGTGAGATCTTATTGAGATCCACCCTCTTGGCATGTTGGCCAATGGAGTCATGTTATTATATTGTAGCCTTCCAATAGATTCTTCCTCAAAGTTTATATATACATTCATTATACACGATGACCTTCTATTATCAATATGAAGCAATGCATTGATTCATACGATATTTCTAAAGAGCAATATTCTAATCATTAGCATTGATCAATAACAACTATGTCCTTGTGTGTATTCAGTCAGATGCCTAGGTATTTCTGCTATAGTAATTCAAGGGTTCTCATAATAATCTTCAAATTTATCTGACTATGTTTGATAGTCACTATTCCTTCTCCAATCATTGTGTAAAGGTATGTACAACTACACACGACATGTATATATTTTAATCGCTAAAAACTAGAGTGTTTGAAGTCTTTTTTGTCATACTCTCCAAGTGTAGTTATTTCCAATGATGATGTGGGAACTACTACCTTTTGCTCACCGCTTCACATCCATCTGCATATTTGAGCAATTGTTATGGATATCTTATACTTGTTTTGGTCTTGTCAATATTTTTCGCAGGTAGAGATTCATATTTTTGTGTATTTGTGGAAAAATCCACTTGAATTTTTAAAATTGATTGAATTAAAGTCAAATGAAAAATTGAACTCCCATATTCGCTAACTGTAGTGTAAGAGATGTTGAGCATGTAATTTCATGCTGCCATTTTTTCCATACCAAAATGGAAGTTCACAATCTTCTTCCTTAATTTTTTCTCTTTCCAATATCTAACTGTGTGTTAATAGTTCCTTTGGTGAATTTGATTTGTATGAAGAATTGCATAATATGTTTCCATACTATGCTAGTACATATGTTTCAATAGACCACCCCTTCAAAAACTTAACATGAATCCTCCATCATTAATTATGCTTAGTTGTAATATAGGAATTGCATCTCTTCTAGTCCTCATTTTGACATTGATGTTGACACTTGTGATCTGGCTCACACTTTTGACATTAATAGCAATATTTAATCATGAATCCCTAAAATTCTCTTAATCAGTATATTTTTTGATTATAAGTAGTGGGTAAGATCTAAAAATTGATCATTGAGTGCATGCATCAAATTCATTTTTAGGATTTAGAATGGTGAAAAAATGAGGATTTACATAGTCACACATGAAGATTCTCCCCTTGGCATGGTATAAGGGACTCTAAATGTGCCAAAATTTAGAGTTCCATAATGTGGTCTCACAAATCTAGCATGCCCTGGGACTAGAATACAAAGCGGTCGCTTTGTGCCTCTGACAAGGAAAACAAGGTGAGTAGAAGTCAATGATATATTGATCCAAAACCCAGCTCTAAGGGAAGAGCAACTGTAAGATGTGATCATGAAGATGAGTAGTCTCTCGGAGGTAAAGCACTAGACAATGTTGATCAATGTATCTAAAGAAGGTCGACAGGGATGTACAGTGTCTAAAAAGACAATGAAATCTCCCTTTGATCTCATGGTAGGAGGGGAAATAGAAAAAGAAGTGGGTCTCTATTTCCATCTCAAAAGTATGTCGACTTTCATAAGGCTATGATGACTTGTGAGGGTAGCTGTATGATTGAATCTATGAGCATGTCGTGGGCAGTTTCTCTAGGCTGTGGGTGACTTGTGAGGATAGTACACATAATAGAATCCCCAAGCATGCCATACATGCTTTTACAAGGCTATGGGTGACTTCTGAGGGCAGTATGCATAATAGAACCCCCGAGCACACCATAAGCAGTTTCTCAAGGCTATGGCTGAATTGTGAGGGTAGTTTCACAATTAAATCCCCAAGAATACCAAGAGTGCTACCTCAAGGCAATGGGTGACTTGTGAGGGTAGTTTCACAATTAAATCCATGAGCATAATACCATGAGCACTTCCTCAAGGCAATGGGTGACTTGTGAGGATAGTTGACACATGTATGGGCATGTGATGACATTCCCTATGCACTGTACTCAATCACCGACGTCCTAGTAGTAGGAATAGCACCTCTTGGGTATTGGTTGATTGAGTATATTTAGATGTTGCATTGTGGCCATTGCTTCATGTTGTGTTGCTCCATGTTTTCTCTTAAATAAGCCTATGATTTATTTGCACTCTATATACATTGATTGGTGTGAGTATTCTTATACCTCCTTGTATGCCTTGTGTTCTTGTTTGGGGCTTTGTGACTATCTCCACAAGCATAGTGAGGCAAACCTGAGAGTACCACATGATTGAGTGGTGTGACAAGGCACTGTTGGGGACCGGTGTAAAAGTATTAAATCGGATTCAGTGGCACCTACATGAGTTCCTTTTGTACCTCTCTCTCTCTCTTCCAATTTTAGTAAGAGTCATGCATGTATTCATGGATATTGTAATGTAGCAAATTGATGTATATGTATGTTGTTATACTGAAGTTATTTGACCTTGACAATCATGTTATTGGACCCTAACTGAAGAGGATGTTATGTATTCAGCCATATGTTGGAGTTAGCACAGTCTTGGGTGAATATTAACTCAGCTTGTGGGAAAGTTTGCCAGATTAATGCCTCCACCAATATTTCAACACATGCATTAATCAGTGCCTCCAACTGGTAATTGGCACCTTCATCCCTATTGGTCTGAGAACAGGCCATTTGTGTCAAGCAAAACAATGGAATGTGGGAACAGTTTAGGGGTCCTTGGTTGTAATGCACAAGCACAAAGTGATAGTGATTTTTTGTTCATTTTTGTTCATCTTGTTAGCATTGTTGTCCTAATTTAAGTGTGTAATGATGTAATTGCTTTAATGATGCAACTTCTTTAGCAATTGTAATGAACCCGATTTAGGGGTCCATCATTTATTTTTGACTTAATCTCTTATTTGTATCCTTGTATTATATTTTCTCCAATCCATGCTCTACGGTCTCCTCAATATTGTTCTTTCATCCACTAAAGCTTGTTCCGCATATTCAACAATGGTGAGCTGTGTATTTTTTTTTAGAGAACAGGTCTGGGAAGAAGGTGAGATTTTCAGCAAGCACAAATCTATCAAGTCTTTTAGCAATGAATTACTTGCGAGATCTTTACTGGTCCAAGAATATTTTCCTTTGATAGGAGGGATTTAACCATGTTTAGATGAATCCATAATATCTACCACTAATTCACCATTTAGATTCTTCACTTGACAACTTCCTTTTTTCCAAAAAATTTTACAACTATTTAGGCATGTGACGGTTTTAGCATACTTGAAGAGATTCCAACAACGTTATTTTCATAGTTGGTGGCATAAATGTTAACAATGGTAAAGGGGATGTTGACTTCTTAGAGTTTGAGACTGTTCAACGTGTTGAGCATGCTCCTTAGAGTAGGTAGTGAAAAGACTTCTAGAAGCTCTTTTCCTTCAATGATATGTATGAAACTAATTTTCCATGGAACTCAGAATACAAGAGACAAGAGACGGTAGAAGGGTCCATTATTAGATTTTTTTGCATGGGGCAAGGAATTAAGGTGTGATATGTTATATTGTCCCCATATTTCTAATGTTCGGCATTTGTGCAAGTTGATAACTTTAGTAGCCTAAAATTATATTCAATGTCTGACAACATTGGAGATACTATTATTTGGAGAAACATTTCAGTCACATTTTATTGAAGGTAGACTCTTGGAGGCATGATATATTTTTTTAAATGCATTGATGTGAATGGCCATTTGTGAAGAATCAAACCTTAAATGCTGAACACTATAGTGGTTGGCAATAAATTAGGTCCAACAATTATTAGGGCTATTTGGATGGTTTAGAACTTCAACATCTGCATTATTCATCGATCGCATCTAAGTTTCATTTGATTATATTGATTGGTGTTGATGTCTGTATTATGTTCACCCATAAAGGTTTGAATGCACTCCAAAATCCCTCAAGTCTTCATTTCAGCATGCAGAAAGTTCCCAAATGCACCAATGTACCCAGAATTGTGACATTTTTCACCATAGGTCCCACCTATCCTCTTAAACAACTTAGAGCTTCATTGATAGTTTGATTTGACCCTACAACTACTAGATTCAATTTGAAGGCTCCATGTAAATTGTCCTTTATGTGGTTGGCATGAAGTCAAAGAAAAATCGATGCTCATTCATGCCACATTTATTATTGCATGACCCAAAGATTTACATATCATAACTAGGCCACTATTTTAGCTTCTTTTTTCTAGTGATTTCATCATCATTTCACAAAATTTAACACACCATCAAGAGTATGGTGAATGTATAGGAGGCTCTTCTAACAGGCAACAAGTGAGATCGTAGATTTTCACATGTAGATGCTGGTGTTTACAACTGTTTGTGTACAAGCACAAAGTGATAGTGATTTTTTGTTCATTTTTGTTCTTCTTGTTAGCATTGTTGTCCTAATTTAAGTGTGTAATGATGCAATTGCTTTAACAAAATCCCCTGCATGTTTTACGCTTAGTTCCAAGGGTTCCTTGGCGGGGCACTACATAGCCAGTACAACCAAAATACTTTCAAATAGAAACTATTTAGTAACTAGGATAGAAAATTCTTCTAATAGAGAACACTACATAGAACCAGATCTAAGACACTATCATGCATAGAACTGAATGTTATGGTTGTGATCTTCTTTTCAAATCTATGCAGCATAGAACATTATACTTATGTGTATAGATGCACTTCCTATATGCGATCCAAAGCTCATATGTTATCAAGTGTGTCCAATGAAGGGGAGAGACCTTCGTGCAAGCAGAAGATCTGTAATGAAACAAAATAAAAGAAAAATTTCTTATAGTAAGAACAAGTTTGTTGTGCTGCACAGGGTACCAACAAAATAGTGTATAATATCTTTTTCTTTACTTGGCTTTCAATAAGGGCTATCAGTGGCGAGTAATCAAAGAGACCTATAAAATACTTCCATACATTTGCATTTCCATATTTTCTTAGACATTCATTAAAAAATCCATACCTGAAATTGCAAGAAAACAAAATAATTCTTGAACACAGTCAAAAAATTAAGATAAATTACAAATAGATTGACAAATTATGGTCAGCTTTCTAATCTCCCCATTTAGATACTAATATTTTGCCTCCCATAATTTAGATATAGCCTCAAATGGCAAAGAATGTATGTGTCTGCTTTAAGCATGATGATACAAAGAAATACTATAGTTAGTGTATGTATCTGCCCTGTCAAATATCAAGGGTATGAGGGGCTTTCGAATTTCCATCCTGTGATTTTTATCTAGAAAACTTGATTCTGAAGGACATGATTTATGGTCATCGCTTAGCTATTATTATTTTTCTCTTCAAATGGTCACTGAGGGGTGTTGCTACTTGTACAATCATTCTCAAAATCATCACTTTATCCTAGATATTGACTGTATCAAATTAATACTAGCAATAGTTTCTATCTTGGATTCTTTTGTGCCAGATAATGCCAAGGGACCAATGCCCAAGCATCAATTTTTAGTATTATCTAACAATCTCACAAGGATGGAGAAGTTTATAATAGCTCCTTGATTCATAATGTTAGAAGACAAAAGATCAATTTCCAAGAAAAAGGAAGAAAATTGATTGGTGATCTAGTTTCTGACTCTTTGACTGCTTAGTTATATCTTTCCCACTTTACCAGTTACAAATAACCTATGGTGAATACAAATTTTCCATGGGGTAAATGTAGGTTAGCCACTTCTGCTAATCATTTAATATTGTTCTTTTGGTGGCCGTCACTGTTGCATATGGATTCATAATGAGGCACCTTTTGTATTGAAATGGCACTATTTTTCGAAAGCATATCTCAATATGCAATCAACTTTAACTTTTTATTCAATCTTCATATTCATCTTGCCCTTGATATAATTGTATTTGCTAGGTTTGGTTGAAAAAATATGTCTTCTTTATGGAATAATAATAATAATGATTGGAGAAAAAAGGATTCTAAGAGTAATGGGTTTGTTTGTTTTGTGCCTTGCCATCATCCTCCTTCGAATGTTGCCCTTGGCCCTTTCGTTGCAGAGATCACCATAGAATAGTAGGGCAAGCAAGCAGTTAGCAGATGCAGGTCTCTACCCCTCTCAATGCCTCGAGTTGAGGGAGATAGATGCAGGCTAGAATGAGAAGTATGGACATAGATGGCGATTAGGCTTTTGCGTTGAGTCAACTCGCTACTAAAGTCTCCTGCCTTTCCTTTTTGAAGAACCAAGATATAATGAACGTCGTCCCTGTGTCGATTTCAAATGAGCATTTTTGGTTTTTTTTTTCCCTTCTCTAATATCCTTTCTGCGGAATAGCAACGTTTAGAGCACCATTGGGCATTTACTCATAAATAAGCAACCTTCGAAAACCCTCTGCACGGAATCCTCAAAGACTAAACAAAATTTCAAATGAGCATTTTTGGTTTTTTTTTCTCTTATATCCCGTTAGCATCGTAATTGGGACGTTTTCGAGTTATACTTGAAAAAAAGGAGTCAAAAATCACATAACATTTTCTGCCGTCGAAATTCCACTCCATTTGTATTGGAGATAGCGTCGCAATTGTGACGGCATCGAGCTAAAATTGAAAAAAAAAAAAAAAAAAAAGCCAAAAACACATTACATTTGCTTGCCGTCGCAAATTGACCCCTAATGTATTAGTGAATGCACAAATGGATCAAGCAATGGAGAATAGGGAGAAAGGAGATCCTATGGTCTTTTTATTTGAAAACTAAGTACTTGAACTCTAAAATAAATAGAAGACAAATACTTACCTTAAAATAGGATAAATCTAGAAAATGTTGATTTCTGATGTCTGTGTACAGTTTCAGGGAGTTCTGTAACCTATTTTGGAATAGAAATGACGAGAATGAGAGAACCCATAAAAAAAATTTCCTTTTGAAGGGAGGTCAACCTTGACCTAGATAGAGGGGCACAATCTTACCTCAAGGCACAATTGTACCCTAAAAAGTTGACCTTGACCTGCACAGCTCTAACAAAATATTCATGGATATTACAAGTTTGATGAAATGGGTATCCAAATATGCTCTTCAAGTCATTGTTCCACACTTGTATTTGCAATTAAAAATTGTTTGTTTGGATGGATGGTTTGTTTCAATTCACATGGATTAGGTAGGATTCATTGTATCTAACCCATATTCTATTTCCTCTAGAAACTTCTTGAATAATCCTTTAGAATTTGCCCAAAAATGGTTTACATAAGATTTTGTACCAACAACTCATCATCCTTATCTTCCAACTCATTCACAAAATTCAATGTAACCACTATGTCAGCTTAGATTTGGCGAATCTTCATCAATTGAAATAATGCAGTAGCTCAGCACTATTGAAATATTGGTGCTCGGCACATACTATGTTACTCGGCACCAACTATGTTTTTCCTAATGTTCGGCACCTGAAGATCACTCGGCACCATCTGAAAAATTTTTGATGCTCACCACCTGATCTTCACTCGACACTTGAAGATCACTTGGCACACACTAGAAATGTCTATTACTCAACTTCTGCTGAGAATTTTCTCAGCTTCAACTAACTTGCTCGGCACCTACTAATGATTTTAGTTTAAGCTTTGCAGTCAACGTCCTTGTAACAACTTCTTCCTCCAATGTTTCTAAGTGTGACCAACCTCTATATCTTTGAGTATGTCATCAATACATTACTTAACCATTGTCTTAATTAATCGTTGCACTTCATTACATCATCATAACTCAACCTAGGGAAAGGTGCTCTTGTTACATCTTGTTGATCAAATCCTCTTCATTAATCAACTAAGTGATAGTACTTGGATCTTATAAGCAAATATCATCCCTACAAATAGCAAGTTTGACATCAATGGACAAACAATGATTGAAAACATTCTTTTGCAACAATCTCCCTCTTTGATCTTCAACAACAATGAGCTTTTCAATCAAATTTTCAACAAATTAATTAAAACATTAACACTAACATTAACACATAAGATTCATTAGAACATTCACATGAACATTAAAACATAAGATTCATTAGAAGATTCACATGATCATTCAATAGCACATAATTAAAACATCGGTCGTTATCAAATAAGTTGCATAAATAAGAATCATTTCTTTTTTGTCTTTTTCTTTTTTCCTCCTTCCCTATATTTTTGTTGAGGCATATCCATGTTGTCATTGACATTTCTTCTCACCCATGGATGTGAATCTCACTATCCTTTGCAAAGGTGGGTCCTTTGCAATAACAAATAAAAGGGTTAAATTTAAAAAAATTGAGACTTTAAAGACTTTAAAGAACATAAACGTAGAACTCTTTACCTTGTCCAACCACATCATTTTGGCCAACAACTTGAACCTGAACACGCTCATAAGGAACAACCTCTACATCCCCTGCAACTCCAATACAAGATGGTTTCTTAATCCCAACACATATTATAGTTAAATTTGTATTACTACACCAAATTTAATTTAAAATGCTTACTTGTATTAATAATATGAGTACTACAATGCACATTTGATTTGACGCGTACATGGTGCTCAGATGATGTATTAGGAAATTGGCAAGTTACAATCTAATGTAAATAACTAGTGCATTTATTAACTAAATAGTTGACCTTGACTTGCATAGTTGTACAATTGTACCCTAAAAAGTTGACCTTGACCTACACAGCTCTGACAAAATTCCTATTCATGGATATTACAAGTTTGATGAAATGGGTATCCAAATATGCTCTTCAATTCATTGTTCCACACCTATATCTGCAATAAAAATGGTTTTTTTTTATGGATGGGGGGTTTTCCTTGGTCAAACCCCAATTTTCAATCAACCTTATAATGTAATTGAAATTGCAATGTGTATAAACAAAGTAAATGAAACTATTCACCTTGCTTATATTGAAATCCTTGTGGGGGATTCAAATCCTTGAATCCACAATTATAGATGCTCCAAATGAATGTATAAATGTATGTAGGATGTCTCAAATCAATGGCATTAGATCTTCAACACCGTTCTTGAATGGATCTTTGCATAGAAAAATGCTTGAATAGCTAACAATGGACCTTCTTGATGAATTGGATGCTTGAACACTTGAATGCTTGAATGCTTGATAGATAGTAGATCTTCACTTCATAGAATAATCATTTTTTCAATATCTCTTTTATGCATAACCTTCATAATAGGTGGATGTCAAAATGAGGGAAAAGGGCTTCCTAATATAAAGATCTAGGGCAGAAACCCCTAGAAAAGGCTGACATGGGAGCATTAAATCCCAATTAAACTTAAACCCTATAAATGGACCTAAATTAAATGCAATTTAAGAGTCTACCATTTTGAAACCCGAATCAACCAACCCAAAAGTGGGAAAAAGAAACTTTCCAAAGTTTGATATCCTCAAACTCCTTGAAATTTAAAATTCGACCTAGGGTCAAGGATGAGGTCAAACCTGCCCTAGGTTAGGGTTGAGGTTATCCTTGATCTAGGTTAGAGTTGACGTCAATCTTGACCTAAAAGGTCATCCTTGACCCAAAAAGTCAAAGTCATCAATTTTATAGAGAAAGTTGTTAGAAAGAGGCTAGAAATGGAGGGAGAGAAGCATAACAAGGGAAAAACAACCAAATCCATGAAAAGACCCATTCAAGGTGCTTAACATGACCCTAGACCACTTACTCAAAGGGCTAAACACTATTAACATGGAAGTGCTTTCATTTTAAGATGATACAGTAGGCTATTTTCTTGTCTCCTTCATAAATGATTTTTTAAACTTGAAGGCCTACTTTTTTTCTTAGTGTTAGGAATTTTTGTTGTAATGAATTTCATCAAAGACCAAATTGATTACAATTTAGAAATATTTGCATATATTTTTTCATTTACTGATACTTACAATTCATGTAGCAAGTTTTGAATATCCAATCAAGTCAAGCTTGTGTTGCCCGTGCTTTTGTTTTCTTGCTTTGGTTGCCTTTAATATGTCAGGCAACCTATTTAAAGTTTGAAATATGTTATATCACACAAGTATTAAGAGTATTTAGTACATAATTTAATTCTTAAGATTATGGTATACATTATTTCCTTGGGTGGTACTATTTCTCCATCAAGTCTTACGCTTTTCTTAGTGGCATCCTTTTTGAGATTCTCCCACTCATTAATAGGAATATGGGGGGACGGGGGGGGCTCATAATAAGGGTTGTGTTCCATTTCGATCATGTAGCTGTACCTAATATACTTCAAATCTTGGCCTAATTTCTCAAGGAGCCTAAGATTTTAAAAGATGTTGGGTCCAAAAAGTGTTATCATAGCATCAATGAGTTTATCTTTTAACTCTTTACCTTATAAATTCTACCTTTTAAAAAAAAAAGTTGTTAGTGTAAGGAAACTTGGCAATAAAGAATATAACCGTTTCCACATAACCCATAATAAATCTAAAATAAACACAGAATTAAAATCCACATGCAAGAGAATAGACAACATACCCACAAAATTGTGACACAAGATATAACCTGGGAAACCCTCATTGAGGGAAAAAACCCAGCCTCCAAAAGCATCCATCACCATGTATTATTCAGCAAAAATATCATTGTCATACAACCATGGAAGCCTTCATGGCCATAGCCACAACCGAGAAAACTATGTGAACAAGCATGAATCCACACATCCCATGCCATGCTTCCAACCTTCACAAATGCTCCCCTGGCTAACCTGTCAAGCCTTGTCCCACTTGACTCTTGCCTTTTTTCTTCTCCTTGTCACTCTCTCTCTCTCTAAAACAACTACCCTTGTGGCTGCTTATATAGTAGCAAGTCCCACAAAACCACTAAGTGGTATTACATAAACCATGTGCTAAAACCATGTGCTACCTAACCCATTGACCCCACATTTAATATTGGGCATTTAATTCTTTTCCCCAATATTAAATAATTACATGAAATATTTTCACAATGTTACAATACAACTCATCAAGAATATTCCATGGGAATCTTTACATGTTGCACGTCCATCTAGGCACAACATTACATAATAAAAATAAAATAATAAAATAACAATATTATGCAATGTGTGCAACACCCATTATCTCAACAATTAGATCCATAAATGAATTGAAGCTATTTTTTATTATACTTGAAGAAATGGATCAAAGGAAATTTGATCTAGCAATGAAATCAAAATATGATACCTTGTGCGCATGGTAGGCCCAAATATGCACAAACATTCATCATTAAGTTTTTCATAAAATAGATTATTCCCTACGAAGTAATAATGGGATTAGTAGTTATATCAAGGGAATGCATGCGAGGTTGGTGCATTTGATTATGAGTATAAGATTGTGTAAGAATTTTCCTTACAAAAAAATTCACCCAAGACCAAGGAACTCAAGCACAAGCACAATAGTAGACCAAAAGAGTATGATCAGAATAACAATATGATATTCAATTCAATGTGAAAGTACACTAGGAGTGTCTGTATATAAATGCCTCTGGAATGCTTCTAGAATGCCTAGAAATTAGCATACTATTAAGTCTTACAACCAAGCACATTTCCACCAAGAGTGGATCATCCTCCATTTAGCATAGGAGTAAGTGCAATGATAAAAGAATAAGCCTAAAAAGATGTAGCACAAAAAATTATGTTCTAGACACCATGTGCTAAAATAGGAGGGTAAATAACTATGTTGTCTACATGACAGCTTAGTTAATTATGCAAACTTCAGTGTTCTAGACACCCTGTGTTAAAATAGAGTTTCTTACTCTAATGTTGTCAACATGAAAACTCATAAGAGTATGCAAACTCCTAAGTGTCTTACCTAAGAAATAATAAAACAATGCATTGACCTAAGTAAACTTAAGTAAAATGTAATAAGTAAATACTTATTTACACCAACACCCCCCCTCCCCCACCCCTTAAGTGCAACTTAGGGGAATGCACTTAAGCTTACAAAAGCTAGAATGAAATGCATAATGGGTCCCGGCTACTAGGCCATGTTAGGTACCCATGTACAAAAGTGCAATGCAATCTCTCATAATGTGGAAAAAGAGGGAAAACCTCATGGGAAAACCCCTCCCCCAAAAAGAGAGATGAAAAATCAAGATGCATGGATGGATGGAGTAATCAAGACCCCCTCATTACAACATACATTGAGTATATACAAAAGAGAAGTATGAGAAGAACACAATCCCAATAGAGGAAAATGTCTCCCCCACAAGAGAGAGAAGAAGAAAGGAGACAAGGTAGTCCCCCCCCCCCCCCCGCCCCCCAAAACAAAGAATGTTGATTAGTGATAGCTGCTCCAATGTAGAAGCTAATCCATGACTTCTGAATAATTTTCTTCCCCTTTGGAAGAAATAATATCATAGGTATGTATGATATGCTTCCCCTATGTGTAGAAAGAATCCCAAAGATCAATGATGCCTCTGAAACCTGCTCAATTGTCCCTGTATCGATACTGACTGTCACCCCTTCCAATACTGCTAAAAAGAACATGGTTGGATCTAGCAAGGATGAATGTAGAACATATTCCAAAGAACTAATTTTCTCCTCGAATGATAAAGAGACCTCATGTAACTACTATACATAAGGATCCACAATCATATCAACCTCTGAAGACTGATCATGTAGAGAATGGATAGGTGGATTAGAGTGAGCCCTCACAACAACTAAAGAAGGATCATCATCATTAAAGAGAAGATGTATATCATCAATGATGTCTCCCAAATTTTCTATGTGTGACTCCATGAACAAACCTAAAATATCTATCAAGAAGTCATCTACTGATGTTGGAGCTAGAAGATGAGGTGTACCCTATTTTTCTAGACCTATCACAGTAGCAATCCATGTATTTGGAATGCACTGATGATGTGACCACAGACTATAATTGTCAATAGGATCCCACATATCTAAATCTATTGAATCACTATCGTTGGTGTCACTATCAATTTCCATAATGCATGAAGTGCAAAGAGGAGTAGAGGACAAGACGGGTGAAGTTTCCTCAAAGTGAACATTCCTCTCTATAAAGATCTCATGTGTCTTAGGATCCATAAGTCTATATGCCTTAACACTATCATCATATTTGATGAAAATACAAGGCTTAGGTGGTGGTGCCTTACATTCCCTGGAAGAGATGTTTGCCCACGCTGGACAACCAAAGACTCTAAAGTGTTTCACAACTAGTTTTCTACTGCACCATGCCTCAAAAGGAGTATTTCCATCTAAGGCATTATGAGGAGACCTATTAAGTATGTGATTGGCACTACTTATAGCTTTGACTTCAAGTATAGGATCAAGAGACTTGGCTTGTATCATGAAACTTGCCATAGACTTAAGAGTTTGTAACCTCAATGCTGCAGCATCTATCTTGTGCGGATTGAATGTTGGTGGATTCTAAAGATCAATACGCTCAAGTTTGCAAAAGTCTTTAAGTCTTGTGTGCACATATCTTCTTTCATCATCCATTCAAATAAATTTGATGGCTTTCCTTGATTGCTTTTCAAAATGAGTCTTGAAGGTTAGAAACTTGTCAAACACTTCATTCTTATGATCAAGAAAGTAAACCCATGTGTAGCATGATAAGTCATCAATAAAAGAGAGTATAAAGTGGCCTTGGCTAACTAATGTCACTACAAAAAGACCTACTAGTACCATGTGAACCAACTAAAGAACAACTAGCACATTTGAAAACTTCCCTTTATCAAACTTCTCTTCTAGATGCATATCCAATAAACATGTTGAACATTCACCTTTGGAAAAGTTGATTGTAGGTAGACCTTTGACCATATATTTGAGAAAAGTTGATGAAGATAGTAGAAGGCAAGATGTCCATATCACTCATACCATAATTTGGTTTGTGAATGAGATTGAGTCAACAAGGCATGTGAGGGAGACTTAGGCACAAAGTGGGAGAAATAATACAACCTTGTGTTATGATTAACTTTCCCCATGGAAACCAATGAATCATCTTTGAGAGTGTGCACCATTACTAAATCTAGAAGGAACTCAATTTTATTGTCATCTACATAGTGAGTGATTTGTTAAACTATGAGGAGATTAGAACTAAGGTTAGGAACATAGAGAATGTCTTTGAATTCGCCATTTTCCATCTCCAAATGTCGTTTCCCTTCAATTTCCATTTTTTTTTTTATCTCCTACAAAGATGTGTGGTACTTTAGACTACTTCAATGAAGAAAAGTCTCCTTTTGGAGAACCCATATGATATGAGGCACTAGACTCAAAAATCCATTCCACTGAAGAACTTGAGTTTTCCGTAAGTGCTTGCCCTTGCCCTTTGAATTTGAAGATGAAGATAATTTCTCCTTATAAGCATTAGGTAGTGGAACATTGTGTTTCTTCATGATGGTTGTTAACTCATCAATCTTTTTATGATAACACTCATGTTCATCATGACCCAACTTCTTGCAATAGGCACACTTTTTCTTCTCTTTATTAGTGTTCCCCTTCTTGTTTGGATTCGAGGAAGACTTGCCTTGTTGATTTGATGGTGGTGTTGTCTTTTTTGTATCCTATTGTGTGTTATTTTTCCACTTCTTATTCTTGCCCTTTCCTTTATTTGAAGTTTGACTAGCTAAATTTTGAGAACCCCCATTATTTGCCACTAATGTCTTAGACTTGGGTGAATTGAGAATCCCCATTGATTGCAACTTCTTTTCTTTTTCATCCAATAGTTGAGCATAACGATCAAAAGTGACTTTCTGATAGGCAGCCCCTAATGTAGTCTTTTTGGTGTTATAAGAAGAAACAAATGTGGAGCACTAAACTGGAAGCTTATTATGAATGAGATAGATTAACCTATCATCTTTAATAGGACTACCACTATCATTAGGCTTCGTTCTTAATTCATTCACCTTTATGATAAAATCTTGTATGGAATCAAATGTCTTAGGATCTAGGGAGACAAGCTCATCTTCAATTTTGTAAACATTCTCCTCAGACACTTTACCATACAAATTTTTGAGGGCATCCCAAGCATCCTTGGATGTCTTATACTTCTTGATCTGATAAAGGATTTTCTCTTCAACCCCCAACATAATATCACCTAGGGATATCCTATCTACAAATTTTGAAGCATTAATTTCACTTTTAGATACTTATTCACATGTTGGTTTAGGAAGGGTACCATCTACATATTAAGAAACTTCATTATGCATTAATTAGCACCACATTTTAATAGACCATGTAGCATAGTTATGTGGTGTTAATTTTGAAAACTTAAAATTTCCCATGATGCAAGAAATGAAAGAAAACAGTAGGAAAAGAGGAACACAACACCAAGAAACACCCCCCCCCCCCACCCCCCCCCCCCCCACCCCCCACCTTTTCACTCAAACAACAAATACCCCTAATGAAAGATTTTGGCACTTTATACTTAGTGCATTTACAATAGCCACTTGCCAATTTTTGCCTTAGTGGACTTTTGATTTTTCTTTTTTACAACCTCCTTATGGAATACAAATCTGGAGCTTTACAATGTACAACAATTTTGAAGCAATACAAAGTAAAGAAAGGATCTATTTCTAAAAGTGATTTTTTTTTCCACACAAGCCTATAATTTGATTGTAGATCTAGAAAGTAGATGAAAAATAATGCACTTTCAAAAAAAATAGAACTTCATTTTGAGTCCAAATGAGCCCTTATGGAGCAATTAAAGTTGTAAAATGCAGGATTAGATAGGTACAGTCACTAAAAAATACAATTTCTGACAAAATCATGCACCAAAACTAGAAAACAATTGTACCACTAAAATTTTTAGGAAATTCTAGCCAAAAATAAAATAAAAATTGCACCTAATTTGGAGCTCAGATGATTGAGATATGGTCTCCCAAAGTCAGACTATCAAATCAAAAATGAATCTAAAGAGGGGTCTTATCATCAAAAGATGAGTTTAAATTTGACAATCAAATGACCATCACAGTTGTTCAAATTTTCTTGGAAATGATGATCATATGATTATCAAATTTAAGACAGGCAAATGATGATGTCAGCAAAAATGGCCCTTGGCTAACATGGTAGGGTCGTACATTGACATGGAAACTGTATGGATAGTATGAATGGCTTTCATAGCAACACATGTCATATGATTCGGTAGTTGATGTGGTTGTATGACTGATTATGTGGGCATTTGACATGTCAGTATATCTTATTGAGTTGTCCAATGACTTAGATGCTTTGTTGGCACCTTATGTGGTGACGTGTGATAGTCTGGAGACTTGCCGCATGTTGTACGATGTGTTAGCCTATTGCTACATGGAGGGTAATACAGTAGCAATAGAAAAATATCCAATGTCAGAAGCTCAATTGACACGGTGAAGTAACTATCGGGAATGAAATTGTTGGGAGTTATACATTGTCCCAAGAGGTTGGACGGCCGCCAGGGACTAGGATATTAAAGAATAGGAGCTGGTGATGATGCCAGAAGAACTTTGATAGAATTATGCTAAAATTTCCTTTTTCCAGGTTGAATTTCATGGGTTTAGTCTCATATTGTTTGTGTCATTGGGATGTGAAATGTATAATAGCCCAAACACCCAATGCAATAACAACAACAAGGCTATTGGTCTTTGGTTAAGTCCACCAAATTTGTGTTGGCTAGACCGTGTGTTGGGGCCAAATTGCTATTAAGGTTTATGTTAGATATTATGTACCATCTAGAATTTGAATTGTCAAAAGTTACAGAGCCACCAATTAATTAGATATTTTAAGGATCAGAATGAAATATTCCATGCAGGGCCAGGATTTCACCACCCGATGCTTGCAAAAAAAATTCTCTGAAAGCCAAATAGGTTGAAGTTTTTTTTGAAAAATTCTAGAAATTTAAAAATAATTACAGAGAAAAAATAATTACAGATTTGAAAAAAATAATTGCACAGATTTAATAGATCATATCAGATTTGCAAATCAGGGACTTTAGGTGCTGGTTTACAAAAAAAAATTGACTATGGCCCAATATAGGAAAATTTATAGTTGATTTTCACTTAATCAACATTCTGGACACAATGGCGAGGTCCATTTTGGCTCTAGATGCTCCCAATGATTGCAATACTCCAAATTTGAATCGATGTGTCCTCAGAAAGGTGAAGCAAGAGTAATCTTGAATAGCTATGTGAAGAGAAATTCCCCAAGCTTTGATACCGTGTAAGAATTTTCCTTAGGGAAAAATTCACCCAAGACCAAGGAACTCAAGTACAAGCACAATAGTAGACCAAAAGATTATGATCAGAATAATGATATGATATTCAATTCAATGTGAAAGTCACTAGGAGTGCCTATATATAAAGGCCTATAGAATGCTTATAGAATCAACATACTATTAAGTCTTACAACCAAGCACTTGTCCACCAGGAGTGGATTATCCTCCATTTAGCATAGGAGTGAGTGTGATGATGGGAGGATAAGCCTACAAAGGTGTAGCATACAAAATTATGACACTATGTGCTGCAATAAGAGTGTGAATAACTATCTTGTCTACATGACAACTCAGTTAATTATGCAAACTCCAGTGTTGTAGATACCATGTGTTGAATTAGAGTTTCTTACTCCAATGTTGTCAACATGACAACTCATAGGAGCACACAAACTCCTAAGTGTCTCACCAAAGAAATAATAAAATAATGTATTGACCTAAGTAAACTTAAGTAAAGTGTAATAAGTAAATACTTATTTACACCAACACATTATATATTGAAAGAAAGGATCAATCTTTAAAGTATCTGGACGTTCAGCTACTCTTAGGGTAAGTTCATCTTCATTACTCATGAGCAATTGATCATAATTTTTTATGGTTCTTGTACATCTATAATGAGTACATATAAGAATGTCCTCATCACCTCCTACATAATATGAATCCAATATTACAAAATGCCCCCTAAGAAATAATAGTTCAAGTGAAATAAACACATGAAAAATAAGATAGAAAAAGAGGAATCTACTTAACACTAGGTGTTGTCATTGCATCTATATATGGCCATGCTATGTGTTGCTGACATTGAATTCAATGTTACCTATGTGGTTATGTTCCTCATAAAAGGTAATGTACTGAACTTAGGATCAATGTGAGGTGCTGAAAAATAAGATTTTTAGAGCATACAAATATATTGAACACCATGGACAAGATTGTTAGAGCTACTAATTTTTATTTTTTTTTAGCAAAACACAAGTGTAGGATAGAACATGTGACATACTTGAACCACCTAAAGTATCTGCATATGGGGCACACCCCTTTAACCTATTCACATCCTCTATAAAAATAACACATACATATTTTATTTAATGACATAAATAAAAGAGTTTACTATAAAAACAATTATTGAAATTTTGTTATAATTAAAACTACATTAATACTTACTATATAAGTTTGAACCAGGTGCATCAAATCATCCTCTCTCACCTGTATTTGAGGATTTTGAGGTTGAATTGATGCATATTGAGTAAAATCTCTTGATAATTCATGAAGGACCTTTTGCAGTCTAGACAAAAGATCTGCGACTAGCGCAAAATCAATAATGAATGGATCCTACTCATCCTATAGCTCCTCATGGACTACTTGTTCCTTTCCCTATTTCTTATTAGCAATCATTTGTGAGAACAATATTATTAGCACAATATTTAAAATCAATCCAAAATAGTAGTGAAGAATAAAACATAATAAAAAATACACATTAACATATTCCCTTTATCTAATTTGTACAACAACAATGAGTTTTACCTATCAAGAAGAAGAAGTCCCATAAGAACCATCATAACCATGTGTATCATGCGATTGTTGACCCATACTATACAGCCTTGTATTTCAAAATAAAATCAATAAGACATGTTAAAACTCTTGTGTTCTTATTCTAAGTTAGCAAAAAAAATTAATAATTTAATGGTTTGTTGGAGTCATTGGCTGGAGTTGATTTAAAATGTGCATAGCATGTACCACCTTACCCATGATAGTATTTTTTCTATATCTATGTGATTCAAATTGTAATCAATAAGAAGCTCTTCACCTCCATGTATTGATTTTATCACACATACAAATACGTGATTTCCATCGCATGCCTCAAATATGTAATTGGGTTTCTTCTCAGTTGATGCAAGTCATGTACTATTTATAAAACTTGTAATATTCCCTAATGATTTTGGCCTTCCATCAATGTATATAGCTACTATTTTACTTTGTTCATTGACTTTTTGTTGTATATAATTTGCCACGAGTGCATACCTACACATACTTTTTTTATATCTAATAATTTGCATCCAACTGCAGTAATCATACCAAGGTCTGACATACTCCATCAATTCAATAAAAAAAATTTAAGAGACCTTTATGCCATCCATGGAAAATAGGCCGAAACCATGTAATGAGGATGGTGCTATGTGATATATCCTCTCTCTAACACAAAAAATAATGTTTATTAGAGGAAGTTCATTGGGGACCCATTGTTTCTATAGATGTTTGTATCTAAAGGGCACATCATAGTCTCCTTTTCTCTCATCATCATAAGAACATGACCCCCCTTGAGCAAGGAAACATTTCATGCACTTATTGAATTATTTTTTGATCTTTTGACCTCGATTTGATCTCCTTGATTTAGACATACTAAATGTCTTACTTTCTTCTTCCATTCCTACATTTTCCTCACTGGAGGAAGACAAATCTAACAAATACCTATCCTTTGGTACTTGCACTCCATGAAATGAGAGAGATAGGTGGCAATAAGAGAGCTATTTTATATTGGTTAAAAGACATTAATCTCCATGGGGTGTATTGACTTATACCTGATAATCCATGAGACTGTGTGGGATTCTTGTTAAAGGGCTTTGGGTTTCTACATAAGTAAATCAATTGTCTTATGTTAACTAAAAAATTCATGATACATATACTCAAAATTAAATCCAATATTAGAATCACATATGAATTATAAACATTAAAAGGTACATGACAAGTTAATGAGATTAATCATCAATATATCAAGAACTCAATATTGAATAGCATAGGCAATTGTCACATGATTGTACATTTCATTCATGTGATTAATAATCAAACCCTCTTTCAATATTATCTAATCAAACCCCCCTCCCCATCATTGATATTCTTCTTCTACCATATCATCATCAGGATCATCAACATCATCACCATCACTATCCTGGTCATTGTCATTATCGCCATCATCATCATCATGATTAGTAACATCATCATCATCTTCAAAAAAAAAAAAAAATTGCATTAGGAATGTAATCGACTAACTCGATCGATCTTAATCATCATCTACACCATCTTCCACTTCTTCCTCTTCCTCAATATCTTCTTCTTCCATCATATTTTACTTTATCGACCTTCTTCTTAGATCATGTGACCTAACTACAAATGACCAACCCAGTTTATGTAGAACCTCTCAGTAAAACATCTTCTCACATTGGTTTGGAAGAACATAGGGCTCATCCCAAACTAAATCAAACAACCTTGTATTAATCATTGGAAATCCATTCTCATGCTCAATAATTGTTCTATTAGGATCATTTTTATTGAGTCATAGTCTATACTATTTGATGATGAAGATAACTAATTTAAAGGAATTAAAGTCATAGTCAAGTATATCAACCAAATGCCATAGTATCAATTTTGAGACTCTCAAGGATGTAAGCCATTTCTAAATGAAATATTGGTCACCTCGAAGATTGCACTTATCCCAAAATCACAAGTTGTGTCATCCAAATTTTTGATGCAAAATTTATAACTGTTTCATAACATAGCCTTGTGGTGTTTCACCTACAATAATTTCAAAAATGAATAAATTATTGCATCACGAGTTGAAAACACATACAATTGATTAACAAATTTATAAGTACCTATAGATCTCTTAAACCATATGTTAAATCTATTTCCTTTTGTGCAACATTGAATCTCCATTACAATGATCTTGTATAACTAATGAAGACATGGATTCCCATTTTAATCAATGACTAGAATGTTAACATCATTCAATCCATGCTGTCATCCAATCTTGATTGTTTGCAATAAACAAATGTATTGCATCCCACTCGTTATCAACTGTACAAAAGTAAATAGATGACTTATGATAGATTAATTTTAAAGACTAAGAATTAATTAACTACAATAACATCTCATTATTTATTACCTTTCACTTTCCTTAATCTATTATTCCCCACCAAGTACTCCCCTTCAAATTTTTTAATGGAATTGAGATCCCAAATGTGATATATATGGGTCTTTGCTACAAGATTAGGAAGATATTGAGTAACATACACCATAATCTAGTATACCATATATCCCTTAAGCATAGAACTCTCAGAATGTACTTTTTCTCATACCAAACCCTTCAAAAATTTCAAGTGTCTCTCTACCATCCACATTGACTTACTATGTATAGGTCCACACAATTCAATCCCCTAAACTTGGTGTATGAGGTAGTGTTCTTGTGCATTGAAAAAAGTTGAAGGTAAACACTTTTGAATTTCACACATTAGTTGAGGACATCTTTTCTTCCAATATTTTGTACCTTCTTTATGGATTTCTTTAGATGATAACCACCTACAAGGGATTCAAGACAAAATATATATATAAATACGAAACTTTACAATATATTACTTGTTTGATATTATTGTTTGATAAATTGAACAAATATCACTACTTAACTCATGAATTTTCCAAGATCATATATCACTTGTTTGATATTACTGTCAAAGTTTTCTGGGAGCAATAGGGGTGGTACATACTTCAACAATTGTCAATTGATCATTTCATTCTTTTCTAACATAATATAATGAATATTAAATACAATTCCACAAATATATTGTAAATACAAAATATTGTATGAGATTTCTTATATTTGTAGAAATCCTATTGGAAATCAAATTTTTCATATGACTTCTTTTATGGCATTACTTTGTTGCTTCGTTAATAACCAAGGAAGGGCACTTGCATTAATGTTGTCTCCATTGCTATATGATTCAATGATATTTTTTAATTGTATGATTGGAATCATAAACATCACTACAAATTTTGGCAAGCTTTTCTTTGTCATGCCTTCCATCCAATATTTTCCACAATGTCTCTGTAACATTCTTTCCAATATGCATAGTATCAAACAAATACAAAATTTGTAGCTACTTGTAGTACGAAAGCCTACTAAATTATCTAGGATAACATTTTAGTCCCTTTGGGAGGTCGTTAGTGATTCCTTGACGACCTTCACGATCATTAATTACATAATTAGCCAACAAAACACAATCTTAATATATAATTTCCAAACATAAACCATTAGGTGAAGTGATACTACCACAAATTATATTAAATTCCAACTGTCATAGGTGAGGTGTCATTCTTAGTGGCTTTGATGTAGTCTCTTCTTTCCCATTGAAAAGATGTTTTTGACACTTTGATATTTATGATTTCTATAGATGAAGTGCCTATACTCATCAAACACCTACTTTCTTAAACTTTTGGAATTATGAGATTTCATCTTTGGACCACACATTGGACATGCAAATTTTTCCTTTGTTTGAAGACCTATAATATAAAGATACAATTGGTTTAAATATGTTAATTTTTAGAATTAGAATTATCATGTAAAACTAGAATTCACCATTACATACCACAAAAAGTCTCAACCCTAGGGCATCATAAATTGTTCACACAAATAGTGTATGAATTGAAACTATTTTTATCCAATTGGTCTAGAGATATCATACATAGTGAAACCATTCCATAACACCAACAACTTGTTGATAAGAGGCACAATATATGCATTCATATCTTTTACTTGGTACTTACCTAGTTGAATGAACAACAACATCATATGATTATTGTGGTCATTTCACTCCAAGACTTATAATTACATGTAGATAATTATAAAACAATAAAATATCTGGAACAATAATTGCCAACATAATTTTCTCCCTCTTTATTGACATCCATGGTGGAAGGTTATTGTTGATAACAAAAATAGGCCACACAAAGTAAATAAATCTCATCTCTTAAATGGATTAGCACCATCAACTGCTAGAGAAAGCCTAAGATTTTGAGGTTCTTCTTTAAAGTGTGGTCATTTTTCCTCTATTTCCATAAATGTTGAACCATTTGCAAGAATTCAAATAATGTCATCTCAACTTCTATTACATAGATGGTAATCCATAAATTGTACCAAGTTCATAAATCGTGCCAAGCTACTACACCTAAATAATCATTTAAGATGTGGAATAATGGGGATGCAATGAAGAACCTTGCAAGGCACCTTTTTTCACTTGATCATCTTGATGTCTTCTTGTATGGCATTTAGGGCATTCTATTGCAAATTTGTGTTCTTTATCATAAATAACATGATTTCGAGACAAGTGTTTATTGCTTGATACTCAATTCTAATATGTTTCATAGTGGCACATAATTCTTGGTACAAGCAAAGGAGAACATTTGATGGTGCTAAAAAAAACTCACATATTGATCTACAACAAAAAAAATATAAATTGTTAATATAAACAATCTTAAAGATACATGTTTCACCTTTTATAGACTATAATGATATATATGACAAACCTTAGCATACGTGACATTTTTATGTTGGATAAACCATTCATAACCTTCAAATTCAACAAAAATAATACAATAGAGAGAAGATTTGATTGGGATTCTTCATAAAGGGTCATATTTTCGTTCTCAAGTAGAGGTATATCATGGACAAGATCAATGTCATCCTCATCATAATCATTATCATCAGCAACAACAATAACATTAGCACCAGTACCAAATGTGTCATGGATCAATGCATTCATACCATCATATTCAAATGTATTTTCTAGCACATGATCATCATCTTCCATGGGGTCTTAATCTTTAGCTTCAATACTCACACTTCCATGTTCCTCCAAGTTGTGGTAGTCCATATCACGTGGTACCCTAGGGAGATCGACCTATATAAAAATGATGATAATCAAACCCCCCTTCAATGTGATAGTTCTCCCTACAATGTCCCTTAATTTTTTTATTTTGATTCTTCTTGTCTTTAAGTTGTTACAACTCTTGCAAGGATAATAACATTTGGCATCGCCTTCTCTTTGAAAGTTAGACAACAATCTAGCGATTGTCTCCCTATATTGATAAAATTCCCTTGCATTATCTAACATGATCCTTCTTCATAGGAATAACTTATTCTTGTACCCTTATTGAATTAGTTGTACTTTCTAGATCTATCATTGATAACCATTTCAGCATATACATTAATATTAGAGAGAAAACCTTGAAAAATAATTTGGACATGGGTGTACTTAATATTTTATATCTACACATATGCTTTTGAAAGAAAAAAAATTGGTGTACTTAATGTGTATATCTAAAAAATAAAATTAGACATATGTACTTAATGTTTATATTTGCACATATGGTTTTGAAAGAATTTTTTTGGTGTAATTAATGTGTATATTTGCAAAAATATTGGACATGTACTTAATGTTTATATCTTCACATATAGTTTTGAAAGAATAAAATTGGTGTAATTAATGTGTATATCTGCAAAAATATTGGACATGTTACATACTTAATATTTATATCTGCACATATGGTTTTGAAAAAAAAAAAATTGGTGTGATTAATGTATATATTTGCAAAAATATTGGACTTGTTGTACATAATGTTTATACCTACACATATGGTTTTGAAGATGGTAGAATTATTGAACAAGGTAGTCTTTTAGAACCTACTTTGCATCTACTAATTACATTAGAACTGTCTAAATTCATATTTTAAATAATTATTACTATAAAATAATATACTTATAAAAAACTAACATAAAACAAAAAATTTCCCAATCACATTCACCTCGCTCAAATTCACCATTATTCTTTTTCAACATCCCACCTTTGCATTTCATCCCTACTCATCATAGTCATCTTTCTAAATCTTTACCCTAACCTCTTTCCATTGGACCCACCCCTTCCATCCATTCACCCCATATCCTCCATTCCACCCCCATCCACATTTTTGGGCCTTTTGCCTTTGGTTTAAAATGACACCTAGTATCACATCATCTATCTTTTGCATGATTTCATTTTATTATTTTCATGTATTTTTTATTCCTACTTGATTTTAATTCTCCATAACACACATATTCATGATCAATATAACTTTCTATGTATTGGCAACCCTTTAAAAATGTTAAATAGAACATTATTATGTTTGTAATTGTGTATATTTACATCAATCTATATGCACATGGTGTAAGTCATCAAGATTCATCGTGTCATTGTGCATGATGCCTATGTTATAGGAATATTAGGTTTATCTTTGCCCAAGATGTTACTTTGATAGTATTCATCATTTGTCATCATCAATCCCCTTTCTTTCTATTCTATTGTTTTTCTTTCTCATTCATGTATTTCCATCCCACTTAATCTCATCTATCTTCTATTAATAGGTTGTACCACAATAATTTTCATAACCATCATGATACCTCATCATTTAACAACCCTCAAAAATAATAGATCACCAAATCGAAGTATTCAAGAAAAAAAAATTAAAATGTCAAATTCACATCCATTGTAGACTTTATATCAACCATTGTATGTTCACCATCATTTAGATCTAAAAATCTAACATTGTACATCCTTTAAGCTCTTACATCACTTTAGCATCCTTCGTAGCCTCCTCCAACTTTCAAGAGACCCCCTTGGCACCATCCATCTTCATAGGTCAAGTGAAGGGCACCATCATGATCTCAACGCATCAACTCTATTCTTCAAGAAAACTAAGAAAACTTACCATTTTAAACCTCACCATTCCTTTTACTTATATTCTTATTTGAAATGACCATATGTCTCTTGACACCAATTTTAAGAAAGTGAAAATTCAAACACCCACCATTCACTCAAACACGTCTTTAACACACTTGTCGGACCATATATGTGTGATCATTCTTGTCCCCACTCCTCGCACACACATAAGTTTGAGAATAATAACTCGAAGGAATATTACAATTGACCTCATTTCTTAATTGTAACTCATTGGTCCATTTCTCACTCAAATGTGTGAGTGCCCTCTTGACACATGTCATCTTCATGCTCATACATGTGTAAGCATGTTTGATCCTTATAAGCTTTATCTTCAACTTTCTCACATCTTATTTCATTTCATAATTTGATAAATCATTATCTATTGATAAGACTATTTTATTCTTTCAAAAGGTAAAGAGAGGCTTTTTGAAACAAGTTAATCTAAATGACCTATGAGACCTAAGTTGTTTTATTATGAGGCCAAAACCCTCCTTTTTAAAGCATTGTTGGTAACTAAGCTTAAGCCTATGTGTTTCTCTATGTATATCATGTCTCAACCTATCTGCCTTATTTAACAAGCTACAAGGCAAGCTACACAATTGCAATTTTAGACTTAGGAGGATAATGTATAAAAGCTATCAAATATTATTCATGTACTAAACATGTGATGAAGGGTGCTCCCCTTTACCATTAACTTATAACAGAAACAAAGTAACAACAACAAGTGCAAGAATAAAATATGGACTTCTTATTTGCACCACAAATGTGGAATTATAAAGTTGACAAGTACAATATGCTAACCCACATGGGCGCCTTCATTACAATAATCTACAAGACTAGCTGTGAACTATCACCCAGAGCTATCCCAGACAATGTTCGAGCTTTTCTTAATTAGGAAATTTTATACTGCCCAAGAAGGTTCTAAAAAATGAAACTTAATACCTGGGGCCAACATACCCTAACAATACATATAGAGTCGGCTAAATACATCTTTGACAATTATTTTAGATATTTTTGGTAGCCCAACTTTGAAAGGCCATAACTCACGAATCATTGCTTCGATTAGCTATTATAACCACTTTTCTAAAATGCTAGCTCCTCATCTACGAAATCAAAACCATGCAAGCACCCTTCCATCAAGTTTTCAAACCTCATCTAGACATTGTAAGACCTCCAATGGTGAGCCTAAAGATTTCTTCTACAAATTTTTCCACCAAAAATCTGCAATAGCTTCTTTGATACTTAAGCTAGAGCAATGAGATTTTTATGGTAGGCTTATAACTCTAAAATGAAACTTCTTATAGAAAATGAGAACATTCCGAGCTCATATGACAAACTTACTAAAAATAGCAAGTTCCCATAAATAGTAACCACCTTGTCTACTAGTCCTTATTAAAATAGAAATGACTGAAAAGAAAATATTTTGGGCTGATGCAAGATTTCTCTTACACCCAAGATGCTCCTGCATCAGATACCCGAGGTAATTTGAGAAGTGACTCTATCATGTCTCAAGTGTTCAAAGGAAAATCAAGATGATTAACCTCCTCCTTTTCTAACCATGATGAATCTTCAACTAGCCTCCCTTTCCATTTGACTAGGTATTCCTTGTAAGTTTTGTTCTTGGTACTTTTGCCAATATGATTGTCCAGTACCTCCTCAATCTCCTTTGTAGCAGAACTAGCTATTGGAATACTCCACTGCGCTTCTACAACTTCATCTCCATCACCCCCTTCATAATACTATATCAAATCTAAAATGTAAATACTGGTGAAATATTCAATTTAGCAGGCAACTCCATTTCATACACATTTCCAGAATCATGCCTTTTCACTATCTTGTATGGTCCAAACTTCTTTATCTTCAATATATTATATATACCCACTGGAAAATGCTCCTTTCTCAAATGAACCATGACTTCATCCCCAATTTGAATTCCTTATACCTCCTTTTCACATCTACCTTAGCCTTATACTGTGTATTCACCTTTATGATGTGCTTCCTCACTTCCTCATGGATGTTCTTAAAATATTCAACAAAATCTTCTACTTCAGCACTACTTACCTCTCATTTATCCAACTACCTCAATTCAGAAGCATTTATGAGACTACTCCCATATACAATCTGGAAGGGTGATTTACTAGTACTCCTGTTGATAGAATTATTATATGAAAATTCCACCTGTGGTAAAATCATATCCCATCCTTTTGGTTTATCTCTAACCAAGCATCTCAGCAAGTTTCCCAAACTGCAATTCATAGCTTCTATCTATCTATCAGTTTGTGGATGATGTGATGAACTGAACTTCAAATCTGTCTTCAACTTCTTCCACAATGTATGCTAGAAATACCCAACAAATTTGGTATCTTGATCTGATACTATACTCTTTGGCAAACCATGTCTCACAACTTCTCTGAAAAAAATCATGCTACATGAACAACGTCAGTAGTCTTCTTGTAAGGAATAAAATGTGTCATCTTTGAAAACCTATCAACCACAAAAAAAATAGAATAATGCCCACACTATGTCATTGGTAATCCAAGAACAAAATCCATATTAACATCCTCCCAGCTTTTATGGTATAGGTAATGGTTGATACAATCCTGTATTCTATTTTACTCCTTTCACCATTTGACATAGTTTGTAACTTTGTACAAACATTTTCACATCTTGTTGCAAATGTGGCCAATAATAATTCTCAACAACCAAAGCAATAGTCTTATCTCTACCAAAATGTCCAACCAATCCTCCACTATGTTTCTCCTTGATGAGATTCTCTCTCATTGAACTTCTGGGAATGCACAATTGGCTTCCTTTGAACAATATACTATCTTGGATCGTAAAATCCAACCACTTTGTCTTGTCAAGTGTAACACATTTTGTACAAGCCTTCCATGCTTCACCAAAATCAAGATCATCTGGATACAAATTACTGAGTTCCTTGAACTCAACCACCTCTATCTACATTTCTATTAGTAAAATTTGTCTTCTACTAAGAGCATCTGCAACTGTGTTAGACTTCCCACTCCTATGTTTCAAAAAAAATGTATAACTCTATAAAAATTCAACCCACTCCAAATGCCTTTGGTTCAATTTTCCTTGACTATTTAAATATTGCAAAGCTTGATGATTAGTATACAAAAAAACCTCCTTAGGAAGAAGATAGTGTCTCCACTTCTTCAATGCTTGAACTATAGCATAAAATCCCTAATCATAAATATAATATTTTCTTTTAGCTCTCACTAAAATAAGCAATAGGTCTACCTTATTGGCTCATAATAGCTCCTATTACAGTACCACTAGCATCACAGTCTACTTGAAACACCTTGTTCAAATCAAGAAGTGCTAAAATAGGCTTCTCAGCAACCTTCTATTTCAACAAATTAAAACTCCTATCTACTCCTACAATCCACTTAAATTCTTTCCTATTCCCTCTCATTGTTTTAGTTAGGGGTCCACAAATACTACTAAAACATCTGATGAACTTTCTATAAAAACTAGCCAATCCATGAAAAGATATTACCTCTGTCACACTCTTTGGAGTAGGCCATTCAAGAATAGCCTTCACTTTCTCTGTATCCATTTTTAGACCTTCTGTTGAGACTACAAATCCCAGGTACACCAACTCCTTCTTTACAAAACTACACTTCTTCAGGTTTATTAGCAACTTCTTTTCCCTCAACTTATCAAACACCTTGCATATATGGATCAAATGATCCTCCAATGTCTTACTAAAGATCAAAATATCATCTAGGCAAACAATAACAAACTTACCCAGAAACTCCTTCAGCACTTCATTCATGAGCCTCATGAAAGTGCTCGGTGCATTGGTTAGCCCAAAAGGCATGAGTAACCATTTGTACAATGCTTCTTTTGTCTTGAAAGTAGTCTTCCACTCATCACCTTCTTTGATACAAATTTGATGGTACCCACTCTTCAGATCTATCTTTTTGAAATACTCACCTCCACTCAAACAATCCATAATATCATCCATCCTTGGAAATGAAAATCTGTACTTGATTGTCATCTTGTTGATAGCATGAGAATCTGTGCACATCCTCCATTCTCCATTCTTCTTTGGTGCTAATACAACTAGTACTACACATGGACTCAAACTCTCTTGAATCAACCCCTTTTGCAACAACTCATGAACTTGCTTATTCAACTCTTCACTCTCTATTGGTGTCATTCTATGCGCTACCTTCTTTGGAAAACTAGCTCCTGGAACCAAATCTATCTGGTGATTGATCTTCCTCATTGGGGGCAATCTATTAGGTACATTATCTAATACAATATCAAAAAATTCTCCCAACATATCTACAACTTCTGCAAGTACCTCCTCTACCTCATCTTTACTATCTTTGGAATTATAAAAAAACACATATGCTCATGCTTCATACCTTTGAGAAACTCTTTTCCATCAACAAAACATATTCTGGTAGCACTAAATACCTTTTCTTCTTTCTCCTTCAATGGCTTTAGCTTATGTTTCACTCCATCCTTGGTTAGAGTGTAGGTATTTTCTCACCCATCGTATACAACATGTTTGTCAAATTGTCATGGCCTACCTAGCAACATATGACATATGTCCATAGGTATGATATCACACAGTACCTCATCCTGGTAGCTTCCAATCTTGAACTTCATTGAGTGTTGCTTATTGAGCATGACCCTGTGGTCATCTTACACCAAGGAAATATAGTATGGACACAAGTGTTTCTATCTCTTCAACTTCAACTTGGTAACCATCATTTATGAGGCCAGATTGTCAGTACTTCCACCATCAATGATCACATCACAACACTTATCTTCACATTTGCACCTTGTGTGAAACAAACTCCTTTGATCAAGTTCATTCTCACCACTCAGTAGGACTCTTCTATTAACTAGGACTTCTCCTCTTCAACATCTTCAAAATGTGAGGACTTGGCATCTTCATCAATATGTGCAACTCTAGCCTGGTCTTCTATTCTTCAATCTATCCTTCCTTGGCACTGGGTACATTCAAATATTCTATGCCCTTCTTCTCAGCAATGAAAACATTTCCCACAGAAGCCTCCTCTTCCAAATCCTTCTCCTTTGCCTCTTCCTCTCTGATCTCTATTGTTCTAATTATGGAAATGATTTGAATTGTTTCCCCTTTGGTTTTGATTGCTACTTCCAGCCTTAACCTTGTTCTTCTGATCATCATTACAACCTCCTTAAGATCATCTATCGGATCTTTTGTCGCGACCTCTTCTGCTATTCTTATTGTCAAACTTCTTGCTCAGTTTCTCCTCAACTTTTAGGGAAAATTGGTATGCCTTCTCAATACTGTTCATTCAAACTAGACTCAACTCATCCTGAATTCTTGGCATTAACCCATAAAGATAATAGGCCACTTTCTCCTTATCAGCTTCTACATCATCAATTCTAATGAGAACTCTTTAGTATACTCTTGAACAAATTTTCCTACTTGCTTCAACCCTTGCATTTTCTTCAACAGATCAAGCTCATAATCCATAGGAATGAATTGTCACTTCAGTTTAGCTACCACCCGATCCCATCTGGTGATTTTGTCCTTTCCCTTTCTATTTTGCTCCAATTGAACCTCCTACCACCAAATCTTCACATGTCCCTTAGTTTTTCCTTCACAAACCTTACCCTATTAGGATCTTCAATATCTTCATACTCAAAGTACTCCTCTTGTTCGTTGATCCAATTAGTCAACTCCTCTAGATTAAGATTTCCCAAAAATTTGGAAACTTCAAACTTAGGTCTTTTTCCAATCTTGGAGCTAGCCCTAAAAAGTCTCTCTTCCTCTAGGTTTAGAACTATCTCTGCTTTGGCATTTTCTTATACTTTGTTCTCATCCTCACTTTCATCTCTTATAGGAAGATTTATTCCTATGCACATTTGTTCTTCCAATGCTTGCATTTTTCTTTGGAGGGCTCTAAAACCCTCAAGTGTAACACCTATAGCTCTTCTGCCATGTTCTCTTTGTGGAGGCATTTTCATGCTTCCTCTAAAACCCTAGTGCAAAGTGCCTCATAATCAGCAATCTATCCACATGCTTAGCTTAAACCATAGTCTTGGTGCGAACCGCCTCACAATCAATGATCTATCCACACACTCAAGGACTCCAGCTCTAATACCACTTGATGAAGGGTGCTCTCCTTAATACCATAAACTCGTAACAAAAACAAAGTAGTAATAGAAAGTGCAAGAACAAAATATGGACTTCTTATTTGCACCACAAATGCAAAATTATAGAATTGACAAGTGCAATATGCTAACCCAGATGGGTGCCTTCATTACAATAATCTGTAAGATGAGCTACAAACTATCACCTAGAATTGTCCTAGACAATTTTTGAGCCTTTCTTAAATAGGCAATAATATGTTTCCCATGAAGGTTCTAGACAATGAAACTTGATGCCTAGGGCCGACAAACCCTAACAATACATATAAAGTCAACCAAATACATCTTTATCAATTATTTAGATATTTTGGGTAGCCCAACTTTGAAAGGCCATAACTCACGAATCGTTGCTCCGATTGGCTATTATAACCACTTTTCAAAAATGCCAACTCATGATCTATAGACTCAAAATTGTGCAAGTGCCCTTCTGTCGAGTTTCCAAACCTCATTTGGGCACTCTAAGGCCTCCAATGGTGAGCCTGAAGATTTTTTTTGTAATTTTTTCCACCAAAAATTCACAATAAATTCTCTTATACTTAAGATGGAGCAATAAGATTTTTTTGGTAGTCTTATAACTCTAAAATGAACCTTCCTGTAGAAAATAAGAACAATCTAAGCTCATATGACAAACTTACTAAAAATAGAAAGTTCCCATAAATAGTAACCACCCTGTCTACTAGTCCTTATTAAAATAGAAATGACTGAAAAGAAAATATTTTTGGGTAATGAAAAATTTCTCTTACACCTAGGATGCTCTTGCATCAACATGTATGCTACAAAATGAAAAGAAAATAGAAAAAACTAGCTGCCTAACCCTTTTTTCATATATTGAACTTATGTGGATGGTTATTTCCTTTTGCAAGTTTTATTACAAGTGAAAATTCTTAATTGCATATGTGTGGTGTAGGTTTAATGGATAAGTTTGATTAGATCTAAGTTATGTTTTGTGGCAGATTACTGGATTTGGCTTGTATATTGATGACTTTAAAACTGGAAGAGATGTTGTTGCTTACTATGGAACTGGATCGACTCCCTAACGTAGCTCACATGTAAAAGAAGATGAATAGATTCCATTCATAGATTTTCTTATAAATTGTAGGGAAGAACCACTAGTAATAGAAAAGGTTGTGTCATCCTAGGCATGAGAATCGAAGCAACCAATCTATATTATATAAGATACTAATATTCATCTCCTAATCTATAAATAGAAATAAAATAGATACACATGTTCATATTTTTATGAGATAGACATTTAAAAATCCAAATATCCACAAATTAAAAAATCATAAAAATAATAAATAAGTATAATATGATAGATGTACATTTGTGCACTTGAAATTGTTCTAGTGGTGAATAAAGAAATTATGATCTTAAAAATGTGTACAAGTATGGATGCATAAGTTTAGGGGAGAGCTATGACACATGGAGGAGAATAAGAGCTATGTCACTTGGATGTTTAGAATGGTAGGGCATGACCTTCTTGTATGGATACAACAAAGGATAAAAGAGTAGATAGTCATAACCACCATAGCATTGTTGGATCTCATAATAATTTTGAGAACTTTGGAGCAGTGATTGACATAAATAATCAAAAATTCTTCCAACTAAACCCTTACTTGGCCTATTTGTAGATCTAACCATTCATTGATTATTTTGGGCATTTCCTACACCACATTCATTGGTCATTGTTGAAAAGTGCATCAAGGGTTCATCTTTTTGGGAGGTGGATGGTTAAAAGTAGAAAGTAACTTTGTGACTAAACTAAAGTTGGAGGTGAGGAGAGCTACAAGAGATTGAGTTGAAGGTTTGTGGGATGTTGAATAAGTGGAAACCCTCCTTCACAATAATGGTGCAAACATCTCTTAAGACCTAGAAATAAAATACACATAGGGTGATAAAAGAGGGAGTTTAATGATTTTAAGAAAAGAAGTGATAGAGATTGAATCAAATAAGGAAGTGAAAGCCCAAGTTAGAATTGAGAAAGAAATGGAGGAGAAATAAGATGAATGTAATATATATTCAAATTTCTACTCCTTGATGATGTTCTTGATTGTTTTCTATATAGATCCATAATTTTATTATTTCTAAAAGGCATACCACTTAAAATTGGTGGGGAAATTGAATCTCTAAGAGGGTTGGGGAAATTGGCATACCAATCTATCTATAGACCACCTTCAATTCTGTCAACTTGTTAGGATCTCACATAAGCTAGAGACTGAGAGATAGAGTAAAAGGTATAGATACCCAAGTCAGGAACAAAGATCAGAGGGCAAGAGGAAGTGAGTAGATCTACTCCTACCTAGTTAATGTCTGTTAGATAATATCCATAAACACTCCTAGAAATCACAAATACACCCACAGATAGAAGTAGAAGGAAGTAGTTTGAAACCACAAAAACTTGTAGGTTTGAGCATCATAGTTTGTGGAATTGATCTTTTTTGGATGAATTCCTTACAAATGCACAAATGAAACCTCCAAGCAACTCATCTTTTATGGATGAATTCCTTATTGCAATTTGTGGCACTGATCTTTTGTAGCACAAATGCAACCTCCTAGCTATACTTCGCCCTAGCTACTCTTAGCGCATGCATTTGGGGAAAATGACAAATTTTTTTTTAAAAATTAATAATCACGTAGCATCGCAATACTAACAACATCATTAGTATTATGATAGTGCCAAAGATACTTGCAAAAAAAATATTAAAATCATACACAAATTACACTAGGTCGTCACAAATTATCATCACAATTTCACCCCAAATTTTTTAGTGTCCATACAACATTACCACAAGACACATAAATAGGTCATACATAAGATAAGCATGTTAGATAGCAATATTGCCAAAAGATAAAGAACATTGAACAACATGAAATATATTTTAGAGCTGACGGGAATACCACAAGCAAGACCTAGTCTTGATCTCCAAAAAAATTACTACCAATTGGAGGACCACAAAAAAATAGAATCTATCATAAATTGTTTGAAAGTGACATACCAAAAAGTTTCAACAAACTACATGAATGTTCAAATAAAAAAGACACCCTAAATAGGCTTTGAACATAGTAGCCAATGAGAACCATCTAAACATCATCATTCTACACTAATTGTCTTCCATATATGTACCAAAAAGATATATCAAGCCATATCCAAAACATGGATAATATCCATATTTCATCAACATAACATATTTCATAGAACAGATCAATAATATACATCATTCAAAGCACAATAATTTGGATAACATGTTTTGACATCAATTACAACAATGTTAAATTATCGTCAACAACTTCTCAACAAAATTTTTATCCAAAATTGGAAAATCTAGTATGTTTAGGTTAGTCAAGTGTAGAATCTCATGGATTGGAGAACTATTAGATATCTCATAGTTATAAGGAAGGAAATAAACTAGTATATTTGTTAGCTAACAAAGAATGGTCCTAACTAGATCCACTAGTCTCCTTTTCATAGACTCCTTACTCAATAGTATTATTGTAGCTCACATTTTTTGGAAGGAGGCTCCTTTTTTCTAACATTTTTCTTTGTTTTGCAAGAAGCACCTTCAATGTTTTCTCCTAGCCTAGGTGGGTGATTGAGTTTTCTTTATAGAGAATCTTATGGGTCTATACTCTGAAGATTGGTTCTTTTCTACAAATGTCATTGTATCACTGCCATCAAACATTGATTGAATCTTGGATGCTACACTATTTTTGATGGTTTCTTACAATGAGAAGGTTGAATAGGTTATTGAAGTTAAAATGTCATCATCTACACACAAAAAAAAAAAGATAATATTTGTAGTGCCTACCCCTAGTTCGCATTTTTGCTATTATTGCCGAACTCTTTTAGGCCAATTTTATGCTTGATGATTAGTAGCATTATTTTGAGATTATCAAATATTGTTTCATATATAGTTGATTTATGATGAGATTACTTGATACTTTATACTTCATGTATGCATGATGATTATTATAGTGTTTTCAATTATTGATGATGAATCTTAGAAAGATGGTCTATTATCCTATGTGTTTTCTTATGGATACTTACCCCATACTGCATGTGTATGGTGTGTGTGTTAGTTTTCTTTATGTATGGTGTTTCTGATGTGGTTAAGGGAGTCATAGTCACCTACTAGTTGAGATCTACACGATGCACCACATCTTGCCATTGCCTGTTTAGCTTAGAATATTGTGTTTGTACATGCGTGGATTTTATGCAGGTTGCACGTACCGAGTATCGACTTCCTTGAATTGCTAGGATGAGTGTACCCTATCGCATTATCTCAATGGTAAGAGAGGGGAGATAAATTCTTAAGTCCAAATCCTAAACCCTTAAGTCATTTGTCATAATTGTTAATTAGGACAAGTATTCGAGTTAAGTACCCTCTTAATGCGTCAAATGACATTAATTCATGATTATAACCCTTTAGTTGGATTTTGTATGTGTTTTTCTTTGATGGATTTTTGTATGTTGTTTTATGAATCTTTGGTGAATTTTCTACTAATTAATTCTAACTAAAAGATTAAATTAATGATTTAATTTAATGGAAAATTATTATGATATTTTAATATTTAATTATATTTAATTGATTGAAAAATTAATTAAATAAAAAGAATTAATTTGAAGATAAAAGTTATAAGTATAAATTTGGAATGTGATAATATTTATTTAATTTAATAATAATATATTTAGAGTTTATTCTTAAATAAATGCTAAATATTATTATTATTTAAGTTAATAAATAGTTATCAAACTTAATGTTCAAAAATAAATTTAAAAGTGGAAAAGAAATTAATGTATTAAAAAATTTAAACTCGCATGCTGCGTGCATGAGATTAAAATATAAGAAATTAATTTAAAAGATAAAACAAGTGAATTTAATAATGTTATTTTAATTGCATAAAGTGAGCATGAGATTAAAGTTAATAAATTAATCTACAAAGAAGTCAAGTGGAAATTAAATATAGTTATTCAATTAACGTTCATGGGAAAGATAAAAGAAAAGATAAATAAAAGTTAATAATGAGTTAAGGGTTGTGAGTAAGGAGTTCTCCTAGGAGAATGCACAATTAGTGCCTCAATTTAAGGAGAGAACTCTTTATCACAATTGGAAGGTTCATTTTTGAGGGACGCAAATTTTGGAAGTAAATTTTGGAAGCGACTTTTGAAAAGGAAATTTTGAAAAAATTGTTACAGAGAAGTTCTTGGGATAGAAGCGAATTCTCTTGCAAATCTTCTAAGCGTTGTGATTTTAGCATCAGAACCAGGTAGGTTCTTGAGTTTTGTTCACCCAGTTAGAATTATGTTATTTAGATAATTTTGTGTTCTTTGTGATTGTGAATTGATTGTACATGTATTTCATTGCAAATGAATCTTTCAATCTTGTAGTCTTGAAAATTCTATTATGTATGATGATTCATTGGTAAATGGGAAGATTGAAAATATCATTACAATACTCTTTCAGTAGTTTTAAAATTTGAATATTATGCAGGGAAGGGTTTGTAATAAAATCAAAATTTTAGCAATTAAATTTGATGTGTTGGTTGTTTTTCTTCTATCAGAGATTGGTCATAACTCTATTTATATATATATATATATATAAACTCTATTGGTGGAAGGGGAGAATTTGGCTTGGAAAGATAAATTTCACTAGAATTAAAATTTAAAATAAAATAAAATTTGAATATTACATAATTAGGAATATATTTTAAAGTTTTTAATAAATTATATATATATATATATATGATGGGGAGGGGGTTTCACCCCACCCCCCCAACTCACCTGTTGTCAGCACCATACACTGCTAACGCAGGCTACAACAGTAGTGGTACAATGTACCGCTGCTGGCATAGACCCTGCATCAGTAGGGTATGCCACTCGGCAACCCCTTTATGGGGAGGTCGATAACCATCAATGCAGGTGTGCATTTAAAAAAAAAAAAAAAAATTCATATGTTTTTAAATTATAATAAATTTAAAATTGTAGTCAATTTTATTAAATTTAAATTATATAAAATTTATATTATTATTTATTAATAATTTTATTATTAAATTATATTAATATTTTATAATTTAATAAAATAATAATGAATGTAATATAGTTAAATATATTATTAATTAATTTAATTTGATTTAATTAAGATCTATTAATAATGAATGTTATTAATGAAGTTGTAAATTTAATTATTGTTGTTAAAAAATTAATTGATTTTTATAAAATTGTAATTATTTTATTTAAAATCAATAATGTTTACTTTTATAACTTTTTTTTTAAAAAAATGATTACCCTCAGATTATTCTTTTAGAAGATTGACTTTAATAATGAGGGTAGCTTTATATATTTGAGTCAAATAAATGAGGGGACTAACTTGTAGGGTAAAATTGAGAATCTCTCTTACTTGAAATATACATTGAAACAAAGACTAAAACCTTACTATAAACTGAAATTTTATGTTTTTAAAATCAAACCAAACTATTAGACTATTATGTTTTCTATGTATTGTCTATGTTTTGGGGTGTTTGGGGTTGACTAGACTGTTGACCAGTTTAGGACATTTACTAGAGGTTTGGGAGTCATGTGATTATGACGATATGATGAGTTGTTCTCGATCTTTTTAAACCCAACCATGGTATGTGATGGTATGCTCCATGTTGAGTGTATTTATATTCTTGATTATTATTTTCAATGCCTTGTGGGATGGTGAGATTTATGCTATGAGATATCTGACTTAACCATTTTTGAGTCCTCGATCAGTTATACTTGAATTGCTTTCCAGCCACTTTGAGAGGACTGAAGCGTTTGCTATGTTCTTGATGATGTCATGTTGTGACATGTTTGACTTAACCATTTTGGGTCATTGATCAGTATTATTGGGATACTTTTCGGTTACTCATTGAGAACCGATGAATATTGTGATTTATCTTGGGATGCTTTCCAGTTGCTTGCAAAGAATTGATGTGATTATTATGATTATCTTTTGATACTTTCCAACCGCTTGTATAGGGTTGAGGTGACATTTATATGATTCTTGATTTATACTTCTATGAGCCTAGGGTAGGTAATCTATATGTAGTGTTAGGAAGTGGCTTGCAATGGGGGGTGGGGCCCTAAGTGGCTCTAGGGTAACTCATTGTAAGTTGTTTAATAAGTGAAAATATTACACTAAATGAGAGTAAAATGAACCTAATAAGAGTCTTTGTATGTTCTCGCCCATGCCTCAAGTGCTAGTACAGACTAGGATGGGAGTAGAGAGAACATTTGGTTGCGACCTTGCATTTCGTAGTATGCCTTGTTAGGATGAGAGGATACTAGTGTCCACATAGGGATCACTAGGGGGTTGGGGTCCTGAGAGACTACCAAGGTAACTCTAGCGCGATTCATGCGATGACACTTGCCCGCTTACATAGTAGGTTTCCTACATGTCTTGTGTGCTTATAGTTGATTGTATGTTATGGTTTCTGCTACTTTATGTTTGATGTGTATGTTTTATCTTTTTTCTTGTTTAAAAAAAAATGTTTGGCAAACTTAGTAAAATTTTAGGTTAATTCTTTTGGATCCCTTGGCGAGGCGTTACAATATCCTAGCAAGGTTGCCTCCAATGTCTAGATATCTATGTGACTAAGAAATTGCCAATGTTAATAAGGACAAAGGCTCATGCTATTATCAAGGCTAGGCGAACCAATGATTTACTAATTTTGATTCCTGATGAGCTAACTGAAGTGCAAAAACTTATGCATCTGCATATATCACTCTATGTGAAGGTGTATTTGTATTTGGATTTGTTCTACATCTCTTTAACACAACTTTCCCTAAACTTTCTAATAAAACAAAATCCATATTAACAAAGTTTCAATAAAGCCAATTTCATTAAAATAAAAATCCATATTAACAAAGTTTCAAAGACTCAACGCACTTCCAAAACCATTGGAAATGAATACTCTAGAGCTAATGCAGAGTATATGCAATTCAGTGGTGATGATATTGGATTATATCAGTCATGACTCTTCCAAAAATTTAACCGAGCTTTGTTTCGCACCATCTTCGTATTATCCAACGTTATCGATCATAAACCAGTTTTTATTAAAAACAGATCATTTCAAGAGGAAGGTGATCAAATGGTGGTGGTGAACAATATAATACTCACGTAATTCTTACATTAGTTCATGAGCTCCCACTATAATAGCAAGTCTTTTCCTGAGATTATTTTATTTGTAAGAGAAGGATAATTTGATTCTAGGCAGGAGATGAGATATTATTACATGGAATCCACTCCATTGATTTCGTGGTCAGTTCCGTTTTTCTCATTTTGTGCTTTTTATATTTTTATTTTATTCTCTGTAGATTGCGAATCCCTATGCTATTTGCATGCGGTGAATGTAGATTTTTTTTGTTATTATTATTATTATTAATTATTTATTGCAGAGATTGTTTTGGATGGAAATTATCTTGAATACACTCATTGTCCCTCACTTGTCATTGTTATTATGACTAGCTATTCCAAATATGACTAGCTTGAATATGATGGTTGCAACTTGGGAGAGTATAATTTAAATTAATGCTAGACCTTTTTTTCACTGAAGTTTTACCATAAAGTGTTAAAGGATATATATAGAGAGAGAGTAAAATGATGCATGTTTTAATATCTAAAGTACATTTTTTTTAATTAATAATTATTGGGAAAAATTATCATGGAGGGATTTAAGTTTTAATTAAGAAGCAAATTTTGATCGATAGATATATAATAGTAATTAGAATTTATAATTTATAATCATTTTGATTAATTTATAAATAAAAGAATTTATCTATCTATCTTGTTCATTTATTTTTTTCTTTATTGATCTATCTATCAAAATGCCTATCAATACTTGATCAATCTATCTATGTATTTAAACTATAAGCTTTTATTTAGTTTAGGTGATATAAATATCGCAAAAAATTATAAATTGTACTATTTGAATGCTTTTTTTTTTGTATTAGATTGTTATATTGGATGTAATAAATTGAAAACAATATAATTTGTATTAAAAATTTTATAGTTTTTATGTTGATGAGAAAATAGGAGTCATAGTATAATAATTAAATTAGAATATTAAATAGTTATTTTTTTGTAAGTTTATATTAAGGGTTATGTCCTAACAAATAGTGTCTTGATTATTTCATTCAATTATGATAAATGTGATTTGGATTTTTTTTTGGTAAAATGTTAATATTTGTGTTATATAGATGCCCCTAGTGCACCTTGTAGCTAATGATCTTCAATTGAATGTCTTTAATTAGAAGATGACTTTTAATGAAATGTTACTTTTTCAGTGGTTTATATATGTATATTTCTTCATGCATGGTTCTTGCTTCTTCAAGGTGGCTTTGTATGTAGATTATTTTCTTGCTTGCCTTGTAAATCTTTTTATAACATCTATATAGAAGAAATACTATTAAAGATGAATCAAACTTTGATTGATCATTTATAATACCTCTATTCTTTTAATTTTTTAATTACATTTATCTAATGAATCATACATACATACATATGACACACACGGACACACACACACACACACACACACACACACAATTCCAAACAAATGTATAAGAGAGATTTAAAACAATTTATAAGATTGATGAAGTTTATAGTATTTCAAATTGAAGTTGAATATATTTTATTTTATATTAAAGCACAACAAAAATTCAAATCTTAAAGTCTTAATAGGCTCAACCTACAATTCATGTGCTTAGGGGATTAGGTATTGTTTGTCGTCCACATAGATGTGTGTGTGTGTGCATATGCATATATACATATAGACACACACATACATCTATATGTATATATGTATATGCACACACACACACACACACACACACACACACACACACACACACACACACACACACACACATAAGATATACACATAGATATATATACACATATCTGTGTATATATATGTGTGTGTGGACAACAAACAAATACCTAATCCCCTCAGCACATGAATTGTAGGTTGAGCCTATTAAGACTTGTTTTAGCTTTGAATTATTATTGTACTTTAATATAAAAAAAGAATATATTCAACTTTAATTTGAAATACTATAAACTTCATCAATCTTATAAATTGTTTTAAATCTCTCTTATACATTTTTTTGGAATTATTAGTTGATAGACTATTATAGGTGAGCATTTTAGTATAAACTTGTATGATGCATAAAACAACTAGTTGTTTTGTTTTTGAATGGTTTGCATTTTTCATTAATATTTTTTCCTATTGTGATCTTATGCAACCAAGATCTTTTATCAGAGATCTTGTATTTAATGAGTGTGTTATAAAAGTGTAATTAGAACATTCCTGTCATATTTGACGTTAATCTTGTATTTTTTCCATGTTTGAAGGAAATTAATTTGGAGACTGAATGTAATATTCTTTTTATTTACTTGAAGAATTTAATAATATTCTCCTTAAAAATGTTATGTACTTTATTATTATTAAAGATTTAAAAATAGAAAAAGTATAAAATATCTTAATTTTTAAAAAATTAATAAAAACAATTCATATATATATGCAAGGAATTTAAGAAAATAATTTTTAAAAATATATTAAAATGTGAAAATAAGCAAGTCTTTTTAGATTTTAAGTGAGAAAAAATATTTTTATAATTGGGTGTTAGTCCACAACTTAATAATATTTTCCTCAAGAATTTAGGATATAACCTTTTTACTAATTTATATAAATAAAAAATATGAAGTAAATTCAAAGATATATTTTTCATTTTGTAGATTTTTTTCGGATTTTTAGATGTTCAAAATGTTATGTATCTATTTGATTATTAAATATTATAAAATAGAAAAAGTATAAAATGTCTTTTTTAAAAAAAAAATTAATAAAAACAATTCATATATGTAAGGAATTTAAGAAATCAATAATTTAAAAACATATTAAAATGTGAAAATAAGCATTTCTTTTTGGATTTTAAGTGAGAAAATATTTTTTTAATTGAGTGTTAGTAAACAAGATAATAATATTCTCCTTAGTTAGGTGAAGAGTTTAGGATATTATTTTTTAGACTAATTTATATAAATAAAAAATATGAAGTGAATTCAAAGATATATTTTTGATTTCGCAAAATTATTTTCTATTTTTAGAAGTTTAAAATGTTATTTATTTATTTGATTATTAAAGATTAAAAACTAGAAAAAGTATAAAAATAATTTATCTTTAAAAAACATTTATATATATATATATATACACACACACACACACACATACATACATACATACATATATATACATATATATACATACATATTAATACATACATACATATACATATACATACATATATATGTATGTATATATATGTATATATATGTATGTATGTATATATATATATGTATGTGTGTGTGTGTGTGTGTGTGTGTGTGTGTGTGTGTGTGTGTGTGTGTGTATGATCCCCTACCATAAATGTCCATATTGTTATAAATGTATTTTGTTTTCATCCCCAAAAACTACTCAATAATCTAACACATTATTGTGAACTAATAAACTACCAACAAATTAATTCCAAACATAACTGACTTACGGAATTATTTTTACATGCCCAATTTAAGGCTAAGTTTTAGTGGTAATGTAAATATTTCTTATGAATTAGTTTACTTCCCTTTTAGAAAAAAAATGTATACAAATAATAAAATATTAAGAATAACACTATTGTTTTTTATTAAGTTAAGCAGCAAGAGGGTGCTAGCCCGTGGTACAAACAACTTGCACTATACTGCTAAACGTGATTAACAGTCTCAAGTGCCAAATCCAAGATCACCAAGGATCTACAATATTAACTTACCTACATCAATGATAGAGGTTAGAGAATAACACACCTTGGGACAAGCCCCCAAACAGCTGTGAAACAAAACCAAAAACAAGAATAACACTATTGTTTAAGTGTTCTACTTTATTTTTTAAATATGTTTTATGTGATCATTACAAATTTAACTAGATGACAATATTAATAAACCATTAACGAATATTGTATTATTCATACATAAATAAAGAAAATGAAAATTAATAACATCAAAGTAGCTGTAAAAGTTATATATTAAAAATAATTATCTAATTAGAACAAAATTCAATTGAAAGAATTATCTACTTAAAACAATATTTTGTAGAAGAACAAATAAACACATGAAACTAAAAAAACTAATTATTTGTGACTAACCAGTTAAACTCTAGGATCTAACTACTAAATAAATTACTAATATTTCTAAAATTTCATTTTATATTCCCTCAAATATAGAATTTTTGTCATTGTTTGTACTTTTATAATGTTTCTAATTTTCAAATCTTTAGTGAAATTTATTAAAAATCTTTTATTTGTCTTCTTATTGGCCAGTACAATAAACAATCATGGTGGAACATTTTGTAATATGTAGTTATCTCAATGAAATATTTTTTCCTCAACTTTAGGCTTTTCTATAAACTTCTAAAAATATCCAACATTGGTTGGTGGTTGTAATTAATGGTGGAAACATCTAATTTTTTCCTAAAAAGTTATGTCCACATATTTTCTTCCCTTCCATTTTGGAACATCAAGTAATTTAGTATGCACTTTATACTTTTCAAGATGTTGAGGCAAAATGAGAAGATAATAGAGCATGATTGCCTGCAATACCTAATTATTATTCTCCCTCCTCCATCTCTGCAGCTTCAAATATCAGAATGCAAATCAAATCTTCTTTGTCTATTCATTCTACACCCTCCAATCTCTGTTGCTTATTTTTTAGAGGTTGATTGTTAGCTCTTGTTGAATTTGATATCAGGTTTATAGTGTGTGAATTTCTATCAAACTCAATTTAGTTTTCCCTATGGTTTTTTTGGCTAAAATATTGGCTGACAGAGTCTACTTGGGGTGTCTGGATTTTTAGATTGAGTTTTGTGCAAAACTTTTCCTAAATTTTTGATAGCAAAAGCAATCTGGCAAGTGAAATTGGGAAGATCTAAATAAGTGGGCAAACAAAGATGGAAAACATTTAGCTATTAGAATGAAATTCGGTAAAAATCTGTAAAAGATGATTGAAGAAGTGTTTCTAGAATGGTAGGACAAATTTATTTCATACAAAGATCTGAAGAAGTGTTTGAATGATATAGCTCTTAAAGTCCAAACCGAAGGGGCCTCTTATGTATCGCACAAGTGGCAAAGGATTGAATCCTAGGAAATGAGTCATTCTTTGTGAATTTGAAAAAATAGAAAAAACCATGTGAAACCATTTGGGAGAGAGATCCACGATCCTTCCCATGAAAAAGATAAAGTCATTTCATATGACACACCCAACCAAACTTACAAGTACTAAATTTAAGAGCCTTCCATTTTATTGTAATAACTTACTCTGAGACCCATGGGTTCAGACCTATATTGGTATTATGTTGAATGATGAACAGAAGCACATATAAGGCAATTGAACTATTTAAAAGAATGCCTCTTATCTTCAATTCTTTGTTTTGGTTATGATATGACAAGATACTTGAATCTCAAAACCCTCCATTGAGCAAGTCATTTTTTCACCTATCGTTACTCAGAGATAATGTAACTATATTCTCCATTTTACGCCAAAGTTTAATAAATTGAGCTCTCATATTTAAACTCGTGTTACAAAAAATTTAGTTGGGCTACACAACAACAAAATGCAAAAGTTACTCAAGCTTCCTACTACACTTAGTACTGCAGTAAGAGAACACCTACAACCAAACCTTGATAGTGATGTCAATCAACTTCCAAAAGAACTCTTGCTATATAAAGGCCAATGAACAATGTTAACAAAAAACCTTTGGATTCAAATGGGCCTTGAAAATGGTTCACTTGGGGAGGTGGTTGATATTGTGTATACACCAGGTTGTAAACCCCCAGAACCACCTCTATATGTGGTTATCTAATTTGATAATTGCAATGACCCATCTTGGGACCAAGACGACCCAAAAAGTTTACCTATAACACTTATATCCTTGGGTAATCATAGAAAAATACCACCATCCATGTCATGGGATCTCACCATATATTAATCCAAGGACTGACACTATAGTGCATACCCCTAGTTTGCATTTTGTTATCATTGTCAAACTCTTTTAGACCAAATTTATGCTTGACTATTAGTAGTATTGTTTTGAGATTATCATATATTGTTTTAGATTCAGTTGATTTATGGTGAGATTACTTGGTACTCTATACCTCATGTATGCATGATGATTATTACAGTGATTTCAGTTATTGATGATGATTAGTTAGATGGATTATCATATGTGTTTTCTTATGGATACTTACCTCATACTGCATGTGTATGGTGTACATGTATGTTTTCTTTATGTATGGCATTTCTAATGCAGTTAAGGAAGGGAGTCGTAGTCACCTGCTAGTTAGGATCTACATGATGCACCACTTTCTGCCATTACTTATTTAGTTTAGAATATTGTGTTTGTACATGCGTGGATTTTATGCAAATTGTAGGTATCAGGTATCGACTTCCTTGAATTGCCAGGATAAGCATATCCTATCACATTATCTCAATGGTAAGAGAGGGGAGATAAATTCTTAAGTCCAAATCCTAACCTTTGAACTATTTTGTCCTAGAAAATTAGGACAAGTATCTAAGTAGATTATCTTCTAAATGCATCAAATGACGTCAATTTGTGAGTATAACCCTTTAGTTTGATCTTGTATGTGTTTTTCTATGACGGGTTTTCATATTTTGTTTTATAAGTCTTTGGTGATTTTTTCTATTAATTAAGTCAAATTAAATGATTAAATTAATAATTTAATTTTATGAAAAATTATTATAGTATTTTTAATATTTAATTAATTTGGAGAATTAATTAAATAACAAGAATTAAATTTAAAAGATAAAAGTTATAAGTTTAATTTTAGAACATAATAATATTTATTTAATTTAACAATAATATATTTAGAGTTCATTTTTAAATAAATGCTAAATATATTTATTATTTAAGTTAATAAATATTTTATCAATTAACATTTTGAAACTAAATTAAAGCATGAAAAGATATTAATTTATTAAGAGTTTTAAAATTGCATAACGTATGCATGAGATTAAAATATAACAAATAAATTAAAAAGTGGAAAAGATATTAATTTATTAAAAGTTTAAAGTTTGCATAAGGTGTGCATGAGATTAAAATTTAATAAATTAATTGAAAGAGAGGTCAAGTGAAAATTAAATAAAGTTAGTTTATAATTCATTAAACATGCATGAAAAAGATAAATTATAATTCATTAAACATGCATAAAAAAGATAAAGAAAAGATAACCAAGAGTTAAAGGGTTGTGAGCAAGGAGTCCTCTCAGATGATTGCACAATTAGTGCCTCGAATTTAGGAGAGAACTCCTTATCATCAATTGAGGGTTCATTTTCAAGGGACCGAAGTTTTATGAAGGGGCCGCAAAATTTGGGAGAGGAAAGAATTTCGGAAGAGAGAAGGTTTTGGGAGGAGAAATTTCTCTCACGATATTCTTGGGCATTACATCTGGTATTAGAGCCCAAGTTTCTATGTTGGGAGCCCTAGGTATATTGGAATGCCACTAGTTGTCAACTAGTTGAACAAAAGCGAAACTTTAAATTGTTATGTATATCTACTTCAAATTGAAACTTGAACTAGTTGAACTGAAAAAGAACTTAAAATTTTAGTTGCATATTTTCAAAACTTGAACATTTAGACTTCAAAACTGAAATATACTTAAACCTAAAATTAGGAAAAACAAAAAATTGAACTTATACTATTTTCAAAACATGTGTCTTTTATATATGCTTTACAGTAGTATGTTTTATGGTTATTATAGCATCTTGTCTCTTGGATATTATTAGAGGATGGTATCTGGGATGAGATCTTCAATTAGAGGTCATAGCCTAGGCCATGGTAGAGGTCATGGATGAGGTAGAAACATCAGTGTACATGAGTCTATCCACGAAAACCTTAATCAGGAAGAGGGTAGGGAGGAGCATGTTAGTGAGCATCAAGAAGAGAACCATAGAGAGCAGCAGGCTGATTTAGAGGAAGTTGACCTGAGGAAAATGATGAAGATCGTCATTGATCTCCTACCTCCTCCTCTTCAGGGTGTTGATCAAGATGGAGCACATCAGACAGGACATGAGCATAGACCTAGGTCTAGGATCCCACGAAGGGATCGACAAAGATTGATTGTATCTACTCAGATGAAGAAACTTTAGAGGTCCAAGGTTAATCCCTTTAATGGGCATGGTTAAGGTTATGTAGCTGAGCAGTGGCTTATTGCTCTTGATAGGGTTCTTGCTATTCAAGACTTTGATAGTAATGTCAAAGTGAGGTTTTCTATTACCAACCTAGAACTCTTTGGAGCCACTTGGTGGACTATCGAAGAGAAGCTAGGCATAGACATGACCAGTATCACATGGGAGTTATTCTTGGAAAACTTTCATGAGAGATTCCTATCAAAGGAATGGAAGCAGCATAGAGCAAATGAATTCCACAACCTAAGACATTTCACTATGATTGTAGTAGAGTATGAGCACAAATTCTATGAGCTCATGCCCTATTCAGGAATTAGTGATAACCTAGCATAGTTGGCACAACATTTCATCAGAGGCTTGAACAACTGTTTAGTTGGGGGTGTTAAAGTGTTTGAACCTAAAACCATCAAAGAGGTGGTACATTGAGCCATCCTTAAAGAATAGAGTGTTAACCTAGGACATGGAGGTTTTGTGAGAGCACCTACAGCATAAAGGTCCAAGGGTAATCAAGGAGTAGATGGTAGTAGGAGACCTCCTTCTAGAGGTAATCAATAGCAGGGAGGAACTCATCCTCCAACACAGAGTGATGGTGATGGTTCCAGCACTAGGAGCTATTGTAATGCTCAACACAACAAGAGAAATTAGTACACTCAACCTGCACAGAGTAACCAGTCTTATGAGAGTGTGGGTCTTATGATAGTGGGGGTAGCGTTCAGTAGTCTAGTGCACCTAGAGTGCAGGAGAGTTCCAATAGAGAGTGTTTCTCATGTAGACAACATGGACACAAGTTGTCCCATTGCCCTCAAGGAAAATCACAATTCTCAAATCAGAGAACTTCAGTTTCAAAACCTATGGTTAGAGACATGGGTAGATCCCAGAGAGTGTTCTCAATGGAGTCATATCCTCCTGCACGGGGAAGGGGTCAATGGGACTTGCACAGTGAGTTTGTTGGTTTAAACACTCTTATAGGAGTAAGCCTAAGTCTAAGGGGGGTGGATGTAGTGCCTGCCCCTAGTTTACATTTTGTTATCATTGCCGAACTCTTTTAGGCCAAATGTATGCTTGATTATTAGTAGTATTGTTTTGAGATTATTAAATATTGTTTTAGATTTAGTTGATTTATGATGAGATTACTTGGTACTCTATACTTCATGTATGCATGATGATTATTATAGTGATTTCAGTTATTGATGATGATTAGTTAGATGGATTATCATATGTGTTTTCTTATGGATACTTACCCCATACTACATGTGTGTGTGTGTGTGTGTGTGTGTGTGTGTGTGTGTGTGTGTGTGTGTTTTCTTTATGTATGGCATTTCTGATGTGGCTAAGGAAGGGAGTTGTAGTCACCTGCTAGTCGGGATCTACAAGATGCATTACTTCTTGCCATTTCCTGTTTAGTTTAGAATGTTGTGTTTGTACATGCGCGAATTTTATGTAGATTGCAGGTACCAGGTATTGACTTCTCTAAATTGCCAAGATAAGCATACCCTATCACATTATCTCAATGGTAAGAGAGGGGAGATAAATTCTTAAGTTTTGGGAGGAGAAATTTCTCTCACAATCTTCTTGGGAATTGCAGAAACTTTAGAAAACAAAAAATGATACTAGTCTAATAGAACAACAAGGTTTGACTTTTATAACTATACCAGGAGTTAAATCACTAGACAACCTTTGTATAGAGCCACCATTCTCTTTTGATCAATATTCAAGAATGAAAAGCAAACCATAAACCATTATTAGAAGAAGAAAAAAGAGTCTCAATTGCAAAAACTTTCAATATATGCATCTATGTGTGTTTACTTCACAATTTTTTTAATTAGCTATATTTATGCATTTCAATATCATTTTTCCATAATGTATAAAGTTATTGTGTTGTAGGTATCTTGAAAAGATACCCCTTGTGGCAATGCAATGCAGTTTATTGATTTATGCATATTTGTATATATCCAATATCAACTATCATGTTTATGTAGAATAAAATTGATTAATACATATGTGTTTTGTGGAGAAACTAATGGTAGCATGCTTTGTCTACACAACTTTTTTTGTATAATATATAGGGAGATCAAAATACAAAATTTCACCAAAGAGTTTTAAAAATACACAAGGCAAAGCCTTAGCATGAGAGTATCAAAGAGTAAAGTAATAGACCATAAACATTAGATAAACAAGAAAGGAGAACTAATGAAGCAGATCCTCATGAGCATCCACCCATGTTGTCCAACCCAAATTGCCCTCCATCCAAACAATGTTCTTTTGGTTCTGAATTTGATTGAGCAAGAGGATCATGTTGCCAATGGTGTTTTTATTAGTCCTCCTCACTTCCATATTCGAGAGCTTGATAGCTTGCTCAAAATGTTGGAATTTGTCCATATGCCTCCTCCATAAGTGTCCATCCTTGAGCTCAGTGGTGAAGAAGGTGGCGTAACTAGTATTGAGAAGTCTTTTAAATTTGTCCTTATCAACTTTCATAGTAATATGAACTTGAAAGAAATTTTTTAACTGAGTGAGACTTCGAAAAGACTCAGTAAGAACCCTATGAATGTTTTGAAACCTTTACTTGTTCTTGCATTTCCAAGTCTGCCAAAGAATGTTAGAAGAAAGAATGTTCCAGAAAATATTAGTATCCTTCTTAATCCCATCAATATGACCAGCAATAATTTCAAAAATATTAAACTTGGCAAGAAAAGAGATACCAAACATGAGCTAGATCTCTTTAGAAAAGCTACAATCAAAGAAAACATGCCTCCTAGTTTCCGGAGTTTTATAAATAGCACAATAATGCATCTTAGAAAGGTCCTTTATAATTGGGAGTCTATCCAAAATTAACAACCATTTAAAACATTTGATCTTAGGATCAATTGTGCTTTTCCATAGCTTATCAAAGTATTTCTTCCAAGAGGATACATCAAGATTAGTGTACCAAACTTTATTGACATGGTTGATGATGAAATCATTATAATCAATATCACTATAGATATTATTGGCTTTCAACCTGGTTATAATGGTTCCATCCGGCCATTTAATGTTCAAAAATCTATTGGAGTCAACATGACAAATCATCCCATGTCATTTTCAAAAATATTTGCAAATTATATGATCCCTATGGTAGACCAGTGCTTGGCAAAGCATCCTTGGGAGAGGGCAAGAGATTTACCAGTTAAATGCAAATTCCACCAAATGGATCTCTCACCATAGAGTTGATTGTTATCATGAAAGTTCTTATTCATGATGTAAGATCTAACATGGTTCTAGGCTTTCCAAATGGATTTAAAGACAATAGATTCTTGCACCACAATAGGAAAGTTGCCATAAATCAAGTCACAAAAAGGTAAATTTTTCCAAAATTTAGCATTTTTAGGGAAACCCCTTTCAATGTTACTTCTAATAAGAACTTTCCAAGGATCATCCCCATCCAAAGAGTGAAAGATCCATTTGGAGGCAAGAGCTAAGCCCCCAGTTTTAAGGTCCTTCAGCCCTAAACCCCCAAGGAGCTTGTCAATGTGACACCACTCCCATTTAACAACATGAAGCTTCTTGTTACCTTGGCCATCCAACCAAAGATAGTTCTTGATGGCCTTTTGAATTTCAAGGATTTGTTAGTTATTAAACATCCAAGCAGAGGCATAATATATGTTGTAAGAGGAGAGGATTTTTGGGCAAACCTGAACTCTACCAGCGAGAGATAAAGATCTGTTGTGCCATTTATTTAACTTTTTGGTGATTTTTTCCTTAACCCAAAGGCATGTATCTCTAAGAGAAGGTTCAATAGAGAAAGGGATACGAAGATACCTAACAATATTGTGAGGACCTCCCACTGAAAATTATATTTTTAAAACCAGTCAGGCAGATGATCCTCCCATCCAAGACATATGGATTTGGACTGAGAAAGACAGGCCCCAAAGAAACTTGTACAACCTTGTGAAACTTGATGAACCAAGCCAAAACTTCCTAAAGAACCTAGTTGAGGAAACTAAAAGGAATGTCAATATGAAAGGTGTTAATTTCAGGCGATGCCTATGCAGGGACCACCATTCATTAGGATTTTTCATTAATTTTTTATTTTTATTTTTTAATTGCATTCTAATTTAGCTTAATTTTTAAATTATTAAAAAAAATCTAGTGAACATGCAAAGTTTCAACAAGCAATAAATGTTTTTTTCTTCTACATTTCTTATATGAATTTAAGAATATGAATGTGACTATCATGGATTTGATTGTTATTTATGTCAAATTAAAAATGTTTAATATATTTTTTGTTGTTTACATTCTTTTCGTGTCGTATTAAATATTTAGTAAAAATATACATGGACAACTATCTCATATAGACTTCCACCTTTTGTCACTATCGACGTACCCCTTGCTCCTTCAGATGCAAGTGCTAGTAATAGTTATGTGTGATAGTTTAATAAACTATTCTTTCACAAGAGTCTCTTTTGATATCTTAACAAGTGAGGGCAACACATCACATATGACAAATCAAATCAAAAAAAAGTGCAAGTATGCAAATTCCATTATTCCAAACTCGGAAGAAATAGGTTGGTTGCTGCATCTATCCAACTTTTTCTTGTCTTATCCACAACACACAATATAAATTTTTAACTCTTACCTACGAATTAGAACAACTTGTCCTATTCTTAGATGACTTCCACAAAATAATGCCTTAGATATTGACCGTAATTATCAAAATAAAATATGAGTACCTGGTATTTGAATTATAAAATTAGAAGCCAAATTAGATTGAAGGAGAATGCATAACCATAATAGTTTTTGAAAAGATAGACAAGTATTGATTTGCATGCCAAAGAATCTTTTGGCAGAGATACGAAGGAAACGAATCTTTCCTCTCCACCACTGAAAGATAGCCGTACACATGAGAAACGTAATATCATAACAATTACCTTTTGAATATAAGTCGTAGGTTTTTGTTTTTACTGTTGAAAAAGCGGGACCAGTTCAAAAGCATGTGTACACAAAGCCAAACGATACGACAGAATAGCCGGCCGAATAGTAAAATTGCAGATGCCGCTAAATTTGTCCACGAAAAAACGTGCCTCTCACTATAGCTACTGAATTCATTGAATTTTCCAAATCCACTTTATCTTATTCTTGTATAAAAAAATATGTTTGTGTAGAATTTGTACAGTATTTTAATTTTATTTTAGATATTATAAAATCCTATATGGAACGAATATATGCTTAAAATTGACTCTAGTGCATTTTTAATTTAATGATATTTAATTTTATATATAGGAATCATTGTTTCAAATATCACAATTTTCTATATGGGATAAATACATGTTTAAATTGGTTGTTATGAATTATTTATTTATTTATAGATGATTGATTTTTTTAATATTGTAATATTTTATATGAGATGAATACATGTTACTAAAAAAATCTGTATGAGAGAATGATTATCTAGTTGTTTATTTTGAATTTGTTGTATAAGTTTTATAATTTTTTCAAAGATTAGCTTTATATTTTAAAAGAGGTGGATCTATTATCAAATAAGAATAAGAACAAGACCTTAATAAATAGTACATTGGAATTATTATTTATTTGAATTATTGATTGATGCAAAATAATTTATATTTTGTCACTTGTTTTGGAGTCACTTTGATTTGTTTATTTCCAATGCAATTTAACTAGTATTAACAAATAAGTTTTTAGTTTGAAAAGTGAGAAAATAACATTTTATCTTAACATTGTTTCCACTTCCGCCCACTCTTATTGTTTGAACTTGATTCTTAGTTTATCTATTCCTTATTGTGAGTTGGATTTCCATTTGCATAAATATGAAAGTAGAAATAATATCTAGCAATACTTGATTTAACACTTATCATGAGGCCTTAAAAGAATCACTTAATGATATTGACAATGCATCAACATGTTATGATGTATTGCATGATTTATTAACAACTTAAAAAAATTCAAAAGTCATTGATCCAATATTTAGTGTGCAAACTCCTCAACATAAAATTCAACTTTTTATGCAAAGAAGAGATTGAGAATCTCAAGATGAATACCGAGTAACAAACCATGTTGAAAATTAATAAAAATCATATATATCAGTTTGGTTTAGATAGGCACCCATAAAGTTGAAAATTACTAAGAAAAAAACTCACATCCAACTCATCTTATAGACAACTAGCTAGAAATTAGATACTTATTTTTAAAAAGATAAGATTCAATTAATCTTATGACATAGTTTTATCGAGAAATGATTGTTAACTTATTTTTCTTGAAACCTATTGGAATTCAAAGGCGATGCTAAGAGGGGTACCTTTGTGAATTCAAGATTGAATTTAAGTACTATCATTAAAAGGTGTCTAATGACAAATGTTAAAGTGATTTTTTGTATTAAGTATTATGTAATTAAGATTTAGTTGGTAAGGCTCATGAATTGGATTTCCAACTATCTTGTTAGAAAGAGACTGAGTAAATATTTATTCCATCCTACTAAGCTTTTGGCATGGATTAGCGATCACATCTATCAGAGAAGAGTAGGAATGATAATGGACGCTCACACACATCTCCTCACTTGTGTCTAGAAGAACAATTTATTGTTATTCCTAGTAATAATTATGACAACTCAAAATAACTTTTTATTACTAAATTTGGCAATTTCGAGTTGCCTATGAAGAGCTATAACTACAATAATGTGTCAATCTAGATTATTCAGAGAGGTCTGAGAAAGAGGTAGAGTTGGGTGGTGACATGGTGAGAATTGAGCCACCTAAAATTGAGAACTATGTGTAAAAAACTATTTGTGGCTAGATGATGATTAAGGAAAGTGGTCTTGTCCCCTTCATGGAGGTGATGAAGGGACATGAAAAAAACTACTCCACCCAGTTTGCTGATTCCTAGAATGAAAGAGAGTGACTATCAATGGCATCACTTTCCAAGTTAGTGAAGAAATTATTGCAATGGCCATTGGGCTTTCCATGAATGACATAAAATGGTGGAAGGTGACCAAAGTTTTGGATGAAATGAGCCTCAACAAATTCTTTAAGAAAGATGAAGCCCAAATCAAACACAAAGGTGGGTTTAATCGAGAAGAGCTTCTTAAGCCATGAGATGAGGTGTATCTTTTGATTATGAAGTACCTTACACTCGAGAGAAGGTTTGGTGTTTATTACTACTACTACCATTTTCCTTTGCATAATAATTTTAGATACCATGATAAAATCTCTATTCCTTTCTTTGTGTTGCATGATTTAGAGGCTATGATGATGGATGTTAGGGAAAAATAAAAGGCAAAAAAATTGTGATATTACACCAAGGTCTCATTCTATGCCTTCATAGCTTTCATTTACCTCGCTTCCCTCCATTTGTTTATTGTCATGCAAGATGCCCAGGGCCCGCCTAATTCCTCAAGTGTTGTGGGTGGTAGTTCCTCTACGATCCCCACTCCTTAGCCATCCCCATCTTCCACTCCCTCTAGGTCTTCTAAAAAAAGTGATATTGATAGGGCCCAATCTAATATTAAACAACCCAAAATTGAAGACCCTACGGAGGTTGATTTGGTGGAGTCTGAAGATGATTGTGATAGTAGGTGCATGAGGTTTGATAGATTGGTTGAATTATGAAGTTCACTTCTAGATTCAATTGTTTGTTTTTTTTGGGGGAAAATTGAGTAAAAGTAAGGCAAGGTGGAAATAAATGGTCAATAACAAAATTGAAATGGAAGAACAAGAGTCAGGATCGAGGGAGAGTGAAAAGAAAAAACCAATGAGGAAGGAGAAAGCGGTAGGGGATAAGTATGTTGAGGAGGATAAGGTGGAAGAGGAGACCTCAGATTCCATGGAGGACGAAGTGAAGAAAAATGAGCCCGGTCTTGACTCTACTCATGTCTTTGGCTAGTTTTAACATCAATACTGTTGGCTTCATTTCCTCTACCCCATGTCGCACTTGCCATAAATGAAACCTCCCCTATGACTACTACTTCCCTAGAGGGTCCCAAGAAAAAAAGGTAAAGAAAAGGTTTTTGTCTAACCCCAAAGTGTCACAGGTTCAAGATATTGAGATGCCTAAGGGCAAGTGTATTGTTTGCCACAATCTAGAGAGTACCATGGAAAATGCCAAAGGAGATATTGTCTCCCGACAGGTCCATATTGCTTCCTTGAATGAGAGTTTCAACACTCCAATGAAATTTGCAATAAAGGTTATGAATGTGATTGCAACTTCTTCAACACGAGAAGGAGGATGCAATGCTAACAGGAAGAGACTCCAAGAAAATCTATGAATTCTTTGCAAATGACTGGACTAAGATTCTCCTTTCAAGGTCTAGGAAGGATAAGACAAATAATTAAGGCATTTTTCTATTTTGTGTTTTGTCTGCATTGTTGTGGATCTGCAAGCATGTCCCAACTCTTAAAGTTTTGGACTGGCCATGCATGGCCTTATTTGGTTTCAAAAAATTTGCTCATAGTTTTAGGATTTATCCTTATATCATTGTGTCAATAATAGATACTACTATGGACATTGTTAATGCTAAGTTAGATAAGTACTTTAGCTAGTTAAATAGGTTTTTTGGGGATGAATTTTTGATATCAAATGATAGAGCTGTGATGGAGCTAGATATCATGTAGATGGTTAACTCCTGTTAATGGGGTTTCCATTGTATTGGTCTTAAGGGTCAACCCCCTTGTTTTAGGTACTTTAATATACAAATATGTAGCTTTTATCTTGTGGAAAAAATGCTTTCCTTATAATAGATCCTATAACCCCTCTTAAATAATTCCTAATTAATCATATTTATATTTAAAATTTACAATTTACAATATCAAATATTTTATAGTAAACTCATTATTTTTAAACAATTCATTTTTAAAAAAAGGATATATTTTTGTATAAGAAGTTATGAATTGGTGAAGTCATAAACCTTATTTGATCTAACATAAACATTCAACAATAACACCCCAGTAGAATTTGAACTTTGAAGATAAGAAGTACAACACTATACTTCTTATAACTAACTTCATGCACCCTAAGTTCTTAAAGATAGTAAATGTATGAACATAAGTGTCCAAATTTTAGGTAGAAAATTTAAATCAGTCTTTTTTTTATGGTAGCAAAACAAATCCTTAGCTTATGACTAAGGTTTGAAGCTCACACTATCAAATATGAGGCGCCCAAATATGATGCCCACATCAACATGTTTTTTTGTCAAGGTATCCAAAATTGTAGTGCATTATATACCCATACTTGCATAGGTGATGTGACATCATGTAATTGGTTGTTTCTTGGAAAAAGAAAAGAAAAAAAGACACATACATCACATCATGATGTTTTTTTGCCTTGGTGTTCAAAATTGTAGTACATTAGGACCCATAGTTGCACACTTGATTTGACATCACACTATTGATTGCTTTTTGAAAAAAAAAAAAAAAACATTTCATTATAAAAAATTACTTTGAAGTCAAAGAGCCCTTGGTCTATGGTGAAGTTGAATGGCTCACAAAGAGCCCACCAGGGATCAAGTCTTGCTAAGTGCAAGGTCCAAAGACATCAAAAAGGGATGAGGTCGGAATTGTGCCCCGGGCAAATTTGGCAGCGTGGATGCTCCTTAGTCCTTGGCTCTTAGCCGAAGAAGTTTTAGGCACGCATGGACCCTTATCAAGTACCTAAAATGTCTTTGTGAATGACCTCTATCAAAAAAAAAAAAAATTTTACTTGAAAGTCTCAACTATTGATACAATATTGTAAAACTATCCATAACCACTACAAGCTATTCAGCTTCACCATTAATTGCTCCCCTACAAAAATATTGTACATTATTAACCCATAGATAGTTTTTTAAAACCCTATATAAAAAAAATATTAAAAAATATAAATCTACCTTCTCCAATCTTTTGATAACTTTATTTAAATCTAATATACCTTGAAAACTGTGGCCCACAACCATCATTCCTTTCTTACCTCCTCCCACCTCAAAGAAAATGACGTGATATTGTCATCACATGTAAAATCCCATTATAAAATGGAATATGACAAGCATGGGTCTCACGGTTTCCGCGGTGAATTCCAGAGAAAACGACATTCTTGATTTAGTGTATTGTATGTAGGAGCAGTACCACCTTTCAAAGTTAATTTCCATACGTCTGTGTTAAGGAGGGGTGAGAGAAGATTGCACGCACCCCGATGTTTTGGTGTCATCCACATATTCGTGCCATAAGATTCACTGGTAGAACCACATTTTTAGTGTGTAATCTATGCATCAGATTCCTGCCAAATTGTGGTATCTTTGTTCAGAGCACACATTGCAAGCAAAAAGGGTGGTGACCGAATGAATGAATGTATGTCAGTCTAGTTCAAAAGACCCACAAACCCACCTGTACAAACTTACAGTTAGGGTTGCATGATTCTTATGGCAGTTTGCTGTTGAATGTTCTCTGAGATCTTTTTTTCATGCAAAAGAAACGTGAATAATCTATTGTTTCCTTGTTGGCATAAAGCAGATTCAATCCGGGGACCTGGGGACTGACAATTTTCAACATACTTTTGTTTTTCTGATTTTGCAGCACATTATCCAGAATTTATTGGATTCATAAGATCTTTTCATCATTCTGTTGTTGGAATTAGCAAATTCCTGCGTTTGTTGAGACTGTTTTGCATTCGGGATTGGGATTGTTGTGAGGAGATTTGCAAGGGGAATGCCATTTTGTTTTGTGAGAAGGGATTATTAAGTTAGGATGGAGTTTTGGCCAGAGTTTCTTGCAAGCAGCTGGGGAAGGGAGTTTGTTGCTGGTGGGTTTGGAGGGATGGCGGGTGTTCTTGCAGGGCACCCACTTGATACTCTTAGAATTCGTTTGCAGCAGCCCACGAGTTCAACAAGGCCTTCTGCTTTGCAATTGGTGCAGAATATTGTCAGCAAAGAAGGCCCTTTGGCTCTCTATAAGGGCATGGGTCTCCCTCTGGCTACGGTTGCTTTTCAGGTCAGTTGCCACTTTCTCATTTTGTGCTCTAAAAATGGTAAAAACTGTTTTTGCGCCGTCGAGATTCAGAGTTCAAATGTTATATGGTGTTTGAGGAGTGTACGGAATCGTTTAGTACCATCATTTAGAATCAACTTAGGTCTCTTTTGACACGGTTCTTTGGCATTATCCTTATGAAGAGTGCTGTAACATCTGATGGTGGTTGCTTCTCTGGGCTTTGATTGTACAGTCTTCGATAGGTTTTGAAACGTACAATCCTATAGAATCACCTTAGGTTTCTAAGGCTCTTTGTCATTGTCCTTATGAAGAGTGCTGTAACATCTATTGGTGGTTGCTTTTCCGGGCTTTGATTGTTGTACAGTATTGGGTAGGTTTTGAAGATAGTACAGCGTCAAAAACAGATTTGTCAAGGGGAAGCAGGGTAGGTTTGTATTTCTTATCCATGTTTGACAGGTTGTTCTTAGGTCACGGCCAAGCTAGAAGCCAACTGAGCCCACCAGGGTTCAAGTCTTACTCAAGTCTTACTCAATGCAAGGCTCCAGGCTCAGACATCATAAGGTGAGGCCAGGATTGTGCTCCATTCTAGTTTGGCAGTATGGATACCCCCTCAGTCCTTGGCTCTATGCTGAAGAGGTCTCAGGTACAAGTCCGCTTGATTGGGTCACTAAAAGGTCTCTGTAGTGACCTTTGCTAGTTGGTAGCTTGCATCGTGCCTCTGCTAGGCTGCGTCACAGGTCTGAAACCTCTTGGATATTGTACTCTAATTGCCTACTATCTGATACCCTTAATTTACTACTTATTTGCCCTAGTAGCATGTTCTCATGATTGGGATTTCAGTCAATAACTATACACACCTCCCTTTTGTCCTCTTTCAGATCTGTGGTTCAATAAATTCGAATCTTAGACTTTGTAAGTGTGATGGCATGGGTTATTTTTCCAGTCAATTGATCCCGTAGTTTATCCGTTTCACATTAAATGCAATGTTTGTCATATGAAGAAAGGTGATAACTAATTGATGAACTCTGCAAAGATTGCGTATCAGAAAAATCTAAAGCTTCTTTGAAAAGTAGGGAGCAACTCATTAGGATTTCATATAGAGTTTTTTAATTTTCCAACTAAATTGTGTTCTAGGGATAGAGAGACAGAATTTCTGGTAAGCTAAACCTTAGAATTTGTAAGGGGTCTAAATCATTCTTTTTCTGGGCTCTCTAATAGGTGCGCTCAGAAATTTAAACAAAAGGTTCATTGGAATATCTGAAAAAAAGGTTGAGCACTTTTGGTTGTTTCGTACTGTATTGCCGTGTCACCTTGTTTAACTGTTTCCTTTGGTAGGACATCTATCTTAAAAATGCATAATTATATTCCTATTTAAAAAATGTCTTAAGAAAATATTTTCCTGAACAAGCTTTTGGGTTTTTGTTTGATTTATTTGAAAAAAATGTAATACTCAAAATTTTCTGTTCAACAAATATGCAGTGTAGGCTACCCTTAAAAGATGATAATCTTAATTTTCTCTGTATTCTTGCTGTAATTCACAATGGATGAAATTTATTTGTATGCTTTGTTATCCCTGCTGTATTTTTTATCTAAGATCTTACCATTGGATTTTCTTATGATCCAGAGAATCACATTGATATAAATTATTTGTTACGTGTTCCTTAGATTGTGCACAAGCAGTTGACGGTTCTCCAACTCTTTTTACTTCAGGGTTTACAAATCCATTTTCAATCAAAGTTAGCACAAAAGCTAACCGAAGGCAACATAGAAAGCCCATATCACTCGGTTTTTATCTGAAGGATGTGTTGTCTTGCCTGATTTGGTCTCATGATTCGTAGAGTGCCACTGTTGTCTTGAATTTGTTTGAATTCATTTCATCTGTTAAAAGCATTCTACTGCATGCAACACACACAAATATTGTAAAGCAGAAAATACCATAAATGGAAACAGCCTGTCATGTATTTAGATACCACATATTATCAGCATTATGTCCTTGAACATAAAAAAGCTTCCAATTGGGTCCATCGGGAGTGGGTAATAACCAACAACTTACATTCTTACACTCTCTCACCCTGATGATGGATCATGGGTATGATCCAAAACGTTGATGTGTAATGTCCCCATTTTAGCAGTTGACCAAGTGTGCGCGCGTTAGCCTTGTTCTACATGGTCCCGAGGGCTAACGAAGGGTTTAATGGGATCTTGGAGTGTTTTGGCCTAGTCATTTCCAGTTTGGGCCAAAACGAAGTTGATTTACTTAGTTTCAGGCATACTTACTATTTTTAGTAAGTCGGCAGGACACAGTGCAGGTCAATTTTGGTGATTGGACTCGATACTCCTCGGTGAGAGCTTTCCGATGAGCTATCACTCGCATTATTCGGAGTCCGATTGCTAATACATTTTAATGCCTGAAGTTTTATTAAAGTAACGTCTAATTTAATTGTAAAATATTAAAGTGTTACTTTAATATATATTTTATGGTGATGTGTACCCAAGGGAGACATAAGGGGTATTTTAATATATGTTTTATATTACACATCTTTTATCCCACATTGCCCATATGAGTTGAGGGGACTCGTGGGAATAGAATAAAAGGAAGCATTTGTGGCTTCATTAGACAGGTTGAATATGAGAAGAAATTGGTGTGTGAGTTGCAGCTTTGTTTTTGGCATTTGAGGACGTCTATCCTCTCTTGTAACATTCTAAACGTCATTCCCTTGGGGTTTGGCCTTTGGAATTCTTTCTTATTGGCTTCATTATCAGGCAGTTTAGTTGCATTTCCGGCTACAGGCAGATTTGATATTTTGCTCATATCTTCTTCACTACTTGTCCGACGCTTATGCCGCTTGGAGGGAATGGTATTATGAAGGTAGTGGACTGATTGGAGGACAAAGTATTGTAGCAGCAAGTTCGTAAGCATGGGCTGGAGTATTATGACAATATTGCTGAAGTAATTAGTGAGTTGATAAATCTGCTATGTATTTGATTTTATGAATTCTGAAAATAACATTTTATTAGCAGCAGTTCATTTCCACTTTGCATATCATTGTAGTTGCTTTCTTGTTTATGTTGTATGATACCAATTCCATGCACGAAACACAACAAACAATAAATGTTTGATTTCCGGAATTATAAGGGGTTTAAAACATTAAACGGAGAAATAAGAGGTTGAATGCAAACTGTTTGACATTATTCTTTTCAGCAATTTGGTTTAGTTTTTGGGACATTTAGGGGTGCCCATTACAGTGGTATCAGAGCTATAAGTCCTGCCATCCTGTGGAGGTCTTATAGGGAATTTGGAACAGCCGGATAGAGGGAAAAGTAAGTAAAAAACACAGGCTAAGCATTTATGTTTGAGCATGCGACAGGGGTCTTATAATTTCCGCGATACCAGAGCAAGACAAAATAGGATTTCAGACTTGCAAAGCAAACAGTCTAGTACATCCGTGCAGGGGGACATTGAATTCAACCATACAGACACAGAGGAGATATTCTGTGATCAGGACAATAATATGGGTGATCGAGATGACAGGAATACAGGATTAGGCGGAGGCAGGAATGCTGGTCCAGATCAGGGGGAGGTACTGTTCCGACAGTTACTGGATACATTAGAGCAAGGGCAGTGTATGCAGCAGGAGCAGAATAGGCGAATGGACATGATGTTGCAGCTCATGGCTAGACAGATGGGTGTCAATATTAATCCAGATGATGCCAACAATAGAAACAATAACAACGGGGGAAACAATAACCATGAAGGCCAAGGCAACAACAATGGTCCTGAGAATAACATTAATGGTAATGATGGACACGACAACAATGGGAATGAGGCTGATAACTTTAGAAATGTTGCACGCCCAGCACGGACTACGAGCTCAAGACCTCTTCTACCCACGTTTCCACCCAGAGATCCGGTTCAACCAGTAAACAAACCGCAAATTACCGAGTTACAGAATCAGTTCAGGAGGGACTGGGAGGCTAGTGGACCAGAGTTTCAGGGGAGGCTAGTGGACCAGAGTTTCAGGCGGATATTTCTCTTAGAGATTATATGGACTTGAGGATGAGACACATGCCTAAAGCAGGAGGGAGGAATCAAAACTTTGAGCTGAGGAAGAAAGTTGGAAAACTTTCTTTACCTTATTATGATGCTTCAGGGAAGATGACTGCACGAGCTTGGGTGCAGAAGGTAGATACATACTTGCAGCTTAATCCTATGCCTGAGGAGGAGGCTATCAAGTATGCGGCTATGCACTTGGATGGCGTTGCACATGAATGGTGGCATCATGGCATGGTGACTTTGGGGCATAATCAGATTACATCTTATGAGGAATTCACCGAAACATTGATTGGGAGATTTGACACTAAGGATCCCGAGTTACATTTCAAGGAGCTAGCACAGTTAAAACAGTCAGGTTCTGTGGATGCTTACATTGCCGAGTTTCAGCGCTTGTCTGTACTTGTTACTGATATCTCTCCTAGGAGATTGGTGGTGTTATTTTGTGATGGTCTTGCTGATCCATTACGAGGTTGGGTGAAGGGACATGATCCACTCACGTTAGCTGAAGCAATTAAAAAGGCACGAGATTTAGCGCCTTCGGTATACAAAGGAAAAAACCATTCAACAGATTCTTCCTACCGCAAGGACGAAGACAAAAAATCATTTCAGAAAGAGTATAGCAAACCCAAAGAAGGATCAAAAGGACTAGACAATGAAACCTTGAATGAACTTCGAAAGAAGAAGCTGTGCTTCCATTGTAGAGAGCCTTGGGACTTATCTCATAAATGTTTTCTCAAGGCTAAGGCAAATCAAATGGAGTATTTTTCAGCAGAAGAGTCAGAGTCAGAAGGGGAGGATCAGCACTCCGATTCAGATGAGGGTAACACTATAGAGGAGAGCAACATTCCTAAGGATGATAGATCGTTGGCACGCTTGACAGGGGCCCAAAAGGCAATCGCATTTAAGGTCAGGGGTACTATCCAGGGGCAGAAAGTGATATCTCTTATTGACACTGGGGCTACACATAACTTTATAGATGCACAGTTGGTAGCCAGGAGAGGGTTACAAACAGAGGAGCATGATGGGTTTAGAGTCATGGTGGCTAACGGTGATAAGTTATTATGCACTCGGAAGATATCTAATCTTCGCATCAGGTTTGGAGATGGCTACGAGTTAGAAGATGAGTTCTATGTTGTGGACATGGGAGATTATGATGTCATCCTCGGCATGACATGGATGGCTTCACTAGTTGAGTTCACACTCAATCTAGCGAAATTGGAGATGAGATTCCAGCACGAGGGGAGAATTGTGGTACTTAGAGGGCTTTCAGATGGAGGTTGCAGAATAGTGTCCTTGAGGAGAATGCAGAGACTTTTTCGTCATGATGACATAGAGTGGGCGGCAGAGTGCCACATTATGCCAACTTCACCAGAGCCACAAGAAAAGAGTCATCCACTAGATGTCCAGAAGATACTTGATAGACACGCTAAAGTATTTAGCGATATTCCTCATGGGGTTCCTCCTGACAGAGGGATGGAACATGTTATTGAGCTCGAGGAGGGAGCCAAACCAGTTATGATTACTCCCTATCGTCATCCTAAGAAACACAAGGATGAGATAGAGAAGGCGATTAAGGATTTGTTGGAGATGGGGCATATCAGGCCCAGTAAGAGCCCTTTTGCTTCAGCAGTAGTATTGGTAAAGAAGAAGGATGGGACAATGCGCATGTGCATCGATTACAGGGCACTGAATAAGAAAACAATTAAAAACAGGTATCCCATTCCTAGGATTGATGAGCTGATTGATGAGTTGCATGGGGCATGCTTCTTCACCAAAATTGATTTGCGATCCGGATACCATCAGATCAGGATGAGAGCAAAGGACATTGAGAAAACAGCCTTCCGATGTCACTATGGCCACTTTGAGTTCATGGTTATGCCATTTGGTCTAACCAATGCACCTGCTACATTTCAAAGTTGTATGAACCAGGTATTCAGGAAGCAGCTGAGGAGATTTGTCTTGATCTTCTTTGATGACATCTTGGTCTTCAGTAAGACCTGGGAGGAGCACTTACATCATCTGGAGGAGGTGTTATCTATTCTGGAGAGAGAGTCATTGTATGCCAAGGAATCTAAATGTGAGTTTGGCATGACTGAGCTCCTTTAACTGGGGCATATCATTAGTGCAGATGGCGTTCGGGTTGATCCCGAAAAGATTAGAGCTATTGTAGAGTGGCCTACTCCCACAAACCTTACACAGCTTAAGGGATTCTTTGGTTTATGTGGTTTTTATAGAAGGTTTGTTAAGGGATTCTCACAGATTGCTACACCCTTGACAGATCTTACCAGGAAAGGAGCCTTCGTGTGGACAGGGGCAGCACAGAGGTGTTTTGAGCATTTCAAGCAGGTAATGTCTTCATGTCCAGTTCTAGCTCTACCGGATTTCACAAAGCCTTTTGAGCTTCATTGTGATGCATCAGGTGATGGGATTGGAGCAGTATTGATGTAAGAGAAGCATCCCATTGCATTCGAGAGTAGGAAGCTCCGAGGAGTTGAGAAAAGTTATTCTGTCTATGACCGGGAGATGTTGGCCATAATGCATGCATTGGCCAAATTTCGATCATATTTGGTAGGTGGACGTTTTGTGATCAAGACTGATCACAACAGTATTAAATACTTCATGAGCCAGCGTGATCTTAATGACCGGCAACAAAAATGGGTGACTAAATTGCAGGCTTATGACTTTGACATAGAGTTTGTCAAAGGTAAGAAAAATGTGGTGGCTGATGCCTTATCTCGGAGACCTCACTTATGTGCTCTGGCAGAGATTTCAGGAGATTGGAGAGATCGGATTATAGCAGAGTATGTCGGAGATGCTTGGGCTTCTGGATTGATTTCAGGTACCATACAAGATGATCGCTATGAGGTGATAGATGGATTGATCAAAGTTCAGGACAGGGTTTATTTGATTCCGTCATCACATTTGAGAGAGGCGATATTGAAGGCATTTCATGATGCACCCACAGCAGGACATCCGGGGGTCTTCAAGACCTACAGGCAGATCCGAGAGCGGTTTTCATGGAAAGGGCTCAAGGATGATGTTCAGAGGTATGTCAGGGAGTGTATGGTTTGTCAACAGAATAAGGGAGAACACACATTTCCTGCAGGTTTATTACAGCCCTTGCCCATTCCTGATAGGAAATGGGAAAGTATTTCGATGGACTTCATCACTGGTTTACCACGAGTGCAGGGAAGGGATTGCATCTATGTGGTGGTGGACCGCTTGACGAAGTTTGCTCACTTCTTTGCTATTCCGTCCACTTACACAGCAGCACAGGTGGCAGATCTTTTCTTTAAAGAGATATTCAGGTTACATGGGCTGCCCAGATTCATTGTCAGCGACCGGGATAGTAAGTTTATGAGTGTTTTTTGGCAAGAGTTGTTTAGGTTGTGTGGTACAGATCTTACACCTAGCACTAGTTATCATCCGCAAACAGATGGGCAAACAGAGATTGTGAATAAATGGGCGGAAGGATATTTGAGGAACTATGTAACTACACAACAAAAGGCTTGGATCAGATGGTTGCATATGGGAGAGTATTGTTATAACACCACTTATCATATGTCCATCAAGATGACTCCTTTCATGGCACTCTATGGTTATGAAGCACCTAGCTTCATGGATTTAGTTTTGGGGGACAGTAGAGTGCCCAAAGCCAAAAACTTATTGCAGGATAGTCAGGACATCCTGAAAGTGCTCAAAGAGAATATACAACAGGCCCAGAATCAACAGAAATTGTATGCTGATCAGCACCGAATAGAGCGTAGCTTCGAGGTAGGGGATATGGTTTACTTGAGGCTACAACCATATAGACAGTCATCGCTCAAGAAGAGCGGAGCTGAAAAGTTGAAACCTAGATTTTATGGTCCCTACAGGGTGATTCGCAAAGTGGGCAAAGTCGCCTATGAGCTTGAGCTTCCAGAGGGCAATCGAGTGCACAATGTGTTTCATGTGTCTAGGCTTAAGAAAGCCATTGGTCAGAGTGTAGTGCCTTCTGCAGATTTACCCCCTTTGGATGAGGAGGGGAAGCTTGTGTTAGTACCTGAGGCTATTGTGGATACCAGAGAGAGGAAGCTTAGAAACAGGATAGTGAAGGAGTATTTGGTCAAATTGAAAGACCTGTCGGAGGAAGATTCTACATGGGAGAGTGAGCAGGTTATTCAGCAGGTTGGACTGAGGTTGCTTGAGGACAAGCAATTTCAAGGGGGGCGGACTGTAATGTCCCCATTTTAGCAGTTGACCAAGTGTGTGCGCGTTAGCCTTGTTCTACATGGTCCCGAGGGCTAACGAAGGGTTTAATGGGATCTTGGAGTGTTTTGGCCTAGTCATTTCCAGTTTGGGCCAAAACGAAGTTGATTTACTTAGTTTCAGGCATACTTACTATTTTTAGTAAGTCGGCAGGACACAGTGCAAGTCAATTTTGGTGATTGGACTCGATACTCCTCGGTGAGAGCTTTCCGATGAGCTATCACTTGCATTATTCGGAGTCCGATTGCTAATACATTTTAATGCCTGAAGTTTTATTAAAGTAACGTCTAATTTAATTGTAAAATATTAAAGTGTTACTTTAATATATATTTTATGGTGATGTGTACCCAAGGGAGACATAAGGGGTATTTTAATATATGTTTTATATTACACATCTTTTATCCCACATTGCCCATATGAGTTGAGGGGACCCGTGGGAATAGAATAAAAGGAAGCATTTGTGGCTTCATTAGACAGGTTGAATATGAGAAGAAATTGGTGTGTGAGTTGCAGCTTTGTTTTTGGCATTTGAGGACGTCTATCCTCTCTTGTAACATTCTAGACGTCATTCCCTTGGGGTTTGGCCTTTGGAATTCTTTCTTATTGGCTTCATTATCAGGCAGTTTAGTTGCATTTCCGGCTACAGGCAGATTTGATATTTTGCTCATAACTTCTTCACTACTTGTCCGACGCTTATGCCGCTTGGAGGGAATGGTATTATGAAGGTAGTGGACTGATTGGAGGACAAAGTATTGTAGCAGCAAGTTCGTAAGCATGGGCTGGAGTATTATGACAATATTGCTGAAGTAATTAGTGAGTTGATAAATCTGCTATGTATTTGATTTTATGAATTCTGAAAATAACATTTTATTAGCAGCAGTTCATTTCCACTTTGCATATCATTGTAGTTGCTTTCTTGTTTATGTTGTATGATACCAATTCCATGCACGAAACACAACAAACAATAAATGTTTGATTTCCGGAATTACAAGGGTTTTAAAACATTAAACGGAGAAATAAGAGGTTGAATGCAAACTGTTTGACATTATTCTTTTCAGCAATTTGGTTTAGTTTTTGGGACATTTAGGGGTGCCCATTACATGATGTCAAAAAGTTGCACACAATCTTTCCAGAAACAAATGCACATTTCATGGATTGTGGAAATCTCCTAGCTTTGGCCAACAACTTGTTTGTTGTTACACAAACAGAGTCATGTCATAAATTTTGTAATAGGAGGTTGCGGAATAGGGTCCTTAGATTGATATTTTAATATTACTCTTAGATTTAATGTTTCATTTAAAATTTTTTTTTTTTTAAATTTTTTTATTAGACTGCAGGAATTGGGTGCAACACGGCCCCCCCTATAAACTGCGGTGCGCCGGGTAAACATTTTAACGTGACCGGTAGCGCTGGCGTGACACGCCCACCGGTACCACGGGGATGGGGGAGACTAGAACCCGTGACCAACCCCCTACAACAGGGAAGATTTAGCCAACCGAGCTAGGGCCCCCGCCCCAATGTTTCATTTGAATAACCAAGTGTTAAATGTTTATGTTACAATGTGAGTAAGTCGTGTCTCCTTTCTTGAGTATAAGTTAAGAAGGATCTAAATTTTGCATATAATATTTTTCAATTTGCACTTCTAATTTTTTTAATAAGAGGACACCTCAATTGAGACCTTTTGTGCTAAGCAACAGGATTTGCACGTGTAAATGCATCTTGGACGTGCAAGTGCCCCTGTATTTTTCCTCTTTCAACATTCTTACTTAAAAATGCAGACCTTTTCCATGATCTCATTTCAGAATGCTGCAGGGTTTTAAAATGATTCTTTGAGTTGTAACTAGTAAGAAAATGGCTAATAGTGAAGTGTCTGCAATTAGACAACGATGTGTTTGACCTCTTGCAAAGATGATCAATCCAGTTTTCGGATGAGTCAAAATATAAACTAAAGATGGGATTTGTTCCAGCTTCATGCATCCAACTTGCAATTGATTTGCAACTAGAGTTATTTTATGCACTTGCACTGGACTTTTCTTGGTGGGTTCTATGTTTTGGTTTGCTGAAGTTTTGGAGAAAACATTGTAAACTCTTTTCCATACATGCTATTGTCAACACAAATGGAAGTTTGGAGACTTAAGATGACATCCTTCACATTGTTTTACGAGCAATCATTTGTAAAATTAGTATATTTAGATTTTAGTTTTACTACATGATTGAAAGACTAGAAAATTACATGTGTATGCTCTTGTATTATTGAGATTTGACCAGGCATAAGCTTTCAATAGCCCCATTCAATGCTTTCAAGTCAATTTTTTGGCACATAATTCTGTCTGAAAGCTACCCAATGTCTACCAATAAGTTTTATAGTGCTCTTTCAAAAAAACATTTGTTAGCAATTCTTAACTCAGAATTGATTGAATAGTAGTGTAATTTTCGAATGTAAGGATTCAAAGAATTAAGGTTTTCTGGAGATTGTATGTGCACTATGTCCAATATAGGACAAGCTATAGTCATATACCATTGGGTACTTGATTTTGCGCATACATTGATCTTGGATGCCAGACAAAGTTTGAGTTAATTTGAAAAGTTTAATATGTATTTATAATGTTTTACAAGGTACTCATTCTTTACAACTCTTTTTTCCATGTCACTACAGAATGCTGTGGCTTTCCAAGCATATGCTCTTTTATCTCGAGCTTTTGACGATAACTACAAGAGGAATGAACCTCCCTCCTATAAAAGTGTAGCATTGGCAGGTGTAGGAGCAGGAACTATACAAACTGCAATTCTTACACCAGTGGAACTTATCAAGATTCAACTGCAAGTGAATACTTGTAGAAGGCCTACCACAAGCAGTTTTCATTTTGGCCCCATAATGGTGGCAAAAGGCATTTTACAGAGAGAAGGAATCAAAGGTCTTTACAGAGGACTTGGTATTACTGTACTTCGAGACGCTCCAGCTCATGGTGTCTACTTCTGGACATATGAGTATAGTCGAGAATGGCTTCACCCTGGCTGTAGAAAGAATTCACAAGAAAGTCTGTCGACAATGCTTGCAGCAGGAGGATGTGCAGGAGTCGCAAGTTGGGTGTTTTGCTATCCATTGGATGTTGTTAAATCTAGACTTCAAGCACAAGGGAATTTATCCCCGAAGTACACAGGTATCTTTGACTGCTTGCAAAAGAGTGTGAGAGAGGAAGGCTATAAGGTCCTTTGGAGAGGTTTGGGAACTGCTGTAGCACGTGCTTTTGTGGTAAATGGAGCCATTTTTGCAGCATATGAAACTTCGCTGCGTTTGATTTATCCTCGATCGGATGATCAAGTGCTTGACACTGCAGTTGAGCTTTCCTAATAAATAAAACAGCTGGTTGTAATTTTATTCTATATTTTAGTAAGGGTTGTTTCCCAAAATCAATTTAACTGCTTGCCTGGCCATAGAATTGAGCTCACTTTGAAGCTGAAAACTGCAAAGCTGGGCATTGTGATTCTGTGCTCAAATTTTAACAAGCTGTTTGGATAATGACGATAATGGTAAGAATGATGGCAACTTGGTTAAATTTCACACCATCACATTCCTCCCTATCATATTGGGCCAAATAACTGAATCTCAAGGATTCAAAATCTGCACCTTCAGTTGATCGCTGTTCTGCAGGCATCCAATATATTATAATGTCTCTTGGAATGTTCTATTGATGTGATATATCAATTATGGCATCTTGGTTGCTACTCATTATAAATATGATTTTAAATCTGGTTGCTCCAGTCTTTTTATTAGTTATTTATGAAAACTTTATTCGTACAGTTGATCTATTTTATTACTATCAATGGATGAATTTACAATCAACTCTTTTTCCTTTGAACTCTACAGATTTTGTATACAAATGACGGGGTTTGATTTGACAAATTTGTGCATTAATTTTTATTTCAAAATTGGAAGCTCCTGTGACATAGAAGATTCCAGAATTATCTTCTTAGAATCTTTCTGTTCAATTTGGAAATGCTTTCCTTTAGGTATCTGTGAGAAAATGAACATCATAGCTTCATAAAGGTATTAATAATTATCATTACTCAGTAAGATGTAAACCAACAGCCAGAGAACTAAAGTCAGTTTTATAATGGCATTAATAATGATATGGATTTTTCATCTCCATTGTTGCATTTCTAGCTGCTGGGCAGGGACGGGGGGTGGGGGTGTGGAGGGGGCGCTTAATTCTCACAAGGGAAAGGTGCCACTTGAAAAGACTACGAGAAAGCAGCAACTGAGCTTTCTTGGTTGACACTACCCAATACAATGGATGCAAATTCTGCAGCCAATTGTGAAGCAGCACATCTCAAGTTCCTGCTACAGATCCTCATTTCAATCTCTGTAGTGCATATTGTTAATGCAGGAATTGTAGCATGACTTTTGAAGACTGTAAACTATATACTGCAAGTGCAGGGTCACCACTCAACTGCAAATGAAATCCATTTCTACACTTCCATTTCTACACTTTTTCAGTCACCATTTTAAGTTTGATTGTCTGTTAATAAATGAATAGTAGCTACAACTGCAAAAGCTGGAAAGACAATCTTCCTTTCGCTAAATTTATGAAACTTCATTACTCAAACCTGTGGTTAATTTACAATCAGGTGCACCTGCCAAAAATTGCAGCAGGGATGGAAGCCCCTACTCCTGTCAATTATTAACATGACTGACGGGTAAAGAGAGAATGATTCCCCATTTCACTCTGTACAAACTGGCATTACTTAAAAGTGGGGTACGCACCGTTTTGTTTGCCAGCTCCTAGGTGAAGTATTGATTACTTGTATGCACAAGATTTTTCATGAAGATTCAAAAGAAGAGAGAGAAAGCCATGCCATACACAGCTGCCAGGTACGTAATGACGAGGAAGTGAAATTTGGGATCACTGAGCCCTGAACATTTGAATGAATCTGAACTTAACCAAGCATATAAGCAATTTTCCACTATTGAGAAGGTGAATCACTGAATCTGTCCCATCGTGTTAGCTGCTTAGTGTAATTCTTCAAAGAAAGTTAAATATGGGAAAGAGGGAAAACAAGCTAGTGAAATAAAACCCTGAATTAGCAGAGAAGTGAGAGAATTGAGCATCATGGCAGACCATGTTCTGTTTTGTAATTGAATTAAAATTATCAATTGCACTCGTTCAGTAAGTTTGATCTGCATGCATAAACCTGGAAATTCAATAAATTGTTGGTTCTTTGTTTTCTTTATTTTTTTGGCTTCTTACATTGACACTTGATAGTTGTGTAACTGATAATTTTTCAGTTGATCCTTAACCTTACTGTTAGTAATAATAACTTGGAGTGGTGACAGACATATTGAACATACAATGAATTTTACACCAATTGACATATTTTGGAAGGTGGGGGGGGGGGGTCCTTCATGTTATAAGTGCTTTTTAACATTTTTCTTATTGTGACATCACTACGAACCATGTCAGACTAAGTCTAATAAATACAAACCTTTTCTTATGCATGTATTGTTGAGTAATTTAAACCAGAAATAAAATTAGAACAGCAATCAAGAAAATAAAACTAACAAACACATGCATAGAGAAGTGTACACTGACAAGAAGAATTATGTGATTCACCAATGTATGACTACATTTGCGGAAATGCAGGGCATTATCTCTTATTACTTGCTAACAGAGAAATTAAAAATCTTATCGATCATTACACGTGATAGAGAACCAAATATAAAATGCACTCTTCAAGGCTGATGAAAAGTTAAGGGGGAACTTGGAAAGACACTGATGGTTGAATGTCACAACCACCAATTGCTCACTTGAAATCCAAATAATGCTGATAAACAGAGATGTTTATTGCTTTTCCAAGCTTATTGTCACTTGATTCCGGGCTAAGAGAAGCTTTATGAACTTCAGTTTCTCTTTGTGGATCAGGTTTGGTGAATGCATCTGCAGGATTCAAATCAGTGTGTATCTTTCCAACTTAAGCTTTCTTTTTTCAAGAACAGTGCTGATGTAATGATATTGAAGGTCTTTGTGCTTAGTGTGAGAATGAAAGGTGTGACTTTTTTCTCAAATGAATTGCACTAATGGTATGTCTAAATAAAGTGAACTCGCTGTATGCATTCTAATTCACCCAATAAACACTGTAACCCTAACATCTCTTTAGCTCCTTGAGTGATTGCATTATGTTCTGCTTTGGTAGTAGACAGAGGTACCAATTTTCGCAATTTAGAAATCCAATTGATTGCTTCCCTTGCAAGTGTGAAGAAATAACCAGTGGTAAATTATCTTTTGTTCAAGGTTGAGCTTCTTTTCCTCTAATCTCAAAACATGATGTAAGTGCACTTAAAATATCTTAATATCGCCTTGACTGCTTGCCAATGAGTCTAATCAGGATTACTCATATACTTGCTAACCACTCGCACTGCACGAGCAACGTCAAGTATTGTGTAGACTGCCGTGTATATAAGGCTCCCAACAGCAGAGGAGAAAGGCACTCAATTCTTTTTTTTAGTGACTTAGGGTGAATTGAAATGGTCAATGAGTAAAAGGGTGCCGATGCCTTGGCATTTTTCATGTGGAACTCGTCCAAAATCTTTTCAGTATACTTTTAATGTGACAATTTTGATTCTCTTTTCTACCTATCTTTGATGATTGCCATTCCAATGATATTTTAAGCAGCCCTAGATTGTTCATTGAAAACTTCCTAGCGAGTTGTTGTTTTAGCTTGTTAATAGCATTCATGCTAGTTCCAGTCACTAGAATAGCAACGACAACACAAAATCGTCATCCTTTGAAACCTATTAATAAAAATGAACCAGGTTCACACTTAGAGAAATCTAGCTCAGCCACAAAGGTATCAAACTTGAGGTACCATTATCATGGAGCTTGTTTTAGCCCATACAAGCTTCATTTCAATCTGCAAGCTAGTTTTTCTTGCCCTTTCTAGAAACCTTTGAGTTGTTTCTTATCCAATGCTTCTTCCAAATCAACATAGAGAAACGTCACCTTGACATCAGGTTGAGAAATCTAGCTCAGCCACAAAGGTATCAAACTTGAGGTACCATTATCATGGAGCTTGTTTTAGCCCATACAAGCTTCATTTCAATCTGCAAGCTAGTTTCTCTTGCCCTTTCTAGAAACCTTTGAGTTGTTTCTTATCCAATGCTTCTTCCAAATCAACATAGAGAAACGTCACCTTGACATCAGGTTGCTCCAATTCAAGGCCATAAGCAATTTCTAAGCTTAGAATTGTGGATAAATGGGAGATATTTTTCAAATAAAGTTAAATTGTGTTATTGCTATTAGGATTCAACTGTGTCCTTTTTGAGTCAAACTCATTGATCCATGTTTCATTAGTAGTGTTCACAAGAACCCGTCTCTCATGAGAATGAATGGAACGCTTAGTACTCATCGCACCTAGGTGATGCTCACAAAAAGGTGAAGCACCAAGTCTTCCAAGGAGGTCACCTGTCCTAGTACTACTCCAGCTCAAGCATGCTTAACCTCAAAGTTTCCTCTAGATTAAGCCCATTTTTCTTGCAATACCAATTGCAAAACCTTCAACAAGTGTTGTGCAACCATTTGTTTTAAAGTCCCTTAAGCTTATCAATTGATCAGTAGGAGATATTTTCCACAACAATTGTGATATTGCTATCAAGATTAAATTACGTAGTTTTCAATTCAAATTCATTCACCCGTGTTTCATAATAAGTGTTTCACAAAAATCCATCTTATGAGAGTGAATCAAACACAACACTTATTGGATCTAGGTGATGTTCACAAAGGTGCAGCATAGAGACTTCCTGGGAGGTACCCTTCCAAGTACTACTCCAGCTCAGACGCACTTAACCACAGAGTTTCCTCAAAAGGTAAGCCCACTACGCTTGCAACCTCATTTGCAAACCTTCGGCAAATGTTCAGCCTTATGAACCATTCGTTATAGGGCCCCTTGAGCTCGTCAATTGTGGATGATTTTTTTGGGTGAAATCAGCATTCTTTTAATGGACACGTCCTTTAACCATTCATTTGGCTCTATATTGCTTCTTGCTGCCTCCTCCTTTCAATCTTTACACGGTACACCAATCTATTTTTCAGTGCTTTCTGGTTAGGTGTAAGAGGGACCAAACCTCGAGTGCAATTTGGCATCAACACACCCATCTCCCCTCATAGGTCCTATCCATTTTGTGCAATCTGTCATAGACGTTTGTTCGATCATTGCAGGTTCTACTTGATTGGAAATTCAAGAATAATGTTTAAAAGCTCTCAATTTTCCAAGAGGCCTTCACTTTTTGGTGGATCTCCTGAACAGATGAATCAGCTCCTATGAAATACCCCGTTTTGTATTATCAACATGAGATTGTTCTTGAGGAAGGACTGAATATCTTGAGATATTGGTGGCTGATGCAAATTTGTTTGAGGTGGCAGACTCGTGAAGGCCATGAATTAGAGCAGGACGCTGCATCAAAAGGTTGCAGCATATCTAGGGAGGCATGCAATGGACAAGCGGGTTGCAAGGGATTAGAATCTCCCACAACCCGTGGTAAGTTTGGTAAGGCTTGTGCAAATAATAAAAGTGTTATGGGACAGTGTAACATGTAAGAAGGTGGACGACATTTGTGGACTATGCTGTGTTAGAGAATGCCCTTTACCCTATTCTAAACTTTGTTTGTTAGACACAGACAATGTAATAGGCAGTAAACACAATGAAGTTCCTTGCTGGTTTGAAATGGTGTAGGTTGGAAGCCCATTAGAAATTATGTCTTTTGCCCTGCTCTTACCATGTCACAGGCCTAGAATTCCATTTAGCACATCGCTTCCATCTCCGATGTCATTTAATGGCACATACACTTTCACTGATTTCCCCTTTTCTAATAAACATGGCATTAGAATTTCATTGAAGATGACATTTTGGCTTCTAGTAAGCTGTTTGGCAACAAGATCCCGCATGTCACTGTATTTTCCTTGTCCGTAACCAGCAAAGATACACCACTTTGACTTCATATCAAGTTTTGTTCTTTTTTCATGTACCCTGAAAGTTTAAATACAATTTGAGAGGATGGACCTCAGTTAAGTAAATAGACAGTTCTATTAACAACGTCTGTTTAAATTTTTTTTCCCAAGTTCAATTTTGGAGAGTATGTTTCGACCCTTTTCAAAATTGTTTCTTCAACCTCTTCAGTGCACCCTTTTCTTGAAGGGCGAAAGGAGCGATTTCGATCTTTTGAATATCATTGTTTGCACAAAACTGATTAAATTACGTGGAACAAAACTCACCACAGTTATATCAGGTTTTAAGCAATTAATTTTGTTGGCAATTTGATTTTCGATGAGTGCTTTTAAATTTTTAAACACGCTTTAATACTTCAAATTACTTTTTAATATTAAACCTGAATCTTCCTGGTGCAATTACCTAAGAAAGTAACAAAGTACTTAGACCTGCCAATTGATGTTACCTCGTTGGGGCCAAAGACATACGAGTGCACTACCTCGAACAGTAATTTCTTCTTGTCACATTCCTTGACAGGGGAGTTGATCTTTTGTTTGTTGTAGATAAAATGCTTGTACAACTCTGGATCAACTGATTTCAAACTTGGAAGTTGATCCTTTTTGTGCAAAATTTTAAGGCTCTTTTTGCTCATATAACTGCACCTCTTGTGCTAAAGCTCCATGCTGCTGTCAGTAACTACCATCACAACTCTCTAGCGACAAGCACATATTAAGTGTTTAATTGGTTGCCTCTAGCAATAATCAAGGCTACATTTGTAACCCTCCATGTACTTGACTTGAAACTGACACTACATCCTTGAGCATTTGGTTGCCCAGTTGAAATTCAGTTTCTTTTGAGTTGAGGGTCATATTTGACATCTTGTAGTAACCAACTATTTCCATTTTCCAATTTTAACAAAAAGAAAATTCTTTGTTGACATATCACAAGATTCATTATCACCAAGATAGAACTTACCAGAATTACCATTTGAATAGTTTTCTAAATATTCTCAACTCCAAGTTGCATGAGAAGATGTTCCATGATCAAGGACCCAAACATCTGCTACAGCTGCTGCTTCTGATGGAAACAACCGCATATTTTTCATATGCTACATTTTTGTCATGTTTTTTGGGACTGATTTTCAGCTTTCTTCAATGGCCATCATATTTTTTTGATGTGGCCTTTTTTGCCACAATACCATCTAATATTTCTGCTTCTTGATTTTGACCTCTTGCTGTATTTTGATCTTAGTCTATGGTTATATTTCCCCTATTCTTGTGAATACTCCATATTGCCAATATTGTTTGTTATTGAAGTTTCTGCACAATAAAGTAGCTTGGTTCTTCCTTCTCATATCCTTGTTAAGAAGAGTCACACAAAATTATTAAATTTGAACACACTTCACTTCTTTTTGGATGCGAGTTTTCATTAGCCATAACCACTCCTCCCCGAGTATAGTTTAGAGAGCACAATAGCAAGAGTCCTACAAAATATTAAATTTTAACACACTTCGCTTCTTTTCGGATTTGAGTTTTCATTAGCCATAACAACTCCTTCCCAAGTATAGTATAAAGAGCACATAGCAAGAGTCCCACAAAATTATTAAATTTTAACACACTTCGCTTCTTTTTGGATGTGAGCTTTTATTAGCCATAACAACTCCTTGCCAAAAGGTGGATTTGATTCCATCATCTAGATCTATGCTTAGGGAAATTAATTGGCCAATCAAAACATAAAACTCATTCAATTGATCGGATACATTACCATGTCCTTTCGTCTTCAAGTAGTATAATTCTTCATTAGAAAACTTTATTTGATGCAGAAACTGTCTCATGCAAGCCGAATAATATTTTTTCACAATCCTTTGGCTGTTTTTCCGTTGCGACGTTGAATAACATATTGTTGGATGTCTCAATCTTTCTCAGACATCATAGCTGGCTTCTTCGATTTCCCCTCTAGCATAATTGTGAGGTCACTTTGAATTTAAGGTGCTTCCAATTGCAACTTTTACATTCTGAAGATTTGATTCAAGAATATTTCAATCCTCCTCTTATATGCATCTTCCCTCTCTTCTCAATGTCACTCAGCTCTAATACCAATTGTTGACAATTTGAAACATAAATAACAGAACACATACGCATACACTGATTAGTAGAGTTATGTGATTTGCCAATGTATGGCTACATCTATGAAAAAAACAGGGCAATATCTCTTATTTGTTGCAGCAGTGAAACACAAAGTTAAATCATTCAATACAAGTAATTGAAATTCGAAAATAAAATACACTCTTCAAGGTAGATGAGAGGAGAATTGATGACCTTGTTGACTAGGATATAGCTCCTTGCTGAGCTCTCCCTTTTGTCTCTCTTCTTGTCTTAATAATTTTTTACTCCTCTTTTAGATTTAGAATTAATAATTTTTTACTCCTCTTTTAGATTTAGAATTGAGAAGAGAAAGTTGGAAAGACGAGAATGGTTGGACTGCACTTCAAAACTAGCATGTATATCATATAAATCCACTAAATTTTTGACGTTAACTGAAGAAACTCGAAGTGTTGCTATGCTGAAGGATGGACAGATCTGGTTTCTTCAAACTTGCAGGGATCATTTCAACTTCTTTGTCTTGAAATCATTCAACCCAGAACAGGGATTAAGTTCATGTAAACTTAACAAATCACATTAAAAATAGCCTTTAATTATAGTATTTTAATATTTTTATTTTTATTTAGAGGAATTTGTGGTTCAGCAATCTGGCGTTTATTCTGAAGGTATTGATAAATAGGGCAGTTGAAGTTGACACACAAGATGCTAGTCAAACTATCCAACCATTCGAGTCTACACATGGGTGTTGGGAGCATTCAACTTCAACATTTTAATAGGGCGTGATTTAAAAAAAAGAATTTGATGCTCAAAATTTCAATTGTATTTAATAAATATAAAGCTAATTTGCTATACCATTATTCATCTGTCTATTTTCGGATTGCATTGTAGATCTCGAGTGGAGGGATGTATCCTGGCAGACTAAATGTCATGAATATTAGTGGGTTAAAATGTATTGACTATACACTAGCATAAAAGGTAATAGTGCATGTACTCATTATGATAAGGTCTATTTCAATTGATTAATAAATACAATGAAATGCGTATTCAAAATGTTGGATTATAAAAACGTTTATATAGAATATTAAAATAAAGTAGTTAAGTACGTGAGAGATTATTTTCATAGTAGTTATAACATTTATTGACTTAATTTTTTAATATCAAAGTACCATTTCTGAAGTTATTAATAGAAATTATGAGTATTGATACTTGAATGAAATGTATTCTTTAAATTAAAAAAACAGTATATTATATATGTTGCATCAATAAAATATCATTTAGTGTACAATTATCAGTCAAGTTCGTTTGGATCATTTTAGTTACCTCAACAAAAAGTATGTTTGTGGGGACTTGAAACCTTGGTTATAATTAAGGGACTTGTCAAGTAAGCTATAGTAAAAAAATTTAAAACTATTTGAAAATCGTCATGTCTATGGACTTTAGGAACATCAGCTGGCATAGAAGAGTTAGTAAAAAGTCAAACATTACTTGGACATTAAAATGAATGTAAAAAAAATTCAAATTATAAATGAAGAATTATGAAGTAAATTTAAGAAGTATAATTTTCATAATTTTTAAAAGAATATGGAAACAATAATTATTTATTATTGATAAAAGACTGTAATGTGTTTTTAACATTTGAAAAACAACAAATCATTTACGTTACACCAAAACATGACTTAGTCTACAATTTTAGTTTTTTTGGGGGGCCATTTTAGATATCTCAACAAAAAAACATACCGATCCTATTTCATATTTGATGACATACACAACTTGTTAGATAAATTGCTACAAAAAAGTTTAAGATTGTGATATGGCCATCTAGATTTACAATGTAGCTTTTGCGTCAAACTCATTGACCCATGAACCAATCTCTCATGAGAATGAATGGAATACAACACTTATTGGATTAGGTAATGCTCACAGATGTGAAGCACCACTTCCCAAGAGGTCACTCATCCCAGTACTACTCCAATGCACCGTGTTTAAACCCACTCTACTTGCAACCCCATTTGCAAAACCTTCACCAAATGTTATACCTAATAAATTTAAAATGTTGAATCCCCTCCCTTTTAATATGCATTACTCTCATATTTTATACAAATAGACCACAGTGACGGACAACATTTCACAAACTGATGGTGATAATTAAGCCCAACTCCCAAGACAGCACTCAAAAGCAGAATAGAGTACACATATTCAGCGTGATTGCATGTTGGAATATAGGCAGTCGACACAGATATCTGAGTTAAACGAATATCATAAGGTACAGGAGAGCTTGGAAAATGTCCACCATTAGTTAGACATTTATCGTATCAGATAATTAAAACAATTCTATAGATTTATATAAAATTTCTGAAAACTTATTTATTTATTTTTAAATTTAAACTGTGAAAGAATTCAACTTTCTTAATCCTCCAAAGCGTATTGGAAAAAATTATTTCCGACTGAATCTATCATGGTAAACCAGGTTCCAATTATAGTACTTTTCAAGCATTTTTCCCCTTAAGAAGATTAAACTAAGTTTTTTTTATATGCAGAATGGTGATCAAATGTTTTTCTGTTCTTTGATTGCATTCCATTTGTGGATGCACGTTATTAAGGCTTGTTTTCAGTGTTTTGAGAAAAAAAACATGCACTATTTCTACAAGTGCTAAGCATGCCATTAGGCTGACAGTTCATATAGAAATCTTTCCAACGAGAAAAGGGTAACACTGAAACAATTTAGGAATCTGATATGGGCATCCTGGTCTCATCCCTTATGATGTCGGAACCTCGCACTCAACAAGATTTGATCCTTGATGGACTCTTTGTGAGCCATTCAACTTCACTAGTAGACCAAGGACCCATGGACAAATTCTATTAACTTTAATATAAGCATTCGATAAATCCCAATTTCTAACCATTAGCAGAAACTCAAAGCATCTTCACTTACTAGAAAACAAATTTTTAAATAGTATGTGAAAGAGAGATCTGAACACATCCACAGAATTCTCATCTATTTAGAAAATCCTGTTATTCCTTTCTTTCGAAAAACTCTAAAAAATAGTTTACTTTCCTTTCCTTGAATTCATTTGGTCCTGATTGGAAGTGCTCTTCATAGATGTTATTTATACTTTCCTTGAATTCATTTGATCCTGATCGTACAGCAATAGCATTGAAAAGTAAGCTGGACGGAAGGCTGGTGCTTACAATTTTTGGTTTCTTCATTTTAGCTCACCAAATCAAAATCCTTCTTGTTGCCATGTGCCTATATCTATTGGCTCAGGTAATTACTTGTAAGCAATGTCATGAAAGATGGAGTCTATTGGGCTTCTAGTCATTCTCCAGGCTGGAATATTATGAATAGGGGGCAACTTCCTTTTGAGATGGTGCAAGAATTTGTTGAACTTGTTGCTCAGGATAGAGCTCCTTGTTGAGTTCTCCTTGTTGTATTTCTTTCCGTCTTAATAAATTGTTACCCCTCTTTTTTCGAAAGATAGAGTCTATTGAAATAACGATATAAAACTAGAAATTTTATGTTCTCAAAAAGATCATTGTTTTTTTCTATCTGAAGATCGATAATAATATGTACAAGGTTTTAGATCCTATTGGACAAATGTTCGTAAGGCTCTCTCATGTAAATCAGCGATTCACTCTTGCCAAAGAAGAATATGAATGGAAAAGATGATGACTATTTCTAGAATTTTTTTGTATATGGTTTGTGGGCTTTCTATTTGAGTGCATTCTTATGGGTTTATACATTTATTAAAGATTAAAATTGATGAGTTTATACGTTACCGCATAATGCGATAAGATACTTAGCTCAATAATAATATGTTTGTTTGGGCATCCATTTTTAAAATTTGACATAAAAATTAAGTGGGAGAAAGGTTTATGCTGAGATTCCCAAAGGGTTGTGCCCAGATTTATTTAAAAATTATATTTGACTAATAAAAATTTTCGTTGGATTGAAAGTATTGACTTCTATCTTTATAGATTGAAGTTGCATTTAATGATTACCTTGAAGTGTTTTTGATGTATGCATAAGATTTGGTCTTGGATTGATAACATCAAATTTTAGTGATATATTGCCTATTAATAAAACTATTTTTGAAATGTTGAGATTATGTTTGGTATGCAAGACGATAAGCATCTTTAGTTAATACAGTCAAGAATTATATTTGAATTATTGGGAGAATGTGTGGTATGTAACATATCAAGAACCTTATGAATGGTAAACGAATGGAGCAAATCCGCTAGAGTTTTGGTCTGCGGTAGTGCGGATGGGGGAGGTTTAGATGAGGATGGACCATATGGTTTGGGGTGTGTTCTCACTGAGTATCCTGGCACTAATGGGGTGTTCTGTCTTGTGCGCCATCAAGGTCTTATTTGTGGCTTTGGGTTGGGTAGGGCGGTGTAGATCCCTGTTTATGGGGTTATTTCCATTATTTTTGATGGTGTTGTTAGGCTCTTTCTATCACCTATTGTGGGGTTCTAATTGTCCATTGATGGCATTATCTTGTTGAATTCTACTTTATTTGATTTGTCTTGCATGGATTGCGCTTTCCCTAATTTGGTCAATGCTCTTATTGTTGTGGCTATCCCCATGATCATGTTTGTTGATAGAAGCCCCTGCTTATTCTTAGTGGTGCCCTCTATCATTGTCGCTTCCAATAGCTTTGAGATGGGGGTGTCTCTACGATGCCCTTTGTGGATCTTCTTTGAACTTGTTGGGTTGAAATGTTATTGGGCAGGCATGAGTAGAGGAAGAAACAAAAAATTAGGAACTAGGGTCTCTAAGAGCGCTGGTATGGTTGGCATTTCCGAGGAAGATGATAGCTACCCAACTCTTGTTTGGGTGTATTCACCTGTTAGAATCTCTCTATTTGTTGGAAAATCTTTTGCTCTAGTGTGGGATTTAGTGGTTTTTGAGGAGGGACCTTCTCTCTTATTTGCTAGTTTTGAGTCATGTCTTAGTTTTTATTGCTATGTGTTTCTTCTAGATTTAGCTTGTTTGCTTGCTTTGCTTTGGACTACTTTCAGAGTTGTGATGTAGAGGAAATGCTTGGTGGGGTCTCCTACCCCTTTCACAAATCTAGATAATACTTTTGTCCATGACTTGTAGGCAGGGTTGGAAATTAGTTCAAATGGTTGGATGAGTGATTGCACCCCCCATTTTTGCTTGGACTCTTAACGTTGCCTCCTCATCTTGTTCTCATTTTGTTTTGAATGGGGAATGGTGGTGGTGGTCTAGGGTTGTTTTGGTGGATGCTCCTTTCACTGTTCCTATAGAGATGGATACATCCCCTATCAAGTGGAGGCTACTCTTGTGATTTTGGAGGTAATTGATTCTTTGTCTGTGGTGGTGATTTTTTGGGTAGGCTCTCCTAGACTCTAGAGAAGGGTTGATGGTTCTCCTACAGTTCCTATAGTGGTGGAGATTTCCTAGGATCTCTGCTATGATCATGTTAAAAATTGGTAGTTTAATGGCTTCTCCTTGTTGTTGTTCTTTTGGCTTGTTGTTCCTATTAAGGTGGACCCCTTAGCTATTGAGGTGAAATGTAACACCCGGCCAAGGGATCCAAAGAATTAACCTAAATTTTTACTAAGTTAGCCAAACATTTAAAAAAAAAAAAGAATAACATACACATCAAACATAAAGTAGCATAAGCAATAACATACAATCTTACCTAAGAAAACATAACAGATTTCATTCCTTAAGGATCCGAAGACGTTGAATCACATTTAAATTTAAATAATACTAAGTCTAATAATTACCACATCCACATGAAAGAATAATTAAAAGTCCAAAGTCCATTTAAATAATATAAATTTGTTGCAAATGTCACTTGGCAATAAAATTCGGATTGCTCAATCATCCACTGTACATGTCACAAGGTATGAAAGGCTAAAAGAATATACATTTATAAAAATAAATTACATCATCCCTTCCGGATCCATGATACAAAGTACAATACAATAAATGAAACCATCCATCATAAATATATAACTATCCATCATAAAGATACAACCATCCATCATAATACACAGAGATAGAATGAAAGGAAATGCAGACAAGGAAACTCTAACCATGACAACAACGGATGGATCTCAATGGTAAGAGTAAAAAGCACTACCACCCAACCACGTGGTAACCCAAAAAGGGCCCACTCCCACTATTAGGATAAACCATGGACAAAAATAAAAACTACATGCAAATATAACCAATAATAGAAAATAATAGATCACACAGAAATGAACACAAGGCACTAAGATTTAACATGGTTCACCCAATCCCTGGGCTACGTCCACCAAACAACAAGTCCGATCTTATTACAATCTAGTGATTACAACTTAATTACAGTCCATAATCCCTTACAGCTCAATATCGCCGCAAGAAGTAATTTCGCATCACAACATAATGAAAAATACCTAACTCTAAACTCTTTTATACAAGTATTTTATCCATTTTAGGGTTACAACATGTCGGCTACAATGTCGGCCACGAACCAAAATTTTTTGTATAGTACTTTCCTGATCAGTCGCCATAATCTAACAATCTCCCACTTGGGGACTGATCAGGCTCCACACTAAACAACAATCTCCCACTTGGAGACTGATCCTGTAGCAATACCACTACCACATGGGGCTCCCACTGGATCAAACCATCCCAGACTCTACTATTCTTTTATTCATGTTCAATCTAGAAGACCAACCGAAGCTGAAGAGGAGTTCAACTTCTCCCTTGTTACAACCTTTGTCAACATATTTGCTGGATTGTCATTTGTATAGATCTTCTCCAGCTGTAACTGTCCATCCTCCAAAATTGACCGAATGAAATGGTACCGCAACTGTATGTATTTGGTCTTAGAATGCAGAGCTGAATTCTTTGCAAGATGAATGGCACTCTGACTATCTGTGAACAAATAATTATCCTTTTGAAAATGTCCCAATTCTTCCAAGAAGAACTGAAGCCATATCATCTCCTTGGCTGCCTCTGTAGCAGCAACATACTATGCCTCTGTAGTGGATAGAACATTAATCTTTTGTAACCTAAAAACCCAACTCACGGCTGCCCCACCAACAGTAAAGACATAACCTGTAGTACTCCGCCTGGTATCGATATCACCTACCAAATCTGAGTCAACATAGCCCTGTAAATTAGTAGTAGAGCCCCCAAAGTGTAAACACTTATTGGATGTTCCTCTCAAATATCTGAGAATCCACTTGACAACATTCCAATGCTCAAATCTTGGATGACTCATATACCTGCTAACGATTCCCACTGCATGTGCAATATCTGGCCTAGTACGTACCATAGCATACATTAAGCTTCCTACAACAGAAGCATAGGGTACCTTGCACATCTTATCCTCCTCTTCCTGTGTCTTAGGACACATCTCCTTAGTCAACTTCAAATGACCAGGTAAAGGTGTGTAGACAACTTTAGCATTCTCCATAGAGAAACGTTGCAACACCTTCTCAACATAATCAACTTGAGATAGCGTCAATGTTCTGTTCTTCCTATCTCTACAAATCTTCATACCAAGGATTTGTTTTGCTGCCCCCAAATACTTCATAGCAAATGCATGTGCTAATTGGCATTTTAGCTCCTTAATATGATCTATGTTAGATCCAGCTACAAGCATATCATCAACATATAAACATAAAATAATGTAGCTATCATCATCCAACCTCTTAAAATAAACACAGTAATCTGAATGACACCTATTATATCCATGCTCATGCATAAAACTGTCAAATTTCGGATACCATTGCCGAGGTGCTTGCTTCAAGCCATATAAACTTTTCTTCAATTTGCACACTAAGTTCTCCTTACCTTTGACCTCAAAACCCTGTGGCTGAGCCATATATATTTCTTCATCCAAATCACCATGAAGAAAGACTATTTTAACATCCAACTACTCTAAATGCAAATCTTTAGTAGCCACATGACTTAAAATAGTACGAATAGAAGTCATTTTAACAACAGGAGAAAATATCTCATCAAAATCAATTCCCTTTTTTTGTGCAAATCCTTTTACAACTAACTTAGCCTTAAATCTTTTCTTACTTCCTTCCTCTTCTTTCAACCTGTAAACTCACTTATTCTGTAAATCCTTTTTACCTGCAGGCAACTTGCATAGATCCCATGTCTTATTTTTCAGCAAAGAGTCCATTTCATCTTTCATTGCAGACTCCCACTGAATCTTAGTATTCACATACACAACTTCATCATAACTTTCAAGTTCACGAACATCAATAAGTAAAATAGAATACAAAGAGGGAGAAAATCTTTGTGGAGGTCTAATTTGCCTCGTTGACCATCTAACATTCACTGGTGTGTGTAGTATTTGTTGTTGCAGTTGTTGCACATCATGAGGAATGGCTAGAACATTAGCTTTTGGAGTATCATCCAGCACTACATAATCATCTTCTTTCTTCTCATGTTGCTGCAACAGATCTTTGTACAACACTTTCTCATTGAATATAACATCCCGACTTCTAACAATTTTATGATTTTTAAAATCCCAAAGCCTATAACCAAATTCATTAATGCCATATCCAACAAAGACACATTTCTTTGATTTAGCTTCTAGCTTGGTTCTATTTTTAGAGTCTATATTAGCAAAAGCTTCACAACCGAAGGTCTTGAGAAAAGAATAACTCACCTTCTTACCAGTGCATGCCTCCTTTGGAATACCACAGCCTAAAGGAGTAGAGGAACCTCTATTAATCAAATATACTACAGTATTGACAGCCTCCGCCCACATGTGTAAGGGCAACCCAACATGCAACCTCATGCTTCTTATGTGCTCCATTAGAGTCCTGTTCATGCGTTTAGCCACTCCATTTTCCTGTGGAGTCCTTGGAACAATTTTTTGTCTATGAATACCATTAGTGGAACAATAATCTTCAAATTGATGACTGCAATACTCACCACCATTATCAGATCTGAGACATTTTAATTTCTTACCAGTCTCATTTTCAACCAAGCATTTCCATTTCTTAAAAGTTTGAAATACATCAAATTTCTGTCTAAGAAAATAAACCCATACTTTTCTAGTTGCATCATCAATAAATGTAACATAATAATGAGAGCCACTAAGCGAAGATACCTAAGCTGGTCCCCATACATTTGTATGCACAAGCTCTAATTTCTCCCTTTTATTTTCCTTCCCAGTCTTTACAAAACTCACTCTCTTTTGTTTTCCATACACACAACTTTCACACAAATCTATATTAACACATTTTTGACCTGGTAAAACTTTCTTTGAATGAAGTAGTTTCATAAATTTCTCACTCATGTGCCCAAGTCTATTATGCCACAACGCTGTATCAGAATCTACAGCAACTATTTGTTCTCCCTGCTCAACTGCAACAATTGCTCCTGAACATTCATTTTTCTCTGAAACAATCAAAGTAGAAGGAACAATATGACCTGTACAAAGATATAAGGTGCCTACTTTCACACCTTTTGCTACTACAAGGGAACCTTTTGAAACCTTCCAATTTTTATCATTAAAAGTAACTACACAACCCTCATCACCAAGTTGCCCCGCTAATATTAAATTCCTACTCAGCCTTAGAACATGTCTTACCTCATGTAGTAGCCAATGATTCCCATTTTGTAACTTAATCTTAATTTTTCCCTTTCCAACAATCTGACAAGGTGCATTATCCCCCAAATAAACAAGCCCAAAATCTCCTTGGACATAATCAATGAAATAACCTCTATGAGCTGTAGCATGAAATGAAGCACCAGAATCTAAAACCCATGAATCATCAACACTTTCTAAAGACAGAAGCAAAGCATCCTCTTCAGATTTGTTACTTACCACATTTTCCTCCTTGTCTGCATCTAATTTATCTCCTTCATTTTTCTTTCGATTCTAGCAATCTTTCTTTTTGTGCCCTGGTTTCCCACAGTACCAGCAATCGTTTCATCCTCTCGATTGAGACCTCTTCCCCTTTGACTTTCCTCTTGATTTCTCATGATTTTCAGAGTTACTTCCTCTCTTAGTCGTTCTGCCCTTGCTTTGTGCATTCAAAGCACTTCCTAATGTAGATCCAGCTAAGGATTTCCTACGAGTTTCCTCACTCAAAACAACACCGATCACATCATCATATTTTAGGGTACTAGATCCAGGAACATAATTACTCACCGCAATTACCAATCCATTCCAGCTTTCAGGAAAAGAACAAAAAATCAAGAGAGCCCTAATTTCTTCATCAAAATTTATACCCACAGAAGATACCTGACTAGTAATAGTATTAAACTCATTTAAATGATCTGCAACAGATCTACCTTTTGCCATTTTCATATTAAATAAACGCTTCATGAGAAATACCTTGTTTGAAGCGGAGGGCTTTTCATATAGTGTCGCTAGGGTTTTCATCAACTCTTCTGTCATCTTTGCTTTTGTAATATTAAATGCCACTGATGGTGCCAAGCATAACCGAATGCTTCTAAGTGCCTTTCTATCGAAAAGATCTCATTCAGCATCTGACATAGTTCCCTGATTCTTGGCTTTGCCTTCCAATGGCTGCCATAAATCCTTCTGATACATATACTCTTCCATTTGCATCATCCATAACTGGAAGTTCTACCCATTAAACCTATCAACCCCCAGTTTACCCTCATCTGCCATTGCTCCCACTCAACCGTGAAACTTTCCTACAAAGGATAACTAAAAAACAACAACTAGGCTTTGATACCACTTGTTAGGATAAACCACGGACAGAAATAAAAACTACATGCAAATATAACCAATAATAGAAAATAATAGATCACACAGAGATGAACACAAGGCACCAAGATTTAACGTGGTTCACCTAATCCCTGGGCTACGTCCACCAAACAACAAGTCCGATCTTATTACAATCCAATGATTACAACCTGATTACAGTCTGTAATCCCTTATAGCTCAATACTACCGCAAGAAGTAATTTCACATCACAACATAATGAAAAATACCTAACCCTAAACCCTTTTATACAAGTATTTTATCCTTTTTAGGGTTACAACATGTTGGCCATATGTCGGCCATAATATGTTGGCTACAATGTTGGCCACGACCCAATTTTTTTTCCCGAACCCCACTAATTATGAAGTATGTACAGTACTTTTCTGATTAGTCACCATAATCTAACAATCTTCCACTTGGGGACTGATCAGGTTCCACACTAAAAAACACCCATTGCACTGAGGAGATAGTCTCAAGTCCCAAACATGATATCAATTCATAAATCAAAAGTAATATCTAAGTCTAGGAAACCCTAAAAGTAATCTAACTCAAAGGTTACAAATAAACTCGACATCTAGACCCAGAGGCAAACAAAGACACACAAGAAATCTATATTGCTAGTGGGCAAGTGTCATCACACAAATCAATGCTAGGGTTACTTGGCTAGTCTTTTAATCCTCTAGCTCTCTAGTGACTCTATGTGGCACTAGTATCCTTTCTTATTGACAAGGCATATTAATGAGTCAACTCTAAGGTTACCCGAGTAGTCTTTTAATCCTCTGGCCCCTTAGTGAATTTTTGTGGTACCAATATCTTATTAATTCATTTAAAACCCATTTAATGAAATGTTATCACCTATTAAACTACTTACAATGGGTTACCCTAGTAGCCACTTTGGGCCTCGACCTCCATTGCAAACCACTTCTTGACTTAACATACAGATTACCTACCCTAGGCTCATAAAAGTATAAATAAAAGAATCACAAATTTCACCTTAGCCCTATAAAAGTGACTGGAAAGCATCAAAAGATCATCACCATAACACATTAGTTCTCTACAAGCAACTGGAAAGCATCTCCAAAAATACTGATTGAAGACTCAAAATGGTTAAGTCAAATATATCATAACATTCACCTCAGCTTCGCACAAGAACACTGGAAAGCAATAATGAACAATAAATACAAACTCATCATAGAGCATACTAGACACATTACCATGGTTGAGTTTAAAAGACCAAGATCAATTCATCATAACATCACACTCATAGAACCCCCAAGCCCTTGGTAGACGTCCTAAAATTGGTTAACGCTCTAGTCAACCCAAATCCATAGCATAGACAACATACAAATAATAGTGTAGATTTCATAGTTTGGTTTGATTTTGAAAGCACATAGTTTTGAGTTAACAATAAGGTTTAAATATTTGTTTCAATGTAAGTTTCTGAGTACCTAAGATTTACATTTTAACCCTTACTATTTTACCCTTTAAAAATAAAAAATAAAGTGCACAATTACTCTTATCCTATGAAATTTAATGTTCACAATTAAATATCATCAGGTGATTAATATTTATCTCTAATAACTTATTATAATAAAGATTGACCATTAATAAAAATCACTACAATTTTATTGCTAATCAAAATTATTAAATAATAATTATATAAATATTTTTAAAGAAATAACTTAAATATTATTAACTAATACTTCATTATTAATTATTATCTTATTTGAACTAAAATTAACTATATTAAATCAAAAATTAATTATATCTCATTAATAATAAACTATATTAAAATTCATTAATTAATTAAATTAATAATAAAAAATTATTAATACAATTATTAATTAAATAATAATTAAATTTTAATAAAAAATTTAAAGCAAAATTTTAAAAAGTGCATATATAATAGGCATTTTAAGGCCCACCGGCCACTTAACAAACAACTACAGTTGTTAAAGCTTGCGGTAGCACTGCCGTAGTAGATTGTTGTTGCAGCAATACCTATCGCAGCAGTTACAGTAAGGCCATTGTAAAAAGAATATCGGGGAGGGGAAGAAAGGTGGGTTGGGGGGGGGGTAGTGTTCCTTGCCCATCATATATATATATATATATATATATATATATATATATATATAAACAAAACAAACCCCCTCCTATAAAAAAATACATTTATTATTATTATTATTATTATTGTTAGAATTGGTAATCTTTCCTTGGTTGTATTTATTAAATGGGATAAATCAAGGTATCCCTTATGTTGTTTGTCCTCTAGTCCACATGTGAGGACAAGTCTATTTTGTAATTCCTTTATTAAGGAAAATAGTTATTCTTCCTTAAGAGGATTATGACACTTGTTATGCACACACTTATGAATGTGGCAATCATTCACATGGGAGTTACAAATAACTCCTCCTCTCATCTCTTTATAAGAGATGCTTCTATCTCATTCACAACACACAATCACAATGTAGTTCATGTAATGAGCCCTATGGCTCCACATTATCTACTTCTCTCTCTTTCTTCATTCTTAGGCATTTGCCTCATTCATATAATTCACAACGGGTTTTCTTTGCTTTCCCCTTTCAAAATCTTTGTCTCCTCTTTTGTGTTGATCTTGGAAAGCTCTTATAAATTATGGTAATTATGTTCATCACAAACTCTCTTGGATTAATTTATAATTCTTTAATTTTAGTTCATTTCAATTTTATTATTTCTAATAATAATTTTTTTAATATATACATTTGCAAATTTAACTTAATAGGGAAAATACAACCAACCATACAAATTTTCTATTTAAATTTTCTTTTTCAAATCAAAATCCTTCCTGATTAAAAATTAATTTCTTTTAGTAAAAGAATGAGGTTTTCTAATTGGTCTTTCAATCTAGATATACATATGAGATACAATACCAATATCATAAGATTCAGAACCAGAGAGCGAAAGATTCATACGACGAAATCCAGAAAAATCAATTTTAACAATCGCGAAGAAGACAGGATTATCTAAATAACATAATTTTAATTGGGTGAACAGAACTTAAGAAGCTACCTAGTTTTGGCATCAAAACCACAAACACCTTAAATATTTGTGAGAAAAATTTCTTCTCTCAAAATCTTCCCTCTAAGAATTCCTTTTTCCAAGAATTTGTCGTCCTTCCCAAAACTTCGGCCCTCTAAAAAATGAACCCTCAATTACTGATAAAGAGTTCTCTCTTAAATTCGGGGCACTAATTATGTGATCACTCGATAAGACTCCTTGCTCACAACTCCTAACTCTTTATTAACTTTTCTTTTATGTTTTCATGCATGCTTTATGCAATTAAAATATCTTTTCACTCGCTTTATCTTTTTAATTAATTAATTATATCTTAAATCTCATGCATACTTTATGCAATCTTACATTTTTTTAATAAATTAATTTTTTTTCATTCTTTAATTTACTTTTGAAATGTTAATTAATAAAATATTTATTAACTTAAATAATAATAGTATTTAGCATTTATTTAAAAATGAACTCTAAATATATTATTATTAAATTAAATAAATATTATCACGTTCTAAAATTAAACTCATAACTTTAATTTTAATTCTTTTGATTTAATCAATTCTCCAAATTAATTAAATATAATTAAATATTATAAATATCATAATAATTTTCCATTAAATTAAATCATTTAATTTGACTTAATTAATAGAAAAATCACCAAAAACTTTTAGGACAAAATACGAAAACCCATCATAGGAAAACACATACAAGATAAAACTAAAGGGTTATAATCACGAATTTACATCATACGATGCATTCAAAAGGTAATCAACTCAGATACTTGTCCTAATTTTCTAGAACAATTGGCTTAAAGGTTTAGGATTTGGACTTAAGAATTTATCTCCTCTCTCTTACCATTAAGATAATGCGATAGGGTATGCTCATCCTGGCAATTTAGGGAAGTCAATACCTGACACCTACAATCTGCGTAAAATCCATGCATGTACAAACACATATATACTAAGCTAAACATGAAATAGCAGGAAGTGGTGCATCGTGTAGATCTCGACTAGCAGGTGACTATGACTCCCTTCCTTAACCATATCATAAATGCCATACATAAAGAAAACATACACGCACACTATACACATACATTATGGGGTAAGTATCCATAAGAAAACACATATGATAATTCATTTAACTAATCATCATCAATAACTGAAATCAATGTAATAATCATCATGCATACATGAAGTATAGAGTACCAAGTAGTCTCATCATAAAATCAACTGAATATAAAACAATATCTGATAATTTGAAAGATAATGCTACTAATCATCAAGCATACAATTGGCCTAAAAGAGTTCAACAATGATAACAAAATGTAAACTAGGGGCAAGCACTACATGAAAAGGGAGACTGCAGTTGGCATCCAGATTGACAACTAGGGTGTTGTTTACAAGAAGATCTTTGTCAGGCCCAACCTCTTCGAAGGTTTTTTTTCAGCTTTTTATTGTGGGCGACTACTAGTATGTTGTTTTTTCCTATGTTTTAAGTCTATTGAAAGTCTCTCTCCCTTTTAGTTCCTTTTCTCCCTGTGATTGGATATTTGTTTTTAGTTTTAAAGGGCTCACATTTTTTTTGGTTAAAGCTTGTAGGTTTTGTGGGGGTCTATCCCAAGATGATCTTTAACAATGACATCTATGTTTGGTGGCTTAGTTGCATTCAAACCTTTATTTTTGATAGAGGTAGATCCTGGGTACAATTTTACCTAGTCTTTTGACACTAGTTTTTGTTTTGAGTTGTGCTTTTAATGGAGTCTAGTGTCAACCCTCTAGGCTTACTCTCTAATTTTTCCATGAGCCAACACCATCTTGCTTCTTTTTCAATAAAAAATAATGTATTAGTACCTTTACTTAATGCAATCAAAATTTAAAACAAACACACATGAGATGAGCTCAAGCTACCTTTTAGAACCCAATGGTCAAAGATGGAGTCTAGAATGGATACATTCAATCAATCTCTCAACTTAAATATATTCATAAAAGTGGTTAGTGACGTGGGTGTAATTGTAAGAATATATAAGAGCTTTTGGATTTAACTTTAAGATTAAAAGAATTATTCTCCTAGATTTCAATTAAAACTTCTTTACATTTCATCACAATCTTCACTTCTCTACAATCTTTATTTTTAATTGATATCTCTTTTATAGTAGCTTCCATATTCTGCCCCTATACTAAGAACCCGATAACTCTTTTGTTTCTATTGCATTTGTATGATACTTGAAAGATGTTGTAAAAACCATTGTACTTGTGTGCTAAATAAGATATATATTTGCCATATTTTTTCTATTATGTTTTTCTTTATTCTAGGATATTAAAAAAAATATTTTGTACCTTTAGTTTTAAAAATAACCAGATATTAATAAAGGTAACCAAAATAATATAAATTCAATGTACATGATTTTCAATTAGAAAATATAGTCAATTTGACCATGCTAAAGATATATGTAAGATAAGGGTATTCAATAGTATAATACTAGAAAAGGGACTATAACATTAGAATTTGAAGAGCTTTTGTGATATTATAACTATACTTATATAGAAAAAAGGATCCTTGGAAGATTAAAGATCTGTAATGAAATAACTTGCATAATAGAAGAAATAATATGAAATATTATATAAATAATTGATAATAACTGAGAGTAATAGGCCACTTCGAGGGGGAAACCTCCAAATATCTCCAATGAGAACACACTTCACAATATGATGTTGAAATAAGACTCACAACCTCCTATATATACCTAATTATGCTTAGGTTGAATAGACACAACCCTACATAACACCTAGGTCGACCTACCTACCTAAATAATAATATAATAATGATAACGTGACTTAATTAAAGATTAAGATAGCCACAAGTTGACTATTCATAACCCTAAATACACCAATATTAAGTGCATAGCATGCCCCCTCTCTTGAAAGAAGCATTGTCCTCAATGCTAACCAAGTGTGGATTTTTTGGAATGAACTCTTCATCCTCCCATGAGGCCTCTTCAACTAGTAAGTTCTTCCATTGGACAAGATACTAAATTAGAGTTATGTTCCTCAGCTTCTTCGTGCGTGTTTGAAGAATGCACTCCGGTTTCAAAATTATTCTTCCTTCTTCATCAAGTTCTAGTAGTACTGTTTGAGTAGGAATATTATGCCCAATTACCTTCTTCAAACAAGAAACATGAAAAAATGGATGTATCTTTGTTGTTGGTGGCAACTCAAGCTTGTAGGCAACACTACCAATCTTTTTCATGATTTGGTATGGTCCATAATATCTTGGAGACAAATTTTATTTATAAGGCTGCAATCTCAAGAAGACCCAATCCCCAACTTCAAAATTTCTTTCACTAAGATGTTGGTCCTCTTGTTGTTTCATTCAATTTTTTACCATAACTAAATTTTCCTTGATTCTTGAAAGTACCTATTGTTAATGAAGCAAGTGGTCCTTTGCTTCCTGAACTCTTGGTGACACCTTTAATGATGATGTGATGGAAGGAGGATGATATCCATAAAGTGCCAAAAATGGAGACATTTTTGATGAGCTATGAAAAGAAGTATTGTACCACCATTCTACAAGAGGTAGCCAATCTACCTATTGAGATTGTTTTTCTGAAGTGAAACAACATAGATATCCTTCCAAACATTTATTAACAACCTTAGTTTTCCCATTTGATTGAGGATGGTATGAAGCACTATGAACCAATTGAGTACCCAAACATGAGAATAAATCTTTCCAAAAGTGACTAGTAAAGATAGGATTGCGATCATTAAGAAAAACCTTAGGTGTGCCATGTAGCTTTTGGATATTCTCCAAGAAAATTTTTTCCACTATACTTGCTGTAAAAGGATGTGATAATGCAATGAAATGTGCATATTTAGTGAGGCAATCAACTACTACCATGATGCCATTATGACCTTTATATTTGGGAAGCCTTGTGATGAAGTCCATGGATACCTCTTCCCAACGTGGGCTAGGAATAGATAAAGGCTGCAAGAGACCTGGTGTCTTAGTTGTTTGCCCCTTATTTCTTTGACAAACCAAACATTCAACCACACTTTTTTGAACATCACCTATAATCCCTTCCCAAAAAAAATCTTTCTTGACCCAATGATATGTCTTCAAAAATCTTGAATGACCACCAATTGGGGACTCATGTGGAGTTCTTTGAGAATCTTGTGTTTAAGAGTGGAATTCTTGTAGAGATACAAGCGCTCTTTATACCAAAGAATATCCCCCTTTAAACAAAACTTATCTAAAATACTAGGGTCACTTTTTATTTGCTGGATGAGATTACTTATTGCAATATCATTTTGCCACTCTTCTTTGGCTTCTACCACCCAATTTTCTTGTAATATTGAAAGAGCACACAATAAGGCTTCATCTTTTTCATCCTTCATGGAAAGTGCATCAGCCATAATATTTTCCTCCCCTTTCTTGTCTACAATTTCAAAGTCGTATCCCAACATCTTAGTGACCCATTTTTGTTGCTCTTATGACAATAGTATTTGTTCCAAAAAATATTTTAGGCTATCATGATTTGTCTTAACCTTGAAGTGTCGACTCATTAAATAAGGCATCCATTTTTTAACTGCATGAAGGATTGCTAGCATTTCCTTCTTGTAAATAGGTTTGAGTTTATTTTTACCTTTTAAATTTTATAACTCTCAAAAGTAATTAGTCAACCTTCTTGCATGAGAACTACTCCTATCCCATTTCCAGAAGCATCACATTCCACAATGAATTCCTTGGTGAAGTATGGAGCGAAAATCATTGAAGTTGTACACATAGCCTTCTTTAATTGCTCAAATGATACATTAACAGATACATTCCAATGAAAAAAATCCTTCTTCAATGGAGTGGTAAGGGGTGTTGCTATACAACCATAATCCTTCACAAATCTTCTATAGTATCCCATCAATCCTAAGGAATGCCTTAGCTTCTTAATAGTTTTTGGAATAGCCCATTCCATGATAGTCTTAATTTTGTTAGGGTCCACCTTTAATCCTTCATGTGAAACTATGTGTCCCAAATACTCCACCTCCTTAAGACCAAAAGCACACTTGGATGGCTTAGCATAGAGTTGATGATCTTCTAGTAATTGTAATGCTTGATCTACATGATATAAATGTTCTTCCCAAGGCTTGATATAAATTAATATATCATCAAAAAACACTAACACAAAATTTCTCAAGAACAACTTAAAAATGGAATTCATCAAACTTTGGAATGTAGATGGTGCATTGGTAAGACTGAATGACATCACCAAAAATTCATAATGATCCTCATGAGTTTGAAATGTTGTCTTACAAATATCTTCCTCCTTAATTCACATTTGGTGATACCGTGATCTAAGATCTAACTTGGTAAAATACATAGTTCCATTTAATATATCTAAAAGATCATTGATGACTAGAATAGGAAACTTATCTTTAATGGTGTACTTTTTGAGCACTCTATAATTTTTGACACATGCGCCAAGTTTCATCCTTCTTACGCACCATCACAATAGGTGAGGAGTAAGCACTTTGGCTATGCCTAATAATTCCTCCCTCTAGCATTTCCTCAACATTTTTTCCTATCTCACTTTTTTTGTATGTGTGGGTACCTATAAGGCCTAAAGTTTGGTGGCTGGCTCCCTAGAACTAGTTGTATGGCATGGTCATGATCCCTCTTAGGAGGAAGTCCTTTAGGAAAATCTCCAAGAATCATTGAGTGACAATCAATTATTGCTTATAAATCTAAATGAGTAAGAGCATTAGATTGAGAGACTTCTAATGAACATAACTAGGCCAAAAATCTATCTACACCTTTCTTAAGAAACTTTTGCATTTGATGAGAGCTTACCATCTATGGGGATTTTGCCTTCAATCCCCTTAGCTCCACTACCTTTCCTTTTGATTTAAATCACATAAATAGTTCTTGGAAGTTCATCTCAATTGTTCCCAATGTAGTAAGCCATTGTACTCCCAAAACAATATCCACTGTACCCATGGATATCACATACATTGGGGTATCAAGTTGATAATCTCCCATGGATAATTTGATGCTATGACACTTCCCTAAACAACTAACTGTGCCCCCATTTGCAATCAAAACCTAAAACTCTAGGGCTGGATATATAAAACAATTTAGAAGAGTTGCCAACTTTTTGTTATTGAAATTATGAGTACTACCTAAGTTGATCAACACTGTTACTTTATGCTTCTTTAAGAAACCTACCACCTTGAGAGTTTGTGGTGCACTAAAACCTGAAAGTGCATGAAAAGAAATAATTGGTTGAGAATCATGTGATTCCTCACTTGACTCTTTATCCTCCTCTAATATGGGCTCATCCTCTTCTTCCTCACTTGGACCTTCAATATAGAACAACTTCTTTTCACTACATTTATGTCCTCGACACTATTTTCTATCACAATTGAAACACAACCCTTTTTCTCTTTTCTCCTCAATTTTTGTTGGAGTCAACCTAGTAGGTTGAGGAAGAGAAGGTATTGAATATCCTTTTTCTTTTGTCACATTAGCCCCTTTCTTTCTCAGGATCAAGAACTTCTCCTCTACCCTGAGTGCTAATATAAATGACTCATTTACTGAGTTGGGACAAAACATGCGTACCTCATGTTGAATGTGATCCTTGAGACCACCCAAGAATAAATCATTCAAGTTCTCCTCTATTATTGTATCCACTCTTAAGGATAGATTTTGGAATTTTTGAATATAATCCTTAATTGATCCTATTTGTTGAAGCTTAGCAAGTTGACTAAAGAAGTTTTCTGTCACACTATTGCTATATTGTGCTTGGAGTTCTATAAAAATTGACCATGATACAATGAGACCCTTTTTCCTCCCATGAATACAAAGACAATGATACCAAATGAATTGATCTGGTTCTAGATATAAGGAAACCACCATGACCTTTTGTCCATATGGGATTTGATATACTTCAAAAAAATTCTCCATTTGATTTATCTATGATAGAAGATCCTTGCCATCAAATTTGCACATATCCACCCATAGAAAAGAATTCCTAGATCCTGTAGGATTAATAAAATTTGTGTCATTATTAGTCAACTTAAAGGTTTCACCTTGATTCCTTGAGAGCTCCTTCCTAGTTTCATTCATATAGGTGCTTAACATGCTTCATATATCTGATATATCTCCTTGTAGGTCACACATATCCCTCTTAACCTCTTCTTTGAACTTACTAAGTTCCTCATTGGGATTACTATCCTTTGTTGCTTCCTAATATTAATTAGAGGATTTCCCTAGTGTGGTAACATTCTTTTTGCCTCTTGTTGAAGATCTCATCATGATGGAAACCAATATTTTTGAAATAAATCACACAAATTAAATGTAAATTCTCTGATTTATTTATTTATTTTTTACTATAACTTACTAGGGCCAAGATACCCTTACTCAGAAAAAATCCCAAAAAGATTAGTAAATTTGCTGCCTTGAGAGAGAATTTTCCTAATTTTGCAATATCTTTCTTTTTTTTTTTTTTCAATTTCTTCAAGCTTTGAAATTTAGGCTCATCTATTATGTATTCAAAAATCCAATACAAGTTATACTCCAATTCGGTAGGATGTGAGAGATATGAAGATCTCAATAAATTGTGTAGAAATAGTAATTCTGCAATAATTTTCTCAAATTTGCTCCAATTAATCTAAATGTTGGAGTATATCTTCTTTAATATGGTATTCAAAAACCATTTAAAAATCTTTGAAAAATTCACTAAAATTTGAAAGTTATGCTCTTCCCAAAATCACCACAATGTTGAGAAAAAAGCTTGCCTCTATGGTGCCAAGATCATGCTCTAATACCACTTGTAATAAAATAAATTACATAATAGAAGAAATAATGTGAAATATTATATAAATACTTGATAATAAATGAGAGTAATAGGCCACTTCGAGGGGGAAACCTCCAAATATCTCCAATGAGAACACACTTCAGAATATGATGTTGAAATAAGACTTACAACCTCTTATATATACCTAATTATGCTTAGGTTGAATAGACACAACCCTACATAACACCTAGGCCAACCTACCTACCTAAGTACTAATATAATAATGATAACATGACTTAATTAAGGATTAAGATAGCCACAAGTTGACTATTCATAACCCATATACATCGATATTAAGGGCGTAGCATGATCCTTTTTTGATTAGGAGCTTACTTGTGTTGAAACTTCTACATTTGGAGATCATGTTGAATGTAAATAATCTCTTATCATACTAGAGTGAATTGATTTTATTGTTTTGGGTGTGTGAAGCTAGAGGCATGGCTTGTATCATGACAACACAATATAGATTGGGTTTGTGGGCAATAAGAATTTTAGGATCAAATTATATAAAAATATTTTTTGAGAATCTTATGCTAGAGATATGGATTACGAAGATGATGTTTCGCCAAGAATTTTGAATTTATTTTTCTTAATATTTAATATGATGAATTTGACTAATTTCTAAATTTTTATGGTAATTTATTTGAGAAGTCTCACATTTATAGCTAATGTTTAAAGTAAAGTTCATGTTGAAAAAAATACCCATTATGCATGTCTTGGGAGATTGTAGGAGATTCCTATTTGAATTTATTGTTGGTTATGTTTGATATTAATACTTTTTCATTTATGTCAACATATATGACTATTGGAACATATTTTTATTGATGATCATTGCAAAGACAATTATAGTAAAGACCGATGCATGAACATCTTGGGTGCAAGAGTAATCTTGCATCACCCAAAAATATTTCATTTCTGTCTCTTGAATAAGGATTTTCTTAATGCACATTTTCTATTTGTTGAAGCTTGCTACTTAGTAAGTCAATCATACGAGCTCAGAATGTTCTAATTTCAGAGGTGGAGGTTCATGTTGGATATATTATCCTATTGGTTGAGGCTCACTGCCATATCACGAGTATTCATAAACATATTGCAAATTTTTGGTCTGAAATTTGGGTAAAAAACTTTAGACTAATTTTGGAAGGATTTAGAGACTCTGCATGAGGTCCAAAACTCGACCGACTAGAGCTTATGCAAGTCAAGCGTTGTTGAACACAAGCTAAGGATTTTGGAATGGGGTCATAATAGCCAATCAACTCAATGGCTCACAAGTTATGGTCTTTCAAAATTGGGCTACTCAAAAATCCCAAAATAAATTTTTTAATTATTTTGAGCTAACCTTATATATAATTTTAGGGTTGGTTGGTCTCAAAGTTTAGGTTAAATATCCAACACCATCCTAGGTGGTGGAAAATTTCTTATATAAGGAACACCCATAGGTTGTCTAAGATAGTTCTAGGTGATAGTTCACAACTATGTCTTGTAGATTATTGTAAAGAAGGCGCCCATGTGGGTTTGCATATTGTATTTCAAAATTTTATAATTTGACATTTGTGGAGATAATAAGAAGCTAATATTTTATTTTCACAAATTTTTGTTGTTTATGTATTTTTGTTATGTATTTGTGGTATTAAAGGGAGCACCCTTCATCAAAGACACAATTTGCTAAACTTGAGCTAGTGAACATTATGATATGATGTTTGGGGAGTCTACATACCATGTTTTTTATAACATGTGTTTTTAAGTTGATTTAGAGAATTAGTAGAAGATTTTCTAAAGAATGATTATTGATGGTATTTATTAAAAACTATTTTAGACAATGGTTTGGCTTACTTTTTGACAAGTTTCAATGGAGTACAATTACAGTCTATGATTTATGATACTTCATGAAGACATATATTCATGTCTACCAAATTTGTGAGTTTGCTTGAGGATTGGTGACTCAGAAGTCAATTTTATTTTTGGAGAATGAAAAGGAATTTATTTCTTGCCTGACTTTGTCAAGAAACATGTAAATTGGATTATTATAATCATCCATTGGATGATATCATGTTATTTGATATTGTAATGTATTCTATATGTATTTTAGCTAACACCTATGGAATCCTATTAGTTGATGTAATTTATTTTTGTTATTAAGTCTCATATTGAGATCACCTAGTAAGTGTTTGCAATGCCCACCTATAGTTTTCTTTCTAGTTCATATTGTCAAACTCTTTTAGGCTAGTTTTCATGTGTATTTTCAATTCATATCATTGAACTCTTTTAGGATAATTTTCATGCATATGTTGGTTATTTGTAATATTTGGTTGCATAGTTGTATGACACTACTTCATGTTGGATTTATATGTATTAGAATCCATTACATTGTTGAGAAACTATATGTTGTCAAATGATGGCTATGGATACTTATGATGAAGGGTGCTTCCCTTAATACCATAAACACATAATAGAAACAAATAAATAATAACAATTTGTGAGAACAAAATATGAGCTTCTTATTATCACTGCAAATGTGGAATTACAAAATTTAAAATTACAATATGCTAACCCACATGGGGACTTTAATTATAATAATCTGCAAGACAAAGCTATGAACTATCACCCAGAGCTATCCTAGACAATGTTTGGGAATTTCTTAAATAGACAATTTTGTGCAACTTGAGAAGGTTCTAGATGCTCAAATTTATTACCCAGGGCCGAAAAATCCTAACAGTACATATAGAGTTAGTCAAATACACTTTTGACATTTATTTTTGAAGTTTTGATCAACCCAACTTCAAAAGGCCATAAGTCTCAAGCCGTTGCTTTGATTGGCTATTATAACCACTTTTCAAAATCTTTAGCGTCTGATCTACAGGATTGAATTGGTGCAAGCACCCATTTGTTGAGTTTTCAAGCCTCATTCAAGCACATTTAGGCCTTCAATGGTGACCTTGAAGTTTGTATACCAAGATTGCACCCCAAAAATATGCAATAAATCCATTAATACTCATGATATGGCACTAAGCCTCAACTAGTAAGTTGATATATCCAAGATGATAATCCACTGCTGAAATTAGGACATTCTGAGCTCGTATGACTAACTTAATAAGAAAAAAGCCTCTAGAAACAACATATATGCATTAAGAAAACCCTTATTCAAACAACTAAAATGACATTTGTTTGGTTGATGCAAGATTGCTCTTATACCCAAGATGCTCTTGCATCAACTTATAAGATGAGGCTATCTTATGATGATTGTTTATATTTAATGATGTCGTGTGTTGAGCTATCATTTTGCAGGATGCTAAATGACAAGGATCCTTTTGAATCCCTCTCTTGAAAAGCTAATCAAGGACCAAATCCAAGGTTCTAAGTGGGTTTTTCAACTGACTAAGTAACTCAATTGAAGACAAATGTGTATGTTCACGAGGAGGCCTTTGTTGGTTCAAACCAATATGCACAATTTGTTGTTGTTTGAAATATAATAAAAAAAGAGATATATTTTTGTATTTTCTACTTTATGATAAATGCAATTTATCAATTCAACTATATGAATTCCTATTTTAACAAATTAATGAGAGATAAAGAAAATAAGTGAAAGGAAAATTCCTAATGGACATAAACCAAGTTAACAACATGTCTGCAAATTAAATTATCAAAAGGATCAGGTAGGCAACCAATGAAATTAGGAGCAATGCTTCCTCAACTCCATTGATGTAATCATCAATGGGAACTTAAATAATGACTGAAAGATGTTTCACATTTCATCAAATCATGAGGCCATAGAAAGTGTACTCATGTGAGACAAGACACTATGCAAGAACAAAAATGATCCTTTCTCCAATTCATCACAACAATAGAATTTGTTAACACAAGGAAAACAACATAACTAAAAGATCACACAATCATAACAACACAATAAAACCATTGGCTTCATTATTATTCATGAACATGCATTTCACAAAAATAACACACTTTAGCAAGAATAACTACGCTCAGAATGAGAGCACCAAAGCATATATTATTGTATCAAAATAATGACCAAGAGTACATATTCCTTTCATGTATTTATAAAGAAATTATATCATCCATTTGTGCTAGAAGTGAGAGCTCTTTAAATTCAAACTCATGCTAAAAAACTAATGAAACAAATCTAATTATATACAAACTAACTCTCTAAATGGTGCTAAGTAGGTCTGCACCCTTGTTTATATTCACTAATGGATGCATGAGCCTTTACATGACACAAAAGAATGAAAGAATAAGAAGATAAGAAGAAGGAAGGTGTGAGATGATCTAGAAGTCTTTGAAAGCTCTAAAAATGGAAGCTTGACATTCTCTAGATGTTTCTGTGAGTTGAACTATAGTGAAAATGTGTTTTTGATGCATGGAATGCTCTAAATTAGCAACCAATAGTTAATTGTCAGTGCATTGCTTCTTCTTCAAAAATGTTGGCGCAATGTTTCTTCTTCAAAAATATTGGTGCACTTTTGTGACAAGTGCACCTATGCACCTTGGTGGCAGGTTCCAAAAATTCAAAAAATATTTGAAGTGTCAAAACTAAATTTCCAGCATTTGGGTTTTCTTCCTTTCTATACCAAAATGATGCGTATATGTTTATTCTTGAATCTCTCTATCATTTCTACTACTTGACCAACTTACAATTAATCTAAAGCCTCATACTTATTCCTAAATAGAAGGAAAATGGAAACCCTCTTCATAACCCTAATTGTCAAAAGGAATGATCCAAATTGACTAAACAGAAGAAGGTGTTTAATGCAGAAATGGATCAAGTGATGAAAAATAGGGAGAAAGAAGGGGGGGGGGGGGCTATGTTTGATCTTTCTATTATGGGAGAGTACGTTCTTAAATCCTAAAATAGATAAAAACAAATACTTACCCTGAATTTGGAAAATGCTTATCTTTGTTGTCTGTATGAAGTTTCTAGAAAATCAATAATCAATTCCAAACTGGAAATGTCGAGATAGAGAAAACCCAAAAATATTTTTTCTTTTTAAAGGGAAGTTGACCTTGATCCCATTGGAGGGGCACAATCTTACCCCGGGGCACAATTGTTACTTGAAGAGTCGACCTTGACCTGCACTGCTCTGACAAAATTTCTATTCATGAAACTTGCAAGTTCGACAAAAAGGGTATCTGAATATGCTCTCCAATTCATTTTTCCACAATTGTATTTGCAATAAAAATGGTTTTGTTTGTTGGATGGGGGGTTTGCCTCAGTCAAACCCCATTTTGGAATTAACCTTGAAATATAATTGAAACAATATATATGCATAAACAAAGTAAATGGAACTATTAACCTTTCTTATGTGGAAATCCTTGTGGAGGATTTGAATCCTTGAATTCACAAGTACAGATGCTCCAAATATTTGTAGAATGTATGTAGGATGTCTCAAATCAATGTCATTAGATCTTCAACACCAATCTTGAATGTATCTTTGCATAGAAGAAGGCTTGGATGAATGTGGAAGAAATCTTCAACAAGAGGGCTCCATAGAGATTGAATCCTTTAATGACTAACAATGGATCTCCTTGATGAATTTGATGCTTGAACACTTGAATTCTTGATAGAACTTCACTTCATGGAATAATGGATGTAGAAAGGTAATAGTTTGTCCAATATCACAATGCATCTTCTTGCTTAGAAAAAAATGAGGGGAGGAAGCTTCCTTATATATAGATCTAGGGTACTAACTCCTAGAGAAGGCTGACATAGGAGCATTAAATCCCACTTAACCTTAACCCTTAGGAATAGACCAAGATTAAATGTAATTTAAGAGTCTACCATTTTAAAACTTGAAACAACCAACCTAGAAGTAGGAGAAGAAACTTTAGGAAGCTTGAGATCCCAAAACTTCCAAAAATTAAAAATAGGACCTAGGGTTAGGGTCAAGCTCATCCTTGACCCAGAGGCCAAAGTCCTCAATTTCATAGGGTAGTTTATCAGAAATAGGCTAGAAATAGAGAGAGAAAAGGAAAAAAGGGAAAAAATAATTAGATGCATGCAAAGACGCATTCGCGGTGCTTGAAATGACCTCAGACCACTTACTTGGAGGGCTAAATGCTCTTAACATAAAAATGCTTCCAATTTAAGATGATACATTAAGCCCCCACTTTAGCAAGAGCATGGAATCGATGTAGACTCTTGGTAAAGTAGATCGTAATGAAAAGATAATCTTATTAAAATCAAAGGGATAAAGAAATCCTCAAGCCCCCAAAGACTCAAGTCTTTGTCAACTCCAAGATCACAATAAGAGAGACATCTCTAGAAAAAGAGAAAAAAAAAAAAGAGTGTGATTATCTCATCCAATGAGAACTTATGTCCCATTGTGAACCACACAAGGAAACTATGCAACTGGAAAGATGGAATTGATCCACCTAGTGAATGTGGCTACTCATTAGTCAACCCATCAAGGACTCACTCTTAAGAATATTTTATTCTATAAAAGTAAAACCAAAAGAGATCCAATATTAAAGACACCTTCAACCTTAATGGATCAGCAATATTTGAAACTAGAGGGATCAAAAGATCCTAAAATATAAATCCATACTTTAAGGATTAGTCACTAATTAGAAAAGGGAGAAAAGTTATCTTGAAAAATAATATATATTTATTGAAAAGTGCATGTGTACAATAAATGAGCAAAGCATATGCCCCCACGTTAAAGTCATTGCTAACACTTTAACAAGAGCAATGGCTTAAACAAAAACATAAAAAACTCCACTAATTATGTTTCCACTATGAGATGCTCCCAAACAAAGACAACTCAATGGAAATACCACATAAACATAGAAAGAGCACATAAGGGATCTACCTACTGTGGGGTCAATATGATCATAAGATTATATATATATATATATATATATATATATATATATATATATATATATATATGAAATATTATTACAAATAAATTGACATTATTCCCCAAAGAAAGTAGAACTACAATCACAAAGGAGGAAAGATCACACAAGGAATACAAAGAAGAATCTTTTTGGACCATGACCTAGAGACCAAAAAGAATTAGTGCTACCAAGTCACGAATCCAAGAAGATTTCCACAAGGAAACATGTATGGACAATAGAAAAAGTACAACATACCATGAAACAAAATATGGAAGAATAGGTTCAATTCTTTTATCACCTTGCACCAATGAAGCAACAAATATCATATAAAAGAATCTAACAACATTTAGCAAACATAACTATCATGAAGGACTAGCCAATCAAGCATGCTGCCTACTCTCCCCATCTAGTTGTATATTATTTAGGAAAGATGGGTAACTTGAAAGAGGTACTATATCCAATAGAGTAGGAATGATATCTAGTTCTAAACAAGGATCCTCTTGAGAATCACAATGTTCAATACTAGGTGTAAGTGTTAATCTTGAGGAAAGCATATTAGGTAAATGAAAATCAATGCCAATAGTTTCATATTCATCATTAACATCATCATTATCATCAAGGTTATCTTCATCATCTAAATTAATCAAAATAGGATCTAAGATATGAATAGAATTAGCAGAATCATGTAACTTATTATCAGCAACAACTTCTTCTAACACATCATACATAGTTGTATCCAAAGAAGATAAATATTTTTGAATAGTAGAATTATGAGCTTTAGCTTGAGAAAAAGATGCTTCTTATGATGCTCATTAGTAGATGGGTTACGTTTTGTCTTACTTGAAATTTGTTGAGAACTAGGAGGAACAATTACTGAATGCTTCACAAGTTCTATAAGAGGATTAACAGGATTACTAATATACTAACAAGCAACAGAAGAAACTTGATAAATAGTTGTAGAAGCCATAGATAAAGGGGGTATAGAAGGTGTAGGAAAAAGACCATGGTTAAGATCCTTAGGAGGTAAGCTTAAGTCAAGAATCTTCCACTTCTTATAGATGTGATATGAACAGAAAAATGATCAAGTTGAGCAGGACATGAATTAGGTAAAGAAGGCCAAAATAAATCAATGGTAGCAACATCCCTGGGCCTAGAAGTATGATATAAGATATGATTAACCGTCCTCACTTCGTCATCATAAATTTTTTAAGACATTTATGAATAGGTGAAGCAACAACATGCATGACATTTAACCATGGTAAACCAAGCTTAACTTGAAATTGATTAGAAGTAGGAACAACAAAAAAGGTGGTGTTCACTATCTTTCCACAAAGTTGAATTGGTAAATCAATAGAACCAAATGATGGATAAAGAAAAACATTACAAGTTTGAATACATACATCTGATTTATCATAAAAATCACGTTGCAAAATTTTCGTAAAAAATATTTTCTTCTATAATAACATTGACTAAGGAGGTAGGATTAAACAATGACTAAGGAGGTAAGATTAACAAGAAAACCATGAGTAGGTATCTCAACAATATTATCATAAATATAAAGGGGACCATTAGGAACATTAATAGTCTCAAAATCATCAAAGGTAATCAAAAGTTCTCGAGGTCATTTCTTCTTAGGTTGTTGTTGAATATTAGGTTGAGGCTTCAATTTAGGCTTAGGTTTTAGTTGAGGTAGAGCTAAAACTTGAGATTGAAGTGGAGGTTGAGACTGAGGTGGAGATATAAATTGAACCACATTCTCCACTTGATTAACCACATGATTAAGATCATCAATCTTTGAATCATACACAATATCCACCTAAGATGGCTGAGCAATAGTATTAGTATCATGTGTAGGTAAAGGATTCGTATAGATTTGAAAATTTTGATTAAGAGGAGAAACCAAATTTACTCCCACTACCATCAAAATTATCAATGAACAAAGCATTATAATTAATCAAGTCATGAACCTTATGTTTTAAATTATAACATTTATCAGTATCATGACCATTCTGGTGATGATATTGACAAAAAGATTTCAGATCAAAAGATTTAGCAACCATTATAGCAAGTAAAAGAGGATGAATAGAAGGTAAAATAATCATATTAGCAGTTAACAACCTATTCATAATATAATGTAAAGATTTAGAGAGAGGAGTAAACACATGATCCAATAAAAAAGTAGTGGATGCAGAAGTAGCATTGCGAGATGCAACAACAACTTGATCAGCAACTGTATTTTCTTGTTTATGTATCTTTACGTAGTTTTTTAATTTTTTAAAAATTTATTTGGACTAGGAGCAGCATCACTTTTATCAATAGGAATAGGAGCCATTGAAGTGGTGCTCTCAAATTGACTCACTTGTAATTGATAATGATTAAGCACTGCACAAAGTTGTTGAAAATAAGTAAATTCAGTAAACAGAATCTCATCTCTAATAGCTTTTTGAAAATTTGAAATAAACATAGGTTGAATATCAATATTAGGAACATGATCGCAAAAATGAGCATGCAAATGCTTAAATCTACCAATAAATTCAATCAATTTTTCTTTAGAGCTTTGTTTACAATGTATCAAATTAGTCAAAAAAACTTATGGGCCAATGTTGTTTTGAAATTGTTGAATAAAAGCATTAGAAAGTTGAAGAAATGAATGCATAGAATAAGGAGTCAAAGAACAAAACCATTGTAAGGTCTTGTCATGAAAAATTTGAGCAAACAACTTCACTAAAATCCTATGATCATGAGCATAATTACTACAAATGATTTGAAATGTTTTAACATGATGAACAAGGTCTCCCTTGCCATTATAATTCTCAAGAAGAGGCATATCAGCTTGCTAAGGAATGAGAGTATGAATAATATCTTGAGACAAAGAACTTCCTATGTCACAAGTAAGGATAATAAACTTGATTTGAGTCAAGGATGCAAGTTGTTGTAAAGATGACACACTTTAAGCCAAACTAATAATTTTAGAATCATGGGAAGAAATAGGAGGAATAGAAACATTAAATACACTAGGTAAAGTGTAAGAAGTTGGAGGAATTGAAGACAAAACTGGAAGAACACTAGGAACTACAACTGGAAAAGGAGTAGAATAAGTAAAAGGAACATTATGATAAGAAGGTTGTGAAATAGGAAGGGGCATAGGAGGAACACTCATAAGAATAGAGGGAACCATCATAGTCACCAAGGAAGGAGTGTAAGTAGGAACACTAGGAAGAGGAACAAAAGAAGGTTCAACAACTAGTGACAGGAGGAAACAACCCAAAATCTTGAGCTTCTTGAACTAAAGGTTTAACATTGGAATGCACAAGGTGAGTAATACCATGCAATAGATTGACACCTTGGTTACTATCACAAAAAAAATTCTTCAGAGCTTATATAGCTTGAATAGAATCTTGATTATGGTTTTCTTGAAGAAGCCAATTACCCATTTTATCAAGTTCATTTGAAAGTTTTTGGACTTGTTCAGGAGGAACTCTTAAAGCATCATCCTCATCATGAGATGAATGAGAAGATTTTTGCTCCATAAGAAGATTAGAATCAGGAAGAATCAAAGTTTCATCTGGAATCCTTAGGAAAGGAGAAGAAGACTTAGGCTCAAAGGTACCCATAAGTCTATGACTACATCTAACCCTAAGATTAGAAGTAGGACTAGAAGTAATAAAGCTCATAAACCAATGTAAAAAAAATGAACTAAACTATAAAACAACAATATTTTTGTATTTTTAAAGAGATTTTACAATTTTTTATATTTTGGAATTTAAAATGCAAGAGCATAAACTAAATCTAATCTTAATGCAAGAAAAAGACCTAATGAAATGAAAGGAAATATAACACTACAAAATACAATAGGGAATCTAATTTCCACAAAAGAAAAGAGGGTAAATGTGTTGGGTTCACCAAAATGAATAGAAAGAAAATGGATCTTTTTGCTTATAGAAAAATGAGAGGAGGAGGCTTCCTTATATAGAGATCTAGGGCACTAAATCCTAGAGAAGGCCAACATAGGAGCATTAAGTCCCACTTAACCTTAACCCTTAGTAATAGACCTATATTAAATGTAATTTAAAGTGTCTACCATTATAAAACCCAAAATAGCCAACCTAGAAGTATGAAAAGAAACTTTCTGAAGCCAGCGATCCCAAAACTTTCAAAAATTGAAAATAGGACCTGGGGCCAGGGATGAGGTTGATCCTACCCTAGGTTAGGGTCAAGGTTGTCATTGACCTAGGTTAGGGTCAAGGTCAACCTTGACCTAGAAGTTCATCCTTGACCTAGAGCCCAATGTCCTCAGTTTCATAGAGTAGTTTATCAAAAATACATTGGAAATAGAGAGAAAAACAAAACATGGGAAAAATAATTAGATCCATGCAAAGATTCATTCAAGGCACTTGAAATGACCCCAAACCACTTACTTGGAGGGCTAAACACTCTTAACATAGAAGTGCTTCCATTTTAAGACAATACAATTCCTTACTATTTGCCAGTAGTTACTAACTTCTATCCGAGTCTCTACAAAATCCTCAAGCTTGGTATACAGTTTGAATAATGCCTCTTTAGTTTTCAATGCTTGTCTTATATCATCTTATGAAGAAGCTTCTTTGAATGTTCATCTGAATTTTTGGACAACTGATTGCACCACAAAAATATTGGTCTTAGACTCATCTTCAAAAATATCAAGGCTAGTGGCATTATAGTACCTTTCCACTTCCAAAATTGCTCTTGAACTTTTTCCTTTATTTTTTGGATTTCCTTATGTAATCCCTCCATTATTACTTGCTAATATCTTTTCTATCTAGTCATCGAGCTTATCAAGTTCCTCTATAGCATATACCTCCATTAACATCTGGTACCTCTGATCCTTTGTTGATCTGAGTGCTTGTAAGTCCTTGGCCCAGGTACGTACTTCATCCATCAACTCAAAATCTTGGTTCACTATAGAAATCAACTTGTCTGTATTTGACTGGATGTGGTGCAATAGGTTCAAAATGCCCTGCATTATTTGCACACCTTTCTCCTCAATATTGTCACACCATTACTAACATGCTTCCAAAAATGAGTCCAACTCTGTTCCTACCTATTTTATTCCTAGTGCAGCTCCAAGAGTAACCTCTAGATTTTCCAAGTCAATAGATCCCACTACTTCATTTAGGTAGCCTCTAAGTAGCTCATTCTACTTCCATAGTGTTATCAATTAATATTCAACCTGATCCATGTGTTGAAACACCTCCTTCATGCCTATGGTGATTATCACTTTGGCTGTGTCCACCGTGGGATTTCCCAACATGACCTCCTTGATTTGGTAATCTTTTGGAGTCAATTCTTTGGTGTTGGCATGAGGAGGAGGAATGGTGATATGAGCTAGAAGGTCCTTATCTTGATTCATCATGATGAAGGCAAGTTTTCTAGCATCACCCTTAGGTGGCTTAGGATTCTTTATCACTTTGATAAATTCCTTCATTCCCTCCTCTTTGGTCAACTCCAACTACTTCTACCAAAGCATGACCTTCCTCTTTAGCCATGAAGGTATGGTCCCCATAGGTGACATGTACTTGGCTGAGGAGGTTGGTCCTAAAGCAAGTTCCTTTCCCTTATTACTTCTTTTTAGAGTCTTCTCATGTCAAGGAAGATCTTCAAAAGGAGTTTCTATGCTCTATTGGGCTCAGGATCTAACCTCTGTATCTTGGAGATTCTGCTAAGTTCCTTGTATTTTCCCCTCTCTAGATACTTCATTGGCATGAAGCTATTGGTATTCTCCCTCCTCAATTCCTTGACTTTGTGGTTTTGCTTGTATCACTGGAGGAGGTGGAGCTATTGACCCTTTATCCAAAATGGTGGTCGTATCCTGTGGTGGTGGTGATGTAATGCCTAGAGGTCCTTGAGGTAGAGGAGGAAATTGAGCCCAATTCTCACCTAATGGCTCACTCATGGGAGTATCTCTTATCTTCTCACCCACCATCTTAGTGCCCACTAGCATAAAATCAAAGTCTAAGAGGTCGAAGAAATCTGTCCCTTCACCCTCCATCTCTACTATCCACTTATGTTGTTCATCTTTTGAAGTTGATACTTGGATAGGCTCCCTTGGAGTGGATTGAGGTGTCTTTGTAGAGCTTCTTCTTCTCTCTTCCTTTATGACTTTGGTTGAGTGGGTTCTCTGGCTCAAGGGAAAAAAACTCTATTTGTTCCCCTCCTTCCTCATCCTTAGTTTTTGGGATATTTTTTGTCACAAAAGCTTGCATCCTTGTCCAAATTTTTTACCTAAGGACAACCTTGTGAAACATGGAAACAACCTCCAAGTTGTGGGACTTGAACTATGAGGTTGAGTCTCTAGAGAAGGCCGACTTCCTTTACTATTAGGATGCACCTAACTACTATTAGAGAGGAAAAGGGGAGAAGGCATGCATAGGACACTAACCTAATCTATTTTAAGGAGGCGATTCACCAAAATAGAGTGTTCAAACCAATATTTGCCCATACATGCACACTTGAACTGTTATGACATCAAATATATACAAATTGAGACTTGTTTAAATCCAAAAATCACATGTAGATTAGAAAACCAAAATGAATAACATAAGGAATATGAGAATTCACTTATATATCATTCATAGGTCAAAAGAGATACAATCATGCAAATTGAAGATAGCCACAAAACATTGAAGAGAGGCAAATAGATCTTGCACATTCATCAATGGCTAAAGGAGATAAGGAAAAATGTCATTAGGTCCAAAGGCCAAGGGGATTTATAGTGAAATTGCAGAACAATATTAGAGAAAATAGAGAACAGTCAACCATAAGAAAGAATTACAACTATGATTTTATAGTTCAAGCATAACTGAGATATTTATGACTAAAGTTATTGCACAACCACTATCATTAAGTGCTTAGAGAACAATCAAGGCAATCTAAACAATAGATTTGATTTGGTATGCTTGTAGAGGCATGAAAACCATGGAAACCTAACATGGAAGAAACCCTAAAGTGAAAGAAACAATGCTAATCAATGCTAGAACCCTCAAAATGGACAATTAGGTGGTGGAAGGAATGCCTCTACATCATTTCTAGCACACCAATAACTCTAAAGTATTTGGGATAGATTGGAAATGTTAGATCATGGAAGAAAACCCTACTTCTCTTGTTCTTGGCTCGAAAAATTAGTAAAATCAACAGGTCAACCCGATTAAGCAACCAAGATAAGTCATGTGGACCAACCATGTTATTTGTTTAGCCACCTCACGAGGTCTTCACAAGTTTGACCATTACAGTACTCTAACAACATCACCTTCTCAAACTTAACCATAGCTACCTTAGGAGACTGCCCACTTAACCACCATTAACTACTGTTGTTACCTTTCAACTAGGCCTGCTAGGACACGTGGTCATTTGTCACTTTCTCGCATTGTCTAAAGGTTGAGCAAGTCCACAATGGGAGAAAGCGATGATCGTTGATCACCAAATGATTGACAATTGTGAGAGACCTCAGTTATTACTACACTTTTTTTTGACCATTTTAAGGCCACTGGACACTTGACATCCACCTTAGCATACACGTAATCCTCTAACCAATCAGAACTCACTGACCTACCATGCTACTTTGACATATCCATGCTAGTTTTCCAAGTCTTACTTTTGTGGCCCACCAAGGGGAATGACATCATGAAGTCCATGTGTCACAATGTCACTTTGTCACTTTCCATAGAAAACTTGCAACTTCATAAAATGACAAAGCAGTGGTTGTAGATCCTCTTTGATCTGATAGTGAAGGCAGAAACTAGGAACATGCGATCCACCCAACTGACCATGTTAGAGACTCAACCAATGAAATTCCCATCATATGCCAACTCACCTAACACTGATCCACCTCACCCATGGCCCACAAAATAAAATAGGACCCACGTGCTACATGTCAGCAAGGCACTTGCCCACATTATTTAAAGATCATTTATTTTGGAAATGTGGGAAAATGCCTGTTTTTAATCTCATAAGATCGAACGATGGAGATACCAAACCAACTGATGACTACACTGACCAAGGAAAAGGGCCCATGGAAATATGTGGTAATTCATCACTTTTTCTCTATGGCAAAAAGTTCTACAAATTTTGATAGTGACAAAGTGATAACCATTGATCCTTCTTGATCTGATGGTGGATAAACATGGGCCTGCAAAGATATATTTAAAATGAAAAAATACTTAGGAAAAGATATAACCTAAGGTCTTGAAAGATTTATTGGTGTGCCCTAATATATTTGAATATTTCAAATATACAAATGTTGTGCTATTTAAATTCAAATCTTTTCATTTGGTAGTAAGGTGAAATTAGCCAACAATAGTCTTTAGAACCTGTGGGGAGGGAGTATTATTATTTTTGAATCTCCTCCTTTGAGGACCTATTGTAGTTTTTTCTATTCTCACTCTCTTTTGAGCTAAGGGGGAGGCTTCTTCCTCTGGAGTTCTAGGTGGTAGGACCCCCTGTTGCTCTGGTTGTTCCTCTAATTGCTCCTATTGTGCTTTCTCTAGAGGTTTCTCTTTCTTAGCTTGAGGCTCATCTTGCCCTTGTTCTGCTTGTGCTTTCTTTGGAGATGTCTGGACCTCATCCATTTGTTTCCTTTCCCTAGGGGCTTTCCCTTTCCTCTTTTTTCCCTTATCTACCTCAAAGTACTCAACCTCCCACTCATGTTGATGTACCATTTTTGGCCTTACTATGGGTTGAGCAAGGTAGGTTGGTACGATGACCTTAGCACCTTTACCTTTTTGAGGCCTAGATGTAGCTTGTAGAGGTATGGCCTCAAGAGTTGGATCCATCTAAAATGGCTTCAAGATCCATTCCCTTGTTAGCCTAACCACATGTTTGGCTTGATGATCTATGTCATCATTTTCCTTTCAACCTATCTCTACATTCATGATTGGCCCGTCATATATTTTTATGTCTATTATACAAAGGATCCATGACTTTCGGGGCATCCTTTTCTATTACATTCAGATGAATCTTCATTTTCAACACATTCTCATCTAGATATAGACTCATCCTACAGTAGTCCCTTATGTGGGCATCATACTCATCTATTGTGTTCATCTAATGATTTTCTAGGGCTTTAACATGGATAAACTCTTTTCCTGCCAGATGCTGGACCATCCCAATGTTGTCAAAGTATGGGAAAGGAGAGTTGTATTCTTCCAAGGGATATTGATCCTATTTTGAATCAATTGTAGCAATGTCCCACTTTTTCTTTACCTCAAATACCCTGATTGTGATCGACCAGACCCATGTCTTGCTATGCTATTTCCTCACTCTATCATAAGAAGAGGTGATTTGGTAGGCTATCTCTAGGAGTGTCAGCCTATTTGAAGGATATCTTGGGATCTTTTTAGGGCACATAAGAGTACTAGCTACCCAAAGATATGTAAATGTCTTGAATTGAATGTAGTTAGCTCCTATTTCATTGATTCGTGCTGCCACATCTACTGACATTCTTTTTGTATAATCTCCTTCAATGAATTTGATGATGGAAAAGATGAACCCATCATTGACCACTTTATATTCCACACTCTATAGTGGGAGCTTCTTTTTCACCAATTGTGGGTATACCACATAGGGCCAATAATTTTCATCTTGCATGCTTCCCTTTCTATATAGCCCTAGATAGTCAGTGGTTCTAGCTACTAGGAGGTACATCATGAATGATGCCTTTTAAATTGAGGGTATGTCTTGATGGCAACCAATTTCTCATCCAAGTTGTCACTTAGGTGGCCTAATCAATGTGCATCTTTGCGATCTTATGGTTTCAATAAAGTGAACCATCCACATCTGTAAGTGATCTACTATAGGAAGGCCCATTACTTTGCTAAGGAGAAAAATTGAGTATCTGATGTCGTCTTTCATATATCCTTGGGTCATATCCACCTTGGTTACTCTTTGACCCAAAGGTTTCCTATCGATAAAAAATGAGGTCTGCACTAGTTCTTTTTCCTCTTTCTCATTCTCTCTATACCACCTTTTAGATCCATCATATGATATCTGAAGGTATTGATCTACCCTAGGAAGATGGAATACTTTCTCAATGTTGTGAGGTCGAAGGTCTAAGACTATCTCTCTAGTGACGATTTTTACAACCTTCTCCTCCATCACATAATATTCTGCCAATGCCATTACTAGTTCTAAAGATTGAATTGATGTGGGGTGTGATGCAACATTAACCAATCCACTTCGTATTAATGCAGATATCATTGCTGACCTCTCCTTGGGTTTGTCACAAATAGTTAGAAAGGAAATTAGTCAATGTGGCCAAGGTATGTATCTCAATTTTCTGCGTGTCCATCCTGAAATCTTGATTTCTTAGGTGCTCCTTTGTACTTGAATGCAACTAGTTTTGGTGTCATTTTCTCATCCATGGAAGATGATGAAGACACCATTTTATCTGAACAAAAGAAGTAAACATTAGGCTTATGGATATTAGAAGGCAAAAATGAGACTCTACAGGACCCAAATTGACTAAAAAAAGGTTAAACTTGGTTAGAACAGACAAAAGAATAATTTCCCCCCACTAATAGCTAGTTGTGACTCTTAGCGTATCTAGTGCACCCTTACAGGTGTGTTAGTGCATATGTTTAGCCACTAGAATTACTTAGTGTATAGTTGTGCACCAACACATGTACACCCTAGCAAGGTGCACATGTGTGCATGTGTACATCTATGTACATGCACAATTGGCCATGTGCAAAGGCAGAGGGGGGAAATCTTCTTTTAGTTTCTTCTTAAAGTCGTGGAAGTGTAGACATGCGCACCTCTTAGGGGTGCACACATGCACACCTAGTTGGGTTTCTTCCTTGTTTAGGTTTATGTTCTTTAGGTTTTTAGTCTATTATGTTCAAAGGTATGGACATGTGCACCTTGTTGGGTTCTACCTTGTGCTTTGAGTGTGTAGGGAGACTAGAGTGATGCACTTGCAGAGAGGCTGGATGTGCAACATTGGTAGAAGGTGAAGAGAAGAGTGAGGAAAGGAGAGGGGGTCAGGGTCTTATATAGGCCCCAGGGTGTTCCATGTGTGCACCTTTTTAGGTGTGCACCTACGAAGGTGCGCACCTCCAAGGGTGCACACATGTGCATGTGTGCATCCCTAGAGCAAGGGTGTAGTGCGCAAGTGCACACTTAACACACAAATAGAGTCCAAAAATTAATATTTTCTCTCTCTAACTACCTAACCCTTCTTAGTCAGAGACTAGGGTTTGACCCAGACCCAGGAGAGGGTAAAAAATGACTAAGGCTTTGGACTAGAAGCCTCAGAGGGGAATTCAAAACTAGGGGGTCCCCATTTTGAGTCACAAAATGAGGTGTGGATTGTGAAATCATAACATCGTGTACGAATGTAGATTATTAGTTATTGATTCCATACTTGCATGTGTATGGATATCTTGTATGTTTTACATTTTTGTTTGACATGTCTAATGTGGGTGAGGTAGGGAGTCATAGTCACCCATGTGTTACGATCTACATGATGTACCACTCCTCACCATTGTCTATTATATATAGACATCTTTGTACATGTCCATATTTTATGCAAGGTTATAGGTACCAGACATAAACTTCCTTGAATGGCTGGGATGAGTGTGCCCTATCTTAATATCTCAATGGAAAGAGATGGGATATAATTTTTGGACACAAATCCCAACCCAAGCCTTTTATTGTATTGAGATAGAGGAAAAGTATTTGATTGAGAACTTATATGAATTCGTCATGGCGATGTAAATTGGTGAACTTAACCCTTGAGCCTAATTTTGTATGATTGAATTTTGTCATTCTTTATTGCTAATTGTATGTCATGCATTTTTTTGTGGTATGTGATATTAAATCAACCAAGAAAGTTAATTAAGATCAATTAAAAGTAAAATTAATATATTTATTAGAATACAGAAATATTAAACTACAAAAGTATTTAATTTACAGATTTATTTTAAAAGTCTAAATATGGAAGTTGAGAAAGTAATTAAATATTAAAGATAAAATGATGCTTTATCTATAATTAATTATGAGTTGCATGTAACTAACATATTATAAATATTAATTATTGATTATAATAATAATACTATTTAAAAGTGCATTACATAAATAGAGTGTGAAAAGAAATAAAATAATAGATTGATAAAAAAGGTATTAGTGTGCATGATAAAAATTGGTTAATTAAAATATTTAATTTTTAACTTTAAGTTGAGTTGATTTTTTTAAAAAAAATTATAAATTAGAAAATCCTAGAGAGGGCTAGGTTTTCTATATTAGATCTTTTCAGGTCATTTAGCACACAAGTTTTTGGAGATCAATTTGGTGGATTGAAGCTAAAGGTATTTTTGAAAGCTAAGGAGTACTTTGGATCGAGAGATTCAGCTAGATTGTTTGAGAATTCAACTAGTGGCTTTTTGAGGTAGGGATTGAGACTCCTTTGAAGAATTTTCCTTTCTAAAATAATTCTTGCCTTGTGTCTACCACACTAGATGAATTAATTTATGAAAACATGAATATGTAAGAATATAAGAAAGGAATTTTGTTTTTTTGTATTGCCTCAAAAATATGAGAGAGAAAACTTGTTGAATTTATCAGATATGGGAAAACGTTGCAGCAAAATTTAAAAAAAACTATTCTCCTTAAACATATTTGAAAATCCCTATTTGTTGGTAGAGATTCTACAACAATTTTTTGAGCAAATGAGAGAATTCAACTAACTAAGGTTTAATCATAAAAATTTTCCTATGAAAATTGTACAATTTATCATTATTTTTCCAAATAAAAATGTGTAGAATTTTCTCACAAGTTAGATGAATTTAATTTCTAGATAATCTATTAGAGAAAAAGAATTATATTCACTCAAAATTTATCCCACTCATACTTTGAGAAAAGAAACTAGGGAAAAAAGTGAGAAATTAAATTAATTGTCTAAAGGATCCCCCATAAGTTAACCTATTGAATCAAGTGTATGTCTAACCCAATGAGGTTTAGTGGAGGATGATGGAGTATCCTCAACATTATCTTTACCAATAAAAGGTGTATTCTTGTGCATTGGGCTTGAGGTAGATGAAGCATCTGAATCACTGTCACTATTTTCACTATTAGTTTTCACAATGTCTGAAGAATAGAGAGGATTAGAGGATAAGCTAGGTGAAATCTCCTCAAAGTGAAGATTCCTCTCTATGAAGATCTCACAAGTCTCAAGATCCATATGTCTATATGCCTTAACACTTTCTTCACATCCAATGAATGTGCAAGGCCTTGGCGGTGGTGCCTTGCATTTCTTTGATGATATGTGTGCCCATGCTAGACAACCAAATGCTCTGAAGTGTTTCACACCTAGTTTTATTCCATACCTTTCCTCAAAAAGAATCATTCCATTTTAGACATTATGGGGAAATCTATTTAGGATTTGATTGGCACTATGTATAGCTTCTACCTCAAATGATGGGTTAAGAGAGTTGGCTTGAATCATGAAGCTTATTGACTTGAGAATTCTAATATTCATTTATTCAATTTTGTATGTTGTGGACTAAATGCGACTAGTTTCTAAAGACCAATACCCCCAAGTTCACAAAATGTTTTTAGTCTTAAGTTCACATATCTACTTTCATTATCCATATGAAGAACCTTGATGAATTTAATTGATTTCTTCTTGACATAACTCTTGAAGGTTATAAACTTATCAAACACTTCATTCTTGTGACCAAGAAAGTAGACCCCTATGTAGCATGAAAAGTCATGAATGAAAGTGAGGACATACTGACCTTTTCCAACTAATGTCATTGGAAAGGGCCCTGCCACAAGATTGCGAACCAACTCAAGAAAAATGATGCTTTAAAATACTTCCCTTTGTCAAACTTCTCTTCTAGATGTATATCCATTGTGCAAGTTGAATAGTCACCCTTAATTTCTTTTACTATGGGTATAATTTTGACCATATGTTGTTAGCTAAGATGACAAAAATAGTGGAAATTAAGATGTCCATATTTCTCATTCCATAATTTACTTTGAAATTATTTATGTGTCAACAAGGCATGCAAAGGAGACTTAGGCACAAAGTGGAAAAAAAAAAACAAAGTCGTGTTTCATGATTAGCTTTATCCACCACAACCAATGGATCAACCTTAAGATTACACACCATTACTGAATCAAGAAGGAGGTAAACTTTATTGTCATCTCCAAGTAAGTGATTTGATAAATTTAAAGTAGATTGATGCCAAGGTTAGGAACATAGATAACATCTTTGAACTATCCATTTTCTATCTCAACTTGTCCTTTACCTTCAACTTCCACTTGTGCATTATTCCCTACAAAGATGTGAGGTACCTTAGATGACTCCAATGATTAAAATTTTCCTTTTGAAGAACTCATATGATATGTGGCACCTGAGTCGAAAATGCATTCCCCCAACGAACTTGAACTTTCCTTAAGTGATTTTTGTTTTCCCTTGAAGTGGATGTAGATGAATCCTTGGAAGAATTTGACACAATGATCTTGTTCTTCCTATGTAAGTTTTCCAATACATCAATTCTCTTATTCCCACAATGATGCTCATCATGATTTTGCTTCTTGCAATATGAAAAAAATAGTTCATCTTTCTTGTTGTTATTTCCCTTCTCATTGAAAGAAGACTTGCGTTGTTTTTGAGGAGGAAGTTTGTTGTGTCACTAATTGTGATTTTGGCTTTCACTACTTTTTCTTGTTGTTGACACTTTTTTCACCTTTGTTTCTTTTGTTCTCATTATTATCCACCAATGCCTTAGACTTTTAAGACTTGAAAATTTCCATATCCATCAACTTTTATTGTTCCAATATCAACATTTTTGCAAATGCATCAAATGAAGGCTTAGTGAAAGCACTTTCCATGGTTAACTTGTGAGTATTGTAACTTGAAACAAATGTTGCATATTCTGAAGGTAACCTCTTCAAGATGTGATGAATCAATTTATAATTCTTCATGGGATTACCAAAATCCTTAAGTGGTTTTCTCAATTCATTGGCTTTATTGACATAGTCTTGAATTGTGTCAAAATTATTAGGATCCAAGAGAAGTAGACTATCCTCAACTTGGTATCCATTTTCCTCATCCATGTTACCATAAAAATAATAAAGTTTTTCCCAAGAACCCTTGACATCCTTAAAGCTTGAAATATGGAAGAAGAGATATTTATGAAACAAATCCCAAAAATTCCTAAAGCCATGACATCCTTAGTTATCCAATATTTTTGTGCACTAGAATCAGTTGGTTCTACAATTATACCATCTACATATAGATTACAAATTTTTTCCATTAATATACTTTATACAATTTATTTCCTTGAAGCATAACAATGTGAAGTTGAAAGTAGAGTTTTAGGTGAGTCCATGCTACAAAACTAAAAGAGCACAAGAGAAAAAGAGACACAAGAACACACGACACCCCTCAAAATTCACTAACTTAAAGAACCCCCCAAAAGTGATGCTTTTGGCACTTTAAATATAATGCATTTATAATTGCCGCTTGCCAAAATGGGTCAAAGTGGAATTTTGATTTTGATGTTTACAACCACCTTAATGAGGCCAAAATAGATTCAAATATAACATAACTTAAAATCTAAGCATTAAAATGATCATACTAGGCCAAAAAAAGACCTAGCTCTGAAATTGGTATTTTTAACAAATAAGACTAATATATAATAACAAACTTGGAAGTACTAAAAAAATTATTTACTTAAAAAAATGACACCTAAAATGTGTCTAGATGAGCCCAAACGAAGCCTTTAAATTTTCAAAAGCAAGAATATCCCAACTATAGTCACACAAATATGATATTTTTTCCACATTCATATATTAAATATAGAAACCAACTCCACAACTTTAGGATATTTTACCCAAAAAAAGAAGAAGACTTAAAATGAACAAGTTATAACATTTCAAAATTAGGTCGAAACACCATATGGGCCTGAAACTTTTTAAAATTTGTTGATGTCATTAAACTCCTAGCTTAAATTTGATGATCAGTGAGTCATCATAGAAAAACAAATATGCCCAATTGTGACATTCATATCTAAGAGAGTTTTCTAAGTCGCCAAAGAGGGGATAACATGGTGTTTGACCAACCTCCCAATATCTTCCCAATGAGTTTCGATGATTTGATCAAATATAGAAACACATATTTGATCTTCTCATCAATTGGTGATGTTTTGTCTACAATATAAGATCTTTGATTGACTGCATGTCTATGAATCCCATGTTACTATAGGACTAGCTGGAGATGCTTTTGATTTTACTTAGAAATGTTGGAATGAGGGATGCCTATGGCTTGTTGCAGTGTTGAAGCTCAATCTAAGATGATCAAGGTGGAATGCCCACTTTGGGCTTTGTTAGATCACATATTTGATGTCATCAAAATTCCCAATAATTTTTTTGCTACGAATGTAAAATCCCCAAGCTAGTCTTGTACCAATTGGGGTGACTACAGATTATGGTACACAAGAGTGGAAGTGGTCTTTCCCAAAAGAAACTCGCATGGGTGGAAAACCACTTTGGTGTGTGTAAAGATCACTATGTGGGTTTGTAACAAATTATGTGCAATGTGTATAATAATGAGATATTGATAATGTGATATGAATATAGAGTGGATCTCACAAAAAGATGAGTGATATAATATGTGTTCAAATAGAATACTAACTCTTAGGTGTCTACATGAAAACTCATATGAAAATGCATTATCCTAACAAAACTTAAATAAAGTGTAATTGATAAATACTTAATTACACCAAAAAAAGACCTGCATGAGACAAATACACATTGGAAATAATTTTAAAAGGATGGACTTGAGGAAAATACAATTTTTTTGAGAAAATTCCCTCAGGGTGAGGGTTCACAAAAGAAGAAGAAAGACAAGAGAAGAGAAGATAAGAGAAAGAGAGGAAGAGGAAAGAGGAAGACAAGAAGAAAATGTAATATAAGAGAGAGATCAAAGGGTTAAAACATATTATGGAAAAGATAAATAGAAAGATGGAAGAATTGGACAAAAGTTGGCATTTGTTAGTTAAAAAGAGAGTGATATGACCTATTCAAAGCATAATGCAAAATATAAGACAAATGAAATGGACGGCTTAAACATCACATTGTTGAAACAATTGATTAGTTATGTATTGTCTTTGATGTTACACAAAATGTCATATCATTACTAGCTAGTGTATGATGAGCTCACTTGGGCATTGAAGATAGTTTCCTATGTCTATCGAGCATTCCTAAGTTTGCTAAGTTTAGAAGACATTATCTACCGAGTTCACTCAGGTATCAAAGGAAAGATTGTGGAAGTTGAGTGTTAACCAAGCTCACTCAATTAATGAAGGGAATGTTGGATGGAACCAGTGTTAACCTAGTTCACTCGGTTACCAAAGGAACTTTGCAAGTATGCAGTGTTGACCGAGTTCACTTGGTTAACATAGGAAAATCATTTCTAAGTTAGAGTCTACTGAGCAGGGTCAGCTAACAAAGGATTTCCTTATTTTGGCATATTGAGTTCAATTGGTTTATCTGTTGGCTCTAGTCAATTGAGAAGATGAATATTAATGATTCTAATTGTATTCTAGCTGACTTGAAAATATGAAAGATATAAGTATAAGGTCAAGTTGAGGTTTAGAAGAGTGTGTGCATGGAAGACAAATGAAGATTTGAAGATGCTAAGAGGAAATGAATTAGAAGGATAAGAAAAATATCCTTATGAAGCTGAAAAGTTACATTTGATAAAGAAGGATCAATCATACAAGCCATAATTGAGATCTGTAATTAGCAATTTAGTTGCATCCAAATTAGATCATGTCATTGTTACTCTCTAAACATTGTAGCAGTGATCTAAATCTCTTAACAAAGTTGGCTTAACAACTATTTGTAAATCCTCTAACAAGGCCACTCCTAATAGGGTGATTAAATCCTCTAATAGGGTCACACCTAATAGTGTGTTTAATAGAGTTGGATCCTAATAGGGCTCACTTCAGAAGAGTGAAAAATAGTAACTTGTTGCAATTGGTGGCTTTTTCCAAATTGGGTTTCCATGTTAAATTTTGGTGTCAAATGTGTTCATGTTATTTCTTTTATGAGTTTGCAACTAAGTTAAAGTAATAAGTATTTAAAGATAACATCTTAAGATTTGCATGTTACATGTTTGTCGAGCATTCTCAATATTTATCGAGTTACAACATTTCTAGTTGCTTGCTGAGCATCATCAAAGTTCAATTTTTTAGAGTTTATTTTGTACTGACATCTGAGGGATATGGGATTTATTTTCATGGTAACTGATTGACCCCTCTGCTCTCAGTTACTCCTCTTGTATTTCTAACACCTCTATCTATACTGGAAATAAAATTTCCAAGAATGATGATTCTAAAGAGGTAGATTAGACCACATACAAATCAAAGATTGGAAAATTATAGTATGCAATGCATACAAGGCCTGATATTGCACTAGCAGTTGATATGCTGGCAAGATTCTTAGCAAATCCCAAAGAAAATCACATGATGGAAATCAAGAGAATCATGAGATGTTTGAAAGGTACTCAAGAATATGGCTTATGGTACAAAATAGGAGGCAATTTGGACTTAAAAGTATTTACTGATGCTGATTGGGTAGGAAGTATTGATGACAAAAAAAACACTAGTGGTGGAGCATTCTTTCTTGGTAAAAGATTAGTTTCTTGGACAAGAAAGAAATAGAATTGTATCTCTCAGTCCACAACAGAAGTAGAATATGTGGCAACATCAATCAGTTGTTCTAATATTGTTTGGTTCAAACAACTAATGGTAGGTATGTAGATAGAGATCAAGGATCCAGTAGTTATATATTGTGATAACATGAGTGCACTCAATATATCTAAGAATCTAGTGATGCATACCAAAACAAAGAACATTTCTATAAAATATCATTTTTTGAGAGAATTGGTACAAGATAAAGAAGTTAGATTACAATATGTAAATACAAAAGAGCAAATTGTAGACATATTCACCAAAGCAATTACCTAAGGATGAATTTCTGTATCTAAGAGGTAAGCTAGAGGTCATTCCCCTATATGAAGCTCACTAAATAAAGTTTAGTGATGCATCAAGCAGAGCATGTTTAAGATCAATCAATTGGTGCAATATTGACAAGGGAATATTGCAAATTATTTAGTACTTGAGGTACATTGATATTAACAGATTATTGTCTTTTACATGAGATGTCAAAGAGGGAGAAGTTTGCTGTCATATCTCTTAATAATTTTGTGGAGAAGTTTTCTATCATAGAAAGAGTTGTCAAAGAGGGAGAATGAACTTGGACGAAGTTATAATAGATAGAAGTTTTCTGATAGGGGGAGAACTTGTGGACAGAAAGAGTTCATACTGATAGAGGGAGTTCTCGTGGATGAGAATTCGAATAAAACTAAGGATATGTTCCTTAGTTTATTCTTGCTCTAAAATTTCATTGTATTATGACATATTGTGTTGTCATCAATGCCAAAGAGGGAGATTGTTGAAATAATTGATTAATTATGTATTGTCTTTGATGTTACACAAAATGTCATATCATTACCAGTTAGTGTATGCCAAGCTCACTTAGGTATTGAAGACAATTTCCTATGTCTGCTGAGTGTTCCTAAGTTTGCCAAGTTTAGAAGATAGTATCTATTGAGTTCACTTGAGCATTAAAGGAAAGATTGCAAAAGTTGAGTGTTAATCAAGCTCACTCGATTAATGAAGGAAATGTTGGATGGAACCAGTGTTAACTGAGTTCACTCAGTTACCAAAGGAACTTTGCAAGTATGCAGTGTTGACCAAGTTCACTTGGTTAATATAGGAAAATCATTTTTGAGTTAGAGTCTATTGAGTAGGGTTGGCTAACGAAGGATTTTCTTGTTGTGACATATTGAGTTCAATTGGTTTATTTGTTGGCTCTAGCTAACTGAGAAGATGAATATTAATTATTCTAAGTTGTGTTCTAGCCAACTTGAAAATATGAAAGATATAAGTATAAGGTCAAGTTGAGGTTTAGAAGAGTGTGTGCATGGAAGACAAATGAAGATTTGAAGATGCTAAGAGAAAGAAAATTAAAAGGATAAGTAGAATATCCTTGTGAAGCTGAAAAGTTACATTTGATCAAGAAGGATCAATCATATAAGCCAGAATTGAGATTTGTAATCAGCAATTCAATTGCATCCAGATCAGGTCATGTCATTGTTACTCTCTAACCATTGTAGCAGTGATCTAAATCTCTTAACAGAGTTGGCTTAACAACTATTTGAAAATCCTCTAACAAGGTGACATTTCTATTGAAGTGTCGAAAGACCTCTAACAAGGCCACTCCTAACAGGATGATTAAATCCTCTAATAGGGTGACACCTAATAGTGTGTTTTGTAACCTTTAATAGGGTTGGCTCCTAATAGGGCTCACTTTAGAAGAGTGAAAAAAAGTAACTAGTTGCAATTGGTGGTTTTTCCCAAATTGGATTTCCACATTAAATCTTGGTGTCTAATGTGTTCATGCTATTTATTTTATGAGTTTGCAACTAAGTTAAAGTAATAAGTATGCATAGATAACATCTTAAGATTTTCATGTTAAGTGTTTGCTGAGCATTCTTAGTATTTATTGAGTTACAACATTTCTATGTGTTTGTCGAGCATCAACAGAGTTCAATTTTTTAGAGTTTATTTTGTATTGACATCTAAGGGATTTTGGATTTATTTTAGTGGTAACTAATTCACCCCTCCCCTCTTAGTTACTCCTCTTATATTTCCAACACACACACACAGGCTAAATTCCTAGGCTAAAAGTGTTAAATAGTCAAAGTTGACTTATTTTACCAAGCTAAATTTCTTCCTTAGTGTGTGATGTTAAAGGGAGGCCCAAATGAAATAAGTTGAAACAAATATAAAGACCAAAGAATCTTTGATGGAAAGGGATAATGAAAAAATAGAGGAGGATAGCGAAGAATATTTATGAACAACATATGCAACCATTGAGAAAGAATGGAATAGTAAAATTGCAGGATCCACCATTTCCAGTCTTGATACCACAAATAATTTGGAAAAAGTGTTGGCATTATTTTTTGGTCTTCACTCAAAAATGCATAAAATATACTATAATCTTCAAATTGAAGGGGGCTTTGCTATAATTGTGCATGCGGCCAAAGTTGGGGAATCTCCAAAGTGGAAAATCAGATATATTATACTTGATAGATATGGCAATCATTCAAAAAGTTTAACAATTTATCAATCTCACATGTTTATTAAGAGGGTGATTGTTTAGCAGATGTGTTTGATAATATAGAAGTAGATGGAATTAATCTAGAAGTTCTAAGAATTCTCACTAGACCTTGTAAAATAATCTCAAATCAAAGAGATCATGCCTTCAAACAGATCTAGTTTTTCTTAAATGATTCATTATGTTAGCATAAACCTATGTGTACAGTCAGATTTGAGGTGGCAGTGGGTCAAACCAACCCAAATTAATTTGAATATTTTGTATTGTGCCATAATGTAATTTTTGGCATCATGTTTAGGCAGATGAACTAGTTTCAAGGGATGATAGTGAGTAGATTGAATAATCCACAAGATGTTATCATGTGGCTAGATTCACCAAGGGGATTTGAGAACCAAAACAAAGATTTCATGCATGACATTGATACTAATAATTCTTATTGTCAATGACGCAGTTATTATATTTGTTTGAGTTTAGGTATTGGGAAAAGTAGATTAGAAAAATAAACATTTTCCCTTTGAAATGTCCAAGTACTTGAGAAGGAAGATAGGAAAACCAAGAGTGAAGGTGAAGCATATTGTGGGTGCAATTTCAAGGGATTGTAAAAACCTATGATAGCTCTAATACACCTTGTGGAAGGTGGATGGACAAAATAAACCAAAAAGGTAAAATACTCAATGTGCTATGACACTAATGTATTTCATTAACCATTTTGTCCATATGAATAACATTACAAGATGGCTCTATTTATAGAGGTCTTAGATTATTTTCGGATACATCTAAATTAACCAACATAAGACAAATATACTTTTCTAGAGCTATCTACACATAAATGACTTCTAGAACTTTACAAATCTAAATATTAATTTGACCTAAACCTATTGTATAATCTAAGAATTTATAGAATCCTCTATTATGCCTTTACATTTCATTTGAGGGGGAAATTACACATTCCAACATTCCCCCCAAATTTCAACCTCAAATTTTGTTATATACGAATCCAAATCCTTTCTTTTGCCTGATATCAAAATGCTATTTTCCAGTAATCTTCATATCCGTTAATGCATGAATAGTATCTTCCAAGGCTAAGACCTTTAATTTCTACAAACATTTCATCAACAATTGGCTTCCAATGATTTCCTCTTTTCATAGGATCCACTGATAATTTTGCCTCATCTGTCATAAATGCCGGTGACAGGGTTCACTAATAACCTTGACCAAATTCATGTCTTCTTTCAGCTATGCCTTGATTGCTTCATCTGTCACAAATGGTGATAAGGTTCTCCAACTAACCTTGCTCTACAAACTAAAAATCTCTTTGCTATCAAAAATGGTGACAAAAAAATTCCTTCCTTCTTCAGCTATCCCTTGATTAGTTGTTTTTGTCAAAAATGGTGACAAGATTCTCTCAATTAACTTGACTCTAATTCATCTGTCACAAATGGTTACAAGATTGTCTCAATTAACTTGATTGTAGTTCATCTGCCACAAATGGTGACAATATTTTCTTGCCCTAGCTCTGATACCACTTGTAAAAACCCATGACAACTCTAATACACCTTGTGGAAGGTGGATGGACAAAATAAACTAAAAAGGAAACATACTCAATGTGTTGCAACACTAATATATTTCATTAACCATTTGTCCATATCAAGAACATTACAAGATGCCTCTATTTATAGAGGTCTTATATTATTTTTGGAAACATCTAAATTAGCCAACATAAGATTTTTCTAGAACTATCTACATATAAATGACTTCTACAACTTTACAAATTTAAATATTAATTTGACCTAAACCTATTTGGTAATCCAAAAATTTCTAGAATCCTCTATTATGCCTTTACATTTCTTTTGAGGGGGAAATTACACATTCCAACAGGGATGATGGTTGTGTTTGGCCTCTACTTCATTGGAAGGGTACACTAGGCAAAACAAGCATTTGGAGATTAGAGAAGAAGAGATTAAGCATAATCTTGTTTTAAGTACTCACTCAAGGGACCCGAGTTTTATTTCCATGGGGAATGTGGTGGAAGGGAATCCATTCCTACATATAAAATAGGATCAATTGATGATTTATGCCATTTAGAGTCTTCTTGGTATTGTAATAAGGTATTAATAGACCAAACATGGGTAGGAGTCAATGGAGTCAGTACCATCATAATTTGCAAAAAAATTGTCAATAAGAGTTATCAATGTCATAAATTGGCAATATTATGTGTGTGGTGATTCATATGATATAATAAGGCTTGTCATAGTCATTTTTATGTCCAAATGTCAATTGTACAAGTTTTTAGTAAAGTGGTGTAATTCTTCAAAATTTGTAAAGAAAATGCGACGACAAAAAGAGTTGCTATAGTGTAATTTTGGAAAGTATGGAAGCCTAATGGTTAGAGGAAACATATAGGCATTTCAAAGGTTCTAAATTCTTTAAATACTTGCATTCCATTAACCAAGGGTTAGGATGTATGGATATTTGTTGAGAAACACAATAAAATTAGGCCAATATCTATATTTTGGATGCCTCTATGACTGTCACAGTGGTTTGTAAAAGAAGGTATCATTTGATTTTGATTTATAAATGATGAAGGATGTTGAATTTTTTATTTAGATTTTATTTTCATCTATTTTCATGGCATATATTGAAATATATTGTAATTTTATTAAGAACCAACTAAAATCCTAATGAGGATAAATAATCAGTATAAAAAAATTTGTGATTTATTTTCCTCTAGTGAACCCATCTATATGTGAGAAAAAAATAACTCATTGAAGGGTGTTCTTTCACGTTTCAAGGGTGTGGTTTAACAATGAAGGTTTTCTTATGGATACTTGATGCCCTAGTGACTGATTTTCTTTATCTTAGATTGTTAAGGGTCAAGAGTGAATGTTTGTTTCTTTATCATTAGATTCAATGCTTATAGATGACATTTTGGTTTATAAAGGGTGTAAGGGAATATTTAGATACCCATTATGATTTGAATTCTTCATGAGGTGAAGTTTTGAAGTCATTATAAGTCATTTCCCTATTAATGGAAAAGTGTTTTGGGTTCATATAGAAGTTCCAAACCCCTTGGAGATGTTAAGTTAGATATAGTGAGAGATTCCAAAGCCATGGTGAAGGTTGTGAAGTTATTTCAAATGGATAATTTCAAGAAGATTAAGAAATATTTTTTAGGAATGCCTAATTGGGCATAAACATTAGAGTTACTAGTCCTTGTTTGAATTCGTTGTTACAAAACAACATATTTCTGTTCTAAGATATCTCTTGGAACTTCTAAATGGGTATCTATTTTTGGGTTTGATATATTTGGTGAAAGTGATTGTCAAAAGAGTTGATTTTGAGGGCTACTACCCAATAGATCACTTTATGAATGAAATTTACATTTTAAAAGAATTTATAGTGCTTATAGGATATTATGGGAGTGAATTTTTTAGAGAAACATTGTGTGAAGTCTTTGTACAAATAGTAGAGTTTTCTTGATGTTGCTTAGTGTAGTGTGGATGGACAAGAAGTGCCAATAGTAGATAATTTATGTGTTTATTGCCAAGAGTGTAATTGGGCGATTAAAGATAATTTTTGTTTGAGACCCACCTCTAAATCACATTGTCTTCCTTCCTTCTTAAAATTTTCTTCATATTTCCCTTAACTTCTTCCTTTTTTATTTTCTTTATTCATTCAGTTAGCTTGAATTCATTAGATTTGTATAATCTTGAAATATACCCAAATTGAATGTACTTATAACACATGGTTTTATATTTATTCTTCCTTGACCTACACTAGCTAGCCTTATGAACATATACTTACAATTAGAACAATAACTAGTAAAATGTTTGATTGTATTTTATTTTATGCATTGATTTTCTTTATAACCATATACATTACAATTAAAATATCTACACTTGTAATCTATATCTTTCTAATTCATTCTATTCCTACAATATTATTCTTGATTGCCTATTTTGTATAATTAAAATAGTAGGGTCTCTTAGGGGAGAGGACCTGGTACTTGAATGCCTTCCAATAGTTGTGATAGGAGTTGTTGATTTGATACCTACACTTATTGACTTAATGTCCAATTTTTTTGACAATATTGTACCAATACTTGTGACTATAAAGTTGTTAGTACAATGATAACTACCCAAAATTGAATAAAATGTACCCTTAGCAAGAAAAAATAACCAATGATGTGATGCTACATCATTTGTGCAAGTATGGGTACCCTTTATGCACAACCATTGGTCTCGCTTTTTATTTAGGCTGTTTTGGACAACTTGGTAAAAAAAATGCTGATGTGGCATCATAATAGGTGATTTGGACTTGAAACCTTAGTTATAAGTAGATGACTCACCAAATAAACTGCTGTAAAAAATTGAGAGTGATTTGAAATTTTCATGTAGGATTTTGTAAAGCATGAAGTTAAGGTGTTCAAGTTCCTCTACCCTACTTATCTTTTAGTTTACTAGAAACTTACATTTGATTTCCTTATTAGATTCAATTTTATCTTATCTTACTTGATTTGGTTCTTTCTTTTCTGTAGGTTTAGTGTGGGTGAATTCACCAATTTTACAACCTAATCCTTTTCGATCTTTATTGCAGCTTTGGTAAAGAAGCACATGAGATCTCAACTATGTGACAAGTGTAGTGCCAATTTGGTGCTTTGTCAATATTGTGATTGGGAGAAGCATGGTGTGTCAACGCAGCACCAGTGTTACATTTAGTTTCGACATTACTGGAGGTGCTTTTCTTCTGGGTTCTTGAGCTATGCTACGACTTAGTTGCCTCATTTCAAGGGCTTAAGGGCTTTTGACGTATATTTTTATACATTGTTATGATTAAAACAATTCATCTAAAAAATTTGGGTTTGATGGAAAAAGGTCATCCAAGTGAAGAGTTTGAGTGAAAAATCATCTTACATGATTCATAAATCCTACAAAATTAAAATATACAAACCTTTACCTTTTCCTAGTTGGGTTCTTGAACTATGCGATAACTTAGTTGTTTCAATTTGAGCTCTTAAAGCACATAGATTTGGGATAGGCTAATCTCCATCCAAAATGTACTAAAGACAAAACAAAGTCAAACTTTTTTTTTTTCTAGATTCATGAAAATGTAGTGATCTTTTTCCAATTTTTGTTGTTGTTTTTGACTACAAACTATGCAGATCATGAAGATCAAATGCTGAAATTTTTAGTGAAATCCATGATATTTTTGATTTTTTCAAAAATTGGTCAACTGTACAGTTTGGATGGAGGATAGTCACATCTCAAAAATTTTGACAGATAATTTGTACATTGTCATGATTAATACATTCCATATGAATTTTAAAATAAATGGCTACAATTGGACAATGGTCATCAAAGTCAAGACTTTGAGTAGAAAATCACCTCACATGAATAAATTCCACAAGACTAAAATACATAATATACCTTTTCCTAGTTTGCATCTTGAACTATGCTATGACTTAGTCACCTCATTTTGAGGGCTTAAGGCACATGGATTTCGATAGATAATTTGTACATTGTCATGATTATGGCAATTCCTCTGATACATTCCTAGCTAATTGAAAAGTGCTTCAAACAAAAACTATCAATTACTCATTCTTATGAAAATCAAAATAGACATAAGCTCTTGCAATGTTGAACTCATGTGACATAAACTAACCATACAGCCTAAATTGAAAAAATGATAAGTTTGTTTTACCATACATATTAACCTTAAACCTTATCACAAACATTAAATCACAATCCTAGACATAATCCTAATTTTAAACAAGATCATAACCTTGTAAATATAATCTTACTCATGACATAAGTCTAAACCATTATCCTACTACTAAATTTAACTACTAAAGTAATCATATTCCTAGATATCTAACCTCAATCTTAACATTAAACGTAGCCCTAAGAAAATAATCGTTATCATAACCATAATACTACCCATGATTGACCTTATCCTAACTATAAATTTTACCCTATATATAATTGTAACCCCAAGCCCAATCATAACATTAATCCAAATCCAAATGTTAAACAATAATCATAAACAAGATCATAACCTAAACTATCAAATCGATCTTAACAATAACCAATGTTCAAACCTACAAATGTTCAACACAACATAGCCATGTTTATGTCAAGAGACTATTAGTATTGATGGTTGAGTTACAATTGCACAAGTAGTGTAAAGCACCATGTATTGTGTATTCTAATACAATGAACTATATTAGAGTTGGTTATAAACCTTGACTGCTTAATGTCTAATTTGATCGAATAGTGTCATTATGTGGAGGAGGCCCCACTCCCTATTTCCCTTCTAATTTAGAAGGCTCAATGAAATGAACTCCTCCATTGGTCATTCCAAGAGAAAACTAATTTGGTTCAAATGGATGTGATGTAATTACTATAAGATAGATACTATAAGAGTAGTCAAGAAAAATATAAAATCATAGAATGTTCAATCCATTTATTCACATGCCACTTAATTTTGCATTTATGATTCAATGTACTTATTCATGATTGATCGTAAATATATAGAAGGTATAGTATGACAATGTGGCCTCACGCTCACTATATCAAATACTCCTACTACACCATCACAAAAGCTTGGAAATGCTAGGAGGTTGTCACATGATCATATCACACTTGAAATGAGAGCTTTTAGAGAATCATCAAGAGTCCACTGCATAATATGAGTCTAACATTACTTTGTAAATAAATATTTTTTAAAATGGGGTTAAGTCTCCATGATAGGATTGCAACCCCTATGTTCGCATTGAAATCCCCAAATATAGTTTGACAAGGAAAGAAATCAATGGGAACAAGAAGAATCCTACATGTGACTTCAATCGTAGAATTCACTTTATCATTTTAGGTGAGATTAGACATAATGACTAAGAATCAATATAACATAGTAGAGTTCTTAGACATTGATGAAGGGTCATGGAAACATGATTTGAATGCTTGCTACGCCGATCATTAATGGGATTCAAAAAATCTTAATATTTTTGTAGTGCCACTTTCACACAATGATCTTGGCTAGTTGTCTAACATTGAGGAGTATTCAATTTTTAAGACATACCATATTTTGGAGACCAATGTTTAGGTGCTTACTATGGTTTAGCCCTCTAAATAAAAATGAGAACAATTGTCTTAGCATGAATTATAATAATTTAAAAGATGAAAATTAATCATTCATAACAAGGAAAAGTGAGGGGAATTTATAAAATATTAGGATTAATTTATCTATATATATTAGAAAAGGAGATCTAATAGGGTATAGATGGAGAGAAAAATATAAGGAGGTGGGTAGAGGAGAGATACAAATAGAAAGAGGGAGAAGCACAATGGGAAGAGAAAGAGAGAGTGAGGGAGTAACAAGATAGAGAGAGGCATGGAGATTGAGAAGAAGAGGGACATGAAAGAGGGAAAGGAAGATACAAAGAGAGATGAATATAGAGTGAGAGGATGGGAGAAAAATAGATAGAGCAATATCAATAGAGAGATGAGGAGATATATAAAGGATAAGAGGGAGATATAGGCAAAGGGACAAATATTTAGTTGCATTCCATACCTCTAGGACATGCCCAATGTGTATTAACAAAATTTATATACAACAACAAAATTAAACATTAATTCATTTTAATATTTTTTTTAATGCAAAATAGTTAAAAACTATTTGAATTGATTTGTTTTATAATTCTCTTTTGCCACACTACAACTTGACTTAATTATAGATATTAAAATTTAAAGACTAATGAATATGCAAGCATTAATAAATTAAGATCTCTCTTTTCTTATTAATTAATAACTTAACAATTATTACAAATTTTTAAGTTAAACCACTTTGAATGCCAATTAGATATTTATAAATAATATTTCAAGGTTAGAAGGACATATATAGAAAACTATATTTGAAGTTAAATGAGCTTAATGCATATTTAATAAAATGATACTAAATTGGTTGTAATGAAGTATGATATTAGTATATCCATATGATCATTAGTATCTTTGAGATAAATAATAAGAAATTTATACATAGATATATAAACCTAGGGAGATATATGTAGAGAAATATATAGATATAAGAAAATATAGAAAGGAGTGCAATGGAGACACAATTAGTGAGAGGGGAGAGAGAGAATAACAAAATTAGATATAGATATTAGAAATAGAGATAAGAGAAAGCAATCGAAAGAGGTAGACAAAGATAGAGAAATGTAGGTAGAGTTAGAGGGATAGAGAGAGCAAGAGAGATATAAATAGCCATAGAGAGTTAGATAGAGCTAAATAAAGAGTTAGAGAGGGAGATACACTATTATTCATAAGGAGTAATGATATTTTCTTCTATCCACCCCTCCCTTCTTTGTATTATATTTCCATAATTGATCTTCAATATATCTTTGACATACCTATTGCACACCAAGATGTCATTACTAGTCTTAGATTTTTGGGTTTGATCTTTTAACTTCTGGATGCAACAATTTTACATTTGAATATTTATTAATAGTTCCTTGTTTTAATCTTCAATAGATTTTAGATTTTCATATATAGACATATGCTATGTTTTATCCATGGTGGATCTAGGCATTTCATATTCAACCTTCTAGACCTCCTTTGAGTTGTTAGAATCTTCTAAAGGATTTGGCTTTGATACCAATTGTTGAACATTTTGAATACTAAGAGGGGACGACTAAAATATTCTCTTGAAAATCTTCATTCTTTTATATATAATTATCCAAGCAACACAATTAAAATTTTTGAAAAGAAAATAGTAATAAAAAATGCAACACTACATAACACTAAATTTTTTTATTGTGAAACCCAAGATGGGAAGAAGTATGGAGACTGTTAACTCTCAAATATTAAGTAACCTACTACATAATACATAGATTTCTTACTGGTGGTCAGATCATTGTTGATGAGGCTTAGTGCCCAAAATATGAAACCAACTATTACTAGCACTTGCACCTTTGAAGGGTGCAAGCGTTAAGTCGATAGTCTTGTATACTTTTGATTATGTTTTTACTTCTCTCATTTTCTCCCATTACAACTATACATCCTTATAACTCTCATTTTTTATACAGAATAAACAACCAAGCTATTTGAAATCAATAATTTAAAACCAGTCTTTATCTCATTATCTCTATTTCTTCCTTTCTATCTTATTGTATATTTATATATATCTCTCAAGTTTTATTTCTATATGTCTCTCACTAACTGGCACCTCGATATCCTTTCCTTTATAATCTATTGATTAATGTAAGCTATGCTAACTATAAAATGTATTGGATATAAATTTGTAAAAATATTTCATCTTATCCTCCATCCATATTAAGAGTTAGTTGGTTTGAATTTAATTGAACTCTACCCTATATTTAACTATTCCTAGAACTATAAACCTCCTTAATAATAATTTATTACTACTCATAAATATATATTCATAATAACATCCCGCATATAATTAAAATAGACCATATTAAGATTCTTTACCTCTTCAACTCAATTGTGTTTTATATCACTATATCTCTTTATGGCTTCCTCTCCATCACAATCTACATCATTACCACCCCACCCCCCCACCTTCTCTCTAACTAATTGCATATATCTATTTGAATCTTCATTATGTTAGTGGATACACTAATCCATCATCTATCACATTGATCTTATTGATATTAGAGAGCTTGATTCATTTCTTACTAATGGTACCTCCACCTTGTGCTAAAAGATCTGACTCGTCAATTTTGTATCTTCAATATATCTTGTTATTTTGATCCTATTATTTCCACATATCTATTCCCTCCTTAAAAAACCCTTTTATTTTGTTATCTCTTTATACCACTCCTTGTTTATATTTGTGCATTTTTATCTCCTCGCTCTCATTTCTTAGAAAACTTCATGTCTTATTATAAGATTATAAAGTAAACAAGCTTAAAAATATAAACTAGTATGAGTTGTGGTTGGTTGAAAAATGCATGAACTACTCTCCTTGTAATAGAACTTACTATTCAAAGCATTGTGGTATATGTATGGATTTCTACCCCTCTCCATTTCTATATCAACACGTCTCTCTTTAAGTCACACTCTCACCATATACCTCTCTACCCATATCTTTATATCTTTTTCACTCACAGAAATAAACACTTCTTTCTCCATCCCCCTCTCTCACATTTACACATACAAAAATAGGAAAATAGGAAGAAAATTGAAATATTAAAAGTATTGGAATAAAATAAATTATCTCCAAATGTGAATCAAATGTTCCTTGTATACCTAATTTAATCCAAAAAGTGTCTCTAATTAGATCATATGATATTAAACTATAAAATGACAACACATACTAAACCATAACTCAAATGCAAGGTAAATTTATCTTAACATTTCTTGGGTATCAAATGTGATCCTTACTTTTAGAACTAAATGCTAGATTTATTTCAATAGTGAATGCAAATTGAACCTTGTCTCTAACAATAAGCAAAATTTAATTCTAATTTTAACTTTGATGGAATTTTAAGATTTGACTTTTACTAAACCTGCCAAAAATTGAAAGAAACATTTGATATTGCCTTAATTGAGTCACAAACCTACTCCAACCTTATACTTAATATATCCACAACCATAAATATAATATTCCTCTTAAAATCAAATTAAGATTTCAACCCGCACATAGACACAATCTTAATTTTGCTTGATCTATAATTTTAAATTTAATCAAAATTTAATATTCAAATCTTTGTTAAAGTCTTAACAAAAATTTAATATAAGACTAAATAAATATTATTGGAGCACTAACCCTAACCTTATGTTAAATAGTATTTCAATTTTTAACGCTAACCTTAACCTCAACCTTATTTAATTTTAAGCCCTTTACCGTAAGTACATTTGATTCATATTCATATAAATGTAACCCTTATCATAAGTTTGGATATTTATTTCTCTTTCCTCTTTCATTTTTGGATCTATTATTTTTATTTTGATCTTTTCCAACTTTTTTAACATTAAATTTTATTTTTAATGAATTTTTATTGATTGATTTTAGATATTTTTCTTGCATTATTTTATAAAATATTAATATTAAGAGTTGTCATTAATAAAATGATAGTATTTAGTCAAATTATTTTACTTGATAGGGAAAATTTTGATCTATAGCTGTGAACTTTGATATGCATTTTGGTGACATGGCGTACTCTCTGCATGACTTGTGGAGGAGTTTATCTCACCCATACTTGTGGAGGAGTTAATCTCCCCCACGCGGTTTGGCTTCTACTCCCTCTTCACTCTCATTAATTTTGATGTTGTTTCATTTAAGTGTCTTTGTTTTCTTGTTTTATGGAATTTGAGTCTGATGGCCATGCTATACGTAACCCTAGCATCCCTATTAGCCAACCCCTTAAAAAATTGTTTGCTAAGACTTTGGCTCCAAATAGTAATGGCGTCCCCTCTGCTATGTAGTTTCTTCCAATGGCTAGAGGAGATCGACCTTGTGAAGAAGGTAAGTGTTCTACCACTCCTTTGAATGAGTTCATCATTTTGCCAAATGATGTTATGTTGAATAAGATAGCCCTAGAAAAATTAAGATTGTGTGAAATTGTGATTTTCTTTGCCTATGTTGATCTAGATAAGTGTCCATTGAAGAATTTCCTTGATGACTAGCTTCACAATATGTGGAATCTTAAGTTAGGGTTAAAAATTTCCTTCTGTAGGCAAATCCAGAAAGGATTGTTCATCATTTTTTTCACCAACCACGATGCTCAACGTGAAGCTCTCAAACGACAATACTGTGTGGTTAGTAAAACCTCCTTTCCTATGCTCACATGGTCTCAAGATGTTGTTAGTGATAAAATCTTAGCTCTCTCTAGTGCTAGATGGGTTATTTTTAAGGATGTCCCTACTTTTTTATGGTGATTCCTCCCACAACTTCTTGAACCCTTCGGTAATATTATTCAAATTGATAAAACTACTAGGCTTGTTTCTAACCCAAATGCTATGATGCTTGTCTCCATCAAGCTTGGGGTTGACATCCTAGAATGTCTCAATCTTAATATAAATAATGATATATACTCTTGACCTGTAGAAATCCTTAGAGTGCTGAATGCTTGTTTCCTCTACAAGGAGGGACACCTTAGAAGGGTCTGCCCTATTATCCTTAAAAGGAAACCTAGATCTAAATCTATGGTCAACACTACTAAACCCCCTCACGGTGAGTGTTCCCCAACTCCTGATAAAGAAATTGCTCCTATCGATGTGCTTGTCACCTTAGCTATTGATATGGATCAACACATTTTTGCTAGGTAACCACCTTTAGCTAACAACCATAATTCGCTTCCCTATAGCCAAGTCTTGATCTTGATCTTGATGTAGGGTGCCCCCCTAATGATAATATCATCAATCCCACTCAGCTTAATGAATTAGAAGATGACTTGGTTATATAGAGGTTATTTATGCTAGCCATGACTTGGCTACTCCTCTAGCTCTGGGTCCTTTCGGAATAGGAAGTAGTGGGAGCACTAGTAGGAATAACCTTCATAGCAAGAATACTTGATTATAGTGAGGAGGATTTTCCTACTATAGGGATCACTACCTCTAAAAAGAAGGGTAGACCTATAGGCTCTAAAAATAAAAAGAAGAATGGAGATATTCTACCTACTATCTCTATCCTCCCTCCTTCCTCATGAAGTGCATTTCATGGAATATTAGAGGCCTTGAGTCTCCTGATAGGAAGTCCTTTGTTAGAGAGTTCCTGATGAATAATTAAAATCTTGATTTTCTCATGCTTCAAGAGCTTAAGGATGTTGATTTTTTTCTTAACTCTGTTCTTGATCATATTTGGAAGGATGCTTCTAAAATTTATACTTGCCATCTTAAAGGGAAAGGTGGTGTAGCTTTACTCATTAGCCTTGGCTGGGCAAGATATATTTAAAATATTAGAACTTCTCCTTGTAATCATGCTACTTGGGCTATTTTTTATTTTAAAGGTTATTCCTTTGTTATCTATTCTATTTATGCTCCCAATGATTCCAAGGGGTGGACTTCCCTATGGGACTAGTTAGGTTCTCTCCCTCTTGTCCCTTGGATCATTGCTATAGACTTTAACGTGATTGAGCATCACTATGATAAGATTGGAGGTCTCCCCTTTGATTGGAAATTTCTTGAAAAAGCATGCACTAGGATTGGTTTAAACAACAGTTGAACCTCTTTGACCCCTTTGAAGGTTATAGTTAAACCATACACTCTTCTCTCTAGTATACCTAGTCTAACTTTCAGAAAGGACCTAACTAGATTTGTTCCAGGCTTGATCGATTCTATGCCAATATTGACCACTTTTCCTTCACTCTCATTCATCTTGGCTATTTAATTTTTGCCACTCTCTCTACCCTCTTTGATCATATTCCTATAATTTCTAATGTCCATCTAAGGAATTCTCTTTTTGTCTCTACTCCCTTTAAAAATAAGTTTATCCTTAACTCCTCCTTGTTGTAGGATCAAGATGTCCTTACTGCTATTAAAATGGTGAAATCCTTTAATCTCTTTCTAGTCCTTTCCCTCCCATTTAGCTTGCTAGATTATGAATGTTTCCTCGTGGAAAAAATTCTTTTAGACTCTTGGCTAAAAGGAGGCTAAAGACTATAGATTTTAGGAGAATCTTCTCCATGAAATGCTTCTTAATATTGAAAAGGATATTCAACTTGATCCTACCTCCCCTATTCTTAGTGTTCACATCTCTTAGGATAGAGATGCCATTAGGAAACATCAACAGGTCAAGATTAGGGGAGCTTTTATTAGAGCCCACAATCCCTAGCTATAGTTCAGAGAGAAAGGCTAAAACAAAAGCAGTGTAGAGAGAAAACTGATAGGATCATTGTCGATAATAAGGAACTTCTTGACATTAAGGATATTACTAATGCCTTTGAAATTTTCTATGAAGCCATGTTTACATCTAAGGATACTCTGCCTCTCATGATATGAGGGATAAATGTAAGCACATCGTCCCTATTAGGATTAAACCATAGACATAAACTAAAATTACAAAAAAATATAACCAATATTAGAAAATAATAGGGCACACTAAAAAAACACAAGACACCAAGATTTAACATGGTTCGCCCAATCCCTAGGTGATTTCCACCAAACAACAAGTCTGATATTATCACGATCCAGTGCTTACAACTTGATTACAATCCCTAGTCCCTTACAACTCAATACCACTGCAAAAACCAACTTTTGCATCACCTTATGAAACAATGCCTAACCCTAAGCCTTTTTTATACAAGTATTAAACTGCTTTAGGGTTATAATTAATAATTATATGTTAGCCCAAAATCCTGATAAAATAGGGCCCAAAATTTTTATGAAGTATGTACAGTACTTCCCTGACTAGTCACCACAAACTAACAATCTCCCACTTGGGGACTGATCAGACTCCACACTAGACAATAGTCTCCCACTTGGAGACTAATCCTGTAGCAATATTGCTACCACATGGGGATCCCACTAGATCAAACCACCCTAGACTATGAGGTTCATTGATTGCTATTCAATCTAGAAGACCAACCAAAGTTGAAGAGGAATTTAGCTTCTCCCATGTCACTACCTTTGTAAACATATCTGCTGGATTGTCATCTATGTGTATCTTATCCAACTTTAAGTTTCCCTCATCTAAAACTAACTGAATAAAATGGTACCACAATTGTATATGTTTTATCTTGGAATGTATAGCTTAATTCTTTGCAAGATGAATGATATTCAAACTATTTGTAAAAAAATAGTCATCCTTTTGAGGATGTCCCAATTCTTCCAAGAAGAACTGAAGCCATATCATCTCCTTAGCTACCTCTGTAGTAGAAACATATCTTGGCATGGCATCTTACTATGTATCTAGATCTCCTGCCATATTATCTCCTTAGTTGCCTCTGTAGCAGCAACATACTCTACCTCTATAGTGGATAAAGCATTTACCTTTTGTAACCTAGAAACCCAGCTCACAACTGCCCCACCAACAATAAATACATGACCTATAGTACTCCACTTGGTATCAATATCCCCTGCCAAATTTGAGTCAACACAACTCTATAAATTAGTAGTAAAGCCCCCAAAGTGTAAACACTTAGTGGATTTACCTCTCAAATATCTGAGAATCTATTTGACTACATTCCAATGCTCAATTCTTGGATGACTCATATACCTGCTAACAACTCCCATTGCATGTGCAATATTTTGCCTTGTACATACCACAACATACATTAAACTTCCTATAACTAAAGAATAGGGTAACTTGGACATCTTATCCTCCTCTTCTTATGTCTTAGGACACATCTCATTATTCAAATTCAAATGACTAGGTAAAGGTGTGCTGACAGTTTTAGCATTCTCCATAGAGAAATGTTGCAACACCTTATCAACATAATCAGCCTGAGATAGCATCAATTTCTTATTCTTCCTATCTCTACAAATCTTCATACCAAGGATTTTTTTTGATGGCCCCAAATCCTTCATAGCAAATGCATGTGCTAACTGGCGTTTCAACCCCTTAATATGACCCATGTTAGACCCAGCTACAAGCATATCATCAACATATAAAATAATGTAGCTATCATCATCCAACCTCTTAAAGTAAACACAATGATCTAAATGACACCTATTTCATCCATGCTCATGCATAAAATTGTCATATTTCAGATACCATTGCTGAGGTGCTTGCTTCAAGCCATATAAACTTTTCTTCAATTTTCACACTAAGTTCTCCTTACCCTTGACCTCAAATCCCTGTGGCTGAGCCATATATATCTCTTCATCCAAATCACCATGAAAGAAGGCTGATTTAACATCAAGCTACTCTAAATGCAAATCTTTAGTAGCCACAATACTTAAAAGAGTAGAGATAGAAGTCATTTTAACAATAGGAGAAAATATCTCATCAAAATCAATGCCCTTTTTCTATGCAAATCCTTTTACAATTAACTTGGCTTTAAATATTTTCTTACCTCCATCCTCTTCTTTCAACCAATAAACCCATTTATTCTGCAAAGCTCTTTTACTTGCAGGCAACTTGCATAAATCCATGTCTTATTCTTTAGCAAAGAGTCCATTTCTTCTTTCATTGTAGACTCCCACTAAATCTTAGTATCCACCTGCACAACTTCATCATAACATTCAGGTTCACTAGCATCAGTAAGTAAAATTGAATACAAAGATGAAGAAAATCTTTCTAAAGGTCTAATTTGCCTTGTTGACCATCTAACATTCACTGGTGTGTGTGGTATTTTTTGTTGCGGTTGTTGCACATCATGAGGAATGGCTAGAACATAATCTTTTGGAGTATCATCTAGCACTACATAATCATCTTCTTTCTTCTCATGTTGCTGCAACAGATCTTTGTACAACACTTTTTCATTGAATATGAAATCCATGCTTCTTACAATTTTATGATTTTCAAAATCCCAAAGCCTATAACCAAATTCATTAATGCCATATCCAACAAATAAACATTTCTTTGACTTAGCTTCCAACTTGGTTCTATTTTCAGAATCTATGTGAGCAAATGCTTTACAATCGAAGGTTTTGAGAAAAGAATAACTCACCTTCTTACTAGTCCATGCTTCCTTTGGAATACCACAACCCAAAGGAGTAGAGGGATCTCTATTAATCAAATATATAGTAGTATTGACAACCTCTGCCTACATGTGTAAGGGCAACTCAACATGCAACCTCATGCTCCTTGCATGCTCCATTATAGTCTTGTTCATGTGTTTAGCCACTCCATTTTCTTGTGGAGTCCCTGGAAAAATTTTCTATCTATGAATACCATTAGTGGAGCAATAATCTTCAAATTCATGACTGCAATACTCACCATCATTATCAAATCTAAGATATTTTAATTTCTTACCAGTCTCATTTTCAACCAAGAATTTCCATTTCTTAAAAGTTTGAAATACATGAGATTTCTATCTTTGAAAATAAACCCATACTTTTCTAGTTGCAACATCAATGAATGTAACATAGTAATGAGAGCCACCAAGGGAAGATACCTGAGCTAGTCCCCATACATCAGTATGCACAAGCTCTCATTTCTTTTTTTTATTTTCCTTCCCAGTCTTTACAAAACTCACTCTCTTTTATTTTCCATACACACAACTTTCATAGAAATCCATATTTACACATTTTAGACCTGGTAAAGATTTCTTTGAATGAAGTACTTTCACACCTTTCTCACTCATGTGCCCAAGTCTGTTGTGCCACATCGTTGTATCAGAATCTACATCAACTATTTATTCTCCCTGCTCAATTGCAACAACTATTCCTGAACATTCATTTTTGTTTGAAACAATTAAAGTAGAAGGAACAATATGACCTATACAAATATATAAGGTGCCTACTTTCACACATTTTTCTACTACAAGGGAACCTTTTGAAACCTTCCAATTTTTATCATTAAAAGTAACTACACAACCCTCATCACTGAGTTGCATTGCTGAAATTAAACTCCTACTCAGCCTTGGAACATGTCTTATCTCATGTAGTAGCCAATGATTACCATTCTGAAACTTAATCTTAACTTTTCCATTTCCAACAATCTAACAGGGTTCATTATCCCCCAAATAAACAAGTCCAAAATCCCCTTGGACATAATCAATGAAATAACCTCTATGAGGTGTAGCATGAAATGAAGCACCTAAATCTAAAACCCATGAATCATCAACACTTTCTAAAGATAGAAGCAAAGCATCTTCTTCGGATTTGTTACTTACCACATTTGTCTCCTTGTCTCCATCTGGTTTATCTCCTTCATTTTTCTTTCGATTCAAATAATCTTTCTTTTTATGCTCTAGTTTCTCATTGTACTAGCATTTGTTTGGTCCTCTCAATTGAGATCTTCTCCCCTTTGATTTTCCTCTTGATTTCCCATGATTTCTGGAATTACTTCCTCTATTAGTTTTTTTTCCTCGACCTATTGTGTTCAAAGCACTTCCTGATATAGATCCACCTGAGGCTTTCCTATGAGTTTCCTCACTCAAAATAACACCAATCACATCATCATATTTTAGGGTACTAGATCCAAAAAAAAAATTACTCACAACCATTACCAAGCCATTCTCGCTTTCAGAAAAAGAACACAAAATCAAGAGAGCCCTAATTTCTTCATCAAATTTAATTCCCAAAGAAGATAACTGACTAGTAATAGTATTAGACTCATTTAAATGATCCACAATAGATCCACCTTCTGTCATTTTCATATTTAATAAATGCTTCATTAGAAATACCTTGTTTGAAGTGGAGGGCTTTTCATACAGTTTCGCTAGGGTTTGCATCAACTCTTTTGTTGTCTTCACTTTTGTAATATTAAATGCCACCGATGATGCTAGGCATAATCAAATGCTTTCAAATGCTTTTCTGTCTAAAAGATCCCAGTTGTCATTTGACATAGATCATTGATTCTTGGTTTTTCCTTCCAACGACTTCCATAAATCCTTCTGATAAAGATAGTCCTCCATTTGCATCTTCCATAACTAAATGTTCTACCCATTAAACTTTTCAACCCTCAACTTACCCTCATCTATCATCGCTACCAATCAATTGTGAGACTCCTATTAAACTATAAGACTTTCCTATAGAGGGCAACTGAAAAAAATAACCTCGCTCTGATACTACTTGTTAGGATTAAACCACATACAAAAATAAAAATTACAAGCTAATATAACCAATATCAAAAAATAATAGATCATACAGAAAAAACACAAGACACCAAGATTTAACATGGTTCACTCAATCCCTAGGCTACGTCCACCAAACAACAAGTCTGATATTATTACGATCTAGTGATTACAACCTGATGACAATCTGTAATCACTTATAGCTTAGTACAACCATAAGAACCAATTTTCACATCACCTTATGAAACAATGCCTAACCCTAATCCCTTTTTATACAAGTATTAAACTGCTTTAAGGTTATAATTAATAATTATATGTCGGCCCAAAATCTCGATAAAATAGGGTCCAATTTTTTTTATGAAGTATGTACAATACTTCCCTGATCAGTCACCACAAACTAACAATCCCAAACTTGGTTTCTAAATCTGATGGTCTCTTACTCAAGGACAATGTTTCCCTCTAGGAAATTATGGGTGCCATTACTTTGCTCAAGGATAATAAAGCCCTTGACCCTGATGGCCTCCCTAGTGAATTCTATAAGACCAATATTGATTGGATTATGAAAGACCTCCTTGACTTGTATAAGAAGGCTTATGACTCTGGTACTCTTGGGGACTCCATTAACATGGGCATTGTTAAACTTATCCCAAAAGGGGTAGATAAAGATCTCATTAAAATTGGCATCCAATCATGCTTCTCAATGTCTCCTATAAATTCTTGCTAATATACTTGTCACCATTCTCCCTAAATTTAATTGTTCCACTTGTACTGGTTTCATTAAGGGCAGATATATCCTTGAGAACCTCATTACCAGTTGGGAAACTATGGAATGGGCTAAGTCCCCCAAAAAAGATGGTGTTATGTTTCTCCTTGACTTTGAGAAAGCCTATGATAGAGTTGAATGGGATTTCATCCTTACCATGCTTGATGTGTTTGGTTTTCTTGCTAAATTTTGTAATTATGTCAAAGTCCTCCTTAAGGATGCTTCTACCCTGATTGAGGTTAATGGTAATTTATCTCAGCCCATCCCCCTATCTAGATCTATTAGACAAGGGTGTCCCCTTACCCTTGCCATTTTTTTATTGCCTCTGATGCTCTTTATTATCTCCTTAGAGATGATACTTTGTCTCCTAGGGTTCATGGTATTACTTTGCCTGATGAGTCAGAGTTACTTAATATTCAATTTGCGGATGACACCTCACTCTTCCTTGAGCTCTCCAAAAATAATCTTCTTTGTCTCACTCAAAAGATGAAATTTTTTTGGAAATTTTATGGTGCACATATCTCCAACTTCAAATCCATTCTTCTTGGTTGGAAAGAGTAACCCCCTAACTGACTTCAGCACTTTGGATTCTCTTGGGGGGGGACCTGATACTATTGTTCGCTATCTTGGTATACCCTTTTCTATCTCTCCTTCACTTAAGGACATACGATTATGGGTTAAAGAAAGGATTGAAAAGAAACTCAATAAATGGGGCAATAGGATTTGTCCCTTTTTCGTAGGATTCAAGTCTTCCAAAAGATCCTATCCTCCTACAACATCTATTATTCCTTTGCTGGGATGTTTAGTAACTACCAAATTTGTGAAATTTAGAAGCCTATCAGACACTTTATGTGGTCTGATGGGAAGGGCAAGAAAAAAACCCATGTTGTCAAGTGGAGTTGGTGCCATATTGACAAAAATCTTGGTGGGCTGGGTCTGAAGGATCTCAAGAAATAGGGGATTTTCCTTGCTGCTAAATGGATCTTCCAGGCTCTCGAAGGTCAAGATCTTGGAAAGTTTTAATAAGACATAATATTCAAAGTGGTTTTCCCAAATATGCTAGGTCTTGGAAGGGGATACCTTTCTGTGACCTTGTGGCTAGATCATTCCCTATTTTTGTCCATGGTACCTGGGTCTTTAAATCTATCTAGAAAGCATGGGAAAATGTTTGTCACTTTATTTATAATTCTAGAATTAATAACAACAATGCTCTACATGGGGAATGTTCCATTTGGTGGAATATTTTTCATAATGGTAAGCCTCTTTCTTTAACCCAAGGTTGTTCGGCTCAACATCAACATAACAAAGGTGTTAGATACATTATGGACATTCTAGAAAATGATGACCTTGTTAGTTGGAAAACTCTTAGCAGAAACTTAGACATTCTCACCTCTCATGGAAGAACTTATAATATGCTTAAAAATGCCTATGCTTCACTTAACATTCCCTGCAAGACTACTGTTGACTCCCATAGATACCTTTCCTTTTGATGGGATGATGATTCCCTCCTCTCGAAGGTTAAAACTATAGACATATATTGAATCCTCAACATGACTCCTCCATCATAGACCATATTAATTCCACCTGGTATGCGATTATTAATCTCCCAAGTGGCAAAAAACCCTTGAGAAATTTTGGAAATCCCCCATCCCCTCTAAAATCAAATGTTTTAATTGGTAGCTCATGCTTGACAAGCTCCTAATCAGGTCTCCTCTTGGTAATCATGACCCCTTCCTGGTGTATAATTTTCCTAAATCTATGAGGCATATCTTCTTTGACTATACTTTTTCTAGAGAGGTTTGGATGCTCTTTGGAATCATTATCATTGAACACGTTTCTACTCTTGATATTATTACTAGATATATGCATGGTCTTAAAAAAGATGCAAACTTGTTCTGGCAAATCCTTTCTTCTTACATCTTTTAGTTTATATGGAAATTTAGAAATGAGGATAAATTTCAAGGCAGTGTTAAAATTCTTATTGGTTTTCATCAAAAACTCATATATTTTAAAATTACTTCCTAGGTTTGTTGTATGATGAGACTAGAGAGGGAGAAGCTGGTGAGATTTCTTCAAGATGGTCATGCCACCATGTTTATCTACAAAATGTAGGATAGCTTTGAGTGGGCCAACATTGCCAACACTCAGCATGCCTTTGACAAGGCACTTAAGAGACTGGTTAAGGAAATCAGAGATACTAGAGGGCCATATTTTGACAAACTTGAACTTTTCACTCAAATTCTGGAAAGAAAGAAACTGGTTTGGATGGAGGGAGCTTCTGGTTGGACCTCTTGGATTAAAGACTCCAACGATATTCTATCTTAAGCTATTCCTGTCCTTTTTGTATATTTCGAGCTCTGACTGCTATCTTGATGTATTTTTTGGGTTCGATATGATACTTTGGGGTTGAGGCTACGCCTCCCCGACTGATATTGTGACTCTTCTTTTTTGATCAATCAATTGTTAATATAAAAAAATATATTAATATTTTCAATATAATTTACATTTTAAAATAAAAATATCTTACTAAATATTACATTTTTATAATATTTATTCTAAAATTTAGACTTTTCTTTGTATAAATAAATATGATTTCACTTCAAAAATTAAATTAATTGAACCCCTTAAATTTGAGAGAACCTAACTTAAAATCCATATTAAGGGTTAGTTGGTTTCAATTTAATTGAAATTTACTCCAACTTTAACCATTGTTACAACTACCAAAAAAACCTAATCTTAATTGAGAACAACCCATTAATCTATATTGGTAACATAGCATAACAAGTTCTACATAGTGACAAGTACTTGCCGTGAAATTAATAAGATTATTTGAATTAATAGATTGTTAATTTTGTAATATAGTAGATTAATATATAATAATAATAATAATAATAATAAAAAATAGTTATTAGTAGGATAATTGTAGTGAATTAATATTGTTAGTAGATAATTGTAGCGAATTAATATATTGGATTAAGTAGATTAAAGAGTAGATACATGCAAAAAATATATATTAATAGCTGATGCGGAGTGCACGATGGTAAGATTAATTGAGCCCAATGAAACTATAAAATATTCTATTAAAAAATGATCCAACTTCAACAAAATTTGATATCAAGAATCGATCAAAATAGATTCTTCAATGTCAATTCAAAACAACAAATACTGTAATAGATAAAAAAGTTCCTAGACAATCCTATCACTATTTTCATTATTCTCTTTTCATTACATCCTTCTGTCTCTTTATCGAGACTTCCTTCCCCCTTTCTCTATTCTTGGTTTCCCATTACAGAGATAAATAACTTTTCCACACTTGATAACCATTTTCTAAAGCTAACCTTCAACTTCCCCTATTCCAACATACTCTAAACTGAATCAGTTAATTACTAATCACATGATAATATAAACCCTTAATTTATTATATCTAGATTATTTAGACTACTATGATTTTAACTTACAAAACCTCCAAAGACATGAAATGGCTTTTTAAGCCACATTACAATGCATAATAACAACATATAGTCTAAAAATATTATTAATTGCCAGATGCCCCTACATCATACTCCCGGGGACAGAAAAATTCAAGTCCTGTTGAATTGCTGTCTTCTTCCAAGTCCTCCAATTGTATGAAGGCAATGTTGTCACCATAAGAAAAATTGAATTGATGTTGCTCCACACAACATGCTGATTCCAAACTATAGAATGAATACCCTTCATGGTATCTTCATTGAATCCTAGAACAAATACATTTAATAGCCTCATATCACCTGCATAAGAATACTAATCCACAATCTAATCTTCTTCCTATTTATATATCTCTAGAGCATCAAAGTCATCAACAAATACTTCATCCCTATCATTAATAGTCTTCTCCTCAGCTTGTAATCCTTGGACTATGTCCATTCCATCTTGATCATTTTTGTCAACATCTCCATCATCCAGGAAAATCATTTCTTCAACTATACCTGTTACCAACTCTCCCTCATTTGCAAGAACCTTTTCCTCATAAGGTTCAACAACAACCTCCTATTGTTCACTCTCACTCTCTACACCAGCATTCATCTACTGTCTGTGCCCTTCCAATGGAATGTGTACCTCTTCGTGATCCTTGTCTTCATTAGTAATTTCATCTTCATCCACTACTTGTTCCAAAAGCAATGCAATCTTCTCCCACTTTGCAATACTCTTATCCAACTCTTCCCTAAGATTCTTGTACCTTTCTTCTTCTTGCTTCCTAGCTTCCTCTTCCTTCTTCTTTCTTTCTCTTTTTTCTCTCCCCTTCTTATCACCATATAGATACTCCTTCAATGCCTTAATCATTTCTCTTTCACTCCTCATCAAAGCCATCTCTTCTCACCAATCTAGGGTTCATTAGATATCCAACCACCACCTTGGAACACTCTTGGAGGATAGTTCAACTCCAAGCATCAACAAGGGACCTTCAACCTTCCAAATCCTAGATCTTCATTGCCTAAACCCAGACCTTTTTCTATGCTCTGATACCAATCTGGCGTATGGTACAGGAGCACCAAGATCAAAGGCAAGAACTATGGAGTGCATGATAAATTGATGGTTTGAAAATTTGAATGTAAGTCTAAGTGGTCTAAGTATCATCAATATTTAGAAAGGTTTCAATAAACCATGATAACTTTATAGTTTAGTTAATGTGTTTAGAATAGGAATGTTTTCGGTTGTAGGAAGTTAGAAATTAATGGATTTAGTTATTCAATTTTTACAAAGCTATAAATAATGTAAGGCAATCTGATAAGGGACAAGGGAGACATGAGTAGTAATGGTAGAATAGAAGAGGATAGTGGATGGTGTCTTGATAGAGGAGAGCCAAGATGTAACAACAAGTTGAATTAATGAAATATGATATGTTTGAGAATTGTTGTTCCCGCTAGCCGTCATGCATAGTCATATTGTCTTGGTAATTATGCAATGTTTGAATATATTTGACTGGGCTTTATTCACCCTTCTGTTGTGCGCTCCACATCAGATTGGTATCAGAGCATAGTAAAAGATCTAGTTTGGGGTGAAGATTTGAGATTTTGAAGACCAGGAGTCCTATGTTGATGCTTGGAGTTGAATCATCCTCCAGGAGTGTTCCAAAGTGGTGATTCCAAGTCGGATAGATCTTGGATTGAAGGTGGTTTATGAGATTGCTATTTGAAGAAGGTTGGAAATAGGTCATCATGGAAAATAATGATGGTACAAGGTACATTCATAGGTCATCCATATTCAGGACACAATGCAAATGCAGGGGTAAGGTATGCAGGGTTGTTTCTAGTGGTACTCTCACTAATCTGTTTTAGGTGAAATGATTTCTAAGTTGAATATTGAGAAGATAACACATAGTACACCTTATAGAATGTATGGAATGAATAATGATCAGTGGGTTGATGTCAAAGAACAAGCATATATTTGTTTTAGTATTGGTCCGTATGTTGATAAAATATTATGTGATATTGTACCTTTGGATGATTGTCATATGATTTTGGATAGAACATGGCAAGTTGATGTCAAAGCCATACATTGTGGTTGGAAAAATGAATATGTTATTAACAAGGATGGAAAGAAGTTTGTGATGAGTTCACTGCAAGATGATAAGGCTACATGGGGAATGTCAAGGACATGGTTGATGGGAAGAAGAGAGTTCCTAAGGTGTGAGGAACATGAAAGAAAAGACAAAAATGCTAAGGAAGAGTGATGGTACTATGAGACATGGAGCCATCAGGAATGTTGATTCAGAGGTATGTGGTCCATCTAATGAACAAGAGAGAAGATTGTAGTAGATAGGTTGCAAGGATGAGAGTGAGTATCATGATAATGAGGTTCAAGGATGCAAAACAGAGGTAAAGAATACAATTGCTGATGAAGACAAAGCAGAAGCCAAGTTTGATAAAGAAGAAATGATATTGGTGGGTACTATTCTATGCCCATTGAAGATTGGGAATTTTTTTTCACAAGGATAGCCATGAAGGAGAATGGTAAGATAGACAACAAGAGGAAGGTGAAAGCACAAGGAAAATGGCTAAATGATGATGATAAGTTGCTGACAGGGGCAAAGGTGTGTAAACATGGTGAAACTGAAAATGAGGATAGCTCATAAGGATGATGAGTCATGTGAAGACTAGTTTAAACATGTGTATAGGGGCAGCCTATACTAGTATGAAGATATTACTATGTTTTTTGGTACTAAGTTTTTTTGTGTTGCAGGTATATCCCATTGTGTTATAGATTTCTAACATGGTGGGTTGACAAGGTTGTGTCAAAGCCCAATAATGGTAGGGCTATGCTATGTCCTTTTCTTTATAATAATTTGGTCACTAAATCCAAAGCACATGAAGAAGAAATGAAGGTGTAGAAGAAAGGTACGAGGGAAACACTTCCAAAAGGTGGATAATCAGTATGGATAGCAAGAATCAAACATGGAGAAGCATGAGAAGGAAGAAAGTATAGTCACAAGACATTCACAAAAACAAGCAAGCATGGAGCATCAAGGAGCTGAGTACAAATGTGTCAAAGATATGAGAAGACATGGAACTACACTTGATAAAGTTTGTTTGACAGAGCTTTCCAAGAGGACTTGGAACAATTTCAAAGTCGGGGAGTATGGTACAGGAGCACCAAGATCAAAGGCAAGAACTATGGAGTGCACAATAAATTGATGGTTTGAAAATTTGAATGTAAGTCTAAGTGGTCTAAGTATCATCGATATTTAGAAAGGTTTGAATAAACCATGATAACTTTATAGTTTAGTTAATGTGTTTAGAACAGGAATGTTTTCGGTTGTGGGAAGTTAGAAATCAGTGGAGTTAGTTATTTGGTTTTTGCAAAGCTATAAATAATATAAGGCAATCCGATAAGGGACAAGGGAGATGGGAGTAGTAATGGTAGAATAGAAGAGGATAGTGGATGGTGTCTCGATAGAGGAGAGCCAAGATGTAACAGCAAGTTGAATTAATGAAATATGATATGTTTGAGAATTGTTGTTCTCGCTGGCCGTCAGACACAGTCATATTGTCTTGTTAATTATGCAATGTTCAAATATATTTGACTGGGCTTTATTCACCCTTCTGCTGTGTGCTCCGCATCAATAGCCCTCTTGATATTGTTTTAACATTTAGTTGGAGATGTTAGAAATGATAATGAAATAAAATGTCATAGATTTTTATTTACTAATGTCTATTTTAATAATAATAGTTTAAGTATAACTATAGTATATAAATTTAATAAAATAATTTGAGTTAAAATATAGTTTTATTAATATTTATGATTCTATAAATTTTCTTTTATTAGTAGTTGCCGGTAGGCTAAGTACTATTGTGACATTTTATGAATTCCTCATGTTAAAGAGTTATTAAGTTATTAAATGACTTCTAATCTACCAATTGGAATTCATTTAATTTGATTGTTTTTATATATCTTATAGTTTTAAAAAGATACATGATAAATTTTTAACTTTTTAATCTTTACAGATCAATTTTTTGTATTTTAATTGGTTGAATGTATTGAGGTCTTATATGTGGATTTATGACTTGTTGATATATGTTTTTAATTAAATATACATTTTGTGTCTTACTTCATTGTTATGGTTACTATTTTCTATAGCTCATTTTTTATCCCATATTTTTTTTCATACCTATGACCATATTGACTAACTTATATTTAATGTTTGTATCTTATGATTTCTAAAATTCTATAATGAATAGTTTATAAAAATGTTAAAATAAATTATGAAAATAAATAAGTTATGTATGTATTATGTATACGTATGTGTGTATGTGTGAAAAATGAATAATGTGAAAAAAATTAACTAATTAAATAGTGCTAAATTAGATTAACCAAAGAAAAATTTATTTTCATCATAACCATTATATATAAACTATCACTAGAATTAAAAATAAAAAAATAAAGATTGAAATGAGTAACTATTCCTTAGTTTTAATTATAATGTATATTTTTTTTGAAAAGTAAATATATAGTAACTATAACACTAGTCATATTATAACTATTCTTTATTCAGTATTTTTAAAATATGTTAATTCAAAATTATAATAGAATTTTAAACTACAAATTAAAAACTATTGTTCTTACACATTAATCATATTTAAATTATTTCTATTACTTTACCTTAAAAAAAAAAAAATACTAATAACTATACTTCCTTAGGCAAGTATATAGCCACTACGAGGCCCTTGTTAATTATGATTGAGTAGATTTCAATATAAAATTTAGTTTCTAAAATTCAAGGTGGATAAATTTTAAATAAAAAAATCAAATGTCTTACAATGAAAATTAAATTTAAAAGATTATGATTGCATTTGTAAAAACTAAGTGAATATTTTAAAAAAAAAATTAAATACTTAATATATTTGATTATTTTTTGTCAACATAATATAGTTTATTAATTCATTTCTAAAATCATGCCGATGAAAATAAGTTATGGAGCTATCTCTGAACAAAGGGGTTCTATAAGACAAAATTAAAACAACCAATCACAGTGGTGAAAATTAATTTTTAGAATATATAAAATTCATCAATAAATTTAAAAACTTTAGAAACATGTCAATTACATAAAATTGTCATTGGTGATTGGTGCAAATTAATTGAAGAATGGGAGCAACTGAATGCAATAGTATATTGCTACAACAAGTACAATAAAATCTCTCAAAAAATTATTATAAAAGTATCAACTTATACCTTTTAACAATAAAAGTATTTAAAGAAAACTTAAAATTTAATTATTTTAAAAATATATTCTTTATCACAATAAATAATTGCTACATCATATACAATTTGAAAATATAAATCTCAATCAATTAGTTTATATTACAAAACATATTACAATATGTGTAATTGTAAATAAATTTAAACTTAAACTTTAAAGTATTTTATAATGAAATTTATAATAATTAATTAAGAGTTCTCCTTCTCAATTTGTAAATTTCAAAAATATATAAAACTATCATATAATTAAAAAATTCATGATTACATTTTGTTCCTGACAAAATATAATAAGTAAAATAAAGCTATATCATAATTTTTTAATAAATGAACAATATAATCTTAAATCTACTTCTAGACGATCAATTTTACACAGTGTTAAAATCTATGAGTTGTCTCAGACAAGTGATTTCATGAAACATGAACATAACTTTTTAGAAAATGTTGCTTTGGATAAAACCCATTTGCAAAAAATATTTGATTTCGTCAAAAACAATCTAAAATGGGTGATGGGGCAGATGAAAAAAAACATGTGCACGGAGTTCCAAGTTTCCATTTCACAAATTGACTTTCCGGGCATTGGTTTTACGACAGTTTTGGCATTACACGAGTATCAATTCACTATATACATACATATTGATATTGTACATCAATATATCATTATCCATAATCTTGTGTTGATGCCACTTTCTATATATACATATAATGGATTTGTATCGTGACATGTCAATTTAAATTGAAGATAAAATCAAGTGAGCATGTTACCCAAAAGGTAAATGTTTTAGAAATGTTAAAGTAGATCTCATGTTATGAAAACTAGTTATAGACCAAAACTTTGGTACACTATGGTATGGACTAGAACTTGTATTGCTAATTTCCAGTAACATTGTTTCTATATCCAAGGATAGGTCAGAGATAAGAGCGTTGGATCAATAAATGACATTGATAACAAAATTGACAAATTTGAACATCCATAATATATGATCCATGCTTTGCACTTTAACATGTAATGCAATCTCCTCTCTCTTAAGTCAAATTTCTAAAAACAAGGATTCCTCAATTGTTTCATTAGAATTCTCATTTTCAAAAAAGTATTCTTCCATGGAGCATAAGTTATTTTTAATTGAACCTTAACTTTATTTTTGAAATCACATTTCGTTTGATTACCCTTTCAATCTTCATCTTCTAACTTGCTAAGATATTTGTTGACTTGCAATTCATAGAAAAATGCCCTATTCTCCTACATTTAAAATAATTAAGAGGTAAATTATCTTTGTATCTATTAGTACCTCCCTTAAGTCTCCTTGAAAGATATGCTTTGTGCATCCTCTGACATCTTTCATGTCTCCAATTTAGCATCTTCACAATCTCTAAATGAAATCACTCTCTTTTCTCTTTCAAAATTTTGCAATATCAATGCAAATTTAAGTGACCCAATAAGCTAATCAATATCATAGTTACTTAAATCATTTCTCTGCCTCAGTAAATTTTTTATTGGTATGAACACTTTTAGTATGGTTAATAAGATCTTGCGTGTGACATCTTTGTCTTCTATATGTCTATTGGAAACTTTGATTCCCTTAGCAACACTATTTATACTATAAATGTAACTTTCAACACTCTCATCTTTTGTCATCCTTAGAACCTCATACCTCTATTTGATATTAATCAATCTTAATTATTTTGTCTTTAAATCTCCTTCACACAAAAGAACAACTTATCCTAGATCTCTTTAGCACTTTTTAAACCTTTCACTTTTCCAAACATTGTGTTACATAATCTACTAAAAATAGTTTCTCTTGTTTTCCCATTAGTTTCCTTTTGTCTTTCTTCTTCAATATTAAAATGTCTTACAAGATAAAGATAAAAAAATAGCTTGGATAACCTCCCAATTAACATATATCTGATATTCCTTCAGAAGTGGGGTTTCTTCATTTTACTAAAAAAAGACACATCATATTCTTTTGCAAACAAAATTAATTAGGATATAATTTGCCGATAGATGGAGAAGAGACGGTTTTCAAAAACAACAAGATAAGAAGTTTCACCATGACACATGATAATATCAGATTCATATCTAGAAACTCCTTCTTTTCTATATCTTCTATCCTTCTCTTCATTGTACGGGTTCCAATTTTGAGATTTTTCTCACTATTGTGAGACCAATAAGGTTCCAGCCCTGTTACTGTGAAATCAAGTTTCTAGTTCTTTGGTTAAGAGTCTCCTCCATCGCTATGAAACCACAAGGTTGGTTCCAGTTCTTGGGGTTGAAAATCTCTTCCATTACTGTGATACCTTGCTTCTAGTCATATTACTGTGATACCATTCTCAACATATTTTCCTCTATATTGAACAACAACAGTGTAGTTTTTTGATGCATTCAGATCATATAGTTGTTCATTGTATATTTTCTGAGTTGTGCATATACATGATGTATTGATTTCAAGGAATTGAATATAGATTTTTCATTGATAGTTTCATTCTAAAGTTTATCTTCTTTGCTATAAGTTTGTAGTTTTTTGTTGACTCTGCCCAAAGTGCATATTGTCTAGTTGTAGCTTGTTATTGAAGTTGTATGTTGTTGTGTGTCTTGCTGTTGCATAAAGGACCTAAGTAATTTTCTTGATATGCCATTTACAGAACTACAAGGATTATAAGAGGATATGATAGGTACAAATTTTATTTGAAGAATGATGTCTATTTGCATGGTAGATAGATAGATCAGATGTCTGGATATATGAATATATTTCAGGTGTCTATGTATATGTTAAGACTTAGCTAATGCCCAATGGATAAGGGATTGATCAACTTAGAGGTTACATTTTTTTGCTATTGCATACTTGGGTTATGCTGATTCAATCATTAATCAAATATCTTTTCCCTTTCAATTTAAGAGTTGAAAACAAGTTGCCCTCACTTAGTTTATTTTCATGTGCCCTGTTATTAGCTATTTCATGTCCATGAATGCTTGAATAAACATAGAAGATTCAAGGGTTATTATCTATTATCTAGATTCAGTTATATGCCTTTACACTGGTACCATATAAAGAATCTAAGGTCCACCCGCCTAGGTCTTGTAGAGCTTGAAGAAGAAGAAAGAGAGTTAAATAGCCTTATAGTTGGCCCTGGTGTCTGAATAGGTGCATCGATGATGGGAGTTAGCTGCCCCTAGGTGTAAATGTTCTTATCACTAGGTTATTCAAAAGCTGTCAATTCAAAAGCCAACAACCTAGATAGTCCATAATTAAAATGAGGGAGGTTTTTTTTAATAGATGTATGATAGCTTTTGGTTCTAACTATGTGTATTTTCAATTTATGTTTGATTCAAACTCAATGATCTATGATGAAGAGGATGAAAGTACATAAGTGAATCTAAATAACTTAAACAATATCAGATGAAAGCTTATCAATTATATGATTTCAAACTGTGTTTATTTTTTTAATCAATATTTGAATAGAAGTTACTAATCAATTATTTGAAAGAGGAGAGTGTGGATTCATGATAGATGTATTGTAGTTTTTGGTTTCAACCATGTATATATATTATGCCCAATGATCCATTATCATAAAGATATGACTTGATTTATAAAAACAAAATTAACAATTTTTACATATTGCTTTTGGTTTCAACATATTTCAATCAAAATTTAAAACACTCAATGATCCAAGATCATGACATGATTCATAACATAGGTATGATAATTATTTATTTTAACTTTCTATTTTTTATCAACTTTTTTAAATAATAGTACAAGGGCTTCGTATCATGGCCTTGATAGCCATGCACAACAATATGATAAGATATATGTACAATGATATGCATTTCTTAGTTTTAGATTCAAATTTAGTAAATGCAGTCACCAACTTTGTGGGAACTACTAACCTATTGTCACTACCAGTGGGTTTAGTCTCACACTCTTTCCACACTTGTTTCAAAACCATGTCTATTTTGTCCTTTGTAGAAATGATGATGCTCACTTATTTGCTCTACTTTTATTGATTCTTGGTAGTTTATAAGATTTTCTGATGTTTAGAGACCCAAAACATTAGATAAATACTACAGTGGATTGTTCTATTCAGCCATCAAATTACATCACAAAATTATGAACTATTTCTTTGGATGAATTTTCTTGATGGCAATAGAAGATGGTGTACAAAAGGGTGTTATATTCTTGGCCCTTTATCTAACTGCCATTGCAAGTGGATTCATCAAGACAAATTTTTGGCCCATGGAATAGATTAGTTTGATCATAGTGTCCCCTAGTAGTAGAAGAAGATGTTTAATTTCTTCAATTGGGCCTACTTTGGCATTTGTCTTGGTTTTCTTGTTGCACTAACTTTGTTGGTGTGGGTACAAGATAACATGGGTGACTTTTGGAATTTTAGGATTTCTACTTCAACGATAGTCATATCGTTTTTTGCTCTTATTTTAGGAAACACCCTTTATAGAAACAAGATTTGTAAGTAAACATCACATACTAAGGAGATAATTAAGCTTGAAAAAAACAAGTCAAATTGGATTATTTAGTACTTTTAGTGTTAGAATGAAGCTTAGTGTGTGATGTTTAAGCTGTTAGTATTCGTGATGGTAGTCCACTTACACAAATTCTTTAAGTGGGTAGGTTAGTTCTATGTAAGAATAAGTGAATTTATTTTTTCTTTTGGGATCTCTAGGAAATTCCACATCTAGTGACAAAAAATAAATTGAGATAAAATGTTTTTCAACTTGTAGGCTAGTTGCCAATTTGCAGATTGGTTTTTGTGTTTTAGTTGTTTTGATTATGTAAAAATAGGTTTTAAAGGACTTGAAACATTTAGAAAAGTATCAGAGAAATACAAACATAAAAGTTCAGATAATAAAAGGCCTTAGAGAACATATAAACAACCACATAAATAGGAGGCCAAAGTAGAACTATGCACTAAAAGATAGCAAAAGAAAAGCAAAAGGACAACTCCTGGACATCCACAGAGTCTTCAACAGGTCCACAACGTAATCTGTCAGAATGTTCATATTTTTTGCAGAAGCTTTCATTTCATCTAGCTTTTTTGATTCCACTCCTTCAGTCTTGTTAGAATTGGTCCTTGTGCATTTGCTTGGGCCCTAGTCCTCATTCACAATAGGGGAGTTTTGGTCTTTACTCTATTCCAACTTGTTTAACAAGGTATTAAAATTATCAGCCACAGTCTTCAAAATACTGCAATTTTGATCTGTCAATTTCTTGACTATTTTTTCCATGTTACTTACTCTAGCGTCCAAACTATCCATCCTTTTTTGAATATCTTTGCTAAACTGATCAAGGTACCTATTTTTGGTTTCAATTTTTGGCACACGCTTCATCAAGTTCTTTACCTCTTTCACATTGCCAATAACCTCAGAGAGCCTATCAATGTGCTGACCTAGCGTTCGCTCCCCCTTGCCGTCTTGTTGAGCTAATCAAAGTCCTTTGAAATTTCCTACATTTTCTGTTTAAGGGTACTAATATCCTTCATAATTGACCCTAGGTTACCCATGATTCCCTTTAGGAACCCCTGTTCATCCTCTTCCCTGTCATGTTCAAAGTAGTCCTCCTGCTCCCCCTATTTGTTTCTATCCAGGTACACCTCCTTGAGATCATTGTCATCACCCACATCTTGAGCAAACAAATTTTTTCCTTATCTTTCCATCTTCTTAATTATGGGTCCATCATTAGAGGGGACATAAACCCTTTTTGCATTCTTTCCCCTGTTTCCTGAGACCTTCCCTACAGTTCCTCTCTTCTACAAACCCTTCTTTGCTCCTCATAATCACTATTTTCAGTTGTTAATCAAAGAGAAACAATGGAATATTCATATTTTTAAATGAAAGAAGTTAACTATTCCTATAATATAAACTTATGTTAATTTGGAAATAAAAACATCAAGATTTTTTTTCTTTTATTAAAGAGAAGTTAAAGAGAACAAAGATATTAGAGAAAAGATACTATTATGATTGAGTCAGTAGTGTTGATACTTTTAGATTGGCCATTATTAATTCAAAGGTAACTGTGAACTTTCAAATCAACTATCTTTATCTAAATTCATAATAGTGTTAGCTTGAGAGATCAACTCTCATAAATGTCTCCATATATGTATCCGAGAGCTCTCTAAAAACAAGCGCTTTGTTCGAGCATAAGTCCCTACCTATTGTGAAAAGCATAAGAAACAATTATCTTAATGTTCTTTAAGAGAAAAAATAGCCAAAATTATTGTCACTACAAATTAAGAATATTACATTTATTTTTTGAGAATTGTAACTGGTTTTAGATTTTTTGTTATTTAAATAGAAAATAAATTTAAAATCTACAATATTAAATAATTTATACATAATTAATAAATGATTTATGTAAAATTAATTATTGAATTTTACTTTCACCAATATTGGATTAGCATGATCAACAACTATAGTTACATACAAAATAAATTTAAAATCTACCATATAAAATAATTTATAGATAATTAATAAATGATTTATGTAAAATTAATTATTGAATTTTACTTTCACCAATATTGGATTAAGCATGATCAACAACTATAGTTACATAAAAAAAATATCAAATTTATAATTAGGAGTCATACACATTTTTGAAATATTCTTTCAACTTCTCTTATATCTAAGTCGTTATCCTTAATGGGATTAAGATTATTTTTATTTTAATACAATAAAGATGATAATAAAAATGGAGAACCAAATGTAAATATCTTGTCTATGATAAAGAATAGTGAAACATGGTAAAATCTTAATATCTGAAATGAACCCATATAAATAATTCATAATTACTCTTAAACATCATCCATCTAAAAAATCAAATGTTAATTAAAGTAAAATAGTATTATTAATCGTACATTTAGTGTGTATATGAGCTATTTATAACTTGAGGTATATTAGAGCATATACATTCACTTTTATTCTATTAAGGGAAATGATTCTAAAGCATGTTCATCCTAAGTTCCACTTCTTAATGTCTTATGTGTAAATTTCAAATTATTTTCATTTTTTTATATCAGCTTATTTGTCAAGATCTTTATTTAAAAATGAGATCTAAAGTTCATATGGTCAAATATAATGCCGAAAAATACATAATATTCATAAATATACACTAGATTATCATCTAGTTTAATGATATATAGATATAACACCACACCAATAATTATTTTTGAACTTCAAAGATATCTTTTGAAAAATATATATTAATGCTACATTATAGCACACCACTATAAATATATCTTCCATTCGCATAAGATATCACTTAATAGTCTTGAGCTCATATATTGGCTCCTCAACCTAGCTCTTATTCCAAATCGAGCAGCAGTGTAAAGCAGACAATAACGTATCAGATCAGGTTCAAGGTTCGAGTCCACTCCACAATTTTTGCTTGGTGATTTCTGTAGCATCTCGTTAAAGCTTTTTATGGCCTCCTACCGGTCTTACTGTAGAAAATGGAAGTGACAGGCTGCCCAAAGAAGCTGCTTTTAAAGGTCTTGTTATCCATGTGATAACTGTTAAACGCTACTCCTCCTGCTCTATACACATCTTCCCACCCACCATTGCCAAATCTTCTCAAAACAAAAGCATTAACAGCTTAGCAAGTGAAAATTTGACAATAAGACACACATTTCTGAGAATCATTATTCGAACTAAGCCAAAGAAAAAGAAATTTGACGATTAAAATAAGTCATTTCTGAAATTTTCTAAAACTTTGAAATAAGCAAAAGAAAGAAAAATTGGACAGAAATATAAAAAATTCAACATTATCATATCTCCATTGCAAATTTGTTTCTAGATTCGATATCATTATCAAAAATTTGTTCTTTAACATGGGTGACCGCAAGAAGTTGGGTCGCAATTCCGCGGAAGTCAGATCTGCAGAATTGTACTTCTCAAAAACGGGTACCCGATTTTTTAAAAATCGGGTACCCACTTCTAAAATTAGGCTTCAGGCACCTGACCCAAATTTTAAAAATTGGGTACCCGATATTTAAAAAGGATCGGGTGCCTGAGCCGCTTAACTATCGGGCACCCGCCTTTTTAAGAATCGAGTACCCGATTGCTTAAAAATCGGGTACCCGATTTGTAAAACTTTTATAAACCGCTTTTTTGGCGTTTCAGAGGTCATTTTCATGACCTCAAAAATAGGAGCCCGCTTAGAAATGCATACGGGAGCCCGTTTCTCAGCCCTACCGACTACCCCCTTCCTGTTAGTTTTTGATACACAGGTATTTTAATATGTTTTATACTATTTTACTTTATTTTTTTCAATTTTCAATTTAATATGTATGTTAATTTATTGGTTTTTCACTTTTCATATGTATGTAAAATTGTAAATTTACATTGTTAATGAACTTAAATGTTTAAATTTTTGTATTTGTTAATTAAAATATAGTTTCGTAAATATTTATTTAAAAAATTATTATTTTAGATGTTTTGAAATGTATTTAATTTATGTATTTATTACAATGTTGAATGATTAGATTAGATGTAAATTTATTGTTTAAACATGTAATTTTACAAATAAATATAGCCTCGGCCTAAAACTATATAACCTCGACCTTGTTTAAATTATTTAACCTTGACCTTGTTTTAACTATTTAACCTCGACCTAAAACCATATAACCTCGACCTTGTTTTAACTATAACTTCGACTTAAATTTATTGTTTAAACTATAATCTCGACCTAACCATATAAATAAAACCCTAAACATATTATAAAATACTTAATCACATAACAGCCGGCCAAGGGATCCAAACAAAAAACTTATAGTATTTAAAATGATTTTACTTAAATTGTATTGTACTTTGTTTCATGGATCGAAAATGGATGATGTAAACTATTTTATAAATGTATATTCTTTCAGCCTTTCATACCCTGTGACATGTACAGTGGATGATTGTGCATTCCGAATTAATTTGCCAAGTGGCATTCGGAACAAATGTATATAAATTATTTAAATGGATTGAACAGAAGTAGTTAATATGAACTTTCATGTGGACACGTTATTTATTTTAGTTTTAGTAGTTTATAATTATTAAAAAATGAAATGTAAATGTGCTCATTAAGGAATGCAATCTCTTATGTTTTTTATAAATGTAAATTATTGTGTGTATGTTATTGCTTGCTTGGTAAAACTTTTGATTAGTTCTTTGGATCCCTTGGCTGGGCGTCATTTAGGATTAAAGTTCTATAATGTCAATTTGTATTGAATTTAACTCTAATCATAACCCTTACTATCATCTTAACCTAAGTAATCTTAATTTGCTAAAACCTACACCAGGTAATATATAAATAATTAAATAACTTTCCTATCTTACCTTGAGTACTAATTTTATAAATGTCAAACCCTAAGATTGAAAGGTAACCCTGGCCCTTAACTAATTAATATTATACTTATAAACCAAATTGAATTAAACCATGATCATAAACCTAATTATATATCCCAACTTAAGAGTAGAAACCTTGAATTTAACCTTAAAAATCCTTTCCCCAACCATTAACCAAATTGAACCATTACCCTAGAAGATTGAACAAGGTTAAACGTTGACCTTAAGACTAAACCAAATCACCCTAAACTAGAACTCAATAATATATTGAATACTTTAAAACAAAATTCAAACCTAACTTTTTTGAATTAATGTTGGTTTTTAATCTAGAAGCTCTAACTATAATTCTATATCTAAAACCAAATTTAGCACTTTAAAACTTAATTCAATTTATTAACTCTTGTCCTAATTGAAACCTAAGCATGTAAACCTAATCAAACAGTACAAACCAAATTGAACCTTAATTCTAAAACTAATTAAACATTGATATCAAGGTCTCAAAATGATACATCATAAAAAAATTAGAAGAGACTTGAACAAATCAGGCATCTAATTAAGTAACCCTCCCTGACCATCAAGAGGTGGAGGTGTCCACATCAGTGCGAGTACGAGCTCGGACTAGACCCTTAGATGGGTAGCCTAAATGTTTATTACCTTTGCAGAATGGAAGGCCACATAACAAAATATTGCCTTATTCTATAAAAAGAAATACCCACCCCCTAGTGATATATATAGTAAGATCTTTTTCCTAATTTTACTATCAATCTTTTTGGTTAGAAGACGATGATAGTTCAAAATGATTTAGAAGATAGGGATAAAATGAGAACCATTATTCCTAGAATGAAGATGCATTATTCCAAGTGATAAACCCATTTCTATCATAAATCAACTCCTCCATCCAAAAAATTAGTAATGAGAAATCCCTACATCAAGTAATCAATGGAGGGCTCATAAAATTGATCAAGTGATCAACAAAGGGCTCATAAAATCCCTAGGTCAAGTAATCAATTGATCCCCAAGGGGAGATAAGAATCTCATTAAAAATTAGAGACAAGACACTCCTAAATGCGTAGCATACAAAATAATTATTGCCAAGGTCTTAGCCTCTAGACTAGAAGATATACTACCCAAGATCATTAACCCTACACAACAGTGTTTTGTTAAGGATATTTATGCATATTGGAGAACTTGATAACCTATTGGAAGACTTTGGATTGAGAAACATTTCTAGGATAGAGTGTAGGTATGCTCAAGTAATTGATTATGAAAATGTCTACAAAAAGGTGGAATGGAGTTTCACTATGATGGTGTTGCAAGCCCTCCATCCAATATTAAATGTCAAATGGTGTCCTCTCTTATGATTGGTGTCAAGGTTTTAGTAAAGAAATTAATGGGGTTAGATCATAATTTTAAGGACTCTCTAGATCAATTATGAAAGGGTGTCCTCTTGCATCCTCTTTATTTTTTATTGTTGAACATTGACTCATTACATTATCTCCTTAGAGATAACCAGTTGTCTCTAAAAGTTAGAGGATCTACTCTCCAAATAATTAATAAGTATCTAATGTACATAGTTTGTTGATAATATATTTGTATTCTTTTTAAGCTAGAAGAGTGCAACACGAGTCATTTAATGATCAAATTGGACCTCTTTTCTTTGTATCTAGTAGTAAGATTTATTTCTCTACATCTATCTTATTGGGGCTAAATATTGAGTCCCCTACCTTGTGTAGTAAAATATGGTTTTGGATGGAGATTTCATAATTAAGTGGTTAGGTACCTAGGGATTCCATCTGTAGTAAACCCTAACAAATAAATGAAATGTGTCTTTATATCAACAAGAAAATCTTTGGAAAACTCAACAACTGGAACTCTAATTATCTCACTTTGGTTGGTAGAATTCAAGTATGTTAAAAGATTCTCTCCTTGAATATTGGGTGTAAGTTTGTCTTCTTCCTGCTCATTTTATTTAAATCAATTTGGTCTTCCATATAAATCTATTAGGACCATTTCGTGGATAGCCAAGGGATTACTTTGGCAATAAAATGGATAGCCAAAGCTTCATAAGGTAATGAATTATGGATTATGATTAGAATTAGGATTATTATACATGGTTAGGGATAGGGTTCACATGTAAATTAGTTCATTACCTGACATGATCTACACTTATAGTTTGCAAGAAGGTTTTCAACTTGGTGCCATACTCTATTTTTGAGATCTTCTGAAATTGCTTTTGTAAGAGATGTTTATCTCAATATCTGTATATGTACATAATATGATGGTGCTTCCCCATACATATATACTCAATATACTTTACAAATTATATGCAACTTCTTATATTTTCACCTTTACATCTTTTCCCCCTTTCTAATGTAAATGCCAAAGGTGAATTTTACATGGTTATTCCAAAATGTGACAAGAAGTTAGAACATACCTTTAGAATTAGTACCATTTTCTTGTCCCAATTTTCTTGTAACATCTCAAGTGTTTGTGTGCAATGTAATCTAAATTTCTGTTGATAATTCTATCATCTGATCAACAATGGAGAAATTGTTAGCATGTGCTCTATGACATGAGTGTTTTCGACACCTTTCTAGAGAATACTTTTTATTAGCCAACTACTTTTTGTAGAACTAAGCGGATAATAGTTAGGATTCAAACTACAATCATAAATATTTTTTAATCAATTCATAATTCTATCTCTAAGCTTTCATTAGATAATTGTAACCTTAACTCTCGTCTTAGGACCATAATAAATATCCGATACAGGTAAATATAATTGTAACTAAAACCATAATCCTAGGTAAGTTCCCTACCATTAAAGGATCGCAATCATTATAATAATCTTAAGCTTAGCCATCATGAAAACTGTTAACATAACAAAATTGTAAACAATAACCTTGTCATAATCTTAACTTTGTTTCATCCTGAGACATGAACATGTATAATCCATAATGAGTTCATACTTAAAAATTTAGTATTTAATGTTTAATTTGACTTAAGTGTTTAACTTTATTTATAATTTAATTGATATAATTTTAATAAAGATATGCGCATTTATATAGATCTAGTTGATAAATTTTAGATTTAAATTTTATTAAATAGTAATTTTGTCATACATGTATTATGTTGTGATGTATTTTTGATGTGTTTTATGTTTTATGTTGTTTAAATATATATGCAGATTATATTTGATGGACGCACCGCCACCCCCTCCCCCTCCCATACCCCCACCTCCGCCACCTCCATCTCCACCTCCACCTCCACCTCCACCTCCACCTCCACCCCCACCCACCGCGGATGAGCTCCGTGAGACCATGAGGCGTAACCTCAATGACCTCATGAGTGATATAGAGGCTATCCGACGTGAGAGGCACCCCCTCACCTACTACGTCTTGCAGATAGCATGCAATGCATGGTTGACTCCATTCATCAGACATCAATTCATTTAGATCATGGAGGGAAAGCATGCGTGCCTTCTACTCTGATGGCTTATCATATAGAGAGGTTTATAACCTACATATAGGTAAAGGAAAATTTTAACATTATTTTGTAAACTCTAAGACGGGTGAACCAATTAGTGACAAGAAGCCTCACATTTCTATTAGGTGGTGTACACATCCGCGCATAGCAGCACATTTTTGGGAGCGGTGGTGGATGGTATTTGACCATCCACCACACGCTAATCATGAGGTGCCCATGTACTTCCTTAGGAATTTATGGGCTGAGTTTGAGTTGGGTTTGAAATTCAACTATTTTGATATGAAAGCATTTTAGGGGGTTGGTAGAGGGATGCCTTAGGATAGGCCTGGGGCAAAGCTAAGTGACAGAACGAGAAACTGCAGGCAAGATGAGCCCCTTGTACCTCTTCTTGCGCCTGTTGTGCCTACTCCTCACCATCATCATGCGATTTCATCCTCTTTTACCCATTTGAGTGCCCTTTCGGGCAATTTAGTACAACAATGGATGCAGGCGGTACATGCTCCTCCATTTGGACATGTTTGTACTAGCTGTGGAGGCATATGCACAGGCCCCCAGAGCGATCCTGGTGCAGCACACGATGGCCATTATGCTGAGGGTGCAGATTTTGATGATGATGTATACGCTGCTCGTGGTGATGGTAGTGACGAGATAGACGTGTCATCATTTGTTGACCTCATGCAACAGGGAGAGCCTGGAGAGAGTCAAGAGCAGCAGGTAAAATTTTAATTTCAATATAAATATAAAGTGCACATAATTATTTACTTTCTACATATATGTGTAATTGTATTAACTCTATTAATTTTTACTTTTCAAATAACAGAGGATGGATGAGACTATTCCTCCTAAGAGGCAGTATAGTCTTTTTCCGAGACCTACAGATGTTGGCATCCCTTATACGGTATGCACTTTGAATTACACTGTAAAAATGTACATTCAAATTCGAATTTAATAACATGTGCTCATATGTTCTTTTTATTTGATTTTGTAGGGATTGTCTGCATCTACACATACTGATGTTAGTACAAGTCCTACTCCAGTTACCACTGAGGCACAACCTCAAATACACGCGGAATGAACTTTTGACTGAAGACAAATAATTTGTATTATTTTTATGTATGTACATTATTATTAACTTATAATTTGAACAATTTTGACTCACATGTATATATATTTTATGTGTTTTGATTTTACGAACAGGAGCATGGATATCATACTCATCCATACAGGCCTCGGTATAGTCTATTTTCGACTCCATCTTATGACTATCGTGCTAGCATACCTGTAGACACATCTGTGACATTGGCTACCACTCAGGTATGATATATATATTATATATACATGTTTAATTTATAGTGTATAAAAAATGTAGTGTACAAATTATGTACTTTGTAATTATATTCATGTATATTTAATTTTGACTAAACGTTTATGTATCCATAATTTTAGGAGTAAGTCACCACGAGTGTTGCTGAGAGCACAAGACTTAGCCAGATGGAGGTACCTACATCATCATTTGAGGTCAGTATTGTGATTTATGTACATAATGTATAGTTCATTATGCTCTAAAATCAAATTAAAACAATGTATGTATTGTAAATTACAGGACCTCACCACTACTGCATTTGGTAGTTTTGACAGTGTGCCTCCTCCCATTACTGAGGGACACCCATCTCATGTGGTATAATTTATTTTATTATGTAGTGAATATTTAATTTATTTGCAAGCTAGATTTTGAGACCCATTTCAATTAAGCAAGTACATGATGAGACGTGCCTCCTGTTACACAGGGTGATACATCTACCTCACAGGGTGTCCGACATGACGAGACGACTCATATTACACATGATGATCCATTTGAGTCCTCTTCACGTGGAGTAAAGAGGACATTTGATCAGATAGATTAGGTCTTGTTGGCACCTATAGATTGTGTTTTTATGATGTATATATATATATAAAATTTATGATGTATGTACACTTTGTGTTAGGATAGTTAAAACTATATGTTAGACCATGTATTTTTTCACTTCATAGATTATGTTATGATGTATGTTAGACCATGTACTATTTTTTTACGATTTCTTATCATGCTTGTGTATGTAGTACATATATTACTATGTTTCACCATGTTTTAAGTATGTTCAAACCATTTTCTTTATTTTGACATGTTTTATTCATGAACACATGACACATTTTGTAAGTATATATGCAAGATGAACAATAATTTTAACTATCTATAGAGCATTATTGGATAAATATCACATCAAATTTATGCATTGAGATAATTCATACAAATAAAATTGACCTACTCGATTAAAAAATGTATTGATAACGTACCTAACAATGTATCATAAGTGATCTTAATGTGTTGTTTGGTAATGTAAGACTCATTATCACCTAATATGACCTATTATGTGGTAACTTAAACATATGAATACCTATCATAACCTATAACAGACATAATGACTTATTAGGACTCCCATGTCCCCTTAAGACACACATGTATGGATAACATACCTACCAATGTACATCATGTAAGTGATCTTAATGTGTTGTTTGGTAATGAAAGATATAATCAATACAATGAATACAATGAGTAATGATCTTTAAATTATCATGTGCAAGTCACTTGTTTTTAATATTACAATCAATAGTAATTTGAAACTTCAAACAAACATTAATTTAAACATGCTTGAATGTAAAAGTAATAGAAACAAATAGGAGGTTGTTACTTAAATTGACAATTAATTTATAATAATTTATCAAGTGCACATACCTTTAACTTTCAAATAGAAGTAAACTCTCATTTTTGAATTAGTTTGTACAACATATTTCACAATATATGTAAGACAATGTCAATGATATATTTATAGTTCACTGAACTCATTTGAAACATAAAATTGGTTGAACGTATCTCTTCAAATGAGGTCTTGTAAAATAAAAATGTAAAACAAAAACACACATGTTAATAAACACATAAATTAATATTCAAGGTATCTGAACTATGTAAATATATATGTGTAATTTGTATGTACTTACTATGTGAAATTGCACAAGATGTTGATGTTCGATCCACTTTAACACTTAAATTTGCATAAATTGTAATTGAGACTTGAATAAGACGTATATAAGTTCTCTAAATTGGTATTGACAACACAAACATACATGTAATTAAATTATATAAGTACATATATATAAAAATAATACAATAATGAAAAAACTTACATGTGTTTGATTTAAATATAGTCATCCCACTGTACCATCTGCATCCTCTCTCTTTTGCAATGCATCTATGATTGTCTCGTGCTCGTCCATTGAAATTGTCCATAATACCTTATTGGCAGGTCTCCATTTGTACCTTTCTAATTTGATATTTGTTGCCACAACCAAATGAGAATAGTGTAAAATCTTCTTTTCGGTTTGGTAGTCTTCAAATGCTGGCAAACCATTTCTTCTTGTTAGGTATCTACGTAGCCAGGTGGTAGCTACAACAACAGACCCGATTGGATACTCAAAACCATCATCGTCCACTTGATGACATGTCATTTTTTTCATAGGTTCCACACATCTAGCTAGCCAATACTCAGTCTGTTCATTATTATCACTAGGTGCAATAACAACATAAACATGTCCTACAAGATAAGATAAAGTATAGAAACACTTTAATCACTCGTTTACATATGCAAATTATATAAATTGAAGCATGAGATCGCAAAAAAATCTAATTAAATTATGCATACCAAGTTCTATGAGGTCTGAAATACGATCATAGTCTTCTGATGCAAAAGTAACATTCTGGCCTTCATTTACTATATCATCTTCAAAATGCGTGTCAGTAGGTGCTAATGATCTTTGTTGCCAATCTTCAACCCATTCTATATTCTCACATTCTTCCCATTCACCTGCAAGACAAAATTGACAAAAACAAGCAAGCTCCCTAATCCATATAGTCCAAGTGTTAGAATCTGAACTCCTAAATGAATGCCATTTAGTTGAACCACTAATTGTATCACAATCATATCTTGAAGGGATATTATTTTCTTCAACTAGGTAGAAGAAACATTTGATTGTAGAGTTTTGACTTGATCCCGTGTATAAATATTTGTTACACTATTCGACAATCTCATGTGCATTTTTGAATATAGCTCTTTCCTCAAATTTTAATTGCTCTTTACTAAGGGCTCTCTTCACACATGCACCAGCACCATCATGTTCTCCTTTACCATGTCCAGCCTCAAAAAAAATCCACACATGTTGGATGCTAGTTTGCTTATGTGTCCTACTCAACCAATAGAACATTCTAGCATTCTTGAATTATCCTGTACAATTATCTAACCATATCCAATGTTGTGTCATTTCAATTTGTCTCTCTTTTAAATTATCATAAAAGACCTTGATATATATATATATCCATATATGTATATATATACATATATGTATATATAACAATATTGGACAAACTCAGATGAATGGAGTTTATTATCACTTAAATAAAAATGGTACTCTCTCAATATTTTTCGGTCCTCCTCTGTACTATCAGGTGCATGCCTATAAACTATATGAACATAAATTGTTAGTTGCACTGAATTGTAATATTGTGGTTGTACCTCTTCTTGCGGTGCAAGCATGTAGTTCTCTGCAAAGTCAACAACTGAAAGTATAGTACCAATTGGAAATGTATTCTTACATATGCGAAATTGTCCATCAAGCCATCTAGATTATTGAGAGTGTTTAACATATTTTGGTATGATCACACTCTTAAACTCATCCATAAATGCATGACAACTAACTTTATCTGTAACTAGATCACACCTTCTTCCAAACTTCCCATCCTTCAATGGATATTCAATAGTTTTGAATCTTTTTACCTCAACTAATTGTTGTCCAAAAGTAGTCAAAGCATTTTCATGCAAACATTCATCTAACAAAGAAAGATTGCCGCACATATCACATGTACTAGAAAGACATGCATTGAAAAGAAAGTATTGATCATTAGGTGGCTTACAAAACAAACCTGATATGAAATCTTTTATAGTTTGAGGTGGTATTTTTATACCACATTCTTGCAACATTTCTTTACTATGCATGGTACCACGTATAAATTGAAATACATCATAATGGTAATGAAATTGAATATGAGTTTTACAAAAACATGTGATTCTTTCCTTGTTAATCCTTACATACCATGGTTTACACTTTTCAAAAGATCTTTGACTAATGGTAATATTTAATACCTTACCATCTACAAATTTTTTAAAAAATTTAGTTTGAGTCATGTCCAAAAGGTGTTTAGGATGTGGATCACGTATTTTTGACCCAATTCTCAATTTAAGAACATCTCTTGAATTACGTGATACTCTTGTATTATCATGCCAAAAATTTTCAATCAAACTTTTGATTTCACTAGTAAGTTTCATATCACATCTCGGGAGTCTACCACTAGAAGTCCATAAAATATTTGCTGGATCACATTCAAAGTTAATCCTTCTCTTTACAGCTCTTTCTAAAATCTTAGGATTCACATTAAGATATCCACTTATGTTGGTAATCAATCTTTTGTCAGATGTTGATTTGTTAACTAAAGCTGTTGTTATTGCTCGTCGTGCTGCATTCTTATCTTTAGAATGACTTTTCTTTCCGATAACATCAAAGGCACTAGCAACAGTGGATACAACTTGTTTTAAAGACTCATTTTTATTCTTGGGTTTTGCATACATTTCCAACCTTCTCATTACTTTTCGCATTTTAGACATTTTAATTGGTTGCAACATTAGCTGACATTGAAACCCAAATTTCTTATTATAAAAAAAATGCCTATACAATCTATTAGCATGTGTCCTAATTTGTCTCCATGAAACCAATCCCTCAAGATTATCTAACACATAATTAGGAATATGAAAATTATGTTCAGACACTTTACTATCATCCTAACATGTTTGTTCAGTAGTTGGTGTTTCTATGTCTACATTCATGCAATTTTTATTTTCAGACACTTTACTATTTTCACTGTTATTTGGGATTTGAATATCATTTTCAATTTTTTTTGGCATTTCTTTTGGGGCAGGCATTTCAATTGGAGTGTTTTGTGCATGATCGTTTGACAATTGCTTCTCATGAAGAAAATCTAAATCGTTTAAATCGTAACCTGCTTCTAAAAAATCACCAATTTCATCATGAGAGAAAATTCAAGGGTTTGGAGACACTTGTATTGAACACATAATTAGAATGTGCACCTGAATTTTTTTGTATTGGGTTCTCTTCTTTGACTTCTTCATCCATCGTGGTATCTTCAATGTCTTTCTCCTTTGAAACATTGTTCAAGTCTCTAATTCTCTGTCTTCTCTCTCGTTGACGTTGTGCTTCATTCTCTTTAATTGCTACAATCTCCTCATCTGTTAGAACTCTTGCTTTCTTCTTTCTTCGTTGTTTTGATCCCATGTTTGCACCAGTTTTGAATTTGAATTAGTAGCCTGCAAATTGTATAAGAGGACAAGAAAATAGAATAAGTGTGACCAAATTTGGTGTTGCAAGTCAAAACTGTTGTTCAATCATTTCAATCATTGAAATTGGGTTGGTGGGGCAGCTTTTGGGACCCAACAGGTACATCAGAAACGGGTACCCGATTTCTTAAAAATCGGGCACCCCATTTTTTAAAACTCGGGTACCCATTTACAAATTGGGTACCCGATTTTTAAAAAATCGAGTGCCTAATTTTAAAAATGTCGGTATAACGGTTTAAAGATATTGGGCACCCAATTTTTGAATTACAAATCGGGTGCCCGATTCGTGAGACATGAATGGGAATTTGGCATGGCTCCTGACTTTTGCATGGGGTTTTGCCTTGGGGAAAGGCATGGCATAAGCTTGGTCCCACCAAGCTATGCCTTTGTACTCCTTTTTTTTTCTAAGGCATTTAATCGACAATTTCTGATATTGTCATAAATTTTTTATAGTCATTCCTATTGAATTTTTTGATGAGACAAAAACCCATTATAGGTCTTGCTGTTCTGATTTCAAAAATGTAAATTTTATAGTGTTATTATTTTATTTTCTATTTTTCCATTATTTATTAATCAAAACTATCCCCTAAACGTTAAAAAGTGACATTCACTAAAACTTTAATAACTTTTTTATTTTATAATTTTTCTTAAATTAATTTATATGTCATCAATCTACATACAATTCTTTTGATGTTAAATTTTTTTTTTTTGAAAAAAGTGAGATTTTGATCAAATTATGTGGTCCGTACACGAGAGGTTTTAAAATTTACCTTTATAGCCAATTAATAATTAATAATAAAATAATTATTTAATAAAAAATTAAGAAAAAATATTGTCATCAATCTTAGGTGTATTAGGTAACTCCCTTTAAAAGGATTTGCAAAAATTCATTTATTTGTGTCAAATTATGGTGTCCGTACACGAGCATGGTATGGTCCTGAAACAGGCATTTTGAAAAAGTGGTTTTTAAAGATCCATACCAAAAAAATAATCTATCATATGGGTGCACAAATAAATTACATATTCAAAAACTAGATTCCAAACACTAAAATTTTTATTTCTGGAGTTTTTTAATATTCAATCTCTAAATACCTCAAATTTTGACATCAATTGACAAAAAAATTCAAAAACAGGAAAAACACTTCCACTTTTTGGCCAAAAGTGAGACCCAACTTCTTGCACTGACCCACATAAATAGAGAGAAATGGAAAATAAACTTCAACAAAAAGAAAATCTAGTGACAAAATGCCTGTGCAGTAGCAGGGAGATTAGTGAATGAATGCAGGGAAGAAAATATGGGAGAAGATATAAAACTAAATTCTGCTGCATTTTGAGCCTATCATGCTCTCTGAATATGACCCGTGGATGTCCTCTGATGGTTTTAGGTAGATTCTAGAATTCTCAAAGAAGCTTCCAAAATGGAGCTCAAATTTTTTTTTGGTTATTTTTTAAGTCTACAAAATTATTTTAACCCTAGGAAAATTCAGAGCCCCCTAATAAGAAATTAGAAATGAGTACAAATAAATATATTTTAAAAATAAATCATTTTAAACATTAGAATTAGAAGATTGTCATTGCAAAAATTTAATAAGTGACTTCTACTGGAAACATTAGTTTCCTACCTATTATAAATAGGTAGGGACTAACAATGAATATCTAGAAGTATAGGTTATTTTGTGGGTTGGACTCCTCCTGAAGCTATGCTCAGAGAATGGGTTAACAAGAGCTGGACCCCTCATGGGGTCCGCCTTGATACCGTGCAAAACCTTACCAAAGATTTTTTAAAATTTCATTTCGCCAACCCGTCACAAGCAGAGGCAGTTTTCACCAACGGCCCTTGGTCTGTCCATTCTTCTCTGCTTGGTTTCCAAAAATAGCCCCGAGACTTTACTGTCTCGGATGATAAAAAGCTTAGGGTCCCTGTGTGGGTTGAGTTCCCAAGTTTACCTTTGCCATGTTGGCATTTCATTGAGTCCATTGCCCAAACCCTTGGCAAGGTTGTCACCAAGGAGCTTGAGAAATTCTTTAATGCTCGCCCTCAACGTCACGTTTGCATCGAAGTTGATCTTTCCAAGGATCTTCGTGATTTCGTGGAAATACAGATTGGGGCACAGACCTTCTCTCAGAAGGTGCTTTGCCTGAACCTACCTAACATCTGCTATAGACTAGAACACAAGATTTGAGATTTCCCCTTAGTTACCTCCAGGGAAAAACCCGCGCCTAAAGATGTGCCTACCAAACAAGCCGAAGGGAAAAAAGATGACTAGGTTTCTGTTGGACGCAAGGGTAAGGCTTCCTCGACCCCTTTGCAACCCAAGCAATCTTACACGGCGGTTGGTGCTGTTCCTCCTATTCCCACAGGATAGTCTTCACTAGCTAGCATGGGGACGCAGGGGGCTTCGATAGTCCCTCTTTCGAGGGGTTCGTAGGTTTCAAACCCTGCTAATGCACAGGGGTTCAAGGCCGCCACTAGGGCTTCTGCCTTGGTCGGGGCTCGCACTCCGTTTGCGGTCTCTTCCATTGTGCCACCAGCAACACGATGTTCTCGCAGTCCTCCTGGACGTGCGGAGGTACCAGAGATAAAGCGTCAGGTTGTAAGTTCAGAAGATTTTTTGCCTGACTTTCACCTGGCCCCTACCTTCTTGCAAAATAGCTACTCCTCTCTCGAGGATGAGGATGACATGGAAGAGTTTTCATGAACTGCCTTTCATGGAATGTTAGAGGTCTTACAGACCTCACTAGAAAGTACTATGTCTGGGATACCCATCATAGACTTGGTAATTTGGATTTTTTGTGTTTGCAAGAAGTTAAGATCTCTGGTTTCATGCTTGATGCTACTTGCCGTGTCATTTGGTTGGATGGCGTTATGTTTTCCTCACACCATGATGCTGACAGAGGTGGTGTAGTTACTCTCCTGTCACCTCACCTTCATTCTGCTATTATTTCACACGGTTTTGACCATGCGCATATAATTGTTTGGCTTTTACTTTCCATTAACAATCACTCTTTTGGTGTCATTAATGTTTATGCTTCCAATGACACTGTTAAAAGAGCCCAGTTGTGGGCCTAGCTAGCTAACAATTTGCCTCCAGCTACTTGGGTCATGGGTGGGGACTTCAATATGGTTGAAGTGGCATTTGACAAAGAAGGCATTCTATCTTTTCATTGGACAGCTAGGAAAAGAGCAACTTGGTACCACATGCGTAATAAATTGGGCCTATTTGATCCCAACACTAACCGCCGCCAGAGTAGTGGGGTCTAGCACACTTGGTCCAACTTTCGAGCTGGCCCAGATCGTATTTTAAAACATCTTGATCGTGCCATGATCTTTGCGCAATCTTTTTTCTCCTTTTCTGAAGATCGAGATCTGCTTATCATTCCTCTGTCAGATGTCACTTTATTTGACCACTATCCTATTTATTTTGGCATTACTTGGCAAATAGCTGTCCCCAAGGTGGCTACGTCTTAGTTTTACCTCAACACGCCAGTTCTGATGCATGCTTCCATCATCTCACATATCCTACGTGTTTGGAATTTAGAGCCATGTCCGCACTCTCACAGGGGATGGATTCAATGGTGGAATGATACCATTGCCAGAACTGCGTGATTCCTATGCATCTATGGGCGTCAAGTCATCATTTTCAGAAAAAGGGCTTATGCAACTAATAACCTTGCCCTCAGGAAAGCTTTTGAGGCTCTCACTCTTAACCCCTTTGATACGGATCTGCAAGTTCATCTTGCCAAGATTCATTATAACAAGCAAGTTGCTGACAACTATGCTGCCCATAGAGCTCAACTCAAGGCTCGTCTCCACTGGTTGAAGGTTGGAGACCAAGCCTCAAAGGAATTTTTTCAAGCTCTCTGAGCTCGTCATACCAAAGTTGGGATTCAGAAGCTCAAATAGGGCATGACTGTTCTGTCCAGTCTCTCCGACGTCCTGCAAGCGTTCATTCATCATTATGAGAATGTCTTCACTTCACCAAGAAATTTAGTTGCCTAGGAAGATGCTCTTCGAAAATGCATCTTTGTTACTCCCAACTGCCTTGCGGGGGATCAGCATGCTTTCTGTGAGCAAATTCTTTCCCTCGGCGATCTTAAAGAGGCTGCCTTTTCTATGGCAGATGACAAATCCCCTAGGTGTGATGGATTTCCCTGTGAGTTTTACAAGAACCTCTGGGAGCAAATTGGCCCTGATCTGCACAGAGTCTATCTTGAAGCATATCATTTTAAAAGCTTAGGAGCCATTATAAATAAAGGAAATATTAAATTCATACCTAAGGCTGGTGATCTGGAGGACATATGCAATTGGAGGCCCATCACCCTTCTTAATGTGGCTTATATGATAATTGCCAAGGCACTCTCTCTCAAAATTAGGCACATGCTGCCTCTAATTGTGCGGCTTGAGAAAACTGGCTTCATCAAGTCCAGATACATTCTTGATAACATTATTGATGTCTAGGAAGGGATGGAATGGGCTTGGAAGTCCAAACAGAAGGCTATCTTTCTGAAGATAGATTTTGCCAAAGCTTATGACCGCATTGAATGGCCCTTCATCCTAGCTATGCTCCAGGCCTTGGGATTTGGTCCCAACTTTATTCAATCCATGGAGATGCTTTTTGGTGATGCTAATGCTTTCATTACCATTAATAATTTGCAATCTGAGGCCTTTGGGCTCTTTTGCTCCATCAAGAAAGGTTGCCCCTTAGTGCTTTACGTTCTTGTTGCTGAAGGGTCTGGGTACCTACTTGCTCATTCTGTTTCCTCAGGTTTGGTTTGTGGCATTAACTTGCCTGATTCTACTTCCCAGCTTGTCAATGGGAATTTTGCTGATGATTCCTTCCTTACTCTCCTTGAGGAGGAGGAAAGCATCAACAATGCACTTTCTTGCCTGCAGACTTTTTGTCAAGCCTTTGGCTCTGCCATTCAATAGCATAAAACGCTTTGCTACCGCTAGTCTTTTTCGCTAGCACCACATTGGCTCAGACAGTTTGACTGGAAATGGGTCAATCAAGGTGAATTTTTTTGTTTTCTTGGCATCCCTTTTGCCTTTTAGACTTCTCCTTTGGAGCTTTGGAATGCTATCCTTGCTAAGATTGTGAAAAAGCTTGATTACTGAATTTCCAAGCCGCTCTCTCTTGCTGGTAAATTCTAGATTTGTTCTAAGATTCTGGCAGCCACCCATGTTTATTATTCTTCCTGTTGGGCTCCTTCCAAAGCTTCCTATCTTAAGTTGGAACACCTGCTCAAAGATTTCCTCTGGGCTTCTAGTTCCGATCACCATGGATTTCATAGAGTCGCTTGGGAATTTTGTTGCCTCCCTAAAGAATCTGGTGGCCTTGGTCTGCTTTCCACTCATAAACAAAGCCTTGCACTTTGTGCCTAGTGGATCATTCAAGCTATTATTGGAGACGAAGCTTGGAAGATTCTGGTTCACCATTGCATTTCTTCTGGCTTCCCTATTAACAAACTTGGGTGGAAGGGGATTGGTTTTCAAACCCTTCTCATCATGCACGATCCTATTGTCATACAGGGCTCATTTGTTATCAAGAGCATTTGGAAAGCCTAGGAGGCTATCAAGCCCTAGCTTCATTGGGCTAGGGATGACTTTCGTAATGGTCTCTCCTTGAATCAACAGAATATTTGGTGGTCTCCCCTGTTTGCCATTCATAGTAACCCTCTTGCTAAGACCCAAGGTGCAAGTGCTCTTCAGTTTTTCAAACGTGGCATAGGAACTGTCAAAGATCTCTTTTCCAAGGTCATTATGAGTTTCAGGACCTGGGAAGACATGTAGGTTCAGTACCATCTTGTCTGTGCAAATTGGCAGATTTTTGACCTATTGCTTTCCTCCATCCCTGTACATCTAGTGCATAAGGTTGGAAGTCAGTTTGGTCATCCTTGGTGGCATGATTGGAAGTGGTATCCTGACACTCCTTTTTCCAACTACAAGCCCAATAAGGGATACCGATGGCTTTTGCCCCATCTTTCGATGGTAGACATGCTCAACAAGAGATGACATTTGCAATCCTCGCTTTCTCAATGGAGAAAACGCTTCGATACCATTTGGTGCACTATTACTGAGCCCAAGATTGCACACTTTTCTTGGTGCCTTGCTTTCCAAGGTCTTCCCCTAGGGCCTCGGCTCAAGCACATAGGGGTTCCTGATCCCAGATGCCCCTTCTGTGGCCAGCTTGAGTCCTTTCTGCATATTTTTTGGTTTTGTAAATGTGCGCAAAATTACTGGCACTGGATTCATGATTTTTTCAAGCCCTTTAGGCCTGAACCATTTTCATGGCACATGATCCTACTGGGTGATTCCCCCAGAATTCCCAGAAAGTATTCCCAGATCTGGCATACATTTAGGATGGAAATTTTGTTTATTCTGTGGAAAGATAGAAATGTTGTTTTATTCACACACAACTTTTTGGATGTTAACATTGCAATGTACACTAAAGCTTGTATTTGTAACAATGTTATTATGCAGATATAGGTGCAAGCTAACAAAGTTTCCCTGGAAGTTGCTCACCTACAAGAGCTGCTCAACCACTGGGGCAATGCCCCTTGTACTCTGGCTCGAGTACCTCCAGATGCCTCGGCAGACACCATGACGCCTCGTGGCCGCCGGCAGCGGCGCCACTCCTCAGGCCACCACTCGCACACTCTGCACTCACAGGCCTCCCGCCATCGCTCTTCCAGTGGTGGGGCTGGTAGCTAGTGGCGCCACTCTGCCTCTCCACCCTGTGGTGGCTCTGGCTGGTCCCTGCCTCCTCCTCCTGGCACTTGGCGAGATACTGCTAGCAAATGGCCCTGCCTGGTGCTGGCGATTTCCCCTCCATGGCCTGAGGTCAAAGATGTAGAGGTTGCCACTGATCCCCCTGCTGCTGTAGCTCCTGATGATGGGTGGTCTGTGCCTAGAACGCTCCCCAATCCTAGAAATGATTGGGGTTTCAATGACAAAGATGATCCTATCCCCTCAGCTGTCACTGCTTTGGCAGCTTGAGGTTGCTTTATATGTTTTTTTTAATGAATAGTTGCTTCTTCCGATTGATGCCGTGTGTTTAGTTTTGGCTTTGGCTGCTTGAACTCTCTCGCAGGGTGATCGTGTATCCCTCAACCACTTTTTTGTGAATTGTATTCTAAGTATATTTTTTAATAGAACAGGACTATTCATCAAAAAAAAATAAAAATCTAGAAGTACAACTCGCAAAAATGCTAATTAATTTATCAATATATGTACATGAATGTTGTGTAAAAAATATATATGGTGACATTCAATCCATCCATATATAATAATAGGTATTTAAGTTAATAATAGATACCTAGGTGAAAAAATGAATTAGCTAAATTGGAAGTGTAAATTGGCTAAATTGAGAGTGAATATCCAAATATCATATGGCATAATCCAATGCATTGAATCGGATTTTGAAAGGTTAACTTGGTTTTCAGCCATGAAATTCTTAGTAATAGTTAGGCAATTTTAAAAGCAACTCTCTAAAGAATTGAAAGAGTCAATTAATAGAAGAAGAAAATAGGGCAAGACTCCCACAATAATCAAGCAAGCTCAGGTAAAAAAGAAATATCAAACTCATTAAAACAAAAATTGCACCAATTCATATCAATTAGTTACAAAGGTCTATTATTTTTTAAGCAAGTGATATATAGTCTTTCTTTCTTTCTTAAAAGAAGGCATAAAACTATCCCACATCAGAATAAATCAACCCTTGATAGTAAAAATATAATAATAATAATAATCTACAAGTTGTTATTATAATTTTATTAAATGAGATATGTGAACAAAGTAACATACAAAAATATCATTTTATCATTGGTAAAACAATTTGACCGTTTTATATTTTTTTTACTATTATACAGATTCCTAAATAAAGCCACATTCTAGATTCATTAGTCAAAGCTTGTGCAATTGCACAATTTATTATTGAAAATGCTTGTAGACACTTAGTATCATAAAATTTAGATCTAAGACCTACTACAGACACCCCAAATCCTTTTAACAGAAAAGCCATACAAAAATAACAATAATCTTTACTAAACAATAATCTGTTTATCTAATAAAAACCAATAATCTTTACTAAACTAGAGATGATAGAAGCCACTTCATTAGCTATTTGACTGGACTAGAATTTTTTTGTACTTGAATTCAAAATCTAAATAATGCCACCAAGAACTAGCAATTCATTTAAATCCAAAACTTTACAACCCTATGTGAGGTTCTCTTATTCATAAATCTGCATTAAAACAAAACTGAAATTATGGAGGAGTACCTTACCAAATCTGAAGTCATATCCTACCTAAGATGTGACCTCATTGTTGGCCATTATAATCTCCATAGAATTTGTGATATTCATAGCCCATGCCCCCACATTGACAACACTGGATTTCTTCTCAGATTTCATGGTTGTCATTCTAAACAGACTTATATGTGACACAATTTTTTCTTGCCTCTCAAAGGATAAATAAACAAAGTTTAAATGAAAAAACAAGGTCCACATCAACAAAGAGATGAAAACTTTATATTCTTCAACTAACTGAAATAGGGATACTTAAAAGAAATTAAATGATTGTGCGGCTTTGATATTTCCATTCCAGTCAAATTTGTCACAGCTCACTTTTCGACATACTAATTATTAGGACATGTTATGAGTTCGACTTTTAGACTATGTTTGACTATTTTATGACTCACCTTGACGTCAAATACATTATAGACTCTGATTAGACTTTTATTATCGATGTTATTAGATGGGCAATTTAATATATTTTTCATTATGATAGTCGATATTTGTTTGATCTTACGAGGTTGCGACATAATGGTTAAAATTTTTGTTGTATTTACATGTTATATCTTATGATGAATGTTTAAAATTCATATTATTTAAATGTAAAAGAGGTTATAAATTTCGATAAGAGATGTTGTATTAAAGATGTTATTTTATTTATCATGATGATGATAATATTGGCTCAATGGGTGATGTTGAGTTTGTGAGTGTGCAGGGGTTGGTATGAGATCGGCTAGAGCCAGCTTTAAACATTACACACTAAGGAAGAAATTAAGCCTGGAAAAGTAAGTCAAACTTTGACTATTTAACACTTTTGCACTAGGAACCAAGCCTTAGTGTGTGATGTTTAAGCCATTCAATCAACTGGTGTATGCACACACACATTTAATTTATTTTATTTCAAATAAGTCATTTTCTTTGATTTTACATCTAGTTCATTGTACATGTTTTTACATGTATAGAGCAATGAACAAAAATTAGCAGATTTGTCTATTGCTTTTAAATTGTTATAAGTTTGATTTTAAAAATAAAATAAAGGAATTTATTATTATTAAATAATTCACTAAAGTGGTAAATCCTTCATTATAATGGAACTGAAGTCAACAGTCCAAAATTGGTGAAGAGTAATTTAAAGCTAGCGAATGGGAGGGAACAACATTTTTTTTAACAATAATAATTTAATTTAAACAATAAACCAAAAAAAAAAAAAACTTCTCTTTAGAAAAATGATTATCATAGAAAGAACGACTTAAACATCACACACTAAGCTTAATTCCTAGACCAAAAGTGTTAAATAGTCAAAACTGGCTTTTTATTCCCAAGCTTACTTCTTCCTTAGTGTGTAATGTTTAAGGATGTAGAAGAATTGTTCAGCAGAAGGAGGGAAAGATTTTTTTTAAAGTTTGGAGAAGAAGATATGCAAAGGAGCAGGTGGACGGTAGTGGTGGTGGTGTTTGAGATTTGAGCTATGGAGTTGCAGTAGGAAGAAATAGCCATGGGTGAAATGTTGAATTGTGAAGGCCAACAGACACATGTTTTTTCCCTCCATATTATTTTGTTTCTTCAGCTGATCATTTGTGATCTATAAATGCTGATGGCATGTACTGTAAATGTAATTGGTTTTTTCATTTAATATAATTCCTTTGCTCTCAGTGTGAACGTAGCCACGATTTGTAGTGAACCATGATAAACTCCGTGTTTATGCGTTTTTGCTGTTCTGTATTTTCTTTTGCATTCTTGGTTAATTTACATGAAAGAGGAGAAAGCTCAAGAGACTTTTGTGTCTTCCACAAACATTCCAGGTTTTTATTTATTTATTGTTTTACGTTGAAAATCTGAGAAGTTATGTGATAGAGCCTACTGAGCATATATGGATTAGTTGTTTGTGTTGGTTGCTATTTGATTTTTATGGAAACAGTTCATTTAATCAGCAGATCTGAGATGAAATTTAACTCCGATATGTTTTCATTTCTTTTCTGCATACTTCTTTAAGTTTGATTTACCCCGAGTTAGTTGTATTTTATTATAATGGACAATGGAAATGGAAAAAAATGCTGAAGTGGACATGGAGTTAGGTATTTGGCTTATAGAATTCTGACGCTGTGTACAACTAAAGAGTTTTTCCTTCATTTCGATTTTCTATCTTTCGACTTAAGCATTAAATTTCTTAAATGCCTGGTTTGTTTTAATTTTCCGGTTATAATTCTAGAATTGAAACAAAGTGCCATATGTTTTTTTTTCGATTTCAGACTTTTCTTCTTTATATTCTTGGAAATCGATGCCTAAGAAACTACACTCTTCTCAAGCCGATTGGTAAGCAGTCACCAAGCTACCGTCATGGAAAAAAATAAACCCAGCTGTAGATTCCATGTTAATTCGATATTCCTGACTGTAAATCTAAAGCCAATTCTCCTGTTACGATATTTGCATTGAAAACTTAGATTCGTAAAAGACTTTACCACAACTCCCAAATTATAATGTTGATTTCTTATGTTTTCTTATACGCTGTTGTAGAGTATCAAGTCAATCACAGTATGATTTTAGAGCCGAATACTCCATTGTTTGTTGGAGATGTTTATTTTATATAATGCCAGATTTAGAATTAGATTAAACTTGCATCTATTGGTTAAAATTAAATAATCCTAATTGGGACTCAGATTTTTCCTGAATCGGTTAGATGCATCTTTGAGAATAATTGTTTTTCTACGGTTTGTTTTGTATCCATATTTGCTATCTCAGTCTTAAGTAATGAAAATATATGTATCCAGATTTGATGTCACAGTTTTAAGTAATGAAAATATATGTATCCATCTCTTCTGTTACTGATTCAAGAAATGAAAATATAAGTCGAGAAATAAATTTAAATTGTGTTAACTGGTAACAGGCTCAGCAGACAAACAAAAAAATCTCTTTAAAGTGAATGAAATCTGCATCCTTGTATTTCCTTAAAGTTGTATTTGTTTCTTTTGAACAAAAAAAAAATCTTATATGTTAAATTTTTGCTTTATTGAATGAAATCGTTCTAGAGAGAGATAAATTTTACTTTGTTTGGAGGGGTGCTGAATGTGGGATTAAAGGGGAGGGTAAATAAATTTGGAAATCTTTGATGATTTTTTCTTCTATTCTACATGTCAGTCTTTTACATATTACTGGTTTTGAAGCTTGGTTAATCTCACGAAAACATTCTTTGCATAAGTTTGAGATGTATAATTATATTTTATATTTTATTTTTCCTCTTCCAGATTCATTTGTACGTTTTCTACTAGGCATAAGTGTAAAGTAGAATTAGGCACTTGGCTGCACCAGATTCTTCCGATCCAATTGTGCCAAGTTGCTAGCCTTCTCATGCTAGGGTTGGGTAGTTCTTCTTAACCAAAGAACTTCGGGGAGCTAAACACTCCGTGTTGGGTAGTAAAAGTGCCTGAGTCACTCTTCCGTCCCATGATAACAGATGGATTGCACTTCGATGGCTTGGGGATTGAGCTACATGCAGATGGGCTAAAAAGTCCGATGGCATGTTTTGTTTTATACTTTTATGTTATTGCACAATTTATATCATATGATATACTGAAGTTATGCTTATGTTCAACATGCAAGTCGACATAGTTTGTTACATAAGATCGACATGTTTATGTATCAACATTTTATGCATTTGTGGTATAGACATGTGGTCAGATTTGTATTAGATTCAAACGACATTAATTATGTTCGAATTATAATATTTATGATGACATGTTTCATCTTTTTAACTTGTTTGAATGCCAAAGTAATTTAAAATCAACTTTGATGAAATGTGAACAAGTGCTTATGCATATGTAGTTGACATTTGACTTTTCAACTTTTTAGATTTAAATAGCTTTTACGGTTGTTTTGCGTATGTGGCAATGTTAGTGGATTTTGGTTCTTACAAAATTTGAGTAATTATGATGAAGTGTTAAAAGTAAAGCGATTATCAATAGTGAAAACAAATGATAACTAGGTAGTGTCCAAATTACAACTATATCACTCACACATTATCACCCACGATTTCGCTGTATCATTCTTTCAATTACAATCACTTCCACCACATACTCACTTATGAGCAATACTAAATTGATGGTAGCAGAAATAAATTGTTCTAGCCTCTATTGGCAATAGAATCATCACCTTACCCAGTCACATTGCAATGCACAGTAGACTCTTACAAAATTTGTAACAGAGAGAACATTATGGTTTGAGGTAAAGTTCGAAGGACCTAGACTTCTTCGATAATTTAAAGAAGAAATGATACTAAAGATTAGCATGTATGTATGCAAAATGTGGAACTACATGTTAGCCATGTGCATATAGTCTCTAGACAGGTGGCCTATTCACAATTTTTACCATTTTTTTTCTCAGAAATAAAAAATGACTACTAGAAAAAAATAATCATGGCCAATCATAAAATTTTAAAAATTACAAAAAAAATGTTTTAATAGAAATATTTCCAATGACAATAGGTTAGGAAATTTGGACACAGTTTTCAAAGTATGATTAATATAAGAAGCAAATGAAAGCTATAGCCTTCGCCTATAAATAGACGGGACTAATAAACCAAAAAAATTAATATAATGTATGTCACATCTCTATAAACCATCCAATACATAAAATACCTATCATTTAAACACTAAACATATAATTAAATCAAGTTTCTATTGATAAATGAGAGAAACACTCACTATATTTTAAAGGAATTATACATAACATTAAAACAAGGTTTCTATTCAAAAAGAAGTTTTAATATTTATGTGAAGCTTGTGAGAGAATTTAATATGCCTTTAGTGTTTGAATACGATTCCTAAGAATAAACAAGAGTTCTTTGTGAGCTCCCTGCCTTTTGGAGCAATAGAAACAAGCTATTTTTTCTTAAAACCTTGAAACTCCACATTTTATTTTGGTTTTGATGAATGATATGAGTAGAATCTATTAAAATACTAAATAGTAGAGGAATGGAAGAAAGTTGTATATTAGTTGGAATTTAATGGTAGGTGTGTTGGTGTTTTAACCCCAATTTTAAAACTTGGTAACTTGGTCCTCTTGATAACTTTTTTCATATTTTGCCCCTCACTGAAAAATGCTTTATGGAGTCTTGTTTCAAGAAGGCAATGTTAAGATTGATTGTTATAACAATGAACCAAGTGACACATGTGCCAAAACTTGAGATCGAGAAAATAGGTTCAGATGGTATGAAGCGATTATGAACCGCTTTGTACCTATTGAACATGGTTCAATGATTCAAAGTTTGAGTTTGAAGAGCCCAAGTTCTAACTTCATTTTTAGAGGCACGCCATTGTCAAATTGAAACTGTGAATTCAAAATATAGTTTCAATTTTTTAAATTTAGACTCGCAACCCCAAATGCATATTTTGAGGTTTAAGTGATCAATCCAACCTCAAGAGTTCAGATATCCAAAATAGAAGTGTTGTTCGTGTTCAGGTTCATAGTCCAAGTTAAATTTAAGAACTCATGGCTTTTGTTCAAAATATCTTCCATATTATACATTCCAGTTGCTAAGGGAAGTGACAGCTCTCTACTCCAACTTTGAAGTCAATACTTGATTTTTATTATACAATACAAAAGCCTTTGTACATAAGGTCATCTCATTTTGGTGACTTATAAATAAAGGTACAAGGCCCATTCACCATAGCCTAATAATCCACATAATAGCAGCATTCTCAATTGAGAAATCAATTCATCCTAAGGAATTGAGGCCCCGTTTGGTTGCTGGAATATGAGTGGAATAGGAAAACGAAATTAGAATATGTTTTATATTCGCTGTTTGGTAAGCTCAATCGGAATTGGGAATAAGAAGACATATTCCAATTTTGCCCCTAAAATGAGCATATGTCTATGCCAAAAAAAATCTGTTATTGGAATAGGCCATTTCCATTCCCATTCTGATTTTCCATTAATTTTTAAAAAATAAATTTTGGTTTAAAAATTAAAAAAAAAAAAAAAAAAAAAAAAAAAAAAAAATTTATTTTTTAATTATTTTTGAATTTTTAAATTTTTCTTTTACTTTTACTTTTTGAATTTTTTTTGTTTTTTGTTTTTTTGAATTTTTTTTATAACATTTTTAAAAATTATATCTATTTGTTTAAAAAAATGAAAATGAATTAACCAAAAAAAAAAAAAAAAAAAAAAATTTAGAAATTTAAAAAAAAAAAATACAAAACTTAACCTTATTCGTATTTCATTTTTGTACAACCAAACAATGGATTAACATATTCCCAGTCGAATTCCAAGTGCACCAAACATGATTGAAATTGCCCATTTCTATTCCCATTCTCCATTTCCATTCTCATTCCATTTTTCTATTCTAATTTTCTATTCCTATGCCAGCAACCAAACGGGGCTGAAGGAATGGACATAAACTGTATTGGCTTCATAAGATGCCGAGGGCACAAGATTCAAAATCAAAGTGGAATTCAATAGCATATAAAAGTGCATGAACCCAGCTGCTTAAGAGCTATTTGGTTTATATTTTTGAGTACCTTGACCATCGGGAGATATGATAGTTTTTCAAAGGATTGTTACAAACGATGTGATATCCCTTTGAAGGAGGAATCATCCCAATTGTGGGCTGATTCAGACGTGCAATCCGGCAATGAGTAAAGGATCTCGGGTGATATAGGTAGGGGTGTGCCTTTTTCAACAATATCCAAACTCGAGTTTGCTTTTCCCTCAAACCCAATGCATAAGATATGTTCGACAATGTATGCATAAGCCATAAAAAGAATGAAAGACAAGTGGAATACTCGTTTGAAGACGTTCAGATCAGCATGATACGTGCCTCAACACTATCGCATTATTGATGAACAAATAATGGCATGAACACCTCCTTCCTAAATAGTTGTGGTGGCAAAATAGTTCACTCGAGCTGTGGAATTGATATCCTTCCTATCGAACAACGGTTTAAAGTCTTATCTTGCAATTTTGGAGCATGATGCGGTTTGTGCGGGAACCTGTCCTGACTGAAAATTCATTGTTAAAGCCAGTCATGGTAAAAAGTTCTTCATAGATCAAATAAGACACTTCGGTCATTATATTCATGAGAAATATCAGAGAATTGTGATATTGCTATCAGAATTTAACTGTGTGATTTTGAGTCAAACTCATTAATCATATTTCATGAGTAGTAATTCAACATTAATCCATCTCTCATGAGAATAAATGGAACACTTAGCACTCATTGGATCTAGGTGATGCTCATAAGAATGAAGCATTGGAACTTTCCAGAAGGCCACGCATCCCAGTACCATATCTATTCAGAAGTAATATGAATTTGGAAACACCGAATATCATAGGAGGACGTCGCGAGTCTTGATGAGCCTGATATGTTGCTTGAAAGCGTCCACACTTCGTGCTTATGTCAAAAATCAGTATCTTCGCCAAGCCTTGTGCCATGCAAAATATAAAAGAGCTATTCACCTAATACCTCACCAAATCAAGGGAGCACATGTAATGAATTGAAACTGTTTGCTCAAGATAGAAAAAGACCCCGCAAGGATAACTTTGATTTGGAATGATAAGGTATTGTTAAAAAGAGAAATGCTTATCGGAGCCTAGTCAAACCAATCACACCCCATGTGTCATTTGATGTGGATATACTCGTGATATGCAAAGTTGAGTTCGTGCTCAATATGGGTGCAGAAATTATGGGTCAAAGAACACCTCAAATACACACAAGCGAAACAAGTTTGTTTCAGTGCATAACGAAGAGAGATGTACGAAAGATTCACTACCAGGCAAATTTCTCAAGAGCGGTATTGTGATCCTTGACAGTTATAAATAAAGTAGCGTGGGATAAAGATACAATGCACATGGACTATGCACATGGATGCATAGTTAGTTAGGTGCCATTTGTCCTATAATGTGTACGCATCTTCCTTTTAATCTGGGAAAAATCACTATTACCATTATAGCTTTAATGTTATAAAACATTAGGCTCGGTAAAGTTGAAAATGGGAAAAAGCTTTAGGAATTAGTTATTAAAACTGTGAAGACCACCCGTGAGCAAAAGGGGATAAATATGCAAAAGAAACGGGTTAAAGGGTTCATCTTTATTTTTTGGAGGCAGACTCTAGGCTGCACATGAGGGGAATGTAGAATGTATAGGTTTGGTAGTTCTTGATGGAGATCATATTGTGAACTCTTAACTAGTTTCATTTGTTATGCAAGTATTTTGGTTTTCCAACATTATACAGGAACATGATTATTTTTGGATGAAAAAGATTCTATAAATATATTTGATGACTGTGTGCTTTTTGTTTTGTGTTGTTTTAGGACTGAATTGACATTGAATAGTGGGATCTCTTTTGGATGTTGGATGCTTTTATTGTGCATAACTTAGATAATATATCTGTTTCATAGCTCTTTTGAATGATGACCGATAGGAAAGTTGCAAATTTCCTTTGTTTACCAAACATTCATTTTACTTTTTTGTAGTTTATTTGATAGTCCCCCTATCTAAGAATAGTGAGGGAAGCCTTTGCTTTCTAGTTAAAAGAATATTTTAAATTCATTCATTGTATATTCAATTGGGGAACTATACCCTACAAAATTCAGAGGACACTTACACAATTCCATTGCAATGCGATCTAACTGTTGGTCCTATTTTGTCTTCAAGTTTGGGTGTCTTTGAATCATTTTGTAAGCATTTTATGTGAAGACAAGTCTTTTTACCAAAAATATGCTAAATAGTAGCAATTTTAAAAAATAAATAAATTGACTAAGACATAAATACTTATTTTCAATTATGAGTGACTTGTTGGAAAAAATATGAAAAGATCAGACTAAAAAGGTCAAAATCACCAACAATGGTTTTTAGAATTTTTTACAGTGATGTAGCAATAAGAAAAGTAACATATGGTGTAATACAAGTATGGTCGACTATTATTATGAATGCTATTGTAGAGATGTATGAAAAGGATATTGAAACATAAACATAGAATGTGATTAGTTCAAATAAATAGATAGCATTTAAGATTTATTTTAGAAAAATAAAATAAAATAAATTTTTCTTGAAATTTTAAGTATTATGTTATTATTGTTGTGTAGGGTTTGTGTTTATTGTGGAAAACAAAATTTAAGAGCTTTTTTTCAAAGTTTGTCTGCCTGGCTATTATGGTTGAGTGGGGTTTCCACAAGTCTCATTCTTGCTGGAGCCTCTAGTTGTGATGGATCTTCTCTCGAGGCGCAGTCACAGGAGAAGGAACCATTTTATGTTAGCGAGTGCCAAAAGTTAAATAAAGTTAATGGTTGCTTTCCATGTAGCCAGGATCAACTTGTGCTGGTTATTCCTCCAGAAGCAGTAATGGAGGATGTGGACTATTTGGCCACACATGCATTGATATGTAAGTTTCTTGGTATTCAGATTTCCCTGGCAGCTCTGGAAGCTTGGATTCGTTGTTCATGGCAGGTGGAAGGTGATATGGACATTATGTTGGCTGGGAATGGCTACTTTTTGGTGAATTTCTCTTGCATGTCAGATCGAAATTGGGTCTTTGAGGGAGGCCCATATTTTTATGATAGAGTAGGTCTTTTTGTCAAACCTTGGCATCTGGGGTTCAATTCTGTTAAGGATCTTCCTTCGAGAGTTCCTGTTTGGGTCTGATTGCCATGACTTCCTTTGGAGTTCTGGCATGAGGATATCTTGCGACAGATTGCCGCTGTGCTCAGCAAGCCGACTGCTATAGCCCACCAATCTCTGGACAAAAAGGTTATTTCCTATACCCATATTTGTGTTGAAATTGATTTAAATAATCCTTTGCTAGATTCTCTAGAAATTTGTCTTGGTTCTTCTTCTTGGATCCAAGAGCTAGACTATGAATCTATTCCCTTTCGTTGCCACCTTTGTCATGTGTATGGTCATTTATAGTGTCAATGCCCTCAAGCCTCCAAAGGCAATGGTACCCCAGTTGGGTTTTCTGGCCCAAGGATGGCTAATGATGGAAAAGGGGAATGGTCAAAATGTTAGTGGAAAAGGAAATGCTCAGTTTGATAGTGCAGGTAAAGGGAAAGCTCATATGAATACTTCAAGTCAGGGGCCAGGGCCATCCAGTTCTACTAGTCCTGATAAGGATGGTTTTATCCAGGCTCGAAATCGTGCTAAGGGGCGGGGTAAAAAATGATCTCATCTAGATCGGCAAGTGGACTTAGGGTTTAATCATTTTGAGGTTCTTGACAATATGGTTACAGAAGAAGGTATTCCTGCAGAGGCTCAGGGTGTAGCTACTGGTTTAGAGGGGAGGAATTATACTCTGAGTGGAAACCAGGATGTTGTACTTCATCATATGTCGGAGACTTCTATTGGCCTTGAGTCTGATGCCCTTGTGGTTTCTCTTGCTCCATAGGAAAGGACGATGTTCTTCTGGCAGATTTGGTTAAAGATGTGTTTGCCTCTGGTAAAGGAAAGGGATCTTCTCTTGCTTGGGCCTGATGCAAAGACCATTTAAGAAAGTTTCTTTTACTACTCCCTCAAGAGTTGGGCGAAATTAGGATAGGGAAAAAATTAAACTTATAGGAGATTTATTGGTAGAGTCTGGGGTTGTCAAGACCTTGGATGAGCATTTTCCCCACTCTACTCAATGATTATTCTCTCATGGAATGTGAGGGGGTTGAATAGCATCCCTAGACAAAAAGCTATTCACTATCTTGTGGTTAAGCATTCTTTGGATATCCTTTGTATCTAGGAGACCAAGCTTTCAGTCGACTCCATGTTTAGATGTGCTCCTAACATTTGGTTTCTAGGCCAATGTTAGTGTATTGGTGCTTTGGGAAGCTCTGGTGGTCTTGCCATCAGCTGGGATCCTAGGAAAGTTACGCCACTTTACTGGGTCTCTTGCCTCTTGACTCTTTCAATGGTTGCTTCCTCTCTAGAGACTGGCAAGATGATTCTTGTTACTAATGTGTATGCTCCTATTGATCTCCCTGGCAAGTCTAAGCTTTGGGATCATATTAAGCATGTCAGAAGTTGTCATCCTTTCTTGCCTTGGATTGTGGCTGGAGACTTCAACTCTGTTCTCAGTTTAGAGGAAAAGCGAGGTGGGCTAGCTTGCTTGGGTCCTTCTTCTCAGCTTCTTCGACATAATATTGATCTTGTACATCTCTCTGATGTCAAACCTCTCAATGGGCTCTTTACTTGGAACAATCAAAGAGTTGGAAATGATGCTATCTCAGAACGCTTGGATAGGTTCCTTGTTTCCTGCTTTTGGAATTCTGGTTCTCTTTCGCTCTCTTTTGAAATTCTTGATTGGAGAGGTTCTGACCACTAAACTATTAAGCTCATAGCTAGTTATGTTGCTGTCCCTAAGAACCCTCCCTTTAAGTTCTAGCTGATGTGGCTTTGAGACTTTTCTCTTCATGACTTAATGGCTCACTGGTGGAGACAGGGAGGCCCTGCCTATGGCACTGCTATGTTCTCCTTCTCTAAAAAACTTCAATTTGTTAAAAGGAAGTTGAAGCATTGGAATAGGAATTGTTTTGGTAATCTCCATATTATGAAGAAGAGGGATCAGGATCATCTTGATGTTATTACTAGGCAGATTCGAGATCTAGGTTTTTCAGAAGCTCTTGGCATTGTAGAATCCCGAGCTTCTGTTGATTTAGCTGAGTGGGATCTTAGAGAAGAAATCTATTGGAAACAGAAGGCTCGAGTTGATTGGCTTTAGGAAGGGGACAAGAACACTACATTTTTCCATAAATATGTGTAGGCTCGACGTAACAGGAGTTACATTTCTTCTCTTGTTACTTCTAATGGGATGCGTCTGACTTCTTCTCAAGCTATTTCCAGGGAAGCTATTCAGTTTTACTCTGCTCTTTTTTTAGATGATTTACCACCAACAGAGATTGAGGATATTACTATCTTGTCTTGTATTCCCTCTGTTGTGACCAGGGAGATGAATGATTCTCTTATGAGGCCAATTAGTATGTCGGAATCGGAGGGGGTGGTCTTCAGCTTGCGGAAGGGCAAAGCTCTGGGACCGGATGGTTTCCCTGTTGAATTCTTTCAAGAATTTTGGGATATTATCAATCATGACCTTTTGGATGTGGTTCAGGAGTCCTTTTCCAACAAAGAAATGCTTCGGGCCTTGAATGCTACTTTCTTAGTCCTTATTCTGAAGAAGGAAGAGGCTAATCAGCTGGACTTTTTTAGGCCCATTGCTCTTTGTAATGTGGTCTATAAAATCATCACTAAGCTCCTAGTAGAGAGGCTTAAATTTTTCCTTCCTATGGTTATCTCTGAGGAACAAGGGGGTTTTGTGGCAAGAAAACAAATTTTGGATGGGGTGGTTATTACTTTTGAAGCTATTCACTCTATGTCTACTTCCAGGGAACACACTATGTTTATTAAGCTTCATATGGCTAAGGCTTATAACAGAGTCAATTGGGATTTCTTGCAGAAAGTTCTTCTTGCTTTTGGCTTCAGTCAAGATTGGGTTAGATGGGTTCTTAGCTGTGTTACTACTCCTTCCTTCTCGATCCTTCTCAATGGTGAATTGACAGAGCTTTTTGGGGCTTCTAGAGGTCTTCATCAGGGAGATCCCATCTTGCCTTATTTGTTTATCATTATGGCTGAGGGACTTGGTAGACTTATCAAGTTTCATGTTTCTCAAAATTTGATTCAAAGATGGCAATGGGGAAATGGTTTGCCTTCTCTTTCTCACCTTTAGTTTGTTGAGGATATTGCCCTTGTTGGGAGAGTTCGGATTCAGGAAGCTAAAGCCTTTCGGCTCACCTTGGATACTTATTTGGCTATCTTTGGGCAAAAAATTAATGACCACAAGTCCTCTATTTTTTTCTTCAACACTCCTAAGCCGATCCAGTGGAGGATTGCTAATATCTTGAGATTTCAGATTGCGTCTCTCCCTCTGACTATCTTGGGGGTCCCTATTGTGGTGGGTAGACAGCCTAGGCTTTTTTGGCAAAGCTTTCTTGACAAACTTTGACAAAGGGTCAATAATTGGACTCACAGGTGGCTCTCTACTATTGGTAGGGTGACACTCCTTCAATTTGTAATTCAAGCTCTTCCCATATACAAAAGCATGGTTCAGGCTGCCCCGATGTATTTTCTTAAAGAATTTGATGCCCTCTCTGGCCAATTTCTTTGGAGTGACAATTTGCAACATACCAAATGGAGCCTCATCAATTGGGATATTGTTTGTCAGCCAAAAAAGGAAGGAGGCCTTGGCCTTCGGTCAGCTATCTTGTGTAGTCAAGCTCTTGCTGCCAAGCTCTATTGGTGTTGGTGTACTAGTCAGTCTCAGCTTTGGGCCCATATCTTGTCACATGAGTATTTACTTGGTGTTGAACCTTTAGAAGTTTCCAAGTTTTTTGTTGAGGGAAGAGGCTCTATGGTGTGGAATACCCTCAAGATTGGTGCTCACCTGGTGAAGTGAAATTAATTTTGGATCTGCAATAGAGGCACTGAGGCTCTATTTTGGATTGATTCTTGGAATGGGCATCCTCCTCTCCTTTCCTCTCATCCTCACTTGCACGATCTTTGTAATTCTTTCCTTTCTACTGGATGGAATAGGGTGGCTCATTATAAGGAGGCTTTTAACCTGGGCCTTGCTGTGGGTTATAGATGGAAGAATTCTTTTGATTGGCCTCTGGGTGGCTCACTGGGAGATCGGCTAGAACTATCTTAGATATTGGCTTCTAGGGAGTGCAGCTCATTGTAGGAACCTGACATTTTGGCTTGGGGAGGTGCTTCTTCTGGCAAGTATTTTGTTTCTTCTGGGTACCTTGCGCTGAAAAAGCAACTTTTTGGTGAGGTGGAGGTCTCTTGGTGGAAGCAAGTTTGGAATAGTTTTTCATGGCCTAAGCGTAACTTTTTCCTCTAGATTTTGGTTTACAATCATTGTCTCACTTGGGATAATCTCTACAAGCGCGGCTTCCAAGGGCCTTCCATCTGTGTTCTCTGCTACAATAGTGAAGAGACTGTATCTCACCTTTTTTTTCCAGTGCCCCTTTACCAAACAGATTTGGCACCTCTGGTGGAGTGTGTGGGGATGCACGTGCTGGCATGTGTCCTCTTTGCCTGAATTCTAGGACCGTTTGGGCCATTTCCCTTCCAAGACTTCTTTTCTTCAAGTTGCTTGGACTATCAGCCCTTCCCTTATTTTATAGCATGTTTGGCTTGAGAGGAATAGAAGGATCTTTCATGATTTGCAATTTGAGATCAGGCACCTGGGGGAGAGAATTATTAATTCTCTTCAGGAAACACTCCTTGCTAAATGTGACATCAGTGGGGGTTTGGATCCTATTGATGCTGGTATTTACTCTCGCCTCTCATTTCCTCTTCAGGGTTTCTCTCCCTCGATCCCGCACACCCGTGCTGGAAATAGAGCTAAGCAACACCCTCAGCGTGTTAATCGTCAGGGACATTGGTCTCCTCCTAAGGTGAGAACTCTTATAATCAACACTGATGGTTCTTCTCGGGGAAATCTTGGTCTGGCTGGTATTGGGGGAGTTGGGCGTGATAGTTCTAGTGATATCCAATTTTTGTTTTCTATATACAAGGGTCATCATGCTAATAACCTCATGGAAGCCCTGGCTATCTTGGTTGTAGTGGAACAATGTTGTCTATGTGGCTGGAAAAGAATCATCTATGAGACTGACTCATAGGTGGTTGTGAACTTATTGCATAATAGGAACCTTGTGCATGTGGATTGGCATTTGGCTCTGGTTATTCAACCGATCATTCATTTATGCAATTCTCTAGATTTTGTGTCCTTTATGCATATCCCTTGTGAGTGGAACGGTGTGGCTGATTGTCTGGCTAAATGGGCCTCTAAGCAGGGGCCAACTTGGAACATTCTTGATCCTAGGATGCTTCCCCTTGATTTATCTCAGATGCTGGATCAACTTGTGGACTAGGATAAAGCTATGTAGTTCTCTTTGTTTGTTGTGTTTTTCATCTCTCTTTGATATTCAATAAAATTTTTACCCCTCTTTTTAAAAAAAAAATTTCTTGAAGGATTAGTGTTTAAAAATGCAAATTTTAAGATAGAATATAAGTTTTTGTTGTGAAATTGATTCATTTAAATATAAAAATCCACAAAAGAAATTCACAAGTACTTTTTCTCATGACAATCATTTATTTACTTCCTTTACTTCCTCAAAAAAATTGATTTCTTTTTTAAAATTTTTTTTTGATTTCCTATTTGATACATTAGTTGAATGCATTTCTATTACTTTGAACCATGAACTATTAATACATTATATCATTCAATAATTACTATTTTAATTAATCTATATTAATCTATTATTCCTAGATCATAATAATAGAAATCCCTCAAATAAATGTACAATATAAACCACTAGAAGACAACTCTATTTAACAATAAATAAATCACGATGCATTTTCCATCACAACAAATGGTATAAAAAATAAACTCTAATGATTTCTATTTCTTAAGAATCCATGATGAGCATCTAGTGTCTATGGAATGGTCAGCAACACCCACAAAATGGATAAGCATTCGATAGTGCCACATGCTAAGAGTTATCAGTCTGTACCATATTTTTTCCATCGATTTTCCCTATTTGCAATAAATACACCTATATCCTTATTATCCATTTTCACCAATCTTTGTTATTATTTTTCTATTATTATTTTCTAGAAAAACAAATAAACCCCAACAAAATTGTTTTAGCCAATTAGAAAGTAGGTTTACTTTAGAATATGATAATTGATTATAAAAAAATGAAATAGGCTGGGGTCAAACAAAAACATTAACTTAAAGCCATTTGATAAATTATCATACAAGAATATTGTAGAGAAGAAATATTCATTTAAATATGAAGACTATAATATAAGAAGCTAGGCTGATATCAAGAAGATTGTAAACTAGCAATCACACCTTCATGTGCAATAGGTACGCAATAATTATGTGTAATACAAAAAGTTTAATATTTTTTTAATTCAATCTTGAGTCTTTTACAATTTCACAAATCCTTTTTTATCTATGATGTACATTTTTATTTGCAAATCCAAATCAATAATCAATGAATAAAATGGAATTGTAAAAGTGTTAGAACTATTGTTTCCATAAAGTTTCATACTAATTACAATAGATGGAAATCTTAAATTTGACTCTATTCTATAGAATTGCTCTGGCACTATTCAGTTTATCTCTTGGTATTTACTCATATACTATTTATGAAGCTAACGAAATCAGTTACAACAAGCAATAACAATATCATAAGTAGTTGTCTACTTTTTCTAGATAAAGTGAAGTCTTCTTAGGTTCATGTTAATTACCAAAAATAAATTTGAAAAAATATATATTTAAAATTGAAAACAATTGTAAATCGTACAATAAAAAATATCAAAGAAAGATCCTCTCTAAAATCTGAATACACATGACATAACATTTTCCCTTATAATTAAATATCATGAATATTAATCTTATCAATCAATATATTTGATTATCTTTCATATTTATTTATTATTAATAAATATACCAATAAAAATATAAGAAATATATCTATACAAATTTATCATAAAGATTAAAATTGTAACAAGACACTGTTTCAAACAATGTTGATATAAATTCAACTAAAACCAGTGATAAAAAATTGTTGAAATCCTAACTAGCCATGTTTGTTAGGTGATTGTTGTCTCTCTTTCCACCTTGAGAATATTAGGCAAAAATAAAGAGTTTCTTATTTAAGTATGACAAATCAAGTCAAATCTGACAAGTAGCCATTTTTGAGAGGGTGCTCTTTTATTAAAAAAAAAGTAATTATAATAACATCCCACTATTATCTTGTTCTTGGACTACATAAGAAGCATATGAGTTTTTTTTAATCCTTTATTTGTTCACACATACAATTCACACCCAACTAACCCTAGTTTTATTAAATGTGTGGAAATTTTAGGAAAGAAGAATGGAAGATTGTTAAGAGAAAGGTTTTTTCAGAGGGCCTCATTGGGTTTCTTCTATTAGGGTCATCTCAAATATTGAACATTATCATTAAATAAAGACAATGAAATAAAGTTATTTCTTAAGGCTGTATGCCTTTTTAGATTTGTAGAAATGTGGTTGTGTTCCATTATGACTATATCCTATTATTGGAATTTATTATTTGCACTTTTCCAATATGAATATTGCTATTATATTATATTATATAAGATCAATGAGATTAAATTTCATTTCATTTCATTTATTTGTGAAAATTGTCGAGCTAACCATGTGACCAGATTCTATAAATCCAAATTTAAGATGTTATAATTATTAGAGTATATTGTGTGACTTAGATATCTTTGTTCAAATTATTCTAGATACTATTTTGGCTAGACAATTTTATTTCTAGATTATGAATGAGAAATAAATAATATAATACAATAGCTAAACTTTGGCTAAGAAATGAAACATACAACAATTTCATTTTGGACCACTTAAACATCACACACTAAGCTTCATTCCAAGACTAAAATTTTTAAATAGTTAAAGTTGACTTATTTTTTCCAAACATAATTTTCTCCTTAGTGTGTGATGTTTAAGAGTCCATTATGTATTTCCTCTCCTAAATTTTTTAATTATTGTATGTAGTATGTACTTGAATTTTTTTCTCTTTTTTCTTGTCTTCTACTTCTCTATACTTTTCACCATTGTTTCTTAGAGAGAATCTTGGAGTAATGTCTGGCAGTGGAGGAACATGATTTCTAGTAACATATTTTTTTTCTTTCAAAATTCTTCTTTTTTGATTCTTCTACCATTGTTTCTTGGAGGGTAGTAATTGAGAGCTCTTCTTATTTCTTAGGGGGTAGGAATTGAGAACTCTTCTTGTTTTTTAGAGAGTAGTAATTGATTCAGCTTGGTCATGGATTGTGTCGACTCAACAGCCAACAACACATTCAAGAATTTAGTACAAACAACACATGTGGACAGAGTAAACAAGCATGGAATCTAAATTGGTCATAACAGGAGTAGAAGTGAGTAAATGTATCTACTCACCAACCGATAGTTGGTGTATGACATGTCAATGGTGCCATAAAGGTGACTTAATACTATTAATGATGCTATGTTTCCTCCAAAAAAAGAAGAAAATACGTGTATGTATGTGATGAATTACATGGTCATCCAAGGGCTCTTAAGAATTCTAGACCTTTGATTGAAACATTTGCAAGGCCTCTTTCATATAGAAAATACTAGCAATCACACCTTAGTGTGCAATAGGTATGCTAAAAAGTTATGGGGAAGAAAAGAGAGGGATATTTCTCTCTATCCTATTTTTATGTCTATATTTTTTCTATTTATATGTTATCTTTATTCTATAATTACACTTAATGTATATTATCAAATATACATACATACATACATACATACATACATATATATAATATTGTTACAGAATTATTAATTTAATAATAATTTTAAAATATATTGATAATTTCTAATATGCTAAATTAAATTGTCATATATAACTTATTTTGATATTTAATTTTAGTGGATGGTATAATCAAGAAACATGTCATTTTTACTAAGTGAGCTCAACCAATTAAATTATAACTCTTTCCTTCTTTACTTTCTATTTTCTATTAGCTTTAATTTTCTACATAAATATTTCCTTCTTTATTGTTTGGCTTTCTATTAACTTTCATTTTCTACATAATTCTTTCCTTCTTACTCTTTTTTGTTTTTTTTTTCTATCAACTCTTATTTATGTACATAAAATCATTGAATAACAAAAATAACAAGTTAACATATATTGTAATAAATATAATTATATATCTATACTATTTAATAAATCATAATAAATATTAGAAAATTATTTGGAGAGTAAATAGCATAAATAAATATTAAGCTCAAATTGTAAGCACTAGCCTAAACTATAAAACAAAAATGTAAAAAAGGAATAATGAACAAAGACATTAAAGTTATATTGATTCATATTTACCATTTTTTATTTTTTCATATGATTTGACCACGTTTTTAATCCATTCTTTACCAATCAACACATACTTGAATTTTGTAACAAATTTGATGTTTGTTCTAATGGGTATGTTTAACAAATGAGATACAAACATAAAACTTTGCATATATATCTCGTATCCTACATGAAAAACATGTACAATTTTATGGCCTTCAATCCAACTACAACAAAGGATCCTTTTAATTCCTCTATCTTTTGTAAATCTCCCTACCACTTGAAACTCACATGACTTGCCCATTTCTACATAGATATTAGAGAGAAGAACATTGGTTTTATACATTCAGTTTGCATTTGTTGGAAAGTTTCTAAATCTTTTTTAGCAAGTCCACTTTGTAAATTCCCTACAATTATGGTATTCCATCAAACTATAGTTCTCTAAGCATTTTTTCAAATAGGTCATTGGCCTTTTCTACACTACTCCATTTTGCATATATGCCTAACTAGGCAATTGCAACAACATATGATGAAATTTTTATCTCATTTATGTTTTGGTAAATGATATTTCCTTGTTTCAAGGATCCTAGTTTGGTTGCAAACCTACCAATTGCATTTTCTTAAATGTTTCAATAGCCTCTTGAAGAAATCCACTTTTTGTATATCTACAATTATTGCTCCATGAGACCCTATTTCTTTGGGAGATTTTTATCAAACAATTCATGTGCTTTGTCTAAATTTTCATATAAGCATACACATCAACCATGGTAGTTCAAACTTCAAGAATTGACAAAAATCCTTTGTTCATTTGTGCTTTGGTAGATATTAATGCCCTATTTATTCCAATTATGAAATTTGGCATGAAATAATCCCTCTCGATCCTTTGATTGGAGCTGGGTATTTTGGGGATGTTTTAAACTTTGGCACCTAGTTGATTAAGGCTATAAATTTGGAATTATGGTTCCTCGCCTCGTATGCCTAGATGGAGATATATCCAGCAAAAAGGGATATTCTCAAAATCAACTTTATTAGTTTTTATTTAATAAACATGAATTAACTTGGAAATACACCAGGAAAATAAAATTTGAGAACTCAGGTGTTCCTGAAGAAAGTAGAGATCATCTCTCTAACTTAGCTAGATGTTCTTGAAGAAAGTAGAGTTCACCTTATCATAGACTATTTTTTCAATAGAAAATGGAGTTCTTTAAAGAAATTCATAGTTCAAATAAAGATTTTATTAAAACCCTATTCCTTTAAAGAAATTCATCAATAATTATGGATCAATGAGTTAACTCAATAAAATACATAGTTGAATCCTAATAGCTAAATAGCACAATTAAATTTCCTACCAAAAACTTTGCTTATTATACTTTAGATAGAATAGAAATTAAAAAACAACATACAAGTAAAGTGCACGTAAGAAAACTAATAAATATTTAAAAAAAAAATTTAAAAAAAATAAAAAACCTTTTGATTATTTCCTTAATTTTTTTTTTTCAAATTAATACCCCTTTTTTCCTGGCCTATTACAAAGAGCAGCGAGGTGACATAGAATTTTATACTCAAAGAACATCAAGTGACTAGGCTTTTAAGCCTCACAAACATCAAGTGACTAGGCAGTGGACATTGTGGTCGTTAGCATTGTTTTAAAGCCCCTTCTTATAAGAATCCACTTTATTCAGCACGGAAGTCCTCCTCCGCAATTGACCCATGATCAAACCCTCCTGGCAATGGAAGAGACTGAAATCTCCATGTCCTTGTTGCCACCTTCATCAGCAATTAGAAACCAAATGTGAACTAAGAGGATGAATTAATCCAAACATTTTTTATTCGGTGGGATGTCTCGTTTGATACAACAGAGCAATAGAATGATTATGGGATTTCCAACAAATACGGAGATTTCAGAAATAAAAAATGCAATATTGTTTCTATATGTGCCTTTTGTAAGTAGACAACTATTTTAGGATCACTTAATATTGTGCTTTACAAATCAAATCTATGAGAAATTACAATAATAGTTTACATCTATATTAAATCAATGATTCAATGTACGTGGCTTGTAGGAGATGATAAGGATTTTAGAGGATTGTCTCATTTTAGTTTATTTCTTTTCACTTCAATCTTACAGTATGAATGACCAAGGTAAGGCATCTCCTTTTGTGTCATGATATGGCTCTTCATATCTTGTCTAATGTGCCACCAAAAGACCCTTATCCATAATGCATAGTTACAAATAAGAGTATGCATGAATGCATTTTAGTATGGAAGTTTAAAATTTGATTAAATTAATGGTAAATTTAAAAAATTATAAAATTGAAAATAAAACATGTATAAATTTGAGTTAAAAAATAATTTAATTTTTCTATTTATAAATAAAAAGAAGTTTAATATGTAATATGGTATATATAATTATAAATTAAGTCTATACATATTAAAAAATTTCTTCTCGAATTATTTCCTAAAATGTTATTATTGTCTTTTTTCGGTGAGAAAATAGTTTTTGAATGGTCTTTGAAATCCTTTATAACATAGACATCCAACACACAATTAGAGAACAACGAAAAAAATGTAAGAAAATATGCTATCTTCAAACAAAAGTTAATCTATCACATATCAAATGCAACCAACAACACATGCATAATTGAATTCAAGAAATTAACAAAATAAACAAGGATGAAAATTTGTGTCACCTTAGATCCTTTATAACACTCCAAACATCGAAATTTGGGTGTTGGAGGCACACGCATGCATAGGATGACCACAATTTATTTTATGGATAATCTTCCATGGAATAGAATTCTCCAAAAACTCAAATGAAGGGGGTACATGAGGTTCTCCTTTTTTTTCCAAAGATAATAAGAGTGGAGCTATTACAATTACCAAATCAATTTTTTATTTTTCACATTAATATGTAGCAAAAACAAGACATTCCCTCTCTAAAAAATGCACGAAGGTGGATAAACCATCATAAATAGAGTATCAACAACACATTAACAACATATAAACATCAAATAACATAACAATGTTTAATAGCATAAACTATAAGATACAAAATAGTTAACCCTAGAACCATAGTCAAGTTTACTAGAAAAATCAAATGAAGTCTTAGTGAAAAACCCCTCAAAAAATTAACCACTTTAATAGTATTGAACATATATAAATTAACAATGACTAGTCAACTTGATTTCATAGCCACTTGATGAAACACGTAACTCCAATCTCAAATTATAATCTTGAATAGTTCCTTATGATTCACCTCATTCTCTACTTCTCTTCCTAGGATCTTCTTCTGCATAAGGTAGAGAGAGATTGCATAGTTGTGAATACAATGTAGGATAAATTTATAGATATTGATAAGCTACTTCTTCATCTCAAGGACCTTGATTTTCAAAATTTCAGCTTTTTTATAGTGTCTTTTCTCTTTGTACAAGCACCCTCCATAATGGTCTTGTTTATTTCCTTCTTGTGTATAACATCTTGAGTGAGATCCATTAATTCATTTTTGATGCTATATAAGATGTGGGAATATTTTTCATTCATAGACTTATCTAAAATTTCTGCTATTCCAACATCAACCCCTTCTCCAATAACATCCTCATCCCTTCCATTTTCCTATTCAATTTTTCCATTCCCTTGTTTTCTGATATGTGGCAACTGATTAAGAAAGTATTATACATTATCCATGTATCATCATCAAGGTTAACATTTAATTTTTCCAACTGACTTTGCAAACCACCTAGAAAGGCTTGATAAATACGTAGTTGTAGTGTGAACGATCATTAGATTGTGTTTTTCTTTTTGTTGGATGATAAGTGAATGAATATTTCTCTAGTGGATGTAGCTCATATTGGGTGAACCATTTTAAATATTTGTGTTATTATATTTATGTATCATCTCAATATTTTATTATTTCTTATATTTATGAAAACCTTAGAAAATGGAATCAAAGTGGTGTATTTGTCAATGATTTGTTAAGAAATATTAGATTCAAGTGGGAGCAATGACATGAGAAGGAAGGTTTAATGTTGATAAGTTCAATGGTCAAAATGATTAGCTACGGAAGATGAAACTAGAAGATTACCTATATCATAAGGACATTTTCTTATCATGGGGTGGGAAAAAGAAGACTTTTATAACTACTTTAGATGAATAATTGGAGGTTTTTTATAGGAAGACACTAGGCGTAATACAATTGTAGCTGGCATTGTTGGTGACATTCATTATAGAAAAAGAAACAACGAAAATAGAGGGTCTAATAAAGAAATTAATAAAATTGTATGAGAAATCCTTAGCCTCAAATAAGGTGTTTCTTATGATATATATTTTTTAACATGAACATGCCACAACATGGGCCTATTAGTGACAATTTGAATGTGTTTAACATAGAAATTACTTAGCTAAGTTTTGTAAAAGTAAATTTTGATGATGACGTTAGGACTCTTGATTTCATGCTCATTTAATTAGAGTTGGAATATCTTGGTCATGGTTAAAAGTAACTTTGTCTGTGATTCAAACACCATAAAGTTTGATGATGTTGTTGATATTATCCTTATTGAGAAAATTTGACATGAAAGTGCATGTGAGACATTAGGTAATGCTTTGACCATTAATAATAAGGGATGAAAAAACTTAAAGAGGAAAGACCTTAGTTAATTATGGTAAATATAGGAAGGGAATATCTAAATATAGGGTAAATATTAAGTGTTGGCATTGTGGAAAGAAAAGATATCTAAAGAAAATTAGTGGTCTCAGAAGGAAAAATAAGGGGATAAACAACAATAAATTAACAATGAAGAAAATGTAACAAGTGATGTGTTACAAAAAGCTTTGGTTGTTTCTTTTGATAAAATTATTTATTCTTGGAAGTTACTTTCATGAGATTCCTTTCATGCCACACCCCATAGAAAATATTTGCTTGACTATGTTTAAGGTGATTTTGGACAGGTTTGTTTAGGTGATACGAGAACCATGTAAAATTATTGGAAAGGGAAGCATATCAATAGAATTATCAAATATAAATCAATTGTTATGAAAGAAGTCACACATCATGTTCCTAATTTGAAAATAAACTATTACAAGTGTTTTGAATAACTAGGGGGGGGGGGTGGGTGGGTGGTGAATCAGTTACTCAAGGTCCTTAAGTACCATTTGAACAATTAAACATAAACACTCACTATTCTGCTTATCCTTTTGTTGCTCGGTCTCTACTCGAATGATAAAATAACTATCTCAAACATAAAATGCTTCGTTGTATATAAAATGTAAAACATATAAAGCATTGAACAAAAGTTTGACACTAGGATTTTACATGGAAACCCAACTTGGAAAAAACCACTAGCAACATGTCACAAATTTTTCACTCTTTCAAAGTGAGCTTTGTTAGGATCCAACCTTATTAAAGGTTACAATGCAGACTATTAAATGTGACCCGGTTAGAGGATTTATTCACCCTATTAGGAGTGGCCTTGTCAAAGGAATTTGATCATTCCATTTATAATTCACCTTGTTAAAGGATTTACATAGATTGTTAAGTCCTTCAAATTACTATTAGCTCAACCTCTCTTAAAAGGATTTCAATACAAACTATTTACAATGATTATAAATAAAACAATATAATTTTGGTTTGTGTGATTACAACTCACTTTGAGAGTTTAGATCATTGTTTGGTTGATGCATTGATTCACTGATAAGATCTCCATTGTAATCTTTGTTCTTGATTTTCTCAGAAATCTTTCAAGCAATTGGTCTGCCCTTTTCAACAATAATTAAGCCTTCTTGCTCATATTTCACTCATCAATATTCAAGAAACTTCTACATTTAGGAATCTCCTTTAGCTTCACATTCAATCTCACACTTGTGCATCTCTGATCCACCTTTCTCTATATGCCTTTCTCTCATACACACCACACTCTTTGGTTTGGCTATGTACCCTTTTAAATAGGCGTTCTTTCTTTACTATTTTCCATGATTACTGTAGATCTTAGGGTTTATGATCAAGTTCAACAAAATTCATTTTATCTATCCATCTTCTTGATGTTCCTCTAGAAACTTCTCTAGAATCTATCTATTAGGTCTTTACCTAATCCCTGCCTTGAATTTAATGATCCAACTCATCAATCTTATCTTCAACATGGTTTGAATATCCTAAGAAATCAACTGAGTTGCTAGGAATCACGATTTTATCAAATTCATCTTCAATAGTGTTACTCAAAAATCACCAAGTTCTGACACTTAGTCATCGCTTAACACTCGATCACTGTAAATATTTCTGTTTTGGGATCAACTATCTTTTTCGGTTGATACTAATGCTTGGTCAATACTAGATTTGTTTAGCACTTACTGTGGCTTGGTTGACATTAACATAACTAGACATTCCTTAAAATAGGTAGCAATATCTCTTATCAATAGATTTGACATCAATGCCAAAACAAAAATTGTTCTTGTAGACACCCAAAAATTGGCAAAAATCTTAAATCATGCAATCCCAATCAATCAGGACCAAATTAAAGAGAAAATAAGAAGAAACACAACATATTTTTAAATAAAAAATTACATCAGGTCATTGATCACCTATCAAATCAACAAGACCTAAATCAACTTTAAAAGAGGAAGAAAACAATTCAAATTCACAAAATAAAATTCAAAAAGGGAGGAAGGAAAAGACAAAGTGTTGAAAATAAATCATTTATTAAATGAATAAAATCATTTTATCCTCACAAGATTGAAAATCTCCCTTTTACCATTTAAAATAATTTGAAAAATCCTCATACTATCCTCAAAACCAAGTCTATTGGACTCTTCTTCCTGGCCTCTTATGAGATATTTTGAGTTTCACTTTCACCCCTAGTCAAAAGTGAAAATCCTATTTCTTACCTCAATCCCTTTTGAAATCCTATAAATAGGAGGGAAATCTAAGAGACAAGGGACCCATGTTTTTATGCATCTACACTATAGGCATATTTAGACTCATTTTTTTAGCATTTTCATTGTAGCAATTTCATAGCATTGTTAGCATCATTTTGTGTCATTTAGTATCATTTTGTATCATTTAGCTTCATTTATTGCACATTTAGTTCATAGCATGATCATTTCAAGAGCATTTCTAGGAGTTGTATTTCACATATAATCTGCATTTTAGTCATAGACCTTGCATGTTTCATTGTAGATTTGCATTTTTAGCAATATCCCATTCTAGAATTGTCACTAAGATGTTGGTTTGAGAGCTCTTTTAGCAGTTGTAGTTAGGGAGACATGAGACTCTTGTAGAGATTACATTCTGTTGATGATATCTTGGGTCTAGTATAGTTTGTCATCAGTCCATTTCCTTTCTAAAGTAAGGTTTCATGAATATGCATTCTTACCATGTACAAAATGGCACCCACCATGGGGCTAAACTAAAAGCCTCTCTATTTTCAAGATTTTCAGTCCAATCTTTCATTTCTAGTATAGATATGTGTTTTTTTTGGCTATTCTCTTGTGCAAATTCGATCAAATACAGGTTTTGTTGCGTTCGGGAGACCTCATCTCAGCAAGAACAACATTCTAAAGTCTTTCCTGAGCATAGAAGGGCTGAATCTGAGTCTTTTGATGCTTTTGCACTTTCAAGAGATATTTTAAAGCTTATGAATCCGTTTTAATGCATTTAATCTTATTGTAGCTCTTATACAGTATTCTATAACACATTTGCATTATTCTATAATGCATCTACATATTCTTATAGCGCTTTTAAAGAGTTCTAGGATGCATTTAATCATTTCTATAGAGCATATGAAGCATCTTATAGTGCATTTGCATGATAAAATAACACATTTGCATGATGAAGTAGCACATTTGGATGATAAAATAACGCATTTGCACGGTAGAATAGTGCATTTGCATGATAAAATAATGCATTTGCATGACAAGATAGCACATTTGCACTATAAAATAGTGCATTTGCATGATAGAATAACACATTTTCATGATAAGATAGCGCATATAAGGTTTCCTATGATGCATATGAGCATTTATGTAGTGCATTTGATAAAAGTTGCAGTTCCCTAAATCTAACTCCTAGATTTGAATATCATTTGTTTACAAGGCCCTTCTACATCAACAAATAAGCTTTCAAATTGCAGATAGCATGCAATAGGAATAAATACCTTCATAAATGCGCCTAGCCTTTGCTAGCTTCGAATCAGGTAGGTGGACCTCGGCTCTTGTCAATTAAAAGTGTGGCATTTCCAATTTTTCAAACATAGCTTAATAAGAATGTTCAATCTTGCTGATCTGATAAAGAAGTAGGCCTATGCTCTCAACTCCTTTGAGTTGATCAAAATTCTTGACCTTCTATAAAGATCAGGTCATAGTTGAATGAGGAAAAGAACCCACACATGGTCTAATTAGGAGCCCCCTTGTCTTCAATAGTATAAAGGCTAGAAAATCAAATATTTGTGTTTGTCGTGTTTGGGGAGCCAAAAAAATAGGGATATGCTCTCACTCTCTCAAGTGATCGAATTCCCAGACTTGTTTGTGGCTTCCATTTCTTGTTTTTCACTAGGTAGTATAATCTAGCCATAGAAGGGCTACCGCCCGAGTTTCCTTAGCAGGGCTAGTGAGAGGGATTGTCCCCAATCTTGTATTTCTAATCGAATTCAAGCCACCTATGTTCAGTGAATAGCCTTCCTCTAGAAGTTCCACAAGTGATTGCGCCAAACCTCCCTGACATTGGTGGTAAGCTCTCTATTACAAGAGAGATAAATTCGAACACAGTTGGAACACTAAGACTTACTAGTCACCGACCTTAGATAACCTCGCTAGGAAGCCATTTTTTTTTTTTCTAGTTGCATGTGATTTTTCATTTTGTTTTGATCTCACAACTATTGTGCTTGAGTACTTTAAAACTTAATAATGAACACCAATGCAAATCATAAACCTTCTAGAAAGACAAACCTCAAACCAGTATTGAGAAACAAAGTTTAAAATGAAGACATTGCTGAACAATCCTTGAAATAGCCCATACACTGCATAAAATAGTGCTTTTGAACATTCCTATAATGCTTATGACTATTGTTATGATGCATTTACCTATGAAACAGTGTATTTGATACTTAAAACAACACATATGATTTAGAAATATGACGCATATGAAAGTTAAAATAACACATCTAAGCATTGAAATAGAGCATATGAGCAACAAAACAATGCATTTGATTACTAAAATAGTGTATCTGAACATTCCTGTGATGCATCTGAGCAAAAACATGAAATAGAGGCTATTTGCAAACATGATACTTGTAAACAAACTATAAATTTGGATACCATTTTTCGTGCTGGTATTTTACACAGTTTGAAAATTTTTGTCTGACCAAAAAAATCTTTTGAAACAAGCAAAGCTACATCATCATCAACCCAACAGTTACCATTACCTCACTTTGCACATCAAGCCAAGAACGTTTGAAAACACACATCCATACCTAACTTCGTAAAAGTGGACCTTATCCTATTAACATTGGCAAACACCTTGTCCAAATTAGCTTGTTGCCATGAACGACTCATGGTCAACAAAACTTTCACTTCTTGAAAAATGCCTAAAAACTAAAAGAATCCAACTCACCTTTCATGCCACCACACAAACAAGTGTACCAACAAAACCAAAATGGTCAGCCATATGAGTGAGTGCAAGGATAGCAAGTAGAACCATTAAATGCATAAACCCTCTAAACCTCCCAAAATCTACTATAGCAACAGATTGTGCATAGAACAAAGTTACTCCTGAGTCACCCTTATTTGATCAAAATTCAGAATCCCTAGCCACAATGGGCTCATTTCACACATGGGATGATAGAAGCATTGAATCTAAAATTGAAGATTTTCAGCAAAATCTTGAACTTGTCGACATCATGGACAAGATTCTAGAAAAACAAAAAGAATGATACATACTTGTATTAGCACAACAAGGCGCAAAATTGCCATCTGATTTTAATGTGACCAATCTAAAACATGATGAAGAAGAGTCACCTTTAGATTAGTCACACAAAAATTGCAAGACTTACAATTAGAAATGGAAAAGATGAAAAGATGAAAAATAAAACCCGCGAAGTTTAGCCTTGAAAAGGTGTGTCCCCTACCATTTGATAAAAACATTACCTTCACACCTTTTCCTCCAAATGTGCAAATACCAAAGTATGATAAATATTTTGGCACATCGGATCAACAAGATCACTTGAGGCAATTCTATACGCTGAGCATGGAGTTTGTCCATGACACAACATACCTAATGGGTCTATGTCTGAGGAGCCTCAGGGGACAAGCCATAGAGTGGTTCTCCAAACTACCCTCCAATATTAAAACCTTCGATCAATTGGCCTCCATTTTTATCACCCAATATTCTTAAAACATTAAAAGAAAGGTTACAATGATTGATCTATGTAACACAAAACAATTCCTAGGTGAATCATTCAAGACCTTCCTACAACGGTGGAGGCACATGTTTGCTAAATATCATAGAGACATATCAGATAAGGAGAAGATAGATATCTTCATCAATAGTCTCTCAAAATTGATGAATTATTGGCTCCAACAACAAGGGCCTAAAGATTTTAAAACCACCTTAGAAAATGCGGCTAAAGTGGAAGAAACCTTGGTAAACAATGACTTAATTAAATTATCTAAAGATGGTAAAGGTTTCTCCAACAATTCCACACGGATGCACAATTCCTCTGATTGGTCCACTGACAAACAAAAATCGTGGTGGAGAAACAATAATAAGAACATCACAAATGATAGGGTAGTTGAAGCCAATCATGTCAAAACTCAAACTCAACCCCCTTTAAATCAACCAGGTCCTAGTATTACACCTCAACAAAATAATGCTTGCCTATTTTACCAACATAACACAAGGAATCCCTCTACATCTAACCAATAAGTTGCTTAAAATCAAGCTCCTCCACCATGAAGATATCAGTCTTCCAATATACCTAAGGAGTATACACCCATAGGGGTGTCCTATGAGAGTGCTTTACTGATACTCTTGGCCAATGACCTCATTGTGTTACCCAAGGCTAAACCATATGAACCCCAAGTCAAGCCAAAATGGTGTAACAAGAAATACACTTGTGCCTATCATCGCAACTAGGGGCACCTAACAAACAATTGCCTCACCCTTAAGGGGGTCATCTAAAAATTAATAAATGATGGAACCATTGAAGTAAACAATCTTAGTAATAATGAAGATCATACAACCTTTAAGAACCCCTTCATGAGTCATGAAAAGGGGGAGTCTTCCAAGACCAATCAAAATACACTTTCACAAACCAAGGTTAATTATGTTCACCACTATGGTAATACCATTGGCATGATTTCTAGATTCTATGACACTATAAATGTCATCATAATTAAAGATTAAAAAAAAAAAGTCCTCAAATGCCATCACCTGAGGTCAAACCTCCAAAATTATCCTACCAGGACCAATGAAAAATCTTGACCAAGTAGTTCCAAATTCCTCCATGCCCAAGTATAACTTGGTTAACCTATTACTCAAGACTCTAGCCCACATCTCTATTTTTAAACTATTGCAAATCTCCCCAGAGCATAAAGAGATACTCACCAAAGCCTTAGTGCCAAATGACCTAGATGTGAGTAGATTCCAGAACATGGTCAGCAATTTAGTTGCTCCCCATTGCAAGTCTTTCTCAACTCAAGATGACATGTCTATCATACAGCCACAAAATTCTCCTTTGCACATAGAAGTATTCATCCATAAGAACCAAATTAAGAGGGCATTGGTTGATGGTGGGGCTAGTCTAAATATCTACACACTTAGTTTATTGAAAGCCCTTAGGTATGTAGAGGATGTTGTTGAGCCAAGAAAAAAGATTACCGTCAAGGCCTATGACGATGAAGAAAGGTCCTCTAAAGGTATCGTCATATTACCAATCAGAGTAGGGCTGGTCATGAAAGAAACTGTCTATCAGGTCATAGACTTGCAATTAACCTATAACATCCTACTGGGAAGACCATGGATACATGACATGAAAGTTGTTCCCTCCACCTACCACTAGTGCCTTAAATTTCCATACATGGGTCAAGAGATAGCCATACATGGAGATCAACACTTTTCTTAGTATTGTAACTCACTTGTCCCTCATAACAAAGAAGAAACTGATGCACCGATAGATGCCAGTAGTCAGTCCACAATTACGGGCACTTCACACTCAACTAACCAAATGAGCAACCACTTATTAACATCAACTAAGGGTAAAGAGAAAGTGGCTTGTTTGGGTCCTTCCACTCCTTCACTGCCATCATCATCAAAAGATCCTAAACAACTACACTATGAAGAAATGGATAAACTGATGAAGGAATTTGAGAGAAAATGTAAGTTGCACCGTAAAGGGGTAGGTGAGTACTTAATCTCCCTATTTGATCCCCCACTTTCTATGAGGTCTCATGGAAAACTGACTTACACCAAACCATATCATGCACATTTTGTCAAAGTAAGTGGCAGACCTCCAAACCTAGTGGAAGACATCAGTCAACAGAACATTGACATCTCCTCCCACCTACACGGGAAAGGATTTGATCTAATGAAAAAGATAGGATACATAAGGGATGGTCCCTTAGGGAAAGGGAAAGGAATCATCGAGCCTTTGATGGCATAGTTCAGGTCCAATAAATCTAAAATAGGGGTAGGTTATGATGGACAAGACAAGGCGCAAACCTCTTCTATCTTGATGTGGATACCCAAACCAAAGGACAATTATACCCTGGTAACAAATGATGACATAAATAAGAATTTGGCCCTCTCAAGTTCACATTCTGTAGAAGAACCACCCATAAATACCTCGAATAATGAAGATGGTGACGATTCCACTAAGTGGGAATTTGAGTCACTATCTAAGGAATCTCTCCATGAAAAAGAATGTGATGTTTTCCACATACCCACCCCTAATAGTTTGGCTATGCAAAGAACAACTCATAGTTCAAGATCCACTTGAACAAGAAACAAAATACATTAGTGTGGCTTAGAAAATGATGAATACATTGAAGGGTTTCACTTTCAAACTTTATTCCCTGACTTCTTTCTAGTAGAAGTCAAAGATGATTACTACAAGCCTCTCACAAGCTGTACTTTCCCCAACACTCTAGAAGAAGTCCATGTCATAGATCTAATGGATACATCGTATGAGCCATCTATTGAAGTTATGTCTTTAAACCCCATCGAACCCTTCCCATACTACAAATTGCTTTCCCTATTCCATCCTGAGCTAATTAACTAGGATACAACCAAACCTCATCACCTCCCTCATTTTGACACCGACCATGAAGTTTTCATCTACCTTAACATAGTTGAACCATCTCGTCAATGAAGAATGGAAGAAGAGAATATAATCAGCTGAGGTATCAATCACCTTAGTCACACTAGAGCAAGGAAAGCATCCCACAACCTTATTGACCACCACCAAGTTGTGGCTAATGTTGATAAAAAAATGGAAACAAATAAAAGTGATGTATCCCTAGATGAAAACCCAAGTGTGACACCCGCAGATGGGGTAATTGATACCTTACTTGAACATTCCAAGGAGTAATCTTCTATTTTGATTGAGCCTATGGAATTGGTCAACATCAGCATAGAACAAGAACCAAAGGTCATTTATTTGGCACAATCCTTGAGTCTAGAAGAAAGGAAGGCACTCATTGAATTCTTTGAAGAAAGACAAATAAACTTCCCATGGTCCTATGCGGACATGCCCTAATCCTCCACCATCTTAAAAAATTTTACTTGTGCATGGGGCACATTTTGTTGGAATGTAATGCCTTTTGGGTTAAAGAACACTGGGGCCACCTATCAATGGGCCATGACCACTATCTTTTATGATATGATGCATATCTTCATGGAAGATTATGTGGATGACATTCTTGCTAAATCCCATAGTAGGGAAGAGCATCTTCCCATATTGGCCAAAATATTCATGCACCTAGAAGCATTTAAGGTCAGGCTCAATCCCAAGAAATGCACTTTTGGTGTCAAATCAGGCAAGCTTTTAGGATATATTATCTCAACTAAAGGGATAGAAGTTGACCTTGAGAAGGTACAAGCCATAGTTAGTATGCAACCTCCAAAGAACTTGAATCAACTACGATCCCTTCAAGGTAGGCTTCAACTAGTTTGCCATTTCATTTCTTAGTTGTGGAGAAGTGTATACCCTTCACAAACTTGCTACATAAAGACATAAATTTTAAATGGGATGACCAATGTTAGAAGGCCTTTGAAACACTTAAAACCTATTTGATGAATCTACCTGTATGGGTACCTCCAGTATCACACAAACCATTACTATTGCATATCTTTGTAATGGATAAGTCAATTGGGGCCCTCCTGGTGCAAGAAAATGACCAAGGAAAAGACAAGCCATCTACTACATCAATTGTACCTTAGTCAACTATGAGCTTAATTATTCCTTCATTGAAAAGGCTTGCCTGGCCATAGTTTTTGCTTCCCAAAAACTATGTCATTATCTCTTGATGCACAAATTCAAGCTCATCTCCAAGATTGATCCTCTCAAATACCTTCTCAACAAGACAACATTAAAGGGTAGACTGGCTAAATGGGTAATGATCCTAAGCAAGTTTGACATTGAGTATGTGGATAGGAAGGCAATAAAAGGATAGGCCATTGCCAATCAATTGGCAGATGCGCCTATAGAAAGTTCCAATCCTATCTTAGTTGACTTCCCTTATATGCACATCCTTCAAGCAAAGCCAGTAACATGGAAATTTTATTTTGATGGTTCCTACACACACCATGGATCGAGCACCGATATTTTGTTCATTACACCACGTGGTGTTACCATCCCCAAATTTTACAAACTACTCTTCCTTTGCACCAACAACATGGCCGAATATGAAGCTTTGGTCTTCGGTCTCAAGCTAGCTTTGGAATGGAAATTGATGGCCCTAGAAGTTTATGAAGACTCCCAATTAGTCATCAATCAAGTTAGAGATACTTATCAGACAAAAGATGAAAAATTATTTCCTTATAAACATATAGTCGATGCACTTAAGGCATGTTTTGTTCACATTACTTTCGAACAAATTCCCAAAGAAAGAAACAAAGTAGCAGATGCTATGGCCACCTTGGCCTACTTACTTCAGCTCCCAGAACAATAGGAGCGATATGTGTTCCTAGTGGAAGAGGCGGTTCAACCCACATTTACTCAACCCAATTCCCTTATCATTTTCCATCTAAACACCCCTAATTCCCTTTGGTAGGATCCCATTATCACTTACCTCTATGATAAAACCATCCCATCTAACCTCTAACATAACCAAAAATAAAATTTCAATTTCCAAGCCTCCTGTTACGCATTGGTGGCTGATACGCTGTATAGGAAAGGTCTTGACGGTACTTTATTTAGGTGTCTCAAAAAGGATGACTCTAGACTTGCTCTGCAAGAAGTCCATGTAGGGATTTGCAGGTCACACTCTAGTGGGTTCACATTAGCCAAGAAGATTCTTAGAATGGGCTATTTTTGGCCAACCATGGAAAATGATTCTATTGATTTTGTCAAAACCTGTAAAAAAAGCCAAATCCATGGTAACCTAATTCATGCACCAACCCAAGAGCTAAATTATTTGGCCACGCCATGGCCTTTTTATCAGGTGGGTTTTGATTTGATTAGAGCCATCCTTCTACCCTCCTCTAGTGGGCATAAGTGGATTATCACCACCATCGAATACTTCACCAAGTGGGTCAAAGCGATGCCACTTGCTGACTCTATGGGAAAGTAGATCTCCTCTTTTATTCTCAACCATATTATTTTTTAGTTTGGTGTACATCATGCAATTCTCATAGATAATGCCTTGTATTTTAAAAACCAAATAATTGATGAATTATGTGAAAAATTTCATATTATATACCATTCTTCATCAGTTTACTATCCCCAAGGCAATGGCCAAGCAGAAGCTACCAACAAAACTATCATCAACATCCTCAAGAGAACAGTCAATGATATTGGTAGGGATTGGAATTTATAGTTAAACCCCACCCTTTGGGCCTACAAGACAAGTGTTAGGATGCCTACTGGCATGACACCCTTCTCTTTGGTTTATGGTTGTGAAGCTATTCTCCCTTTAAAGGTTGAGATCCCATCCTTGAGAGTTACTCTTCAAGACATCCTATCACATGAGGATTACAGAGTGGCCTATCTAGAACAACTAGAGTTGTTAGAGGAACATCAACATATAGCCCATGAACATCTCAAAGTGTATCAGAATAGATTATCAAGGCATTATAACAAAAAGGTCAAACCTCGGGTCTTTCAAATTGGTGACCTAGTGCTCAGAGAAAACTCCAAGAACCAAGTAGCAAGGGAAAAGAAAGGGAAATGGGAGGCCAATTGGATTGGTCCTTACCTTATCACAAAATCCTTTGGGACTGGTACTTACTGACTTTCAGATTATGATGGTACAGAATTAGCAGAACCTATCAACAACATCCATCTCAAACGGTTTTATGTCTAAAAGCTTTGAGAAAAATATCAAGAATACAAAAAACATCAAAAAAATAAAAAAATACCAAAAAGATTTAAAATAAAACGTCAACAACACCAAAAAATAAAAAATAAAAAATTAATTTGGTTAGAACACCACTTTTGGTTTGGAACAGGGTGAGAGATAGTGCTTTTGGACTTCCCTACCCAACACAAGGCCTTCAATGTTGAAAAGGGGCTACAGTTGAATGGTTGATTTTCTGTCTCTGAGACAAATTTTGGTTCTTTGTGGCTTTCCATTGCAATTAATAAAAGAAAGGACTACGAGAAAGGTCTAGCATTTACAATTGAACTATTTGGAGGTATTTGGTAGAAAATTATTTGTTTATTTGGGGTTGAGAAGCTTATAACCTGGACTAGAGTAATCTGCCAAGTTGGTATTCAATCTAGAATTCATTTCACACATATCCAATTGAAAAACACTCATGGGTTGTAGTTCTGAGGTCTTTTGGCATCAAATGTGGTTCATCGCAGAAAAAATAACCAGTATAGGCATCAACAATAAAGCAAGGGAAACAAAGCTCATAATGGATATAATAATAACAATAACAAAAGCAAATCAAAGCCCTTTTCCTTGAGTGAATGTACGTAGCAGTGGAAAGTATGACAACAACAATGGGGAGCACCACAAATTCAGCAACATAGAGAGTCTGATTATGTATTGAGATACCATAGACATGAATTGCAGGAAAGTCAATGCACATCTCTGCCATCCACCTTGCCCAATGATCTTCAATATTTATTTTAGCCCTCAGTCAACCCATTTGGTGTCATAAACTCCTTCATTTCCTTTTTAGGTACCTCACATGGTCCTAGTTACCCCCTGTATTCCACCAAATCTCGCTCACATCCTCCGTTTCACCCCCACAAATCCAAAACTCATTCCAAATTACCAAAAAAATTCAAATATCATCCAAAAATGTCAAAAAATTCAAAAATTGTCCAAAAGTGTTAAAAATAATAATTCAAATATCATCCAAAAATGTCAAAAAAATTCAAAAATTGTCCAAAAATGTAAAAAAAAATTCAAATATAATCCAAAAATGTCAAAAAATTCTAAAATTGTCCAAAAATGTTAAAAAATATATTCAAATATCATCCAAAAATGTCAAAAAGATTAAAAAATTATGCAAAAATGTCAAAAAATTTCAAAAATTGTCCAAAAATGTGAAAAAATCCAAAAATGTCAATTTTTTTTTTCAAAAAAAGTCTAAAAATAGCAAAAAAAAATCACAACTAGCCCAAAGCATTCAAAATGGGGGCAATTCCTATAAACAACACCCCAAAGTTCTTGTCAATTCCTCAATAAGGCTATACAACAAGACATCAACTCCCAACATGCCTCGTTTCTATTAAGAAGAAGAGTGGTAATGTCCTGAAGCATTTCCTAGGACTTTGGAAAATCTGGCACAACACGGATAGCGCAACAGGTGCCCCTGTTTTCCTCCACTTGACAAGAGCAACAATTCCTCACAAATAATTAGTCTTATTTAAGTTGCAGTGGCCACGATTAGTCTAGCCTCCTTTAACAAATATGTCAATGCTATCTTGAAAGCCCAGATATCCGTTAGACTCTTTTATCTTCACTCAACCGAAGGCACAAAATAAGAAGGTGTAAGCATGTGGGCTTGGCTTACCCCTCTAGCACCTTTTTCAAGGCCCATGCATCCTTTTTGGATCATTCAATGCCTTTTAAGCCCCTCTAGCGCTTTTTTCAAGGCCTACGCATCCTTTTTGAACCCCTCCAATACCTTTTTAGGCCCAAAGCACCTTTTTTAGGCTTCTCTAGCACCTTTTTCAAGGTCCAAACATCCTTTTTGGACCCCTCCAACGCCTTTTCAGGCCCAAAGCACCTTTTTTAGGCCACTTAGATGCCCTGTTTGGCCCAAACGCCTTTTTATAGGCCCTATTTTGCCATTTTTCAGGACCCTAGATGTCTTTTGGGCCCCCAACATGCCTTTCTCAAGTTAAAAATGTCTTTTCAAAGCCTTATTTTGCATACTTGAGATCCAAGTGTCCTCTTTTGGGCCCCAAACACCTTTTCATAGGCCTTGAGAATGCCCATCTCATCACACACCTAGAGAAACATCCTCTTGTTGGCATTATTATTGTTTGTACTGGTTCTTCATATACACATAGACATTCTTTCTAATCTATCACGGTTATCCTCACTCTACGAATGGTATTGTTCCCATTTTTATGAGAGCTAAACCGTTCCAATATTTATTGCAAAAAAAATACACAAAAACATCCAAATATTTGTTAAACATCCCAAAAACATTTAAATATTCAGAAAAATTACAAAAACACCCAAATATATTTCAAAAATACCAAAAATACACATGACAATGCATTACAATCAACATCAGTTGCCGCAACAACAAACACCAACTTTTTATTCACCTACAATAGCATTAACTGCATTACATTGCAACAATGTCTAGGGGATTATTTATTCTGGCCTCTTGTGGGAGGTGGCATAACTGGGCGTCTAATTAACGGTGTCTCTTCTAGCCTAGCTCCAGATGAAGAAGCTCCTAGTGTCAACCCCCTACATGTCCATACCACTTCCATAGGAATTGGAAACCTTCCACTGCATAATTGTGCATTTAACAGATTTGTAAATTCTTTATCTATAAACTGCATCTCTCATCGATCCTCATGTGGAAAGGCCTGATAATAACGTCCCATCCAATAAGTGGCTTCTCGGTGTACCTTGGTTGTCTAGTGCATTTCCATGAGCACATTCTCCACCAACTTGCTTACCCCTGTGTCGTGATCGTTCATTGGGTTGCATCTCGCTCTTGTTGCATTTGATCGGTCATCATTCACCAACGCTCCATGTCTACTTTTGCCTCACCCAAATGCTACTGCAGTTGCCTCACCTTCCCCTCACTTAATGCTAACCACTCTTGCAACTTCAATGCTAAGGAGTTTTCCTTCGCAATCGCCTTCTAAAATGACTTAGACTGTGAGTAAAATAACACTAGCTCATTCTGTGTTCTCTCAAAATCTACATATGCCATCTTCATTAATTCTTGCAACTTTTGGGACTTTGATCATTCAACCCACATTCCTGCATCGCTTCCCTCTGCTTGTGCATGTTCCACATGCAACTCCATTTCTAGCGATTGCACTCATGCCCACTCTATGTCTATCATCACTTGTAGTCACTTTGCCTTTGTTTGTGCTCCATCCTCCTAAGCCTTCTGCATTAATCCTAGCAATAATGAAACCTCTTATTGTGCATTCTCCACTCGCACTCTCTCCATCACCAATAATTTTTGTAATCCTTCCATGTTTCGCGATGCTTGATCACTATCTCCCACCTCTAGCTATGGCTCCCCCACATTTACAATGCTCACTCTGCCTTCTGTTGAACCTCATCTCGGCGTCCCGATGCTAATCCACTATCCCATTCCACTCAGTACTTCACCACCACTAACACCCCCCACATCCTTCATATTTTCTCCCATAGATTTTTCAAGAGACTTTATTTCCCCCACTTCCTCCTCTGCTCCCAACATACTCTTTGTCTTCTCAAATGGACTATCCTCCACATGAATCATTGGCCCATCATCTATTGCCTCCTACAATGGCTATGGCATTACAGTTTTGAATAACATTATTAAAGCTAACAAGGACATGTCTTCTACCTCCATTCCCACCTCTTCAAGTTGCGTTGGCCCTTGTCTTGGCTGGCTTGTCTCACTCAGACCTGAAAGTAACACTTGAAGTTTTGGTTGATCCACCCACTCCTTGGAAGTTTGCCTAGTGCATTTCGCTCTCTGGCCTTGCCTCCTCCACCTTCCCTGGCTAGCATCAACCTCTTGGTGAGACTAATTTGGTGAGCCCAACATACTTTCACTTGCACAATTCCCACAACTTCTCACTATCTCCAATAATCATGTTCTACTCCTCACTTCACCTTGATTCATTTCCATACTATTCACCTCCTTATAGCTATCATTTACCTATGCCTCATTCTATACTAGTCTTCCATGTCTCAACTCTCTGCATCCTACTACACTAGTACCTGATACACTTGACCCTTAGCTTTCATATTCAGCCACCTAAATCTTCACCAATGCACACTGACCACCAGATTCTATTGCTAAATCATCGATGACACATCCCATGCCTTCCCATCTGTCTAGTACAAGTTACTCCCTTGTAGAGCTCAAAAAAATAAAATAACTCGATACTGTTAGACAATTTCATCACATTTTCATATCATTTCATTTCTATACCCATTTCATTTCATTTCCTTACATGTTATCACATCTCATTCCATTTCATTATCCATTTTGTTGCATTACATTACATATCATGTTATCACATCTCCTTTCATTACATCATAAGTAACCTACCATCTATTATAAATCATGATCCATCTATGTTAATCATTCACACATATATATACACATCCGCATCCACTGCCACCATACTCATCAAATTAGATCATCACATGCATACAAAAAGTCCATGATATAACAAGTGCCCCAGTCCGAACATCAACAAGATTGAATCATCAACATCAATAGGTCATCAACATCAAAGGGTCCTCATCATTGATGGCCTACATGATAAGTCCATAAAATGAACACAAAAGCTCCACAAATCAACCCTCTGTCACACTACATACATCATCTATCTATGTTTGATCTAAAATACCCTACTCAATGGGGGCACTCATCCAATCTTGAACAATTAAAAACCGAACAACAACATCAATTATTCATCATAAGTGATCATCCTACATCAATCAAGTCTCAACATTTAGCTAATGGTTCTATCTTGAACCGGTTATTTGTGCTACTCTGTATCCTGAGATGGGCATGTTCATTTTCCCTACTGTGTATCCATAGGGGGGCACTTTTTTAATCTATCAACATTACCTGATTGCTTCTACACATCACTTTGTGTGTACACATTCCTTATGAACAGTTCTTAGTACACATTTTTAGAAATAAAATTGGAACTTCCCTTTTTCGCACATCCTCTTTTCCAATTTCATTTCTGAGGGGGTAGTATACTGAGGCATAAAAAATTTCAAAATATAAAAAATGTCCTACCACAACCAAATTTTAAACACCAAATCAAATTGGGGCATTAATTTTTTTTTGAAAAGTCAAAACATCCTACCCCAGCCAAAATTTTCAAGCATCAAAACTAGGATATCCAAACAAAACTATTGCAATCACCAAATCAAAATTACAATCAAAACATCAAAATAATACCACAATCAAATCATCAAATTTTCAATGATCAAACAACAAGCCATTGACAGACAGAGACCACGAAAATGATGAAATGATAGAATATCATCGAACAGACAATCAAGATAGTCTTTGAACTAATATGCTTCACATATTAGCTCAAAGAGGGGCATTTGTAGACACCCAAAAATTGGCAAAAATCTTAAATCATGCAATCCAGATCAATCAGGACCAACTTAAAGAGAAAATCAGAAGAAACACAACAAACTTTTAAATCAAAAATCACATCTGGTCATTAATCACCTATCAAATCAACAAGACCTAAATCAACTTTAAAAGAGGAAGAAAAAAATTCAAATTCAGAAAATAAAATTTAAAAAGGGAGGAAGGAAAAGACAAAGTGTTGAAAATAAATCATTTATTAAATCAATAAAATCATTTATCCTCACAAGATTGAAAATCTCCCTTTTACCATTTAAAAGAATTTGAAAAATCCTCATATTATCCTCAAAACCAAGACTGTTGGACTTTTCGTCCTAGCCTCTTATGAGATATTTTGAGTTTCACTTTCACCCCTTGTCAAAAGTGAAAATCTTGGTTCTTACCCCAACCCCTTCTAAAATCCTATAAATAGGAGGGAAATCTAAGAGACAAGGGACCCAAGTTTTTATGCATCTACACTATAGGCATATTTAGACTCATTGTTTTAGCATTTTCATTGTAGCAATTTCATAGCATTGTTATCATCATTTTGTGTCATTTAGCATCATTTTGTATCATTTAGCTTCATTTATTTCATATTTAGTTCATATCATGATCATTTCAAGAGCATTTCTAGGAGTTGTATTTCACATATAATCCGCATTTTAGTCATAGACCTTGCATGTTTCATTGTAGATTTGCATTTTTAGTAATATCCCATTCTAGAACTATCACCAAGATGCTGGTTTGAGAGCTATTTTAGTGGTTTTAGGTAGGGATACACGAGACTCTTGTAGAAATTATATTCTACTGATGATATCTTGGGTCTAGTATAGTTTTTCATCAATCCATTTGCTTTCTACAGTAAGGATTCATGAATACACATTCTTACCATGTATAGTTCCAATTGTAAGTTTCTAACAATCTCCCTCATTGCCATTGATTGAAACATCTCTACATCTCAATATTATCAATATCTCAATGTATCAAATGTATCTCACTTTTTTACCATACAATCAAAAAATATTTTCTCCCTCTAAGATAATAGTCTCTCCTTTGTCTATCTCTCGTTCATTTGGTTAAGTCTCCATCTCTAGTATATTGCTTCTATTGTATATTCTTTAGCTATCTCTCCCTCTTTGACAAAATTCCAAAGACACTTAGCTTTCTTAGCTTCAATCTCTTCATAAATATGAATTATGTTAATTTTTCATGTCTAGCTGATTTCTATCATCTGCCTATGACTGATCTATTATTTTGTACTTGACTATCTACCTTAGGCATTTTCCAAAGTAGAGTTGTATTTGATCAATGTGTAACATATTTTGATTAACACATTTGATTCAATGTACCTTGCCTCCTTTAGTATCTTTACTTAGGGGAATCACCCCTAATTTACCTCTAATTTATTCATGATCATCTTGAGGTAAGGCTTTTGTGAATATGTCAGCAATTTTTTCTTTGGTGTGCACATATTCTAGCTTCACTTCTTTGTCTTGAACTAGCTCCCTCAAGTAGTGATACTTGATAGCAATGTGCTTTGTCTTAGTACGCATCAATGGGTTCTTTGAAATGTTAATAGAACTTGTGTTATCACAATAGATAACTATTGGATCTATAATTTCTTCTTTCATACCTTTCAGTAATTGTTTTATCCACATAATGTTTGAATAGTTCACTACAGTTGCCACATAGCTATTGATTGGAAAATATAATTCCATTTCTTACTTGTCCATGACACCAATCTCTTTCCTAGAAAGAATGAAACTCCACTATGTTGGAATTCTTTAGAATAACTGAGGGGAGGGGTGAATTAGTTATCCAAGGTACAGATGTATAAATAATACTTTTCACAGCTCAGTAAACCCATATTCATGCATGCATGCATTAGATCATACAATCACTTAAACATTGTAGGTTATTATCAAATCAAATTTGTAGAAATATAAAGATGAAACATAATAAATTAATAACACATTTGACACAGTGATTTTATGTGGAAACCCAATTTGGGAAAAACCAATAGTAACATGCTACTCATTCTCACTCTTCTAAAGTGATGCCCTGTGAAAGGCCAACCCTATTAAAGGTTACAATGCACACTGTTAAATGTGACTTAGAAGATTTCAATCACCCTATTAGGAGTGAGCCTTGTTAGAGGACTTTAGATCATTTACTTGAAGGATTTACAAATGATTGTTAGGTCAACCTTAATCCAAAAGATTTACCCTAAACTAGTACAATGATTAGAAAGTAACAATAAGGCTTGATCTGATAAGAAATTACAACTCACTTGAAGATTATAGATCTTTTTTTTAGTCCTCCATTCTACTTGGCTTTCACACACTTTAGCTCTATTAACTTTTTCACTCTTCAATCATTCATACTCTTAAGCCTTCCTTCTTTACTTGCCAATAGAAGCCTCTTCTGTTTGGTCTCTAAATGATACAATACTTTAGACCTCTTGTCTAACTTACATTCTTGAACATTAACCAACCTTGATTCTAACCAACCATCTCTATAAATAGAAAATTAAGGATTAGGTAGGATTCAATGAATCTACCCATCTTTTCATTTTAGTCCCTTCTAGAAACTTCTTGTTCAATCCTCTTTGAATTTGCATCAAAATGGTTTACCATGAATTCTGTCCCACCAACTCATCATAGTTATCTTCCACACACTTCAAAAAATTCATGAAAATAAAATAGTCAACTCAGATTCATCAAATATATGATTTAGCATGAATATTGGCACTTGACATCAATATGTTTTCACTCAGCTTCCATACTATTCTTCCACTCATCATCCACTAGATAACTCGAAAAAAAATAAAGCTTATTGGTGCTCGACATCAACTAAACTTTACTCAGCTTATGTTGTATGACTCAACATACACTAAACTTTCACTTTGCTTAGCTCCAACTGATTTACTACTTGGCTTGCACTATCTTTAATTGGCACCTACTATCCACTAGGTCAACCTTGGAAGACTTAATCAATGTATCCATCCTTTGCAACAAACAAGTAGATAATCAATGTGATATATCATCATTGTCTTAACTGATCTTTGTACTTCTTTTTCATACCATAATTCAACCTTTCCTCTAGGTATTTTTTTAATCTCATTTAATCAAATCATCTTCATCAATCAAAAAAATGATAGTACTCGAATCAACTAAGAAATTGTCTGATTAGCAAGTAGCAGGTTTGACATCAGTGAAAAAATAATGACTAAAACATGTTCTTGTACTTGTATCAATCTATTTTCAATACACTAATGCTTTTTCTGTCATCAATATTTCCTACCCAATTTGAGTTGGTGAATATGTTCAGTTTAAATCTATCACTTCTTTTGTAATATAATCCATACTCTTCTTTAAATTTTAGATATCTCTTCATCCTTTTCACTGCCATCATGTGAATCTCCTTTGGATTTTCTTAAAAATATAGAAACTATTGCAGTTGCTAATGCAATATTAGTTCCATTATGAACAATATATTGCAATTTTCCAATCATGGATATGTACATAGGGTCTAGTTTACGTCAACAAATTCATCATTCTTAGATAGCTTATGTCCTATTGATATAGGTGTACTCACTGGTCTTGAATCTTCCATACAAAAGCATTTAGTGTCTCCTTGATGTATTTGAATTGTGTAATGAAAATACCAAACTTCATTTGACATACTTGTAATTCAACAAAGAATTTGATTTCACCAAACACATACATTTCAAATTCCTTCTTCATTTCATCAACAAATGATTTGCATAATGTTTCTCTTCCTCCAAATATAATGTCATCAACAAATATTTCAAATAGTAGTACTTCATTGTTCTTACCATTCTTGAAATATAGATTACTATTATCATTTGTCCTTTCAAAACCAATCTTCACCAAATAATTATGCAATCTTTCATACCATGCTCTTGGGGCTTGTTTCAATCCATAAAGGGCTTTGTTTAGTTTACATACCATGTCCTTCTTATTTCAATCTATAAATCCTTCAGGTTGATCAATGTACACTTCTTCCTCAAGTATACCATTCAAAAATGCATATTTGGCATCCATTTGAGATACCTTGAAATTCTTGTAGGCTGAATATCCAAGCAGAGTTCTAACTCCTTCAAGTCTTGCCACAGGAGAAAAAGTTTCTCCATAAGAAACTCCTTCTTCTTGAGAATAACCTTTGCATACCTATCTTTCATTATTTCTTGTTACTTGACCATTCTCATTGATTTTGTTCCTAAAACCCACTTTATCCCAATGAATTTTTTTCTTTAGGTTTGGCACTAAATTCCAAGTATTGTTCTTAATAAGTTTAATTTCCTCGTTCATTGCCTAAATCCAATCTTCATTGTCTAGAACATCTTTCATTGTTTTGGGCTAAAATTCACAAAGTAAGCACGTGTCATCTTCGATTCTTTTTTTTGTCATAACACTTGATTCAACATCACCAATGATTTTTTAATGTTGTGATGTCTTCTCACATATTTATCTAGCACATGTAGTTTTCTTCTTTGTTCTTCTATAGGTTCATTTGAAAATTAATCTCAAGCTCTTTTTCTTTTTCTTGTTTAGGTTATGGTCTATCTTCTACATGCTCAACATTTTCTATTTGATGGTCGATATTTCTTTTTTGTGACTCGACATCTTTAGTTTGTCACTCGACACCTACTCTCTATTACTCAAAAAATTGTTGCACTACAACATTTTCTATCTGTTGAGAGAATACAACTTGATTTTCTTGTTCATTAGGAGTTCTTCGAGCATCATCATCCATGAAGATGAATGTACTTTAGTCTTTAGGTTCTTCTTTGCATGTAGTGTCACTTCTTTCTACAAAATTATCAATTTTCACATTTGCATTTTCCACAACTTTGTTAATGTTAGAGTTCAAACACTTGTAAGCTTTTCTCTTAGTGGAATATCCTAAGAATATACCTTCTTCACTCTTATCATCAAGTTTCCATTGCTATTATCTTTAAGTATATAACATATACTTCCAAATATTTTGAAATACTTCACATTAGGAGAATATCTATACCATATTTCAAAAGGTGTAGCATCTGTACCTTTCTTGACTTGTACTCTATTAAGGGTATAGATAATAGTACTATAGCTTCTCTCTAGTATTTTTTTGATACACTCTTTTGCATCATCAATGTCCTTGCACCATCCATTATTGATCTATTTCTCCTTTCAGCTATCCCATTTTAAGGAGGGGTCCTTGGTGTTGACATCTGTCTTTTCATTCCTCTGTCATTGTAGAATGTATTGAACTCATTTGAAATGAATTCACCACCTCTGTCAAATCTCAAGCACTTCAGAATTTTTGGTATTTCTTTTTAATCTCTAGTTGAATACCACTTGAATAACTAAAAAGCATCAGTTTTAGCTTTAAGAAACATCACATTCATCATCTTAGAGTAATCATCAACAAATAGAATGAAATACTTATCTCTATAGTAGCTTTAAACATCATTGGGTCCACATAGGTAAGTATGAACCAATTCCAAAATATCATTAGAAGTGTATGTTTTGCTCTTAAAACTAGACTTTCTCATTTTTCCCAATCGACACTATTCACACATAGCATTGTCAGGCTTCTTTAGTTTAGGCAATCCTCTTACTTTCTTCATTTTACTAATATCCACCAAATTGTCAAACTTTACATGACATAACCTCTTGTGCCATAACCAAACATCTTCTTGTTTTGCAAACAACAATGTCTCATTAGGTAAATCTAGATAGAACTTCTCTAATCACGACTTCCAACTAGCTTACCATCAAAAATATGTATCTTGGCCTTCCTATTGTGAAATTCAACTCTGTAACTTGATTTGTTCAGTTGTGAACACTCAACAAATTATAGTTAAGTACTTCAACCTAGTAAACATTGCCACATTTTATTTTGTCAGCCATTTGAATAGTTCCTTTACCTTTTACAACACATGGAATATCATTACCAAATTTAACACATCCACCTTTGCATGGACCAATGTCCTCAAATTTATCTTTATCACCAGTCATATGATTTGAGCCTCCACTATCAATTATCCATCTGTCACTTTTGTTTACATATGAAATGAATACAGTTTTATTATCTTCATCATAATCTTCTTTCATAGCAACATAGACAACTTCATCATTATTACTTTTAGATTCATTATCAGTTTCTTCTTCAACAATATAATAGGATTTCTTACCTTTTTCATCCTTGTTTCTCTTGAAGTCTCGGTCATCACTTCTTCCTTTGTACTTACTTTCCTTCCTTTCATCCTTATCTTCTCTATCAGGACACCTAGCAAAATTATGACCTACTTTGTTGCATGAAAAATAGATAATAGGTAGTTTACCTTTGTATTTACCTTTTCTTCTTCCAAATTTATTTGTAATAAGGGCTTCAATTTCATTAATCTCATTATCTAGATTGTCAATCTCACTCTTCACATGTTTTCCTTTTCTTTTTCTAAGGACTAATTGTATGCAAATGAAGATTTGATAGTAGTAGGTGTGTAGTTATCAAAGTCAGACATTTCAAAAGTAGTAATTCTACCAATTATACCTTCCAAGGTCAAAGTGTTACTTAGTGTGTGATAGGATTAACCTTAGACAGAAATAACAGTTACATGCAAATATAATCAATACCAAAAAATAGTAGATCGCATAACAAGACACTAAGATTTAACATGGTTCACCCAATCCCTAGGCTATGTCCACCAATAGCAAGTCCAATATTATTAATATCTAGTGATTACAACCTGATTGCAATTCGTAATCCCTTACAGCTCAATATCACTGTAAGAACCAATTTTCACATCACACATTATGAAAATGCCTAACCCTAAGCCTTTTATATAAGCTTTTTGCTGCTTACAAAATTAGGGCTAGAATAATAGAAAAATAATAGTTGATGCCTTTTACAAATTAGGTCATTTTTGGCTTCAGGGGAGCTACCCTTGAAAATCCTCATGGGGGCATTGCCCCTTGACCCCACCCTACACTACGATAGGGAGTGCACCTGACCCCACAAGGGTGCTGCCCCTTGACCCCATCTTGGGGGTGCTATCCCAAAATGCCCATAGAAATAATATGGGGATAAAACTGAGCCAAATAAACCTCTAAGTCTAATTAGGCTCCATATCACAATAATCTCCCACTTGGAGATTGATCAAACTCCACAATAATCACCTCCCACTTGGAGACTAATCATAGCACTGCTAAACCTGTAGCACCCACTAGAATATATCAAACCACCCTAGACACTACTATTCTTTTATTTTGTTCAATTGAGAAGACCAACTAACAAAGAAGAGGAATTCAACTTCTCCCTTTTCACTATCTTTGTAAACATATATGTTGGACTGTCATCTATATGTATCGTGTCTAGCTTTAACTATCCATCAATCAAAATTGAGTGAATGAAATGGTACCGCAACTGTATGTATTTTGTCTTTGAATATAGAGCTGAATTCTTTGCAAGATGAATGATACTCTAACTATCTATAAAAAAACAATTATCCTTCTCAGGGTGTCCCAATTCTTCCAAAGAGAACTAAAGCCATATCATCTCCTTAGCTACCTCTGTAGCACAAACACACTCTGCCTCTATAGTAGATAAAGAATTAACCTTCTGTAACTTAGAAAACCAGCTTCGAGCTGCCCCACCAATGGTAAAGACATAACCTATAGTATTCTACCTGATATCAATATTCCCTACCAAATCCAAGTCAACATAGCACCATAAATTAGTAGTAGAGCCCCCAAAGTGTAAACACTTACTAGATGCTCCTCTCAAATATCTAAAAATCCATTTAACTACATTCCAATGCTTAATTTCTTGATGACTCATATACCAGCTAACAACTCCCACTGCATGTGCAATATCTAGCCTAGTACATACCATAGCATACATCAAGCTTCTTACAACTAAATCATGAGGTACCCTGGACATCTTATCCTCCTATTCTAGTGTCTTTGGATACATCTCCTTAGTCAACTTCAAATGACCAAGTAAAGGTGTGTTGACAACTTTAGCATTCTCCATAGAGAAACATTGCAACACCTTCTCAATATAATCAATCTGAGATAAAGATATTAAGGATTTGTTTTGTTGCCCCCAAATCCTTCATAGAAAATGCATGTGCTAATTGGCATTTCAGCCCTTAAGATGATCCATGTTAGACCCAACTACAAGTATATCATCAACATATAAACATAAAATAATGTAGCTATCATCATACAACCTCTTAAAATAAACACAATGATCTAAATGACATCTACTATATTAATGCTCATGCATAAACGTATCAAATTTTATATACCATTGCCGAGGTGCTTGCTTCAAGCCATATAAACTTTTCTTCAATCTACACACTAAGTTCTCCTTACCTCTAACCTCAAATCCCTGTGGTTGTACCATATAGATCTCTTCATCCAAATCACCATAAAGAAAGGATATTTTAACATCAAGTTGCTCCAAATTCAAATCTTCAATAGCCACAATACTTAAAATAGTGTGAGTAGAAGTCATTTTAAAAATAGGAGAAAATATCTTATCAAAATCAATATTTTTTTTCTGTGCAAATCTTTTTACAGCTAACTTGACTTTATATCTTTTCTTACCTCCTCTTCTTTCAACCTATAAACCCACTTATTCTATAAATATTTTTTACTTGTAGGCAACTTGTGTAAATACCATGTCTTACTGTTTAGCAAAGAGTCCATTTCTTCTTTCATTGTAGACTGCCACTAAATCTTTCTATCCACCTACACAACTTCATCATAACATTTAGGTTCGCCAGCATCAATAAGTAAAATAGAATACAAGGAAGGAGAAAATATTTTTGGAGGTCTACTCATCATCGTTGATTGTCTAACATTCACTAAGGTCTGTTGTATTTTTTGTTGTGGTTGATGCACATCATGAGGAATTTTTGGAACATCAGCTTTTGGAGTATCATCCAACACTACATAATCATTTTCTTTCTTCTCATGTTGCTGCAATTAATCTTTGTACAATGCTTTTTCGTTGAATATGACATTCTTGCTTCTTATAATTTTACAAATTTAAAAATCCCAAAGCCTATAACCAAATTGATTAATGCCATATCCAAAAAATACACATTTCCTTGACTTACCTTCTAGCTTGGTTCTATTTTCAGAACCTATATAAGCAATTTCTTCACAACCAAAGGTTTTGAGAAAAGAATAATTCACCATCTTACCAGACCATGCTTCCTCTAGAATATCACAACCCAAAGGATTAAAGGGGCCTCTATTAATCAAATATATAGTAGTATTGAAAGCCTCTACCCACATGTTTAAAGGCAACCTTGCATGCAACCTCACGCTTCTTGCATGCTCCATTATAGTCTTGTTCATGCATTCAACCACTCCATTTTCTTGAGGAGTCCTTAGAATTTTATTTTTTAATCTATGAATACCATTAGTGGAGCAATAGTTTTCAAATTAATGACCACAATACTCACCACCATTATCAAATCTAAGACATTTTAATTTCTTTCCAATCTCATTTTCAACCAAGCATTTCCATTTTTTAAAAGTCTAGAATACCTCATATTTTTGTCTAAGGAAATAAACCCATAATTTTCTAGTTTCATCATCAATAAATGTAACATAATAATGAGAGCCACTAAGAGAAGATACCTGAGATGGTCCCCATACATCTGTACACACAAGCTCTAATTTTGCACTTTTATTTTCCTTCCCAGTCTTCACAAAACTCACTCACTTTTGTTTTCCAAAAAAATAACTTTCACATAAATCTATATGGACACATTTCAGACCTAGTAAAACTTTCTTTGAATGAAGTACTTTCATACCTTTCTTCCTCATGTGCCCAAGTTTGTTGTGCCACAACATTGTATCAGATTTTACAATTGCTACTTGTTCTCCCTGCTCAACTGTAGCAGTTGTTCCTGAACATTCATTTTTCACTGAAACAATTAAAATAGAAGGAACAATATGAACTATACAAAGATATAAGGTGCCTACTTTCATAGCTTTTTCTACTACAAGGGAGCCTTTTGAAACCTTACAAATTTTATCATTAAAAGTAACTATACAACCCTCATCACCAAGTTGCCCTACTAAAATTTGGAACATGTTTTACCTCATGTAGTAGCCAATGATTTCCATTTTGCAACTTAATCTTGATTTTTCCCTTTCCAACAATCTGACAAGGTTCATTATCCCCCAAATAACCAAGCCCAAAATCCCGTTAGACATAATCAATGAATTAACCTCTATGTGGTCTAGCATGAAATGAAGCACTAGAATCTAAAACCCATGAATTATCAATAGTTTCTAAAGACAGAAGCAAAGCATCCTCTTCGGATTTTTTACTTACCACATTTTCCTCCTTATTCCCTTCTACTTTATCGCCTTCATTGTTCTTTCAAGTTCAACAAGCTTTCTTCTTATGCCTTGATTTCCCACAATACCAACAATCTCTCGATCCTCTGGATTGAGACCTCTTCCTCTTTGACTTTCCTCTTGATTTCTTACAATTTCTTGAATTATTTCCTCTCTCAGTCATTTTGCCTCTACTTTGTGCATTCAATACACTTCTTGATGTAGATCCACTTGAGGTTTTCCTATGAGTTTCCTCACTCAAAATAACACCAATCCCATCATCATATTTTAGGGTACAAGATCTAGAAACACAATTACTCACAACCATTAACAAGCCATTCTAGCTTTCAGACAAAGAAAACTTCTTAATCAAAATTAATACCCATAGAATATAACTAGCTAGTAACAATATTAAATTGATTTAAATGATCTACAACAGATCCACCTTCTGCCATTTTCATATTAAATAAATGCTTCATGAAAAATACCTTGTTTGAAGCAAAGGGCTTTTCATACAATTTTGCTAGGGTTTCCATGAACTCTTTTGTTGTCTTTGCTTTTGTTTTTTAAAATGCCATTGATGGTGCCAGACATAATCAAATGCTTCCAAGTGTCTTTTTTCTAAAAAATCTCAATCATCATTTGTTATAGTTCCCTAGTTTTTAGTTTTTCCTACCAACAGTTTTCATAAATCCTTCTGATAAAGATAGTTCTCCATTTGCATGTTCCATAACTATAAGTTCTACCCATTAAACTTTTCAACCCTCATCTTACCCTTATCTACCATCACTCCCACTCAACCATGAGATTACAACTAAATTGTGAGACCTTCCTGTAGAGGATCGCTTAGTAAAAATGATGACAGTCTGGCTAAAAAAAAATGATGACTATCTGGCTCTAATACCACTTGATAGGATTAACCTTGGATAGAAATAATAGTTACATGCAAATATAATCAATGCCGAAAAATAGTAGATCACATAAAAGAGAACAAAAGACACCAAGATTTAATGTGGTTCACCCAATCCCTAAGCTACGTCCACCAACAATAAGTCCAATATTATTATTATCTAGTGATTACAACTTGATTATAATTTGTAATCCCTTACAGCTCAATACTGTCACAAGAACCAATTTTCGTATCACACATTATGAAAATCCCTAACCCTAAGCCTTTTATACAATCTTTTTGCTACTTAAAAAATTAGGACTAGAAAATAGAAAAATAATAGCCAACCTTGTCTTGGGGGTAGACTCTTGTAGAAATAATATGGGGAGAAAACTGTGTTGGATAAACCTTCGAGTCTAATTAGGCTCCATATCACATAGTGTGCATCTTAGTTCTTGAATTGAAGACACTCTAAATAGGGAGTAGAGTCCTCAATACTTTTCTTATCATAGTTTCATCTTTGATTTCTCCATATTCACCATGAATAGCATTAACAACTTCTTTAAATCTTGTGTAGTAGTGTACTATATTCTCACCTTCCATCATTCTCATGTCATCAAATTTACCCCTTAGGCTCTCTGATTTGGCTCTCAAGACATTGTCATCACCTCCATATTTGGTTTTCAGTTTGTCCCACATTTTATTTGCACTATCATAGTCCTTCAAGCCATCAAAATCAACATAACTAAGGGCTTAGATACTCTCCAGCATTGCTTGATTTTGTTCTTGCTTTTGCTTTAGTTGATTAGCTTTTAGAGGAGTAGTTGTTACCTTCACATACTCATTATCCACAAAGTTGATAACAACATTATTGGTACTAAATATATGCAACCTCATCAAGATTTTCCATGCAAAAAAGTTATCCTTGTTTAGCTTAGGTACATAACTCTTGTGAGTTATGATCTTTGTCTTTAAGTGCCTTCAAAATTTTCTCTATAAGCATTGAGCTCTGATATCAATTATTATAAATGTTTAAAATAAATGAGTGGGGGGGGGGGGGTGTGAATTGGTTACTCAAGGTCCTTAAGTGCCATTTGAACAATTTAGACATAAACACTCACTATTCTTCTTATCTAATTGTTGCTCAGTCTCTACTATAATCATAAAATTACTATCACAAACATAACATCCTTTTCTAAATATAAAATGTAAAACATATAAAGAATTCAACACAAGTTTGACACTATAATTTTATGTGGAAACCCAATTTGGGAAAAACTACCAGCAACATCTCATCACTTTTTCACTCTTTTGAAATGATCTCTGTTAGGAGCCAACTTGTTAAAGGTTACCATATACACTATTAAATGTGACTTGGTTAGAGGATTTATTCTTCTTGTTAGGAGTGGCCTTGTTAGATAACTTTGATCATTCTGTTTGGAGTGTCACCTTGTTAAAGGATTTACATAGATTGTTAAGTCCTTCAAATGAATGTTAGGTCAACCTTTGTTAAAAGGATTTCAATACAATCTATTTATAATGATTAGAATGAAAATAGAAGGATATTGCTCTATATGATTACAACTCACTTTGCAAGTTTAGATCACTATTTGGTTCACGTGTTGAATTATTGATAATCTCTCCACTATCATCTCTATTCTTGATTTACTTGACAACCTCTAAAGAAATCAATCTTCCCCTTTCAACAATACTCAAGCCTTCTTGTAATGCCCCACTAGGGAATCCAAGAGAAATAAACCTAACATATTACAATGTTTACTAAACTTTTTTTTTATTTTTTTTTATAAAGTTTATACAACATCAAGCAACAATGTAGAAGGAATATACACATATACAACATTTACACAAATGCAATTACAATATGTATTTCATTCCTAAAGGGTTGCTTTGCATTGAGTCACATTTATGAAAGTTTTATTAATTAGTTAAGTCTCAAATACAATGTTCATGATCATAAACAAATAACTGATACATAATCTCATAAGCCAATACATAAATACAACTAATACAATGAGAGTACATCCATTACATGTCTCGTAGGGTATGTGAGAATAGATAAAATACATCAGAATATATGATAACATAAATACATCAAAGGAATATAAGTCTCTAAGTACAACAAGCATCTCACATCTATAAGTCTGAGGGGGACCCAAATAGTAAGAAAAGACTACCTCTCGAACGCGTGATTGCCTAGTTAGGCTCCCACTCCCACCATGGAGGGAAGATAATGAATGATCCACATATAGTTAGTCAATCATGAAACATTCCTAGGCAAGGAATCCTAATAGCCAGCAACTACATCAAAGATAACACATTCTACTCAAGAAGAAAAGATAATCCAAATATAATGAACACTCAATCCAATACAAACACTGCAATCAAAACAACATACATATACCAAGTAGAAATCAAAAGCCAAAATCCTAAGATATGGTCCCAGAGGATATCCACCTTAGAACAAAAGAAACATGTCAACAAATAATAACCATCATATAACAACTGTCATCAATAAAAGTAAATCACCAACAATAAGTACATCCAACATTAAGTACACCAACAACAAGTACATCACCAATAAATACACCACTAGAGGAAAATATGAAATCTATATAGGAGACTGAGGCTACATACTAGGGAGTGTCATCACATGGTCAAAATACTTTAGTTACCATGGACTAATCTCTCATTAGACCTTGGACCCTCAAGCATTGAGTTACCATAGACTAGTCACTCTGCACCCCAGACCCTTAATGTGACACATGCGGAACTAGAATACCCTATCATGAAGATGAGAAAAAATAGTCACACTTCTCACTAGGTATCATCCCATTCCCATCCTTAACCTAAAAGTGCTCAAGGCAAGCATCTCTAACTTATCTTTTTAGTGTATTTCACGGAAAGGGCTAGGCAAGATGGTTACTATGTTATCACTTTTTACACAACTTACAATAGGTTACCTTGGTACTGACCACTTTGGATCTTAGACCCCTATTACAAGCCACTCCCAAAGACATGTACTTAGACAACCTCCCTTAATCACATAAACTATAATTGTGTCCCAAACCACAACACCCATAATCATAGAACTCGGTTCCTTAATAGACAACCATAAAATAATTTGGTTCTAAAAACCCAATTTAAATGTTCAAAAACATAAAACTCATAAAACATAAGTATCAATTTTGAATCATAAAGTACATCACAACATCTAGTCAAATAACCATCATAAAAGAAATATTAAAATATGCCTCCAGTGCACATCCTAGTTTGGCCAGCTAAATAGTTCACCTAAAAGCCATCTGATACAAGGGACTCCCCTTAATACCATAAACTCATAACAGAAACAAAGAAACAACAACAAATGTGAGAATGGAATATGGACTTCTTATTATCACTAAAAATGCAAAATTATAGAATTGTCAATTACAATGTGCTAGCCCAAATGGGCACCTTCATTATAGTAATCTACAAGATAGTGCTGTGAATTATCACCCAGAGTTGTCCTAGACAATGTTTGGATCTTTCTTAAATAGGTAGTTTTATGCTGCCCGAGAAGGTTCTAGATGGTCAAACTTAATACCTAGGGCAAAAAACCCTAACAAAACATATAGAGTTGGCCAAATAGATCTTTGACAATTATTTTAGAAGTTTCGGGTAGCCCAACTTTGAAAGGCCATAACTCACGAACCGTTGCTCCAATTAGCATTTATAACCACTTTTCAAAAATGCCAACTTGTGATTTATAGGCTTAAAATAGTGCTAATGTCCTTTCATCGAGTTTTCAGACCTCATTCAGGCAATCTAAGGCCTCCAACGACGACCCTAAAGATTTTTCTGCAAATTGTTGCACCAATAATATGCAATAACTTCTCTGATACTTAAGTTGTAGCAATGAAATTTTTATGGTAGGCTTATATCTCTAAAATGAACCTTCCTGTAGAAAATGAGAACATTTCATACTTATATGACAAACTTACTAAAAATAGCAAGTTCCAATAAATAGTAACCACCCTGTCTACTAGTCCTTATTAAAATAGAAAAAACTGAAAATAAAATATTTTTAGGTGATGCAAGATTGCCCTTATAACTAGGATGCTCCTACATCAGACACCTGAGGTAATTTGAGAAGTGATCATGTCACATCTTAGGTGTTTAGAGGAAAACCAAGATGGTTAACCTCCTTCTTTGCTAGCCATGATGAATCCTCAATTGGCCTCCCTTTTCATTTGACCAAATATTCCTCATAAGATCTATTTCTAGTACTTTTGCCAATACAGTTGTCCAAGATCTCCTCAATCTCCTGTGTAGCCAAACTAGTTGTTGGAATACTCCACTGCACTTTTGCAACTTCATCTCCATCACCTCCTTCATAATACTCTGTCAAATCTAAAATATTAAATATTGGTGAAATATTCAATTCAGTAGGCAACTCCACTTCATACACATTTCCAAAATCATGCTTTTTCACTATCTTGCATGGTCCAAATTTCTTCATCTTCAGCTTATTATATTACCCATTGGAAAACACTCATTTCTCAAATGAACTATGACTTCACCTCCAATATGAAATTCCTTATATATCCTTTTCACATCTATCTTAGCCTTATATTGTGTATTCATCTTTATGATGTTCTTTCTTCCCTTATCATGGACACTCTTCAAATGTTCAGCAAAATCTTCTTCTTTAGCACTACTTATCTCTTCTTTATCCAACTTCCTCAATTTAGAAGAATTTTTTGGACTACTCCCATATATAATTTGGAATGGTGATTTACTAGTACTCCTATTGATAGAAATATTATATGCAAATTTTAACTTTAGTAAAATCATATCCCATCCTTTGGGTTTATCTCTAACCAAGCATCTCAACAAGTTTTTCAAACTATGATTCACAGCTTCTGTCTATCCATTAGTCTGTGGATGATGTGATGAACTGAACTTCAAATCTATCTTCAACTTCTTCCACAATGTATGCTAGAAATACCCAACAAATTTGGTATCTCTATCTGAAACTATACTCTTTGGCAAACCATGTAACCTCACCATTTCTTTGAAAAACAACTCTACTACATGAACAACATCACTAGTCTTCTTGCAAGGAATAAAATGTGCCATCTTTGAAAACCTATCAATCACCAAAAAAATAGAATCATGCCCACACTATATCCTTAGTAATTCAAGAAAAAAATCCATGTTAACATCCTCCCATAGCTTCTCTAGTATAGGTAATGGCTGATACAACCTTGTATTCTGCTTCACTCCTTTTGCCATCTGACATACTTGACATCTTTGTACAAACTTTGTCACATCTTGCTATAACTATGGCAAGTAATAATTTTCAACAACCAAAGCTATAGTTTTATCTTTGCCAAAATGTCCAACCAATCCTCCACTATGCTTGTCCTTGATAAGGTTCTCTCTCATTGAACTTCTCGGAATGCACAAGTAGCTTCCTTTGAACAACAGACTATCCTAGATCATAAAATCCAACCACTTTGTCCTATCAAGTGTAAAAAGGTTTTGTACAAGCCTTCCATGCTTCATCAAAATTAGGATCATTTGGATATAAGGTACTCAATTCTTTGAACCCAACCACCTCTATCTGCATTTTTGTCAGCAAAAGTTGTCTTCTACTAAGAGCATCTATAACTTTTTTAGACTTCCCACTCCTATGTTTCAAAACAAATGTATAACTCTGCAAAAAATCAACCCACTTTAAATACCTTTGTACAATTTTCCTTGACTATTAAAATATTGCAAAGCTTGATGATCAGTATACAAAACAAAATCCTTGGGAAGAAGATAGTGTCTCCACTTCTTCAATGCTTGAACTATAGCATAACATTCCTAATCATAAGAAAAATATTTTCTTTTTAAATCATTCAACTTCTCATTGAAATAAGCAACAGGTCTACCTTCTTGACTCAAAATAGCTCCTATTGTTATACCACTAGCATCACAGTTTACTTAAAACACCTTGTTAAAATTAGGAAGTGCTAAAATAGGCTACTCAGTAACTTTCTATTTCAACAAATTGAAACTCTTATCTACTCCTATAGTCCACTTAAACTCTTTCCTATCCCCTCTAATTATTTCAGTCAAGGGTCCACAAATACTGTTAAAACTTCTTGTGAACTTTTAGTAAAATGTAGCCAGTCCATGAAAAGATCTTACCTTTTTCACACTCCTTGGAGTAGGCCATTTGAGGATAGCCTTCACTTTCTTTGGTTCCATTTTCAGACCTTCTCCTAAGATTACAAATCCTAGATACACCAACTCTTTCTTTATGAAATTGCACTTCTTTAGTTTCATAACCAAATTTTCTTCCCTCAACTTATCAAACACCTTGCGAGTATGAATCAAATGCTCCTCCAATGTCTTACTAAAGATCAATATATCATCTAGGTAAATAATGAAAAATTTACCTAGAAAATCCTTCAATACCTCATTCATGAGCCACATGAAAGTGCTCGGTACATTGGTTAACACAAAAGGCATGACTAGCCACTAATACAATCCTTCCTTTGTCTTGAAAGCAGTCTTCCACTCATCACCTTCTCTGATACAAATCTGATGGTACCCACTCTTCAAACCTATCCTTGTGAAATACTCAACTCAACTCAAATAGTCTATAATATCATCCATCCTTGGCAATGGAAATCTATACTTTATTGTGATCTTTTTGATAGTGAAAGAATCTATGCACATCCTCCATCCTCCTTTCTTATTTGGTGCTAATACTATTGGTACAACACATGGACTCGACTCTCTCAAATCAACCCATTCTGCAACAACTCATGAACTTGCATGTTCAACTCTTCACTTTCTACTGGTGTCATTCTATGCACTACCTTGTTTGGTAAACTAGCTCTTGCAACCAAATCTATCTGGTGACTGATCTTCCTCATTAGGGGAAATCTATCAGGTACATTATCTAATACAATAACTCTCCCAACATATCTGCAACTTCTGTAGGTACATCCTCTAGTTCTTCTTTACTATCTTTAAGAATTATAGAAAAACACATATGCTCATACTCCATACCTTTAAGAAACTCTTTTCCATCAAAAAAACATATTCTGGTAGCACTACATGTCTTTTCTTCTTTATCCTTCAATGGCATCAATTTATGTTTCACTCCATCCTTAGTTAGAGTGTAGGTATTTTCTCACCCATCATGTACAACATGCCTATCAAGCTTCCATGGCCTACCCAACAACATATGACATATGTCCATAGGTATGATATTGCATAGTACCTTGTCTTGGTAGCTTCCAATCTTGAACTTCATTGAGCACTGCTCATTGACCATGACCTTGTGGTCATCTTGGACCCAAGAAATGCAATATGGACACGAATGTTTTTGCCTCTTCAACTTCAACTTGATGACCATCATTTTTGACACCAAATTGTCAATACTTCCACCATAAATGATCAAACCACAACACTTATCTTCACATCTACACCTCATGCTAAACAAGCTCCTTCTTTGCTCAGGTTCATTCTCACCACTCAATAGGGCTCTTTGGTTAACTAGGACTTCTCTTTCAACATCTTCAAAATGTGAGGATTTGGCATCTTCATCAACATGTGCAACTCTAGCCTAGCCTTTTGTTCTTTGATCTATCCTTCCTTAGAGATGGGTACATTCAAATGCTTTATGCCCTTCTTCTCCATAGTGAAAACATTTCCCATGGAAGCCTCCTCTTCCAAATCCTTGTCCTCTACCTCTTCCTCTCTGATCTCTATTATTCTGATCATGGAAATGATTAGAAGTGTTTCCCCTCTAGTTTTGACTGCTACTCCTGGTCTTATCCTTTTTATTTTGATCATTACTATGACTACCATAAGATCGTCCACTAGATCTTCCACCACGACCTCTTCCACTATTCTTATTATCAAACTTTATACTCAGTTTCTCCTCAAATCTTAAGGAAAATTGGTATACCTCCTCAATACTACTTATTCAAACTAGACTCATCTCATCCTAAATGTTGGGCCTTAACCCATTAAGATAATAGGTGACTTTCTCCTTATCAGCTTTTGCATTGATGGTTCTAATGAGAATTCAGTAGAACTCTTCTGTATACTCTTGAATAGATTTTCTTACTTGCTTCAACCCTTGCATCTTCTTCAATAGATCAAGCTCATAATCCATAAGAATAAATTTTCACTTTAGTTTATCTTTCATTTGATCCCATCTAGTGATTTTGTCCTTTCTCTTTCTATTTCACTCCAACTAAACCTCCTGCCACCAGATCTTTGCATGTCCCTTCAGTTTTGCCTTTGCAAGCTTGACCCTATCAAGATCATCAATATATTCATACTCAAAGTACTCCTCTAGTTCATTGATCCAATCGATCAACTCCTCTGGGTTAAGATTTCTTGAGAATGTGGAAACCTCAAACTTAGGCCCTTTTTCAATCTTGGAGATGGCCGTAAAAAGCCTCTCTTCCTTTGGATTTAGAACTACCTCTGCTTCATCATTTTCTTCTACTTCTTCCTCATCCTCACTTTCATCTCCTATAGAAAGATTTATTCCTCTTTGCATTTTTTCTTCCAATGCTTGCATTTGCCTTTGGAGGGCTCAAAAACCCTTAGGTGTAACACCTATAACTCTTCCACCATGTTATTTTCATGGAGGCATTTTCATGCTTCCACTAAAACCCTATTGTAAACTACCTCACAATCAGCCATCTGTCTACACACTCAGCCCAAACCATGGTCCTGGTGCAAACTGCCTCATAATCAACGATCTATCCACACACTCAAGAACTCTACCTTTGATACCACTTGATGTAGGGGATTCCCCTTAATACCATAAACTCGTAACAGAAAAAAAGAAATAAAAATAAATGCAAGACAAAATATGGACTTCTTATTAAGACCACCAATGCAAAATTATAAAATTCTAAATTACAATATGCTAACCCAAATGGGCACCTTCATTATAGTAATATGCAAGATAGTGTTGCGAACTATCACCCAAAGTTGTCCTAGACAATGTTCAGGCCTTTCTTAAATATGTAGTTTTATGCCACCCAGGAAGGTTCTAGATGCTCAAACTTAATACTTAGGGCCGACAGACCTTAACAAAACATATAGAGTTGGCCAAATACATCTTTGCCAATTATTTTAGAAGTTTTGAGTAGCCCAACTTTGGAAGTCCATAACTCATGAACCGTTGCTTCGATTGGCTATCATAACCACTTTTCAAAAATGCCAGCTATTGATTTATAGGCTTGAAATCACACCGACACCCTTCCATCGAGTCTTCGGACCTCATCCGAGCACTTTAAGGCCTCCAATGGTGGGGCTGAAGATTTTTCTACAAATTGTTCCACTGAAAATCTGCAATAACTTCTCTGATACTTAAGCTAGAGCAATCAAATTTAAATGGTAGACTTATATCTCTAAAATGAGTCTTCTTGTAAAAAATGAGAACATTCCAAGCTCATATAAAAAAACTTACTAAAAATAGCAAGTTCCCATAAATAGTAATCACCTTGTCTACTAGTCCTTATTAAAATAGAAAACTATTGAAAATAAAATATTTTTGGGTGATGCAAGATTACCCTTATAGCTAGGATGCTCCTACATCACCATCACAAAATAAAACACATTAAAATTTTGAAAACCCATCACAAAACAAATATCACAAAACCTCAATTAGACACACACCAAATAATATAATGTTCTATCAAATGATTTAGATTAGAGTAGTTTCAAAAGTTTTGTTTGATTATATAAAGGTTGTAAAACTTTAGATAAATTTAGTTTGTTAATTATCCCATAAGTTTAGAATTAAATATTTTATATGTTAAATCAATAATATTTAAAATACAGATAATTTTTTTTTCAAAGTTCATAACATTGAGTTTTTATGCATTTTCTCTATGTAAATCAACTAGTATTTTAAATGTTATAATCTCATATGGAATGGTAAAGATCTACAACCTATATCGATGGAAAGATAATTTAATTTCACATATTCTTTGTTATAACTAGTCATAAAGAAAAGTTCATTTGAATGGTGTAAAATATGAATATTCCTAGCAGATTTGAAGGTTACAAGTTTAGAAGAAAGAGCATAACTTTTGTTTGAATTGTTAGATCTTCATGAAAATCAAGAAAAAATTTCATAATAAACTTATTTACAATAAAAAAGAAGGAATTTTCCTAAATATGTAACTTTTAAAATTTATAAGTAATTGTTCGTGTGTCTCTAATTGAAAAATCAAGCTCAAATAGGCCTTGTTTTAACATGATAGTCAATCTTTGACTATGTCTGTACAAAAAAATCATGCATGATTTTTATATATGTTAAATAAAATCCAAATGGGTGTCTAAAGGTATCTTTATATTTTTGATAAAATATATTAAATAAAAGTTATAGAAAAATCACATGTTTCAAACCCTCAAACTGACACATAAGTAACCGCAAACAAATTTATTCATAATCAAGAAAACATGAAGAAGACAATCTTTCCAACATAAGTTGCAAAGAGATTTTAAAACCCCTACCTTCAAACACCAAGATGATTTGTTAAGAAGAAGAAGAAGAAATCCCAATTGTAGACTTTACTTCGAAGCTTGACAAAAAGTCTTTTACATCAAAATTTGAATGCATAACCTGTAACTTGTCTCCTAAAATCTCTATTCTAAATTATCTTCTTGTTCTCCAAAAATCTTCTGCCCACCCGACCCACCCACACACCCCCCCCCCCCCGCCAAAAAAAAAAGAGACCAGTATGACTTCTTAATAATTAATTGCTCTTGTCGGCATGCTTCCTCTTTGTCTAAGTTCTGGGCTCGCTTGGGTAGTGCTCCCTCCAAGTCTTCTTCTCTCCATGCTGCTTGGATTGCTGGCCCATCTTTCATGCTTTGGCATATCTGGTTGGAGAGGAATCGTCACATATTCCAAGATGTTCAGCTTGGTGTTTTGCATCTTTGGTGGAAAATATCACATTCTCTCCAGGAAACTATTCTTGTGAAGTGTGAGCTTGATGGGGGTATAGATCCGGTTGATCTTGCTATCTGTAATCGCCTCAATTTTCATCTGCAGGATGGGGTTGCGGCTCATAAGTTTCCTTCTATGTCCAGGAAGCTTCACCATCAAAGGAAGGGTCGGGTTAACCGGGATGGGCACTGGACTCCTCCTCCCTGTGGAGTTCTGAAAATTAACACCGATGGTTCTTCTCGTGGGAATCCTGGTCCGGCTGGTATTGGCGGAGTGGCTCGTTGTAGTTCTAGGAATGTTAAATTTTTCTTCTCAATTCATAAGGGTGATTATACTAACAATCTCATGGAAGCTCAGGCTATTTTATATGTTGTGGAACAGTGTTGCTTGTGGGGATGGAGTAAGATTATTTGTGAGTCTGATTTCCAGGTGGTGGTGAACATGCTTTCTTCGCAAGAGCTTAAGGATGTTAGTTGGTAGCTGGCCACTGTTGTTAAGCAGATTCTTTTCTTCTCTTCCTCTTTTCAGTTCATTAGGTTCAAGTATATTCCGCGAGAATGGAATAGACCTGCTGATTGTTTAGCCAAATGGGCTTCTAGTCATGATCCAGGTTGGAATGTTAGGGATAGGGGGCAACTGTACTTTGAGATGGTGCAAGAATTTGATGATCTTGTTGCTCAGGATCGAGCTCCTTGTTGAGCTCTCCTTGTTGTATTCCTTTCTGTCTTAATAAATTTTTACCCCTCTTTTTGCAAAAAAAAAAAAAAACAAAATTAAGGTTTCTAAAATAAGTAAACTTATAAAAAAAAGTAACTCAACTAAAAATAAAATAATAATTTCTTTTGTTTTCTAATATTTAAATTTTTTTTTAAAAAATCACTTTATTTATTTTTTTAATAAAAGAAATATATAATTTCTACTTTTTCTCCTTTCTTTTAATATTAAAAAATACATATTCTTTATTTATTTAATTTCTTTCCATAGAATACATTTATCTTTTTATAATAAACTAAATAAATATCCTTTCTTTTAAGTTAAATAATTTATTCCCCACTCAAAAATCCTACTTTAATTTTATTAATTAATGTGCAATTAAATTGCATATAATTAGTTTAATCATTAATAATAATTAAAGCCATTAATTATGTGCAACTCTAATGTTATTATCATTGATTAAATATTCATGATAAATCAATATCTGGTCTTATATATTTTAATTTATCTTTTTTGTCCAACTTTCATATTTAGAATTTTTAAATCAAGTTTTTTAAATTTAAAAAAAAAAAATTTAATTAATTTACTTTTCTAATCAATTAAATATCTTGATATTATAATTCTTATTTTTATTTAAATGATATTCAATATTTGTAATATTATGTGATTGATCTAAAAATCACAATTAAACCTTTTACAAAATACATAACATAGTCAAATCCACATAAGCAAAACTATTCAAAATCCAAACTCAAACAACACACACAAAGATAAACTTGGGGTTTAGAAAAGGGTAGAGAGTGAAATATGAGTCCTCCTTGCAATACAAATGTTTAGGCTATGGTTGGGTTGGACCTAATCATTATCCTCCCATTCTTACCATTGAATTATTGTGATAGGGCATGCTCATCCTAGCAATTCATGGAAGTCGATGTCTGATTCCTATAACCTACATAAAAGATGAACATGTACATATATATACATATATACATATATATCTATACATATATATACATGTATATATATATATATACATGTATATATATATATATATACATATATATACATGTATATATATACATATATATATGTATATATATACATATATATACATGTATATATATACATATATATATGTATATATATACATATACATATCTATATACATATGTATATGTATATGTATATATACATATATATATATGTATATATATACATATACATATCTATATACATATGTATATGTATATGTATATATACATATATATATATATATGTATATGTGTATATGTATATGTATATGTGTGTGTGTGTATATATATATATATATACATACATATATACATACATAAACATACACACACACGCACATAAACTAGACAGACAATGACAAGGAATGGTACATCGTGTAGTTCCTGACTAGTAGGTGACTATGACTCCCTCCCTTAACCACATCAGACATGCCAGACATAGAAGTAAAATAAACACACACACAACATACACATGCAAGTATGGGATAAGTACTATAATGAATCATAAGCCAACTCATAAAATGCTTAGATATAACAATGCATTACTATGAATGTAAAACAATCATCATTAAAGACATATCATATGACATCCTTATGAAAACAATCATATTTTCTAACTAAGAATCATTAAAGAAACATTAACACATAAGTAATCATAATCATTATAAAAATACATGAAATATAATCAACTATGTAATTATAAATAATAGTGAAGTAATGAAATAACATCATTCCATATATCTCTGAAACTAACACATGTATGAAATAGGCCTAAAAGAGTTCAACATATATAATATAAAGCAAACTATGGGTGGGCATTACATCCACCCCCCCTAGAATTAGGCTTACTCCTAGAAGCTTGCTACTATGATTAGGGTAATAAAAGGTCAAAACATACTATCCAAACACTATATCAAACAAGTTAACTATGTATACACTTTTAGTCACTAAGAGCAATATGATTTTGGTTTAAGAGTAAACCAAAAACTATATTGATCCCACATTCCTAAAAGAAAATCTATATTAAGAAACCTTCTCTCCTACTACACGCAAAATCAAGATCTACATCTTAGAATCTCTTATAAAATATAAAGATACAATGCATAGACATGATGTAAGATTTTAGAACATAGATGTAATGAGTTTTAAAGTTTCACACTAAAAAATTCTATCATTCCAAAATATGTTGTTCAATAGTTTGGATCTAAGTTTGATTGCAATACATGTTTGTTTTTTAATCATATTAAAAAAATTACTAATTGTTTAACTTAAGGTGCACAATATGTCCAAAGTTCGTAGTGTTGAAACTGGGGCTTTGATACCAGATGTAACACCCTACTCGGGAACCCAAGAGAAATAAACCTAACATATTAAAATTTTTATTGAACTACTTTTTTTTGCTTTATAAAGTTTATACAACATCAAGTAACAATGCGAAAGCAACATACACATATACAACATTTACACAAATACAATTACAATGTGGATTTTCATTCCTAAAGGGTTCCTTTGGATTGAGTCACATTTCAGAAAGTTTTATCAATTAGTTAACTCTCAAATACAATGTTCATAACCATAAGGAAATAAGAGATATATCATCTCATAATCCAATACATAAGTACAACTAATACAATGAAAGTATATCCATTACACTTGTCATAAGGTATGCAAGAACAGATACAATACATCAAAATATATGATAACATAAATACATCAAAGGAATAGAAGTCTCCAAGATAGGAAAAAGAATGATAAAGGTACAACTTCTACAATGAACATGCAACATCTGTAAGTCTAAGGGGGACCCAAATGGTAAGAAGACACTACCTCCCGACCACATGATTGCCTAGTCAGGCTCCCACTCCCACCATGTAGGGAAGATAATGGACGATCCAATATGGTTATTCAATCATGAAACATTCCTAGGCAAGAAATCCTAATAGCCAAAAGCTACCTCAAAGGTAACACATACTACTCAAGAAGAAAATATAATCTAAATATAATGAACACTCAATCCAATACAAACACCACAATTAAAACAACATACATATACCAAGTAGAAATCAAAAGCCAAAATCCTGATATATAGTCCCAAAGGATATCCACCTTAGGACAAAAGCAACATGTCAATGAACAATAACCATTAGATAACAACTATCATCAATAAAAATAAATCACCAACAATATGTACACCAACTACAAGTACATCACCAATAAATACACCACCAAAGGCAAATACAAAATCTACAGAGGAGATTGAGGCTACATACTAGGGAGTGTCATCACATGGTCAAACTACTTGAGTTACCCTAGACTGGTCTCTCATTAGACCCTAGACCCTCAAGCATTGAGTTACCCTTGACTAGTAACTTTGGACCCTAGACCCTCAATGTGACACATGTGGAACCAAAATACCCTCTCATGAAGATGAGAAAAACTAGTCATACCTCTCACTAGGTATGATCCCATTCCCATCTTTAGCTTATACAAGCACTTAAGGCATGGGCGAGGAAAACATCTCTAACTTATCTTTTTAGTGTATTTCAAGGAAAGGGCTAGTCAAGATATTTTAATTACTATGTTATTACTTTTTACACAACTTACAATAGGTTACCCTTGTACTGACCACTTTGGGTCTCGGACACAATTGTTCAATTTTGAATCATAAAGTACATCATGGCATCTAGTCAAATAACCATCATAAAAGAAATCTTAAAATACACCTCTGGTGCACATCCTAGTTTTGCCAGCTAAATAGTTTACATAAAAGCCATCACAAAATAAAACACCACATTGAAATTTCCAAAACCCATTACAAAACAAATACCACAAACCTCAATTAGATACACACCAAATAATAGAAGATTATATCAAATGATTTAGATTAGACTATTTTTTATTTAACTATATAAAGGTTATAAAACATTAGATAAGTTTAGTTTGTTAATTATCCCATAAGTTTAAAATTAAATATTTTATATGTTAAATAAATAATATTTAAAATAAAGATAAAATATTTTCAAAGTTCATAACATTGAGTTTTTAAGCATTTTCTCTATGTAAATCTACTGGTATTTTAAATGTTTTAATCTCATATGGAATGGTGAAGATCTGCAACCTATATTGATGGAAAGATAATTTAATTTCACATATTCTTTATTATTACCAATCCTAAATAAAAGTTCATTTGAATGGTGTAAAATATGAATCTTCCTAGCAGCACTATTTAGATTTGAAGGTTACCAATCTAGAAGAAAGAACATAACTTTTATTTGAACTATTGGATCTTCATGAAAATCAAGGAAATAATTCATAATAGACTTATATACAATCACAAAGAATTAATTTTCCTAATTATATATATTTTAAAATTTATAAGTAATTATTCATATGTCTCTAATTGAAATATCAAGCTCAAATAGGCCTTGTTTTAACATGATAGTCAATCTTTGACTATGTCTGTACAAAAAAATCATATATGATTTTTATATATGTTAAATAAAATCCATATGGGTTTCTAAAAGTATCTTTATATTTTTGATAAAATATATTAAATAAATATTATAGAAAAATCACATGTTTCAAACCCTCAAACTGACACACAAGTAATCGCAAACAAATTTATTCATAATCAAGAAAACATGGAGAAGACAATCTTTCCAACATAAATTGCAAAGAAATTTTAAAATGCCTACCTTCAAACACCAAGTTGATTCGTTAAGAAGAAGAAGAAATCCCAATTGTAGACTTTACCCGGAAGCTTTAAAAAAATTCTTTTACATCAAAATCTAAATTCATAACTTTTAACTTGTCTCCTAAAATCTTTTTTCTAAATTATCTTCTTGTTCTCCAAAAGTCTTCTGCCCCCCAAAAAAGACCAGTATGATCTCTTAATAATTAATAAATTATAAAAATAAAACTAATAAAACTAAGGTTTCTAAACTAAGTGAACTTACAAAAATAAGTAACTCAACTAAAAATAAAATAATAGTTTCTTTTGTTTTCTTATATTTAAAAAAAATAAATTTAAAAATCACTTTATTTATTTATTTTAATAAAATAAATACATAATTTCTACTTTTTTCTCCTTTCTTTTAATATTAAATAAATACATATTCTTTATTGATTTACTTTCTTTTCATAAAATACATTTATCTTTTTATAATAAACTAAATAAATATCCTTTCTTTTAGTTTAAATAATTTATTCCCCACTCAAAAGTTCTATTTTAATTTTATCAATTAATGTGCAATTAAATTGCATATAATTAGTTAAATCATTAATAATAATTAAAGCCATTAATTATGTGCAACTCTAATTTTATTATCATTGATTAAATATTCATGAAAAATCAATACTTAGGCTTTAATATTTTAATTTATCCTTTTTTTCCAATTTTCATGTTTAGATTTTTTTTATCAAGTCTTTTAAATAATTTTTTTTTAAAAATTAACTAATTTAATTTTCTAATTAATTAAATATCTTGATATTATAATTATTATTTTTATTTAAATAATATTTAATAATTCTAATATTATGTGATTGGTCTAAATATCACAATTAAACCTTTTACAAAATACATAACATAGTCAAATCCACAAAAGCAAAACTATTCAAAATCTAGACTCAAACAACACACATAAAGATAAATTTGGGGTTTAAAAAAGGGTAGAGAGTCAAATTCGAGTCCTCCTTGCAGGACAAGTGTTTAGGCTATGGCTGGGATTGGACCTGATCATTATCTTTCCATTCTCATCGTTGAGTTATTGTGATAGGGCACGCTCATCCTGGAAATTTAGGGAAGTCAATGCCTGTTCTTGTAACTTGCATAAAAGACGAGCATGTACATATGCATATATATAACTAAACTAAATGGGAAATGGCAAGGAGTGGTACATCGTGTAGATCCTAATTAGTAGGTGACTAGGATTCCCTCCTTTAACCATATCAAACACGTCAGACATAAAAGTAAAATAGACACGTACATCATACGCATGCAAGTATGAGGTAAGTACCATAATGAATCACAAGTCAACTCATCAAATGCTCATATATAACAATGCATTACTATGAATGTGAAACAATCATCATTAAAGACATATCATCTGACATCATTATGAAAATAATCATATTTAGTAACTAAGAATCATTAAAGCAATATTAACACTTAAGTAATCATAATCATTATAAAAACACATGAAATATAATCAACTATGTAATCATAAATGATATTTTCAAGTAATGAAATAACATCATACCATATATCTCTGAAACTAACACATGTATGAAATAGGCCTAAAAGAGTTCAACATATATAATATAAAGAAAACTATGGTTAGACATTACACTTCTTTCTTATATTTCACTTATCAATATCAATAGCTTCTATGTAAGAAATATCCTTTAGCTTTACATTCCATCTCACATATGTGTGCCTCTGATCAACCTTTCTCTGTATGTCTTTCTCTCATTTGCACCAAACTATTTGGTTTAGCTATGTACCTCTTTATATAGGCAATTATTTCTTTACCATTTTCTATGATCACTATAGATCTTAGGGTTTACGATCAAGTTCAACATGATTCATTGTATCTAGCCATCTTCTTGATCTTACTTTAGAAACTTCTCTAGAATCCATCTATTAGGTCTTTACCTAATCCTCATGTTGAATTTAATGATCCAATTCATCAATCTTATCTTCAACATGGTTTACATGTCCCAAGAAATTAGCTAAGTTAATTGGGAATCAAAATTTCCTCAAATTCATCTTCAACAATGTTACTCAAAAATCTCTAAGTTTTGACAATCATTTATGACTTAACTTTTGGTCACTATAAATCTTTCTAGCTCGATATCAATTGGCTTGTTTGATCGATACTAATGTTTGGTCAATACTAGATTTGATTAGCACTTGCTATGGCTCATTTGACACTAGCATTAGCACTCAACATTCCTTAACCATTTTCTCTATTACTTGACTTAGCTTAACTTTCTTGATAGAAACAATCACTTTGTCTCATCAAAGTCTGACTAATCAAATGTCCATTGTAGCTTCCTTTTCATAACTTAACCTTTCCTCTAGCTACTATTTTTATGAGCAATTTCTCAAATCCTCTTCTTTAATATAACCGATATGACATTTAGATTAGGTATCAATATATCTTATCAATAGATTTGACATCAATAAAAAAACAACAATTATTCCAATTGTAAGTTTCCAACATAAACATAATACCAAAAGGAAAAATGGGAAGTGAAGGTCTCTGAGTAACATTAAGAGATAATTTGTGGAAGGTTACTAAAAGATCATTAATAGTTGAAAAGTGGCAAAGGCGGGTACATTGTATTTATGTATTGGAAAGAATGATTATTCAATTTACCTAGCTTCCATAGGAAAAAATTACAAATCCACGGTACAATCAACTTGGGTACATGAGTGAGAAGGGGATGAAGATTCTCCATTCGAAGAATTTATTGTTAGGTTTGAAACAAGTTGATTTGGTTTTTTCTAAAAACTACATTTATGGATAATAAAAGAGGGTTATATTTCTTGGAGTTGGGAAGGAAAATAAAAGTGGAAATTTAGAGATTGTGCATTCTGGTGTATGGGGTTAGCCAAAGTACCATATCTTAGTGGGTCTTATTATTATGTTTTTTCTAAAATGACGCAACTATAATATCTTGGGCTTATCTAATTGAAAAACAAAATCATTCATTTGAAGTAGTTAATAAATGGAATGCTTTGGCTAAGAATGAGATAAGAAACAACATGAAGTATCTTAGATTAGATAATATAGGTGAGTACCACAATAGAGTGTTTGGTAGTTATTAACCATACCATGAGATTTATAGATAAGAGATGGTACTAGGAACACAAAAAGAAAATAACATGTCTAAAATAATGAACATTACTATCATGGAATGTGCAAGAAGTATGTGATTGCATACATGATTCCTTTGTAGTTTGGGGTAGATATTGTAGATATTATTATTTTCTTGATAAATAGAGGACCTTAAAGTTCCTTGAATGGTAGTATTCTAGAGGATGCATGGATAGGTGAAAAGATAAATAACTTATTTCTGAAAAAAAGTGTTTACAAAGAATTTGTCTATATTGATCTAGAGAATTGATCAAAGATTTAGGTGAAATCTAAGAATGGTGTTAATGATTTTGGTTATCGTTTATGAGATTATGAAAATAAAAAATAATAGGAGTAGAGATGTCATATTCAATGAGAAGGTCATGGATAAATATTAGTAGCAAGGAAAGAAATGTGAAAAATAAAATAGAACGTATGTAGTGCTTAATGAGATCCTAGAAAATACACTACAACCACTACTATAAAATATTAAGCACCTAATGCTATAAAAAGTTCCACAAAATCTATGAAGAATATATTCTAGGGTAAGTAGACTTCCATAGCAATATTGTCCTTCACTATATTGTATAGTATTGATTTATTTAGGTGAGCCATAAAATTATGCAAAAGAAATCTAGGTCAAGACTAGAAAGAAATGGGATCAAGGAATGAAAGATCATTAGATAATGGGTGTTGCACCCATTGCATAATATTGTTATATTGTATGATTTTATTTTATTATGTAATGTTGCACCTACATGGATGTGCAACATGTAAAGATTCTTATGGGATATACTTGATGAGTTGTATTGTAACATTGTGATAATATTTTATGTAATTATTTAATATTGGGGAAAATAATTAAAATTCCAATATTAAATTGGGGTCAATGGGTTAGGTAGCACATGGTTTGCGTAATACCACTTGGTTTTTTTGTGGGACTTACTACTATATAATAACCCAGAAGGGTAGTTGTTGTGTGAGAAGAAGGGAAAAAGGCAAAGAGTTGAGCGACACAAGGCTTGATAGGTTAGCCAAGGGAGCATTTGTGAAGGTTGGAAGCATGGCATAAGATGTGTGGATTAATTCTTGTTCACATGAATTTCTTGGTTGTGGCTATGGCTTTGAAATGGTTGTGTTGTAATGGTATTTTTGCTGAATAATACATGGTGATGGATGCTTTTGGAGGCTGGGTCACAATTCTGTTGGTATGTTGTCTATTCTCTTGCTTGTAGACTTTTTTGTTGCATATTTATTTCAGATCTAAATGGTCACATAATTTTTTGATTTTTCTTTGTGTAGAAGGGATGAGATGTTGTTACTAGGTATAGTCATGGTAGAGGATTATGATTGACTATTTTATGCTAACAGCTTGGACACATTGAGAGTTAGATGCTCGATTGATGGATGTGATCATGGTGCCATAGATTTTGGCATGACATGGTTGGATATATAGGTACATCCTTAATGTTCATTGGTTTGGATTCCTCATTTGGTTATGGTGGTATATCTTCTTAGTTGAGGATCATGGTTATTTGGTTCCTTTTGAGGAGCTCATGATGTGCACTTTGAGTTCTTTGATGGTTTGATGCCTTGTTTGATTCTCATGGTTAGAGGATGACTTTTTCATCATGATGTCATGAATAACTTGGATACACAGTTTAATGGTAGCTTGTGATAGTGATAGGGTGACAATGCATGATTAGTTCCTGGTTTTGATTTGTATCTTCTTGGTTTGGAGATCTTGATTTCACTTGGTATTGACACTTTGGTTGTGTGAGTCTAGACCTATGGGATCTTCATGTAAGAGATGGATTTTATGATGTCATAGGTGACTTGGTACAATGGTTGAGTGGGAGTCATTTGGTATTGATATATTTATTGAGTGTTTGCAAATGTTGGAGGTTTTTCTTAGATCCTATAGTTGTAGAAGTGTCTTTGACATTTGCATGGTGCACTTGTTATCTTCATGGTATGTGAAGATGGTTAGATCTTGAGGACTCATGGGATTCTTGGTTATCTTCATGGTGTGTGGAGATTTTTTTCTTCATGGTATGTGGAGATGATTTTCTTCATGGTGTATGAAGATGGTTAGATCTTGAGGATTAATGGGGTTCTTGGTAAAGGTGTGGTTTATACTTTTATTTGACATGTTATCCTTGGTGTTAGGATGGTTTCATTATTATGTCATGGTATAGCCTTCATACATGCTTATATTTTTGACATTTTATAGTATGTTCATATGGAGCATGTTATCTCTTTGTTTGAGATGGTTAAATTATATTGTCATATTTATGTTCCAGAGGCCATGGTTCGAACCTTGACATTGATCTTGTTTGCTATGTTGCATTTGGAGTTGGCATGGATTGATTGGTTACAAGTGCTTATGGATACTTACAGATGGTGATGATCCTGATTTCTCTTAGATTAGAGAAGTATTTGTTGAAATAGTTGATGGTTTCAACAGAAAGTCCAAGGGGCATTCACCTGATATGGAATTGAGAGGAGATTGTTCTTAGACGAGTCTTTGCTAGAGAGTTGGATATCTTGATAAGTATTCTCATTCCCCACTCTTGGTCTATTCGGTGGTTTTTTTCTACTTGAGAGGTATAGCCCATTGTTTCTCTGGAGTGCATTATGTTTATGCCTGTCTTTCATAGATATGGATCTTTAGCTATGGTACATGAGTTAATTCTTGAGGGTTCATTTGAGAGATGGTTTAGCATTGGTTATCTCCATTTGCATATGTTGTTATTTTGGTTGAGTTTGGGAGATGGTTTTATATATGTCATATTCCTTGGATTAGGAATGGTTTATAAGTTTGATCTTCTTGTGAGAGGCTTACATCCATGGTTAGTTATATGGTATGGTTTGGGTTTTTTTGTGGATTCTTGTTGGGCTTTTATTGAGGAGATCATACTTGCACAATTTACATCTAAAGTGTGCATAGAAGGGCATGATACAGGTTATGATTTGCATAGTTTCTCTTTGGTCTTGGTTATCTTCCTGGATATTTGATTTTTTTTGCATTGGATTTCAGATTAGTTAGAGATTATGATCACTAGTTTGTGCTCATGTATGTCATGTGAGAGATTACATGGTTATTCCTTTATCTCTTTCCTCTATTGGTTGTGGAGAACATGGGAGAGCATTGGAGACTTTTTATGAGAGTTTCTCTTGTAGATTATTGGTTTATGTGTTGTGGATGTCCTTGAGACTACATGGATTCACTTCTTTGAGATGTTGTGAGTGGATTAGTTATAGATTTGACATTATTTTTTATAGTGGAAGCTTCTTGGTATATATGTGTTAGGTATTTCTCTTGAGGCTTGTGATTGCAAGTTGCAAATTGGATATGTTAATGATGTGAGATTCACTTGTTATACCTTTGGAGGTATGGATAGTTGGGTGAGTTGGCAATTGCTGTGGATTCTATTTCAGCTATGGATATTTTGAAAACTACATATACATGTGATTACCTTTGGATTAGGTTTTTGTGCTTGGTATTTTAGTTGGTACAAGATTTTATGATCTTCAAATGTGACAGGTTGGGTGGTTTTCTCTTTGGATGGTTTTTATATAGGTTCAATGACAGGGGCATAATAGGAGGTGAGATCATTCATGTTTATGATGCTAGATACTTTGATTTAGTTATGAGTACCAGGATGAAGCACATGGTGTACTTTGATCCATGATGATGGATGTGCTAGGAGGGATTGTTCCCTTATTCATTTATGTGGCTATAGACTGACTCTATGCAATGTATACAATAGGTGGGAGATTGTTGAGATAATGGGTGTTGTACACATTGCATAATATTGTTATATTGTATTATTTTATTTTATTATGTAATGTTGTACCTAAATGGACGTACAACATGTAAAGATTCCCATGCGATATACTTGATGAGTTTTATTTTAACATTGTGATAATATTCCATATAATTAGTTAATATTTGAGAAAAGAATTAAAATTCCAATATTAAATGTGGGGTCAATGGGTTAGGTAGCACATGGTTTATGTAATACCACTTGGTGATTTTGTGGTACTTGCTACTATATAAGAAGTCACAATGGTAGTTGTTGAGAAGAAGGAAAAAAGGGAAAGAGTCAAGTGGGACAAGACTTGACAGATTAGACAAGAGAGCATTTGTGAAGGTTGGAAGCATGGCATGGGATGTTTGGATTCATGTTTGCTCACATGGATTGCTTGGTTGTGGCTATGGCTTTGAAGGCTTCCATGGTTGTATTGCAATGCTATTTTTGTTGAATAATAAATGGTGATGGATGCTTTTGGAGGCTGGATTTTTTCCCTCAATGAGGGTTTCACAGGGTATATCTTGTGTCACAATTTTGTGGATATGTTGTCTATTCTCTTGCATGTGGATTTTCAGTTGCATATTTATTTTAGATCTATTATGGGTTATGTAGAAATGGTAATATTCTATATTTCAAGTTTCCTTACAATGTATTTCTTGTTGCACAAGAAAACATGGGAGTTTGTTGAGTTTACTAAAGGAAAAGGAGTATCGCCTAATAAATAGGTTACAAGTTAAAGGAAGACCATGAAAGAAAGAAATTATAGAAACATAGACTTGTAGTCAAAGGTTTTTGAACAAAAAAGGTATTAATTTTGGTGAAATATTTTCTCTTATTGTTAAAATTACTGTATTTCAAACTATTCTAAGTCTTTTGGCCAGGGGAGGCTTGCATATAGAAAAATTAAATGTTAAGATAATTTTTCTCCATGTACATTTAGAGGAAGAAATTTATACGTGGAGACCAAAGGGATTTGAGGTCAAAGGTAAGGAGGACTTAGTGTGTTAGTTCAAGAAGAGCTTTGATGGGCTGAAATAAGCATCCCAAAAATGGTATTTGAAATTTTATAAGTTTATGGTTGACTAAGGCTATAACATGTCATTCTAATTATTGTGATAATTTTAAGATATTGGATAGTGGCAGTTATATTATTTTTAACCACTCAAAAATGGTCTAGTAAACTATAAGCCCCTTTCAACATTTTTTAATCTCTATGCTACATTGCATCTTATGCTTAATTTGTTTTGCATATTTGTTCAATCATCAATCCTTGATAAAATCATCATGTAATCATTTATTCAATTATAACCTATAGTTTGAACACCTTATCTTAAGTATTTATTTAATTAGAAGAGCTTGCTCCTTTTTGATTAAATAAAATCCTCTTTATTCTATGTGTGCATAGAAAAAGTAATTTTGTAATTTAAAAACAAAAGAAAAAGACTTTTGTCTAGACATTGAATGCATAATTTCCAAGGTGATTGGAATATCTATTTCCTCTTAATCCCTTCCATACATATTTTTCCTCTTAAAGATATCTATTGAAATTGCATGTTGAAAATCTTGTGCACCAAAGTAAACATTAGGATTATTCTCCATAGTAAATTTTTCCTCTTAATCTCTAACCATCTATTTCTCTTTAAGAGGAAACTCCCTTCTTTCTCTCTCATTATCTTATGCTTTCATGCTATTGTTATGTTGTTTCATTTTCAAATGAGCACTTTGCACTATTATTTGCATTATCATCTTATCTTAATTACATTCTAGCTTAATACTTTTTTTCAATGGTATTTAGCATAGCAAATCCATCTTAACTAGGGGATAATAATCTTGTTTCATTAGCTTAGTTTATTTTATTTCATCTCATTTAGACTAATCTTTCATTTTTATACTAGCTTAGTTGAATTTGTATTTGCATTCACTTGAAGTTCTTGGATACTAGCATTTTTGCTCTTATCTTTAAATCTTCCATTCTATGGTGCACATTGTAAGGGTCTCCTTTTGAGGTTCATTTGAGAGCCACCATTACTACTATTTCTTATTTGTCCCTTGAAAATCATATATTGGAAGCTATTAGACACTTTTGAAGACTCATAATCAATGGGATTACTTGGATGTAATAGTTTATAAAAGTGTGCCTGCTTTTGAGTATAAATTTTTAGCACCCACCATGGGTCTAGACTCAAGGGTTTAGCTCCATTTCTTGAAATTTTCTTCATTTTTTTTTTGCAAGTTTCTATCTTTTGGTTTTACAGGCCAACATTATCATATGACATTTTCTAGAATAGTGGGATAATACTTCTCATAATTTCAATACACTATTTTCTAGTTTCTAGTATATTGTTTCTGTTCTCGATTAAGTATCATCTATCTTCTAGTAGAATGTAATTTTAATTTAGTACACTCTATCATCTAGACTTGAGATATTATTTGGATTCAAGAGCTATATCATATGATTTTTTGACAAATTGTGAAGTTTCACCTGAATTTGATTTCTTGCACTGTTCAAGTCCTTTAACCTAGTCTTCTTGCATTTTGGATTTTCTAGTTTCCTAACAACTCCTAACAATTATTTTTGCATGGTTTCTTATTTAATTTTCATGCGCGTGCGCGCACACACACACACACACACACACACACACACACACACACACACACACACACACACAAACTATCTAGAATAATCAAGTACGCTACAGTATCTAAATAATATATTGTAGGGTTGGGTGGCTAGTAGTGGCCTATCAAATTCTAGGGTGTTGATGCTCTAGCCCCTATGATGGTTCCATGTTCTAGCATGAGGGGCTCCTAGTCATTAATTACTTCAGCCCTACGAGGTAGGGGCACACCGGTTTGGTATATATATATATATAGTGCCTTAACTTGTGATTTTTGGGGGTTCCTTACAAAAGGAGCTTGCATTAATAAAACATACTACTTGTGGTTTTGTAGGGCTTTCTTGAAAGAAAAAGAAAAAAAAGATTTCACTATGTTTTATTTTTTTGTATATCATTGTGATTGTTTTCATTAGATTTAATTTTTAGTAGGAACCTAACAACTCATGATTAAGTGTTCTCATCTATGGTAGGAAAGTATGCTCTTGTCTCTTCGAGACAATCTAAAATCTTGACCCATTAGTGTGAATCAAGAAAGAGAATGGAGATGTTTCTCTTTAGTGACTTTAATTAACATTTCTTGGTGCATTTGGAGAGAAATTTGGAGTAGGAGAGTATTCTCTTTGCCTCTTTGAGGTGAATCATATATCTTGACCTCCTTGTGTGGATCCACTTTATGCTCAATATCCTTGTGATGTTCTTACCTTTAGAGGGCCTACTATTGTGGGGTAGATATCAATAGGAATGACCCAAGTAGGAACAAGTGAAACTAGCTTCTCCAACCCACTATAATCACAAATCCCTAGACAAAGGATAAAGTCTTGGAGGATATACTATCTGTATTCCCTCTAGTGAGGACACTTATAGGATTATGATCATGGGAAAATTTCTTGTTTGGATTCTCTTGTGGCTATGAGCCCTTTGTTCCATGTTCGATGCAAGAGGGGTTTTATGAATGAAGACCCTTACTAGAAACCGAGGATTAGAGGTCAAGTAATTAGCCGCTCAATATCTTGGTACAAGGATTGATCTTGGTGGATACCTAGATTACCCCAAGATTTATTCTCACCATATATGTTCCTTTAGATATGTTAAAAGAACTCTATGATAAAGGCAATATCTATTGTGGATAACCCATTTTTTTGAGGTGAGAGGGAATCAAGTTATGGGCCAAGGTATTGAGTATAAGCCATGTCCTTTTGGTAGAATGTGTCTGATGTGTCTTCCTTTATAATAAAGACCCATAGAAATTTATTGAACATACACATGACAGTAGTATTCATGGGATTTTTCTTTGAAACCTTCTACGTGTTTGTATCATGCAAGGTTTCCTTGTCCCTTGCTTGATTATTTGGAGACTACTCTATGTGTCACATTTTCCTTGAAAACTTGGTTTTGAAATATCAAACTTGTCAAATTTGAGATTACACATTATCACAACATTCTACATTGCTAAATCAATCAAAATGGTCATTTGAATTAGGGTTAGAGTTAAAAATTGATCTTTTTATGCTTGCTAGTCTACTATCTTATGTTTTAGTGAGAAATATTATACAACTTGTTAGAATGTCATCTACCTCTCAAAGAAACATTGTCTACTAGTATTGTGAGTAGTCATCTACCTATCTGTCAAAGTATTGTTTTGTTCTATAGAACCATCTGGGTTCACTATGATGTATCATATGACTTATCCTTGTTGTCCTATTGTCATTTGGCTTTCTAATTTTTCACACCCAATAGTTGATTTGAGTTGGTTTTTCTACAAATTTGTTCTAACTAGTTTAGAAAGATCACACTTGGCTTTTCCTGGTCACTTGGTTTGAAAATTACAACTCAAATATTATCTTTAGCTAAAAATGATAGCCTAAATACCTCGGTTATATTCTTTATTAGTATACTTGTTCACTTTTCTATCTCTTTTGGTTATTGTTGTCACAAAATTTTGTACCCTTGTCCAAAATTTTAACCTAAGGACAAACTTGTGAAACATGGAAACAACTTGCAAGTTGTGGGACTTGAACTATGAGGTTGAGTCTCTAGAGAAGGTTAACTTCCTTTACTTTTAGTATGCACCTAACTACTCTAGGAGGGGAAAATGGAGAAGGAATGTACAAAATACTAACCTAATGTATCCTAAGGAGGTGATGCACCAAAATAGAGTGTTCAAATTGATCTCTATCCATATATATAGAATTGAACTATGACATCAAAGATATACAAATTTAGACTTGTTTAAATCCAATAATCACATGCATATCAGATAACCAAAATGAATAACACAAGGAAGAAGAGAGTTCACTTATATATCATTAATAGGTTTAAATAAATACAATCATGAAAATTGTAGATAGCCACAAAACATTGAAGAAAGGCTAATGGATCTTGCACAATACATCAATGGCTGAAAGAAATAAGGAAGAATATCATGAATAGTTCAAAGGAAAAGGGAATTTATAGTCAGCATGCTAGAGCAATGCCAAAGAAATAAAAAAGAGTCAACCCTAAAAAAGATTACAAAATGTTCTTTTAGAATTTAAGCATAACTTAGATAGCTTCTACTCTAAGGAAAAACTCAACAATCATATTCAAGATGGCAGAAAGTAGTTATTACAAATCTGGAAAAGATATGATCATGGCACACATCTAGATATAGGAAAATCACTTATTCATCAAAAAGAGCCATTAAGAAGATAGAAGTAGTGGCCATTATCACTTTGACCAATTAGATGGACCTACAAACAATGATGGAGTGTCTCTCTTCATTTATCAGACATTGGGATCAATGAAAGTGGTTGTAGGAGATTTGAAAAGATTAAATATGTCATCAAAGAGCTACTTCCTTTGTCATCAATTCACCAAGTCAGCCATATCATTAGTCAACTTGGAGTCAAATCTCAAACCTTTCCACATGGACCAATCATCTTTAAACATTTTTCCACTCCATGAAGTCTTCCTACTTTGACCATCTCATACAATTGTGGCTTCACCAAATTTTCTTTCAATTAACATAAAATTCCTATCACGGAGAAAAAAGTGCTATTACCACTGTGCATCTTGACCTTGACATTTCTCATCAATCATTGTGACCCTAGAAAGACTGGGATCATTAACTACATTCACATTCATTGCCACCTTAACCTAAATTCCACCTCTTAACCTTGTGACCAAGCAAAACAAAAGTAATTGCTTGATCACAACTCTAACCATAGTTCTATCTTAACATGTTGCGATGGTGCACTAGCCATAGATTTGAAAGATCTAACAACACAAAATGCATCTTTGAAGCACTACAAGTCTTTTTGTTATTGCATTGTCACAACTTAAACCATGGTTTATCAAATTAACCTTTTCTCCTAGTGAACATGAAATAATTGCCCTATCAGAGCCCTAACCTTGGTTGAGCCAAATAACTCTGTGATAATGCAAACATAGCATAATCATGCCCTTGCCACTTGAACTCTAGCTAGCACTTTACTTGCTATGACTGTGCAAACCAAAGGGTGATTCCCAGAGTCACAACTTATAATATTTCTAAGGCATAACATAAAGTGCTGCATAAACTTAGGAAAAAGGATATATCCAATGTTAAGTTATTTCATGAAAACCTTTTAATATTTGAATTTTGAAAACTTAGGTCACCATTGAGAAACTTAACAATTGAAATCAACTTTTTGGCAGGAGGGCATTTTTTACTAACATATCTGGTGACTCAGAAGGGATGCAAGCTTCCTTGGCATATGACAAGTTACCACTAACAATTCATTGGGTTATGGAGTCTCTGAACTCTGAAAACCTATTCATTTACCACCTTTGTTGCATTCTGACACATAAAACATACCCTTCTACCTCTGCAACTATGCAAAATTGGACCAAATTTTTTTGCAACAAAACATGTGCTCATGCACTTCTTGGAAAATAGGAAAGAATAGGAAGAAAACTAACTAACTATATACATGAAACATTCACTTCTCTATCAGAAACATGGCTTGAGGTATATTCCATTAATTGAAATAGGCAAGATTTCACCATTAGGTCTACTTAACTAGAAAGCATTAGCCTACTTGCAACTAATTATCACATAGGGACCACTTCATAAGGCATCAACTTTGAATGTCTCCCTGCCTTTTCTCTGTCTACATCCTAATTTAACACCAAATCACCTTCTCTACAATTTTTGACCTTGGGCTTTCTATCAAAAAATTTCTTTATTTGTTGTTGATGCATCTCCAAGGTCTGCATCATGTGATTTGTCTTCTCCTCCAACTCCATCAAATTTTCTATCTTTACTATCATGGCATCATCTTCGGCTAACTCAAGTTGATGAGCCAATTCAAGAGCAAGAAATTATAATGAAATATAAAGCCTAGCTTCCCTGCCATACACCAACATGAAAGAAGAGTTTCCAATAGCCCTTTTAGGTGTTATTTTGTTAGCCCAAAGGGCAGTTCTCAATTTTGATACCAACACCTCTAATTATCCTCTATGGTTCTTTTCATTATTTTGATCAAATTCTTGTTGGAAGACTTAGCTAATCCATTACCTTGGGGATAGTAACTAGAAGATGTACTAAGGTAAATTCCATGATCTAGAACCCATGAACAAACTTGAGCTCCTACAAATGATTTTGCATTGTCTAAAATTATAGTGTACGGCATGCCAAACCTTGTAACAAGTCCATCTAAGAATTCAACAACTGAATTCTTAGTAGCATCTTTTAATGCAACTGCATCTGTCCACCTGGTAAAGTAATCTATAGTAGCTAGAATCCATTTATGACTAGAACTAGAAGGAGGATTAATAGGAACAATAAAATCTAATACCCATTGGGCTAAAAGGTTGATCAACTCAAATAGGATGAAAGGGGAGAGCTCCAAGTCTCTACTTACTTGAAAATAAATCACATTTTTCACATTTCTTGACATAACTATGACAATCGTTGAACAAGGATGGTCAATAATATCTTACTCTCATTATCTTCATAGCAGGAGTTCTTGTTGAAAAGTAGCCACCATTAGGACTATCATGAAGCTCCTTAATCATTCTCTCTGCTTGATCTACATCAATACATTTAGCAAAGATTCATTGAAGTCCTTCCTAAATAGGATACCATCAACTATGGCATAGGAAATTGATTGCAATTTGAACTATCTTCTTTCAACTTTATCCAATCCCTTAGGGTATCCATTTCCTAATAAGAAGGTCATCATGTCATTTATCCAACTCTTTGGATTCTCATCCCCTACTTCTTGCTAATCTATCAATACTAAGGAAACCTCTTCATTTGATTCTTGAGATGAGATCATCTACTTGCACAATCTTTCCCTCTTACAAACTTGGCGATTTGGATGTCCACATCACACTCCACCACTTTGGTGATCCAAGCTGCCCTTTTCTAATTAATATCCTTGCTCAAAAGGAAGTCTTTCACACTAGCATGAGGAACTAACAAATGGATCTTATTGTGAGATAGAAGATGTTTAAATTTCTTTAAAGACCTTATAACTATAAGGGCTTGCTTCTCCACATAATTATATTTGTCTTCATACTCCTTAAGCCCTTAATTGAAGAAGGCTATGGGCTACTCTTCATTCTTATCATTTAATTGAGTCAAAACAACAAAGATGTTTGACTCTCCTTCTAAGGTATAAAGAATGAAATTCTTCTCAAATTTTTGATTGATGAGAGTAGAGGATGAGGCTATGGCTGCTTTGATCTTTTCAAAACTTGCTTTCCTTTGCTTGGTCTGTAGTGCTTGCCCCTAGTTCGCATTTTGTTATCATTGTTGAGCTCTTTTAAGACTAGTTTTATGTTGATGGTTAGCAGCATTGTTTTGGAATTACCAGATATTGTGCTATGGATTTAGTTTATTATGTGATGAGATTACTTAAACTCTACATCTCATATATGTATGATGATTATTTTTAGTGTTCGTAATTATTAATGATGATTATTACATTGCTTTCAGTTATTAATGATGATTAGTAAGATGATTTATTATCATATGTGTTTTCTTATGGATACTTACCCCATACTTGCATGTGTATGGTGTGCGTGTTTGCTTTTGTATGGCGTGTCTGATGTGGTTAAGGAAAGGAGTCGTAGTCACCTGCTAGTCGGGATCTACATGATGCACCACTTCCTGCCATTGCCTGTTTAGTTTAATATATATTGTGCTTGTACATGCATGGTTTATATGCAGGTTGCAAGTATCGGGTATCGACTTCCTTGAATTGCCAGGATGAGCGTACCCTATCACATTATCTCAATGATAAGAGAGGGAAGATAAATTCTCAAGTCCAAATCCCAACCCTTTAAGCCATTTGTTCTAATTGAAAAATTAGAACAAGTATCTGAGTTGAGTACCCTCTGAATACGTTGGATAACGTAATTCATGATATTAACCCTTGGTTTGATTTTGTATGTATTTTGGCTATGATGGGTTTTCATATTTTTACCTTGTGAGTCTTTGATGTATTTTCTATTAATTAAGCCTAATTAAAAGATTTAATTAATGGTTTAATTTAAATGAAAAATTAATATGATATTTTAATATTTATTTTATTTAATTAATTGAGAAGTTAATTAAATAAAATAATTAAATTTGAAAATAAAAGTTAAAAGTTTAAATTTGGAATGTGACAATATTTATTTTAATAATAATATATTTGGAATTCATTTTTAAATAAATGACTAAATAATATTATAATTAAAGCTAATAAATATTTTAGCAATTAAGTTTTGGAAAATGAAATTTAAAAGTAAAAAAAATATTTTAAATTAATAAAAGATTCTAAATCTCATGTGATTAAAATATAAATATATTAAGATTGAAAAGTGGAATTATTAAAGTAAGTGCATGAGATTTAATAAATTAATTAATTAAATTAGAAAGAGTAAATTAAATATTATTTTTATGTTTTCTCACATAGGAGTTTGCAAATTTTTGGGAGTTGTCATGTAGACAACACAGGAGTTTGCACTCTAAGAATGCACTAGTTGTCTACACTTAGAAGTTCGCATTTTATTTGAGCACATGGTGTCTACAACCTTAAGACTCATCTAAAAGGTTGAAGAAGACTCATGCTTGGTTGTCATGCTTATCTTCTAGTTGTTTCTAGAGACACTCTAGATGCATCTTAGAGGCCTTTAAATTGAGGCTCTCCTAGTGTGTTTGGACAAGCAAAAATGAAAGCTTAAATGGAAGCTTAATGGAAGCTACAAGCTACAAGCTTTAAATGGAAGTTTCAAAGCTTAAATGTATTGGAGAAGCTCATATGCTCATATGTTCCTAGCATTTTTGGTCACTTGGAGGATTCGATTGGCCTGGATCTTGGAGGGATTGCGAATGATGGAGAAGGAAAGGATTTTCTATGGACTTCTAAGGCATGGCGGATTAGCATCAGTCTCCAGGTGCACTCGTGATATTCACACATTCTCTTTGCACTATTTCTCTTCCTGTCTTCATCATGTTTGTTATATGTGTCTGACTATATTCCATGAATGAATTTGCAATTTGAATCGGAATATAGATATGTATTTATTTGTTTGAGAAGAAAACATTAGAAAACCCTAGATCCAATAAAAAAAAAATAGATCTAAATGGGTTTGGGTTCGAATTAGAATGAAATTGAAATAGATTTGAAAATGGTTTCAAGATTTATGGCCAAATCCATTAGTGAAATTATTGGATAAATTTAGAGAACAATTATTTTAAGAAGAAATTCGTAATTCATCACAAACTGTCCTGTCGCTGCCTTTTGGATAGACCTGAACTCAGTCATTCATAACTTTTTATTGGAATCGAATTTATTCGATCGCTCTAGTCAAAAGTGGCGCAACTTGGCCCTCTCCTACATATTTAAATTTCAGCTCGATCCAACAGTTCATTAGAGAGTTATGGCCGTTGTACTGAGACTATTTTATTCAAGGATAGATATTTCTCCATTTTCCATAACCAAGAGTTATTTATGCTTAAACTTCACAAAAATAATATATCAAAGCATGGAATGAATTAAAGATATTATTGCAATCTTCCCTTAGTAGAATCTTATTAATATGCATTAGTTTTATATGATTTATTATCTAATCTAATTAAATCAAATTTAATTAAGATTAGTTAATAGTAGAAGAAGTGTAATTAATTATTAGTCAATTTAAGTAAATGAATTTTTAAGTAAAGAAAAATTAAAAGAAAAAAGATATTAATGATTTAGTTGTTATTAATTAATTTGGTTCGAATATCAATCATTATAATTGAATATTGAAATTATTAGTGAGTTATTATTTATTAATAATTGTTAAGTTATTAATGAAAGATAGTATAGATAAGTTTATATAATTATTAATTGATTCAACTAAGTTCAATCTAATTGAGATTAGTTAATAATTGAAGTATAGTAATAAGAATTTAGTTGAGATCAAATTAAAGGGAGAAAAAATACAATGAAAATGAATTCATGTTATCATGAATGAAATTGTGATTAATGAAGATGATAATGTTTAGAATTTGGAAATTATTCATGTTAAAATCTACAATAAGTCTTATTGGTTTGTGATAGGGATCTTTTCAAACAACGTTTATATAGACAAAATATTATTAGATCAATTAGAAAATGGAGTTTAATGGTTGACTTTTAATTGATGATAATTTATATTATGTTGATTTAATTTAGAGACTCTAAATGATATTGGAATAAAATTGAATTATTAGGTTATTACTAATACGTTATTTATTATTAGATAACTTATCGATACACCTTAATGGTGATAAGAGTCAGTAAACTATTAACTAATGAAGTTTATGGAGGGATTCTTTGTATCGATTATTTATAGTCTTATTGAGTTAATGTTTGTCGGATCTAGCAAATTATTAATAAATAATAGTTTAATGATCTAAGTGATTATCATTAATACAATCTTGTTAAGAGAATATTAGCATTCATTAAAGAAATGACGAATGTGGTCATTATAGAATTATTATTAAGATTTTCAATATAGCTTGTTATTAACTATTAACAAGTTATTATTATATGAATATATGTGTAAGACTTTTAATGTACAAACTAATGTTAACTGATATTCATTAGGTTGATGGTATGGTTGTGCAATTATTAATTAAATCAATTAACTAGAGGTAAGTAGATTTAATTAATAATTATGTTATGTAATAGAGATTTAATTGATATAATTCTTTTAATGAGATTGTAGAGATATTGATATCAAAATTGATAAATTTTATGACTTGAATTAAGACCTTAGATATTATATGATTTTCAACGGTGATAACGATTAAATTAAAAGACTCAAACTTTAGTAACACTTAATTAAGTTTCTAATTGAAGACTATTAGAATGTTAATAGGTCATGGATGGTGTACCTATGTTAATTGATTGATTAAATTGATCATTTTTAATTAAGTTGTATTCTTCTTATTCGAGGATTGATAATTGGTTCTTTTATGAAAAAATAATGATCCTTTGATAATGTAGAAATAACATTTAGGAAGAGTTATTCAATTATTAATATGGATCTTGGTCAAATAAAGAGAACAATTTAATTAAAAGTCAATGATAATCAGTTTAGTAAACAATTATCCTTAAGTTATTCGTAGAATGTAATTCTTAATAATGGAAGGATAATGCTATCGGAGAATCAAATGGGTTGACTTGTAGGTCAAATGATGAAACTTAGACACTTAGGTATACTTGCAAACAGAAAACTGAAAACCCCTACATATTATTTAACTATGTGAATTTTAGTAAGCCAAAACATGTGTTTGCATCGTGTATTCTATATGCTTCTTGTTTTGGGTTTTGGGTTGACTAGTGATGACCAGTCCTAGGTTGTTACCAGAGGCTCGGGGATTATGAGATGTGATGGCATGTTGATTTTTATTGGTCTCGATCTTTATTAGCCCAACCATGGTTATGTGATCGTATGCTCTATGAAATGTTTGTTATTGTTCATCAATCTTCATGTGTGAAGCTGAGATGTATATGTATCTGAAACACTTGAGCTAATAATTTTTGAGTCATTGATCAGTTATCCTTGGATTACTTTCTAGTCATCATGATGGGACTGAAATGTGGATTTATTTATTGATGATGTCATGTTGTGACATGTTTGACTCAACCATTTTGGAGTCTTCGATCAGTATGATTTTGAGATATTCTTGGTTGCTTGTTAAGAACCAAAGGATGTGATGATATATTTTGGTTATTGAAAACCAATTGATACTTATGATTATCAGTGATGCCTTCAGTTTCTAATAGAGAACTGTTGTGGTCATGATTTTCTATGGATGCTTTTTGGATGCTCATGGAGATTTTGATGATTCTTATTATGGATATTTTGCAGATATTTGATGATTCGTTTTATGGATTATCTTTTGGATTTTTTTTACAGTCGCTTGTACAGGACTGTGGTGATTTTATGATTCCATGAGCATTAGGGTAGGTAATCTACTTGTAGTGTCAGGAAGTGGCTTGCAATGGGGGCTGGGGCCCTAAGTGGCTGCCAGGGTAACTCATTGTAAGTTTGGTTAATAAGTGATAACATTTACACACTAAATGGGGATTAAATGAACTTTAAAAAATAATTGTTTTGATGTTCTCGCCCATGCCTTGAGCGCTTGTACAGGCTAGGATGGGAGTAGTGAGACACATGGTTACGACCTTGCATTCCGTAGTATGTCTCATCAATATGAGAGGATACTAGTGGCCGCATGAGATCTGTATGGACCCGTGGAGTTTAGCTAACTGCCAGGGTAACTTGTACGAGATAAATGCGATGGCATTTTCTCGCTTGCAGAGTAGGTTTCTTACATGTCATTGTGTGCCTCTGGGAAGTAGATGTCAGTTTTGTGTGAATGGAACCTTTGAGTTAGTATACTTTTAGAATTTTTGGACTATAAGAGATTTATGCTTTGTGATTTTGATATCTTGTTTGGGACTAGAGATTATCTTCTCAGCACGGTGGGAGCAGACCACTTAGGTTCCACGCGGTCGGGTGGTAGTGTATTTTCTACTCTTATCATTTGAGATCCATTGAGATACCGTGGCTGGAGTATTCTTGGTTGGTATTTATCTTCATTATGTTCTTGGATCATTATGATAGATGATATACCTTATGATAGATGTATTTACTGGTATGTTCTTGTATTGATGATTTGCATATGTCGGTTGATGATATATTATGCTTTTCTTTGCATGTTAGTAAGATGTTTTAGGAGTGACATTCCTACTATGATATTACCGATGATCTCTTCGGTGCTTTGGAATGTTACGCACAGAGGGATGGCTAGAATCCATGATGGTCTAATGATGCTATTAATGGTTGGGAGGAACCGTGCACTTAGTTATTTATGTTTGTGATATATGGTTATCTTTTATGATGGATATTTATATCTTTATGATGATGATGTATCATGTATGACATGTGATTTCATTATGTTATTACATCATGGATTAATATTGGATGATGATGTACTTTATTTATATGAATGTTTATTCTTTTAAGCTTTTCATACCTTGTATCATGTACAGTGGATGATTGAGCTAAACTAAAATGTAGTTACTAAAAGGACACTTGTATGTGGTCTAAGAACATTGGATGTATCCTTGTTATTTCATTGTTAAGGATGTAATGTTAGATGAATAAGTTATTATTTGAAGTAATTCAACGTTAAGGGATCTTAAAAGAATATCACTTGTTATGTATATATGTTATGTTTACTTTCATTTGAATTGTTTTTATTGCTTTTGAAAGTGTTGAGAATGATTTATCTTTCATGTTTAAAAAAAAAAAATTGTTTGGTAAACTTAGTGAATTCTTTGGATCCCTTGGCGGGACATTACATTTGGTATCAGAGCACGAGTTTCAAAATTGGGAGCTCTAGGTATATTGGAATGCCATTAGTCATTAACTAGTTGTGTAGACACCTAAATTTGATTACACTATTTTAGTAATCCTATTTAGTTATCTAAAAAGGCATTATTAATTAAATTTCTATTTAATTAATCCTTTGTCATCCCCTAGTTGATTAATTTAATTAATCATCTATAGTCCTAATTGATAAATCAAATAATCTATTATTTATCAATTAAATCCTATTCTTCTATCTAATTTCAAAAATCCCCATTTATTAAAATAAATCTATTTGATAAATAAAATCCTCAAATTCAAAAACCCCTAACCTATCTCTAATCCTCCATTTAGCCTAATCCACCCCATCCACCCATACTAACCAAGCTTAGCCACTAACTCACCCACTCTCATTAATGTCATCCACTTGCACATCTCTAACATTCCTAATCTAATCCTAAACCCAAGCCTAATCCACCCCCTAATGTTGTCACATTCCTTAAACAAATTTAAGACTTTCCTAATCCAAACCAAAGTCTCCCCTTAAAAAAACCCAACCACTAAGTCATGAGTGCTCTTACAAAACATAAAATACTCTTACAAGCCCACTCATGACTCTTACACCCATCTTCCACACTCTTCCCTCTTCCACACTCATTCTTCTTACATCCCTCTTACATACTTAACCCCACTCATCATGCCTTTAACCAACCCTTTACCCTACCTTCTCACACTCATCCTCCTTGTGACAAGTGTCACCTTCCCATTGGTTTTAAACAAGCACAATCCATGTGCTCTCCTTTGAGTGCATCCTAGCCCTCCTTAAGCCTTCATCCATCCTTGCATCTAAGCCCTCCATCCCTCTACCCCTTAGCCTATAAATTGATTCCCATCCCAAGCCATTTCATCAACAATCTTTGAGCTAAATTTACCATGCCCTTTTGAGAGCCAAAAGCCATACCCATACCCTTATAATGCCAAATTGAGAGCTCACAAAGCTACCAATTTGCCATTACCCATCTCCATTGAAGTAGCTTTTGAGCATCTTGAGCATACATCCACAGCAAAAGGACACATCTACAGAATCAAGAAAGCATGGAGTGTTTTCTCTTGTGAGGTTTGCACTTCTTGTTTGCTTTCTTTGTCTAAGCATATATGTGAATTTAGTTTTTGGTTTGTGAATTTTTACTTTATTTGTTAATGTTATTTGCATACTAATTCTTGTTCTACAAGTTGAACAAAATGAAAACTTTGAACTCTCATGTGTATCTCTTTCAAACTGAAAACTTGAAAACTAGGTGAACTGAAACAGAACTTGAAATTGTTACTTGCATATTTTTCATACTTCAACACTTAGTTTTTAAACTGAAAATTTTACTTAAACCTAAACATAGGCAAAACTGAAATTTGAAACTCATTCTAGTTGTAAACAATATATCTTTCATCGATGTTGTAAGGCAGTAAACTTTTGTTTAACTTTGCAAACGTTAAGTTGCTCTTGTTTAGAATGTATTAGGGGATCTATTTCAGTACTTGTTAAATGAATGATGTTGGATCAATATGATTTTTGGTTTACCATTAAACCAAAATCATATTGCTTTAAGTGTGTTGTAAAATTCTCAGTGAAATCATATTCCCCTATAGAGAGGAAAAGGGTTCAATGGGACCCGCATAGTGAGTATCTTAGCTTTTCATTCTTGTAGGCTTCCAGGAGTAAGTCTAATCTCAGGGGGGGTGGATGTAGTGCCTGCCCCTAGTTCGCATTTTGTTATCATTGCTGAGCTCTTTTAAGATTAGTTTTATGTTGATGGTTAGCAGCATTGTTTTGGGATTATCAGATATTGTGCTATGGATTCAGTTTATTATGTGATGAGATTACTTAAACTCTACATTTCATATATGTCTGATGATTATTTTTAGTGTTCGTAATTATTAATGATGATTATTACATTGCTTTCAGTTATTAATGATGATTAGTAAGATGATTTATTATCATATGTGTTTTCTTATGGATACTTACCCCATACTTGCATGTGTATGGTGTGCATGTTTGCTTTGTGTGTTTGCTTTTGTATGGCGTGTCTAATGTGGTTAAAGAAGGGAGTCGTAGTCACCTGCTAGTCAGGATCTACACGATGCATCACTTTCTACCATTGTCTTTTTAGTTTAGTATATATTGTGCTTGTACATGCATGATTTCTATGCAGGTTGCAGGTATCGGGTATCGACTTCCCTGAATTGTCAGGATGAGCGTACCCTATCACATTATCTCAATGATAAGAGAGGGAAGATAAATTCTCAAGTCCAAATCCCAACCCTTTAAGCCATTTGTTCTAATTGAAAAATTAGAACAAGTATCTGAGTTGAGTACCCTCCGAATACGTTGAATAACGTAATTCGTGATATTAACACTTGGTTTGATTTTGTATGTATTTTGGCTATGATGGGTTTTCATATTTTTACCTTGTGAGTCTTTGATGTATTTTCTATTAATTAAGCCTAATTAAAAGATTTAATTAATGGTTTAATTTAAATGAAAAATTAATATGATATTTTAATATTTATTTTATTTAATTAATTAGAAAGTTAATTAAATAAAATAATTAAATTTGAAAATAAAAGTTAAAAGTTTAAATTTGGAATGTGACAATATTTATTTTAATGATAATATATTTGGAATTCATTTTTAAATAAATGATTAAATAATAATATTATTAAAGCTAATAAATATTTTAGCAATTAAGTTTTGGAAAATGAAATTTAAAAGTGGAAAATATATTTTAAATTAATAAAAGATTTTAAATCTCATGTGATTAAAATATAAATATATTAAGATTGAAAAGTGAAATTATTAAAGTAAGTGCATGAGATTTAATAAATAAATAAATAAAATTAGAAAGAGTAAATTAAATATTATTTTTATGTTTGCTCACATAGGAGTTTGCAAATTTTTGGGAGTTGTCATGTAGACAACACAGGAGTTTGCACTCTAAGAATGCACTAGTTGTCTACACTTAGAAGTTCGCATTTTATTTGAGCACATGGTGTCTACAACCTTAAGATTCATCTAGAAGGTTGAAGAAGACTCATGCTTGATTGTCATGCTTATCTTCTAGTTGTTTCTAGAGACACTCTAGATGCATCTTAGAGGCCTTTAAATTGAGACTCTCCTAGTGTGTTTGGACAAGCAAAAATGAAAGCTTAATGGAAGCTACAAGCTACAAGCTTTAAATGGAAGTTTCAAAGCTTACATGTATTGGAGAAGCTCATATGCTCATATGTTCCTAGCATTTCTGGTCACTTGGAGGATTCGATTGGCCTGGATCTTGGAAGGATTGCGAATGATGGAGAAGGAAAGGATTTTCTATGGACTTCTGAGGCATGGCCGATTAACATCAGTGTCCAGGTGCACTCGTGATATTCGCACATTCTCTTTGCACTATTTCTCTTCCTGTCTTCATCATGTTTGTTATATGTGTCTGATTATATTCCATGAATGAATTTGCAATTTGAATCGGAATCTAGATATGTATTTATTTGTTTGAGAAGAAAACATTAGAAAATCTTAGATCCAATTAAAGAGAAATTAGATCTAAACGAGTTTGGGTTCGAATTAGAATCAAATTGAAATAGATTTGAAAATAGTTTCAATATTTATGGCCAAATCCATTAGTGAAATTATTGGATAAATTTAGAGAACAATTATTTTAAGAAGAAATTTTTAATTCATCACGAACTGTCCTGTCACTACCTTTTGGATAGACCTGAACTCAGTCATTCATAACTTTTTATTGAGATCGAATTTATTCGATCGCTCTAGTCAAAAGTGGCGCAACTTGGCCCTCTCCAACATATTTAAATTTCAGCCCGATCCAACAGTTCATTAGAAAGTTATGGCCATCGTATTGAGACTATTTTATTCAAGGACAGATATTTCTCCATTTTCCATAACCAAGAGTTATTTATGCTTAAACTTCACAAAAATAATATATCAAAGCATGGAATGAATTAAACATATTATTGCAATCTTCCCTTAGTAGAATCTTATTAATATACATTAGTTTTATATGATTTATTATCTAATCTAATTAAATCAAATTTAATTAAGATTAGTTAATAGTAAAAGAAGTGTAATTAATTATTAGTCAATTTAAGTAAATGAATTTTTAAGTGATGAAAAATTAAAAGAAAAAAGATATTAATGATTTAGTTGTTATTAATTGATTTGGTTCGAATATCAATCATTATAATTGAATATTGAAATTATTAGTGAGTTATTATTTATTAATAATTGTTAAGTTATTAATGAAAGATAGTATAGATAAGTTTATATAATTATTAATTGATTCAACTAAGTTCGATCTAATTCAGATTAGTTAATAATTGAAGTATAGTAATAAGAATTTAGTTGAGATCAAATTAAGGAGAGAAAAAATACAATGAAAATGAATTCATGTTATCATAAATGAAATTGTGATTAATGAAGATGATAATGTTTAGAATTTGGAGATTATTCATGTTAAAATCTACAATAAGTCTTATTGGTTTTTGATAGGGATCTTTTCAAACAACGTTTATATAGACAAAATATTATTAGATTAATTAGAAAATGGAGTTTAATGGTTGACTTTTAATTGATGATAATTTATATTATGTTGATTTAATTTAGAGACTCTAAATGATATTGGAATAAAATTGAATTATTAGGTTATTACTAATACGTTATGTATTATTAGATAACTTATCGATACACCTTAATGGTGATAAGAGTCAGTAAAGTATTAACTAATGAAGTTTATGAAGGGATTCTTTGGATCAATTATTTATAGTCTTATTGAGTTAATGTTTGTCGGATCTAGCAAATTATTAATAAATAATAGTTTAATGATCTAAGTGATTATCATTAATACAATCTTGTTAAGAGAATATTAGCATTCATTAAAGAAATGATGAATGTGGTCATTATAGAATTATTATTAAGATTTTCAATATAGCTTGTTATTAACTATTAACAAGTTATTATTATATGAATATATGTGTAAGACTTTTAATGTACAAACTACTGTTAACTGATATTCATTAGGTTGATGGTATGGTTGTGCAATTATTAATTAAATCAATTAACTAGAGTTAAGTAGATTTAATTAATAATTATGTTATGTAATAGAGATTTAATTGATATAATTCTTTTAATGAGATTGTAGAGATATTGATATCAAAATTGATAAGTTTTATGACTTGAATTAAGACCTTAGATATTATATGGTTGTCAATGGTGATAACGATTAAATTAAAAGACTCAAACTTTAGTAACACTTAATTAAGTTTTTAATTGAAGACTATTAGAATGTTAATAGGTCATGGATGGTGTACCTATGTTAATTGATTTATTAAATTGATCATTTTTAATTAAGTTGTATTCTTCTTATTCGAGGATTGATAATTGGTTCTTTTATGAAAGAATAATGATCCTTTGATAATGCAGAAATAAAATTTAGGAAGAGTTATTCAATTAGTAATATGGATCTTGGTCAAATAAAGAGAAAAATTTAATTAAAAGTCAATGATAATCAGTTTAGTGAACAATTATCCTTAAGTTATTCTTAGAATGTGATTCTTAATAATGAAAGGATAATGCTATCGGAGAATCAAATGGGTTGACTTGTAGGTCAAATGATGAAACTTAGACACTTGAGGTATACTTGCAAACAGAAAATTGGAAACCCCTACATATTATTCAACTATGTGAGTTTTAGTGAACCAAAACATGTGTTTGCATCGTGTATTCTACATGCTTCTTGTTTTGGGTTTTGAGTTGACTAGTGATCACCAGTCCTAAGTTGTTACCAGAGGCTCGAAGATTATGAGATGTGATGGCATGTTGATTTTTATTCGTCTCGATCTTTATAAGCCCAACCATGGTTATGTGATCATATGCTCTGTGAAATGTTTGTTATTGTTCATCAGTCTTCATGTGTGAAGCTGAGATATATATGTATCTGAGACACTTGAACTAATCATTTTTGAGTCATCGATCAGTTATCCTTGGATTACTTTCTAGTCGCCATGATGGGACTGAAATGTGGATTTATTTATTGATGATTTCATGTTGTGACATGTTTGACTCAACCATTTTGGAGTCTTCGATCAGTATGATTTTGAGATATTCTTGGTTGCTTGTTAAGAACCAAAGGATGTGATGATATATTTTGGTTATTGAGAACCAATTGATACTTATGATTATCAGTGATGCCTTCAGTTGCCAATAGAGAATTGTTGTGGTCATGATTTTCTATGGATGCTTTTTGGATGCTCACGGAGATTTTGATGATTCTTATCTTGGAGATTTGATGATTCTTATGATGGATATTTTGCAGATATTTGATGATTCGTTTTATGGATTATCTTTTGAATTTTCTTTACAGTCACTTGTATAGGACTATGGTGATTTTATGATTCCATGAGCATTAGGGTAGGTAATCTACTTGTAGTATCGGGAAGTGGCTTGCAATGGGGGTCGGGGCCCTAAGTGGCTGCCAGGGTAACTCATTGTAAGTTTGGTTAATAAGTGATAACATTTACACACTAAATGAGGATTAAATGAACCTAAAAAGATAATTGTTTTGATGTTCTCGCCCATGCCTTGAGTGCTTGTACAGGCTAAGATGGGAGTAGTGAGACGCATGGTTGCGACCTTGCATTCCGTAGTATGCCTCGTCAGTATGAGAGGATACTAGTGGCCGCATGAGATCTGTATGGACTCGTGGAGTTTAGCTAACTGCCAGGGTAACTTGTATGAGATAAATGCGATGACACTTTCCCACTTGTAGAGTAGGTTTCCTACATGTGATTGTGTGCCTCTGGGAAGTAGATGTTAGTTTTGTGTGAATGGAACCTTTGAGTTAGTATACTTTTAGGATTCTTGGACTATAAGAGATTTATGCTTTGTGGTTTTGATATCCTGTTTGGGACTTGAGATTATCTCCTCAGCACAATGGGAGTGGACCACTTAGGTTCCACGCGGTCAGGTGGTAGTGTATTTTCCACTCTTATCATTTGAGATCCATTGAGACACTATGGCTGGAGTATTCTTGGTTGGTATTTATCTTCATTATGTTCTTGGATCATTATGATAGATGATATACCTTATGATGGATGTATTTACTGGTATGTTCTTGTATTGATGATTTGCATATGTTAGTTGATGATATATTATGCTTTGCTTTGCATGTTAGTAGGATGTTTTAGGAGTGACATTCCTACTATGATATTACCGATGATCTCTTCGGTGCTTTGGAATGTTACGCACGGAGGGATGGCTAGGATCCATGATGGTCTAATGATGCTATTAATGGTTGGGAGGAACCATGCACTTAGTTATTTATGTTTGTGATATATGATTATCTTTTATGATGGATATTTATATCTTTATGATGATGATGTATCATGTATGACATGTGATTTCATTATGTTATTACATTATAGATTAATATTGGATGATGATGTACTTTATTTACATGAATGTTTATTCTTTTAAGCTTTTCATACCTTGTATCATGTACAGTGGATGACTGAGCCAAACTAAAATGTAGTTACTAAAAGGACACTTGTATATGGTTTAAGAACATTGGATGTATCCTTGTTATTTCATTGTTAAGGATGTAATGTTAGATGAATAAGTTATGATTTGAAGTAATTCAACATTAAGGGATCTTAAAAGAATGTCACTTATTATGTATATATGTTATGTTTACTTTCATTTGAATTGTTTCTATTGCTTCCACAAGTGTTGAGAATGGTTTATCTTTCATGTTTTAAAAAAAAAATTGTTTGGTAAACTTAGTGAATTCTTTGGATCCCTTGGCGGGGCATTACATGGTCCATGAAAAGACCAGATTCTTTTTAAGCATATTTGTAAGAGGTTTGTCCATGGTAGCTAAATTAGGAATAAATCTCCTTACAAAGTTTATTATACCAAGAAAACTTTGTAGACCTTTCTTCTAGTTAAGAAGAGAGAGAACAAGTATTGCTTTTTTTCTTTATGGATCAATGGTTAGACTATCCTTGGATACAATATGTGCTAATAATTTCCCTTGATTAGTGGCAAAAACACACTTTCTTGGATTCAAAGATACTCCATACTCCCTACATCTTATGAACACTTGTCTAAGATGGCCAAAATTATTTGCTATATTCTTTGAATATAGTATGATATCATCAAGGTAGACCAACACAAAACTTTCAATCATGTTCTTGAAAGCCATCTCCATTGGCTTTTAAAATGTGGCACCTACATTTGTTAGTCCAAAAAGCATTTTACTACAGGCATAGGTGCCTCATTTTGTGGTTATATCTGTCAGCCTCCTTGACTAACACTTGGTTATATCCTAAGAATCCATCCAAGAAAGAGAACCTCTCTCAACCACTAACCTTTGACAATATCTATTCCATGGAAGGGAGAGGCTGATGATCCTTAAGGGAGGGATGGTTATGATCCCTAAAGTCTACACATAGTCTGAGTTCTCCACTCTTTTTCCTAATAAGGAAAAGGTTAGCTACCCGTGATAGTGCTTGATAGGGAAAATAATATTTACCTCAATCGATTTGGATAGCTCTTTTCTCATTAATGGCTTAATCTTGGGATTCATCGGCCTATGCTTTTTCCTAGCAGGTTTGAAATTACCAACTAAATCTATGATATGTTGAAACAAACTTAAGTCAAAACCCTTTAAATTATCATAGTACCAAGAAAATACATCATTAAATTCTTGACATAGATGAGAAAAAATTTCTCACTCAGTTTCAAAATATACCTTCTGCATGTTTAGAGTCCTTTCATTAGCAACTGCGACTAGTATATGATTATCTTTATTTGTAGCAAGATTCAGCCTCTATCTCTTGCTTGGTCATCAAGATTGAAGGCACTCTCTAAGGTAATGAGACCCTTAGGCAACTTGTTAGAAATGAGATTAATTATTTGATCCCTATACTATTCATGTAATCTTGATTAGTTTCTATTTGAGAACTCTACTTCATTTTGCAAGAAACTCACAATATGTGCATCAGATTCAAACACTTTCCAATTGACATTATTATCAGGTACAACAAGGCTAACCACCACTCTAATCTTCTAATTCTTCTCATCTTCAATGCTCTTTGGCACCTCATAAGATGCACCTACTATTGCAATCCTATTAGCATGTCTATTTTCTCTCCTAGGAATGATTTGAATATTAAATGTAGTGAAACTTTTAAGAAAATCCCACACTCTATTTTTATAAGACTTGAGCAAACCATTCTTTGTGACATTCTAATTTCTCACCTGATGGACAATCAAATCACTATCTCCATATACACTTAAAGCTTGAACTCCTCTCTTTTGAGTGAGTAGAAGACCTTGAATCAATTCCTCATACTTTGTTATGTTATTAGTACAACTAAATTGAAGCTTAAATGAGAAGTAGTACCTTTCTAGTGAAGAAGAAAACAACATCACACTAGTCCCTAATCTATTTTTATTTCTTGATCCATCAAATTACATACTCCATATCCCACTTGTATCCTCATTATTCTTCATAAGGTTAGGGATGAGAGCATCCTTCTTTGATATACAATAAGTGCCAAGACCTATCTCTAGGGTTTCTAATACAGGATCAAACTAATATGCATTGGCCCATTCGTATAAGAGAAAATTAGGTATCTCTTCTAGGACAGTGGCAGGCTCATTTACTATATCATTTTCATCTATCTCTAGGATAGGGAAATTCATATTGATGAGGTTAGCAGTGTAGGGCTCAATATGATCAAGGTTTAAGGGTTCTATTTTGATTGAAGTTTTAATTCCATACATTTTTCTGAAAAACATGTATGACCAATCAGAGGATATGTAGCCACCTATTTGGACAGTGAAATCTCTTGAGAAACAAATAACAAAATGGGGTTTAACTTCAGCAACTGATATATCTTGAACTACAATACAACCTGGGCATACATGTAGGGCCATTTCAACATTCCTAAGGATTCCTATAGTCTTGATAGTACTACCATCCAACTATAATATATCCCTAACAATGGGCTAATATTTCATTTCTAAGATATTAGCTACACACTTGGGAATTATTGAACTACTAGTCCCTGAATGAATCATGCAATTATGGACCAATTTATCCCCTATAATAAGAGAAACATAAAATTTAAGGAGGTTTAACCTTTTTACTTTTTTCTATCTTTGTACAAGACTTTTGAGTGTCTCCATGTTTGATGGTAGGTCCCTCTATTCAATGCTCTCCAATTCTCACTGCAACAACCTCTTTTGCATAGGTATAGTAGCAACAACATCACACATAAAAATATTCACATTTTTTTTCTTCATCTGCTCTACCATACTTAATGGGGCATTAGGTTCTTTGGTAGAAGCCATGGGAGTTGCATGTGTTAGAGGTGGAGATGGAATAACTTGTCGGGGATTCACATCTCCTCTACTACTATTCTGTCTTTGTTATTGAGGAGCATTGGATTGACCATTTGGTGCTTGTACATGAGGTATTTGATGTTGAAGCCTTTTAGGAGGAGGAGGAGCATCTTTAGTAGCTCTTCTCTTACTCCTAGTGTTATGAGCATTGGAATCTTGGTTTACATTACAATGTTCCCCCACCTTATGATTCATGAAGGATCAATCACCCTATTGTTGCAAATGTGAGGTATCATTGGGTTGGCATACATTGTATGGTCATCCTACTATAGGTTCTTGATTGGTCAAGGCTAGTTAGGATTCAAATTTTTGACACATAGAATAGGCGTAGGAGTAATTGCAGGAGGGACAAAAATCTTGATCTTGAGCCATATTGTTTTGAGAGACTAAAGCCCTACTTTGATTTGCATTTGAAGTAGAAGCATGACTATTCTACCTATTTCGATCAAAATAAGTATTCCCATGATTATGATTTGAAGGTCTACAATTGTTTGGAGTTTGATATTGCAGTTGAGGAGCCTAATTAACCTAACATTTTTGTCTTTCAAAATTCACCACTTTATTGCTCACTTTCAGCATCACAAAGAAGATATCTCCCAACTTCTTCTCTTGACCTTGCAATCCCTTATCTATGCTCAACATCATAGATTTCATCATCTCCTTAATTTCATCCATTCAATTTAAAGATGTGGAATCTTGAGGGGCTAGAGCAAGGGGTTGGGATGTGGAAGGTGTGAGAATAGGGGCTATTGTTGGTTTGTGATTTGGAATATCAAGGAAGAAGGGAATAGGGGGCCTTGGAGCTAACTTTCTGAATTGTATCAAGCTATTCTCTTCCTTTATGACTATTTCATAAACATTTGGCAAGGTGTCCCCTCCCATAGATTGTAGATTGGTAGCAATATCACTTTTGAAGGCTTTGAGATAGTACAAGAATGCATTACCTATTGGAAATATTATGAAAAGCTAAGTTACTAAGAGGGGATGGGTGAATCAGTAACTTCTAAAACATTTATCCCAATTAGCAATTAATCCTTTATATGAATTATGATCTAATTGGATGCATAAGAACTGAAAACATGAAAGATACACAACAACTTTAACACAATATTTGGTGACCCAGAAACCTTCCAGATAGAAAGTAAAACTAGGGTGGGGATGATACCCACAAGCTTTATTACTACAGTATAAGGTTGGCCAATTAAGGTTTACAATGATCACTTCTAATGATATACCCTATTAGGAGCAATAAGGACTGCTAGGTCCACCTTGCAAAAGGATTTACAAACATACAATGAAGTATGCACTCGGTAAAGAGATTTACATAAGGCTATTAGGTCTACCTTGTTAAAGGATTTGACTAATCCACCTATTAGGATGAAGCAGTGGTTGATCTCTAATCTACAACTTGGTTTCCTGAATGAGATTCCTCTGAGTGTAAAAATCACCTTGTTTTGATAGATGAATCTTTGGTGCTCCTTGTACTATTGTAGCCTTTGTAATTTTCTCTTTTTCTATTGTCTAATGATCACATTACTTCTCTTCAATGATTTAGACATGATATAATACATTACATATATATCAAACCAATTACACAATTATATTGTTGGCAACAATACAAGTTTACACAAATATTACAAAGTCAACCAAAGTGTAGAAAATTTGTCTTTGAAGACTGACTCGGTGAGGTTTTGATACTCGACATCCACTGTCAATGTTTGACATCATAATGCACTTGGTAGATGTAGAAGCTCAGTCCATACTGATCACTTCCAAGTAGTCTTGAACTTGATTTGCATTGGTGACTCAATGCATAATGTGAAACTCAACATATAAATTGAATCACTTGATTCACATTTCATAGCTTAGTAAACACTATCACCTCAAACTCGATATAAACTAAGTCTCTTGGTTAACACTGAGTAGCTTAGCTAACACTAGACTGACATCACTTCAATTGCAAACTTGGTAAGTATTGTACAACTTGGTTTGCACTACTAAACTTGGCATATACTAAGATGCTCATTTTACACTACTGTTCATCAACTTTGTAGTAACTACTCGATGCAAACTGAAATCTATCCATAGGAGTTGGTAGCAACTGTAGAACTCAGTAACAACTGAAATGCTTGGTTAACACTATTAACTGTACAATGTGCTTGGTATGAACTCACAATCTAAATAAGTGTATGTCACGAATCAAAAACATGACTAGAATATCAACAATCTCCCCCTTTGGCATTAGCGACAAAAACACTTATAAGTCAAAATTGAATTCAAGAATGTTTAACAACACCTTTATTCATCAACTTATGTCTCCAACTCGGTAGAGTATACTATTTTTGAGTTTTTTCAAAATTGGTTTTGTAAAAGATGCATTTCAGTACATGGTAATGCTCCTCCATAGTATAATGTACAATCTACTATACATACAATATACATTTTCTTTACACTCTTCTTACAATCTTCTCCCCCTATCTTTTTACATCTTTCTCCCCCATTCTCTTTCAATAGCACCTTTATTCATTACCTTATGTCTCCAACTTAGTAGAGTATACTATTTTTGAGATTTTTCAAAATTGGTTTTGTAAAGGATGCATTTATGTACATGGTAATGCTCCTCCATAGTATATTATGCAATATACTATACATATAATATACATTTTCTTTACACTTTTCTTACAATCTTCACCCCCTATCTTTTTACATCTTTATCCCCCATTCTCTTTGCAACCCTTTTACATCTTCTCCCCCTTTTTGAAATTAATGCCAATGATTTATACTATATTTACATGGTAATGCCCAAATAAGGCAAGAAGTTTGAATGTACCTTTAGTATGAGTGCCATTTTTTTGTCCCAGTTCTCTTGCAAGACCCTACATGTGTGCAATGCAACATGGACTTTTGTTGATTGTTCAACCATGTGGTCTACAATAGAGAAATTATTATCATGGATGAGGGTTTTTGAATATCTAATATGCTTCTACAGTGCATCCATGTTAGGGAGAATTATATTCTAGAAATCTATCAATGTAGATCTGATTCTTGCTTATTCTTTGAGTAGTTATGCCTACATCTCTATTAGAAATATTATCCTGTTGATGTGAGTAGAGCTAGAACTCAGGTCAAGCTGCAACTAATGTGCACTTGCCTTTAGATCTTCATCAATTTTAGACAATTTGTCTTTTATTTCTTTTGTGAAAATTGATGTGTCACATAACTTTCCAAAAGGTAATGATACATTAACACAAGAATTTTTTAGAGAGCCCAAAATAGTAGATAAATCTACTTGGTGAATGGAAATCTATTGAGCAATAAGTTCTAAGACCTTATTCTCAAACTTTTTCTCAGATCTCTACAATAATTTATCCTATCCATTCAGATCTTCATTGTATTTTTGAACCGCCTCTTCCAACTAATACAAAATTAGTTGAGAAGTATCAACCTCTATACCTATAGCCTTTGCTAGAATGTTCTTGGCATCCTCAATGATCTTGAACTCCTTATTCCTTTCTTCTCTTAGTCTTTGCTACTTGGCTTTCTTTTGAAGAATTTCACCAAAGGTTTGCATCTGATCTAGATTTATATTGGAAATGTCCCATATTGGAATGACGATCTCTTAATCAAGATCTATATCTTCTTATTTTTCCTTACCTTTTCCCAAAAAATTTGTGCTTGGTTGAGGCTTTGCACTTATTACTTGTGTACTTAGAATGGAAACAATAGTTGAAATAGTAGGATTCACTACAAAAATTGATACTACACCCATTGTAGAAATACTAGCATAAATACTTCTTGTAGAAAAAATTGATGTAGATGGTGAAACTTGTAGCTCGGTAGATGAAGTGTTTGGTACTTTAGTCAATGATGTGCTGAGTTGAACTAGTGCAAAGATTGATTGAATGCTTGTGCTTGCAGTGCTTGTCACAATCAATCCTACTGAGGCTAACTCTGTGCTTGATATTATCAATGTCTTTCTTAGAGAGTGAGGAAATGAGGCTATAACTACTGCAACAATCTTAATTGGGTTGGTTTCCTTAACATCTTGTGTACCTTCCTTAGTAGCCTCTTGCTCATGTTCCTCTTCATTATCAATATTATCAAAATGAGTTACTTCTTCATCATGTTTCTCTTCATCCTTTTCACTTATACTTCCTAGAAAATCACTCAGTTTGTGAAGAAGATAGATATTATTCCATGTATTTTTTGCATTATTCACAAGATTTTCTATTTCATTCAACAAAATAAGACAAGTATTGAATCTTAAAGTTAATTTTTCTTCATTTTTCTTTAAAGATTCTTTCACTTCCTTATCATTCAGATTTGGCATAAGTAGCCTTAGGGTTTGCTCATGAATATCCTTTTGTAGTTTTCATTGCTTGTTCCCATCTTGGATTGAATTTTTCCATTAAAGCATTGGGAATTTGCTAAGTGAGCTGATCGAGTGAGTATTTCCACTTACCCATCTTGGATATCAACATGTCTTCAATTTTCTTCCACTCATTAGTTGTTTTGGTTTCATATTTTAATGCCTTGAAGTTTGCTTTCTAGAACATGATTCCAATACTTCCATTCTCTCCTCAAATGTGGGTGGAGACCTCTTGAAAATTATGTCTCCTCCTTCTTTATCTACTTTCTTCCTAGAGGATCTCCTGATGAATAATGCAGTGGTTATCCTGGTAGGCTTAGTAATGATTACCTTGCCCTTTTTCTTTAGTGGCTCCTCTTCCTTTGATTCTTCATCCTTTACTTCTTCATCTTCACCTTTGTCCTCGGTCAACACATGAGTAGAACTTGTTTTCAACTTGGCAATTCTCTTCTTGCCTTTTTCAACCAACTGAGGGAGCTTGATCTCCAGTTTTATTATAGCCTTAGCCTCATCACATGTGGAAGAATATGCAATATTGGGGTCAACTGGCTCATTTATTAGAGCCTTAATTGTATCTTTTATTTCATCAATATTTACCTCATATCCTAGATGTTTCACCCATGCAATTCTAGGTCTAACTCTTTGAATGTATACTTCATCACTATCCACCATAAAAAAAATGTCATCCTTATAATCCTCAACTAGTTTCTTGGGGATCTAGAATCAGTTATTCATTTTTTCCTTGAATGCATCAAAATAATTGTCCATGATATTGGTGTAATTTTCTCCCATCTCAGTAATGTATTCATTTATCTGATAAAGCACTGGCACATCTTTCCTCCAAACAACAATACCTTTTGATGGAAAGAATTTCTAAACATAGAAGAATAAACATGTCAATACAGAGCTAAACTTACATGGATTGTTCTTTGATTTCCTAATTCTCTCCATGTTCTTGTTGAATTGATTCAATAGTAGCTTGGCAAGGTCAAGAGAAAGCTTATTCTTGACTCCCTTGTATGTCAGGTCCATAGCTTCACATGACACACTATTCAATCTACTCAAACTATAGATCTTATGTACAATGACATGAATATTGAACTTCAATTCCATGTCACTAACATTGCTTATTTTTATTCACCTATCATCCCACTCAGATAGGGTTTTCTTCTCCAGTTTGACCTAACCTAGGGTTTTAGTCATTTTAGCTTTAGCCAACATTGGGAGACTAGTGATCATGTGGATCATCTTTTTGGTGATCAAAATTGGTTGCTCTAGCCATATCTAACCATTGTCCACATGATTGAGGATAAACCTAATCTATTTTACTTGGAATTCTCATGGCATGTGAGGAATATGGGTTAAATATTTAGCCTCAAGATGTTGATGCTCAGGTTTCAATATACCATCAATCCATAACTCCTCTAAAAATTTATCCATTTCTAGTGTACCAATATCCTAAATTGCACATTTAAAATGAAAACGCATATCGTTGATCAACCTTAGGAGGGATTTGCGACTGCGCTCCACTTGGATCTAGGGTTTCAACAACTATAGGAGTGAGCTTAAAATTTGGTGCCTTCCATTCTACACCATGAACCTCATTTCACTTTGCTACTAGTAGGTACCATCTTCACTCAGTAGGGTTTGATAGAATTTGAAAACTTTTGGTAACAATTTGCTCAAATTTCTTGAATACTCTTAAAGATCACTCTGCATAATTTGGTCTTCAAAAATTCATAGTAAAAATGACTTCAATTTTATTTATTTTATCAAAATTTTCCATAAATTCTTAGTACAAATGTTAGATCAAATTGATAGACTTTCATCCACTTCACTTGCATTGATTACTTGGTGGAGTCTTCCATCATTTGGTAGCCATATAAGATTTAGTTACTCCTAACCTTGCTTGGTAGATTTTGTAACGTGACCTCACTTGGTAAGGAAGGTAACTTGATAGTAATTGGTACCTCTTATTCAGTGATCCCTTTGCATCTTGAATGCTGATATGGATCTTTTGTCTTGTCAACTGGAACTGATTTTGATGTCTTCATTAGTAACCTAGTTCTAGTTCTCCTCTAAGAAATCAGGTGGAAATGGTGGAGTCACCCAATTCTTGAGTGACTTAATCATCAGACTTGCATTCTCAATAGACTTTGGAACCCATTGTTGTCTCATTTGTTTTTTTATGTTATCAGCTTTTGCCTTCTTTTCATTTTCTATTCTTCTAGTATTCATATAGTTCTTGGGAAGATGACCAAGTTATGTACAAATGAAACATCTTTTGGAAGTATCTTTCTTCCTCATGTGATTCTTTACACAATTCATTCCAATGTGTCCAAATTATCCACAGTAATGACATCTGCACCAAGTGTTATAGTCCTAACCAAATATAGCTTTTACAATTTGTTCTAGCTAGATTCAATATCTTGGTTTTGTATTTTGATGACTTGTGCCCATGCTTCTTACATATGTGACATTTTCTTTCAAATATTGGTTTCTCATTGCATTCATTTTCTCTATGACCATGGTGATTACAATTGTAGTAGTTTCCATAAATTTATGCTTTCCCATTACTCCAACATTTGTTTGAAGTATGACCTATCTTATCACAGTGACTGCAAGTAGGTTTTTGGTTCCTTTGAGCTCCTTGCTTGGATGATTCACCTTCTGTGTATCCAATTCCTTCTTTCCCTTTTTGTCTTTAATGACTTTGTTCATTCAATTAATTCATGTCTACTTGGGATTTCATCATTCTTTCATTGGTTTTCCTTTCAATGTTTAGATCATTTTGCAATCTTTCATTTTCTATTTTTAGGTTTATGATTTCTTCATTTGCATTACTGATTTGATCAATGAAGTCTACTTGCTGAAGGGATAGGTGCTCAATTTCATTGTTATTTCTTTCTATCTCTTCCCTTATCTTGTTTTTCTCTTCCATGACTTCACACAATCTTACTAACTAAATTTCTTGCTCTCTTCTTAGTGTTCTTACTTCTTTTTGAAGAGTATTTTTCTTTTCCAGTAGTTCTTTGATTGCTTCATTAGCTTCATCTAAATTGCTTAAATAGATATCTTCAATTCTTTCTTCAATATAGAGTGAATCATTCATCTGGATTGCAAGATCTTTTCTTCTTTTCAAGAACTAAGAGAGTTGCTCTTTTGCTTTCTTAAGTTGTCCAATGGCCAATTCCAAATAGTTTCTCATTTTCATTAGCTTTGTCAAGTCTAAATACCTCCATTTCCTTTGATCTTTGCTCAAGCTATTAAACTTTTCATTGAGAACCACAATGCTCTCATACCAATTTTTGGAAATTTTATGACAAGCTAAGTTACTGAGAGGGGAGCAGTGAATCAATAACTTCTAAAAGTTTTATTCCAATTAGCAATTAATCCTTTATATGAATTATGATCTAATTGCATGCATGAGAAACTAAAAATATGAAAGCATACACACCACTTTAACACAAGATTTAGTAACCCAGAAACCTTCCAAATAGAAAGTAAGACTGGGGTGGGGATGATACCCACAAGCTTTAGTACTATAATATAAAGTTGGCCTGTTAAGGCTTAAAATGATCACCTCTGATGATCTACCCTATTAGGAGAAATAAGGACTACTAGGTCCACCTTACAAAAGGATTTACAAACATACAATGAAGTATGCACTCGGTAAAGAGATTTACATAAGACTATTAGGTCTACCTTGTTAGAGGATTTGACTAATCCACCTGTTAGGATGAAGCAGTGGTTGATCTTTGATCTAAAAATTGGTTTGCTAAATGAGACTCCTCTGAGTGTACAAATTACCTTGTTGTGATAGATGAATCTTTGTTGCTCCTTATATTGCTATAGCCTTTGTCATTTTCTCTTATGCTCTTCTCTAATGATTACATTAATTCTCTTTGATGATTTGGATGTGATACAATACATTACATATATATCAATCCAATTACATAATTACAAAGTTAGCCACAATATAAGTTTACACAAATATTACAAAGTCGGCCAAAGTGTAGAAACTCAGGCTCTGAAGATCAAGTCATTGAGGTTTTGATACTCGACATCCACTATCAATGCTTGACATCATCATGCACTTGGTATATGTAGAAGCTCGATCCATACTAATCACTTCTAAGTAGTCTTGGACTTGGTCTGCACTAGTGACTCAATGAATATTGTGAAACTCAGCATATAAACTAAATCAATTGATTCACACTGCATAGCTCAGTAAATACTATCACCTTGAGCTCTATATAAATTGAGTCTCTTGGTTAACACTGAGTAGCTTGGTTAACACTAGACTCACATCACTTCAATTGCAAACTTAGTAAGTACTGAACAACTTGGTTTGCACTGGTAAATTTGGTATATATTGAGATGCTCAATTTATACTAATATTCATCAACTCTAAGGTAACTACTTGGTGCAAACTAAAATCTATCCATAGGACTCGGTAGCAACTGTAGAACTTGGTAACAACTAAAATGCTTGGTTAACACTATTAACTATACAATGTGCTTGGTATGAACTCACAATTTGAATAAGTGTATGTCACTAATAAAAAACATGACTAGAATGTCAACAATTACTAGGGGTAGGCTTAACTATAGTAGGTATTCTATCCCATGTCTTCTGAAATCTATAATTAAAATCAGTCATATATTCATGGAGTGCCCTCTTGATGGTTGTTATCTACTCTAAAAGTGATAGGTGATCACTTTTATCCTTAAAATTTTTACAAAGTCCTTCTCCTAACCCATTAGAATCCATAATAGAGTTACAAGGTAAACCTCTATACCATTGTAGTGTTTTTCTTTTCAAGGATGAAGCTACAAGACTAACTGTTACATCATCTTTAGATACTCCATGTATATTAAAAATATTTACAACTTCTTGGATGTATTTTGAGGGAGAGATGGAATTTTTACCAGTAAACTCATGTATACTTTAAAGAGTTGATATTGTTATGTCATGTCTTTGAGCCAAAAAGAGAGGACTTCCACTATTAAAGGTGGAAAAAGCATGATCTCTAGCCATATAAGAAAATGGTCTATTGATATGAGCAGATGGTAGTTAAGGTTGGGATCTAACAATAGGAGTGGAGATGGAAACTGAAGGGACATGTATTACTGCTACACTCCTAACTAGTGATAGAGATACCCTAGTCTTTCTTCTTCTAGGATTTGAAAATGAAAGCCCTTGGTATTGAAACTTACCTCTAAAAGATGCCCTTGTTTTAGCTTTGGGCATGAATCACAACAACTCATGGTTTGAAATCAGATGTAGAATGGAGAAGAGTCACCAAGTGCTTGGATATGAGCTTCTTAAAGGCCTGAAATATTGAGAACTACACTATTTCCTCAACATAAACCTTGAAATTCTTCTTTGACCTAGTAGACTTGAAATTTTCTTGACTATCTATCCCACGGGATGTGTTAAAAACTATTGTCAAAAAATTTTGTACCCTTATCTATATTTTTTACCTAAGGATAACCTTGTGAAACATTGAAACAACCTCCATGCTATGGGACTTGAACTATGAGGTTGAGTCTTCAGAGAAGGCCAACTTCCTTTACTATTAGGATACACCTAACTATTATTGGAGGGAGAAAAGGGAGACAAAATGCACAAGACACTAACCTAATCTATCCTAAGGAGGTGGTGCACCAAAATAGAGTGTTCAAACCAATCTCTGCCCATATATGCACACTTGAACTATTATGACATCAAAGATATACACATTTAGACTTGTTTAAATCTAATAATCACATGTGGATCAAACAACCAAAATGAATAACATAAGGAACAAGAGAGTTCACTTATATATCATTCATAGGTTTAAAGAGATAAAATCATGCAAATTGCAGATAGCTACAAAACATTGAAGAGAGGCTAATAGATCTTGCATAGTACATCAATGGCTGTGAAAGAAATAAGATAGAATATCATGGATAGTTCAAAGGCAAGGGGAATTTACAATAATCTTTCTAGAGAAATTTCAAAGAAACATAGAAGACTTTACCCTTCAAAAGATTACAAAATGTGATTTTATAGCTTAAGTATAACTCAGATAGCTTCCACCCTGAGGAAAAAATCAACAACTATATTCAATATTGCAAAAAGAAGTTATTGTAGGTCTAGGAAAGATTAGATTATGGCACACATCTAGATGTAGGAAAATCACTTATTCACCAAAAAGGGCCCTTGAGAAGACAAAAGGGGCAGCTATTATCACTCTGACCAATTAGATGGACCAACAAGTAGTGATGGAGTGTCTCTCTTCATTTATCAAGCATGGGGATCGATGAAAGTGGTTGTAGGAGATTTGAAAAGATCAAATCTATCATCAAAGAGATGCTTCCTTTGTTATCAACTTTCCAAGTCAGCCATATTATTGGTCAACTTGGAGTCAAACCTCATGTGTTTCCAAGTGGACCAATCATCTTTAAACATTTCAACATTTCGCAAAGTCTTCCTACTTTGACCATCTCATATAATCATGGCTTTGCCACCTTCTCTTTTAACTAACATCAAATGCCTATGAATGAGTGAACAAATTGTTATCACCACTACATGGCTTGCCCTTGACATTTCTCATTAATCATTGTGACCCTGCAAAGACTAGTATCCTTAACTGCATTCAGATCATTACCACCTTAACTCGAAGTCCACCTCTTAACCTTGTGACCAAGAAAAACAAAGGAGATCGCTTGATCAAAACTCTAACTATAGTTCCCTCCTAACATGTCATGATAGGGCACTAGCCATAGATCTGAAAGATCTAACAGTGTGAGATGCATCTCTAAAGCACTGCAGGTTTTTCCCTTATTGCACTATTTTTACTTAAACCATTATCTGTCAAATTAACCTTGTGACCTAGCAAACATAATGCAGTCACCTTGTTGAGACCCTAATCTTGTTTGAGCCAACTAAATCTACAACAATACAAACATAGCATAATCATGCCCTTGCTACTTGAACTCTGACTAGCACTTGACGTATTGTGACTGTGTGAATCAAAAGGTGATTTGGACAGTTGCAACTTAAAATATTTTTAAGGCATAACATAAAAGAGCTACGTAAACTTAGGAAAATGACATTTCCAATATTAATTTATTTCATGAAAACTTTTTAATGTTTGAATTCTAAAAACCCAGGTGACTATTGAGTGGCTTAGCAATTGAAATCAATTTTCTAGCGACAGGGCATTTTTGGCTAACAGTTATCTTTCAATTTTCTTTGGCATTGTCTATTGACTTGAGGAAAAAGTTTTGTACATAGGGTATTTATCTATAGCTTGTGCACTTTGTGAAAATTCATCTCAATCTCTTTTTTGACTCTCTTTTTATTTTGGACAAGTGAAGGCTTTTCTTCTCTAAGCTTCAACATGAATTTCTCTTGTGTCATCTTATTAGCTTCTTACATTCTATTTCATGCTAGTAACAACTAGATACCAAATTGGTCAATGAGGCCAACCCCCAATTAGCTTTGATGAATTACCTTTCTCAACTGAATGTCAACATCATCAAGACAAAGAACCTCAAACTATCTTTGACAAAGAAGAAGATAATGTTGAGACTTGGTTTGATCCTTTTAGAAACTATGGAAGTACCTTTGAGACACCTCTTGCATCGCCAAGATCTGAAAAATAGTTTATCTCTCATAATGTTTAGGGAAGAACAAACCAAGTAATTGAATGACCTTTTTGAACACAAAGAGAGGTTAAGATAGTTTTAGTTATGGAGGAAGAAGAAACTAATTTGGCTCAACAATTCAATGCCAATAACTTTGGAAATGATGGAATGAACACACCTCCAAGATCTCCTCTAAGGTCACAACATAATGGATTTGACTCACCTCCAAGGTCTTCAAATGCCTTACATGGCAATAAATTGGATCCCAAAATCACTAAAGAGGGTCTCATAAACCTTCAACAAGATGATCATTACAAAAAAATCATGCTCAAATCCTTAGAGAAAAATGGTGACTAATACTTTATGCACTTGGCTTGTAGAGGGTTGAGACTCCCCCACAACTTTGATTTTGATAGATTGATTTTAAAAAGGGAATGCTCACCTTTAGAAGTTGTAATGAGATAAATAAAAGAGTTGAAAATTGAAGTGTCAATCTTGAAGAAGGGAAAAGAGAAGCCTAAAGCATTGCTTTCTATTGATTCCATATGTCCTCTACCTTTTGAAAAGCTTCTACATGATGCCTTTAATAAGAGATGTTGAAATGCCTATGTATGACAAGTATGATGGAAATGGGGATCCACATGATTGTGTTAGAAAATTTTATGCCTTGAGCATGGAATTTATACATGATGAAACTTACCTTACGAGAATCTATTCTAGAAGTTTCAGTGGTCAAGCTATGGAGTGGTTCAAAAAAGTCACACCTCCACTGAAGTCCTTTGATGAGCTCATTAAAATATTTTTCCAAAATTACTCTTACAACATTCAACACCTCATTGCTATGCTTGATTTGTGCAACATCAAACATAAACTAGGAGAACCTTTTGTGACCTTTTTTTAACAAAAGTAGAGGAAGTTATATTCACATTATCCCCCACAAATTCTCAAAAATGAGAAAATTGACATATTTTTCAATAACTTTATACCTGAGTTGCATTACTACCTTAGAAAACAAGTCTTTCTCACCCTTAATAATATGATTGAAAGTGATTTACTAATAGAGCATATTGTGGTCAAGAAGGGTGAGATCAAATTTAAAAAGCACAAAATCCAACAATGAAAATGTCTATGACAAAGATAAGACCAAGACTTAGAACAAGAAAAAACATGTTGTCAATGATGGTGTTGTTGATGTGCGTAAGTCTAAGGAGCCTATTTTTGATTTGACTAGGGCTATCCAAGAAAGAAAAAAATAAGAGGCTTCAAAATTCAATAAGGCTAATAAGGCTAAAACTTCATGGAAACCTAGACCTAAGCATTATTTTACACCTTTGGCTGATTCATAAGATTTAATACTTAAGACTTTGATTTTAAACAAGATCATTACTTTCCTAGAGAACTCAAGATCTTATGAACCTGACATAAAGCCTAAGTGGTGGAATGAAAACCATTGTTGTGTCTATCATAGAAACAAAGGACACAAGACTAAGTATTACATAAGGTTGAAATGTGTCATCCAAGACCTAATTGACCATGAAAAATTTGGAGAAGACAGACTTGTCAAGAATGTAGATCATAAGGATTTTAAGGAACCACTCCCTAAATATGACAAAGGAGAAGCATAAACATCAAAGAAAAATGGACAAAAATTAACTATACCAATGCAAACAATGATAATGTTATCCATATGCTTAAACTTATGAGTGAAGGCATTAACATGGCAAGACTGAACCATGAGAGACCCAACTATGATTCAAATATTGATGAGGAACCTAGGGTTATCTTGAGAGATATTGGTTCTTCCATGCAACCCCAATCTTGTAATGAGAAAAACCCCACGATAATTCTTAGCAGTGTAAACTCCCCTTCACACATTGAAAGTATGAATGTTGTCACTAGGAGTCAACCCAAACTCATTCTTAGGGTTCCAAATTATTCCAATCAAACTAATCCTAAGCAAGTAGAATCCTCTCTGAAATAAATCTCTACCTCCAACAAGTCAATCTATAATCTACTAGATCAACTTCAATGCATCCCAATGTAGATTTCAATCTTTGAGTTGGAGGAATTATCACATATACACAAAGACATCATAGAAAAATCTTTGCAAGCATTTAGTGCTCCTAAAGACATTGATATCAATCAATTTCAAGCCATGGTTAATTGCATTAAATTCAAGGAAGATGAAATGGAGGAAGAAGAAGCTGAACAAGCTAAGGAGGAAGATGATCCTGTAAAAATTGTAGCCAAAGTCATTGCATCTCTTCCTCACTCTCCACGTAAAGCAGCTACATCAACTGTGGAGATAGCTTCTACTGGTGAGATTGTGTGCACAATAGCTTCATCAATTGCTCAATCTTCACCTGTCTCCTCTAAGCTTTGGGCACCATCTATGCAAGTGTCTACCACTTCATCAACCGAGTTGCAGCCATCTTCATTGATTGAGGCATCATCAACTATAGCAGTAAGTTCATCAAGCATATCAACTTCTACTGTAGAGTGTACAGTAAATGTACCCATTGGTACTTCAATTCTGACAATTTCATCTACTCCAATTTTTGCATCTCTTAGTTCTCCCATTCCAACCTGTACATCAATCTTGGGAGGAACATCAATTTTTGATATTGTTAGCACTTCTCTTAGTCTTTCTCTAGTTAGTCCTATTCCAGTTTTGTCAACTAGTCCAGCCTCATCAACTATTGTTTCAGTTTTAAAGGGAAAAGGTGAAGTCACTGCAGGAAAAGCAAAGAGATACATGTTTTCCAGCAAGGCAGTGGGTGAGGAAATGGACTTGGATAAGGACATTGTCATTACTAAGATAGATCTGGATAATACATCAGTCGATGAAATGAGAATGATCAGTCAGCTATTAGATCAGAAGGCAAGGCAAAAACAACTGAGGCATGAGAGAGACTAGGAATATAGTATTATTGGAAGTGCTAAGAATATTCTAACAAAGGCTATAGGTGTTGAAGTAGATTCTACTCAACACATTTTGATTCAGTTAGAAGAGGTTGTATATAAATTCAATGAGGATACCTCCGGCCAAGAAAAATTGATTGAAAAGGCAGAGAAGAAATTTGACAATAAGGTGCTTGAGTACATTGCTCAGCATATTGCATTAAAATAGGTAGAATTGTCTACAATTTTGAGTAATTTTGAACATTCTTTTAATAATGTAACTTCACTTTTTGGAAAACTTTGTGATGTTACTGAGTATACTAAGGAAATCAAAGAAAAGTTGAATAAAATTGATGAGGATATGAAGGTCAGTGCCCAAATGTTGCAGCTTGACCACAGTTCAAGTTCATCCCATCATCTCAGAATAAGATTTTTGTCAGAGAAACAAGCATAATTGTTGAGAGAGGAAGCAAGGATCAGTTGTACTCTGATTGACATCCAAAATATGATCCTTCCTGTCATGGACACAATGCAGAAGCATATTGCCCATTCCAAAACATTGATTCATGACAAAAACTTCTCAATTGTAGATCATATGATTGAACTCTCTGCAGAAGTTCAAATAGCACTCTCCACCAGCAAACTTTTGCAAGAAAATTGGGATAAGACATTGGCTCTTATTCTCAAGGTACATTCTGAGTTTATCTCTCATTTTGGAATCTCTGTGTAAATATATATTGTTTAATTTGGCATTATTGTCAAAAAGGGGGAGATAGCACACTCCAAGAGATAATTGTGCAAGAAATATGTGTAATGACTTGTAAATACTGTGCATATTGTATGGGGGAGATACATGTAAGAAAGATATGTGTAATAAGACTTGCAAAGAGCAATTTTGAAAATTTAGAACTGTATGTCAATTTTTGCACATAAACTTGGAATCATAATTGTTTTTGTCACTAATGCCAAAGGGGGTGATTGTTGGCATAAAGTTATTTTCCATTAGTGACAACACTCATCTCATAGTTCAAAGCGAGCACTAAAGACATAGTTCAAATCGAGCACTAAAGACACAGTTCAAACCAAACATTGAAGACATAGTTCAAACTGAGCATTGAAGACATAGTTCTAACCGAGTGAAGAAGCACTTAGTGTTAACCGAGTGAAGTTGCACTTAGTGTTAACCAAGTAAAGTTGCACTTAGTATTAATCGAGTGATGAAGCACTCAGTGATGACCGAGTGAAGAAGGACTCAGTGATAATCGAGCTCAGGAGGTTAATGAAGAAGTTAGTTTCTACCAAGTGACACTATATCTACCGAGTCACCAATGGTCACCAAGTTCCAGGCAACATTGTATGACTAGTATGAACCAAGCCCCTACCTCTTCCAAGTGCATGATGATGCCGAGTAACGTAGTGGATGCCGCGTATCAAAAGGTCATCAAGTCTGTCTAAAGAACCCGAGTTTATTTTACTATTTGGCCGACTCAGTTATATTTTGTTTTCTTGTGTTTGGACAACCTTGCATGAATAATTATTGGAATGGTATAGATATGTAATGTATTATATCATTCAAGATATAGATACAAGAAAGATATACAAGATATAGAATATTGCACAAAAGAGGGACATAAGATATGATATGCGAATTCATCAGCAGTAAAGAATACTCAGCAAGGTCTACCAGGAGCAGAAATGATATCATCAATCACAAAAGGTGATCTTTAATAAAGAATCCAGTCAAGTTGTAAGTTGATCTGTTGGTTCATCCTAACAGGTGAATCATTCTTGTAAATCCTTTAACAAGGTAGACTTAACCGTCTTTATTCAAATCTCCTAATAGAGTGCATACTTGTAAAGTATGTTTGTAAATCCTCTAACAAGGTGGATCTAGCAATCCTATGTGCTCCTAACAGGGCAGATCACTAGAAGTGATCATTGTAAGCCTTAACCGGCCAACTTCATACTGCAGTAACGAAGCTTTGTGGGTATCATCCCCACCCCAGTTTTACTTTCTACTTTGGAAGGTTTCTGGGTCACCAAATCTCTGTGCATATATGGTTTAAATGTTTAATAGTTCTTTTATGCAGCAGGCTAGATGAGTGAATGTTGTATATGGTTATTCTGAATTGACTTAAAAGTTTTATTGTTACTGATTCACCCCTCCCCTCTCAGTAACCTATTATATCTTGAATATTTCCAACACTAGGAGAACCTTTTGTGACCTTTTTTTAACAAAATTAGAGGAAGTTATATTCACATTATCCCCCACAAATTCTCAAAAATGAGAAAATTGATATATCTTTCAATAACTTTATACCTGAGTTGCATTACTACCTTAGAAAATAAGTATTTCTCACCCTTAATAATATGATTGAAAGTGATTTACCAATAGAGCATATTGTGGTCAAGAAGGGTGAGATCAAATTAAACAAGCACAAAATCCAACAATGAAAATGTCTATGACAAAGATAAGAACAAGACTTAGAACAATAAAAAACATGTTGTCAATGATGGTGTTGTTGATGTGTCGAAGTCTAAGGAGCCTATTTTTTATTTGACTAGTGCTATCCAAGAAACCAAAAAATAAGAGGCTTCAAAATTCAATAAGCCTAATAAGGCTAAAACTTCATGGAAACCTAGACCTAAGCATGATTTTACACCTTTGGCTGATTCATAAGATTTAATACTTAAGACTTTGATTTTAAACAAGATCATTACTTTCCTAGAGAACTCAAGATCTTATGAACCTGATATAAAGCCTAAGTGGTGGAATGAAAACCATTTTTGTGTCTATCATAGAAACAAAGGACACAAGACTAAGTATTACATAAGGTTGAAATGTGTCATCCAAGACCTAATTGACCATGAAAAATTTGGAGAAGACGGACTTGTCAAGAATGTAGATCATAAGGATTTTAAGGAACCACTCCCTAAATATGACAAAGGAGAAGCATAAACATCAAAGAAAAATGGGCAAAAATTAACTATACCAATGCAGACAATGATAATGTTATCCATATGCTTAAACTTATGAGTGAAGGCATTAACATGGCAAGACTGAACCATGAGAGACCCAACTATGATTCAAATATTGATGAGGAACCTAGGGTTATCTTGAGAGATATTGGTTCTTCCATGCAACCCCAATCTTGTAATGAGAAAAACCCCATGATAATTCTTAGCAGTATAAACTCCCCTTCACACATTGAAAGTATGAATGTTGTCACTAGGAGTCAACCCAAACTCATTCTTAGGGTTCCAAATTATTCCAATCAAACTAATCCTAAGCAAGTAGAATCCTCTCTGAAATAAATCTCTACCTCCAACAAGTCAATCTATAATCTACTAGATCAACTTCAATGTATCCCAACGTAGATTTCAATCTTTGAGTTGGAGGAATTATCGCATATACACAAAGAGATCATAGAAAAATCTTTGCAAGCATTTAGTGCTCCTAAATACATTGATATCAATCAATTTCAAACCATGGTTAATCGCATTGATGTTCTACATTACCTTTCATTTATATTTAATCCATATGCATAACCTTGTTCTATACATTGAAGTCCCAATCTACTAAACCTAAGTCAAAAAAGTACTGATAGATAATGGCATTGGGTTAAATATTTTTTCTTTTAACATGGTTAAACAATAGGGATTATTTGATTTTATTATTGATACAAGGAGAAAGATTACTATTAAGGCTCATGATGAAGTTGAGAGGTCTTCTAAGGGGCTAGTTGTATTTCCTATACAAGTTGGTTCAGTGGAAAAATATGTGGTCCTTCAAGTTCTTGACATACCCATTTCTTATAATATATTATTAGAGAGGCCCTCGATCCATGACATACATGCAATCCTGTCAACCTACCATAAGTGCATAAAGTTTTCCTTCAGTGGCACTGAAATCTCTATTCCTAGGGATAATTCTATGTGTATCAACACTCATACTATTGAATCCCTAATACCACGTAATATGTTATCATGTATGTTGATGTTGTGGGGGGTTATTGCAGAACATTTTCATGATGTATTTATAACTATTTTTGATATTGATGACAACATAGTAATAAGTTTGTGAAAGAATAACAAAACACCAAACTGTGATTTTTGTATTGAGGAAAATATATTGCGTATTTTCTCATGTGTAGTTACCAACACATACTAGAACATGTATTTGTCTCATGAGCAAGTGTGTAGAACTTGAATTGATAGTGTACGGAAGATATTAATGATTTATAGATAATCACATGGAAACAGAGTATTGGAAAAACAATTTTTGTTATATGATCAATATAGAGCATTGTATTTGGAATAAAGAGTTGCATAATTTACTAGATGTAGTACACTAAATATTGATGATTTCAGCAAGTGCACAATTACAAAAGTCACAGGTGTGAGAGTTTGGTTATAACAGTGAGCCAACAAGATTAATTACATATGTTTATCATATAATTAACATATGGTAAAGTGTGAAGTTGACTCAAGGATTTAATATTGAGTATGGTATAAAAGAGAGATGTTTTCCAATTTTTAGATATGATGATTGAGATCGATGAGTAGAGACGAGTTGCAAATTGAGAAGCAGCAAACTAGAATGATTTGCTAATGCATATAAGTGACCTTAAGAATTATGGTTGATGGATACAGAGTTCTAGATCTGATTGCATGATTTGAATGAGAAGAAGTCCAACATACTGGATAGAGGAAGAAGCAAAAGATTGTTACACATCAATTATTCTGAAAGGAATAGTACCGTGATCAATTCGACAGTGGGTTTACCTACCTTATACAACTCCTAACAGGTTTACAATCTGGTAACTGGGATTCAAAGTCTCCTAACAGGGACTCTTTGTACTAAGTATTTTAATAGACTCCTAACAAGGTCTATCCTCTAACAAGGAATATTTATATTAGTACATCATTTTGTGGGCATCATTTCCACTGGGGTTTTCCCTCTAATCAAGGGTTTCCCTAGTCAACATATCTAGTGTAATTATGTATGTGCATTTCTTTATGGTTACTATTTTATTTTGTTTGAATGGTTGAGATTGATTTAAAAGGTTAAATATTTATATAACTAATTCACTCCCCCCCCCCTTCTCAGTTATATTGGTGAACTACTATTTCTAACAATTGGTATCAAAGCTATAGGACCTTGAAGGAAAGTTTAGCAACTTTGGGAGATCCATGGTGAATTTGTTTAGGAATGAAATTCCTAGATTTGATTGCACAAACTATGACAGCTGGAAGGATAAAATGAAGACTCATCTTTTGTGCATGGGTTCGAGATATTGACTTGTAACCAAGACATCTAAAAACATTGCTAAAGAAGACCATCTTGAAACCTATACTAAGGAAAAAAGAGAAGTATTTATGTGCAACATAAGGGAAAGAGAAGCAATATTCTTAGTTCTACCTGAAAGTGAGTATAGTTAGGTAAAACAACTCAAAACATCTCATGAAATTTGGAAAACATTAGAGGCTAATTATGAGGGTAATACACATGCAAAGAGGGATAGATTGCAAAACTTGTATTATGCATTCCAAGATGCTAGAATTTTTGGAAGATGAATCTATAAGAAGCTATGTTGGCAGAATATCTGAGATTATTGTAGGAGTCACCTCTCCTGATTGAAAGAAATTTGACGATGAAGTGATATGAAAGATGTTGAAAAGTCTAACACCACATTTCAAGACAGTAGCAGAAATGATTCAGCTAATGATACCTTGTACTAAGAATTTCACCAAATAAACATTACTTGGTAAACTGGAAGCTACAAAATTTGATCTAAAACAATCTGGAGAATTAGCAAAAGTTGAGACAACATTTAGTACACTAAATATCAAACCTAGTTTAGCAAGGAACACAAAAGCACAAGGAGACATTGCTAGCATCAGCAAGTCTATTGAGGAAAAGATCCAAGAGGGAGTAGCTCTTCATGTGGAAAGAGAAAAAGATGGTAAGAATATCTTCAAATGTTGGACATGTCATGAATATGGTCATTATGCATCTAAGTGTCCTCAAAGAGAAAGAAAGTATAAGGGAAGGTTCAAGTCTAGAAGATCTAAAAATTGTTTATATGCTAATGAAGAAGAAGAGGAAGAAGAATCTCATCAAAACATGAGTAAAAATGAATTAGGGTTTGTAGCTATAAAGGAGGATGACCTTGATAGAGAAATCAAAGAAGAAAGTGCATTGATCTCACAAGTTGAAAAGAAATATTGGATCATTGATAGTGGTTGTTTGCATCACATGACTAGTGATATGAGAAAATTTGTCAAATTTAGAGGCCATGATGGAGGAATTGTCGGAGTAGGGAAAAATGCAACCTATCACATTACAGGAATTGGATCTATCACACTTGATGGAAAAACATATACTGATGATGTTTATTTTGTTGGTGGACTAAAACAAAACTTGTTAAGTGCTGGATAGCTTATGGACAAAGGTTACCAATTGCAGTTTGGTAATAACACATGCATTATTAAAAATAAGGAAAACTACTTGGTATTGGCACAAGAACTAGAGATAATGTATTTTAGTTAAATTCTATTGAAATAACCTACTTGGTAGCTAAGGTTGACAATAGTTGGTTATGGCACAAAAGATTTTGTCACATTAACTTTGATAACATTGTGAAAGCCAGCAATACACTTGTTATAAGAGATTTACTTAAGATCACTAAGCCCATTTATACTATTTGTAAGGAATATATCTTGGCTAAGCAAAAGAGAGTCTCATTTCCTAGCAAGTAGTTTTGTACTACACAAAAGCTAGAATTGGTTCATACAGATCTAAGTGGTCCTGCAAGAACTAGAGGATTCTATGGAGAAAGGTATTTTATGATTTTCGTTGATGATTTTACTACAGTGATGTGGGTAGCTTTTCTTAAGGAAAAATTAGAGACATTTGAGAAATTCAAGATATTGAAAAACAAAGTTGAGAATGAATCTGGAATTAAAATAAAGAGCTTAAGATCTGATACAGGAGGAGAATTCACTTCTAGATAATTCAATATCTATTGTGAAGAGCATGGTATTAGGAGACAACTGTATGCGTGAAAATGCGGCCTATACTAACACACACACTTCAACACGGTCCTTATTTGCGGATTCATCGCGGAATGAACATTGAATTGTACATCTAAAATTTTCCCTGCAAAGCGACCTGTTGCCTTCTATCTAAAGGGATTTTGCCTGTTAATATCCTCAGAATCGAGGTGTAGGCAACCAGACCCTCTAAGAACAAAGGATTTGACAATGGAATTAAGCTAAGAATGAGTATACAGATTAATCTAAGAAAATGAAAGATGTAATGTAATCTAAGAACAAATGAAGCAAACTAGATTAAGCATATGCATGATTAAACTAAAATGAGATTAAACTAAAAATGAGAATGTGTGCAAGAAATGGAAGTAAATATGAGCATGAATTTCAACAGCAATTCGATAGCAAATCAATTCATCCTCCCTCAAATGAAGAGATGAGGGTCTCTTAAATAGAGTTTCCTAGAATCCATCAATGGTTGAGATCGATTCAGATCAACGGTCAGGATTGAAGATGAGTTTCAGTCATAAAAGGAGATTCCCAAGTTAAAGGGAGTTAACAGACTTAATTTGAGATAAATAAGGAGTTAACTGTTTTAATTTGAGTAGAAAAGGGAGTTAACTGTGTTAACTCATTTTTTATCAATAGTGAACTGGAAATTCCCCTTTTTTGAACTGGAGAGAGGTTTTGTTGAGATATTTAATTTAATAAAATGAAATATGCTTTCATAATTACTTTTTCTATTTAATTAAATAATCTTTAATTAATTAGAGACACTTTTGTTTAATTAAATAACTTTATTTAATTAATTAGGAATGTCTTCCCATTTAATTAAATAACTTTGTTTAATTATTTAGAAGTAAGTACTCTATTAAATTAAATAATTTCTTTTAATTAATTAGAAATACCTTTCTCATTTAATTAAATAATTGCATTTAATTAATTAAGATAGGTGTATTTATTAAATTAAATAAATTTAATTCCATAGTATATTAGCCTTAGGATATAATTTAATTTAATTAAAGTATAAATACTTAATAATTAAATTAAATATTAATCAAGTAGGTTTAATGCAACTAATATGAGTACATACTATAGGAATTAAATAAGAAATATGATGAATGCAGATTAGGGTTTTTCTGCATCTGACAATTAAGTCAAGTATCGAATAGCAAAATGAGAATTGCCTATTAGAATAGGACTTTGGAATTATTAGAAATAGACTAGAATTGGTATAATGGCAATGAGCCAATTTTGGGGTATTACATTTTGCCCCTCTTTGAAAGAATGTGCGAGCAACACGTTCAATTCAAAGATAATCAGAAAGCATGTTGTGAACATGAGATTGGTTCCGAAGGTGATGACATGGAGACCAATTGATAATCTTTTTAAGGACCTTTTCTAGAGCAGAGCTTAATCCTAAGGAATTCAAGCAGGGCACTTAGATACCTAAGATCGATAGCATTTAAAAGACTATCTTCAGAACGAAGCGCAATCTTTAAGGATCTAGACAGAATGTCTAGATACCTAAAATTGATAAGCATTTAAAAAGTTTCTTCATAATGAAGTTTAACCTTTAAGGATCCAGATAGAACACCTAGATACCTAAAATTGATAGTATTTAGAAGATTATCTTCAGAACGAAGCTTAACCTTCAAGGATCCAGATAGAACACCTAGATACCCGAAATTAATAGCATTTAGAAAGTTATCTCTAGAACGAAGCTTAACCTTCAAGGATCCAGATAGAACACCTAGATACCCAAAATTAATAGCATTTAGAAAGTTATCTCCAGAACGAAGCTTAACCTTCAAGGATCCAGATAGAACACCTAGATACCTGAAATTGATAGCATTTAGAAAGTTATCTCCAGAACGAAGCTTAACCTTCAAGGATCCAGATAGAACACCTAGATACTTGAAATTGATAAAAGATAACAAGGTCTCATTAGAGTCATAGAATCATCCCCAGAACGAGGTTTGATTCTCAAGAGTCGAGGTTTAGACTGTCCCAATACCTGTCCATTGAACTCTGAGAAGAGTTTTTATAAGGTTGATCAATTGATGAACAGATAAGATAGATGGAAGAAATGTCAAATAGAAGGGAACAAAAAGCCCCAAGTGATGAGATGCCCCAAGTGACGAGATGCCCCAAGTGACTAGGACATAAGATGGGAACTAAATGCCCTGAGCAATAAGTATTTAATGATGTAATCATCATGCCCCCTCGGGAGCAAAATCAAAAGATGACACACCAAAAATATGATTTGAAGCAGTAAAGTTGACTTCAGTTGACTATTTTCAAAATGGATTTTGAAAATATGGAGAATGTAAAGTTGCAAAGATTCCAAGAATTATAAAGTATCAGAAAGATTGACTGCACAAGCGTTCGATCACATTGGTCCCTAAAATTTTAAAACACATTTTTAAGGCTTTTGGGTGTGTTAGATCTCGAATTTGATCCCAAAAATGGATCCAGAATGGTCCAATTAGCCAAGGGTGTGATTTTTGCGCAAATCCAAGCACTTTGAAAAATTCTATCAACACCTATATAATGGCTTGAAGGGTCATTTTCAATTCATTTGTGCTTTTTTCTTTTAGTGATTTTGAGCTCTGATATAGACATGGCTGTGAACTTGAGATATCATTGTTTTGAGCGCTCCAGACGACACAGTCGGCCAGCAGACTATGGACCACCGGTGAGTCATCGATCTCCCATCTTCGTACTTTCGATTACACATTTTTCAAGATCATTTATGCACATTTTTAGCATGTTTTAGGATGTGCAATTCTTTCTTCGCACAAGACCGATCTCTTCTCGCGCGAAGATATTCTTTCTTCGTGCGAAGAAATAGGATGTGCTGTTTCTTCACGCGCGGTCAGAATATCTTCACGATAGGCAATTTTGGCTTTGCGCGAAGATGTAGATTCTTCATGCGTGGCAAATCCTATTTCGCGTGAGAACCTCTTTTCTCATGCGAGATGATCTATCTTCGCACGAGGAGATCTATTTTCGCGCGAAGGAGAGTTTCTTTGCACGAGGAGAGAACTATTTTGCGCGAAACCATATGTATTCGCGCGAGATTTCAGCAATCTCGCACGAAATTATGTGCCATTTTTGTAATTTTTGCATTTAGAAATTGCATTTTATTTTGTTTTGATGCTTCGATTCGTCTTGATACTGATCGTTTGTTTATCATTTTTTTGTTTTGCGTGCAGGAGGTATTCGGAGACGTATCATTTAGATCTCATTATCCGCCTTATGGAGAGTTATTGCGGAGTTTGGATGACGCAGATCGGGCACACATTGCCCGATTGGGTTTGTCTTCACTATGTCAGATTCCAGCCGTGATGGTGAATCACGGTTTATTGATTGCATTGGTAGAGCGTTTCCATTTGGAGACAAACACATTTCATTTACCGATGGGTGAGATGACCATCACACCAGAGGACATATGGAGGATATTGAGGATTCCCTTTCACGATGCCCGGGTTGTATATGATACAGTGCCTCGATTAGGGACAGAGGCACTATCCATTGTTTTTGAGAGAGAGCTACCGAGGGGCAGGGCCATCAGCTAGGATGAGCTGATGCATACTTATGGACCTACACATAGGTTGGCATCTGTGTTGGGTATTTTCTTGAGCTGCTTCCTATGTCCTGACAGGGGACAGCATGGGTTGGAGTGTGGATGGGGTGTCATGCTCCGTAGGATGGTTGAGGCACCTGAGATCTTTGGGTGGGGTCAGTGTATGTTGGCCCATCTTTTTCATGAGATGCATGAGGTCATCTTCCACGAGAAGAAGACCATGGTAGCAGGTGTTTATGTATTATAGATCTGGGCCTGGGAGCATCTCCCGGTATGTAGACCAATTTTTGAGGATTCTCGGGAGCCCATGGAGCCCTACATTTGCAAATATCAAGGGCATATTACCCAGGCCCACCTGGCTAAGACTGAGCATTGGCGGGCACATCTTGATGACCTGGTGTCTGTTATATGGCAACCTTGGAGAGAGACAGAGGATTGGGATGATGCCCCGAGAGAGCTGCCCTGGATGTTTAGTTCTCGACCGCTGGCAGGCAGGACGACATCTGTTATAGAGAGATTTTTCATCTCTTGAGTGTGGCGACAGTATGGTAGACCACAGGACATTGCGGCTGAGTACTGTACCTATGCCAGGGTACAGAAGGATATAGAGCGGGGATAGCCTCCACGGATGGATCCAAGATGATCCATGATAGATATTCGTAGTTTGGTTGCAGTTCAGTGGGACTACCTGCCAGAGGTAGTAGATGCTGGGATGACGCCTGCATATCAGGCATTTTTGATGATCCATCCATTCCCACACTTCACAGATCCATTAGGGATGATAGGGCAGGTACAGGGGTAGGGACAGGGATCACAGCAGCAACAAGCATAGCCACAGGTGCCACCATAGGTCCAGCACCAGGTACAACAGATGCCTATTCCCCCACGGCAGATGGGATTAGACCCAGGTGCTGGGGGTAGTGGAGCAGGACACAGTCGGCGGAGGAGGCAGAGGACAGAGGAGCAGGTTCTTCAGCAGGAGGTCCCACAGTGGCAGGCACCTCCACCGCAGCAGGCACCTCCACCTCAACATGCACCAGAGATGGTCGATGAGGATATGCCAGATCAGCTAGTAGGTGGAGTACAGGATGTGGTATGGTGGTACCGAGAGCGAGTTCATGCAGCCTCCCGATAGTTGGGAGAGTTGCAGATTGCAGTGGCAGTCAGGGATGCATAGCTGGTAGAGACACAGAGAGAGACAGATCGCTAGAGAGAGCGCGCGGAGGCTGCAGAGCGGAGGCTAAAGTTGGCATAGGATGAGATCTGCTTCTAGTCTGCTCGAGCCGCATATTATTATGCTGCATACACTAGTGCAGTACCTGATGAGACATTGCAGGTGCAGTGAATCTCTCAGTACGCACGAGAGTCCGGAGGTGCACGACCTCCTGTCAGGCCGGATATGCCACCACCGCCTCCACCATCTGTTGGCCCTGTTCCTCTTGCTCCTCCCGGAGGTGAGGGTTCATGACAGAGTTAGATGCTCTGTGCTTGACTTTTATTTTGATCTTTGGCTATGTATCGATTGGTGTGCCAGCACCAGATGTATCATTTTTGATCGATTGCGCTCGAGTAGCGCCCATTTTATTTGTACTGACCCATTCTTTGATATATACATATACGAGATTTTGAGCCGAGTATTCCTGTGTACATGTCATTGTCTATTTTGTTTTGCTCTAATGTTCATGAGATGTATGTTTAGATAGAACATATATGCATGAACTGACATCTGACATAGTTTTGTGCATTTTTTATTTGACAGTCACAAGTATTCCATCTAGGAATGAGAATCGATGAACCAAACGCTTGTGCAGCCGTGGAGGAATCTAATGCATGTGGAGTATGAATAGGATTACCGTCAAATTGCATGCTAATGCCAATGAAGTATGCAAGACTATGATAAATGCAGCCTTAGGTCTGGTCACCAAGCCTCGATGTTTTATCATCATTGGATATAAAACAAAGCTCGTATGTTACACAACTTCCACTGACATTGCAATCATGAAAATATGAATGTAACATACGTTATTGGAATGTTGGGGTTAAATGTAAGCATTTGAGGCACAAGAAGTCAGAATGACCAGAACATTTGTCCCTTTTAATGTAACAAGTTAACATAAGCATCAAAGCATGAATGCTAGGATGACCTGAATGTTGCTTGTATGACAGGCACATCAAACACACGGGAGATTCCTCTTATGCAAAGTATTCAATATTCATGCTGTCCGCAATGCCCCTTGTGTTCATAACCTGAGACAGAAGTGTGCTAAATATACTCGCAATGACCCATACGTTCACTTAATAGGACGAGTATCAGTATGTACTATAGCATGAAGAGTTCACTCCAACAAACAAGGAGAAGAACCAATATTGTTGACATATCTGTATAAAAGGAGTCGAGGTACACACGGCCATCCAATACGGAATGGAGGCTCTTATAGTGGACACCCCTCTTATAGGAATGTATCAACGTATTGGAACTAAACCGCAAACAGAAAACATATGAAAAGATCATGCCCCCAGTCATTACTTCTCTAGTCAAAGATGACATCATCGATGTTGCTCGAGGAGATATGATAAAGAAAAACAAAGCAATAAGAGAAAATGCTCAGAAGATCCAAACAAGTATATCATTGAGATTAATGTTTTTGGGATGATGTCAAGTGTCAATGTCCAGAATATGTAAGAAAGAAATCTCTTCAGTAGGGTGACAACAGTAGGAAGACGTAGTCAGAACAACTGGTGACTGTCACGAAGGAGATTCTATGAGGAACATCTCGAAAAGAGTGACACTGGTGACAGTAGGCAGACGCAGTCAGAAAAATTGGTGACTATCACGAAGGAGATTCTATGAGGAAAATCTCAAAAAGAGTGACACTGGTGACAGTAGGCAGACACAGTCAGAACAACTGGTGACTGTCACGAAGGAGATTCTATGAGGGAAATCTCGAAAAGAGTGACACTGGTGACAGTAGGCAGACGCAGTCAGAACAACTAGTGACTGTCACGAAGGAGATTCTATGAGGAAAATCTCGAAAAGAGTGACACTAGTGACAGTAGGAAGACGCAGTCAGAATAACTGGTGACTGTCACGAAGGAGATTCTATGAGGAAAATATCGAAAAGAGTGACACTAGTGATAGTAAGCAGACGCAATCAGAACAATTGGTGACTTTCACAAAGGAGATTCTATGAGGAAAATCTCGAAAATAGTGACACTGGTGACAGTAGGCAAACACAGTCCGAACAACTGGTGACTATCACGAAGGAGATTCTATGAGGAAAATATCGAAAAGAGTGACACTGGAGGGGAATGCCCTTGACCTATGACAAAACTCAGTCCATGGATACATGAGCAGGACAAGCAAGAAAGCAAAAGCATGAAAGTGACTAACAAGAGGCACCTGTTTACCAGGTTCTCACCTTCTCGGATTTTTTTTTTTTAGGACTTTTTCTGATTTTTTAGGATTTTTTTTCAGGACATTTAGATATGTATAGAGAGCTTGCTGAGATTGAATCAACTGAAAAACCGCTTCAGGTGGAGAGTGTTCATAGGCTCTTTAAGCACTTCTCCTTCAGTTGTAGAAAGTTGATAGGCACCAGATCCATATACTGCAGTAATGATGTAAGGACCTAGCCAGTTTGGTTCAAACTTTCCCTTTTGCATTCATTGTTGTTGATTCTTAGGATTCTCTCTTAGGACAAGATCACCCAGCTGGAAGTCGCGTGGCCTAATCCTCCTATTGTAGCTTTGCGCCATTCTTTGTTGATATGCTCGTAGATGATCACAGGCCACTTGTCGTCGTTCATCCAGCAACACAAGTTCTTGAAGCCGGGCTATCCTATAGTCATCATCTGTGATAAGGCCTTTCATAGAGATTCTCAAGGTAGGAATCTCAATCTCTATTGGGAGCACAGCATCTGCCCCATATACCAACGCAAAAGGAGTCATGCCCGTTGGAGTTCTAATGCTTGTTCTATATGCCCACAGGGCTGGGTTGATCTGGAGATGCCAATCTCACCCTGACTTACTGACTGTGCGATGAAGAATTTTGAGAATTGCCTTATTTGATGCCTCAACTTGCCCATTACCCTGGGGGTAATAAATGGAAGACCAATGTTGTGTAATTTTAAATTTCTTGCACAGTTCCTTAAGGTCTTTATTTTTGAATTGTCCTCCATCATCAGTAATGATTGAGGATGGTATACCATACCTACAAATGATGTAGTTTGTGATAAAAAGTGCTACAATTTTGCCATCAGCAATTGTGAGAGGGACTGCCTCTACCCATTTCGTGAAATAATCTTTAGCGGTGATAATGAACTTATGTCCATTAGAAGAGGTTGGGTGAATCTGTCCTACCAAGTCAAAGGCCCATTGTTGAAATGGCCATGTTGAAGTAGAGGGAATCAACTCTCTAGCTGGAGCATGAATGAGATTCCCGTGTAGTTGACACTATTTGCAGGACCTGTCTCTTCTCTAGGAGTTTTTGCCGACAAGATGAGGTACAAAGCACAAATCAATGTCATAAGGAGTGTTTGATATCAGATCAGCAAATAAGTACCCCTTCTATTGTAGCATATTTAATAGCTTCTTGCTCCATTTTAGGCCAGTAGTAACCAACACGAAGGAGTTTGCGAGATAGTGCTAGGCCATTGGAATGAGATCCACAAATGCCTTCGTGAACATCAATTAGTGCACGTTTGGACTCATCGGGTTCTAAAAACCTAAGGAGTGTTCCGTCGAGACCTCTCCTATATAGATTGTCAACAATAATGACATAATGTGAAGCGTTACGGATTAGGTAACGTTTCTCATTTTGGGTCAGACCTTCCGAAATGGTTTGATTACGAAGGTAGGAATAGATGTGATGGTAGCGGGATGATTCTTGTCCTATAATAGAATAGATCATCTTGGAATCAGGTGTGTCATAGGTTGGGTAGTGTAACGCTTCCACCAAGAACTCGTGTCGGAGATCATTTTCTGGCATTTGTAGAAGGGAAGCCAAAGTGGCCATGGCATCAACCACTTTATTATCTGCACGTGGAACCTGTTGGAAGGTTATGTGTGCAAAATATTTTGTCAAGTCATCAACCATGTGCTTATAAGGAATTAGTTTTTCATCCTTTGTTTGATACACATCATTTACTTGGTTGATGACAAGCTGGGAGTCACCGAAGATATCCAATTGATCTACTCTCCATTCAGCTGCAATTTTCATACCATTGATCAAAGCTTCATATTCAGCAATGTTATTTGTACAAGGAAACAAAATCTTGTATGCTTTGGGCAATGAGTATTTCTGTGGTGTAATGAAAAGCAATCCAGCACCTGATCCTTGTTGTGTGAAGGATCCATCGAAGAACATAACCCATGTTTGGTGAGTGAGTGTTAGAATTGACTCATCTGGAAAATCAACGTTTATTGGTACGAGAATTGGTATGGGTGCCTCAGCTAGCTGGTCTGCAATTGCCTGTCCCTTTATAGCTTTGCGTTCAACATATTGGATGTCGAACTCACTTAGTATCATAACCCATTTAGCTAATCTTCCTGTGAGAGCTGCCTTACTAAGTAAATACTTTAAGGGATCTATTTTAGCCACAAGCCGTGTAGTGTGGGCAAGCATGTAGTGTCTCAAATTTTGGGAAGCAAAGACAACTGCCAAGCAAGATTTCTCAATAATACTGTAGTTTTTCTCATAAGAGACCAATGTTCGGCTCAAGTAATAAATAGCTCTTTCTTTGTTATCATTGTCTTCCTGAGCCAACAGGATTCCCAAAGATGTTTTAGTAGCTAAAATGTATAAAAGCAAAGGTTTCCCATGCATAGGAGGCATCAGGATTGGTGGATTGACAAGATACTGTTTAATTTGTATTAAGCTTTGCTCACAATCTTGGCTCCAATTGAATTTCACACCCTTATGTAAAGTCTTTGTGAAGAGTTGTGATTTATCCGCCAATTGTGAAATAAATCTGTGAATAGATTGAAGCCTTCCTTGTAGTCCTCTCATCTGACTGATGTTTCGAGGTGGTGGCATGTCCATTATTGCATGTACTTTTTTTGGATCTACTTCAATTCCCTTTGCAGAAATAATATACCCTAACAGTTTCCTGATGTGACACCAAATGCACACTTCTTAGGATTGAGCCGAAGACTAAACTTTTCCATACGATCTAGGATTGGTCCCAAATCGTGCAAATGGGTATTGCGTTTAGCACTTTTGACCAAAGTATCATCAACATAGTCCTCCATAGTTCTATGCATCATGTCATCGAAGATTGTAGTAACAGCCCACTGATATGTAGCTCCAGCATTCTTTAGACCAAATGGCATTACATTCCAACAAAAGGTTCCCCATGCACATGTGAAGGTTGTTTTCTCTTGATCTTCTGGTGCAATTTTTATCTGATTGTATCTAGAAAAACCATCCATAAGTGAGTACATTTCATAGCCAGCTATCATGTCCACAATCATATCAATATTAGGGAGTGGGAAGTCATCTTTAGGACATGCCAACTTAAGATCACGGAAATATGTACAAACTCTGATAGACTTATCATGCTTGGACACAGGGACAATATTGGATATCCATTCAGCATAATCAATTGCATGAATGAAACCAGCCTTCAGAAGTTTCTCCAATTCAGCTTTGACTAGCAATGCAACATGAGGATGCATTTTGCGGAGCTTCTGTTTAACTGGTTTTATGCCTGGCATTATGGACAAGTGGTGCATAATAAGATTAGGATCCAATCCTGGCATGTCAGAATATGTCTAGGAAAAATTTATTTTCTTTCCCTTGAAAAAGGCAATGAATTGTTCCTTTTCTTCAGTTGACAATGACTAAGCCAAATGTATCACATGAGGATGTTCTTCTGTGCCTAGGTTAATCGGTTGTGTTGGCTCTATTAACACTGATGATCTCTCCTGAAAGTGACTGGGAAGGACATCAAATATCTCATCTACGGGCACCTCAAAGAGGTTTTCACCCTTGGATATGTCTTTTGTTTTTACTATTTTTGGATCCGACACTACCACAATGTGGTTTTCACCATCGGACCTCTTGCAATTTTTCCTTTTAATTATGTGACTAAGATATTTGATGTCGGCCTCAGTCATGTTGATGCTCTGCTCATTAGTGGAAGACGTTACAGGTTTGATAGCATTTAGGTAATAGGCAAGAGTATAGTCATTCTGGAATGTGGGGACTTCATTAGATGCATTGGGGTTCCAGTCTATAAGCTCAGGATGTGCGAGTGAGAGAGTAGTGGCTAGTTCAATTGCGTTCACAGTATAGTTATTAAATGTGTGGACCAACAATTCGAGACCTATGGTGACCTCACCCATAGGTGTATTTAAACGTCTCAGAGTACGAACATTAGTAATTGATGAATCTAAGACACTAGTTGGACCAGACCCCTGTGACCTATCCCTAGACATTTCACCCACTTCGATTTGATTTTCATAGACATGAACTTGGTCAATGTCTTTATCAGTAGTCGCTTCTGAAAGATTGTCAATTTCATATTCATGAGAATCGGTGCTACATGGTGAGAGACTATAGAACTCCCAAACAGTGATAGGGACATACTCTCCTTCAGCCTCTGGATTCTTACACAAATACTCAACATGACATGACTGACTAGATTCTCCCTTTTCTAAATGATATTCGAGTTGCTTAGTATTGTCCTCAGAAGAATCACTAGTATCATCCAGAGTGCTAACACGTGGCACAAAGTCATCTGGCTCAGCAAAGAATTTAGCAAGATCATAAGGAATAGGATGAGGGTAAGAATCCTCATCATCAGATTCTTCCTTTTGAGTACCTGATTCAGATTGTGACTCATTTTCAGATGAACTCTCAAATACAGGTATGAATTTATTGGATCCCAAATGGAAAGGGACCTTCTTGAACCCTAGGCCAGTTGTGTCACTGTTGCTTCGAGCTATTGCTTTGACAGGATCTATTAAACCATTGTTATTGCACCCAATAGGGCCAGTTCCCTTGTAGCCAAAATGCTTCATAAGCTTAAGACCAGGTCCATATTTCTTAAGAGTGATTTCTCGAACTTGTTCTGTTAGGTCTACTGGAGACTCTTCTTTGTAAAGCCATGCAGCAATGGCTTTATTTTTGCTTTCATCTTCTAAGGGAACTATAGCTTTGACAAAAGAACCATTAAACTTGGTATGAGGTGTCAATACAAATGGCTTCTTTGCTAGTGAGGGTCTCCAAAAATGTCGAGCGGATTCTGGAATTGATGTTAATGATAACACTGGTTCCATGTGGTACTCTCCCATACCAATTTCTTTCAATTTAAATGACTGCTCAATTTGTTTCAGCTTATTGTTGTGATAATCAGTAGACTCACGGTTAGCGGGGACGAAAGATTTAGCAGCTTTGAGCATATTGCAAGTGTAGCTAGTAGTTGCTGGAATGGTAACTTCAGAGCCATGAAATGGGAATTTAATGCATTGGTGGTATGTGGATGGCATAGTGTGCATCTCATGTATCCATGGCCGTCCTAACAGAATGTTGTAGGCTAATGGAATGTCGAGCACCTGACAGGTGACATCCCTTTCGACAGGACCGACACGAATTGGTAAAGTCACAAGGCCTAGTGACTTTTGTTCTACTTCATCATATGCTTTAATAGTGATCTTTCATCGAGGATCGATAGAGTCCTATAAATAACTCAATTGTCTAAGCAGAGTTGCAGAAACAATATTTATGCCAGCGCCATTGTCAATGAGTACCCTACGAACACGTGTCTAGTGGATCATAACCTCAATGTGTAGAGGCTGATTGTGTGGGTGATTCAATGAGTTGTCATCCTCCTTGGAGAAGGTCATAAGATGAGGTGAGTTCAGGTGACCTACCATGGATTGAAATCGTTCAAGATCAAGATCCTGAGGAACATTTGTCTCAGTGAGGGCTCTGTCCAAAATTTTCTTATGAGCGGGTGAGATTTTAAGTAGCTCAAATATAGAAATGTGAGCATTGGTTCATTTCAATTGATCTAGAACACTATAACTGGTTACAGTCAAGTTCGTCGTGTGTTTTGCACCTTTACCAGATGGACCAGCAAGGGCTTTGTCCTTGTGTTGTTCGAGATTTGAAGTAGGAGATGTAGGACCTTTGAGCACCAATTTCACATGAGAGCGAGTAGCAGCATTAGCACAGTGTTGCGAAGACATATTATCAATGTTATTGAAAGTAGGGCCTCTCAAGACAAATGGTATCCTGGGTTTATCGTTATCTTGTTTCCCCTTTATGGTAATAACGTCGCAGTATTCAAAATCTACAGGTTCAACCATGTGAATGACATTGTCATCATTGGAATACGTATAGTTGACCTTATTGTAGGGTTCTGGTTTCAAAATCTCTCCTTTTTCATAAGGTGGGAAAGGCTCTTTGAACACCTTGTGGTTCGAGTTTTTGTTATGTCCATCTACCACAAGTTCACCAGCATCAATCATGTCTTGGACTTTATGACGTAAGTTTATACAGTTGATGGTTTTATGACCCTTGTTTTGGTGATACTCACAAAATGAGGTCTCATTCCACCATGGTGGACGTGGTTGTGGATCATAGGGACGAGGGTTATCCATTGGTGAGATAAGCTTGTGTTGTAGCAATGTTTTGTACACCACATCCAAAGGTTCTCCTAAAGGCGTATACTCTCGCTTGGGTCGTGTTGCCCATGAGTTTCTCAGTTTATTCCCAACCATTTTATTGTCAGGAGGAGGTTTCTCAGCACTTTTGGCTACTTTGAAGTAGTCTGTGAGATTAAATGTTGCTTTAGCAGGTTTTGGTGTGACATTATCAACAACCCCATCATGTACAATTTCTCGATTCTTGTTGACATGTTTGATTTTATCCTTGTTGGAAGTGGAACCTTGTTTTGAGTCTCTTTGAAGAGTGAGCTCACCCTTCTTGACCATAAATTCTTCAATATGGATAGCCTGTGTAATCATGTCTTCAAAGGTACGCGGACCTTGTAGTTGGACTCTATACCCAAAATCAGGTAAGAGGTTATCGGTGAAAATGTCGAGCTTCTCTGTTTCTGGGATTTTACAGGAGTACTTGGTATAAAGTTGTCTCCACCGTTGGAGGAAAGTGAGAAAAGGCTCACCCACCTTCTTTTTAAGGTTGCATAGATCTTGAATATTTACAGGGTGTTGAATTTTATGAGAATATTGCTGAACAAATGAATTAGCAATTTTGTCAAACGTCTTGATGCTAGGAGGTAAATGTGAAAACCACTCCAAAGCTTGACCACCTAGGCTCTTAGGGAATAAATGCATGAGGTACATTTGATTGTGTATAAACTCCATAGATAAAGCACCAAATTCCCACAAGTGATCTTGGGGATCAGTAGTACCAAAGTACTTGTCATATTTGGGTAGTTCTACACCTCTTGGGAAAGGCAACATGTTTATACTTTTGTCAAATGGAAATGAACAAAGAGTATCCAATGTGTATGTCTTTTTAGGTTTCTCTTTCTCATGCATCATCTAAGCCAATTGGTCTTGCATAATTTTTAGTTGTTTTAGGAGTTTAGTGGTCTCGATTTCTTCTTCATGTGTGATAATGGTCTCCACATCAAAATGTGTGGGCAGTTTAGCTCCTTCTTGGGCGAGTTTGAGAAAGTACTTTTCTTTCTCTTCATTGATTAGGATTCCCATGACCTTCTAAAAGTTTTTGTCTCATCGAAATCTTGCTATGTGTTCAGGAAGGATTTCCACCTCTTCTTGTTCTTCATCAGTGTCATTTTCTTTCTCTTTCTCCTTGTCATCCCTAGGTTGTTCTTGATATCGACTATGGCTACCCCGTTCAGGTTCACGATTAGGCACTATAGGAACTTGTTCAATTTCCGTATGTTGTGTTTGAAAAGGGTCCATGGAGAAAGGGTCATACATTGTGTTTGAGAATGCAGGACTCCTACCTCTCTCAGTATCCTTTTGGTAAAAAAGATTCCCAATTTGTTGCAAATTGGGAAATGTTCGTTGATCTTGAGATGACCTTGCAAGTGAGGAAGACCGTGAAGATGCCTCACTAGCCAAACTAGATATGGATTGCGTAGCGAAAGGTAAGCTACCTCTGCTGTGATTATGACCCCTAGCATGACCATGTCTAACGTTATCAGGATAAAACACGTTGCCACTTCTGGTTGTGACAGTCATAGGCAAGGACACGAAGCTAGAACCTAGACAAGGACTATACTAAGATTGAGTCTCAAAAAGGACAAGATAGTAACAAGAATGCTGTTCACTAAGGCACAAATGGTCTGATTTAAAGGCTAAGACAGCCAGAGATTATGACCATTGCAACACAAAGTATGGCAAGCATTAAGACGAGGATGTATGAGACGAGACTAGTCAAGGTATAAGACACAGGTTTTCAATTAAGCAAAGTGCCGTTGTTCCAGGACTGACTGCAAATAGAGAGCGATAAATGGATGCAAAAAAGGATAGCGTGAAGGCTACAGATAGCTAAAATAGACCCAGATTGTAAATGTTGATACAAAACTTTGCATGAAAAACCTTTACGGGTCGCGCGAAGAAGTTTTACGGCCCGCGCAAAGACGATTATGTCTCGCGCGAAGATTAGTAACAGTTTTTAATTTTGCGTGAGAATGTTTCTGTATCGCGCGAAGATGCGCAATAGAACTTTAATTTTGCACGAGGGCAAAATGGCTTCGCACGAGATCCAAATGATTTCGCGTGAGAGAAAAATGATTTCATGCGAAACCAAAATGATTTCGCACGAAATGACAGAACAGTTTCACAACAGCGACTAATTTTTACAAAATTTTTGGTCGATCCAATAACCAGGCAGATAAATAGGCATGTAGAACAGCAAGCAAGTGATTTCAAGCACGTCCAAAAACAATGAGCAAGGGCAAAAGCAACCTTGTGCATGAACAATCAAGTGACTTAGTTTGTGTTTAATCCATAAGAGAGCTATTTGTGTACATTTTCAAAGAATTTTGCAATCATCGCACATGTTCCTTAGAAAAATAAAAGTTGGCTTCTCTAAGGCATTTAATAATGGTTTGACTCTGCAACTTTTATGGCTCACAGGGGTGACCTCCAATCCCGACGCACTGAGGTTTTGACACAGTCTGAGAACTTAATCTTCAAAAGCTGCTACGGAGATCTGACAACCCACAATGAACCACACCCGTGGAGATTTCTTCCACAAGGACATTTATATAGCGGTTGTCACTACCATGGAGAAAATGGCTATTACCGCTTGAGGTTCTGTCATCATAGTTTTCCCTGTAGAGGGATTGTCTGCTACGGTTAACCCTCTCTAAAGGTGACCAACTCACAATAGTATACCACAAGGGGACTTAGCTTCCAGATTCAAGGTTCTGACACCTTTTCACCTTTAGCTCAATCAAAGCAAACAGATTAATCCGACATGCTAGACTAAGATTATCCCTTAAAGATCTATGATATCATCTTCCTGTGATCTATCAACCTCTCTGGAGAAAGGATGCCTTAATCAACAAGTCAAAGATTCATCTATCTACGAGATGCTCAAAGTATCCTCCCCACCCATAAGGAATCCGTCTTAGAGAGGAGTTTCACTAGGAACCCACTCCCTCAAGATCCATGAATAGTGTTCATGGGAGCTTAATTACTATGTGTGTACAGATGTTAATTCCTAAAAGCAAATCTATCTAAAAGTAATCAAAAAGACCAAGGTGGTACACTTAACGCTTTAACTAATGTGAGGTGAGTCCAAAGATGTGGAACATTTAACCCCTCACACAAGCCAAAACGAGTCCACAACTTAGAAATTAGTGAGTTCTAAAAAGCACAAAAGGGTTGCCTTGTGGAGCCTTCAACGCTTATGTCCTATAGACCCCTCCCCTATTTAACGTGGCGCTGAGCTTGCAACCACAGGGTGGAACGAGAGGCCGGCGGATTAGCGAGTCCAATAACCCAAGATAGTTAATCAGATCTATCACTAAAGACTAAGCCTGCTAAATGAATACTAACAGAGATTACACCCTAGTATGAGTTTATGCATGTGTTGTAAAATGGAAGTACAGAAGGAAACACACAAGCTCAACACGAAAGATGTTTGTTTTAGATCCAAATGAAATGTTATCAGCTGATGAAGATTACCTGGTGATCCTCGCAACGCGCTTAGTAGATTCTTACTTGTTCCTGACAACTTTAGCATGCTTTTCCCATTATTCCTAAAACTGCTACTATGATGTTCAAAAAAAAATCAAGACAAAACACAAAAACACTAGAAACTACTAACAGTCAACAGAAAAATTAGAAAAACATGCAAATCAATGAAAAAAAAAATTGCCTCTGTCAGCAGAGTTTTGCACAAAATTCCTGACAGTTTGCGCGAAGAAGTTTTACGGCCCACGTGAAATCAAATCCGGCTCGCGCGAGATTAAATTTAGCTCACGCGAAAAAATAAAGTCTCGCGCGATGCGGAAAGAATCTTCGCGCGAAGATTCTATATCCTCACGCGAAAATGAACAGTTTCGCGCGAAGATTCGAACTTGTACGGAACAATATGGACAGAGAACAAAAAAAAAGATTAAAAAAATACAAAAAGAGGCCAGAAAAATTGATTTTTCTACCCCACGGTGGGCGCCAGAAATGTATGCGTGAAAATGCGGCCTATACTAACACACACACTTCAACACGGTCCTTATTTGCGGATTCATCGCGGAATGAACATTGAATTGTACATCCAAAATTTTCCCTGCAAAGCGACCTGTTGCCTTCTATCTAAAGGGATTTTGCCTATTAATATCCTTAGAATCGAGGTGTAGGCAACCATACCCTCTAAGAATGAAGGATTTGACAATGGAATTAAGCTAAGAATGAGTATACGGATTAATCTAAGAAAATGAAAGATGCAATGTAATCTAAGAACAAATGAAGCAAACTAGATTAAGCATATGCATGATTAAACTAAAATGAGATTAAACTAAAAATGAGAATGTGTGCAAGAAATGGAAGTAAATATGAGCATGAATTTCAACAGCAATTTGATAGCAAATCAATTCATCCTCCCTCAAATGAAGAGATGAGGGTCTCTTAAATAGAGTTTCTTGGAATCCATCAACGGTTGAGATCGATTCAGATCAACGGTCAGGATTGAAGATGAGTTCCAGTCATAAAGGGAGATTCCCAAGTTAAAGGGAGTTAACAGACTTAATTTGAGATAAATAAGGAGTTAACTGTTTTAATTTGAGTAGAAAAAGGAGTTAACTGTGTTAACTCATTTTTGATCAATAGTGAACTGGAAATTCCCCTTTTTTGAACTAGAGAGAGGTTTTGTTGAGATATTTAATTTAATAAAATGAAATATGCTTTCATAATTACTTTTTCTATTTAATTAAATAATCTTTAATTAATTAGAGACACTTTTGTTTAATTAAATAACTTTATTTAATTAATTAGGAATGTCTTCCCATTTAATTAAATAACTTTGTTTAATTATTTAGAAGTAAGTACTCTATTAAATTAAATAATTTCTTTTAATTAATTAGAAATACCTTTCTCATTTAATTAAATAATTGCATTTAATTAATTAAGATAGGCGTATTTATTAAATTAAATAAATTTAATTCCATAGTATATTAGCCTTAGGATATAATTTAATTTAATTAAAGTATAAATACTTAATAATTAAATTAAATATTAATCAAGTAGGTTTAATGCAACTAATATGAGTACGTACTATAGGAATTAAATAAGAAATATGATGAATGCAGATTAGGGTTTTTCTGCATCTGACAATTAAGTCAAGTAGCGAATAGCAGAATGAGAATTGCCTATTAGAATAGGACTTTGGAATTATCAGAAATAGACTAGAATTGGTATAATGGCAATGAGCCAATTTTGGGGTATTACAACAACTATCCTCACCCCATACACCTAAGTTGAATGGGATTGCTGAAAGAAGAAACAAGTCAATTGTTGAAGTAGCAAGAGCTATGTTATTCGAGAATGATGTACCAAAAACCTTTTGGAGAGAAGAAGACAATACAACAGTATACACATTGAACTGACTGAATATTAGAAAAGGTATGGACAAAATACCCTATGAGCTATGGTTTGGTCACACAAGTACTTTATGATAGTCGGAAGCAAATGTTACATCAAAAGGGATGATGATATTGGTAAGTTTGATCCAAGTAGTGATGAAGGTATGTTTCTTGGCTATTCATTAAAAAGTAAAGCTTATAGATGTTTCAACTATAGAACAAAAACTATAGTAGAGTGCACAAATGTTAAAATTGATGAAAAGTTTGGCACCAAGAAAAAGATGATGGATTTTAACTCTGATGAATTTGATTATTCTAGGATGACCAATAGATGCAATGAATTGTTTCTCAAAACTAACAATGACTTGTAGAATAATGTGCAAACTAAAGTAGCAAGAGAAGAATAAAGCATAAAACTTGAAATAATAATTAAAGCAACAACTCCTACCCCAAATAGGAATATGATAAGAAATCATCTTGTAGATCATATAATAGGAAGTAAAGAAAAGGGAGTAGTGATAAGGAGCAGAATTTAAAAAGAACTATGTAAGAGTGCAAATGAAGTAATCAAAGATGAACATTGGGTAAAAGTAATGGAGGAAGTACTTCCAAAAATAATTTAAAATGACATATGGGAATTAGTTCCTAGACCAAAGGACAAAAATGTGATTGGTACAAAATGGGTATTCAGAAATAAAATGAATGAACAGGGAGAAGTAATAAGAAAAAAAGCAAGACTTGTATACAAAGGTTACTCTCAGCAAGAAGGAATTGACTATGAGGAGACATATGCACTTGTTGCAAGAATGGAAGTAGTTAGAATGTTCTTGGCATATGCAACAAACAAGAATTTTAAGGTATATTAGATGGATGTTAAGTCAACATTCTTGAATGGAAAACTTGAAGAAGTTTACAATGAGCAATGAGGGGGTTTTCCTTTGATAGAAGAGAAGGATATGGTTTGCAAATTAAAGAAAGCATTACATAGATTAAAGCAAGCACCTAGAACCTGGTATGCAAGGTTGGATAAATACTTAGCAAAGCTTGGATTTGCTAAAGGAATAGTAGGCAATAACTTGTACTTGAAAGAAATAGATGGTTTGTTGATAATTATTGTATTTGTTGATGACATCATTTTTGGGGGAAATGATGAAGCTATTAACAAATTCTCAGAAGATATGAAGAATGACTTTGAGATCAACATGATTAGAGAAATGAAATTCTTTTTGGGATTGCAAATTATTCAGAACAAAGAAGGTATCTTTATTTATTAGACCAAGTATTTGAAAGATTTGTTGAAAAGATTCAGTCTAGAAAATTGTAAACCTATTGGAACTCCTATAGTAACTGGTCACAAGTTATCAAGCAAGGATGAGACACCTACTATTGAATAGAAGAAATACAAATCTATGATTGGAGTATTATAGTATCTAACTCATAGCAGACTAGATATAGCTAATGTAGTTAGAATTGTGTCAAGATTTCAAGCTAATCCCAAAGAATATCACTATGCAACAGTAAATAGGATATTTAGATATCTAAAAGGAACATCTGATTATGGAATTTGGTATGAAAAAAGTAATGATTTCACTCTTTGCACTTATACAAATTCTGATTAGGCTAGATTTAGGGATGATAGAAAGAGCACTAGTGGAGGAGCATTCTTCCTTGGAGGAAATCTAGTTTTTTGGCTTAGCAAGAAGCAAGATGGTACTTCACATAGCACTGTTGAGGTAGAGTATGTTATAGCAAAAAAAAAATGTAATCAAGTCATATGGATGAAGTAGATGATGAAGGATATTGGAGTTACATTCACAGAACCTGTTATCATTTATTCTGATAACACAAGTACTATTAACATGTCAGAGAATCATGTTCTACATTCTAAAACTAAGCACATAGCCATAAAGTATCATGTGTTGAGAGAGAAAGTTGCAGAGAAAGAAATTAGACTAGAGTACATCAACACTAAGGAACAAATTGCAAACATTTTCACAAAGGCCTTACCAAAGGAGACATTTGAGTACATAAGAGGCATGCTTGGGGTTATACCCCTACCTAGCTCAAAATAGAAGATGCAAAAATGCATCAATCCATGGTACATAGCATCATTGTTAGACTAGACTAAATGTTGATGCTTCCTCTATGGGGGAGTATCTACGATGAACAGAGTTAGCAAGGACTCCTGGTAAATAATAATTGGTATACAACAGTGTCTTTAGACACTTGTGTTGTTTCTAGATGTTGTAAAGCAATAGAATGGGTTGTGATTGTCCTAAATAGGTTATTGTATGTCCAAGCAATTGAACCATTTATGTACTATCTTTGACATTGTTGTCAATGGGGGAGAGAGTAACATGAAAAACATTAGAGAGAGCTTACATTAGAAAGATCTTGTACTATAGAGGAAAAATATTGCAATTGTGGATCTACCAAGGTCTGATTGATAAAGAGACTTGTTGGTATTTTGGAACTAGATGGTTTTCATCTATGTTGCCATCAATGCCAAAGGGGGAGACCATTAACATGTATGCTGATGTTGTGGGGGAGTATTGCAAAACATTATTATGATGTATATATAATTGTGTTTGTCATTGATCAGAACATAGTAATAAGCTTGTGAAAGACTAACAAAGCAGCAGACTATGATTTTTGTATTGAGGACAATACATTGTGTATTTTCTTATGCACATAATACAACATGTATTTGTCTCATGAGCAAGTGCACACAACCTAAATCAATAGTGTATAGAAGATATTAATGATTTACAGAGAATCACATGGAAACAGAGCATTGGAAAAATAGTTTCTATTATATGACCAATATAGAGCATTATATTTGGAATAAAGGTTTGCACAATTAACTAGAGGTAGTACACTGACTATTGATGACATCAGCAAGTGCGCAGGTATGGAAGTCAAATGTGTGAAAGTTTTGGTATAACTGTGAGCCGATAGGATTAATTAAATATGTTTTTTATTTAATTGACATATGGTAAAGTGTAAAGCTAACTCAAGGATTTAATATTGAGTATGGTATAAAGGAAATATGTTTTTGAGTTTTAAATATGATGATTGAGATCAATGAGTAGAGAAGAGTTGCAAATTAAGAAGTAGCAGACCAGAATGATTTGCTAATGCGAGTAAGTGACCTTAAGGGTTACTGTTGATGGATACAGAGTTCCAGATCTGATTGCATGATCTAAAGGGGAAGAAGTTTGATGTACTAGACAAAGGAAGAAGCAAAAGATTGTTATACATCCATTATTCTAAAAGGAATAGTACCAAGATCAATTAGATAGTGGGTTCATTGATCTGATCCTGAAGTTGTTTGGACAATGGGTTTAGTTGCTTTCTACAACTCCTAATAGGGTTGGAATCTCCTAACAGGGATTCAAAGTCTCCTAATAGGAACTCTTTGTACTAAGTATTATAACAAACTCTTAATAGGGTCTATCCTCTAACAAGGAATATTCATATTAGTACATCATTTTGTGGGCATCATTCCCATTGGGGTTTTCCCTCTAATCAAGGGTCTCCCTAGTCAACATATCTAGTGTAATTGTGTATGCACATTTCTTTATGGTTACTATTTTATTTTGGTTGAATGGTTGAGATTGATTTTAAAGGTTAAATCTTTATATAATTGAATCACTTTTTCTAACTATGAGAAAAACAATTGAAGATCCTAAATATTGGGATCGTGGAATGTTAACTATATTTTGCTGTAGGAGTAGACTAGATAGATTATGCTACATGACTAACATGGTTAATGATGCTAGTAGAAGTGCAAAAACTATGAAGAAAGTAAATGTCATAATTTAAGTGCATTTTAATATTAATATTTGAAGTAAAGTCTTATGTTGTGGTGGCATAAATGGAGTAGTGATTCGATAAACTCTCCAAGTATAGCCACTTAGGACAAAGTTAACTTTAGGACTATGTTGAATCATTTTTTCTTTAAGTGTGTTGTGTGTGTTTAATAATTAGGCCAACTATGTAGTCAATGACTATAGGGTGTTGGTGGTAGATTCTAATGTTTTGATTCCTCATGATTTAAAAATGGTTTTCTTTTCTCTTTTTTGGGCTAGCATTTCATCTCCCAATCTCAGAAAGGAGAAAATATTGAAAAGGCAGATTTTATGTAATGGAGGAAACTAGATATAGAGGAGAGGAATAAAAATTTTCAAGCTTTGTTTCTAATTTTTGTGATATTCATTTTGAATGTTTTGTTTTGTGTTTTCTTTCCAAAATTCAAAAACCTAAAACTCTAAGAATATGTCAATAGTCTAATGAATGCATGACATAGCATCAATCTATATTTTGAATCCAAATCAAGTTTGTAGATTTTTAGTTTAGTATAGAAATTTAAGTTTTCTGATTAGTGAATGTAAGTATTAGTTGTTTTAGGGTCACGTTGGTTGATGGGAGTTTTGTAAAATCTCTATGATTGGTTTCTAAGATTGTGGAGAGGTTATATATCGTATTGTTTTTATTTTATTTGTGTTTTACTATTTCAATGATCTCTATTTTACCCATGCGGAACAAAACTTGTGAATTTTGTGAATATCCTTATGTATTCACCAATGTATTGAAGATCACATAGTTGATATTTGATAAAGGAAGAGTTGGCTTGTTTATAGAATTTGTAGAAGTTATAAGTGTCTAAGTATCTCACGGTTGATGGTTGGTTCATGTTTGAGTCTTAAATCTTGCATGAAGAAAAGGTGGTGTAAATTCAAACTTGGGTAAATCATGTTGTTTGATAGTCACTTTGTAGTTGGATTGAGGTTCAATTTCTATATTCAAAGATGATCAAGTCACATATTTATTTCAATTTAAATAAGGAAGTGGTCGATTTGAATTAATTCATACAGGAAACCAAATGTTGCTACAGGAGTTCAAAGAAGTTCCAATCGCATGTTAGTCTATGAATTGATATTAAGTGAGTTAGTTGGATAACAATCTGAAGTGAGTTAAGAATCAACCTAAAGGTGCACAAACCCCTTGATGTGAACTTAATTGAGCAATTCATTTCCTCCTAAGTCTACCAAGGTGAGGCTTTGCATTAGATTCTATTTCTACACTCCCATTTTCTCCCTGTTCTTATGTTAAACTTTTACAAGACATGAAATCTTCATGTTTTGATATGATAGTTAATGGGATCTTTTTCCAATCCTCAGTAACCCTACAGAGTGGATTTATAGAGAAGAAAAACTTGAAGATGTTACACTTACTACTATAGTCTTTCTCAAAAGATATAGAAAATGCTATGAGTTTCTAGCTAAGATGGGTTACCTAGGTCATGGTCCTTTGAATAACAAGAAGCATGCTCTTTTTGAACCATTGGGTCATACAAATAGAAGAAAATATAAGGATGAGAGTGGATTGAGATTCTTTAATGATGATGCATGACCTATTTTATAACAATCTCCTAATCATTCTAGTGAATATGTGCTTTCCAACTCTATTGAACATGATGAGGAAAACTTTTCCCCCTCTACTTCCATGATTTTGAATGAAGAAGGACTTCAAATAGAATAGGATGATGGATCTTCTCCTTCCTAACAAGAAAAAGAGTCAAACATTTAAGATCCCGATAGAGAATGTGTTCACAGAAATAAGAAATGAATAAAGTAACATTCTAAACATCACATGACACATATTCTACAAAGAGAAGAAAATACCAAATCACATGAATGTGATTCTATCTCAACAAAGTCAATAGAATTGGGGGTAGATGTTGTGCATACTTATGCAAATCAAACTGAACTAGTAGATGAGTCACCTTTAGGACTTGACAAGTCAAACTTACATATTGCTTTCATTGATCAAGTTGATGATGCTAGGGCTCAGATGCATTTAGGTGCCTTTGAAGGGAACCTTATAGACTCTAAATATTTTGTTACTAGAGATGAATTACCCCATATAGTTTCTTTGAAACCTTCAACTTCTCTCTCATTCATTTACCCCAACCTCATTGATTGGTTGCAATAGAACAAACCACCCAAAATGCCGTCTTTTCAAAATGACTATGAAATAGCCTGTTACTTCAATTCTATAGAACCCATCATTTATTCAACTAGTGAACTGGCTATAAAAATGAATGAGGCAATATTGAGTATGTTAGTCACAAAATAAAAAGAAAATTAAAAAATAATAGGCACTCTAATGGTGAAAACCACTTTGTGGTAGTGTTAGAGCCTAAAAAAGTAAAAATAGAAATTGTATCCAAGGGTGAAAACCTCTTTGAGGCACCTAAGGATGAGGTACTTGGTAGCCTAACTAGTTATTTTTATGAGGTATCTTTAGTATTGATAAAGACAACACAACCTATAAAATTTGGGATAAAAGAAGTGCCCAGATCATACATTCAGCTTAGTCTCTATCATCAAAAGAAAATTAACTAATCTGAAAATTCTTCAAAGAAAGAATTTTTTTTTTCTTGGACATGTGCACACATGCCAGGGCTTGGCACTAATTTAATTATACATCATCTATCTATAGCTCCTAATGTTAAACTAGTTAAATAGAAACTCATAAAGATGCATCCACATGTAGCTCTCTTGGTCAAAGTTGAATTAGAGAAAATTTTGAGTGTTAGATTAATATGAGCTATGGAATATACTGAATGGATCTTAGATATTGTACCAGTATCCAAATATGACAAGTTCATTCATGTATGCACATATTCCTGAGACCTTAACAAAACTTGTTGAAAGGATGATTTTCAACTTCCAAACATAGATATGATAGTATATATGAATGTGGACTATAAAATTTACTCTATAATAGATGTTTTTTTAGGATATAATTAGATTGAAATATCTCTTAAAGAATAATAAAATATTTCTTTTATTGTGCATGGAAAAACTTTTTCTAGAACACAATGAGTGTTTGAGTTACCTGCCAACAAGCTATGACTACCATTTTTCATGACATGATGCATTAAAATTATGGAAGATTATGTGGATGATACCATGGATAAATATAAGAAAAGAAACACACATCTTGAATATTTTTATCTTTGATCTTAAATCAAATGGAACAATTCAAACCTCGATTGAAGCTTATGAAATGTGCTTTTTGTGCCACATTGGGAAAAGTATTTAAATACATCATTTCAACTAAAGGAAGGTTTATACTATAATGGAGATGCCACCTCCCAAAAATATAAGTGAATTGAGGAGTCTTCAAGGATTTCTTCAGTCAATCAGGAGGTTTTTATCCCTGGTTCATAGATTTCAACCATTTAATAAAAACCTACATAAAGGAGCTAAATTTACATGGAATGAGGAATGTGAGAAAATTATAAACCAAATCAAATAATATTCAAATAAATCTCCAATCTTAATGCCTCTCATTCCAGGGAAACCGCTTATTCTATACATTTCAACTACGACTACATCCCTTGGGGAATTATTAGCATAACAAGATGAACATAGAAATGAAAGGGATATAAACTATGCCATTAGAACATTAGTAGCCTATGAGGTCAACTAAAATATAAATAAAAAATATTTTCTTGTTGTGGTATTTTCATCTCAAAAACTTTGAAAATTTATGCTCATGCATACTACACATTTGGTAGCTAAAATAGCCTTGTTAAAGTGTATCTTAAGAATCACAACCCTCACTAGATGATTAGCTCAGTGGATGATGATTTTATCTAAATTTGAAATTTTGTATATCAATCATAAGGTTGTCAAAGGAAAAGCTATAGAAGATAAATTGGTTGATCTTACACTTCAAGATGTAATGCTCAAATATAAATTAATTGTCCTAATTCATCTATTGTGTATATGATAGAGAAAACATGAAAGATGTTCTTTGATGGATCTCACACATAGAATGGTGTTTGTTCTTGTGTTGGTATTTTTTTGTCACATGTCATAGTTACACTAGCCCAAAGTCAATAAGTTTATATTTTCTTGTGTATGCCCAAAATGTAAGCACACTTCTATGAGTCATTATATCCAAAATTTCTCAAAAATGAGGTCTCGAATGGCAGCTCATAGCTCTCTATTCATGGAGTGCAAGATTTTGTAATGGAAGCCCTCAGTTTGACCTAGTTTGTACCCATGCAAGTACACCATAAAACAAGAGATTCAAGGATCCTAAATGCATGCAAATGGAGATGAAAACTAATCTATAAGATAAAAGTACAAAACAATGCAAGAAAGGAAATGTAATAACAATGCATTACTAATATATGAAAAAAATAAGGATCTAAGCTACTATGAAAATGCAAGGATGAAACCTCATGATGGAAGCCATGGATGCATGAGAGAAGAAGAGAAGAAGATGGAAGTTCTCCACAAAAAGATTTAGTGTTCAAACTCCTTCAAGAATTGCTCTCCAAACTTGCAGCATAACAATAGCATAATAATGGATCTCAAAAATGAGGAGAGGAATCTCCCTTTTAAAGAAAAATGTGGAAGTGGGAAGCTTCTCACAACCAATATCTGATAATAGAGTTTGATCCGTGTGAGAAAAAAATTCACCAATGAGAAAAGAGAAGAATTAAATGAGGGAAGGAAAAAGAAGAATTTATTTAATTTTTATTTGTTTCATTTCCTTTTTAAGTGGGGATTTATTTAATTAAAAGGGAGAAAGTTCTTTTAATTAAATAGGAACTATTTAATTAAATTAAAAGAGGGGTTTTTCTTTTAATTAATTAAATGTGGATGAATTTAATTAAAAGAGAGGTTTTCTTTTAATTAAATGGGGACTTATTTTATTTAATTAAAATGGTATTTTCTTTTAATTAAATAAGACTTAGGATAAAATGATCAACCTTAGAAATGAAATAATCAAATTTGATCAAGGAAATTGATTTGAATTGATTTAATAAAACATTGCAAACCATTGATTCAAAAAATTGATAAATTGAATAATGGGGGCCCATAGTCTAGGTGACCATTTTAGGGTGCATACATTTGCCCCTCTTTGACTAATGTGTGATTGATTTGGGAACACATGAAGTCAAAGAAAGAAATTGAAGTCTGAGATCAATTTGGGATCACAAAACAACCTAGATGTGTGGTCAATTTGGGAACACATTAGGACAAAGAATACAAATAAATTTTGACTTAAAAAAGTCGAGGATAAAATTGATAAAACTAAATCAAGGATCAAAGTTGATATGTACTACCCCCTCATGATCGAAATCGAAATGAGACAAAGGAGAAACAACAAATTGAACAAAAGATAAAGTTCTTGATGTAAGATGAAAGATATAAGAATCAAAGAACCAAGGTAGATCATCAAGCATGAAATATGATGCCCCAAAATTGAATTAGAAGAAAAGAAGTGGGGTAAAAGAAAATGAAAGATAGAAGTTGGTAAGAGATGAAAAGAAATAGAAAGAAGAAAAGAATTTTTTTCATAAGAAATAGAATGCTCCAAAATTAATTAACTGTTTAAGATATAAATTTTGATTGATATCATGAAAGAAGATAAGGAAATGAAGATCAAAACATGACCACAATTGATTAAAAGTCCACAATAAAGATGAAGGGAGAACCCTCTCAAACTCATAATATAGCCTAAAAATGGAAACTAACATGAAGTCTAATAATGCAAGCTACATGAAAATACAAACGTGTACTTGCAAAAGAGAAACCATAACATAGGATTTTGTGTTCATCATTCATTAGAGAATGTAAAAGAACTTATTTTCGTCATTTGGCCATTATTAATGGACATCAAAAAATCACATAATCATCGCTACTCACAAATGCAATTATGAAGATATGAATATGATTTATATCGGATTGGAATGTGGAAAGATTCTAACATAAGCATCAAAGACATAAAGGTCAAGATGACTACAATGTTAGCTTACCCAATTTGATGTAGCAAAACCATGCTCACATCAAGGCATAGATGCTAGGATGATCAAAAGAATAGTTGTACAAAAGTAGTCAAGGATGATGCCTCAAATCTCCTAAGTGTTTCAAGGGGACAACAAGAGACACTCTAGAGTTTCAATACCAAACCCACAAGTAGAAAATAAATAAAAACATGCCCCATGCCCCAAGTCCTCTAGCTATGCATCCTAGAGAGACTTATCAAACAAGGACACTCAACAAAAATCAATAACAATCAGCACACAAAGAAAAGGTCATGAAATAAGTCAAGCATTAAAAAAAAAATTAAGTGTATTAATTGACACTGAGTTCTGCGGACAAGGACCAAATTCTTACAAGTAGGTAAGATTGCATGACAAAATTAGGTAAGACCAAACTAATAAGTGTTGAAAAAAACACCCGATGCTAGGGGTTGTATTGAATAATACAGTTGGGATGGTGTTAAAAAATACCATTTGCGAGGTGTCCTAAAGACTAACACATCCAAGAGATCAAAGCTAAAATAGTCATGCCTCCTAGACAAAGACCAATTCCAAACTAAGGCAACAAGGATAAGGCATGATGAAGAAAGACTAAGTGTTGAGGACACACGCTAAGAAATAGGGGTGCAAAGGCCTCAAGCAGTGCCTATTTCCATGTTTTCACCACTTGGATTTTTTAAATTTTTTAAAAAAAATTCAAGACTTTTTATAAAAAAAAATTTTTTTGCTACCTATAAGAATTTGGCTTAGGCTAGAATTCACCCAAGAACTAAAGAACTCAACACAAGCACATGGTAGACTAAAATAAATAGAGTATGATCAGAATGACCATATTCATTCAATAATTGGTTGAGAGTACACTAGAAGTGCATGAATATAAAGGCCTCAGGAGAGCTTCTAGAATGCATAGAAGTTAGCATCATGATATGTCATACAACCAAGCACATGTCCACCAGATATGGGTTATCCTCCATTGGGCACGGGATTAAGTGCAATGATGTGAGGATAAGCCTACAATGGTGTAGCATGCAAATCAATGGTGTAGACAACATGTGCTAAATGAGGAGTGTGGATAACTATGTTGTCATCATGACAACTCAGTGAATGATGCATACTCTTGTGTTGTAGACACCATGTGCATAATTATAGTTGTGTAACTCAATGAGAGTACACAAACTCCTAAGTGTCTCACTTAAAATAATAATAAAATAATGCAAAATAATTAAATAATGCATTAACCTAAGTAAAACTTAAGTAAGTGTAATAAGTAAATACTTATTTACACCAACACTACCAAGGCACCTCTTTCTTGGTTTTCACCAAGGCACTTTTTCTTTTTCTTTTTAATTTTGAAATTTTTTTTGTATTTTTGGAATATATATATATATATATATATTTGGAGATACATCAAAGTGCTTATTACTAAGATGGTCATTTTTACAGGACATTTTTCAACTTTTAGAATTTTCACAATAAATCATTATTTTGAATTTTTGAAATATATCATTTTTTTGTATTTTTTTAGGATCAATAAATATGTACAAAGATGCTCCCATACAAAAAAATAGGACCAAACTCTCAAGAAAGATCACATCGTTTAGTCCCAATGTCTAGCATGGTGGAGGACAAGAGTGATTAGAAAGTTGATGGAAGAAATGAAAGACAAGAGAATGAAGGAGAATAAAGGGAAGAAATCCTTAAGGGAAAACTCCTCAACAGTACCCAAGCTAGGGAAAAATTGTCATGTAAAGCACATTTGGACAAGAAATGAAAGGCCAACATAGGATAATTCATGAAAGCATAATGTAAAAGTGGGAAAGATGCAATCCAAAAGAGTAGACATATGAAGAGGCTTCATAGCATCATATTTTACTCTTTTTTATTAAATCGAGACTAAAGGGGTAAATGGAAAAAAGATACAGAAGGAATAGAATGAATGGAGGAAAATAGATATGAAGGCTAAACATGAAAGGAATGAAAATAAGATCATCATAAGATAGCCAAATGTTTGTGTATAGGTCAGCATTGTCAAGATCAAAGAGAGAAGACAGAATGAATGAAAGATGTAGAAGAACTACACATGATGCCTGATTATTAGGTTTTCATCATGGTACTTATCCAAGGAACCAAAAGGGAGTTTTTTTTACCATAGGAAAAAATTATTTCACTTTACTTTTGCTACCAAGGTGCCTGATCACCAAGTTTTCACCAAGGCACATTTTCAAATTTTTCATTTTTTTCTTTCCTTTTTTCAATTTTTTTCAAAATTTTAATTTTTTTGGGAAGAAGTCAACCTTTTCAGATAATTCTCCTTGAAATGTTAAACCATTACATGTAAAGGATTTGAAATGATGTGCTCAAAGATGTTGATAGGGAAAGGAAGATGAAAGACAAAAATGGAGGATATGGCTTCATGCAAAGCGAGTGAGATTGGAAAATGGAAATGAAGGCAAGATCAACATCAACACACACCTTGAAGGGTAGCAAGAGGATGGAGAAAATGTGAATGAAGGAATACATGAATGAATATGGTGAGTGGATAGAAGGGGTTGTTTAGGCACATGGAATGGAAGAATGCTTTTGGAAGAAGATGAAGTGGAATTATTTGGAAGCTTGAATGTCAACTTCAATTGTTGTTCAACATTAGACTCTCTTAAGAGAGACTTTGGAATCCATATAGTTGTAGGCCTCTTTTTATTTATTTTTGATGATGTATAGATAATATTTTCAATGATGGATTTTGGAACCCATACTTGTCTTATAATTTTTTTCTTAGATATCTCTTTTGACTTTATGCCCCCATGTCGGTTAGAGGAGACATGGTGGTCTTTTTTTTTATATGGATTCTTGAATTGCTTCTTTTTCTTGTATTGAACATTCAGGTTACTTCCAAAAGACTTGGGACTTGTGGAAGAAGAAGGATGATATGAATAGTTTAGGTCAATGGGTGGATGAAAAGGATTCAAGAATATGCATCTACATTGATCTTGAGGAAAGATAGGAGAGGGAGAGACGTAAGGGCCCAAGATGGATGATGAATTAGGAGAGTTGGGAGGAGAAAGTGAAGGGACATAAAAACCCAAGATGGAAGGAAGATGTGAAGCATTTAGTATCAGTGGGGTAAGTCCAAGGATGGATGTGGAAGATGAAAAAGGGTAATCAATAAGTTCATCAACATCTATATGACAGTCAAAGACATCAGCATCTTTTGAGTGAGCACTAGGATTTTTAGTAGGATCATGAGCATCTTGAATAGGAGAAAATTCTTTGATAGGAGTACTTGAAACTTGAGAAGACTTAGGAAGAGTAGAAAGTGGAAGGGAACATGGAGTGGTAGAACAAGAAGATAGAAGACTTTGATCTTGACAAGGATCTTTGGATAGTATAAGTGTAGAGTTTTTCTCTTGATTTTCAATAGGCTCAACATTGGAAGTAACAACACTATTTTTAATAACATTAATGGAAGTATCATCTTTGGAAGGTGCAACTATATTAAGGTCATTTTGATTGTCAATAAGCTTAGTGGTGTAAGTAGTAGCTTGATCTTGCTTAGGAGAAGACTTAAGACATGGTAGAATGAATGAGAAAGGGCATAGAGGATCAAAAGAAACATGAAATGGATTAGAGACATCATGAAAATAATTGGATGACATGGAGGGTTCTTGATCTTGATCTTTCTTTATATTCTTTTCTTTATCATTTTTAGAGTCCTCTTGACCTGAGGCCACTCCTAAGGAGAAGGAAGCATGTTGGAATTATATGGAAGACTTTGGAATAAATGATGAAGGACTAGCCAAAGTAGGCATTATAGCGCATAAAGGCTTAGGATCTTTAGGTTTAGCACTATCAAAAGTATTTGCAGCCAAGTGAAGGTTAGCTTGAGTTTCTTTATGAGGTAGCCTTTTAGGATAACTATATGGAACCACATGAAAAGCATTAGGATCTTTGTTGGATGAAGGATTGGTAGAAGATTTGAGAGACTTAGAATATTTAGGGGATGTATAGATAGTGGAGGAAGTAGAAGATGGAAGGGGAACATCAAAAGACAAAGGTTCAATATTAACATGATCTTGCTCAAGAGTGTAATCTTTATTTTTAGCACGAGGGTTCTTAGAAGAAGAACTCTTATGCCATTGATGTTTTATTTCAGTGCAAAAAAATTCTTTCTCTTCCTCAAAAAAATGCAGATTTATCATTTAGATATTGTTCACAAAATTTATCAATGTTGTTTTCAAGATTCAAGTCATATGGATTACCATCAATATTTATCTGTGACTCATCCCTTTTAAGCACAAGCATAGGACTAGGAGGACTTTTAGGACTTGTAGGAATATAATAGTCATCATCATCATAATCATTGTCACTATGGGCATTATAAATAGGCATATCACAAGATTTTTCATATTGTTCATTATGATATGTCTCAATAAGAGGAATAAGACTCTTGGTATAAGTAGAAGAAGAATGATATTGTGAAGAAGAGTTAGGTGAAGACCTACACAAATGATATTTAGAAGAATCATGGTAAGACTTGGAATATGAAGAATGTGAATGATATTTAGAAGAATCATGATAAGACATAGAAGATGAAGAATGTGAATGATAGCTAGAAGAATCATGATAAGACTTGGAAGATGAAGAATCTGAATGATATTTAGAAGAATCATGATAAGACTTAGAAGATGAAGAATGTGAATGATATTTAGAAGAATCATGATAAGACTTGGAAGATGAAGAATCTGAACAATATTTATAAGAATCATGATTAGACTTAGAAGATGAAGAATCTGAACGATATTTATAAGAATCATGATAAGACTTGGAAGAAAAAGAATATTTGGAAGAGGGATATTGTGATATAATATTTCATATGATCCTAGCAAGAATGTTTGATTTCTTCCCATTTTCCATCATTTTTGTCACAAGGTTGGCATCCATATATCTATTGGAGTAATAACACTTTTCAAATTCAATAAGAAGGTTGAGTTCATCTATGCTCAAATGATGGTCCCTAAGAAGATATTCAAGATCCATGGTTTTAGAAGAAGAAGAATCAAGAATGAAAGAAGAGAAAGGATGAATAGAAGAAGGTAGATTATATGATAATAGGAGGAAAAGAATCAAGAAGGCATAAAGAAGAGGAAGAATGGAAATGAGAGACTAGAAAGACATGAAAGATGAAGAAGAAAGAAGACCAAGAGTCATTTTGGGAAATTTGATACCATTTGAGTTCATTTGAATGTTGAGCAACATGTAATAGCACTTGTAACCAACATGAAAGAAAATGTACTAGTTGATAGGATAACCCTAAGAAACATTGGTGCCAAACTAGGGTAGTAAAAGCATTCACTTGTCCAAAAAAGAGATGATAAGATAAAATATTGCAATAGGCATAAACCAACACTGCTATAGAGGTGCCCACAACTTTGGGTGAATACCCTAGCACATATGAACTAGTAGGATGATTTACCCAAATTTTAATTAATTGAAATTGAATTTTGATAAAAGTGGATGGACAATAGATTACTAAAACTGTCCAAGCATAATATCAAAGGATCCAAAGGTATATCTTTCTCAACAAGGAGTATCTCTAACTCACCAACTCCAAACAAGATCTCTTGTGAAATCAATAATTACTAATTGAAGAGGTTAAAGCACAATAACCCAAGGTGTAAACAAGCTTCTAACAATGGGGTAAGTATCCTAATCTGAATTGGATCAACCTAAGGAGATTGGAAATAATAGGACAACAAAGAAGTTTGATTGTAAAGTCTCGACTCAAAAACTCAGATTTTGTTCATTTTAAATGTCCAAATAGGAGTATCAATAGATTTTTAATTATGAACCAGGCACCCAAGATAGCAATTAGGGATTTCAAGCAAATGTCTTTAAACAATGAGCAAGGGACAAAGCAACCTTGTACATGAACAAGAATAGTGTCGTAGTATAAATCTAATCCCTAGAACCACTACTATGTATATTCTCAAAATGTTTTCTAATCATGCACAGTCTTAGAAAAGAAAATTTGGTAGCACTATGGTTCTTAGTAATGTTCAACTCTACAACTTTTGCAATCTAGAGTGGGCAAAATCCAATCCTGGTGCACCAAGGTTTTGAAATATTTTGAGAATTTAATCAATTAGAGATACTGAAGAGATCTGATAGCCCAACAAAAGACTGCACCTATGAGGATTTCCTCTATAAGGACATTTATATAGCGATTGCTACTACCATGTCAAAAATCAGTATTACCGCTTGAAGTTTTGTCCATGTGGTTGACCCAATAAAGGGAATGTCCACTATGATTTAACCCTCTCTAATCAAAGAAAACTCACAAAGTTGTACCACATGGGGACTTAGTTTGAATTCAAGGGTTCCAAATTTTTGATGTGCCCTAAAGGGAACATAGCATAGTCCTCTGGCCTCTTCATCTTACCCAAACATAGCAAACAAGATTTTTGACAAGCTAATTTGAAATCACCTCACCAAATTTTTGGAAAATCCAACAATAACCACCACCAATCTCAAAAGAGAAAGTACTAATGAATGTTGAGGACAAATCCAAGTAGAATAGTGAGATAATAACAAATATCCTTCCCTACCTACAAGGGGATCCGTCGTCAAGAGGAGCTTCACATGTAAAGAAAATGAATGAAGCTCAATCTCTCAAGATCTCCCAAATAGTTTTCATAGGACCTAATTACTATGTGAAATATAGATGTGTGAAAGAAAATCTAGATCCAATTTTAGAGCACCAAATGAAATGTGAATCTACAAAAGCATGTAAAACCACTCAAGCCAAACACATGAGAGGGTTCATTTTACTTCCAAATCCAAATGTTATAGAGATTCAAAAAAATACCTGGTAATCCTTGCAATGAGTCTTTTCTCTATTGTACCTTTCATTTATACTTGAATACTCGCTTACAATGAACAAATCAACAAACAAAACAAGCAAACATAAGATATGCAATATTTATCCAACTTATGCAAAACTAGGGTTAGATCTAAAAATCTAATTTTTAAGAGCGATAATAATTAGAAAATAACCCAAATGAAATATCACATCATGCATTGATCCATTGTAAAAATTAAATGCAAGCTATTCATTAAATGCCCTTTTTTTATTGATTTTTGATCTAGTCATCAAGATTGGACCTATATGATATGAATTGGAATCCAAAACCCTAAATGCAAAAAATTGACCCCTATCAAAAATTAGAGAGCTTTCCAAAAATGTTAAAATTTTGAAAATATCTTTTCATTTGTGCCCTAGGGAGCCATTTTGTCAAAATAAACCAATTTTTGCAAGTTGAATTATTAAGACCTAATATGTTCTCTAAAATCAAAATACAAATAACCAACTATGTTTAAAATTTAGAGAGCTTCCAAAAAATGAAAATTTTTCCAAAAAATTCACTAATTTTCTCCTTTAAACAATTTTTCATTAAAAATAAAGAAAAAATTATTAAAAAATTTAAAATACTTCGAAAAAATCTAAAAATTGGACTGAAGCTTCTTTTATATATCGCCACCTTGCAAAAATAATGTAGATAAAAATACCTAGCCATTTAGAAGATATGATCAATTTTTTTAGATCTAGGATTTTTTGTCTCCAAACAAATCTACACAAGCGGGTTAACACCAAAAAATCTAAAACTAGCAAGTAAAGGTGAGTTGCGCCACGGTGGGTGCCAAAAATGTATGCCTAAAATGTAAGCACACTTATATGAGTCATTATATCCAAGATTGTTCAAAAATGAGGTCTCAAATGGTGGCTCATGGCTTTCTATTCATGGAGTGCAAGGGTTTGTAATGGAGGCCCTCAGTTTGACCTAGTTTGTACCTATTCTAGTACACTATAAAACAAGAGATTCAAGGATCCAAAATGCATGCAAATGGAGATGAAAACTAATATATATGATAACAATGCAAAACAATGTAAGAAAGGAAATGTAATAACAATGCAATACTAATCTACGAAAACAAATATGCATCGAAGCTAATCTACAAATGCAAGGATGAAACCTCATGATGAAAGCCGTGGATGCATGAGAGAAGAAGACAAGAAGATAGAAGTTTTTCACAAAAAGCTTTAGTATTCAAACTCCTTCAAAAATTGCTCTCCAAACTTGCAGCATAACAATAGCATAATAATGGATCTCAAAAATGAGGAGAGAGCTCACCCTTATAAAGAAAAATGTGGAAGTGGCAAGCTTCTCACAACCAATATGGGATAATAGAGTTTAATCCATGTGAGACAAAATTCCACCAATGAGAAAAGAGAAGAATTAAGGAAAGGAAAAAAAAATTATTTAATTTTCATTTGTTTCATTTCCTTTTTAAGTGGGGATTTATTTAATTAAAAGGGAGAACATTCTATTAATTAAATAGGAAATATTTAATTAAATTAAAAGAGGGGTTTTTCTCTTAATTAATTAAATTTGGATAAATTTAATTAAAAGAGCTCGGTCTTTTTTTAATTAAATGGGGACTTATTTTATTTAATTAAAATGGTATTTTCTTTTAATTAAATAAGACTTAGGATAAAATAATCAACCGTAGAAATGAAATAATAAAATTTGATCAAGGAAATTGATTTGAATTGATTTAATAAAATATTACAAACTATTGATTCAGAAAATTGATAAATTGATAAATTGAATAATGGGGACCCATAGTCTAGGTGACCATTTTAGGGTGCATACATTAGCCCCTCTTTGACTAATGTGCGATCGATTTGGGAACACATGTAGTCAAAGAAAGAAATTGAAGTGTGAGATCGATTTGGGATCAAAAAACAACCTAGATGTGTGGTCAATTTGAAAACACATTAGGAAAAAGAATAAAAATAAATTTTAACTTAAAAAAGTCAAGGATAAATTTGATAAAACTAAATCAAGTATTTAAGTTGATATGTATTGCCCCCTCGTGATCAAAATCAAAATGAGGTAGAGGAGAAACAACAAATTGATAAATTTGATCAAATCAAACAAAAGATAAAGTTCTTGATGTAAGATGAAAGATATAAGAATTAGAGAACCAAGGTAGATCATCAAGCATGAAATATGATGCCCCAAAGTTGAATTAGAAGAAAAGAAGTGGGGTAAAAGAAAATGGAAGATAGAAGTTGGTAAGAGATGAAAAGAAACAAAAAGAAGAAAAGAATTTTTTCATAAGAAATAGTATGCTCCAAAATTAATCAACTATTTAAGATATAAATTTCAATTGAGATCACAAAAGAAGACAAGGAAATGAAGATCAAAACATGACCACAGATGATTAAAAGTCCACAATAAAGATGAAGGGAGAACCCTCTCAAACTCATAATTCAACCTAAAAATGGAAACTAACATCAAGTCTAATAATGCAAGCTACATGAAAATGCAAAGGTGTACTTGCAAAAGAGCAACTGTAACATAGGATTTTGTGTTCATCATTCATTAGAATGTAAAAGAACTTATTTTCATCATTGGGCCATTATTAATGGACATCAAAAGATCACACAATCATCACTAGTCATAAAAGCAACTATGAAGATATGAATGCGATTTATATTGGATTGGAATGTGGAAAGATTCTAACATAAGCATCAAAGACATAAAGGTCAAGATGACTATGATGTTCACTTACCCAATTTCATGTAGCAAAACCATGCTCGCATCAAGGCGTAGATGCCAAGATGATAGAAAGAATGGTTGTACAAAAACAATCAAGGATCATCCTAAGTGTTTCAATGGGACAACAAGAGACACTCTAGAAATTTAAGAACACACCCACAAGCAAAAAACAAATAAAAATATGCCCCATGCCCCAAGTCCTCTAGCTATACATCCCGGAGAGACTTATTAGACAAGGACACTCAACAAAAATCAATAATAGTTAGCACACAAAGAAAAGGTCATGACATAAGTTCAAGATTTTAAAAAAAAATTGTGTTAACTAATACTGAGTTTCGAGGATAAGGATCAAATTCTTGCAAGTAGGTAAGATCGCATGACGAAACTAGGTAAGACCAAATCGATAAGTGTTGAAAAAAACACTCAATGTCAGGGGTCCTATTGAACAATACAATTGGGATGGTTTTGAAAAACACCATTTGCAAGGTGTCTTAAAGACTAACGCATCCAAGAGACTAAAGCTAACAAAGTTATGCCCCCTAGACAAAGACCAATTCCAAACCAAGGCAATAAGGATAAGGCATGATGGAGAAAGGTTAAGTGTCGAGGACATGTGCTAAGAAATAGGGATGAAAAGCCGTCAAGTAGCACCTGTTTCAAGTTTTTCACGACTTGGATTTATTTATTTTTTAAAATATTTGACTTTTTATAAATTAAAAAAAAAATTCTACCAAGGCACCTGTTTCCAAGTTTTCACCAAGGTACTTTTTCTATTTTTAAAAAATTTTGGAATTTTTTTTTTTGTTTTTTTTTGTATTTTTGGAATATATAATTTTTTTTGGAGATACATCAAAGCACTTATTACTAAGATGATCATCTTTTTAGGACATTTTTCAATTTTTAGAATTTTCACAATATATCATTTTTTTGGATTTTTGAAATATGTCTTTTTTTGTATTTTTTCAGGATCAATAAATATGTACAAAGATGCCTCCAGACAAAAACAAGGACTAAACTCTCAAGCAAGATCACATTGTTTAGTCCCAATGTCTAGCAAGGTGGACGACAAGAGTGATTAGCAAGCTAGTGGAAGAAATGAAAGATGAGAATGAAGAAGAATAAAGGGAAGAAATCCTCAAGGGAAAACTCCTCAACAGTACCCAAGCTAGGGAAAATTAATCATGCACAACACATTTGGACAAGAAATGAAATGCCAACATAGGATAATTTATGAATCATAATGTAAAAGTGGGAAAGATGCAATCCAAAAGAGTAGACATGTTAAGAGGCTTCATAGCATCGTATTTTACTCTTTTTTATTAAATCAAGACCAATGGGGTAAATGGGAAAAGGGTAGAGAAAGACTAGAGTGAATGGAGAAAAATAGATATGAAGGCTAAACACGAAAGGAATGAAAACAAGATCATCATAAGATAGCTCACAAGATAGCCAATTTTTTGTGTATAGGTCAACATTGTCAAGATCAAAGAGAGAAGACAAAATGAATGAAAGATGTAGAAGAACTACACATGATGCCTGATTGTTAGGTTTTCATTTGAATATGTATAAAATAATGAAAAATGAACTTATGCAATACTTGTGGATAGAGCTTCACCAATCTACAACTATATATATATAAACTTACAAGAAGTATGCAAAGATCAATCTTTAATCCAATTGGGTAGAATAGAGTCAATCCGCACATGATCTTATCATCAAACCTTTAGAGATAGTGTGCACCCCATCAACTACTTGACATGGAATATGTAAATGCAATCCTTAGTCTAAATGAATTTAATTGCAACCAAAGGAGACCAATTAGACAGATGTCGTAGCATAGTATGGGAATATCTGGTAATCAAGATCATGCACTACTCTAATCCATCAAAATAATAACATAGATCCAAAGGGACTTGGTGAAGAACATGAGAAATTAGAAAACCATATGCCAAATTATATGTAAAGAAAGAATGATTGTATTAACTTCATTTATAAAGAAATACAAAATAGCAATTTAGTTGCATATCCAAGAAATTAATTGCATAAAAATAAGAATTACTTCATTATTTATCTTTTGCAAATCAACATTCTCTATCTTAATTAAAAAAAATCCCATTCTATCTATTATATTAAAAATTTTGATTCTTTAATAGAGGTATTTGTACCTTTTCTCATTAAATTAAAAAGGTGCAACATAGCTTCAGACCTCTTCATAATTATAACTAACTAATAACTAAATGCATAACAAAACAATAACTTTAAACATGAAAATTACTTCAAACTTCTTCAATTTCTTCATCTCTAATAGATGCTACATCTTTGGGCACATCTTCAGGGACTTTCAAATAAACATCGATCCATTGGTAAATTTGAGCATGTGTAGGCCATACAAACTTTGACTTTGTTGGAGAAAAGGCTTGTAGATTGATCCATTTCTTCCCTCAAGCAATTTTAACATTTATTATAAATTTTGTAAATTTTGTCTCCAGAAATAATCACTTTCTTTAGAAACCTATGAAATGAGTCCAATTAGAAATTTTGTTCCTCCTTAAACCTAGTTATCATTGATTGGGGGTAATACTGAAAATTTATGTCTCTAATCCTTCAATCATTTAATCTTACCCATCTTCATCTCTAAATGGAAGGAAAATATGGTTGATCAATAGAGGTGATTGCTCTTAATTTTTCTTACAACTTTTTTTACTCTTGAAACTCAGATTCCTTGTTACAAAATCAATGAAATTAATGGTGGCTTTTATTTGTGTAGGGGCATCTATATCACTTTTTGTAACTTAAAAGAGTTATTCAACCCATATCTAGAGGTCCCCATTTCCTCTCCATCTTTGAAAGGATGATTTTCCCTTTTACAAAGAAATCCAACATATTGCAAATATTATTTGATATGATTTTAGGATCTAGGCAATTATATATTAGTGAAAAATTGCATAAAGATGCACAAATACTTAATGTCTAATGTATAACTGAAAAGAAATCAAATATTAAAAATGACATAACCATAAATAGAGAGAATTTATATCACCAAATATAGAGAAGAAAGAGAGAAGAACCATTTTGTTTTCGGAGTTCATCCAGTCTAAGTAGACTACGTCTTCGAGTCTATCTCAACTAAGTGAATGATATATAATTGATGCTCCAAAAGTTAATTACAACATACTGTAGTCCATCCAAAAATTCATGACACAAATCTTGACTCGAACCACCTTTCATACAAGCTGTCAAGGTGTAAGACTGGTTACTGAAGAGTAGAGAAGACTTTTCCTGAAAAGGCATTACTACAGAAACAGAACATCATAGCCTCGCATTCTCCTAATTCCTCCTACAAGAATTCTTCTTGTCTAGAGAAAACACTCACATTCCTCTTGACATCTAACTGATTAAAATGAAAATGCATTCAAAATGCCCTCTTTGGAATGGCTTAGGAATTCCCTCTCTAAAATGTTGAGGAATGCTCCCTCAAGGCTTTACATAAGCCTCTTTTATACATAAATTTTAACCAAAATAGGCCAAAACCATAATATGTAAAAATAGACCATTAAACCAATTCTGCCTTTGAATTACGTTTTTTGCCATTTTAAGATTTTTGGCATTTAGCAGATTAGAGGTTAAAATGCTAACAAATTAACCATAAACCTTAATTTAACAAGGTTGGTGGCTAAATCACCTTCAAATAGTACTAATTGCACTTGCTTCTTTGATCATGCTAATGGTGTAGTGGTTGGCTTTAATTTTAGGTAATGGGTGGTTGGGAGTTCAACTCCCACCAACCCCATTCCTTATTTGGCAGATTTGGTTTAGTTTAAAATAAATTTCCCTCCAATAAATAGCAAATGCAATTGGTTGGTCTAGTGGTTAAGGTGGAAGGCTACTAAGGAGTTGGTTATGAGTTCAAATCTAGCCATAAGCTATTTTATGCCATGTGTTAGATGTTGATAGCTTGAAGCTTCCATGTCACTTTGCTGATGTCATCAATATTTATATTTTTCTTCCAAATTCAAATGTGCATAACTTCAACATACAAGCTCCTTTTTTGATGAAATGAACATCATTAAAAAGCTCTCAGAGAGCTCTTTGATTTGAAATCCATTATTGACCACTTTTGAGATGATCAAATTTTCACCTTTTTGGGGGCCCTTGACCAAAACTTTGATCAGTTATAACTTGAGCAAACAAACTCCTTGCGAGCCCGTCCAAGTTCCATTAGGTTCAATTTGATGAGTTCTTTAATCTGACATTACTTTTGAGAGATGTTGGAACACTTTTTTTTTAGTGGTAGATCCACCTGGATCATTATTGAACCCTTCAAATACCTCATCATTGGTGGCCAAAATAAGATTCACTCTATAGGCAAGAATCTCTTCTAGGGTTTTAAAAACACAATCCTTATGATCAACCTCTAGAGTCACCTCTTTGTTTTTATATTCTTCAATGTCAACAACTAGAGTTTTGTGAACCATAATGGCATGATTTTTTTTATTAGGTTTTAACTCACTCAACTCCTTCTCCAATCTTCTTGTCTTCTGATACATTTTGTTTATTATTGAATTCATTTGAATCTCCCTTCTTTCCAATTATTTGATCAATTCCTACATAAGTCTAATTTGGGCTTGATTCAACATGAATTCATGTGTCAACCAAGTTGCAACAAGAATAGGGTTTATGTTGTCTACAATTTTTACCAAGGCCATTCCTTCCTCTCCCTTGGATATATCAATCATTCTAGGCTTATTTCCTTTAAATGTAACCCGAGTAGCAAGGGTTTATGTCTTTAGATCATATCCAATCCTTTCAACTTTGTCAAGTGATTCAAACTTTGATGCAAAGGTTGAGTCTTCTTGCTTCCTAACACTACAACATTTGGGGTCAAATTGTGATAGTAATTTGTGGTAGTGGTGTAGTTTGTGGTGATTTTCATTTTTTTTTTACAAATTTCCATGACATTGTTGCTATACTAAAATTGGTGTCATAATTGTGACATTAGTGTGATTATACACACAAAAAAAAAGAAATACAATATTAATCATTCACATTTGATCAATTGTGGAGAGATATGCATGAAAGATTATGGAGAGATCCAAACAAGGGTTTTACAAAAGTTGTGAAAGAGTGTGGAGATCAGTGTGGAGATCTACAATTACCTAGTTGTGCCCTTGCTCTACATTTTTTTGCCCTTTCTCTACATTTTATTGTCATGGTATTTTTATTATAATGCATTCTCCTTATTATTTACCCTTTCTATTGTAAAAATTTGACTATCTTCCTCCCTATATGAGATCTTAAACTTAATAAAATGTTTTTTGGTTGTCCATGGCATTGAATGAGCTTGAATGTATTGAAATAATCTCCGGTCAATCTATGGTCATGCCCTAGCTCTACGATTGCAATGTCGTGTCATGCCATTATGATCTTTGTGTCCTTTCCCTTGTTCTGCCATTGCTGCATACACATTCCAAAATCCAAATAATAAAACATTAAAACTCACTCAACTTGTGCTTACATATTCCCACCTAGTAGGATCAAATACAGTTTTCCAAGGTGATAAAATTGCACATGAAGATGCATCACTTGCATGCTAGGCATGAAGCACATTCCCCAATTTATAATAAATGGTTAGATATAAAAGGCTCCATACAGTGGCCCAACAATGGAAGCCAAGGATGTAATCATGCATGTATTTTCATAGTCTCCCTATGAGAATCCCAAGTATCTACTACTACTGTTAATTTGGGCATCACTATATGATCCAGAATGTTATGAAGTACTAAAGCTCGTAGTAACTTATCCCATGTCTCTAGATAATGTAGCATAGGTTTAAGGTCCCTTGGCTCCTAGGAATTTGTAGTAGCTATTCTCACTACTGGAAGAATAAATTCAATGAAGAGTTGGGTGTAAGGAGTTTAAGAAGTTCCATGTAAATGTCATAATCATGAGGCTCATTCCCTTGCAGAAGCCTCTACCACAATGACATTACCTCTAAACCATACAAATGATATTGAAGTAGTTCCCAACCTTGAAAAACTCTTATAAGAAATGGATACTTGGGATCATTGCAAGGAGACTATGCCAATACTTGAAACACTCTTATAAGAAAATGCAGATGCAATACATGACAAATTGCACAACTTGTAGTCCTCTTGATATTTGGACTGCAAACTCTCAAAGACACAAGTGATTCTAATGTCATAGTATCTACTGCAAAAATTTCCTAGATTTTGTCTAGTGCCACTCCCATAATATCCTCTATGTTTTCTAGTTGTTGTTTTTGTTGTGCAGTCTCTTGCATATACATTATTCTAGAGGTGTGTTTGATGTCACTTCTAAAAGATGTGTGATTTATCCATTTAGGGTTGTGAATGTCCATTGCTCATCAACCTTTAGCCCCAAAATGGATGTAGCATTTCTTTAGCAATGGTCTAAAGTGGAACCATAGACATTCATTCTATTGTCCATCAATATTATTGTGCAAATCATATAAACCATATTTCACATGTCATTCTTGTATAGAAGAGATTGTTACCAAAAGAATTATAGTAGAGGAGGATTAAACAACTGCCTTAGCTCACTTCTTGTCTTTCATGGCCTTAGTTTTAAAGTACAACTCAAATTGATCCCTTTACTAATTTTGTTTTATGTGTATTTAGTTGTGAATGAGATTATTGTGATAGAGGTGATTTGTCATTTTGCATTTTTTATTTTAAAGATCAGTTTTTCATTCATCATTATTGGGAAAATGAGGTTGTAGGATTGTGTTAGTCGGTGTTCCATAAAGTATAGTTGCATCTATTTATTGTGTTAATAGTCTAATGATATTGAAATATGTCTTGGCTAGTTTAGTTTTCGTGTGGTGTTACTATATGATTCTTTTTCTTTTCATCAATTTAGATATAAATAATCACTCAATCAGGGTATTGAACCTCAATTTTGGAGTATTCCTTCATTGGAAACCATTTCATTCTTATTTCAACCGTTTTGTGTTTCAAAACATTATTTCTAACAACATTTTATTTATATTTCTTTCCTATATGATCATGTTGACTGTGAGTTATAAGATTTAATCTCAATAGGTGTTCAAAGAAAAACTAACTCACATAATTTAATTTAAAAAATGTTCAGTATAATATGTGTTCACCTGCCACGCATAGATTTTATGCCAGAGAAGCTAATCATTGCTAATGGAGATATTTATGAACCTCATTGCAAAATACTTAACCTAAGCACAGTTAGCTTATTCAATCAAACCCTAGTTAAATTCTAAAACATTCACATTATACTTGAAAGATGAGGTAATGAATTTATTAATGCAAATTAGCAACAGATGTCAAAGACCTTAAAATTGACAATTTCAATATATATCCAATGTTTTTACCATTTCAATGTTCATTACAGTTAAAGTTTTCCCTTGGATTCATAAGTATCTCACTAGAATGGCATCAATAATTCACATGAATATTTATTTAATAAAAAAAAGTTCTTGATTTAGCTTTATTTCTTCTAAAAAGTTATGTATAGGTTGGAATAAAAACTAGTCTAATTGAAACAAGATAGGATTCATAATAATAGTTTTCTATGCTTTTCCAAACTATATTATTGTAAATTGGTGAATAAAAATACTTTTTTATAGTTTACATTGAGAGTGTAGGGATTATCACAATGTATTTCAGTTTTATTTGTTAGTCCTTGGAATATAGTTTTCAAGTCAATCTAGTCTATAGTTTTTTTTTGGAAAATTTCATAAATTATTCTTATCATATGTTAAATTTTCATTTTTCTATTTAAAGACAAATTTTGGATTTTTATTTCTTATTTTTTATTGGTTGTACTTATTTTTCTAGGCACTCTTTTGTTTTTTTTTTTAGAAAAAATAATATAAAATAAGGCCACTACAAACATGGAAACATTCATGTCTTTCACATGTCTCCTCAAGCTTGCATAGATGATGTTGCTATTAGATACGTTCCTTTCATTTGAGAGCTCAAACTCTACCAAAATCTCATTCTCTTAGTAGACTCATTAAAGCATAACTTGCATTAGAAACAAAGGAACCAACAATAACATTAAGGATAAAAGCACCCACAAAGGTAGATACAAAGGCAAAGGACCAAGAAGCTAATGATTTTGTTGACCCAATACCATTAGCAATTCACCTGCAATGGATCAAGATAGAGAACATAAAGAAAAAGATCTTCTTTAAGTTTAAAAGTCAACAACTATTCCAATAGTGGATGAGTTATATTGGGAAGAAGCAAAGACATTGGATTTATTTTACCTAATTCTAATAATTAGATAGGCATAATCCCTTAGCTCAAGTCCATATTCACTAGTTATAGAAAAGACACCTAAAACTAATACAAGGTGTTGCTCATGACCTATTTAGTTTAAGGGTGTTTGTATTTTTCAGAGATTATTTGTATGAAAATTTAGTATTTAAATTGTATGTATTTAGAAAATAGTTGGAGGTAGTGTTGGATGTACATTTATGGTTGATCTCATTCAAAATTGTGGCTCCTACAACTGGTCTCTGATGCTTGGGAGATTTCTCTTGGGAAAGGTACAATTTTGTTCTCAATTGAAATGTAAAGATTTTTTTTTCAATAATTGTAAATATTTATAAAAAATTTCCTAATAATCAACACTATTGAAATTCATCTCTATTCATGACTAGATTTTAATGTAAGTGAATGTGCCTCTTAGACTATCAATGTGTAAATGTGATGATAATACTTCAAAATGGTAGAAATTTGTAGTTCACATTACTAAAAAAATTCCCTAGAACAAGCAACATCCTTATTCTGTGTTGGGGTTGAAATGTAGTGTCTATTTAAGCATTTTAGATATGCAAAGATAGGGAAGACATGTGGAATATTGAGCTTCGAGGGCACTAGGAAAATCAATGTGAAGATTTGCAAGGAACTTGGGCATCATTTGACTATTATAAGCTCTTAAAATAAGGAAAGATAAGATGCATTGAATGTCCTTGGAGAAGACGAATACCTTTTTAGCAATGATGCTACCCAAAATCAAGATTTTATTTTAACAAAAGAAGCATACCAACAATTCTCTTTGAATGATCTAATTGAGGATCAAATATTATTGCCCTTAATTGCTAATTTGTTGCTTGTACAAGCTTAATTTTTTTATTGATGGTAATTTTTATTAAGATTATGATGTCAAATCATGAAGACCATACAAATTTACAATCACATAATCAACATCAATTTTAGTCTTTTTTATGCATATATTAAGGAGAAGTTTTATGCTCTAGCTTGTAGTTTTGTAGTAGAATAAGTAATTAAGAGTCCAAGAATAAATGCATAATTTCACATGCATATCAAACTATTTTTTATGTCCAATACACCATGTACAACATGCATCAGAGTTGCTAAGACTTTCTTGTTTCTTTCAATTAATTTAGGAATTCGATATGCATTCTATGGTAGTACAAAAAATAAATAAAACTATGATTTGTATTCATCCTTTGTGTGGAGTTAAATATTTCATTTAATTAGAGATCGCTGTGTAAAACTTTGGATGTATTTTCTTTAAAACAGGGCATTCTCTATTATAAAATAGATCATCGATATTTCCATTTTGTGCATAGAATATTGGAGTGGTGAACTACTATATTTTTCCTTCTTCCTTTTCTTTTAACAACTTCTTTGTGCTACTCTTTAGTTTCTACAATTTTAATTCAATGTGTTATTACAATTTCCAACTTCAAACTGCATCTTTGGTCTTTGTTGAATTGGTCATTGAATTTGATTTTTTTATTGTGCAATATCTTTTTAACTTCTTGTTTTTCTTTCTTTTATACTGTTCAAATTAGTATCTTCTCTATGTTTCTAAAATACTTAAGATTTGTACAATTCAAGAAGTGATTCTATTTGTACAAGAATCAAGAAAGGTTGAGATTTGGTAGATCACATAATTTTGGCCGAATGTAGACAAGATGGTCATGCAAAAGTTTTAGTAACTTCTAAAGTGGAAATGGAGGAATGCCTCACTATTGAGGAGAATTCGGATAAGGGATTCGATAGAAATGAGTTGCCAAATTGTGTTTGGAACTAAGGGATGCACAATGATTGATTTTTTTGATAAAGATGCAGAGAATTTGAATAGAAAAAAATATGAAAGACTATTGTTGGAGGTAAATGCATCACCTTCAATCTCTCCCACAAAGGAAAGTGTTTTAGGAAAAGAAAGGGATGATGAAAATTCTTCTCAATCCATGGAATTGTTGGGGGTTGATGCATCACTTATAGTCCTTCTACAGAGGAAGCTATTGTAGAAATTCCAAAGAAAAATGACAATATTTCTACATCTCTCGAATCATTGAAGGTCCCCTATTTTTTTTCCCATACCTCCTACCAGCATTATTATTCAATGTATATTTTAATAACAAGAGTTACAACCTTACATAATAATAATATATAATTATATTAATAATATAATTATATTAATAATATAAGATTACTTATAAGATATTATTATTTTAATATTATAATAAATATGATAATAATATAATATATAATTATAGGATTATAATATAGTATATAATATTTCTTATAAATAGAATTTGATTATAAAAGATTATATGATTGTAATAAATATAATATGATTACAATAGTGTTACTTATAAATATTATTTTAATATAATATTATTATAATATAATATCATTATTTTAATTATTAGTATTACTTTATATATAATACTTATTTGAATTATATGTCAAAACAGGAATATCACAGTCCTCCCCTCTCAAATTTGCTTGCCCTCAAGCAAAATCTTTCATACACAAGCTTTTTCATAGACACAAAACATATTTGCATTCAAAAGACCAGAGAGATTTATGAAATATACATGAATTAAAACACAAAGCATACACAATGTAGATAGATGAAAACACGAAGCAAACATAATGCAAATAGATGAAGACACGAAGCAAACATGATGTAGATAGATGAAGACACACATTATGCAATTCTAGCCTGATGGGAAGCCAAAAATTGTGGACCTTGTGGACTATGAAGAAGTAGGTGATAAGATACCAAAGAAAGTAAATCCCATCGAAGATATTGGCTTGGAGATACATATTGAATTTATGTCATTTTCATTATGTATGAGTTCTTTTTTAATGTTCTTTAGTCTTTGTGTCATGTGGGTTGTGCTCTTCATACTACCTACTATTGTTTTCCAAGGTGATAAAATTGCATATGCAGATGCATCACTTGCATGCAACGTATGAAGCACATTCCCCAATTTATAACAAATGGTTGGATATAAAGGCTCCATATGTTGGCTCAACAATGGAAGCCAAGGATGTAACCATGCATGTATTGGCGCAGTCTCCCTACTAGGATCACAAGTGTCTATTGTTATTGTTAATTTGGGAATTACTATATGATCCATAATGTTATGAAGTACTAAAGCTGATAGTAACTTATCTCGTGTCTTTAGAAAATGTAGCATAGGTTCAGGTTCCCTTGGCTCTTAGGAATTTGTAGCAGCTATTTTCACTATTGGAAGAATAAATGTAGTGAAGAGTTGAATGTAAGGAGTTGAAGAAGCAAGTTCTTCTTCTGTGTAAATGCCATAATCATGAGGCTCATTCCCTTGTAGAAGCCTCTACCATAATGATATTACCTCAAAATCATGCAAAGGATTTTGAAGTGGTTCCCAACCTTGAAACACTCTTATAAGAAATGTCAAAGCAAATGTAGATGCAATACATGACAAATTGCACAACTCATAATCCTCTTGATATTTGGACTGTAAATTCTCAAAAACACTTACAAGTGATTCCAATGTCATAGTACATACTACAACATTCCCTAGATTCTAGCCACTACTCCCATAATATCCTCTATGTTGTCTAGCTATTGTTTCTGTCATGCAATCACTTTCTAAAGTCGCTTCTTCTCCTTCTAGTATATTTCTAGAGACTCTCTCTCATTCGATTATGGTGCATCTCAACTAGATTCTCCAATGATGCAATCACCCATCTATCTCCAGATTGTGCAAGCCCTTGTTGTTTTACAGAATCTAGATAGATACTAATAGTTCCAAATCCATAAACCTAAAGACCATGTGTGCATCCCACTTTAAATAAAAATTGGATGTCATGTTCTTGTGCACATGTTTTAATCACTTCCTCGATAGCTTTGATTTCAAAAATCACTTCTTCGATAGCTTCCATTTCAGCATTCAAGTTTTCAAGATTGGTCAAGATCTTGCACAAAAATAGTGTAGACTAGGATAAATGGGTAGAGTTTGCAAGAAATTTTATAAAAACATATCATAACATATATTTTTAGAAAGAAAAAAATCACAACCCAATTAAATTGGTCTAGTTTCTGATTAGTAAGGTTGATTACGAATTCTTGTAGAATTGTCATCAGATTAGGTACAATAAAATGAACAATTAGTTGTTCCCAGCTAGTAGGATCAAATACAGTTTTCCAAGGTGATAAAATTGCATATGTAGATGTATGTATGTGTATATATGTATGTACATATGTATGTATATATGTATGTATGTATGCATGTATGTGTGTATATATGTGTGTGTATATGTATGTATGTATGCATGTATGTATATATGTATGTATGTAGGTATGTATGTGTATATGTATGTATGTATATTTGCATATATGTATGTATATACATATATATACATATGTATATGTGTATATATATACATACATACATACACACATATGTGTGTGTCTATGTATGTATCTATGTATGTATAGAGAGAGATCTTGTGGACTATGGATTATGGATTATAAACAAAAAAGGAAAAACACGACATTAATAATTCCCTGTTAGTTTTGATTGATTGTGGAGAGCTATGCACAAAAGAGGTTGGAGAGCTCTAAACATTGGTGGAGATCAGTAGAGATCTAAGATTTCATTTCCATACCCTTGTGATCATTGCATTTCATTGTTGTGCCCTTTGAGATTTCTACATTTCGTTGTTGTGCCCTTGTAATCTCTACATTTCATTGTCGTTCTCTTGTGATCTTCGTATATGTATGTATATATATGTATACATATACATATATATATATATATATATATATATATATATATATATATATATATATATATATATATATATATATATATATATATATATATATATATATATATATATATATATATATATATATATATATGTATGTATGTATATGTATATATAGATATGTATATGTATATATACATATGTATATGTATATATAGATATGTATATGTATATATACATATGTATATGTATATATACATACACACACATATGTGTGTGTCTATGTATGTATGTATGTATGTATACAGAGTGATCTTTGTTAAGGTGATTATTGATCCAATTCCATACATATTGCAAAATCCAAATAATAAAAGAATAAAACTCATTCAACATGTAGCATGGCCAAAGATGCAATAGAAATGCCTAATGGTAAGTAGATTCCTCTCTCTCTCACACATTTTTCAAGTATTTATTTCACTTGAACTATAAGTTCTTAGGGGACATTTTGTAATATTGGATTCATTTTATGCAGAAGGCAATGAATACATTCCTGGATGTGCTCGTGTTAGATGTATGTGAACACTAAATAATTTTGATGAATTAGTTATGATCAATGAAGGTGGACTTCCCCTGAGAGTAGCCCAACTTCCTTGTAATTTAAAGATTGATCGTTTCTTAAATATTTTAGATGTAAATGGGAAATTTAGATGTTAAGGGTGGGGGGGAATGAGCTTCCACCATCATATGGTTGGCCCTGATTAGTAGAGAATATTAAACTATTCTCAAAACCAAGTAAAGATCAAGATTAACCTATGATTGTATGACAACTTATTGTGTGAATCTCTTGGTTTTAGGCAATACAAAAGAAGGCCATAGTTCAATATGCAATCTCAACTCATATGCATACAACATCAAGTGGAGCTAAAAAATGCAACATCTTTGCATTTTTGTTAGAGGTCTTTAATTAGGTATTTTAATTTGTAGATCATCACAAACATTGTAACTTTGACTCTTATAGGCAAGGGTAATGTACACAACATGGAAGAAAATCAAGACTTTCTATGTGTTGGCTTGCTTGTCCATAGCAGCTAGAGTTCTAACATTCATGATGGTCTATAATTTTAAAAACTTAATAGACATAATAAATAAATGTAAATGTGGTGCATTTTTCATCTCTTCCTATTGTCCATGCATATAGAATGCTAATGCAGTGGAAGGTAGGAGAATCCCCAAAGGATATGTTCTAGTCCCTAGCAAATAACCACACAATAGAAAAATAATAACAATGCAAGATCTGATACCAAATTACAACTCTTTATTCATAAAATAATTGTTACATGTAATGTGTCAAGTTGTAAGGCCTTCCCAGTTACAGCCAAATATAAAGGAATTACAATAACAGATCTGCAAGATCCCTTAAGATCCAATCCAAACCCTAGCTAGTCCAGATCCACACTCTTGTATAAACCTCCAAGGAAGATCTAAACTTATGCTTACAAGCCCACCAAGAAACCTCCTTGTTTCTAAACTATAGCCACTAGCTCTTCTCACAAACTTGCAACTACACCACAATCTTGTTGTAAACTTCCTCACATCCGATGCTCTGTCCACAGACTCGGGAAAACTCACTCCTCTACTTCCTCCTTCTCTTCAAGCTTCTACTAAGAAGAGATCACACCTTTAATCATGATTAAAAATGCTCATATGCCTTGCTTAAATAGGCACTTACCACCAAATATGTTACAAATGCAACCAATGTGGGATAAAAGGTAAATGTAAATACCTTCGAACAAATATTTAATTCCCACCCAAATACAACTAAGAACCACAATGTGGCCGAACAATTATTAAATGCATGATTTAAGGAAATGTCCACAAAAAAATTCTAAAATTCCACCTACACACCTTGATAAATGGAATGACAATCATTTTTATTTATTTTTCTATTAACGCCACCTATGCACCTCAAAAATAGAAATTCCTTTTTCTTTTTCCTTTTTCCCTTTTTGAAAAAAAAAAAAAAAATTCCTCTAATTTTCATCACTTTTTCTCTCCTCCAAACATTTTTTCAAAATAGTTTTTCTAATGCAAGATGCTCCTACATCAAAAGCAACTACATGTGCATTCTTGATTCAAAATATAACAAGTAGGATGGGCACCTACAACTTGACAAATGATTCCTCTATGGGGTAGATGGTATTATCAATAGAACCCTATATATAGCTTGGACACTCTATAGCCTTTTGTCTTTGCAATATGGAGACATGGAGACCAATTTAAGGATGACCTAAAAAAGAACTTGTGTCCATTGTTTTAATCTAAAATTTATGTAAGCTTTTTTAATTATGGTAGTTTTCTAATATTAGATTCTGTGGCTCTAGTGCTTGCTGATGGTGACAAATGGATTCTTCTTGCTAGATAGAATGCTAACAAGTTGATGCAAGAGCATCTTGGGTTGACATGTTATCCTACTCATATGTGTTCATTCTGCCAGTTGTTGTTGAGTTACAGTCATTACCAAGTTGCAACAATTGCCAGGTGTCAGTAATTTTGCAATTTAAGCCAAGTTGAGGTTATCCCATGTCATGTTAACACTCAGGTTAGCATGTTATCCCATCTCACTATGTAGTGTGTGTTGAGTTCCACAATGTGTGTCAAGCTATCCTTCTTTGCTAAGTTACCTAGTGTATGCTAAGTGACCCTACATGTGCCAAGTTTTCCTATTTATGTCGAGCGTCAGTATTTTGGACGTGTTTTCTACATTTTTGGTGAAGGCTGACTTGCAGGATTTATTTCAATCATGTCATTTATGATAATGTCTTTTCTTGGGATGTGTCCAGAGCATTGTTAGGTTGGCCTTCCTATTATGTAATGATCTAGAATGTTCTGTAAGACATTTTGGTAAGTATAAATAGAGTGTTTAGGGTTAGAGTTAGGGCATTTTTTGGAGAGATTTTGTGTAGATTGATTTGGGAGCAAAACTGGAAGTACAAATTTGAAGTCGAATCTTAGATCTTGAATGAATTTTGTATCTGGCCATAACCTAGAAGCCCTTATAGCTAGACATGTATGTTGATCTTTTGATCAATCAATAAAATATCTTGTTCTCTCTCTCTCTCTCTGTGGTGTTGTTCTCTTTGTGTGTTTGCTTCTGTTGTGTTAACTCTGTAAGGTTGGTTTGGATTGCTAGGTGTATCTTTGCCCCTAGTTCCTCTTTCACTCCTTGCATCACAGGTTTACTAGGATTCTATCAAAATATGAAGTGAGGTATGTAGTATTTGGTACTTTTCTAATCTATATAGATAATGGTCATCAATTTTTTGAACTTGTGGATGAGTTAAATTTTTTTTAATTAATAGAATTGGGCATGTGGATTTTATTATCACATTCTCATTACAACTTTTTATGCTGAGAAAAATGATTATTCACAAGAATTAATGATTTTGGATATTTATTTTTGTGGTTTCAAATGTACAAACCATTTATCCCAACATCTTGATTTTGCAATCTAGTTTCTTCAAATTTGACTTAATAATTTAAGCTTCGTCCTTAAGAATGACCATCCATGGACTATCCATGGAAGATCGTGAATCTACTTCTTTTTATGTTTTTAGCTTCTAATGAATTTACTATTTTTATCTTGGACTACGTGATTTGCAAGAAGATGTGAAACTAATGAAGGACATGGGCTTGGATGCATATAGGTTTTCCATATCCTAGTCACAGATATTACCATGTGAGCCAATTTTTTAACCCTTAAACAAAAGTGACTAGTAATCAGCAGTGCCTTTCTTAAAAATATTTCTTATTTTTGGTGAGAATAGATGGCACAATCAAAGGTGGAATTAACAAAGTTGGAGTTCCCTACTACAACAACCTTATCAATGAACTCTTAAAACATATTTAAAATTAATCCTATTTTCTTTTATGGACACAGAAAGCTCTATAATTTTATGCAAGCCATAACCAAATCATGTTTGACAAGTTCTAACTTAAATTGGATCCTTGAGAATTTTTTCTACTCACTTAGCTTATTTCTTTTTAATTTTGGACTAATTACATTTTCTGATATTGAGCATAAGGTACACTTTCAAACTTTTTGTTTCATTAATAAACAATGTTACTTCCATTTTTTTTTGTAAAGCTTTGTAGTCAATTGGTTTTCTAGGTCGAGGAATAGCTCTCCATGGTCTAAATGCTACTCAAAACCCAACTATTGCAGTAATGTGACTAATGACAACACTTAGTTTGAGTTCAATTGACCAAGCTAGTTTTCTTCTAAATATGCACATAGGTCTCTTGTCTTGATTGATATACCCATGTCTTAATTTTCAAACATATTACAGTTGGTCTTTGTAGCTTACTGAAGTATATCATTCTTCTATTGATTCATAACTCCTTCATTTTAATTCAATGTGTGTCAATGGCCTTAAAAAACTTGACCAATGATATCATGATTTTTTCTAATCAAAAAAATCACTTTCTGAATATTTGGATTCTTCTTTCTTTGTTGTATAATCAGGATATAGCACCACAGTCTACAAGAGTTATACATGGTATGATGGTTGATCCCTTTTTTATCCTCAAGTTTCAAGGCAATGGATTGATATCTTATTAATTGGATCCATTCATGAAAACAATCTTATTCTTCATACCTATACTAGGAAAGTATCACAAATTCAATTGGGACATTTGCAGCCATTGTAACAACAGTTGGAAAAAGGTATTTTATTCAGTGGTTGGGTTCATTCCATTGTTTCTTGACACTTACTATCATTTTTTATTTTATTTCAACCATCTTTTGGAATATGTATGCCACCAACAAAAAGGTATTTAACTAATTTGAGAATATTTTCATTGACAAACAGATTTGTTAGTTTGCTTCCATCTACACTAAATACCAATATAGTAATAGGCTAGCAAGTAGACATGCCCACATCCATCATAATGATCTTCTTTTTGGGTATCCTAAAATAATGGGTTGACATCAAAAGGCCCAAGATTCATCATATGATTTTACTTTGAAGCATTCTAATAAATGTGTGTTCACATGTTTGTAGGCCCTAAGAGTAATTATATATTTGATCTCAGGAATCCTATAAAGTATGGCTTGGAATTTTTATCCTTGGCCTTCTTAGCTTTAAATCAAGGTCATACTTGCCACAAGAGACATATTCTTGTTTAGCCCATCTAAGCCATTTTCTATCGTATGTAATACCCTAGTCATTTGATCATTGTGAATGTGAAAATTTGATCTTCTCTATAAGATGGTATTTTCCATCCAAGTGATTCCAATGTCATAGTACCTACCACAACACTTTCCTAGATTCTATCCAGTGCTCCTATAACATCCTTTTTGTTGTCTAGCTATTGTTTATATCATGCAGTCTCTTTATAAAGCCACTCTTTCTCCTTCTGGTATATTGCCGCAAACTCTCTCTCGTGCCTTAAATTCTAATCAAGCTTTTGAATATATGTCTCTACCATATCTAAAATCAACTTCACATTATTTTGTAACTCTAGAATAGGTGTTTGATCGTCAATAGCTTTTATTTCAGCATTTTAGCATTCAAGTTTTCAAGTTTCCTCTTCATTATATGTTTGGTTCATTAATGATTTTCTCTAGTTCGATTATAGTGCATCTCAACTAGCTATTCCAATGATGAAATCACCCATCTATCTCTAGATTGTGCAATCACTTGTTATATATAATCTAGATAGATAATGACAGTTTCAAAGCCATAAACTTGAAGACCATCATGTGTGCATCCCACTTTAGGGAAAAATTGGATGTCACGTTCTTGTGCATGTGTTTCAATCACTTCCTTCAAACTCAATTGAGGTGCACCCAGAGAATTATTTAGGTGAATCCCACTACACTGTTGGGATTAAAGAGAGAGTAAATGAGAGGAGGGGTGTATTAGTTACTAACAAAATTTAATCCTCAGATCCCTTAGATGTCTTAAAGATCTAGTTACTGCTGATACTCGATAAACATAACAAAAATGTTGTAACTCGGTAAATTAAACTGTTACTTCTCTTCAAGCATTCATGCATGCAATTGAAAATAAAATGAACACAAGAGACACCAGATTTAACATGGAAACCTAATATGGGAAAAACCACCAAGTAACTAGTTACCAATTTTCACTCTTCTGAAGTGAGCCCTATGAGGAGCCAACCTTGTTAAAGGTTACAATACACACTATTAGGTGTGACCCTATTAGAGGATTTTGATCACCCTATTAGGAGTGGCCTTGCTAGAGGTCTTTAGAACAATTTAACTAAACTGTCACCTTGTTAGAGGATTTACAAAATGGTTGTTAAACCAACTCTGTTAAGAGATTTGAAATCACTGCTACAATTGTTAGAAAGTAACAATGAATTGACCTGAACAAGATGCAACTGAATTTGCTGATTATAGGTCTATGTTCTGCATTATTAGATCCTCCTTGATTAAATATGGCTTTTCTGCTCCTCAATGATCTCTGATCATCCTTCAAATTCTCTTCCACAATAATCAGTCCTCATATCACATCAATTCTACTTCCACACTTAGAATTTGCAACTTAACCTCTTATTTATACCATTCAGATTATCAAGTCAACTCATTCTCATGTTACATTTACCAATAATCCATACATCAGTTAGCTACAAATATTACTTTTAAGAAAAAATGTTATTTCACAAAATAATGAAATCCTTTATTGGCCGACCCTGCTCAGTAAATACTGCTTCCAAATTTTTTTTGAGTTAACCGTCTTAACTCAGTTAACATTGTATCATCTAAAAAATCCTTTGGCTATCGAGTTTACTTAGTAAGAACTCAATTCCTTCTCTATCCGTGAGAGCTCGATAAGAACTATTTCTTCCATATTTCCCTTTGATGGCCAAGTGAGCTCGGTAACAATTAAATTTCTTTATTTAACCTAGAAAGCTTGGTAACAACTATCTACTCATTAGACACTGCCAATTTTCTTTACTAACCTTCTGGGCTCGATAGACATTGTCTTTAGCCTTGCTGACCATCTAAGCTCGGTAGACTCTGTCTTTTGCCTTATTGACCATCTAAGCTTGGTAGACTTTGTCTTTTGCCTTGCTGATCATCTGAGCTTGGTAGACTCTATATGATGACTGATATGACATTTGTGTGACATCAAAGGCAACACACAATTGAACAATTGTATCCAACAATCTCCCTCTTTAGCATTGATGGCAACACAACATGTCATAGCAGAATGAAATTTGAAAACAAGTCTTTACTGATAGAATACTTCACTTTCTTCTTCAAACATAGAAAACTCCCTCTTTCATAATAATCTCTCCCTCTTACACAAACTTTTATTGTTTTTTAAATTTTAGAAAGATATGACAGTATACTCTCCATCTTTGACAACACATGCCAAAGACAACACAAATCAACTAAATAGCATTGTAGTTGATGTACTGATTCATATGCAATGTCTTCATTCATTTGCTTGCATCAACTGATAGATCTTCAATTCTATTCTTGTTGATGCATCACTAAAACTATATTTTAGTGAGCTTCATATAGGGGAATGACCCCTGACTTACCTCTAAGATACAAGAATGCATCCTTAGGTAAAGGATTTGTGAATATGTCAGCAATTTGTTCCTTTGTATGGACATATTCCAATCTGATTTCCTTTTCTTGTACCAATTCTCTAACAAAGTGATACTTTATGGCAATATGCTTGGTTTTTGAATGCATCACTAGATTCTTGGAGATATTAATTGCACTTGTGTTATCACAAAGCATAACAACAAGTTCTTTGATTTCTTGCTTCATACCTTCCAATAATTGTTTGAACCACACAATGTTTGAACAATTTACTACTACTGCAACATATTCAGCCTCTGTTGTGGATTGGGATGTACAATTCTACTTTTTACTTGTCCAAGAAACCAACCTTTTTCCAAGAAAGAAAGCTCCTCCACTTGTGCTCTTTCTGTCATCAACATTCCCTACCCAATCCGCATCAATGAACACTTTTAAATCCAAATTTCCTCCAAGTTTATACCATAATCCATAATCTTTAGTTCCTTTTAAGTATCTCATGATCCTTTTGATTGCCATCATGTGATTTTCTTTTGGTTTTGGTGAGAATCTTGTTAAAATTCCTACTGCAAGGGCAATGTCTGGTCTTTTGTGCACCACATATTGCAATTTTTCAATCATAGATCTATACAATGTTTGATCTACTTCCTTTGATTCATCATCCTTGGTAAGTTTTAATCCAATACATATAGGAGTTCCAACTAGTTTGTAGTCTTCCATACCAAATGTTTTTAGTATCTTCTTGATGTATTTAGATTGAGTAATGTAGATACCATTCTTACTTTGATGAATTCGGAGACCAACAAAGAATTTGATTTCTCCAAAAATTGACATTTCAAATTCTTTGTTCATTTGTTCTAAAAATTCTTTGCAAAGATCATTATTTCCTGTGAACAAAGTATCATCTACAAATATTTCTACCAAAACAATCTTATTATCTGGTCCTTCCTTTATGTACAAACTATTGTTGTCATTAGTTCTTTGAAAACCAATCTAAATAAGATAGTTATGTACTCTTTCATACCATGCTCTTGGCGCTTGCTTCAGACCATACAATGCTTTATGCAATTTTCATACCATGTCCTTCTTGTCTGGATCAACAAAACCTTCAGGTTGTTCAATGTAAACCTCTTCATCCAATATGCCATTGAGAAATGTTGATTTGACATCCATTTGATAAACTTTGAATCCTTTGTATGCAGCATATGTAAGTAAGTTTCTAACACCTTCCAATCTTGCAACAAGAGAAAAAGTTTCTCCATAGTCTACACCTTCTTCTTGAGAGTATCCTTTGCATACCAGTCTAGCTTTGTTCCTTGATACCTTACCATCTTCATTTAGCTTGTTTTTGAATACCCACTTAGTTCCAATCACATTCTTGTCTTTGGGTCTAGGTACAAGAGTCCATGCTTATTTTTTTCTATCTGTTCTATCTCTTCATTCATAGCTTCAATCCGGCTTTCATTGTCTAGTGCATCTTTGAAATTTCTAGGTTCAAAATTAGCAAGTAAATAAGTGCTTTTCAACTTACTTCTTGTCATTGTTCCTTTTGATTTATCTCTAATGATCTGATCTAGTGCATGATGTTTCCTGACATACTTGGCTAACACAGGCTCCTTGCCTTTTAGGTGACTTGCTTTGTTAACCTTCTATACTTCAACTTCTGGTTATGATTATGGTTGCTTAGGCTTGGTAGATTCTGACTCAGGTGCTTCTATTTGCAACTCGAGTTCTTGCAGCTCGGTAGGTATTAGCTCAGTTTGAATTTCCTATGACTCGGTCAATGAAGACTCGGGAGTTGAAGATTTATGATTGTATATTCGGCATTGTATTAAGTTCAATGTAAACAAATCTCCTGGAGTCTTCAGGTTCCCTTTTTCTTTCTTCTTCTATTCTTTCTACAAACTCATCAACTTTCACATGTGCACTTTCTATGACTTTGTGAATAGATAAGTTCAAACATCTATATGCTTTACTTTTGCAAGAGTATCCCAAAAGTATTCTTTCATCACCTTTTACATCAAATTTACCTTTTCTAGATTCTTTCAAAATGTAACATTTGCTTCCAAATACTTTTAGGTAACTTACATTGAGTTTGTATCCATACCATAACTCATAGGGGTTTTTGAATGAATCCTTTTTTAGTTGTACTCAGTTCAAGGTATGATCTGTAGTGCTGATAGCTTCCTTCCAGTATTTGATAGAAATGTTTTTCTCAATCATTAAGGTTCTTGCACAATCCATGATAGATATGTTCCTTCTTTCTACTATTCCATTTTGTTCAGGAGTTACAGGTATTGAAACTTGTCTTTTGATTCCCCTTTCAATGCAAAAGTTATTGAACTCATGTGAAATGAATTCACCAGCTCTGTTAGACCTTAAGCATTTTAGTCTTTTTCTTGTTTCCTTTTCTACTCTGGCCAAATACCATTTGAACTTTTCAAATGCTTCTAATTTCTGTCTTAGGTACATGGTGATCATCATTCCTAAATAATCATCAACAAAAAGAATGCAAAATTTCTCACCAGTATAACTTTCAATGCCAATAGGTCCACACAAATCAGTATGCACAATTTCTAGAACTTCTTCAGTCTGATAGTTCTTGCTTTTAAAGCTAGTCTTTCTCATTTTACCAATTTGATAATTCTTGCATAGACAAGCCTTAGGTTTCTTTATGTTTGGAATTCCTCTTACTTTCCTAAATTTATCGACTTTTATCAAGTTGTCAAAGTTTACATGACATAACCTCCTATGCCATAACCAACTCTCTTCAATTTGAGCAATAAAACATGAACATTCACCAAGTTCAAGATAAAATAAGTTACCTTTTGTTTGAGTGCCTGATCCAATCAACTTACCTTTTTCATTCAACAGTCTTGCTTTTCCTTGCATGAATTCTACTTTAAATCCATTATTGAGTAGCTGTGCCACACTCAAAAAATTGTGCTTTAATCCTTCTACCCAATATGTATTATCACATACAAGTTCCTTTGTCAGTGAGATTCTTCCTTTTCCTTTTATACAACAAGGTTAATTCTAACCAAATCTTACACTACCACCATCATAGTCTTCAAAGCATTCAAACTTAGTTTTATCACTAGTCATGTGATGAGAACAACCACTATCTATAATCCATGTATCATTTCTACTCATGTGAGAAATAAGTGTCATTTCTTCATCATTATCAGATTCATCTTTTACAGTAATGTAAACAATTTCATCTTCTTCTTCATCATCAGAATCATTAGAATATTTAGCCATGAAACATGTTTTCTTACCTTTGTCCTTGAATGATTTGAAGTCTTTCTTGCCTTTGTGCTTGTGGCCTTTCTTCTCATCCTTGTTTTGCTTATTTGGGCACCTAGTAGCAATATGTCCAATTTTTTCACAAGAAAAAAAGATCAGAGGAACCTTACCTTTGTATTTACCTTTGCCTCTTGAATATTTCCTTGCTAGCAGAGCTTCAACCACCTCAAGATCACTGTCTGAAATTTGTTCTAATTCTTCATCACTGTGTGACTGTGGATCCTTTATCTTCTTCCTTTTTTTCTTTGAGTGAAATCTTGGCTTCAAATGCTGATTCAATGTTCTTGGCAGCAGGAACATAATTATCATAGTTGTCTAGCTCGAATGCAGTCAATCTTTCAACTATGGCCTCTAAATTTATCTTACGATTTGCTTCACATCTTCTTTCTTGAATTGCAGAGACTCTGATTGCATAAATAGGAAGTAGAGTTCTAAGAACTTTACTTATAACTGTCTCCTCCTTGATATCTCCACTAGATGCTTTGATTGCACTAACACATGCTTTGACTCTTTCAACATACTTTGCAATGTTTTCATCTTCTCTCATCCTCATTTGATCAAATTGACCTCTCAAACTTTCTACTTTGGTTCTTCTCACATTATCATCTCCTCCATAAATCTCTTTTAGCTTGTTCCACATTTCAAAGGCATTTTTGCAATCTTTGATGTCATCAAATTCTTCATAACTCAGAGCAGATGCTATATCTATCATCATATTATTGTGAGTCTTTTTTTTAGCAATATCATTGATAGATAATGTACCAGCAGGTTCTTCATTTTTTTTTATCAAGATACTTCATTCCTGAATCACCAATAGAACCTAGATGAAGTCTCATCAATCCTTTCCATGCTAAGAAGTTGTCCCTATTAAGTCTTGGAATTTCCCTCTTGTAAGACATCCTGGTCTTTGGCAAGCTCTGATACCAATTGTTGGGATTAAAGAGAGAGTAACTGAGAGTGGGGGTGAATCAGTTACTAACAAAAATTAATCCTTAGATACCTTAGATGTCTTAAAGATCTAGTTACTACTGATACTCGGTAAACATAACAAAAATGTTGTAACTCGGTAAATTAAATTGTTACTTATCTTCAAGCATTCATGCATGCAATTGAAAATAAAATGAACACAAGAGACACCAAATTTAACGTGGAAACCCAATATGGGAAAAACTACCAAGTAACTAGTTACCAATTTTCACTCTTCTGAAGTGAGCCTTGTTAGGAGCCAACCCTATTAAAGGTTACAATACACACTGTTAGGTGTGACCCTGTTAGAGGATTTTGATCACCCTATTAGGAGTGGCCTTGCTAGAGGTCTTTAGAACAATTCAACTGAACTGTCACCTTGTTAGAGGATTTACAAAATGGATGTTAAACCAACTCTATTAAGAGATTTGAAATCACTGCTACAATTGTTAGAAAGCAACAATGAATTGACCTAAACAAGCTGCAACTAAATTTGCTAATTACAAGTCTCTGTTCTGCATCATTAGATCCTCTTTGATCAAATATGGCTTTGTTGCTCCTCAATGATCTCTGATCATCCTTCAAATTCTCTTCCACAATAATTAGTCCTCATATCACATCAATTCTACTTCCACACTTAGAATTTGCAACTTGACCTCTTATTTATACCATTCAGATTATCAAGTCAGCTCATTCTAATGTTACATTTACCAATAATCCTTACATCAGTCGGCTACAAATATTACTTTAAACAAATAAATTTTATTTCACAAAATAATGAAATCCTTCATTGGCTGACCCTGCTCGGTAAATACTGCTTCCAAAAATTTTATGAGTTAACCATCTTAACTCGGTTAACATTGCATTATCTGCAAAATCCTTTGGCTATTGAGTTTACTCAGTAAGAACTAAATTCCTTCTCTATTCGTGAGAGCTCGGTAAGAACTGTTTCTTCCATGTTTCCCTTTGATGACCGAGTGAGCTTGGGAACAACTAAATTTCTTTGTTTAACCTAGAAAGCTTGGTAACAATTGTCTACTCAGTAGACATTGCAAATTTTCTTTACTAACCTTCTGGGCTCGGTAGATGTTGTCTTTTTCCTTGGTGACCATCTGAGCTTGGTAGACTCTGTCTTTTGCCTTGCTGACCATCTGAGCTTAGTAGACTCTTTCTTTTGCGTTGATGACTATTTGAGCTCGATAGACTCTATCTTTTGCCTTGCTGACCATCTAAGCTTGGTAGACTCTGTCTAATGACTAATATGACATTTGTGTGCAATCAAAGACAACACACAATTAAACAATTGTATCCAACATACACATGGAAGCTAAGGCTTGTTGTTGAGCATATATTGTTGCTTGTTTCTATTGAAGTGCCTCAAATTGGTACTTCTCTATCACCCTACGATAGGCTACATTCTCTCTAGCCCCAGGTTGTTCCACAGTGGTACCCTCTACAACTAGATTCATCATTTCAAGGGTTACATTTAGCTGACTTCTTATCCTCTCATTAGCAAGAAGCTCAAAGAAAAATAGTCCTTTCCACCCTAAAAACCATTTTCCTACTTCATTAAAATTAGGACTTGAACACAACGAATGATACAAAACCTACTGCCACTTTGGAAAAATGTTACCTCCATCATTGCAACCATATGATAAATGTAAATAGTAGATGTCTAATCCATAACCCAGTTAAATTGGTCTAGTTGTTGATTAGTTGGGTTGATTACAAATTCCTATAGAACTGTCATCAGATTAGGTACAATAAAATGAATAATTAGTTTTTCCCAGCTAATAGGATCAAATACAGTTTTCCAAGTTAATAAAATTGTATATGTAGATGCATTCCTTGCATTCCAGGCATGAAGCACTTTCCCCAATTTCTAAAAAATGATTGGATATAAAGGCTCCATATGTTGGATATAAAGGCTCTATAGTAGATATGTGTATTAAAAAAACATGGTACAAACCCATTAGATTGTATGAATACTAATTGCAATGATAACATATCAAAATATATTAAAATATTTTCTATCAACATTTTTTTTAATAATTCAACTAGTTGTCGCAAGTGCGATGGAATATTCTAATGGTTAGCCATCACTTGTATAGAAAGGGCATCACAATTACAATGGCTAGCCCCAGTGGCTCAATGTTGCTTCCATAGTGAAGCTATCACAATAGCATCATAATTACGATAGAGGACTATTGCAATTACGATGTTGTTAACATAAACTCATGTCCCATCCTTCTTCCAAGTTATGATAGTTTTATTAGTACAATTGTGACAAATATCCTTTTCATCACAATTTGTGACAACAAAAGTCTCACACCCATCTGATAGGAGCCAATTCGTGCTTCTGTCACTTGGGAGGTGGGTGGCCGTCACAATTTGGGTCCAAATGTAGCAGTGTAACTTGATCAAATAAAAATGATTCCTTCAATGTTAAATTAGGATGTATTAATATGCCACTCTTCCTTACTATTTCCTTTACTTCTTCCTCAGTGCATGAAATGTCATCCAAATGTAATTCATCCATCATTTGTTGAACAATTAAAACATGATGGGATTCATCAACACCTTAAAGTTTTTTGTTCTTTCTTTCCTCAAAGTCCCTCAGATATATCTTATCCAAAAGTCCTTAAATTCTTGTGTTTGTGTAAAGTTCTCTTGTTAAATGAACTTAAGAGAAATATCCTCCCTCTCAACCTCCATATCATTTGGGTCATCTCTTTCCATAGTTTGAGCATATTAGCCATGTTTCTCCTTAGTAAACTTTGGAGGTGGCTTTGATGATTCAACATTTTTGTCTTCCTTTAAGCTTTTCAAAATGCTTATGATTTCTTCTCACCCTTCATCATCTATATCTTCATATGACTCTGAAGGAGTACTAGTCCCTTCTTCTTAGTGAGATGGAGTGGGACTTGATCCTACAATAGTCGGTTTTTTCTTTTTGGCTTGAGGATGATGAGCTATTTGTTCAATCTTTTTACCTTTCTCCTATTCAACATATTCCTGATAAAAAAATTTAGTCTTTGATACATTTATCAATATTAAGAGTTTCCATCTCTTCCTTGTGATGAACTCAACATAAAACCTTACATAGTCTCTGACCCTCTATTATGGATAAGACATTCCACATTTTTAACCTCTGGTATGCCTCTTGTAAATCATCATAGTTTCTGATAATATCATCTTCCATATTCAACTAGTGTGCATATCTTCCCTTTATGGTCTTGATGTGTCCTTCCAGATCATAATATCTTCCTTTGTCACCAATCATCTAGTATGTGTTCATGATGCAATCCTAAACCTCCTAGATCATATTGTATCCAACTATATAACCATTGAATTTTAGAAATGAGGCATCATATTGCCTTTCCTTCTTGGTTGATCTATTTCTTTCTCAACCCATAACATTTCCATATGAATTCTAAGAAACCTAGTCTCTCAAGGATAAACAACGAGAGTATATGAGTCAGCTGCCTACACCCATACAATCCTATTAATGTGTATTTTGATTTGAATATCCGATCACCCAAGTTAAACTCATAGCCTTTATCAGTTAAACATTCTTTGGGTCTCATCATGTCCTAGTTTAATGTGGCATCCATGTGATGGTGCCTCCAAGCATCCTTACTATTCACTATACAAATACATCTCTGAATATTGTGAAATTACCATCCCTTGCATGTGTATCCCAGAGTGGGATGGGTTGCTTGTTACCTTTCTCATCAATTGTAGAATATGTCATAGAATTCCTAAAATGACAGATATTCTGATAGAGAATCAGGTAGAAAAGCAAAGAGTATTTCTTAAATGACATAGAAATCTTCCATTTGACCTATTGATTATGAAGGATTTTCTAAATTTCACTAGCAAATTCAAATTCTAGATAAGTGTGAGGGTTTTGAATTCATACACATGTACATTGAATCTAGTGGAATTTTATGTTTCTCATCTTCTCCAAATAGTTGCAACCAAGCATAAAAAGTATACTTGAAAAAATCCATAAAAGATTCAATAGGGTGAGGACCCATTTGATCAACAAATATCACCTTATTATTATGACATCTATACATGAAATGTGCAATCTCTCTATATTTGCCAAATTTCATCATTTTCTTATATTCATTCTTAAAATGTTCATTGTCAATTTTTGTAAGGGCTAAAGTACTAAGCCCAAAACATTCTTCAATACAAGATTTTGTGATGACTAGTAATATAATACCATCCATATTTCTCACACTTCTAGTTGTGGGCTCATAATATTTGGCTACAATGTCTATGAGCTATATGTCTATAAACACATTAGGAACTACAATTTTACCTAGGTCTAGCCTCCATAGGTTGTTCCTAGGTTCCTTTCTATCCTTGTTTGCATAAAAGTACCTAAACAAAGATATACCATGCAATGAAAGATTAGCATCCCTACAGTCTTTGAATTCATCAGAAAAGTAGACATTTGACCACTGAAAGCAGAACCACAAAATTTTCCAACAACATTTTTTATATTAATTTCTCAGTGTGTTCTTTAGATTCTTTAACACTAGTGTCCCTTTTTGCTAGAATTTTTCTCTACAAATTTGGAATAAGATAAGAAAATATTTGAACTTACTACTTTTTTCTGCACTTCACTGAGAACACTTTCAATTTTTTGCCACCAAGTTTTCATTCAACTCTATTTGTATGCTTAGTATGAAAAAATCATTCTTTCCAAACTTTAATTTATTATATTCTTTATTATGGTCTATTAATTTTTGCACACACATCCACCTCATAATTTTCCCAAGCTGTCACATTTTTGCCTACTTTATGTCATAATTTAAGTGATCAAATTAATGGTTTAGCCTTTAAAAATCCCAAAACATGATTTTCACCTTTTGGCATATCATATTTGAAACTATCTTTGAAATTACAAATTTTTGGAATCTTGCAAGGTGTCTCGAAATGGTCCTCTGAAATTGTGATTCTAGAACTCTATTTTTTAGTCGTTAGCAAAATAGCAATAAATCGTTATCTCACAAGCTCCCAACATATTACCTTCTAAAATATCAAATTTATCGCAACTTCATGAGCCATGCATTTTTCCTTCTCCGAAGTACCAATATTTCACTACTTCACAGGTACCTTGACTTCCTTTCTTCGAGATGGCAAAAAATGCATTAAATCTCTGCCCTTTGAGAAAAAAAAATTCTAGGGTATACCAGATCTGAATTTGTTTTACCTCTTGAAGTTGAAATACCTTCACTTAGGGTCTCCTTAAAAGGCCTCATCTTAAATGAATATTATAGGATAATGTGTATACAAGAATTAGAACTTCTAGATGAGCGTAGAAGAGTTGCATTTGATCACATGAGGATATGTTAGAAAAGATGTCACAAAGCTATAACAAAAAGGTTCATTCTAGAGACTTTCAAGTTGGAGATCCTGTCTTGGGAGAGAATCCCAAAAATCAACATGATAGAGCATAGAAAGGGAATTTTGAATCAAACTGGCTAGGACCTTGCATAGTAAATGTTGCTTTTGGGTCTAGTGCATATCAAATTTCTACACCTAAGGCAGATCAACCTCCCGAGTCTATCAATATCCTTCATTTGCAGAAGTTCTATGCATGATGTTATTTCTCTTCAAAGCTTTGTGCATATCTTAATGTCCTAAATTTTTTTTAAAATTTGATAAATGATCATGAAAATTGTTGGAAATGTAATATAGACTAGGTTACTAAGAGGGGAGGGGTGAGTCAGGAACCAATAAAACTTTAAACTTAATAATCTGATCTAGTTGCATGCATGAAAGAATGAAAGAAATAAAACATTCATAACATGTTGACACAAGATATGGTAACCTAGAAACCTTCCAAAATAGAAAGTAAAATTGGGATGGGGATGATACCCACAAGCTTTATGACTGTAGTATAAAGTTGGTTGGTTAAGGCTTACAATTGACCATTTTTGGTGATATGCCCTGTTAGGAGAAATAGAGATTGTTAGGTCCACCTTGTTAAAGGATTTACAAACATAAAATGAAGTATGCACTCTCTTAGGAGATTTGATATAAGACTGTTAAGTCCACCTTGTTAGAGGATTTGATTGATGCACCTATTAGGATGAACTAGTGATTGATCTCTAATCTGAAACTTTGATTTGGTGAATGAGATTCCTTGAATTATAGTGATCACTTGACTATGATAGATAAGTCTTTGCTTTTCCTTAATACAGCTTGTAGCCTTCTTCAATTCACACTCATGCTTCTTACTTGTTCACATACTTGTTACTTCTTATTCATGGATATGATACAATGTATTACATATTTATACCAATCCACTTAGTTACCTTCTAGAGTTGACTACAATACCAAATTCATCATAATTCACAAAGTTGGCCCACTACTATAACTCAGGTTTTGAAGACAACTCAGTGACGTTCTAACACTTGGAAAACAATATCAACACTTGGCAGATTCTAGCACTTGGTTGATGTTGAAGCTTGGTCCATACTGATCAATTCAAGTAGTAGGAACTCAGTCAACACTGCATGACTCAGCGAACACTGATAAACTTAGTAGATACTAAATGATTGAATTGACACTGCATGACTCAGTCAACACTGAATTCACTTTATTAACATTGCGAGATCGGTAGACACTGATATACTTGGTTAACACTACAGAGCTTGATTAACACTAAGATCTTCATCACTTGTATTAGAAATCTCAGTAGACTCTACTACGGTTGAGCAATTCTATAAACTATCTCAAATGCTTGGTAGATACTATGAAGCTCATCATGAATTTTAGTATGATTGATTAGCTCGATAGCAATTGAAACCAACTGACTAAGTGTTAAGTCACCAATAGATAAATTGACCTTAATGTTAATAGAAAATATCCTAAAAATCATATTATTAGGATATTATTCAAGAGGTGTATTTGGGAGGTATATTATCATAGGACACTAGTGTTCAAGATTCCACATAGAAATTATAGGTCAACCCTAACCCTAAGTGAAATGAAGGATTCAACATAGAGATTACAGGGAAACCTAAATCCTTCATAAACTCCATATTCTTTATGCTACACTTAGATGCCAAGGAAATAGTGAACAAGACCAAGATCTATCATCTCATTTCATATTTCAAACTCAACCTTAGGTCATTATATTTGTCCACACAATTTATCATGATTATAATATCATCAACATATGAACAATAATATATTACGTGCTTCAATTTTCACCACATAAAAATTTGGATCATGTGGACCATCATGGTAATCTTAAACCTTAAAATACTCATTTGGCTTATCATACTAGACCCTTGGAGCTTGATTTGATATATATATAAAGAATTCCTTAACTTGAAACTTAAGCATCCCTATATCAAATCTTCAAATCTTAAGGGTTGAGTCATATAGATCTTTTGAACCTCTCCATAAAGGGAATTTCATTTAGAGAAGAGACCACTCACAATGAATTGCCAAAGCTAAAATAGTCCCACTAATAGCAATCCTTGCTATAGGAGTAAAACAATTTATAGTCAATTCCTTCCTTTTGTATGAAATCTTTACCCATTAATCTTGCCTTACTTTTTTAGTGCTTTTGTCATAATTGAATTTAGTCTTAGACACTCACTCATTTTGGATGACATTCTTTCCTTTGGGTAAGTGCTTTAATTCCTAGTGGTCATGTTCATTTTTCTATGACTTGCTCCATTTCAGGGTTTCTCTTGGCCTCATCATAGGTTTGAGTATTATTAGTCTTCATTGTCATGGTCATTAGAGTATAAATATCTTGTTAGGTCCTTGATTGATTTTTATTAGAACTCTTGGTCTTCTTAGAAGGATTAGATTATTGGTTTGCAATGTGGTTTTGAACTTTATGTTCTATATGATGCATAAACATTTATGGGCATTTGTGGGATGGGAGTTGGAGAGGATTAGATAATATCCTAAAACTCTTCATTAAATTTTACACTTCTACTAGTGAAAGCATCCTCTATAGAATTATCATATGACTTGTTCCATTTTCCATCACCATAGCCAATGAAGATGCACTCAATAGTTTCCTTATCATAATTCTTTTCTCTAACCTCACCTCAATCATGTGAGACATATTTCACATAAAAATACTCTAAAATAATTATAATTTTCAACTTCTTACTACTCCATGTTTTGTGTGGAGTGTGTACCATCTTAAATTGGAAGCACTCCAATTCTCTCTCTCTCTCTCTCTCTCTCTCTCTCTCTCTCTCTCTCTCTCTCTCTATTTTCTTCTTCCCTTTTATGTCCTTTCTCCTAGGCAAAATTGGGGTAAAACCTAATAGACACTCTTTAAAGCTCCTATTTTCATTGCAATAAGATTGAGGTAAGATCTATTTCCCCTAGGTCCTTCATTTCCATCCACCTTTCCATGTTGAATCTACTCCTAGTACTAAAATAGGATTTCCTTGGAATCTGGACATGATTTATAGATTTTGAAGTTTGATTTGGGGTCCTCAGATTGCCCCCAATGTTTCTGCACCTAGCAATGAGGGGCATATTGCAACCCTAATGCATAAGGGACACATTGCACCCCTAATGAACTAATCACAGGTGTACTATGCCCTTGATGAGGCCCTATTTTGACACTTTTTCTTGAAGTCCCATGTTTTAGACAATCAGACGTTAACTTTTATGATAGTCAGCCTATGGGATTTAACTAATTCTGATCTCTAAAGAAACCCCTCCATTTGCTCCATTTTAAATATCACAACATCTTGCTTTCAAGTGTCCAAGTGTTTAAGCATTGAAGTTTCAAGCCTTCAAGTATTCATTCAAGCATTCTTCTATTAAAGAAAAAGGATTCAAGTGTTCAAGCAATTGAAGGAGTTTATCTTCAAGATCGTCTTCAATCTATTCAAGATCCTTTGGCACATCTTCTACATCCATCCATCTTTATCCTCTTGGCTCAAATCCATTGGTGAAGTCAAAGCACATTACATTTGATTCAAGAGATCTAACTTTGTAAGGTGAACTTGTACATTTGCTTTACATTCATGTTATTTCAATTATTTCAATTCAAGGTTAATTCCTAAGCTGGGGTTTGACCAAGGCAAACCCGCCCCGCCTCCCCCCCCCCCCCCCCAATCAACACAAAACCCTCTTTTTATTGGAGGTTGTGAATATCAAATTGATGAACTAGTTGCAGATTGGAGCACCCTTTTTGACATTTTTTGAACTTGAGAAAATAGAATTAGCATTAGACACAGTCAATCAGGGTCACATTACACCCTTGATGCACTAGTTTGCCCCTGATAGATCATCGAAAGATTTCTAGGTTTCACTTGTGCAATTTTAGGCCTTGATCTAAAGATTTTCTCTCTCTCCCCCCCCCCCCCAATCAACACAAAACCCTCTTTTTATTGGAGGTTGTGAATATCAAATTGATGAACTAGTTGCAGATTGGAGCACCCTTTTTGACATTTTTTGAACTTGAGAAAATAGAATTAGCATTAGACACAGTCAATCAGGGTCACATTACACCCTTGATGCACTAGTTTGCCCCTGATAGATCATCGAAAGATTTCTAGGTTTCACTTGTGCAATTTTAGGCCTTGATCTGAAGATTTTCTCTTGTTTTGATCACTACAACAAGCATAAAAATAGATTCCAAAGGTGAGTTCCTCTTTCCTTCTTTGTTAATTCAGCACGTCTATGTCTAGCATATACACACATATTAGGGGTCCTTAAGGATTTTAGACATCTTTCTCCTTTTCTTCCTAGATCTAATTTGCATTAGTGCTCCTTATTCGTTTAGTTAACACTAATCTATTAAGACCCAATCCTCTAGAATTGGGATCGAAAGGTTTCTCTTCCTTATTTACCCCTTTCTATATCATATAGGCATATGTATGTGGGTTATGTGATGAACTTAGGGTTTATATCCTTAAGTCACATTTCCCACACCATAGGTTGAAATCATGTAAACAAGTTATAAAAGTTATATTCAAGGCATGAATTTGTATTGATTACTTCATCCTACATAAACAAGGGAAGATCCTTGGTTGTAGCATTCATTGCACCATTTCCACTAAGGTTTAATTCTTCATTTCAAGAACACAATTTTGTTGAAGAGTGTACTTATTGCTCATTTCTCTCTTAATCCTATGATATTCACAAAAATCCTTGAATCTATTATTAACATATCCTCCATCTTGATCTTTTATGATCATTTTGATCTTGTTCCCACTTCAATTTTCCTCTTATGCTTTAAACACTTCAAATTTGTCAAACTCTTCATTATTTTTCTTGAGGTAGACAAATTGTCCTCAAAATATCATTAATGAAGGTTATATTAACATAGTTTGTACCCTTGATGGAGTGTCGTAGGGAAAGTTCACATGGGAGGTTTACTTTCCCTTCATTTAGGCTTCACTAATCTTTTTGTTGGTTGAAAATCATGCATCCTTTACAAAAATTTATGTTTAGCCCTTTTCACTTGATGGAGGAGTCATAGGTTGACATGAAAATTTTGGGCAAGTTCACTTGAGAAACTCACTTGCCCTCCATCTAGACTTTCTAACTTGACTTTAGGTTGGTTGGAACCATGCATCCCTTAGACATATATATATGTCCCTTATCCAAGGAATTTTTCCAACCATATCCCATCTTTGGAAGAACCACCAAACTTTGATAATTCAAGTGACCAAAATATTGATGCCACAACCCACTAATAGAGGCTTGTAAGATTCTTATTTGCATTTCCAAAGAAATGAAAATGACATTACTATGAACTCTTAAAGCTTTGTCAATTTTGAATCTATCTTTGTTGTTCTTTATCAAACACTTTTCTCTAAAAGGACTCCACCTTACAAGCATGTTGAGTTGTTTGGCTTGTTAAGAGAACATATTTCAGCCTAGGTTGGCATTTATAACATGAGTTGCCAAGTACAACTTGAGTTGGCCTAGAGGTGGAGAACTTGTACTCTTGAAAGACAGGTCACAAGTTCAAATCCTACTATTTATTACATAGCTAGATGCCTCGAGTAAGGAGTATGGGATAGTTCCTTATTGCTATCACCACATGTAGACTAAAAAATATACCAATATTGAGAAAGTAGGAAGTAATGGCAGTGATGATGAGCGATGGATGTGTGTTGGGCTAGGGCTTAATCCCTAGCCCTGTGTTTACTATTTTGTCTTTTCATTGATTTTCATTCCTATTCTTTTTGGATTGACGGCTGCCAGAAAAAAATAGTGTGGGTTCTAGATTTTGGAGAGCATTTGTAGACATTTTTGTATTAGGGTTTTTATTGTTTGCGTGGAAGAGCCTGTGTTTTCTTCTATGTTGGTGAGGATAGATGGTTCTTCTCCAATTGGGCATGTAATGAGATCTAAATCATTATATTTAGGGGAGAGTTCCAAGATGATAAAAGTTAATGGTTTCTTTCCATGTAGCCATGATCGTCCTATTCTGGTTATTCCTCTAGTGGTGTTGATAGAGGAAATTGAATATTGGACTAAGCATGCTTTGATATGCAAATTTCTTGGAATTTGAATTTCCTTATTTGCTCTTGAGGCATGAATGCTGGCTGGGATTAGCTATTTTTTTGTCGTATTCTCATGCATGTCTAATTGTGATCATGTTTTTGAAGGAGGGCCCTATTTCTACAACCATGTGGGGTTATTTGTCAAACCCTGGCATTTAGGATTTAATTTTACTGAGGATCTCCCTTCAATAGTGCAAGTTTGGGTTTGCTTGCCTCGCCTTCCCTTGGAATTCTGATGAGAAGACATCCTCCGTCAAATTGCAACTTTTCTAGGAAAGCCAACTGCAATTGCACATCAATCCCTTGATAAAAAGGTTATTCTTTTGCTAGAATTTTTGTTGAAATTAATTTAAATAACCTATTCCTAGATTCTTTGGAAATTTATCTCGGGGCTTCTTCCTGGGTGCAATAGTTAGATTATGAATCCCTCCCTTTTCAATGTTGGATATGTCATGAGTGTGGTCATTTATAGTGTTAATGTCCTTGCAACTTGACTTCCAAAGGAGTGGATGGTTCTACGGCCGGCAATGGTGGTGGTCTAGAAGGTGTTGTAGGGAAAGGACAAGCTGAGATGGATAATACAACTAAGGGGAAGAATCAACTAGATATTGCACGAAGGGGAAAGGCTTAAATGCAGGATAAGGATGGATTTACCCCTACTCGCCCACAAGCTAAGGGGCATGGTCAGAAGAGGCCTTTGAAAGATTGACAATCTGATTTGGGTTTTAATTGCTTTGAGGTGTTGGATAGTATGGTTTTAGAGGAGGGTATTACTCCTAGTATCTCTTCTGACCCATATTGCCTAGATGAGGGTCTTTCACCTCATGACGCTTGTGGAGCATCCCAAGTTGTGGTACATCTATAGTTCCTGAGTCAGATGCTCTGGTGACACTGTGGTGTCGAAGGATAAAAACATTGTTTTGGCAAACTTGGTTAAGGATGTGCTAACATCTAGTAAGGGGTCTCCTATCCCCTTGGGGTTGATGCATAGACCCTTTAAGAGGGTCTCCTTTACTCTTCCTCTAAGGAGTGGGCACAAAACAGACCAAAAGAAGATTAAACTCACAAGAGATATCTTGATAGAGTCTGGGTCAATGAAACCATTGGATGCTCATTTTCCCCATTCTACTCAATGATGATTATTCTCTAATGGAATGCTAAGGGGTTGAATAGCATCCCTAGACAAAAGGCTACTCAGAATTTGATTGTTGATCATTCTCTTGATGTTTTTTGTATCTAAGAGACTAAGCTCTCTATGGAGTCTATGGTCCGATATGCCTCTAGTATTTTGCTTCATGGGCAATGCCAGTGTGTTGGGGCTATGGGAAGAGCTAGTGGTTTGGCTATCTTTTGGGATCCACAAAAAAATTCTCCCCTTGGCTGGGTATCTTCTTGCTCATGTCTCTTTATGGTGGCTTCTACTTTGGACTCAAGAGAGGTAATCATGATTACTAATGTGTATGTGCCTATTGATTTTGTGGGAAAGGAGGAAATTTGGAGGCATATTCAGTATGTTAGAAATTGTCACCCTTTTCATCCTTGGGTGCTAGTAGGAGACTTCAATTCAATTTTAAGTTTGGAGGAGAAGCAAGGTGGTTTGGCTAGAATGGGGCCTTCTTCTGCTCTTCGTTGTCAGCACATAACGCTTTTGCAACTCTCTAATGTTAAGCCTTCTAATGGCCTCTATACTTGGAATAATCGAAGGACTGGGGTATATGATATCTTAGAATGTCTGGACAGATTTCTTCTTTCTTCTTTTTGGGTTAGTGGCACCCTTACTCTCTCTTCGAAAATTTTGGATTGGAGGGGTTCTGATCATTGGCCAACTAAATTTTCTACTATTGGGGCTTTTATTCCAAAGCATCCACCTTTTAAGTTCCAGTTGATGTGGCTTCATGACTCCTCTCTTCGTGATCTTGTATTATGTTGGTGGAGAAATGGCACTCCTTCATATGATACTACTATGTTTTCATTTTCTAAAAGACTTCAATATGTTAAAAGGCAGCTTAGGATATGGAATAGACAATATTTTAGGAACCTTCACTCTATGAAGAGGCTTGCTCAGGAAGATCTTGATGTCATAACTAGGAAGATTAGAGATTGGGGTTTTTCAAAGGATCTTGGAATGGTTGAATCCCTAGCTTCTAGAGTTCTAGAAGAATGGGAACTTGGAGAGGAAATTTTTTGGAAGCAAAAGGCTAGAGTTGATTGGCTCTAGGAAGGTGATAGGAACACTGATTTTTTCCATAAAGCTGTGCAATCTCGTCAGAATTAGAGCAATATCTCTTCATTGATTAATTCTCAAGGTATCCAATTGACTTCCTTACCAGCTTTGTTCTAAGAGCCTACTCGGTACTTTTCTACCCTCTTCTTTGAGGACTCTCCTCCTGCTGATAATGAAGAAAATATTATTGCGTCTCATATTCCTCCCCTTATTACCCAGGAATTGAATGATTATCTCATGCGACACCAAATTTGTAGAGAAAATTGCTAGCAAAAAAGGACACTAGTGTTAAAGAATCTAAAGAACACACTGAGAAATTAATATAGAAAATGTTATTGGAAAAATTTGTGGTTCTTCTTTCGGTGGTCAAATGTCTACTTTTTTGATGAATTCAAAGACTGTAGGGATGTTGCTGGCCCTGATAGCTACCTAGTTGAATTCTTTCAGGAATTCTGGGACATCATTAATCATGATTTGTTGGAGGTGGTTAAGGAGTCCTATTCTAGCAAGCAGATGCTTTGGGCATTGAATTCTACTTTCTTGACTCTATTCCAAAAAGAGAGGGGGCTAATCAACTGGAGTTTTTAAGACCAATTACCTTATGTAATGTGGTTTACAAAGTCATTTACTAATTGATTGTTGAGAGAATTAAAAAGTGGCTCCCCATTATTATCTCAAAGGAACAAGGTGGTTTTGTTGCTGAAAGACAAATTTTGGATGGGGTGGTTATTGCTACAGAGGCTATTTACTCTATGGCTAGTTCAAGGAAGCGATCTATGTTTGTTAAGCTAAATATGGCTAAGGCCTATGATAGAGTTAAATAGAGTTTCCTAAGGAATATTCTTCTTACCTTTGGTTTTAGCTCTGACTGGGTGAGTTGGACTATGAGTTGTGTTACTTCTGCCTCTTTTTCAGTTCTTCTTAATGGTCAACTTTCCCAACTATTTGATGCCTCTAGAGGTTTACACCAGGGTGATCCTCTCTTCCCCTATATTTTTATCATCATGGTCAAGGGATTGGGCAGATTCATTAAGTATCAAGTGTCCAAGAATTCTATTTAGGAGTGGCGGTGGGGTAATGGTTTACCTACTCTTTCTCACATTCAATTTGTTGATGATTTTGCTCTTGTGGGTCTTGCTAGGATCAAGGAAGCTGAAGCCTTTCGACATACTCTAGATATTTATTTGGCAGCTTCAGGCCAAAAATTTAATGAGCACAAATCTTTCATTTACTTTTTTAACACTCCTACTTCTATTCAACAAAGGATTGTTGATATCCTGCAGTTTTAGATGGTCGCTTCCTTTGACTTATCTTGGCATCCCTATTGTTGTTTCTAGGCAGCCACAACTCTTCTAGTAAAATTTGATTATCAAGCTTTGGGAAAAGGTAAATCATTGGACTCATAGATGGCTTTCTATTGTTGCTCGGGTTATTCTTCTTCAATCTGTTATTCAAGCTCATCTTACTTATAGAAGCATAGTTTAGGCTAGTCTTGTTTACTTTCTCAAGGAGTTTGATGCTCTTTCTCGGCAATTCCTTTGAAGTGGTAATTTGTCTAGCAGTAAATGGAGTTTGATTAGCTAGGAGATTGTTTGCAAGCCTAAAAGGGAGGGTGGTCTTGGTCTTCGATCAGCTCTCTTGAGTAGTCAAGCATTGTCTGCTAAGCTTTATTGGCGATGGTGCTCTGAACAACATTAACTTTGGGCTCATATTATCACCCATAAATATTTTAGAGTTGTTGATCCTTCCTCTATTTCTGCACTTCCTCTTGAAGGTCGTGGCTCTAGGGTTTGGCATACTCTGAAGACTGATGCTCTGTTAGTCAAGAGAGGTCTTTTCTAAATATGTAAGGGAGGCTCTAAGGCTTTGTTTTGGTCTAATGCTTGGGATGGATTCCCATCCATATTATCCATGTACCCTCATCTTCAGACTCTCTGTGATTCTTTTCATGTTGCTAGATGGGATAAAGTGGCTCATTACAAGACTCCTTATCAATTGGGATCTATTGTTTGTTATAGATGGAAGCACTCTTCTGATTGGCCTCTTGGAGGCACAGAGGTGGATCATCAGAAGCTTTCTCATATTTTAGCCTCTAAGGATTGTTCCTCTTTGCTGGGACTAGATGTTTTGGCTTGGGGAGATACCTTGTCTGGTAAAATCATCTCTATTGGATATCAAGAGATAACTAGACAATTATTCCGGGATGCTAAGTTCCCTTGGTCAAAGCAAGTTTGGAGTAAATTTTCTTGGTCCAAGTGCAATTTTTTCATGTGGCTAGTGGCTCACAACCACTATCTTACGTGGGATAATTTTTGTAAATGTGGATTTTAGAGCCCCTCTTATTATGTTTTGTGTGGTAATGGGGAGGAGACTATCTCCCATCTGTTCTTCTATTGCTCTTTTTCTACTCAATTATGGCACCTTTGGTGGAGTGCTTGGGGTTACTCTTGTAGGCATGCTTCCTCTTTGCCTGAGTTCTGGGCCCGCTTGGGCAATGCTCCCTCCAAGTCTTCTCCTCTACATGTTGCTTGGATTGCTTGCCGATCTTTCATTCTTTTGACATATCTGGCTGGAGAGGAATCGTCGAATCTTCCAAGATTTTTGGATTGGTGTTATGCATCTTTGGTGGAAGATCTCACATTCTCTTTAAGAAACTATTCAAGTCAAGTGTGCGCTAGATGGGGGTATGGACCCGGCTGATCTTGCTATATACAATTGCCTCAATTTTCATCTTGAGGATGGGGTTGCAGTGCAATGGTATCAAAGAGTGCCCAAACATCCCCAACACCAAGGTAAACGACAGGTGAATTGGGAGGGGGCATTGGACTCCTCCTCCTCATGGAGTTCTGAAAATGAACACTGATGGTTCTTCCTGAGGGAATCCAAGCCTTGTTGGTATTGGGGGAGTGGCTCATTGCAATTTTGGTGAAGTTAAATTCTTTTTCTTAATGCATAAGGGTGACCATACTAACAATCTCATGGAGGCTCAAGCCATTTTATATGCAATGGAATAGTGTTGTTTGCGGGGATGGCACAATATTATCTGTGAGTCTAACTCCCAACTGGTGGTGAACTTGCTTTCCTCGCAGGAGTTTGAAGATGTTAGTTGGCAGCTGGCCACTATTGTTAAACGGACTCTTCTCTTTTGTACCTCTCTTGAGTTCATTAGATTTACTTACATTCCTCGTGAATGGAACAAAGCTGCTGATTGTTTGGCCAAATGGACTTCTGGTTATGCTCCAAGCTGGAATATTATGAATAGGAGGCAGCTTCCCCTTGGCCTGTTACAAGAATTTGATGAACTTGTTGCTTGGATAGAGCTCCTTCTTGAGCTCTCCTTGTTGTAATCCTTTCTGTTTTAATAAATTTTTACCCCTCTTTTTCCAAGAGTATATGGCTGGTATTGTGAACTATAAAAGCAACTTAGATTCACATTTTGTTTTTGGAGTTCCATACCATTATTTCATGTCCTTTTAAGTTCAGGTGAAGTATCATCAGCAAGATATATCTTTGCATTTTTCCCTTCTTCCGAGGAAACAATGATGTTCTGGTTGTCTTTCCCTTCTTCCAAGGAAACAATAATGTTCTAGTTGGCAGTCACATGTTGGCTATCTCCCCAATCAATGTACCATGTATTGTATGAACTTCCCGAGGAACTAGGGAGGCTGTCAGCATAATTATCACATTTGTGCTCTGCCAATTGCTCTAAGGCTGCTGCAATATCAGATAAGATTTTCGAAAAATTATATTTTTCATACAGCTGCCAAGCACACCAAACTTTAACTTCTCTGCTCACTTCTGCCAGCGAGCATACACTCTGCCCAGAAATCCCAGCCCACGGGCCACAACCATGGTTCTGATATCATGAAAAACAAATAATAATAGAAATTTAAAAGAAAAAGGACTAGAAAGACAAAAATACAACTGAAAATAGTATTAAAAAAAATCATGATCCAGAAGACTTGGCTCATTACCTGCATAAAAGAAAATATGAAGATACGTCGAAACATATCACTAAACAAACTAAACCATCACAATCAATCAAATTCTTTAACATTATGCATGTTAACTCCTATTCCTAACATTACCTTCCTGTTAACAGTAGGGACTCGGATTGCCTTTACAATAAATGGAATTAAATATCAACATTCTCAGATGGAGGTGGTCACTTCCGAGGCTCTTACAACTTCCTGATCCTAAAAACGGTTTGGCTCTGATGCCAAATGATGGAATTACCATATACTATTTCTCACTTAATCATGAATTTCTATGTATACATATAAAATTCAACAACCCGTGTTGATATTTTAGGCATACTGGTGGAACAAGCTAACAAACCTAAAAGAAATCTAACCATCCAAACCAAATTAGCCTAATTTAATTTCTAAAATGAATAAATAAAACTTTGTAGTGAATTGACGTAGTGCTCAATGAAAGTACTTTGCATGATTTTTGTTCGGAAGGAGGTGTCTGCACACTTGTATACTACATATATGTTATTTTAGAGAATGTTGCAAATCTAGATGTGAGAGGATTCAACAGGGCACAATTTGCAAATATTGCCTTGACAATTGAAGATTTGTAAATGAATCATAATGCAGGATATTTGACTGAATCCAAATCCAACAAAGCTGCATTCTTAAATATAAAATTTTTCACTTCTCTTGTTTATTGATAGCAGATGATTTTCCTAATGCAATGCCAATATTTGGCAGAGCTAATGTTACAATAAATCAACCAACAATTAAAATGGCTTTGCATAGACATTCTCTATGGAGAGAGGCATCCACAAAAGCTTAAACTTCCAACATCAGCTCCCTTGTTGCGACCCCCACTAATTATTGCTTTGAGAGGCTACAAGTTGCATGCCTGGTTCGCCAGCCAGCAAAATTAACTAAGTTTTGTTAGAAGCATTCCACAATACAAAACATTCACGCATTATAGGTGCAAAGGTTCTCAAAACCCATGTAGGCTCCATCGTGTATTTTGTGAATCATTTTAACAATGCCTACTCCACCTGCAATATAAAACAAGATTTAGTGTCTTCTTAACTTATTACATATGTGCTATAAATGACACACAATTCATGAAGTTCGTATTTCTGGGCAGAATCCATCTCTAGATTAGATTCCACTACATATCTTTGTTAACCCTGCATAAAAGTCATTTCCAAACATAGAGATCTTATAAACTTACCCAACGTCAGAGCACTTAGGAAGATTACAAAAGCGAGGGTAAAAATGATCAGGGACGCCCTCCCTAACAAAATGATTAGTTTCCGGATAACATGCTGACCCCAAAAGGCTGCAACAATACAAACTGCAAAAAAGTATGCAGCTGCCAAGACATAGAGCTAAGTATTAGGTACCAATCTACATTCAATTTAAAATTCAAGTTGAAACCAATCAAAAATCTATTGAAGCTTGATAATTAATGTCCCTTTAATCTCCCCAAGTAAGCTTGCGGAAAAACAAATTGCTAGAAATCCAAAAGGTATGCAAATGCAAGCAGTGTTGCATGCAAAAGTTCACTTTTGTACCCAACATAGTTTGTATGTTGTAATATTAGATAAAACAACAAGAGAAGATAACTTAATGTGATCAGATTTCTACAATCTGTCCGAAATGTATAACAGTTTTCTGGAATTTGATTGTGTTAGAATTTTTAAACATCAATGTTTGGAATCACACACGGTGATCCAACATCAGGATGAAGGAGAGTCTTCTCTATACAGTTTTCTGGAATTTGATTGTGTTAGAATTTTTAAACATCAATGTTTGGAATCACACACGGTGATCCAACATCAGGATGAAGGAGAGTCTAAGAGAAGAGAAGATAAAATTATACTGTCTTATAGAAAAAGGCAAGTTACGTGCTGCATACCATAAGGAATTGGAAATCGCTTCAAAAAGTAGTATTCGACCACAGACATTGATGAAGAAAATACCATAGCAAATGTTGCAGTGGCACTTGAAACCTGCAACACACCAAAGACTTAAAGTTTGCACTCAAATTTTATGTTATTGATAATTAACTTTATCAAATTTCCACAATTCATTTGGCAAGAGATTTTTTGTTTCTGGATTCGACTGTGTGCTTTTAGCATCAATGTTTTGCATCACACTCTATGATCCATCATCAGGATGAAAGTGGTGAAAGAATGAAACATTAAAGAGAGTGTCAAGGAAACCTGGGGTGGAATGCCTAGCTCCAAAAATAGCGGTCCGAGTATAAATCCTCCTCCAAGACCAAGCAAGCCACCGACAACACCAGCCATAATTCCACAGAAGAAATATAGAAGAAGCCGAGATACTTTCCAGTCAACTCCATCTACACCTTTAGAGGCAATTGTCTTGGTTCCTTTGTATAAAGAAATTGCTTCATAAAGGGTTACAGAAAAGGCAACTGGGACCTGTAACACAATATATATAGTATTCAAATACTTTTGTTGTGGCAGAGTTCATGTGATATGAGTACCAGTAATGTTCATTATTGCTTGCGGAGAGCTAAATGTGAGGTACCTGTAGGGAGTTTAATACCCAGTACTTTACAGAGCATGTATGTGTTTTGGTCTGAACAAGCATTGAAACAAAGGTATATGAAATCAGACAGGATTTTAGAGTAAGACAATCAACTAATTAAAATGGCTTTGTTTACATGTATGTCCAAAAGCACAAGAGATTTTAAACGGACTTCTAACAGCTCAAGAAATTCATATAATCTATATCCAACATCTCTTGCTTTGGTATGTCGAGATATGTATTGAAAGTCACCTTTAGGATCTGCACTGCCAGAAATGCGAACCAAACAAAGAAGAGCATCCCCAATTCCTTCCAACGGATGTTATACCAAATTGAGTTCTGCATAAGTCACAAAGACATGCTTCTAGTCAAATTGAGTACCAGATTCTTATTTTCCCCTGCACCTGAGAGTATCTAGAGAGAATAAAGATGAAAAATAGTTGCTGGCCAAACACGAAATTTTTGTTTGAAAAAAAATGTAGTGTTGGAAATCTCTCCCTAGTCCCTAAGCGATATAATCAACAAGTATGTAGCAACTAACCCCTCTCCAACATATCTCAGACACAAAGACATGTATTATTGGAAGAATCTGTAAAAATTATGAATTGCTTTCCATGAAGAAACTAGCAGATCTTCTTACGTATAGGTATCATCATCTAAATTGCGCTTCAAAAACCCAAAAAAAATCCATGGAAATATGAATTTGCAGATGATCTCCCCAAAATAAAGCAAATTTTCTATAACTTTAGCTAAAAAGTCCGTTAAAGAATTACTTTTTTGTCAGCTAGATGCATTGACTATTACGTAAGACATTATAGAAGACTCACAGTGACATCTCTCGGTGGACGTCGATTAGTCTCTGCGTTCCTAGCATTCCTTTCCTCATTCGGTTCACTAGGCAGAGGTTTGAAATCCACTTCTTCATGATCTGTATTTGACAAAAATGAATAAAAGATTTGCAAATTAAAGAAAGACTCCCCTGACTCTTTGAGCAAATAACTCCAAACAATCAATAATAGCCTACTGAACAATTTGCATCAACAAGGTAAACAGAGCACACGATCTTTTGACGGCAAAAATGCAACACTAAGACAAGTAAATCAAAATAAAACCGTCAGAATGGATGAGGATTTTACCTTCTGTTCTAGTGTTAGCTTGAGAATTCTCAGAGTGCGTCCTTTCTGCTTCCTGCAATAATATGGTAAAATTGTTGGTCGTGGGTAGCTAGATCTGAGATTAACCCAAGCTTAATGTAATCTGGGAAGACAGATTTAGAGCCAATTTTTGGTATAGCCCTATTGGCTCTATGTTAGAAAACATTCTCTCCAGAAGAGATCAAATACCTTTTTCTTTATAGTCTCTTGCTTCCATGTTTCTATACCTTTACAAAACGCTTTCGAAGACGTACCTGTTGCATGTCACAACATAATTAACCTTTGCACCTTGGTGAGAACTTCATATGAAGAAGGAAGAACATAGTTTTAAGAATCAAAGATTTGTAGCATTAATGAAATGAAAAGAAACAGTCTTGTTCAAGAGATACAAATGTGTATATCCTGAAAAGATATATCTTACCTATAAATAGAATGATCAGCAAAACAGTGACCATCCAATCTGCAAAAATAACATTGAATGCAACACCAATGCTAATCCCCAACATCAGCATGGGTTGAAAAAGCATAGCCAAATCGTAATCTATAATGGGTAAGTCTAATGTTGGGTGTTTGAGTTTAAGATTGTAGTAAACTGTAGATCCTGCTGCTCCCATAATCATGCCTGTAATGCAAAAGCATACAACCTTCAGTTTCATACTCCTGTTTCAAACAAAGCAAAAGACAAATCTTACATTTTAAATATATCAGAAATTTAAACAAAAATGGTCTACAACACAAGCAAAAACCTAATAGATAAAGATCTATTACTTCCGATCATGATATTCCCCATGGACGCAATACCCAGAATGGGATGTGATAGGCATTTTAGGTCAACATGATCTTGTAGGATTATTTATTTACTGGGCTTCTACCAGTGTCCACTTTGGACCTATATATGCTTCAAACAACTAATGGCGAAAATCTGAGGAACAAAATTCAAACACAAAAACGGGATAACTAATTCCAGTTCACATATGCAACATCAAAAGGGATTTGCCTCAAATAGTATAAGACATGAAAAAATAACATGTAGGCATGAGCTTGAGATAGCTTTTAGATTCAACTGTATATGCTTTCCATTCAAATTTCTGCAACAAGTATAATAGGGCTTGACATGGAGAAAATAGAGTAGATCAATAGCAGGGAAATATAAATCCCAAGAAATGAAGCGAGACAGAAAGCCAACTTTTCCTTTCGAAAGAAGAAGACCATTAACATACTATTGGCAAGAAGATAATAAAGCCTAGACAGTCAAAAGAAAAACTTTCAGAGAGTGTCACAGCAAGGGCGGATCAAGACAAACACAGATCAAAAGTAAAAACAACAGATCAAAGCATCAATGGAAACTTAAGCAAATTCGAAACCTCATCAACTCAATCAATACTTGTTAAGAAACCATTAGGCAAAAACATAACGAAAGGTTAGTATCCGCTTGAAACCTTATTAAAGCGTCAATGGCGCATCAAAAGTAAAAGCAACCGATTAAAGCATCAATGGAAACCCAAGCAAATTCGAAGCATCATCAACTCAGTCAAGACTCGTTAAGAAACCATAAGGCAAAAACATAACAAAAGGTTCCTTTCCACTTGAAACCTTATAGCTAGCATAACACAGATAATTCTTCCTACATCCAGTCATTGTACTCACACTTGGATATGGCTGTGGAGGACTTGGGATCAAACCCAATAATGAGTGTAAGCATGGGAACAAATATCCCCCCTCCACCGACTCCTCCAACACTACCCACTGCAGCTCCAAAGAAAGCAATTATGGTGCCCATCACTATTTTCCAACCAAATTTCATTTTCTGTGTATTCAAATCCAAAATTAGAGTGTTAATAACCTTTCAATGCATTACATGGATACACAAAACTTAAAATGATTGAAACTAATTGCTCTGGAATAAGAATCTACCGGCCAAACATGATGGTACTCCGACCTATCCGACTGCCAGAGGAAATTTCCAGCTCTTACAATATAAGCTTTCATGCTCTGTTCCTCTACAAGATCGTCTACTTCTTCCATACCTCTTTCCCTTTGCTGGGGAAAAGCTTCACCTTTTGGAAATGTCCTCTCTGCGGAGCCAAATCTCATGGCCAAAAGTGCCCCAAATAGGGCAGCAGATACAACTAAAGACAGCCATTTCGTACCTCTTCTTGCCATTTTTGATCGAAAAACGACCTTTTACCAATCGGCGAAAACCAGGTCTGCTAAAGAACGTCTTCAGAGCTTCAAATTCGGCTTTCAATGCAGGCGCTTGTCGTACATTTAGAACTTACATTTGCTTACAGTTCGCACATTTTCCTGGGAATAGATTGAGAACAAAAAATATCATGAAAAACCTGATTTACGTACTAGCGGGCCATAAAATTCACAGCAGAAATCAAATTTTAAGGAAAGCAAAGCCACAGGAAACTTGTAGCCGCTAGTTTATTACCGTGGGATTTAATTCCTAAAATCTCTGTGTAAACATCAGAGAATATTGAAATCAACGCTTGAGTGTGCTCAAACTCCGACAAATTAGTGTGGCATTTACCGCAAACGCATCAAATTTTCGCAGATTTTCACAGAATGGTTCGATAAAAGGCGAAAGAACTATTCTGCCTTAATCTTGCTGTTAACATTCTCCAAACTGCCAAAAATTTAGCTCAAAATTTCTCAAAAATAGATCAAAATTACGGATTGAGGTCAAATTCGAGGGGCAGCAGCCTTGAAACTCGAAATCTTCTGAAAATTAAAAATCTTGACCCCAACATACGATTTCAATTGCTCGAAGAGGCGAATACGGCATTGAAATGCCAAGCAAAACATGCAAACGAGATGAATAAATGATCTCACATTTCATGCTCTTCAAACCAGCTAACAAAATGCTTATTTATGCCCAAACAGACTGTCGATTTATGAATTCACCGAGACCGATAAATTTTGCCGGCAGTCAAAAATTCCAGGCCACGGTGTGATGACGTGGAATCGACGTGTCAGATTACTATCCGACCACGTGACGTGGAGTTTTGTGGCAGTGTTATGTCCAAAACAAGTGACACGGATGCTGACTAGACATGGTCGTGCTTCTGTTGACTTTGTTAACGTGGTAGCACGTGGTCGCCTGTTGAGGGAAACGACACAGCTTCCCACCATGCGGCGGCATTACTTTCTACCCATGTGCTTTGCAATGCCTTCTTTTTAATTCTTCTTATTTTAAAACTTCAATAAAATAAACCTTTTAATGTTTTAAAAAAAAAGAAAAAACCTAAAAAAAACCATTTTCCTATCTGTTGGGAGTCAAGTTGATTTGTTTGGGAAACTAGTTTATCCCATTGAATTTTAAATGATATAAATATCAATTCTATGAACACTTTTTGTCTATTATTAATGAATAAGTATGTCACTATGTTATAAATTAAAAATATAATACACACGATTGAGTAGTCTTAAGTGATATTAATAAGTGTTAAGAACGTGACTCAAATCTATGCAATTAATGACATTAACAACTATTAAGAAAAACCACCAAATCTAGGGATTTGGATATGGTATAAGACATATCTAATATATATTCTAATATGAACAAGGTAGAGTTTTTAAGAATATCTTGAGTGTGGCTATATATTAAAATAATAATAAAATGTTTACTTGTTTAAGAAACGCATAATTAGAAGTTATGATCATTAGTGATGGTGGATGGTTGAGATGAATGTCATGTTAGTTTTGATAGTTATGTGATGAATCAAAACTAAATGTTAGATATGATATGTCTTTTAATAATTTGTTAAAAATCAAACTTTATGATTTTTCTTTATATTTTATTATTATTATTTTAGATATGATATGTCTTTTAATAATTTGTTAAAAATCAAACTTTATGATTTTTCTTTATATTTTATTATTATTATTTTAAATGTGTCAACATTCTCTTAATTATAAATTATAATACATATGTTTGAAGAACATTAAGAATATTTAGACATATTTTAGAAGGGATGGAGAATGTCTACCTGTAGCACATCTACATAGAAGGAAATAAGGTGGTTGATGCGGCGGCTGCCATGAGTTTTGAATTAACGATTGTCACGTGGTGGAGAAATATGGAAAATCTAAATGAGGATATTAAGTCCTTGATATGCAAGGAAAGAGGGGGGAGTATTAATTAATTATGCCTACAAAATTTAAGGTTGGGGCCAAATTTGGCAATTGCTTCCTTATAAAGTCAAAATTTGCTAAATTTAATAAAAGTTTTAGGGAAATGAGGAGAAGACGTGGCCGTACAAATGGAAAAATGAATGAATGCAATTTAAGGAGAGTGCCATTTCGCCATTATGGTAGCATACTGTGAAATTCAAATAACTTCCCCTTTGAAAGTATGAATAATATCATTATTCAGATTGTCAGAGATTTTAGGGGTGTAAAAATTATGATGTTAAACATGCACGATTCTCATAATGAATTCCCATGAGATTTTGAAGTGTCTTGAAAACGGCTTGTAAAACTATTTTGCTCTTTGCAGAGAGGCCCAAGGCTAATAGTATTAACAGTGATTTTGAAGACAAGGAGATTCAAACGCGCATCACTGAGATGGGGGAATCAGAAGAAGGCGGAGAAGATATGGGTGGAGACTTGAATAGGCTGGAACCCACAAAAATTGAAAATTTCAAAGACAGGATGGACACCTAGTTCCTATTAAATGAGGGAGGATTTCTGCCTTACATGCAGGCAATGGCAAGGTATGACGAGAATTGTGTCCTCCAGTTCGTTAATGGGTGGAATGACTGCAAGGTAACCATAAATGGCATTACTTTTCAAGTAAATGAGGAAGTAATTGCCATGGCCACCAGGGTGTCTATGAAAGGAAAAAAATGGAGAAAGGTCACGAAAATGGTAGATGAGGCTAGTATGAGCAGTTTTTCATGGATGATGAAGAACCAGTGCGCTACAGGGGAGGATTTAATGTTAGAGTAATTAATTGTTTATACTTATTAATTAAATCACTTTGATTTAATTAAATAAGTTGCCTATTACTCTAGTTTCTTGAAGCTATCTTGTAAGTGCATATCATTAATATTTTATTAATTATATTGTGCAACCTGGCTTTTTAAGGCTTTAGGGCTTTCGTTCACCTTTAAGGTTGAACTCTTGTAATTCTTTTTTCAAGCATTCATTCAATCAATCTGGGAATACAGTTTTTCTCTCATCTTGTTGAGTTCTTCCAACCTCTGCTTTTTCCTTCTTTTTTGGTTTCTCTTTAACAAGTTATTTGCATGCAGGTGATCTTCGCAATCTATGAAGTTGGTTTTGACAACTTCTACATGGTATTAGAGCCTCCCTACTGCTTCTCTGTTGAATGATTTTTCAAGCCGCGATTCAGAGTTAGAAACCCTAATTTTTTTGAGATTTTTTTCTTCAATCGGAAGGAAGAGTGATTTTTCAGAGCACTTTGGGCCCAAATGAATGTTGACATTGGATCTAGAAGGCCATTTACAGTAGGATCCATATAAAATTTGTCCTTTTTGGCTTCCGGGCGTTTGGGAAAATTTTTTACCCCCCCCCGGGAGGCTGTACAAATGCATTTATTGCAAAAAAATAAAAAAAAATATTCAAAAACGCGGCTGCAGGCATTGCCGCCCATCCAGTGTCGAAGATTTTGCATAGTCAACACCAACCAGGGTGTGACACGTGGCACGGGCGCCATGTGGCACCTTGCCACATGGACCCTACCACGTCACCCTACTGACATCACCTTTTTTGCGTTGATGGGCTGCAGGCCATCAAATTTTTTGCCATGAAATGCTGACATCAGCACTGCATCATCAACCCTGTAGGCACTCTCCAAGTCCTTTTTGACCTGCTCGTAGTTTTTTGGCCATATCTTAAGCATACAGAGGTCTTTTTTCGATCTGAAAGAAGTGCCAGAAAGCTAGTTCTAAGACGGAGACAGTGGTGTAGGAGTTTTTTGGTTTTGATGTAGTTTAGCTTCTTGTTTTTGCAGTTGAAGTCTGAAGTTCTATTTTTGACTCCGACGAGCATTTCTTGTGTGTCCCATCTCTGTTTTTTGAAAACGTGATATTTTTGGAAAGTTGGTTCTGTCTGCTTTTCAAAAATGGTGTAATTTCTTCTAGATTTTGCCCCATGCTCTTTCTATCATTTTTTTTGGCATTTTTTCTCTATGATGGCTATCTTGGGTATTTCAGGTCTAGGGATCATTTTCTTGGAATAGGATCTCTTCTTTTGGGCTGTACTATCTTTTGTATCAGCTTTTTTCAGTTTTGATCATTGTTGATATTCATTGTAAGCATCTTTATGCAAACACACTGAGATAAAGTGCCACTCTTGTGTTTCAAGATCCTTTTCATCATTGTGGTTTATTGTACTTGCACTATTTTATAAAGTGCCATAAGGGGGGATAGTTTTCCGATTTTGTGCCCTCTTCCTCTTTTTTCCTCATGTAGTGTTGGTGACATGTGCCTTTATAGGTGTTTGTAGCTCACTCTCGATGTGTTTGGTTCCTGTGTTGTAGGAGATTTTTGGCCCATCTTTTCAGTTGCCTATCACCTCACCTCATCTGCATTAAGGAGGGGTTATATTGTTGGTTCTAATGCTTCCTTGGTTCGATGGTTCATTGGAGTGAGCTATGTATCTAGTATTTGATCCTATATACTAGGCGATTGGAATGGCTGGCTACCTATGCATTTCGGTGAGATGGATCACCTACCATATAGACACTCTCGGTTCATGCCTTCTATTTCTATGGAGGATCTTCAGATCAACAGTTTCTTTCTGACAGAGTTTGCAACTTCTTCTGCTTCAGTGGTTTTCTTCATGATCTTCTCTTTACTCCTATCTTCTGGAACATTCTTTGCTATCTCTTTTTGGAGAGGGGTTTTTCCCACTAGGTTTCCTCCTTTGTCTCCAGTTTACAAAGATTTCCTTGTTTTGGGTACTTGATCAGGCCTTGTTGCCAGGACCCATTTTTTCCTGCTTTCATAGTTGTGCTAGGTTAGCTTACCTCCTGAGCTTCGCTTAAGGGGGGGTGTTAGAGTAATTAATTGTTTAAGAGGTAAGCTAACCTAGCACAACTATGAAAGCAGGGAAAAATGGGTCCCGGTAACAAGGTCTGATCAGGTACCCAAAACAAGGAAATCTCTATAAATCGGAGATAAAGGAGAAAACCCAGTGGGAAAAACCCCTCTCCAAAAAGAGATAACAAAGAATGTTCCAGAAGATAGGAACAAAGAGAAGATCATGAAGAAAACCACTGAAGCAAAAGAATCCGCAAACTCTATCAGAAAGAAACTATTGATCTGAAGATCCTCCATGGAAATAGAAGGCACGAACCGAGAGTGTCTATATGGTAGGTGATCCATCTCACCAAGATGCATAGGTAGCCAGCCACTGCAATCTGTGAAGTTGGTTTTCACAACTTCTACATTTAAGAGGGATAAGTTGCCTGCTCCATGGGACGATGTCTGCCTAGTGCTCATAAAATACCTTATGCTGGAGGGCAGGTTTGGTGTTTACTACTATTACTACATTCCCTTCTTGAATCATTTTACGAATAGGGATTTTATTTCTATCCCATTTTTTCTACTGCATTCTCTAGAGGATATGGTCAGTGATGTTAGGGAGAAGAGGAACAAGGGGCATAACTTCACCATTATTCATCAAGGCTTGATTTTTTGCTTATACCAATTCCATCTTGCCCTTTGCCCCCCTAGGGTGACGATGGTTGACAACCAACATCACCGTCAAAGTTCCCCTCGAGTACCAACACTAGTACTCGAATTCATACCCCATGGTTTTCCTCTAACTGTGAAAATAAGAAAAAGAAGAAATCTAAAATGGTTGTCGAACAAAAGGGTAGCAAAAAGATTAAAGTTGAAAAACTGATGGAGGTGGAAGAAAAGGACTTGGAGGAGGAGGGAAGCGGAAAGGGTAGGAGAAGGTTAGGAAGACTTGCCCAATCCCAGGAAAGGCATAAGCAAAAATCTAATAGATTCAGGGTTGAAGAGGTGGAGGAAGAGAACTCTAAGAACAATGAATGGGAGAGGAAGGAGGAGAATAACTTTGACTCCAAGAGAGAAAAGGGGAAAGAAGAGGTAGAAAAAAAGTGAGAATTTCGCTGACAATTCTGTTGATAATGCCCGGATGTTTATTGGAAATACTTAGGTGTTGGCTAGAAATGTCATAACTATGGAGACTACCCATGTTTTGACTAGCTTCACCCTACAACCCATTACCTTCTATGAAGATAGTAACAAAGTGGATACCTCCCTCATTACCATTTCCTCCTTGGTTAAGGAAAAATCCAAGGATTTTACTAACCCAAAGCTTTTGCAAGTTGATAACCAAGTGGAAAAAGCTAAAGAGGAAGTTAAAGAGGGAATTGAAAACAAAAAGAAGGACGAGGAGCAAAAGGGGGCAATTGCCCAACTAGATCAAAGGGTTAAAACTTTAGAGGAAGGATTCTTCACCTTCTTTAAATTTTCCCTGAAAGTCACTCATGCTACTGCCACCACCCTCCAAATGTTGGCGTAGGAGAAAGAAGAAACAGGGCTGGATATGGAAGATCATAAGCTCCTCTTTAAGTTTCTTGCTGATGATTGGGCTCAGGTTTTATTGGCTAGGAAGGGAAAGGAAAAAACAGAGAAATAAGTCTATAGTTTTAAGGGATCACTGGATCCTAGTTGTTTTATGTTATTATGTTGTTACTTGGTTTGTTGGTATCCAGTTGTTACTCAAACTTGGGTTAGCTTGATTGTGCCAACAGTTTTTATTATGAACTTAAGTAGTATGGTTAACTCTATAGATTTTTTCTTTAGATTAGTTGTTTTTTTTCTTAGTAGTGTGCTAGTTAATAGCTTGGGTGGAATTACAGTGGTTAAGTTACTTCTTGTTTTTTTGTTTTGTTTTAGTAATGTTCTCTGTTGGTTTTTGTTGGTGATGTGCTGGTTACCAACCTTTTGGTTGTAAGGGCTGACCCCCTCGTTTTTGGTCACTTTTAATTTCAAAAACATTAAGAATATTTAGAGAGAGAGAGAGAGGGAGATAAAATCTAATATATACTTAATATGAAAATAAATACAATCTTGTATAATATTTTGTCAACTAACTTTATAAGTCAAAATAATAATAAAATGTAATTGTCTATTATCTACATAATTAGAGGCTATGATCACTAGTAGTGTTGAATGGTTATGGTGAATGATACACTAGTTTTTATTAGGTATGAAATAAATCTAAATTAGTAGTTGTGTGTTTGTGTACATGATGAGCGATATGTTGTGGCATGTAAAAGAAATTATGAAAATTATTTTAGAAAAAAAATGAACTCTTAAAGATTATTGTGTTTCATGAATTTATAAAGAAAATCGGTTGTTAAAAATATGTCATTCTAAAAATTTCAAAATTAAACTAATTGAAAAGGAGCATAATTTTTTTAACTATATAGTTATTATAAAAATAAACAAATCAACATTCACACTAATATTTTAATTATTTGATTTATTCTATATCACATTTAAATAACTCTCTCATATTTAATGTTAAATCTAATTTTTAATATTAAAAGTTTATATTTAAAATTACTCAAAATATAATATTAATAAAATTTAAAAATTAGTTACATAATTTAAATCTCATAAGTATTTACTTAAAATTGAAGTATGCATCCAATTCATTCTTACATATTTTATATCTCATATATATTTACTTAAAATTGAACTATGTAACAAATTCATCTGAAGGAAAATCAAAGTTTAGAACTAAATTCATTGAAAGGAGCATATCCTTTTTGAATATATAATTATTATAAAAATAGATAAAATTGCATTTACATCAAAACTTTAATTATATGATTTATTCCTTATTACATTTAATAACTCTATGAATTCTAATTTTAATATTAAACTTTTATATTTAAAATTATTCAAAATATAATTAAGTCGATAGGCTTTTATGTGGGAGCTTTGCTTCAAAAAAAAAAATTCAACGAAAAAGTAAGCCCAATGGTTTTTATATTTTACGAAAACTTTTCTGTTAAGCATCATTTTTTAGATTTTTTCTAAAAGCAATAGTTTCTATTATTTTCTTTCAAATAAGTATCCTTTTTATATAAGCTTTCTATTTTTCTATTAATTTTTCTAATTTTATTTCAACTTTCTCTTATCTTCTGTTAAAATCTATAAATGATCATCCATAGCCTTCAACTTTGTTCTTGAGAGCAACACCATTTTCCCACCCAACATCTTATTGACATGGTTTTTTTAATCATTTCTGAATTGTTTTTCTTCTTTTGGGCTTGAATGTTGTCCCCTATTAATTTTTGCATGGTAAGTGGAAAACCTTTCCACCCATGAGTCTTGTAGTGAGTGCAGATTTTTCACAGTTTCCAACTTTATGTTTGGCACCTATTTTAGCTTGCCTATAACCAAATCATTTTACATTTTATGGATAAATTAGTTTTATAGGGATTCAAGAATTGTTTGATGCACATTACTAATTGTTTATTTTAATTCCACTTTATTAAATAGAAATGTCAAACTTGTACAAAAGGTCAGATATCATCTTAACTTTATTTCCTTGTTCTCTTTGTTTTAAAACATGTCTCATTACTTTTAGAGCAAGGCCTCATGCAACTGCTAGGCTTAATTTAGCTAGCAGCCGCTGCTTAGTAATTTTAGGAATATTTTGGGCAGTTTATGTTCCCATGCAACTATTAATATTGCTGCTAATCATTTTAATATTAATTTTTTTAATAAAAAATGGATAGAAAACTTAGTGCTTATAAAACTAAAATAAAATTTAGAAACAAAAAATGGAGGGAAGTAAATTTATGATGACAAATGGAGCTTTTTCAATAAGCAACCATTGTTTATTTTAAGCCCCCCCTTTTTCTTCATAGCTTATTTTCATTCCCTAAATAATAGCCGCTCCATAAAAATAGGAAAAGATTCAATATTATCCTTTTTCCACAATCGTAATTCTTCATAAGAACACTCTAGTGCTTAAATTTAAGCATAAAACCAAGCAGCCGCATGAGAACATGGTGTTAGTTTGTATGGTATCAGTGGGTGATTTTTGATTTTCTTCAAATTATGCTTTTATCTTTCAAAATATTGCAAGATGTTTATTTAATTTTTATTTCTATTTAGATTACTTTTTGTATATTTGTTATTAAACTTGTTTCTTATCATTATGATTTTATCTTTCTTAAAATAAAAAATATTTTAGAAATCATTCTTTTTTTTCAACTCAATTCTATTTTTCTTAAATTAAAATTTAAAATTAGAATACAAAATATTTCAAGATGTTGATCTAATTTTTGTTCCTATTTAGATTACTTTTTATATATTTTGTTATTAATCTTGTTGATTAACACAAAAGCATTTTAAAAAATGAAATCAGAATAAAATCTTTGTTAACATTAATATGTATTCTTTAATATATAAATTCTAAAGAAAAAAGCTTAAATAAATTCTTTTTTAATATACATAAAATATTAAAATAAAATTTTATTTAGAAATCATTCTTATTTTTAAACTCAATTTTACTTTTTATTAATTTAAATTTAACATTACAATACAAAATATTTAGATTATCTAATTTTTATTTCTAATTAGATTTTTTTAATATTTTTGTTATTAATCATGTTTCTATCATTATGATTTTATCTTTCTTAAAATAAAAAATCTTTTATAAATCATTCATTTTTTAAAAACTCAATTCTATTTTTCTTAAATTGAAATTTAAAATTAGAATACAAAATATTTTAAGATGTTTATCTAATTTTTGTTTCTATTTACATTACTTTTTATATATTTGTTATTAATGTTGTTTGTTGGCACAAAAATGTTTTAAAAAATGAAATCACAACAAAAATTAAATCAAATCTTTTAGAAATCATTCTTATTTTTGAACTCAATTCTATTTTTCTTAAATTGAAATTTAAAATTAGAAAACAAAATATTTCAAGATGTTTATCTAATTTTTATTTCTATTTAGATTAGTTTTTATATATTTGTTATTAATCTTGTTCTTTGGCACAAAAACATTTAAAAAAAAAAAATCTTTATTAACATTAATATGTATTCTTTAATATATAAAATCTAAAGAACAAAAATAAAATAATTTTTTTTTAATATACATAAAATCTAAAGAAAAATATTTTGTTTCTTAAAATTTTTAAATTCTTTTGTTAATAGAATTATTTAAAATTAGAATAAAAAATATTTGAAAATGTTTATCTAATTTTTGTTTCTATTTAGATTACGTTTTATATATTTGTTATTAATCTTGTTCATTGGCACAAAAAGCATTTTAAGAAATAAAATTAGAATAAAAAATTTATTAACATTAATACGTATTCTTTAATATATAAATTCTAAAGGAAAAAAAATTAAATAAATTCTTTTTTAATATACATAAAATCTTAAAATAAAATTTTATTTAGAAATCATTCTTACTTTTGAACTCAATTCTACTTTTTCTTAACTTGAAACTTAAAATTACAATACAAAATATTTCAAGATGTTTATCTAATTTTTATTTCTATTTAGATTATTCTTTATATATTTGAAAGTTTATCTTACCTTAGCTTTTAGTCTTTATTTTAAAAAAACATTGTAGTAGGTAATAACTTTTTATTTCAGTTTCTAAAAGAAATTTTTTTATTTCTCATTATGCATTCATATAGCATATTAATTACTCTTAATTTAAAGCACATAATTAAAATTTCTATCAATACTAAATATCATGGTTGTATTATTATATAATTGTAAGTTAATGTTGACTTTGTTGCATTACGCATTATCATATTCTTTCCAAAATACTTCCTATTGGCTAATCGTTGCACGCACATAAACATGCAACTGTTAGTATTAATAAAATTAAAAAATTAGTTACATATTTTATATCTCATAAGTATTTACTTAAAATTGAAGTATGTAACAAATTCATTCTAAGGAAAATCAAAGTTCAGAACTAAATTCATTTAAAACGAGCATAATTTCTTTGAATATATATTTATTGTAAGAAAATAAAATTGCATTTACATCAAAATTTTAATTATATTATTTATTCCTTATTACATTTAAATAACTCTATCATATTTAATGTTAAATCTAATTTTAATATTAAACTTTTATATTTGAAGTTACTCAAAATATAATATTAATAAGATAAAAAATTATATATATATATATATATATATATATATATATCCCATGTGTTATTTCTCCACAAAAAATGCTTTTTAATAGAGTTCCCATCTTAAAATGTTTTTAGAAAAATCTACAACAATATATATTTAAAGTTTAGGAAAGTTTTTTAAATGAGATAAATTACAATGTTAAAAGGAAAGTATCATAAAAGTATAATCTATTTGTAGAAATATTTTTAAATGGATTTTAAGCTCATGTCATAAAATCAATGGAAAATTTAAATATCGACATGGTCTTGCAAATTTTTTAAAAATCTAAAATTTGGGATCAAAGCTGCCACAATAATTTAAGGGTATGTGCAAGATCATGGTGTACCAAACTACGGCCTTAAGTGGCAGTGAAAATTCAGCAAATCAGGTTTATGTCAACTTGACACATAATTTTGAAGTGGTTATGGACTTTATATCAAAAAGTTGTAAGAAAATAATTTGTAGAAAATTGAATGTAGTTTCTAAACTACTAGGCCTTATCAGGAGAAAAAAATAATTGATTGGTCAAAAGTTTGAATTTTAATGCAGTACTAAGAAAATTTCAGGGCGAAAATAAAAAGTAGGTGTATAGATATGAAAACTAGACTCATGCTCGGATGTGATGCATATTTTTTGATATTTTTATTCCAAATAAATAATTAAATATGAATTTTCTACCAAAACTTTTTCGGATTAAAAAAAGTCCCGTGTTTGACCACCCTAACTAATAGAAAATTTGATCAAATTTTTCTTTTTTTGTTTTTTTCTTATACTAGGCGAAGTATAGAATGTGACGCAACTTTTAGATTTAAAAAATGTTATACCGTTTGAAAGTTATAGCTATTTTTCATTCAGTATGTCAATCAGCACTTTACAATAATCTTCATTGATAATTAACTAATAAATACTTATCGAACTCAGAATTTGACAAAAAATATATTGATGGAATCTAGAGAGCGATATTAAAAAACCCATTTCGTTTCATTCAATTTCGATCAAAATAACATTGTCAGATGGCTACCCGAAGTTTGAGTATCACTAAAACTCTCGATAAACACGTCTTTGGGGTTGACCGGGCAGGCTTGGTAAATACCAAGCTTGATCGGATATCCGATTCAAAATCGGATATCCGATTTCAAATCAGATATCCGATTTGACATCGGATATCCAATATGGCTTGGTAGTCAAATTCCAAAAATCTTCAAATTTTGGAGGGAAATTCGATTTAAACGTTCTAGTTTTTTATTTTTAAATTATTTCACTTATATTAATATGTAAAGGCATATTTTAATATATTATATATATATATATAATAACATAATGTAAACATACAAGATATAATCTAGTAATATATAATAATATCTTATGTTAATCTTATTACAATCTATAAATATAATATATATTATTATTATTTTTACTAAATATAATAACGTAATTTATATATATATATAAAATACGTATTATATATTATTATATTAATATGTATGTTATTAATATATACAATAACGTAATATTTTCATTAAATGTAATATGTATTATATATTATTGTATTAATATGTATAATAATATAATATTTATATAACAACGTAATATTTTTATTAAATATAATATATATTATAAATATTATTATATTAATATGTATGTTATTAATATATTTATATAATAACGTAATATTTTCATTAAATATAATAATGTAATATGTATATGTATATATATATATAATTATATTGATATGTATATTATTAATATGTATATTATTAATATATAAGAGTCAAAGGGGGTCATAGGGTGACCTATAACCCTCTTTGACCCATTAAACGACGATATATGTCTCTAGGGGTCCTAGGACCCCTAGGGACATATGTCGTCCTTTAATGGGTCAAAGGGGGGCCCTTTGACCCATTAAATGACAACATATGTCCCTAGGACCCCCAGGGACATAGCTGAATCGTTCATATCGGTCAAAGGGGGTCATAGGGTGACCTATGACGCCCTTTGACCCATTAAACGACGACATATGTCTCTAGGGGTCCTATGACCCCTAGGGACATATTCGAATGGGTATTATGGGTCAAAGGGGGTCATAGGGTGACCTATGACCCCCTTTGACCCATATGAATGATTCGACTATGTCCCTAGGGGTCCTAGGACCCCTAGGGACATAGTCGAATCATTCATATGGGTCAAAGGGGGTCATAGGTCACCCTATGACCCCCTTTGACCCATTAAATGACAACATATGTCCCTAGGGGTCCTAGGACCCCCAGGGACATAGTTGAATCATTCATATGGGTCAAAGGGGGTCATAGGGTGACCTATGACCCCCTTTGACCCATTAAACGATGACATATGTCCCTAGGGGTCCTAGGACCTCTAGGGACATATTCGAATGGGTAATATGGGTCAAAGGGGGTCATAGGGTGACCTATGACCCTCTTTGACCCATTAAACGATGACATATGTCCCTAGGGGTCCTAGGACCCCTAGGGACATATTCCAATCGTTCATATGGGTCAAAGGGGGTCATAGGGTGACCTATGACCCTCTTTGACCCATTAAACGACGATATATGTCTCTAGGGGTCTTAGGACCCCTAGGGACATATTCGAATGGGTAATATGGGTCAAAGGGGGTCATAGGTCACCCTATGACCCTCTCTGATTCATTAAACGATGACATATTTCTCTAGGGGTCCTTGGACCCCTAGGGACATATTTGAATTGTTCATATGGGTCAAAGGGGGTCATAGGGTGACCTATGACCCCCTTTGACCCATTAAACGACGACATATGTCCCTAGGGGTCCTAGGACCCCTAGGGACATATTCAAATGGGTAATATGGGTCAAATGGGGTCATAGGGTAACCTATGACCCTCTTTGACCCTATGACCCTCTTTGACCCATTAAACGACGACATGCCCCTAGGGGTCCTCAGATCCCTAGGGACATATTCAAATCGTTCATATGGGTCAAAGAGGGTCATAGGGTGACCTATGACCCTCTTTGACCCATTAAACGATGACATATGTCCCTAGGGGTTCTCGGACCCCTAGGGACATATTCGAATCATTCATATGGGTCAAAGGGGGTCATAGGGTGACCTATGACCCTCTTTGACCCATTAAACGATGACATATGTCCCTAGGGGTCCTAGGACCCCTAGGGACATATTCGAATCGTACATATGGGTCAAAGAGGGTCATAGGGTGACCTATGACCCCCTTTGACCCATTAAACAACGACATATGTCTCTAGGGGTCCGAGGACCCCTAGGGACATATTCGAATGGGTATTATGGGTCAAAGGGGGTCATAGGGTGACCTATGACCCTCTTTGACCCATTAAACGACGACATATGTCCCTAGGGATCCTTGGACCCCAAGAGACATATTCGAATGGGTAATATGGGTCAAAGGGGGTCATAGGGTGACCCTATGACCCTCTTTGACCCATTAAATGACGACATATGTCCCTAGGGGTCCTAAGACCCTAGGGACATATTCGAATTGTTCATATGGGTCAAAGGGGGTCATAGGGTGACCTATGACCCCCTTTGACCCATTAAACGATGACATATGTCCCTAGGGGTCCTAGGACCCCTAGGGACATATTCGAATGGGTAATATGGGTCAAATGGGGTCATAGGGTAATCTATGACCCTCTTTGACCCATTAAACGATGACATATGTCTCTAGAGGTCCTAGGACCCCTAGGGACATATTCGAATTGTTCATATGGGTCAAAGGGGGTCATAGGTCACCCTATGACCCTCTTGACCCATTAAACGATGATATATGTCTCTAGGGGTCCTAGGACCCCTAGGGACATATTCGAATGGGTAATATGGGTCAAATGGGGTCATAGGGTGACCTATGACCCTCTTTGACCCATTAAATGATGACATATGTTCCTAGGGGTCCTCGGACCCCAAGGGACATATTCGAATGGGTAATATGGGTCAAAGGGGGTCATAAGGTGACCTATGACCCTCTTTGACCTATTAAATGACGACATATGTCCCTAGGGGTCCTAGGACCCTAGGGACATATTCGAATCGTTCATATGGGTCAAAGGGGGTCATAGGGTGACCTATGACCCCCTTTGACTCATTAAACGATGACATATGTCCCTAGGGGTCCTAGGACCCCTAGGGACATATTTGAATCGTTCATATGAGTCAAAGGGGGTCGTAGGGTGACCTATGAGCCCCTTTGACCCATTAAACGATGACATATGTCCCTAGGGGTCCTAGGACCCTAGAGACATATTCGAATGGTTCATATGGGTCAAAGGGGATCATAGGGTGACCTATGACCCCCTTTGACCCATTAAACGATGACATATGTCCCTAGGGGTCCTAGGACCCCTAGGGACATATTTGAATCATTCATATGAGTCAAAGGGGGTCATAGGGTGACCTATGACCCCGTTTGACCCATTAAACGACGACATATGTCCCTAGGGGTCCTAGGACCCCTAGGGACATTCGAATGGGTAATATGGGTCAAATGGGGTCATAGGGTAACCTATGACCCTCTTAGACCCATTAAACGACGACATATGTCTCTAGGGGTCCTAGGAGCCCTAAGGACATATTCGAATCGTTCATATGGGTCAAAAGGGGTCATAGGGTGACCTATGACCCTCTTGACCCATTGAACGATGATATATGTCTCTAGGGGTCCTCGGACCCTTAAGGACATATTCGAATGGGTAATATGGGTCAAAGGGGGTCATAGGGTGACCTATGACCCTCTTTGACCCATTAAACGACGACATATGTCCCTAAGGGTCCTAGGACCCCTAAGGACATATTCGAATGGGTAATATGGGTCAAATGGGGTCATAGGGTAACCTATGACCCTCTTTGACCCATTAAACGATGACATATGTCTCTAGGGGTCCTAGGACCCCTAGGGACATATTCGAATCGTTCATATGGGTCAAAGGGGGTCATAGGGTGGCCTATGACCCTCTTGACGCATTAAACGACGATATATGTCTCTAGATGTCCTAAGACCCCTAGGGACATATTCGAATGGGTAATATGGGTCAAAGGGGGTCATAAGTCACCCTATGACCCTCTTTGACCCATTAAACGACGACATATGTCCTTAGGGGTCCTCGGACCCCAAGGGACATATTCGAATGGGTAATATGGGTCAAATGGGGTCATAGGGTGACCTATGACCCTCTTTGACCCATTAAATGATGACATATGTCCCTAGGGGTCCTAGGACCCTAGGGACATATTCCAATCGTTCATATGGGTCAAAGGGGGTCATAGGGTGACCTATGACCCCCTTTGACCCATTAAATAACAACATATGTCCCTAGGGGTCCTAGGACCCCTAGGGACATATTTGAATCGTTCATATGAGTCAAAGGGGGTCATAGGGTGACCTATAACCCCCTTTGATGCATTAAACAACGACATATGTCCCTAGGGGTCCTAGGACCCCTAGGGACATATTCGAATGGGTAATATAGGTCAAATGGGGTCATAGGGTAACCTATGACCCTCTTTGACCCTTTAAATGATGACATATGTCTCTAGGGGTCCTAGGACCCCTAGGGACATATTCGAATTGTACATATGGGTCAAAGGGGGTCATAGGGTGACCTATGACCCTCTTTGACCCATTAAATGATGATATATGTCTCTAGGGGTCCTAGGACCCCTAGGGACATATTCGAATCGTACATATGGGTCAAAGGGGGTCATAGGGTGACCTATGACCCTCTTTGACCCATTAAATGATGATATATGTCTCTAGGGGTCCTAGGACCCCTAGGGACATATTCGAATCGTTCATATGAGTCAAAAGGGGTCATAGGGTGACCTATGACCCCCTTTGATCCATTAAACGACGACGTATGTCCCTAGGGGTCCTAGGACCCCTAGGGACATAGTTGAGTCGTTCATATGGGTCAAAGGGGGTCATAGGGTGACCTATGACCCCCTTTGACCCATTAAATGACGACCCTCTTTGTATTATATATTATTATATTAATATGTATAATAATATAATATATATATAACAACGTAATATTTTTATTAAATATAATATATATTATAAATATTATTATATTAATATATATGTTATTAATATATCTATATAATAACGTAATATTTTAGTATATATAACGTAATATTTTAGGATATACTATTTATACTATTTTAGGATAATAATTATAATATAAATAAACACTAAATATTAATATTATTATATGTATAGTAATAATAATAATACTATTATAGCTATAATAATAATATATATTAATACTATATATTGTAGCTTAATATAAATAAACACTATATATTTACACTATTATATCTATATTAATAATATTAATACTATTATAGGTATAATAATAATATTGATACTATAGGTATATTAATACTATTTTATATTAATATTATTGATATTTTATACTAATACTAATATACTATTAACTTAGTTATAAATTAAAGTCGTTTGCCTCCAAATATTTTCATAATATTAATATTATTGTGGCAAAGGAGGGAAACCTTAGCAAGTTTTCCCCCCAAAAGTCCTTTTCCTATATCGGATATCCGATCCTGGATCAAATATCCGATCTATTATCGGGTATCTGATCTATTATCAGATATCCGATTATACTGGCATCAATTTCAAATATTTGACTGTCCCTACAGACCTGACAACATTACTTTTTTACCTCTTTTTTCACGGGATTTGTAAAAAGTCGTGTTTTGGGGCCCAACCAATCGAAAATAATTCGAAAATATAACCTTAGGTGTTCGAATTTGTCATCTGAATGGGGAGCAGCAGTCGTCGAAAGAATAAACGTAAAAGGAAGATATCCAATGAAGACATTGCAGCATATAGGGAAAAGGACAAAATGAAACACCAAAAAAAAAGACAAGGTATGCTAAATATCAATCAAGTTGACGATGAATTAATAGAAGGTGAAATCATAGAGTTAGATAATGAAAATGTACAGTTGGGGAATGAAAATGTACCTATTGAAAATGATAATGCGGAAATTGAAAATGTAGACATTGAAAATTTTGAAGAAGAAATGCCACCAAGTCATAATCCAAATTGCATAATTGACCATGTCGAAGATGACAATGCACAGGAACTTAATGCACAAGATCCTTACATATCTCCTAATTATAATCAACATGAAGGTTCTAAAACACCAAAATGGATAATTGAAATTGATGAAACGATTATGACTAGTTTGGAAGGAAAAAAATCAGAAAGAACCATTCGGTTATGGGCTTCAAGACTATATCAGATATTTTTCGGCAACAAGACAGTGGTAGAGCAATGTCAGCTTTTCATGCACTTATTAAAGATGCAAAAGATGAGACCTATGCTTTCCAAATTGAAAATTCGTGTCAATAAAAAGTTGGAAAGAAATGCCATTATTGTGAAGAATCTTTTCAGTGCTCTCAATAGCGTTGGGAAAAATAGCAGAGAGAAGGATAATAGAGCTGCTCGAAGGGTTATTACAACCTCTTTGGTAAGTCATCATTTGAGAAAGGGTAGATATATGAGACAAACTTGTATTGATTTGAATCTAAATCATACTACTTTGAGAAGAGCACTTAGTCGACGAGAGAAAATTGATGATCCTCTTCAAAATGAAACATGGGCATTTGGTGGGAGACTTCCACGTTTTGATAAGAAGCTATCCGACGATGTGAAGGAAGAAATTATACAATTTTGGCACTCTAACTCACGATTATCACCCAATGCTAAAGATGTCTTAAAGATGAGAATTGGCATCAGAGACCGCACGCCACATCCTAAACACTATTTGGAGGTAAGTCAAACTATGTTGTTCAAACAATTTAGAGAGAGTCATCCAAGTGTTCATATATCACAAAGGGCTTTTGAATCTTTGAAGCCATTTTATTGTGTGCCACTCAAAATTCGAAATACATGTTGTTGCAAATATCATGTTGAGTTTTCTATGCACCATGAACTATTATGCTCCATCCGTTCTACTTTGCATAGTAAAGAAATGTTGGAAGATTGTGGGGCTAGTGGGCTTCCAAAATCATCAAGAGACCTGTTAGATCAACTCTTATGTCGTAGAGTTGATGGTTGTTCCTTTTATAAAAATGCTTGCTTAAATGAGAAGTGTTCAGAATGTGGTGGCTTATCCAAGTTTGACACATGTTTCCATGAGGGGTGTGAACAAGATCTTGGAAAGACAATAGTGAAAAAAAGGGTCTATGAAATGGTGAAATACACATTGAAGAGTGGGAGTGAGAGCTCTAGATGTGAATTGGTTGGAAAAGATATCAATGTGGCTAATTTTATTTCAGATTTCAAGGCAAATCTTTTTTACAAGTATGCAAGACATAGTCACAGGTCTCAGTGGTTGGATCAACAATTTAGAACGTGTAAGGAGACTTTTCCCATTGGCACTATTATATCAGTTGTTGATTTTGTTGAGAACTACACATTGCAACCTCAAAATGAGACACAATCTCAGTATTACAACTCTATTCAGATTGCAATTTTTGTTCACATAACATATAGACATGCCCCTGATAGTGCGGAAGATAATCGAAAGATTATTAGAGAGTATCATTTTTATATGAGTGATGATAGATCTCACTCTCACGAGTTTGTGCAACATTGTTTCGAGAATTTTTTTTATTTCTTACACGAGCATGCAATTGCTATGGATAGACATATCATTTGGTCAGATAACTGTACAGGTCAATTCAAGAATGCTCGCATGTTTTATTGGTTGTGTAGGATGCACGTAGAGAGGGGTGCCTCATATTTGGAGTTTTTTTGAGTCCGGCCATGGAAAAGGGGAACATGATGGAGCAGGGGCATGTGTGAAGAGAGCTCCGGTTAAGGAGCAACTAAAGATTTCAACAACAGAGCTTCTTGATGCTCGTAGCATTGTTGATTGGTGTAGTTTAGCATTATCATAGGGGGGGACTCTTAATTCAGTGGTACGCAGGTTCTTTTGGTTGGTTGAGGAAGGGTCCATAGGTGATAGATCAGATTGTGCTACAGTGACAGACTCATCAAAAATGCATTCATTTCGGAGCTCTAATTCTAGTACATGGACCATTTGGACACGACAACTAGCTTGTTTTTGTTGTACTTGTTTTCAGTGTGATTGGGATCACTGTGAGTCAAGTGAGTGGGTGGACACATGGGCTCCACATTATCTTACTCCATTGTCTATCATACCCTCTATCAAAAATGATGACATGGAAAGTTCACTTGAGCATAATCATCTATCAGATCTACTTCAGCCAGGACATGTCTTTGCATTGGTTGCACCACAGGGGAATGATGAGAAATCTGATTATTGGTTAGCACGTTGTGTAAGAGGAAAATAAAAACTTGCACAACCGATCACAGATGATGATGGATTCACGTATCCTACTGGTTCAGTGGTTGTTGCTGGAACATGGCTACAGACATAAATGCTTAGAAGGAATGGAATTCCTGCATTCGAAGACTATCAGAAGCACAAAGTAATTCTCATATATTCGCATCTTATTATAGCAACAAATGTAAAGTTATTGAAGCATCAAGGAAGACCAAAAGTAAAAGAACCTTTTACTATTGCTAATGCTGATCATGAAGCCTTGTTGGAGACCCTAAAACAGAGAGAGGACCCTATTGGAATACTTGACTAGGTATATATACTTCTTATGTTATTTTCTTCATAATGATTTAATGAATTGATGATTATCTTGTTTAATACAATAAGTTACTAATTTTTGTATGATATTGGAATGTAGGTACATCATGAAGAGTTGGAGGGGGGTGGTATTGGGGAGAATTTCTAAAATTTATGATGTATTATGATGTAAAATGTGTAGTTTTTTGTATATGGTTTTTGTATTTTGGTAGGCTCTTTGTAAGGAATTATAAGAGGAAGATATTGAACAAGTTCTTCCAAATCATATTTGCATGTGATACAAGGCTATAACGACAATTTTAAGAGCATTTATAACTATATGAAAGATAATTGCATGCGGATATCTTATTACAAATTTGGTTTTTTCCTTATTTGACATAAAGCTGACATTATGATTATTAAAACTATTTTTATCAAACTAATCAAATAAGAAAAATCCATAAAGTAAGGATGAACAATTAGAATACTTGATTTCTTCCATTTTACAACCAATCATAGCATTTGAAAGCATAAAGAGTCATAATATTGTATAATGTTTTGAAAGACTTTCATATTGAAAAGTTGTATGAAGCACATTTGGGATAAGCCATAAAATCCATGAAAGAAGATAGCATGTAGGATAAGCAATTAAAGCCAATAAGCAAGATAGCACATGCATACTGACATGATATGAAGTTGGATATGAAGGCTATGAGTGGATGAGTCATTAGAGGTATCAACAATCCCATCATAAATGAGATCTTGGATTTTATGTTTCAACACTATGGAATCTTTAGTTTTATGAAATTTTCTTCCATGGAGATTAATTTAAGAATGCCCCGTGTGTATGTAAAGGTCTTAAGGGAGATTAATTTAAGAATGCAATATTCTCCTCTAACCTTTTCTCAAGTTTAGAATTGATTTCTATCATGTGCTTAGAGAGATGAAGGTAAGAAAGATTATTTGTCTCTTCTAGCTCTTTGTATTGAACATATAGAAAGAGAGATGACAAGTGAACAAATTTAAGTGTAGTCAATAGATCAAGGAAACCATTTAGTGAAAGAAATTCTTAGTATGCATATCATAGACCATGAAGTTAGAAAATACCAATAGCTCTAAGACCAAAGAGCCATTTTAAGTATGTTCAAGCACTAGAGACATAGAAAATCAAAGTCAATTTATGAAACTCCCCTTAGAAAAAAATGCAAACAAATATTTGCATTTGACATTTTGACTTGGTTGAAAAAGTTTGACAATAATTGATAATATTGCAAGCTTGATGTTCAAAAGCAATTTTTTTTCCAAGAAAGATAGTGACACATGGAGTAGTCTTCAAACAATCATCCATCATTTGCGGCCACCCCGTACTGAGGAGTCTCCAAGGTGCTCTAAGTGCATTTGGAGGTCGATCTTTCGAGGGTCATAACTCAGAGCTCGTGAGGGCTATTGATGAACTGTCAAATGCTACAGGATGATGATCCTGAGGCCTAAAATAACCTATCTCATTTTCAAGAGATCACATTCCGTTTGGATTCAGCACAGCAATCTCGCTCGATGCCAAAACTCGCAGTGTGCCTCAGTTCATAGGTGCACCACAGCGTAACTTTGAAACCGCTGATCTTGGCATCGAATTGTCAGTGCCATTAGCTCTGGATGGGCGGATGAACCCTAGTCACACCCTTGTTCTAGCCACGAAGACCATCCATCATTTGCGGCCACCCCGTACCGAGGAGTCTCCAAGGTGCTCTAAGTGCATTTTGAGGTCGATCTTTCGAGGGTCATAACTCAGAGCTCGTGAGGGCTATCGATGAACTGTCAAATGCTACAGGACGGTGATCCTAAGGCCTAAAATAACCTGTCTCATTTTCGAGAGATCACATTCCATTTGGATTCAGCACAGCGATCTCGCTCGATGCCAAAACTCGCAGTGTGCCTCAGTTCACAGGTGCACCAAAGCGTAACTTTGAAACCGCTGATCTTGGCATCGAATCGTCAGTGCCATTAGCTCCGGATGGGCGGTTGAACCCTAGTTACACCCTTGTTTTGGCCACGAAGACCATCCATCATTTGCGGCCACCCCGTACCGAGGAGTCTTCAAGGTGCTCTAAGTGCATTTTGAGGTCAATCCTTCGAGGGTCATAACTCAGAGCTCGTGAGGGCTATCGACGAACTATCAAATGCTACAGGACGGTGATCCTGAGGCCTAAAATAACCTATCTCATTTTTGAGAGATCAAATTCCGTTTGGATTCAGCACAATGATCTCGCTCGATGCCAAAACTCGCAGTGTGCCTCAGTTCATAGGTGCACCACAGCGTAACTTTGAAACCGTTGATCTTGGCATCGAATCGCCAGTCCCATTAGCTCTAGATGAGTGGGTGAACCCTAGTCACACCTTTGTTCTAGCCACGAAGACCATCCATCATTTGCGGCCACCCCGTACCGACGAGTCTTCAAGGTGCTCTAAGTGCATTTTGAGGTCGATCCTTCGAGGGTCATAACTCAGAGCTCGTGAGGGCTATCGATGAACCGTTAGAGGAGACAAGTTCGTAAGGATGGAGTGGCTTAGTGTTTTTGCTAAAATAAGTTAGTGGGAAGGCTTTATTAGAGGGTCTTGGCCAAACTAGTGGGGTGTTTGCCAAAATTTCTTGTTTTATTTCTACTTGGTTTTGTTTTCTTGTTTTGTGCTTGAGTATTGTTATGGGATTGGGACTTACACTCACCCTTGTGGGAAGGGAAGAGAAGTCCAGGGTGAAGGGCTTAAGTTGGGTTCGAAAAATGTATTGAGAACCTTGGAGTATGGGCTCCATTGTATGCCATAACATTTCATATCTTGCTGGGGGTGATAAGGAAAGTATGGTGTAGAAAGGAAGTTTGAGGAGTTATAGCTGATGGTAGTGGGTTTGGAGGAGGAAATGTGGAGGCCCTGAGAGGGCATTAAATGGTTCATTTATGATAGCCTCGAGAGGGCATAAAATTTGGTGAATTATGATAGCCCCGAGAGAGCATGAAAATTGTTTATTGCAAATATGGTTTGGTATGGCAAGTCTCCATTTTAGAACACACCTTCACCCTATGTTTATGGTTCCATCTGTGAAGCCATTGTGAAATAGTCTTGGGGGGAAATTGTTCAAGTTTGAAATGTAATGTTTATGCATTGAAAGATTGTATGTGTATTCCAGTTTGAGCCTTGTTCCCTAGCGTGGGGGTGGTCTCTTTGAGGCCTATGGTTGGGTGGAAAGCACCCATGGTCCTTGTTATTTTGTTGTGTTGCATATGCAGATTTGTGTCCAAGGGAGCAATGGAAATGGCTTGGAATGATCATCTTGCAGATTGATGTTGGATGAGAAAACTTGACATTGTGCCCTCATTTGTGAAGGAGGATTCACTAGCTTGTTCATGTTCTCAACGATCATGTTGGACAATGTTCATGCTACTCATTATCTATATCTTTCAATGTCCATGTTCCTTATGATTTTGAAAACTCCCTTATGTTGCCCAATTGTGATGGAAGGAGATTGTATCATTGTTACCTAATGTACGTGTAGAAGAAAATATTGATAAGGTTGTATATGCATGTTTCATTTGGAGTTTATATTGTTACGAAAGCATTGGTACGAGTCACAGATTTTCTTTGACATCATTGTTATCATTTGAAAATGTGAAAGAAAGTTTTCTCCTTGTGGTATTGTAAATGACTAGTTGATAATAACAATACATAGATGTTATGTGATACCATTGATTGTATAAATTTAAAACTTAGTAGATTGCTTACAATCTTGTTGTGCACTCAATAATTTGGTGAGGAAGCAATGTTGATAGATAATGAGGATATAGTAATATACTAATTGTCACATTAATATATATTGTAATGATTAATGAATGTGTGTACATTGGTAATGAGGATAATAAGTAATTCTGATCCCCTTCCCTTACATGCTAGAATCACGACCTAGTCCATATGATACAACTGACAGACCCTAATAGAATATTAGTATCAGAGGCTTGTTAGGATATGAATTACCTCACTAATTTATGAGTGTTGTATCTTGAACTTGCTCGTTTGACTCGTGACGCTAACTTGAACTAGACTATCATCCAATCTATTTGAAAACCACCTGTGACTAAAATGTTAACACCTTCACACTATTCACATGAGTCTTGAACTCCTATTCAATGATAACCTTGTTTTACAATATGTAATTTCTTATGCGACTTCATAAGCTAAAAAAAAAAAAAAAATTGTTGTGTTTTTACTAGTAAAATTTAGGGCATGACACATGATCCACGATAAATTGAACAATACTAGATACTAAATTAATATGTATATCATTGTGCACGTAAATGATAAAAATATATATCAAAATACATGTATCCATAGACAAAATTTTACACAAATATATATCAAAGATCATGTATCCATAGACAAAGTACTCAAATATATATATATATATATATATATATATATATATATATATATCAAAATACATAGATCCATATACAAAATGTGGCTGATCCTGCCATAAGAATGTGTATAATATCAATGTTTCTATATACAATGTGGCATATGCCATCTCAAAATGTCTCATGATGCATCCTACGAAAACTATACTTTCCTAGGGTGCTGGTGGATAATCAAAATGCAGCCTCTTCGCTGCACTAGGTGGATCGGATGCCTCCTACATAAACAAAAAAGGAAAACCCAAAGTTAGACTACTAAATTTATATGATTCTACGTATCTAACATTGAATTACTCAAATGCATAATGATCTTTTCCGTATTGGAGATTAATACTATCAAAATTTCATAATAAATACCTCTCTCGTCGACCTCCTGCGCCGGTCAGGAGTCCTCTCGTATGCCCTCGACAATGCTGGTACCTCTATGATTGTGGGCTGTATATGTTCAAATACCTTTGTCAGATGAATCTAAAATTTAAACTATAACATTATAATTCATAGCATGCTAAATTTATAACATATTTAATCATGAATTCAAACTACAACTTACTATTGTAGGCTCCTCCTCAGGAGTGAGCAGCTGCATCATCAAATCTACATAACTGTCTCGTCGAACCTCATGTGCACTAGGAGTCTCCTATGAGATACAAAATAGTAGTTGTTAATATCACAAAAATTAGTTTTGAATTTATTTATGAAGATAAGTGATGCAAGAGCATCCCATGCTCATTAGGGGAACATTGAAGATCCAAGGCATTACAGAGGTCATGGAACATCTCTTGAAGTCAATTGGGCAATCCTTGCACCAATTATGGCTCATGGAAGCATACAAAGTTATAATGTTGGACTCATATGTGGAAGAAAGTTGTAATTGGGCATGAGATAGGATTTTAGGATTTCATATGGTAGATGTGTCATTTGATAGGTTCATGTAGGTTGTCATGATCATATCTTGTCATTAGACAAGTCAAAACGTTCTAGAATTGAGTTTTGGGGTTTGAACAAGCAGGCCCTGGTTTTTAAGCCATTTTAAGGAGGCTTTTGAAGTTTGGGTGTTTAGGAGTGTGACCAAGACCTATAATCTTGAAAATCCTTAGTGTGTTGGTCCCTTTGTTGAAGCCTTTGTGTGTCTAATTCCTCCTTGTGTGTCCCAGAGTTGAAAGGTACATAAGTGGTGTCCAGAGATTTCTTGGTGAGGAAAGAAAGAGAATCAGTGAGTTGGCCCTTGGGAAGGAAGAAAACTTGTTGTGAAAATGCCTCCTAAAAATCAAATGGCTAGAGAACTTGAAGAATTGAGAGAAGAGTTGGCAAAAGAGAAAAGAGAGAGGAGAGAACTTGAAGCATCTAGAGTGAGGGAAGAAAGACAGATGAGAAGAGAGAGGCTGAAGCTTATTGCAAGGATAGAATCCTTAGAAAAGGAAAGGCAAGAACCTAGAGGAGAAGAGGTTAGAGGAAGAAATCATGGAGAGAACCATGAAGAAGAAGGGGTTGGTAATGCAAGGCAAGAGCATGAGACAACAGATGATCCTGAAGAAAGGAGATTTATGAGAATCATTAAGGTAGTACAAGGTAATGGTGGGAAGAACCATATTGATTTTCCAATATACCAGGGTAAAATGGATAGTGAAGAAGTGCTAGGGTGGATAGAGGCCCTTGAGAACTACTTTGATCTTGAAGACATAGAGGCAGATAAGAAGGTAAAAGTAGCAACAACAAGACTGAGAGGAACATCACTCACTTGGTGGACTAGTGTTCAGAATGAGAGAGAGGAAAGGTGGTGTAGGGCACCTAACCTATGTGGCAGGGGGGAACAAGTATCTCTGTTGCCGGACACCTTGCCACTCCATGAAAGCGAGGATTCAAGTAGATTAGGAAGTTGGAATAAAGGTTTGGTCCATATTTTACAAGTTGGTCTATGTTTTGTAATAAAGGCACATGTAAGGCCCACAAGAATTTTGGTGTGGTTATAAACCAAGTGACTCCATGGGACCAAAAGGCCTTAGAATAGGGTATTTAGAGTCTAAACAGTATTAGCAAAAAGTGGTTGTTTGTTTGTTTTATGGTTGGGAACGCCTATATGGTTGTTCCAACGGTCACGTAGACCTTTATATATGTCATATGTGATCTTAGTTGAAAGGGGGAGATCAGAGTGTACGGTGGTTTGGAGAAAAAATAATAAAAACTTCAATTTTTTGGAAATTTACTTAGTTACATTTAATAAATCCATATGACCAATTTTGAGTCAATGGAATAGTTTGGAAAGTTAGGGAATGCATAAAAACTATAGTTTGAAATTTGAATTTCAAATTCAAACGGTCATATTAGTTTTGGAGGGAAAGTAGTAATTTGGTATTTGTTTGATTAAATAAACCTTTGTAACCAACTTGGTCGGTTGGACAGGTGCATATAAGCCTATTTAAGTTGTAATGAACATATGCAAGACATGAATCATTATTATTACGGAAAAAATCATAGAAATTGTATAGAACAACAATCATACTTTCCTCTGCATCAATTAAAAAAATAAATAATAAATGATACTTATACATACAATGAGGCTCTCTGTGCGAATGAAAATCCTTGATGATCTAGGATGCCGAATCTGTACAGACTCATCGCCAGTAGCCACACCCTATATACAATAAATAATGTAATTAAATGAGATTACCACAAACATTTTACAAGAATGCATCAATATTTAATCAATTAGAAAACATCTAATTACCTTTCCTTTGTCAATGCATGCTGGCTCACCCCCCGCACTTTGTCCCCCCGGGGCAGGTGGTATCTGCAAGATAAAAGAAAGATTAGCAACCATATATGCTACAATATCAAATAGAAAAAAGAAATGCGAACACAACATAATGTACCGTAGATGTCTCAAGGCCAAATGAAATGGCCGAGAGTGTAGCATCATCTATCTGTCTGAGCTCCTCCTCAGTCATCAACTAAACATGAATGAAGATCACATACATGTAAAAGTCAGTATGGCTTAAAAATTAAAATTACTCTATTATAAAAATTAACTTTAAATCACATATGTCATAACAAAAAAATGTATACACGTACCGACATCGAAGGAGTCCATGCCTCTACATTCCCCTCCTCTCTTGCATCAGGGTCTGTAGCCTCTGCACGTGCGTCTGGTGTATCCTCATCTAATACAAAATGATACTCAGGAAGATCACCTATGGGACCCAGGCAAATATTCTTGCATGTAATGCAAGTGTGAGGCACACAAACGTGTGATGAGCTAGCCGATGATAAACTGGCACCAACATCATCAACACGAGGAGGCAAGACTGACCTAGCCTGAGATATCATTAGGCTACTCAGCCTATGAATGGCTCTGATGGTCTGAAAGCTAGCCTCTGCCATAATATCTGGATGCTGCACTCGAGGAGGGGGGGAGATATCAGGGGGGGGGGGACAAAAGTGCCAAGTTTCTTCCAATGGGAAGAGGGTCTATCCTGAGGAGCTCCTAGTCCTAAGCCCATGTTGGGCTTCATGCTCCAATAGTTCACTTTAAGTTTCAACACAAATTCTACATATAATTTTTTAAGGAAATAAAATGGTATGTATGAATTTCTATGTGGAGGGATATCAAAGACCATCCACCAACGGTCCCAAAAATGTGCATGTATGGCATCATTTGTGCACCATTTAATCAATAGTTTGGTTTTTTTTGGGTCAACTGGTATACCCATTTTTGGGTTAGCAAAAAGGCTTGCCAAATCGTCTTTGGTTATGTTGAGGGCCGTGACCTCATCATAATCCAAACCATCATCAAACATCTAGTGCATTTCATCACGCCAATGAAGAGCGGCATTTTGTTGGTTTGTAAGAGTTTCAATGTTATCCACTATGGTGTTTAACGTGGATAACATAGGAGCCAGTGCAGGTACATTATTATATGTTCTATGCAAACCTCTCAAGTCAGTGAGATTTTTATTTATCAAATCCTTGATTCGAGGAGGGTTTTGAGGAGGTAGAGGATCATTTGGTGGACGGTTTTGTGGGGATACTGGATCATTTGGTGGTGGGTTGCGAGGAATATTATTCCCTGCCTCAGTGTCATCATTTTGATCAGCCATTCCTATTGAATTGCAAAACGTAATATATATTTAAAAAAAATCTAAATTTTAACCATTTTTGTCAAAAAAATCCTAGATTCAACTAAAACAAACAAAATCTTGTTAAAATCTATTAAATTTAGGTTAAAAATGAGTCAGGGGGAGGGGGAAACATACCTGATATCTGATATCCGATTTGCTATCTGATATCCGATTTATTATCTGATATCCGATTTATTATCTGATATTCGATTTGACTGGCCCAAATTCGCGTGAAAATAAGGGCCGTGGGTTTGTGATTTTGTGTTTAATCCATGCACAGGTATCGGATATCCGATATTATATCAGATTATTATAATATATATAATATAACATATATATTATATTTTATATATTTTTATATTATATTTTATATTTATTATATTAATTTACTATATATTATAATATAAAATATTATTATTATACTATATTATTATAATTTATAATATATTATACTTTTTTATTATATATTATATTATAAGATATTACTTTTTATTATTATATTATATTATATATATATTATATTACATTACTATATATTATAATATATGAAATATTATATTATATTATTATAATATAATATGTTATTATAATATTATTATTATAGTATAATATTATACGATTATAATATAATAATAATATTATTATTATATTATAGTATAATAATTATTATAATAATATTATTATTATATTATAGTATAATAATAATTATAATAATATTATTATATTATAGTATAATAATTATTATAATAATAATATTATTATATTATAGTATAATAATTATTATAATAATATTATTATTATATTATAGTATAATAATAATTATAATAATATTATTATATTATAGTATAATAATAATAATAATAATAATATTAAATAATAATAATATTATTATAATATAATAGCATGATATATTATTTAATATTATTATTATTATTTTATATCAGTAATAATAATATTAAATAATATATCATACTATTATATGATTTTAATTATTAGTCGGATATTGGATTTAAAATCGGATATCCGATATCAAATCGGATATCCAATATGATATCGGATATCTGATAAGGCTCGGCTTAACCTTCCAGGTTTGGTTCCTAGATAGGTAAAAAAAAGTCAGAGCGGATTTTGAAGCGCTTTTAGGCATCTTCAAACTCTTTTTTTTTCACATCGCCACTTTTTGGCACACCATGATCCTACACATACCCAAAAGCCTATCGGCATAATTAAAATGGATAGATGTTGGTTTATTTATACTCTTATAGATATGGATTTATTTTTATGTTGCAATTGGTAATAGTTTTTTTTTTTTTTTTTTTGCAATTGGTAATAGTTGTGAAGTTCATGCAATTGGCTTTCTTCATCAAATCTCTTTTATTATACTTCTACTTTTATCTACAGTTTCTCATGGATGAGTAAATTCTTAGATTTTCAAACTCTATATATTGCACCTTCAATTGTATGCAACTCACTTGTCATGTTTGTTAATATTGATCTCATTAAATGTTTGATTGTTACTGAGAACTATTAAGAACATCATTCAAATATATATATTTAGATATTATGTGAGTAAAAGGTAGCATATAATTTAATATGATAAGACACACAATCCAAGTTAGAGTATCTTGTAAACTAATGTTTTTAATAAAAAAAGAAAAGCCAAAAACTAGGGGGCTTGTCCTTTACACTAGTGGTGGAATAACCATAAAAAACCTGCTGGCAAGCAGCACAAAACCAATTGGCAACTAGCACACAACCAAATAGTCCCCCTAGCAGTTCATATAAAAAAAACATAAATAGTATACTAGAATATAGAATTACTAGTATTCCTACTTTTAAAACCAGCAAAGTTTAGGTCAACAAACTAAATGTGGGTGGTCATCGCATCGTACCACCTACTACCCATAAACAATTTCAGCATAAAAAATAAAATCATCAACAATAGATGGGGAGAGACTAGAAGAGTACCAAAAAAATAACAAAAAACTAGAAAGCCATAAACTAGCCTCCTTTTTATTTCCCTTCCCAGCCATGAGAACCTTGGCCCAGTCATCAGCGAGGAAGCTATAAAGAAGCTTTGTGTCTTCTTTATTTAGGTTTTCCTCCTCTATGTTATTTGCTAATAGCTAAAAAGTGGTAGCCACTGCATGTGTTACTTTGAGAGTGAACTTGGAGAAAAGGTTGAATCCCTCTTTCATTACCATGCACCTGTCCATCAACTCCTTGTGTTCCTTGCAGATAATAGGTTCATTCTCCTTGGTTTCTAGATTTAGGGTCCTGCTACAAATCTCCAAGGGGTTTTGCTTAAGCTGCACATAAAAAATGTTAGCATGGCCCTTTAGGTTCTCATGTCCCTCTTTACTAACTAGGGAGGAAATAGTGGTTGGGGAGGCTTTGGCGATATTAGGGTGCTCCTAGTTGATAGTGGAAGGCAGGATGATGGTGGTGAAGACACAAGTAGGGTTGGGGGAGGGGTCCTTAGTATTGTTGTCTGCCTCAAAGTCCTATGTACCATTAAGGGTATCATCTCATTTCTCAACTTCTTTATTTGTCTCCTCTTTCCCCTTATCCATACCATCCCCCAAATTTTTGTCACTCTCCTCAGAGTTGGTATCATCCTCCTCCTCTTCATGAGAGTGACTAGCCATTTGTTTGTAATGACCTTGAGTCTTAGCAATTCTTCCCAACCTTCTTACACTTCCACAAATTTCCTCATCAATCACCAATTTCAACCACCACCCTTTTATCCATTGTAACTCTTTATTTGGGCTCTGACTCAAGGGTCAATTTTTTTTTTTCCTTCCCTTAGTAGGGGTTTGGCTAGGAGAGGACTAAGGAGTGGGGTCGTGGCTACCACTAGTAAATTCCAAATGCAAGGAGGCTCTAGAGGGGAGGATGTTATCTATGGAAATCACATGAGGAGGGTAGAGGGCTAGGTGAAATTGGAAGAGGTGGAACATGAGCCCTTGGTGGAGAATGGTGAAATTTGCCCCTTTTCTCTTCTTTTCTCTAACATCAATGACTTTTTCCTCAAAGGCATGCAATAGGAAAAAAAGGAATACTAACAAATTCCCTATTGCAAAAATGTTTAAGAAGAGGGAAATGATAAAAGTAATACACACTGTGCCTACCCTCTAGCTTCAAATACTTCATTATCATCAAACATATGTTATCCCAGGGCTCTAAAAGTTTGACTCTCCTAAATCCTCCCTAATATCAGTCAGGTGCCTCATTCTCTCTAAAGAAACTAGACAGGGCTCATCTCATCTACCACCTTCATGATTTTCTATCATTTCCTTCCCTTCATCTTTAAACTCATTACCATTGCAATATATTCTTCATTCACCTAAAAGGAATGCCATTAATGGTAACCTACCTATCCTTCTAGGTAGTGACAAACTGTTGCGAACAATTTTCATTGTACCCATCCATGGCCTGCATGTAGGGGAAAAATCCTCCTTCCTTAAGCATAATCCAAGTGGCCTGCCTCTTTGAGAAGTCCTCCAATTTTGTGGGCTCCAATCTATTCAAGTCCCCACCCATGGTAGCTTTCTACTCAACCAAATCTCCTTCCACAATCTTAGTAATTCTCATTTGCACCTAGAAAATTGCCAAGGAAGGCCTAAAAATAGAACAACTAATGGATAAAAGCTTTCATTTTTTGTTCTTCATGAGCCTAATAATACAATGTACATGCCATTTAGTGGTATTAGTATGGGGAGTGTGAGGATTTTGTACGTAGTACCATAATGATTTGGCCCTAGTATTAATGTGAACTTTTTTCCTTAATCATACCATAACACCACACAATAATCGCATCAATTTTGAAGCTAGTATTGTTTATTAATTCACCTTTTCTGTGCCTTTTCATGATGCAATCAGTATTATTTCCCTTTGTAAGCTATCTTGTCAACATTATAGCAACCTTAGCTATCATAATAATAGCAATCCCACCAAAAATGTCCATTTTCCAAAGTTGGAGAGTCATCCAACCTAATTTAGCGAGGTCTTTTCCCTACAAACAAGGGAATACACATTCTTGGGTAGCGATTATGTACCCCTCCAACTTTTAATGTTCACAAAATCAAAACCACACCCAACCAAGGTGTATGCCACTGCATTGCCCTATCTTGTAGGTGTGTTGTAAATCATTATGATCCATTTTCTTTAGATAATGCCATATGTCCCCTAGGGTGTGCCTTAGTGTCCAACCGGGTTGAGCCCGACCCTAAAACAAATTAATGATGAGTTTGGAGTGCCCCTCAATGGAAAGTCTATTGACCTTCAGTTCCATTGTAATGTTTAGCCCCCAAAGTAAGGTTGTGGCTTCTGCCACATTGTTGGTTCCTTGACCCAAACTTCCCAAGTAGGCAACCGACACATCGCCTTTCTTGTCCCACAACACACCATCCATTGTTGCAAGCTCCATATGTGCCACTGCATCTAAATTCAGTTTGATAGTGGGGCCAGTAGGGGGGTTCCAACATGTATTTCTTCTAGCAACCACCTCCAAGTTATCACAATTAGGGAATAATATTCCATCTCTCAACAATATCCTCCTCTTTCCTACTTGGGGGTTCCTATGGCAATTTGGCTTTAGCTACCATAACGTTCTCAGTTATGAGCTTGCCTAGAATCTTTCCCACTATCTCCTCACTTCTCTCCTCCTCACGAAAGACACTATTGTTTCTCTCCTTCCAAATTCCCCAGAAAACACATGGGGGGAGGAGAAACTAAAGGATTTTGAGGTGGGGATGGTATAATGAGTAGCTCTAGTTCTCCACAAATTGCTCCATTCCTCTATTCATGGCCCAATCAATCAGGAATTTTTTCCAAATGTAGGACTAGACCTTAAGGGTGTAGGGGCATTCTAGAAATAGGTGGGTTATGCTTTCCTTTTCCTTCTTGCATAGATAACATATGTTGGTGATTGGTAAGCCTCACCTTTGAAGGTTATTAGTTGTGAGGATTTTGCCATGCATAACCATCCACCAAAAAAAGTTCACTTTGGGCAGTAACCTGATAATCCAAATCGTTATCTAGCTTATCATGATTTGATCAATTTCAAAGATAAGATGGTAGGTAGACTTGACCAAAAACCACCCATTTATCTGCTAGTCCCATACCACCTCATCCTTTTGAACATGCATAGGAATAACATAGTGGCCAATTACATCCTCCAGCTCTTTGATCAGGGAGTCCTCACTATTTGGAATATCCAAAGTGGATAGATATTTCCATTTCTTACAATCATTAATATAATCCACCACCATCGTCCCCATCATTCTTTTCAGGGGTTCCTGAAGACCATTGAATTTTTTGTAACTAAGAGGTTTCCCCCTATCCAGTTATCCTCCTAGAATCTAATTCTTTTCCCATTCTCAACTAGCCATCTCACACCTTTTCTCAAAAGGGCCTTGTTATTGAGAATGCTATTCCAAATCTTAGAACCACTAGGTAGATCATTATTGAAGAGGTTATATCCAAAGTGAGTGTTGGCAAGGTACTTAGCCTTCATAATTCTTCCCCAACCGGTTTCATTTTCCACTAGTCTCCACCCCACTTTTGTGAGTAGTGCCTTATTCATATTAGTCATTCTTCTTATACCCAACCCCCCTTTATCCTTCTGTTTGCACATAGTCTCCCAATTCACCAGACTCCATTTATTCTTCTCCTCTATGCTAGGCCATAGGAAGTTCCTTTTCAGTCTTTTAAGCTTGTCCACCATGTGCATGCTAATCTTGAAAATTAAGAGAAAGTAGATGGGACTTCCTTGGAGCACTGCACCAAGGAGTTACAATTTTCTTGCATTCCTAAGCAACTTTCCCTTCTATCCAATAAGCTTCTTTTGCAATCTCTGTAGGACAGTGTTCCAATAGTTGGTTGAGACCTCTTTCATGGTTAGCTGGAGCCTGAGGTAAGTGCCTGAGAGGTTCTTTGATTGATAAACAAGGATATTTTTGATCTTCACCTTCAAAACCTCAAGGGTGTTAAAAAAATAAATCTTGCTTTTAGCTAGATTAATTTGCTAACTTGAGCAATTCTCATAGTTGGAGAGGAGGTTCCTTCAAGCTTTAGCTTGCTGTATTAAGGACTCACTGAAGAGGAAGGTATCATCCAAAAATTGTTGGATAACTTTAGGCATCAATGTGGTAGCTGGTTGAATACCTTTTAGGTTACCTAACACAACCAATCTGCAAACCTCTCTCCCTAACACTTCAACCACCATGATCAAGAGGTAGGGGGAAAGAGGGTCCCCCTATCTTAAACCTCTACCCACCTCAAAGTTTCCCTAGGGGGTCACATTGAGTAGAACTTCAAAATGAGTGGTTTCCACCATATTTTTATCAGGTTCACAATATCCCCTCTAAACCCAACTTGTTCTAGAACTTCATAAAGGAAGGTCCAATAGATTATGTCATGAGCTTTAGATATGTCTAGTTTTAGAGCCATGCCCAACATTTTACTTTTCTCCATGGAGTGGATGATCTCATGAGTTGAAATCATAGTGTCCAAAATTTTTCGACTTGGAACAAACCCCTTCTAAGGGCTCCCAATGACCTTGTCTAGGAAGGGTTTAATCCTATTGACCAACACCTTTGAAAAGACTTTATAAATGGTATTGCATAGGTTGATTGACCTAAAATCACTTAAAGTTTTGGGGGATTGAATTTAAGGCACAAGGATTAAGAAGGATTTATTGATCCTTTTTAGCAATTTCCTAGTTCTAATGATGTCTCTAGTGGCCCAAATTAGCTCACTTTTTATCATTTCCCAAAAATATTGGAAGGAGGCTAGCGGGAAACCATCTGGGCTTGGGGCTTTGAAGGCATTCATAGAGAAAATAACATTCTTCACTTTCTCTTCCAATACTTTCTCCTTTAGCTTTTCATTTTCCTCCATCCCCAACACTTTTGGGATATTATTGAGCATACTTCTCCTTATTACATTGTTGCATCTTCTATCCTCTTTTTATAAGAATTCATAAAAAAGTCCACAACATGCCTACTCATTTCCTCTTGCTCTGGCAAAGTCCTTCCACCATCCTCAATCGGGGAGGTGATAGTGTTGCATTTTTTAACATTTTGAAGCAGATCTATGGAAAAAAGGAGGTGTTTCTATCACCTTCAGTCAACCAAGCAATACATGAACTTTGCTTCCAGAAAATCTCCTCCTTAAGATTAGTTTCCTTCCACTTCCTCCTACAGATCTCTTCCTCCGACATGGTTTCTTTAGTGCCATCCCTTACTACTATGGTAGTTTGCAGCCTTTTGAGCTCCTCCTCAACATCTTGCTTTATTTTAAACACATCCCTAAAGGATATTTTAACCCATTCCCTGGCATTCTTTCTTACATTATCCAATTTTTGCATCAAGTGGAACATAGCCATTCCATCGACTCTAATATTCCACCATTCCTCCACTTTATTTTTGAAGTTTAGTGATATTGCCTCATAATTTTATACCTAAAGGGTTTAGGTCCACTCATCAGATCATTCACCTAGTTGAATAAGATAGGGAAGTGGTCTTAAATAGTCCTTGAGAGATTCACCAGGGAGGAGGGGATGATGTGGGGCCAGTCTCTCAAGACAAGTAGCTGGTCCAATCTAACCTAAATCAAGTCCTAACCCTTCCTATTGTTGGACCATGTAAAAGGATTGCCCCATAAGTCCACATCCAGGAGGTCATTAGTGTTTTTGAACTCTAAGAGATCTTGCATACTTTCTAAGAAGTTGGTTATCCCCCCAAGATTTTTTGAGGGGTATAAGGGGGTATTAAAGTCTCCCATACACATTAGACTCTTGTTCTTTAGAACTCCCATCTCTCTTCCAATCCTGTCCCAAAGTTCACCTCTTCTTGCCTTGGTATTCAGAGCATAAATGTTTACCAAATTCCACACCATTTGATTGTTACTAAACTGAGAAACCATGAAATTCTTATCTTTAAGGACTTCCCTTCCTATTAGGATACTGGGGTTCCACATGATTACATAGCCCCCTGAGGCCTCGTCTACTTCCAAATGGAAGAAAGTTGCCCCAAGCTAGAGCTTCTCAGCAACCTTAGTACAATTTTGGTTTGTCATCTTTGTTTTGTAGATGAGGATACAGTCAATCTTTTCCACTAGAATACATTGTCTAAGAACATACTATTTTTGGGCATTGTTCAGCCCCCTCACATTCCATGAGAGGAATTTAATTTTTTACCTTTCTTGATTGTCTCTAGTGTAAGTTGTTTTCCACTAGCCACTTCCCTTGCTACCTGTTTAGTTCTAGTTGTTCTGCTATTTGGGTGGTGTATGATAGTTGTCAACTCCACATCTAGTTTCTTGCCCCTCCATTTTTCCTCTTGGGATACTCCCATTTTCTCATAACACTCATTTGGGGGCAGGATGGGGCCAAGAGGGCCAAACATCTCCTAGCCTCCTTAAAGCTTCCTATAATCTTAGCCATAACCTCCTTTAGAGACCCCAATTTTAACCTCTTTGGGGTAAACATCCCCCATTAGCTCAATTTGTTAGGTTTCTTTGTTTTAGAACTCCCCCTTCCCCATCTTTGGTATTGGGTTCTTTATATGTGTTATGAACACTGTGGTTTGTCTCCTAGTGGTTGAGCTCAAAGACACCACTGCAAAGATCACTTGGGCTTCTGAATGATCCTTTCCTAAAGGTATCACACCCTAGGTGCCCATCTCAAGGGGACCACTTTCACCCTTCTCCAATGCCTAGTTAGCATTAACTTCACCCACTATTGGAGATTTCAAAAGCTCATCAATCTCTTTCCTAAATGGGTATTCCTCCATCTCCACTCCTCCCTTAACTTCCACCATCATCACCTCAGTGTTTTAACAGTCTCTTCCACCTTACCTTCCTTCTTGTCCTCCTCAACTTTCTTACTACTTGGACAATCTTCCATAATTTCAACTTCAACTTTCTCAAGGGAAGCCAAAGGTTTCCTGATTGAGATTGAGTCCACAATAATGCATGGTGAATCCACCTTCTATTTGTCCTTCAAAGAAATGGAAGAGAAAGCTGACAACACACGATGAAAGAAACCATAATTTTGGTAATACAGTCTTGCATTCCTATATTCTATCAGCTAGACCCTTTTCCCCCATTTGGTTGACAACATGACTATGGTCAATAGAGTCTGGTTAATGGTGACATTAACATAGAATCTAGGAAAAACAAGTCTAGATTTAAGAAGAGTTACCTGGTCAATCATGACAAAATGTTCAAAAGTGTTTCCAATGTATCTAAGTATCTTTTCATCCTGGAACTCTAATGGTAGTCTAAGCAGGTGGACCCAAACTAGGGCTAGGCTATAAAGCTCTTGAGTGACATCAAAGCTAGGGTACCACTTTGCTAGTACTAGTCAATACTTACCATAGTACCAGATCCTAGATAGGACAACCGTCAAGTCCTCCACATAAGTGAAATAGAAGCAGAAGAGACCACTAGGCATAGCCAAAACACTAACACTTCCCTTCACCTTCCATTTTTGGGCGACCCATTTCCTCATCATCTCAATTGAAGGCCTGAAGGATATAAATCTATCCAAAATATAATGTTTGAGGGAGGAAGTAGTATTGTCCACAACATTGTCTAGGAAAATGATTTCCAGTCTTGTAGCTCCATGGGTGACCTTGGGAGCATCAAGCTTGGTGCTTCCCACCTAATCCCCCACGAGGACATTCTTCCACCCATAATTGGGTGGTGGGAATAGAATTGGTGGACCAAACATTGATATGAGTAGAGTCAACTACAAAATTTGACAAGGGGGGTTTAGAGGTGCGTTCTTGACCCAACACTATAAACAACACAAGGGAATCTTCCCTGTGAAGATCCAACACCATGTGCAGATCTGGGCACATTGAGGCATTGAGCATGTCTGGGCCCTTTAGGGCCATGGCCATTCAAAATTCTAATTGAGGGGGGATTGGGAAAGTTGTAGAGTGACAATGGTTATGGTGTATAACTAATGTTATACACCAAAATAATAAATTGTTTAGTTTGTGACCTACATAGTTAGAAGTTATGTTTAGTAGTTGTGTTGAATGGTTGTGGTGAATGACATGTTATATTTTGTTAGGTATAGGATGGATAAAGAAAAAAATAGATAGATGGAAGCTTCTTTGGACTTCACATACATATTAATTTAATTTTCTCTCTTGTTGCAATTAGCAGTAGTTTTGAAATTCTATGGAAAAATATTTTGCAAAAAGAGGGGTAAAAATTTATTAAGACAAAAAGGAATACAACAAGGAGAGCTCAATAAGGAGCTCGATCCTGAGCAACAAGATCATCAAATTCTTGCACCATCTCAAAGGACAGTTGCCTCCTATCCCTAATATTCCAACCCGGATCATGACTAGATGCCCATTTGGCTAAACAATCAGCAGTTCTATTCCATTCACGAGGAATATACGCGAACCTAATGAACTGAAAAGAGGAAGAGAAGAAAAGAATCTGCTTAACAATAGTGGCCAGCTGCCAACTAACATCCTCAAGCTCTTGCTAAGAAAGCATGTTCACCACCACCTGGGAATCAGACTCACAGATAATCTTACTCCATCCTCGCAAGCAACACTCTTCCACAGCATATAAAATAGCCTGAGCTTCCATGAGATTGTTAGTATAATCACCCTTATGAACTGAGAAGAAAAATTTAACATCCCCAGAACTACAACTAGCCACTCCGCTAATACCAGCCGGACCAGGATTCCCATGGGAAGAACCATTAGTGTTAATTTTTAGAACTCCACAGGGAGGAGGAGTCCAGTGGCCATCTCGGTTAACCCGACCCTTCCTCTGATGGTGAAGCTGCCTGGACATAGAAGGAAACCTATGAGTTGTAACCCCATCCTACAGATGAAAATTGAGGCGATTACAGATAGCAAGATCAACCAGATCCATATCCCCATCAAGATCACACTTCACAAGAATAGTTCCTGAAGAGAATGTGATATTTTCCACCAAAGATGCAAAACACCAAGCCGAACATCTTGGAATATGCAAGGATTCCTCTCCAACCAGATATGCCAAAGCATGAAAGATGGGCCAGCAATCCAAGTAGCATGGAGAAAAGAAGACTTGGAGGGAGCAGTACCCAAGCGGGCCCAGAACTCAGGCAAAGAGGAAGCATGCTGACAAGAGCAACCCCAAGCGCTCCACCAAAGGTGCCATTTCTGAGTAGAATAGGAGCAATGGAAGAACAGATGGGAGATAGACTCCTCTCCATTACCACACAAAACACAATAAGAGGGGCCCTAAAATCCACATTTACAAAGATTATCCCAGGTAAGACAACGGTTGTGAGCCACTAGCCACATGAAAAAATTGCACTTGGACCAAGCAACTTTATTCCAAACTTGCTTCCACCAAGGGACCTCAGCATCCCCAAATAATTGTCTAGTTATCTCTTGATACCCAACAGAGACATGATATTTACCAGACAAGGTACCACCCCAAGCCAAAACATCTGGACCAAGCAAAGAAGAACACTCTCTAGAGGCTAGAATTTGAGAAAGCTCCCGACGATCCATGTTTGTACCTCCAGGAGGCCAATCAGAAGAATGCTTCCATCTGTAACCAACAACAGGTCCTAATTGATAAGGAGTCTTATAATGAGCCACTTTATCCCATCCAGCGGCAAGAAAAGAGTCACAAAGAGGCTGAAGATGAGGATATATGGATAAAATGGAAGGGAATCCATACCAAGCATCAAACCAAAACAAAGCCTGAGAACCTCCTTTACATATCCAAAATAGACCCCTCTTTACCAACATCACACCTGTCTTCAAAGTATGCCAAACCATTGAGACACGACCTTCAAGAGGAAGTGCAGAAACAGAGCAAGGATCAGCACCATGAAAATATTTATGAGTGATAATATGAGCCCAAAGTTGATGTTGTCTAGAGCACCATCGCCAATAAAGTTAAGCAGCCAAAGCTTGACTACTCAATAGAGCAGATCGAAGACCAAGACCACCCTCCTTTTTAGGCCTACAAACAGTTGCCCAATTAACCAAGCTCCATTTAGTACTACACAAATTACCACTCCAAAGGAATTGTTGAGAAAGAGCATCAATCTCCTTGAGAAAGTAAATAGGTGTAGCATGAACCATGCTTTGATAAGTAGGAAGAGCTTGGATAACAGCTTGAAGAAGAGTAACTCGGGCAGTAGTAGAAAGCCATCTATGAGTCCAATGATTTACCTTATCCTGAAGCTTGGTAATCAAATTTTTCCAGAAGAGACGTGGCTTCCTGGAAACAGCAATAGGGATGCCAAGATAAGTCAAAGGAAGTGATCCTATCTGAAACCATAGGATACCAACAATCCTATGCTGAATAGAATCAGGAGTGTTAAAAAAGTAAATGGAAGATTTGTGCTCATTAACTTTCTGGCCTGAAGCTGCCAAATAAATGTCCAAAGCATGTCAAAAGGCTTCAACTTCCTTGATCCTAGCAAGACCAACAAGAGTAGAATCATCAACAAATTGAAGATGGGAAAGAGAAGGTAAGCCATTACCCCACTGCCAGCCTTGAATGGAATTTTGGGACACCTGATGCTTAATGAATCTGCCCAAGCCTTCAGCCATGATGATGAATAGATATGGGGAGAGAGGGTCACCCTAGCAGAGGCCTCTAGAAGCACCAAATAGTTGAGAAGGTTGACCATTAATAAGAATAGAAAAAGAGGTAGAAGTAACACAACTCATAATCCAACTCACCCAGTCAGAGCTAAACCCAAAAGAAAGAAGAATACTCCTTAGGAAGCTCCATTTAACTCTATCATAGGCCTTAGCCATATCCAACTTAACAAACATGGTTCTCTCCCTTGAAGTAGCCATAGAGTGAATAGCCTCAGTAGCAATAACCACCCCATCCAAAATTTGTCTGCTAGCAACAAAACCACCTTGTTCTTCTGAGATAATAATGAGAAGCCACCTTTTCAATCTCTCAGCAATCAACTTAGTAATAACTTTTTAAACCACATTACATAAGGCAATTGGTCTAAAAAACTCCAATTGATTAGCACCCTCTCTCTTAGGAATAAGAGTCAAGAATGTAGAGTTCAAAGCTCGAAGCATCTGCTTGCTAGCATAGGATTCTTTAACCACCTCCAACAAATCATGATTAATGATGTCCCAAAATTCTTTAAAGAATTCAACTGGAAAGCCATCAAGACCAGGAGCCTTCCCCTTAGGCATGCCAAAGACCACCTCCTCTAGCTCTTCCAAAGAAATAGGACGCATGAGATAATCATTCATTTCCTGAGTGATAAGGGAAGGAATACAGGACAAAATAAGATTTTCTTCATTATCAGAAGGAGGAGAGTCCTCAGAGAAGAGGGTAGAGAAGTACCAAATAGTCTCCTGGAGCAAAGCTAGCAAGGAATTCAGTTGGATACCTTGAGAATTAACCAAAGAAGAGATAGTGCTCTGATTCTGGTGAGATTGCACTATTTTATGGAAAAAGGCAGTGTTACGATCACCTTCCTGGAGCCAATCAACTCTAGCCTTTTGCTTCCAAAAAATTTCCTCTCGAAGTTCCCATTCTTCTAGAGCTCTAGAAGCAAGGTATTTAGCTTTGCCAAGATCCTCTGAGAAACCTTGATCTCTAATCTCCCTTGTGATGACATCAAGATTTTCTTGAGCAAGCCTCTTCATAAAGTGAAGGTTCCCAAAGCATTCCCTATTCCATATCTTGAGCTGCCTTTTAACATATTGAAGCCTTTTAGAAAATGAGAACATTGCAGTACCATATGTAGGAGCACCATCTTTCCACCAACAAAAAACAAAATCACGAAGAGAGGAGTCCCGAAGCCACATCAACTGGAACTTAAAAGGAGGATGCTTTGGAACATAAGCCCCTATAGCGGAAAATTTGATTGGCCAACAATCTGAACCCCTCCAATCAAGGATTTCTAAAGAGATAGTAAGGGTGCCACTAACCTAGAAGCAAGAAACAAGAAATCTATCCAGACATTTTGAGATAGCAGCAACACCAGTCTTGCGATTATTCCAGGTATAGAGACCATTAGAAGGCTTAACATCAGACAGATGCAAAAGAGATATATGTTGCCGAAGAAGAGCAGAAGAAGGCCCCAATCTAGCCAAACCACCATGCTTCTCCTCCAGACTTAAAACTGAATTGAAGTCCCCTGCTAACACCCAAGGATGATAAGGATGACAATTTCTAACATATTGAATATGTTCCCAAAGTTCCTCCTTTCCCACAAGATCAACAGGTGCATACACATTAGTAACCATGATTACCTCTCCTGAGTCTAGATCAGAAGCTACCATAGAGAGAGCTGAGCATGAAGACATCCAACCAAGAGGAGAAATTTTTTGAGGATCCCAAAATATAGCTAAACCACCCGCATTGCCTGTTGCCCCAACACACTAGCATTGGCCACGAGACCAAATACTAGAGGCATGTTGGACCATAGACTCCACAGAGAGCTTAGTCTCTTGGATACAAAAAACATTAGGGCTATGATCAACCACCAAGTTATGAATAGCCTTTTGTCTAGGGATGTTATTCAACCCCCTTACATTCCATGAGAGAATAATCATCATTGGGTAGAATTGGGAAAATGAGAATCCAAAGGTTTCATTGAACTAGACTCAATCAATATATCTCCTGTGAGTTTAATCTTCTCTTGGTCTATTTTGCACCCACTCCTTAGAGGGGGAGTAGAAGAAGCCTGCTTAAAGGGTCGAGGCATCAACCCCAAGGGGAGAGGAGAACCCTTGCCCTTACCTGATGGTAGCACATCCTTAACCAAGTTAGCTAAAACAACATCATTATCCTCCAACACTGCAGGAGTCACCAGAGCCTCTGTCACAGGAGCTACAAGGACCTCATAGTTTTGATATACTACAACTTGGGATGCCCCACAAGCATCATTAGGAACATATCTCTCATCTGGGAAAACTGGATCAGAAGAGATAGGAGGAGGAATACCCTCCTCTAGAATCATACTATCCGGCACCTCAAAGCGGTTAAAACCTGAATCAGATAATCTTTCTTTCAAAGGCCTCTTTTGACCACATCCCTTAGCTCGAGGGTGAATAGGGGTAAATCCATCCTTATCCTGGATTTGAGCCTTACCCTTACCTGTAGCATCTTGCTGATTCATCCCCTTGGTAGTATTAGCCATTTGAGATTGTCCTTTCCCTGTAGTATCTGCCAAACCACCAGTATTGCCAGCTGTAGAACCATCCACTCTTTTGAAACTTTAGTTACGGGGGCACTAACGCTGTAAATGACCATACTCATGAGAAATCCAGCAACGAAAAGGGAGGGATTCATAATCTAACTGCTGCACCCAAGAAAAATCCCCCATACAAATTTCCAACAATTCTGGTAATGGGTTATTCAAATTAATTTCAACACAAATTCTAGCATAAGAAATAACCTTTTTATCGAGGGATTGATGTGCGATCATAGCCAGCTTCCCCAACAAAGCAGCAATTTGTCGAAGGATGTCTTCACGCCAAAATTCCAAGGGAAGACGAGGCAAGTGAACCCAAATTGGAACTGTTGAAGGGAGATCCTCAAAAAAATTAAAACTTGAATGCCAAGGTTTGACAAATAACCCCACATGGTTGTAGAAATAAGGGCCTCCTTCAAAAACACGATCCCGATCAGACATGCAAGAGAATACAACAAAAAAATAACTATTCCCTGCCAACATAATCTCCATATCGCCTTCCACCTGCCATGAGCGGTGGATCCATGCCTCAAGAGTGGATAGGGAAATTTGGATTCCAAGAAATTTTCATATCAAAGCATGCTTGGTCCAATAATCAATGTCCTCCATTACAGCCGTTGGAGGAATAACCAGAACAGGGCGATCATGGCTATGCGGAAAATAACCATTAACTTTTCTCAGCTTGGAGCTCTCCCCTGAATAAAATGATTCAGATCACATTGCATGCATAGTTGGAGAAGAACCATTTGTTCTCACCAACGGAGAAGAAATCCTAGGCCTTGCCATGCAAACAATAAAACCCCAATCCAAAATTGACTGCAGAAGATTTCCAAAAACACCGACGCAAATTATGTCCAGTAGCTAGCAATCCAAATATAACAGAAAAATAGTAAAGATCAAACACAAAGAATAGGCTAGGGGAAAAACCCTAGCCCAGCCAACAGCCAACGCTTCTCCATGAAATCTCATTAATTAAAAAATAAAATAAACCATTTCCCTATGAGATGTAGGAGCATTTGAGTCTAGCATAAAACTTGTATCGCCAAAAACATGTAAATGGAATTTTTTATTAAGGTTAGGTGATTATAAACAAACACAAGCATTTATAAGTCTCCATGTACCTAAGAAAGGGACCAAAATGACATAGGAGGTTGAAAATATTTTATATCTATTGATTATGTGTAAAGGTAATTTTATTTTTCAAAAAGGGGAACACATTTCTACCATTTATATAATGCTCAAATAATAGAAATACCCCTCTTAATGTTGAAACAAGGAATGAGAAGAGTCATGCACTCATATTTATTAAATGCACACATAAAAATGAGAAAATATACCTTTATAGGAATCCACTTGGAATAATTGAAAATATGACTCTTTTGGTAGCCTCTTGGGGAAGTTGAAGGGTCATATGTTGGCAATGTGTTGTATTTAGTGATTGCCATAGTTTTTCATCAAAAGGTGAACTGAAATTTTGGAGAGGCATGCAAATGTTATAAAAGGGAGGCTTAGGTTAGTTGTTTAATCCTTTAAAGTTAAGTGGATCATTTAGAGTTGAATTATTCTCTTCATAGATAAAGATTATTAGTAAGGAGTGAAGATGAATAAATTGTCACTCCACATAAATTTATAAAGCGTAAGTGGATAATATTTTGTAATTGAAGAATGCGTATTTAATTTTATTAAAATAGAAAAGCATGCATGAATTTCCATTTCATTGAGAAATAAAAGATAATTCGTGTCTTGATTTTTTCTCTTTATTTTGTTGTGTATAAAAATTGTGTGGTGTAACCATCATATGATGTAATACATCATGTGCTTTGAGTGTGTGACAGGAGTTCCCTACATCAAATGGTATAAAAATCGGGGATCCTGAGTGTGTAGATAGATCACCAATGTTGTTATGTGGAGCTTAACCACACTTAGGGATTAATTTTTCCCACTCTATTGGGCACGATTTCTCTATAGATTTTGCTATGGGGTTTGGGGGCAATGCCCCTAAGATAGGGTTAAGGGGTAGCACCCCTTGCAGGGTCTTGAGAGCCCCTGTTGTGCTCCTTGTCACAGTACAAGGTGGGGTCGAAGGGAAACACCCCCATGATAGTTTTTGTGTGTGACACCCTTGAAAGTTCAACTAAATTTATTATTTTGAAAGGTTTTGACTAATATTTGTCTATTATTATAACCCTAATTTTTTAAGAAACATAAATCTTATATAAAATGGCTTAGGGTTAGGGAATTCAAAATGCATGATGAGATTGTAGCTTATTGTGGTTGCATTGAGTTGTAAGGGATTACAAATTGTAATCAAGTTGTAATCACTGGATACTAATAATATTTCAATCATTGTTGGTGGACATAGCCTAGGGATTGGGTGAACCACAGTAAGTCTTTGTCTCTTGTGTTCTCTTCTTTGTGGCTTATTATTTTATGATATTGGTTATATTTGTATGTAATTATTATTTTTGTCCCTTTAATCCTAACAACCAAATATGAGGCAATATACACTAGAACCTTGGGTAGCATGAATTTTATGAGAGCTTGTTGAAACTCATCCTCTAATAGAAACTTAAGCTAGGTAGAAGGTACACATAGTTCATCCAGTAGGAGAGTGTTAGTACTGGAGATGAGAGGAGTATCTTCTAGTAATATTTGATGGGTAGATGATACATGTATGTGAGGTTTCTGCATATTCCTAAGAAAGTTTCAAGAGGAGCTACATAGAGATGTAGTAGAGATTTTTTTGTAAGAGCATAGATAGATGGCCAAACTTGAGGCATTCTACACTAAGACATATGGGTGAAGAGTGGAGTTGTGTGAATAGATTATCAACAATGAAGTGATTCTTAGATAAGAGTGTGAAGAAATTATGGGGTGCTCAAAATAATTTTTGTAGGTTTGATTGATTTAGATTGTTAAGTTGCAAAGAGAGTGAATTGGCAAGATTTAATAAAAACTCAAAAGATACGTGTAAGTGTAGAGGGTTTTTATAATGGTAAGAGTTGGAGAGGTTTAAAGCCTTTGATGGAGAAAATAAAGAAGTGTAGGTTTATCATTGGTTAGGATTTTATGATCCTTGTGTTCGAGAAGGTGAGAAAAAAAAGATGGATGATTTCTTTTGAGGGGAAAGAACAAAAAATGAGGCAAGAGGTATGAGATACCTTGGAAAAGATAATGCAAGAGTTAAGAAGGAGAAATTTTTTAGCAATAGAGAAATATCTTTTAGAGGGTGTGACATAAGGTTGATATTAAATATACAATGATGCATAATGACCCATCATTTGATTAGGAAACTAAGGAAGAGTGAGAGTTTCTTAGGGAAGAGATCAAGGGGATTGAACAAGTGTTCAGTGTAGGAGTAGAGAAATTTGAGGCTATAGTGACTAAAGGTTGTAAATGATAAATATGAGGGTGAAGAGGATGTTGGCATAGAAAAATAGAATGAGGCAAAATATGAAGTTGTTTAGTTTAGTTTTTGTTTGTTTCAAGGTTTAAAATAGGAGAGAGTGAAATTGTAGATTTTCATATAGGTGTTGATTATTTGTAGCATGTAAAACATATTGAGGATGGTATAGGATATTAGTAACAATGTTTGGTTTCAAATGGAAAAAAATATAAAAATAAAGAGAGGAGGGTAGAGTTTATTTGGAGGAGAAAAGAGAGGTATTAGTGAAGGAGTTCATACTATCATGGAAATGATTCCATGAGAGGGAAGAGGAGAAGAGGACAAACTTGGTTGAAGGGTCTAAAATAAGTGATGGAAGAGGCAGAGGAAGGATCTGTCTCTATCTACATCAATGATGTAATTCATTTTCAATTTCCAACTTTCTAAAAGAGTAGTCCAACTCTACTCTATTTGTGAGTCCTACTCACCCATTTCTTTCTATTTAATGTGCCTAGATGCAAGAACATCTAGGTTCATAGGCAAATATTGCTTCTCCTAAATTTTTTAAATTAAAAAAAAAAAAAAAAATGGTTTTAAGATTAAAATAAATGCAACCATCTATAGGTCTTCATGTACCTAAGAAGTATTTAAAATGACATGTGAGGTTGAAAACATCTTATATTTGTGGCTTGCATGTAAAAAAATTATATTTTTGAGAAGGGACACCTCTTTCTACCTTTTATAATGCTAGAATTACAGAAAATATCCTTCTTAATATGAAAACAGGGAAGAATAAGATTCATGCACTCATATTAATTAAATGGTTGCATAAAAATGGAAAAATACACCTTTTTAAAGCATTTACTTGGATATTTTGAAAAGACATCTCTTTAGGTGGCATCCTAGGAAAGTTGAAGGGTCATATATTGGTTGTGTTTTATTTCTTGATTACCATGTGTTTTGCATTAAGAGGGGAAGTGATATTCCAAGAGACACAATAATGATATTAAAGGAAGGCTTAGGTTAGTTTTTTAATCATATATAGGCAAGTGGATAAGTTGAGTTCTTTTCTTTATAAATAAAGAGGTAATAAGGAGTGTAGAAGAATAACTTCTAGCTTCATGCTAAAATTTTGTAATGTCCAAATGGCTAAAATATCATAATTGAAGAATGTGTATTTCATTTTATTAAAACATAAGAACATGTATGAATTTCCAATTCAATAAAAAGTAGAAGATAATTTATTTCTTGGTTTATTCTATTTGTTATGTTATGTATAAATGTTAGGTGAAGTAACCCTTATATGGTGTAAGAAAGCTTGTGTTTGGAGTTTGTTAGGGGAATCCTTTGCATCACTATATGTTAAGAGTCAACTATGATTAGTTTCAAAAGTAAGAATATATTATGGAGTTACAAATAATATGTGTTAAAATTTTAACTCTATGAATTATCTTTGTTTAATATTAGTGAGTAACTACATTAACATTATATTAATTTAAATAAATGATATACATGTTGACATAGAAGCATGTTGTATGTAGGGGCAATCTTGCATCACCCAAAAATATTTTTGATTTATCTTTCAATAAGGGTTATCTCAATGCAGAGTTATTATTTCTGGAAGCTTACTATATTTAGTAAGTTGGTAATTTGAGCTCAAAATGTTTTTATTTCTTCTCTATAGGTTAATTTTAGATATATTAGCTCACATATAAATTTTCATTGCTATATTAAGTCTATTTGTGAAGCTATTGAGAATTTTCAATATTGGTAGCAAGGTATAAAAACTTCAAACTCATTTTTGGAGACCTTAGAGTCTTTGAAAAGGGTTCAAAGCTTAATTGACTAGAGCTTGTGCTAATTAGGAAATATAGAGAAGTTTGTGGCATTTTTGAAATGGGGTAATAATAGTTAATTAGAGCAATTGGCATTGAGTTATGTTATTGAAAGAAAGAAAATGAAATTCCTTCAAAATTTATTTTGAGTTCCAAAAGTTCTTGGGGGCATACTCTAATAAAATATGAACAATAATAATATTTTAGGTTTGGTTGGCCTCAAAGTCTAGGGTTAGAAATACTAGAACTTTCTTGGGTGATGGAAAATTTCTTTTATAAAGAAGGCTCATAGGGTTGTCCATGACAATTTTGGATAGATATATAATTTGGCTTTGGCCTACACAATATTATTGGAAAATAGTCATGCGGATTGCATGTTCTATTTCTAAATATTGTGATTTGATTTCATTGAAGATAAAAAGAAGTCCATTATTTGTTCTTTCAAATTGTTTTTATTTCTCTATTTTGTTGTTTGTGTTAATAAGGGTAGTATCCTTCATCAAGTGGTACTAGAGCAAGAGTTCCTTAATGTGTACATATATCACTAACTGTGAGATATTTTGCACTGGGACCATGTTTATGAGTTTGAATGATAATAAAAAAAATGCCTCCAAGAAGGAACTATAGGAGAAGAGTCAATGGTGTGACAGAAGAGGTTTTTAGAGTTCTCTAGAGACAAGTGTGAGCATTGCTAGAGGAGATTCATAGAGGAATGAATATTGCAAAAAGAGATGGAAGTGAGGAGGAATTTAAAGAACAAGGGAATTTGGAATAAGAAGAAGTAGAAAGAAATATTGAGGATGGTAAGATTTGCATGTTCTATCTTTGAATATTATAATTCTATTTTATTGGAGATAATAAGAAGCCCATTTTCTATTATTGTAAATTAGTGTAATTATTTCTCTCTTTTATTTTTTTGTGTGTGGTTTTTAACAAGGGGAGTATCCTTCACCACATGTTTAAATAACATTAAAAAATGTATCATCTTAAATTGTAAGCACTTCAATTTATGACCTTTTATCTCCTCTTTAGTGTGTTTGTATTTCATGAGTCTACTTGGAGCACACACTTTCTCTCTTTCTTTCTCTCTATCCTAGGTAAAATTGAGGTAGGACCTAATATGTCCTCCTTGATTCCCCTTTTTCTCACACACAAGCCAAGGTAGGGTCTAATTTCTAAGAATCTTCCTCTTCCAAGGTCTAATTTCTTAGATCTGGCCTCCAATTATCATACCATGATTCACATTACACCCAAAACTTTTGTAGTATTTGATGTTGGAACAAAATCCCAAAAAATTGTCCTCTTGGGAATAAGTTGAATTGGTTGATATATTTTAGGAATATGTCAACCTACATCAACTTGTTCCTAGAGGGCCTAGTTACTTGGGTCTTGACCTATTTCAAATTTCTAATTGATTTATGCTCATTGCAGTCCTCTCCTACAGGGGCCATCTTAGTATTTCACTATAAAAAGACATCAAAAACCTCATTTGCACATGAAGGCTAAGAGAAGCATGTATGTTTTAGTCCCTAATGATAATGTTGATGATATTTTTAGAAGAGTCATATTAGTTATTATGTTGTCATTGATACCAAGCCTAATTGGTAAGACATTATGCTAATTCAATAGAGTGTCATATCATTTGATTGATGAAGAGGATTTGGAAAAAATATTGATAAGCATATGGAATTCAATGGGAACTTGATGAGTTACACTTTGAGAGTATATTGGTGATTTTATTTTATATGGTTTGATTAAGTGTTGAGGTCATGTATACAAAAAATTTGAAGTCACTAAGTGAGAAGACAAAGAGATAGTAAGTTGCACTAATCTAGTTAGTTTGGTTGGTAAATGAAAAAACCAATGGTTACTAAGATATTATAGTTGTTAGAAAGTACATGTAATAAAGGATGGGAAGTATTAACCAAGAAAGAATAATGTCATTTAGGCATAGTATTGACTAAGAAAGTTGTAGTGTTAATCAAGCAAGGGAAAGAAGAAGAACTTGTAGAAGAATTGATTTGAGGCCAATATTTGATGAAAATAAAGATTATTCTAGAAGTTTTGAGGATAAGGATGAATCTAGTTATGAGATCTATGGATGGAAAAATTCAAAGAGGATTTGATGAAGGAGATTTAATTGTTGAAATTCTATAGAATAACTTGGGGGGTGGGGTGACTCAATTATCCAAGGTCCAGATGTACAAATAAAACTTTTCACAAATTAGTGAATCCATATTCATAAAACATATTCATGCATGCATCCATTATATCATACAATCAATTAAATATTGTAGGTTATTGTCAAAATCAACTTTGTAGAAATGTAAACATGAAGTATAATAGATTTAATAACACATTTGACACAATGATTTTACATGGAAACCCAATTTGGGAAAAACTACTAGTAACATGCTACTCATTCTCATTCTTCTAAAGTGATTCCCTGTGAAATGCCAACCCTATTAAAGGTTACAATACACACTGTTAAATGTGACCTGGTTAGAAGATTTTAACCACCCTATTAGGAGTGAGCCTTGCTAGAGGAATTTAGATCATTCACTTGGAATGTCACCTAGTTAAAGGACTTACAAATGACTGTTAGGTCAATCTTAATCCAAAGGATTTACCCTAGATTAGTACAATGATTAGAAAGTAATAGTAAGGCTTGATATGATAACAAGTTACAACTCACTTGCAGATTGCAAATCTCTATTTCAATCCTCCATTGGCTTGGCTTTCACACACTTCCTATGTTAGAAGATTGGTAAGATTGGAAGACTGGTTTGATGATGATATGTTACATTCCTGATTGAGTTTTTCATTGATGTCAACATAGCATGTTTGATGTATTCTATGGTATCAAATAGAAGAACAATAGAAAGATTAAGTTTGTACAAATGGCTAATTGAGCATGATAACCACCCAAGGTATTGGGAGATACTTTTGAGTATCTAGTATATGTAGTTAATGTCAGAAGAAAAAAGTAAAAGTCTAGAAGAAGTTATGTAAGTTTTGGTGATGTTTGTTTTGAGATAGAGTTTAGAAAGGCATGTTTAGGTAAACTTGTTATATCTCCTAGTAGAGTTGATATCTTGAGGATCGATGTTGAGGACATGAAGAAGACATGTCAAGGATGACATGGCTAAGCTTGCTTGTCATAATTTTGCATGTACAAAATTTTATTCAAGTTGCAAGGTGGAAGATTTGTGTTATTGCTAAGTGTAACATGTTCTTAATGTGTTACTATAATAATTAATTGAGAAGGATTAATAGATGACACAAAAATTGTTTTATGGACTGGGTATAAAGGAGGGACATTTTCCTTTATCATAGTAATGGAGATATGCAAATTATGAATGTTTAGAAAGTATTAGATAGTGTAGAATACGAAGTTGAGCTAAGCAATGTAGAAGTGAAAGAAACTTCATTGCTGAGGTTTTGCTTAGTGATCTAAAGTTTGGTTTTTGGATCCAAGGTTCATGACTTGGTCTACAAGGTCTAACAATGATTAGTCTAGCTGACAAGAGAGAGGAAAGAACAAAGAAAAGAAGAAGATACTAGTAAATTACTTGTTTGAGAAGTGAGCTCTTCTTGTAGTTGAAATTTGATGCTTAAGAAGTGGGCTCTTCTTGCATACATTTTACCACAACTCCTAATAGGGTTGGCATAGCTCCTAATTGGGTTAGAATCTCCTAACAGGTATTCAAAGTCTCCTAATAGGGACACATTGTACTAAATATTGTAACAGACTCCTAATAGTGTCTATCCTCTAACAAGGAATATTTATGTTAGTACATCATCTTGTGGGCATCATTCCCAATAGGTTTTTCCCTCTAATCAAGGGTTTCCCTAGTCAACATATCTAGTGTAATTGTCTATGTGCATCTTTGTATGGTTGCTATTTAATCTGGTTAAGTGGTTAAGTTTTTTTAATGAAGATAAGTATTTTAATTATTGGATAAATAAATCACCCCCCTCCCCTCAGTTATCTTGGTGGACTATTATTTCTAACAATTGGTATCAGAGCACTAGGTCCTTGAAGAAAAAACTTTAACAACTTTGGGAGATCCATGGTGAACATGCTTAGGAAAGATAGTCCAAATTTTAATGGAACAAACTATGATAGTTGGAAAGAAAAGATGAAGACACATTTGTTGTGAATGGGGTTGAGATATTGGATCTTGACAAAATCAATGAATACAATCATTGAAGAAAAGGATTTGAAAACTTGCACCGAGGCAGAAAGAGATCTTTTCATGTGTGACGTGAGAGCTAGAGAAACACTATTGACTACACTTCCTGAAATTGAGTAGAATCAGGTAAAATCACTTCCTACTTCACATTTTTTTTATTAGATATAGAGAGATCAAAAAAGGTTAAACAGAACTTTGAACACTACAAAAGAGGCAAAGCCTCAATCTAGATTCAAGGTAGCAAAAGATCAGCTAAAGAACATATAACTAAGAAGTTGAGGCTACAAAGTTGGATTTGTGTGTTTCAAGATGCTAAGATGATGGAAGATGAATCTATAAGAACATATAGGCAGGATATCAAAAATTACTACAGGTATTAAAGCTCAAGAAGGAAACAAAGAAGATGATAAGGTTATATGGAAGATATTGAAGACTCTAACACCACCGTTCAAGCCAATAGTTCATATGATACAATTGTTGATATCTTGTTATATTCAAGACATTGTTTGAAAGACTTGAAGCAGTTGAGAATGAACTTAGATAATCCAAAGAATTAACCATAATAGAGACAACTTTTAGTGCCTTGAATATTCAACCTAACCTATTAAGGGGCACAAGTGCTAGAGGGGATTTTTCTAGTAGCAATAGATCTAAAGAAGACAGAAATATTGATGAAGCAGTAGCCCTTTTGGTAAGAAGAGAAAAGGGAGGTAAGACAATCTTTAAGTGTTGAACTTGTGATGGATATGGTCATTATGCATCTAAATTTCCTAAAAGGGAGAAAAAGTAAAAAGGAAATCATAAATCTAGAAAAGATAGAAATTGTCTATTTGCAAATGAAGATAATGATTCTAATGATCAAGAATTAAGTACCAGTGGTGATGAAATCTGATTTGTGGCAATTAAAGAGAAAATTCCAGAGAAGGTAGCTTTGGTATCACAAGTTGAGAAGAAATCTAATTGGATAATTGATAATGGTTTTTCCCATCATATGATTGGTGGTATGAACAAGTTTGTTCACTTCAAAAGTTAGGATGGAGGAATTGTAGTGGGAAAGAATGTAGCATGCCAAGTAAAAGGTATTGGATCTATAACTCTTGATGATAAATCTAATACTAAGGAAGTATACTTTGTTGATGGTTTAAAGCACAATCTTTTGAGTGTTGGAAAACTAGTAGACAAAGGTTATCAGTTGTAGTTCACAGAAAAGACATGTATGTTCAAAGATAAAGATGGAAAGGTAATTGGAATAGGAACCAAATATAGAGTTAATGTATTTTAGTTAAATTCAGCTGAAATGACATGTTTGGTTGCAAAGGTAGATGATAGTTGGTTATGACATAAGAGATTCTGTCATATAAATTTTGATAGTATTGTGAGGACTAGTAAAATGTTTGCTATTAGAGATTTGCCAAAGATTGTAAGACCTACTAACACAATTTGCAAGGAGTGTGTTTTGGAAAAGCATAACAAAACTTCTTTTCCTAGCAAGAAGTTCACCACCTCAGCAAAGTTGGAGATTGTACACACAGATCTTAGCAGTCATACAAAGACTAGAGGATTCTATTGTGAAAGGTATTTTATGATTCTTGTTGATGATTTTTCTAGAATGATGTGGGTTGCATTTCTTAAAGAGAAATCTAAGGCATTTGACGAGTTTAAGATATTCAAGAATAGAGTTGATAATGAATATGGTATGAAGATTAAATGTTTAAGATTAAATAGAGGAGGACAATTTACTTCAAATGAGTTTAACATATTTTGTGAGGAAAATGGAATTAAGATATAGCTATTAGCTTCGAGAACTTCTGAATAGAATGACATTGTAGAGAGAAGAAACAAGTCTATAATAGAAGAAACTAGAGCTATGTTAGTAGAAAATGATGTATCCAAGACATTTTGGAGAGAAGCAATGAATGCAACAATCTACACTATAAACAAAGTTCAAATTAGGAAGGACACAAAAAAGACATCTTATGAGCTATGGTTTAGTCACTCACCTGTAGTTAAGTACTTCAAAATATTTGGAAGTAAGTTTTACATTGAGAGAGATGATGACATTGGTAAGTTCAATGTTAGAAGTGATGAAGGTATGTTTCTTGGTTATTCATTAAAAATAAAATCTTATAGATGTTTTTGATTAAGTAAAATAGGTTTTATAGGGATGCTGAAACTCAAAGTTTTACAGTGAAAATAGCTAAATAAAATAGTCTAAAAAAAAAAAATTGCCTCAAAAGGCCAGAGACAAAATAAGGCCCAAAGCCAGTGACCAAAGGCCAGAGAGGAAAGGACAGGCAAGCAGGCTAGTGGTCGTCTGTGTCCATGGCCTACAAGATTTTTGCAGCATCATTGTCCTTTTGACTAGCCATGCCCTCCTGAATCCTGGTAGGAGTGTTCATCTAGTTCCCTTGATTTTCCTAGTCACTGGCCTCTTTCTGAAGAACATCTCGGTTGAATCCTTGCTTTGAGTTCTACTCCGCATCCCTTTCAAGGCCAGTGGTAGTTAGATAGTCCCCTAGATTGACAATGTTCTCATTCAATGTGTGAAGGGTCTCCACTATCTGTTTGGTGATTATCTGGTGGACAAAATCTAGCCTTTGGACCTTCTACTCAAGCTGGGTGAGCCTGTCATCGTGATCGTCTCTGGAGACTTGACCTCTGTCTTTCTCCTGACTACCCACTTGGTCATTTCTTCCCTTGGCATCCTGGTCCTTGTCAGTTCCTTGGTTGTTGGGTTGGTTGCTCCTATCCTTTAGAACCTCAATTTCCTGAAAAAGCCACTTGATGGACTAAAATTTGTCAATCAGACAGTTCTTTGCATTGTTCAAGAAGTTGAAGCCAGTTTCACACACATTGTCGAAGAGAATCAAAAGAGTAGGGTCAATGAGCTCATCGTATTGGGTGCTTTTGTCAAGGTTAGCACCTAGATTTTGGTAGGTTCTCTAACAATATCCAAACTGACTTTGTCCCCATAGAAGTTTCTCCAGGCCCTCCTCTTATTCTTTCTGATAACCTACCCCCCTTTTTCAACCATGATTTTAATCATCTCCTCTGGGGGTGAAATGGGAATCTCCTGAGGCGAATTGGGCTAGGTGGGGCTGAGGGGCACATCAATAGGGTTACTGGGATGTTCCTGGGGTAGGACTTGGTTTACTTTTCTTTTCTTGGGGTTATCCTTGGGGTCCATAGGGGTCACCACCTCCTTGTCATTTTCTCTCCCCTTATCTTCTTCCATCTCAATATCCTTCCCTGTCTTTGAATCCTCCTCCTCAGAAGTTCCATATCAGACTCCACTTCATCATCACTGGCCTCTTTCAGCTCCTTGAGACAAGGAGAGGGGGGGGATTGGGGGAAGACATCTGGGGCTCTTCCTGCTAGGGATGTGGGGATCACGGGTAGCAGGGGTAACTTTGCATGGGGTGTCAATTTTCTCTGATTTCACTTCAAGCTCATCCCCAGAATCAGAACTAGTGATGTCCTCTGAAGCATTGCCCAAAACCCCAATGGTTTTACCAATAGTAAGGGTTTTCAAGAACTCATAAACTAGAAGCAAGAGACCCTCATGGAGGGTAGGGTTTTTAACAGGGCATTTCTTGAACCCCTCTATATTCTTGGCTATTGAGGTGAAAATGTAAAACAAAAGAGAAATTTTCACTTTGCGTCTAAAATGATTTAACAGAAAAAAATGATGAGTCCTGATTCTATCAAACTTGGGGTCAAGAGTGACATATTCAATGATGATACTGAGAACATACCTCTAGAACTTTTTGATGGACTCAATGTCGTAGAAGGTGTCAATCTTGACCAGTTTTCTTTTCTCCTTATCATCCTTGACAAAGTCATTGACAGTATTGGCGGACATCTTCTTGTCCCTGTAGAAGTTCAAGCCATCTTGAGAAAGGCCAGTTACCTCCGCAATAATACCCTTAGTGATTTGGTGGGAAACTCTATCAATTTTGACCCTACCATTTTGCTAGGAATCAACCATAGCTTTAGTGACCCCTGCATCAAAACCATGAAGCTTCTCCATGTATTTAGTTATACCACCCTTTTGGAGCTTTCTCCAGACCTTCCTCTTCTCTTTCCACCTCTTCACTTTGCCCCATGCCTCTCTTCTGATCCTTTCTCCCACCATTGCTGATTTCAACTCAACTAACCCTAATCCACTAGTAGTTTTACCAAATTTAGAGTAGCAGAAGGCATTGAGAGTGAAAATGATTTTGTGCTGGTTAATGGGTTTATTTCTAGCTTCCTTATGCTCATGTCTTCCGTACACATGATTATGAAATGGAGGGGGTTTCGCATAACTCCAAATAATTCCCTTTTTAAAGTATGATTTAGCAAATCCTATCATCATTAAAGAGATGTTATGTTGGTGCTGTGGATTTTCTCCTTTTAGATTAGCTCAGTCGCCGCCATCGAAAAAACATTATTGCTTCCCCACGTCATCACCAAGTTACTTACAACCACTTCGTTGGTGAACTAGTCAGCTACCGTGTTTGCTTCATGATAAACATGGCTGACATGGAAGGTTTTAAATTTTCTTAGGTCTGATTTTAGGTCCTCAATAATTATTTCAATGGTCCAAGAGGGTTTAGTGGCTCCTAGAATGCAATTTATTATATTTAAGGAGTCACCTTCAAGCCACAGCTGCTCAATCCCTAAGGCCACGACCAACTTAACAATGAACCTAGCAGCATTGGCTTTAGCTAGATGATTGGTTTGGTGGCCAATAGGGGAAGAGATAGCAAAAATGCCACCTCCTGAGCTATTTCTTATGATTCCTCTGCATCTAGCTAGCCCTAGATTCCCCTTGGCCGCCCCATTGAAATTGGCTTTATGCCAGTTCTTAGGGGGAAAATACTAAATAGCCTCCTGTCTTCTTTTGATGTTGTCTTCTTTCCTGGCTTTGCTGTTCCCTCCAACCTTAATGTCTCCTTCTCTGGTTATGGCATAGTTCTTTGTCATTAGGCCTTCAATTTTCTTAGCTATAATAACCTTAGGAGTTTCCCTATCTCTAAAAAATCCTATTGTTGCGCTCCTTCCAAATTCCCCAACAAAAGTGTGGAAGGATCTAGGAGCTCAATAGCTGAGATTTCAATCTTTGGTGGTGGCTTCTTCACTGACTAAAGAAATCCTAGATGCAAGCTGGAGGGCACCAATTGAAGTCCAGGTTAGTAGTCAAATGGCTCCACACCCTAGAGGACAAGGGGCAGTGGATGAAATTATGATTAACCGTTTCCTGATCTTGCTTACAGAGGCATCATCTATAAGGTAAGATTTGGCCTCTCTTGGCTAAATTATCCTAGTTGAGGATTTTATCTTGTAAGAGGAGCTAGAAAAAAATGTTTATCTTAGGCGTAAGCCCAGCGATCCAAGCTTTGGCCCAAATAGGTTTCTCCTCTTTGCTCATTAGGGATAGAGAGCCAAAGGCCATAGAGTAAAGGTTCCTTGAAGAATCTCCCCAAACTAAAGAGTCGCCATTCTGGTTGGTGAAGATAGCATTCAGAGAGGACATTAAAGGCTTGAGGTCCTGTGAAAGATCAGCCAGATTGTGCCATTCATTACCATTTCTATAGTTCCTAACCATCAAACCGTATTTTCCAATACACTGATCAGCCCACCTCTCAAAAATGGGGCGATTAATGAGGGGTTCCTGATAAAGCTAGCTATCCTGCCAAAAAAGAATTTTGTCTCCTATTCCAACTTTCCATTTAGCCCTAGATTTTGCAAGGGGGAGGGCCTTCAAGATCCCATTCCAAATGTGGGATCCTATTGGTAGCTTAGCCCCTTGAAATATGGAGATAAGAGATTATCTATCCAGATATTTCTCAGCCAGAATATCCCTCTAAACACCTATTCTTTGGAAGATGTGCCAAGGATGTTTAGCCAAAAGGGATTGATTAAGGTGAGAAATTTTTCTAATACCAAGACCTCCCTGGCTTTTGGGCTGGCAGACAAGGTCCCAGGCAACTAGATGGTATCTCTTGTGGTCATTAGTCCCTGTCTAGAGAAAATCCCTCTGAATCCTCTCCATTATTTCTACAAACTTAACCAAAATCCTAAAAAGACTGAGGGCATAGGTTGAGAGGTTCTAGAGAATAGAGTTAACCAGAGAGCATTTTCCTGCTTGAGTGAGGGTGGCCCCTTTCCAACCTGTAATTTTCCTATTGAAGTTGTCTATAATGCTGATCCAAAAGGAAGTTAGAGGTTTTGTACCAAGAGGTAGCCCAAGATAAGTCACAGGCAAGGACCCGATGCCACAATCTAGGATGCGAGCAATTTTCCTCTGCCTCTCCAAGGGGGTGTTGAGGAAGAAAACTGAACTCTTATCCAAATTGATAGCCTGTCCTAAGCCTTTGGTGTAGGAGTTTAGAATGCTTTTGAAAGTCCTGGCCTCCCGGATAGAGGCTTCACCCCCCAAGATGTGTCATCCACAAATTACTAGTGGGTGAAAGAAGAGGGTCCCGAAGAAGGCCTTAGACCTTTCAAACTCCTGTCCCAAATCTTCAGCTAGATGAGTCTACCCAGGCATTCTGCCAAGATAACAAAAAGGATAGGAGAAATAGGATCACCTTGCCTTAAACCCCTTAAGGGGGAGAAAAAAGGAGTGGGGAGACCATTAAATAGAACAAACAAAGAGGGAGAAGATACGAGCTGAGAGATGAGTTTGCATACCTGAAAATCTTATAGATGTTATAATTAGAGAACTAAGACTATTATGGAAAGTGCTAATGTGAGAATTGATAAGAAATTTAGAGTATAAGAGATAATAGTTGATTACAATTCAAATGATGATGTTGTTGTTACTAAGCCAAGGGATGATGAGGTATTTCTTGAGACTAACAATGATTTATAGAATGAAGGAGAACAAAGGTAGGAACAAAGCTCAGAACCTTTAGCGGAGCTAAGAGTTGAGATGACTCCTACTTTAGGAAAGAACATGATAAAGAATCACCCATATGAATAGATCATCATAATTAAAGACAAAGGTGTGATGACAAGAAGTAGAGTTAATGAAGAACTATGCTTGATATCTCAAGTTAAACCAAAGAATGTAGATGAAGCATGTAAAGATGATTACTAGAAGCAAGCTATGAAAGAGGAATTGGATTAGATATAAAGAATGAGACATGGGAATTGGTCCCTAGACTAGCAGATAAGAATGCGATAGGAACCAAATGGGTATTTAGGAACAAGATGAATGAGCAAGGAGATGGTGTAAGAAATAAAGCAAGATTTGTATGTAAAGGTTACTCACAACAAGAAGGAATAGACTATGAGGAGACTTATGCTCTAGTAGCTAGAATAGAAGCCATAAGATTATTCTTAGCCTATGCAGCACAAGAGAAATTCAAAATATATCAGATGGATGTCAAGTTAGCATTTCTAAATGGAGAACTTGAAGAAGCGGTATACATTTAGTAGCCTGAAGGATGTCCTTTGACAGATGACAAGGACATAGTATGTAGACTAAGGAAAGCATTGTATAGATTGAAGCGAGCACCTAGAACTTGGTATGCAAGGTTGGACAAGCATTTGAAAAAGTTTAAATATAGAAAATTTATGGCATATAATAATCTGTATTGGAAAGAAACTTCTGATAGTTTGATTATTTTGGTAATATTTGTTGATGATATTATATTTGAAGGAAATGATGAAGAAAGTAAGAAGTTTGAAGAAGAAATGAAGAAAGAATTTGAAATGAGTATGATAGGAGAGATGAAATATTTCCTAGGATTGTAGATAGTATAGAATAAATAAGGAATCATTATTTCTTATACTAAGTACTTGAAGGATTTAATGAAAAGGTTTGGTTTGGAAACATGTAAACTAGTTGGAAAACCTATGGTAACTAGACACAAGTTATCTACTAAGGATGAGACACCTACTATTGAGTAGAAGAAGTACAGATCTATGATCAAAGAATTGCAATATCTGACTCACACAAAGCTAGATATAGAGAATGTAGTTGGAATTGTTGCAAGATTCTAGGCTGATCCCAAAGAAGCACATTATACAACAGTGAAAAGGATATTTAGATATCTAAAAGGAACTTCAAAATTTGGATCATGGTATGATAGATCTAATGATTTTACTCTAAGTGCTTATATTGATGTAGATTGGGCAGGCAATATGGATGACAGAAAGAGCACTAGTAGAGGAGATTTCTGTCTTGGAGGAATATTGGTTTCTATGTTAAGTAAGAAGTATGATTGTACATCTCAAAGTACAATAGTACCAGAGTACATTGCAACAACAAATAATTGCAATCAAGTAATTTGGATGAAGAATATGTTGAAGGATATAAGGACATAAATCAATGAACTTGTTGTTATTCATTGTGACAACACAAGCACAGTAAATATGTCTAGAAATCTAATGTTGCACTCAAGGAAAAATCACATTTCTATTAAGTATCATATGTTGAGAGAAAATGTTGCAGAAAAGAAAAATAGATTAGAGTATGTGAGTACTAAAGAGAAGATTGTAGATATATTAAGTAAGCCTCTTCCCAAAAAGACTTTTGAGTATTTGCAAGGTATGCTTGGGGTTATGCCCCTTCCTACATCAGAGTAAGAAATTGCAAGAGTGCATCAGTCTAGGATAATAGAGCACCATTATTTGTGTAGACTAGATGCCGATGCTTCCTATATGGGGGAGTATCTGTGATGGATAGAGTCATTCAAGACTCTTATTGATGATGTTTTGAATAGTGTCTTTTAACACTTGAGCTAAACAAGTACCAGTTGTTGTAGAATTTGATGTAGAGATGTTGGTTGTAGGAACCTTTGACATTGATGTCAATGGGGAGAGATTAACATGAAAAACCTTATGCTAAATAGGGGAGAAGTGTGGCATGGAAAACATTATACTATGAAACAAAAGTTTGATAGTATGCTTAGAAGATGTTTGGCATGAGTATGGGAGAATGAGGCATGCATTTGCAATAATAGTTTGGTATAGAGAACATTAAGGTTTATCAATGGGGGAGTATGATTGATGAAGAGAATTTGAAGACTATTTGTCTTTTGTTGGTATTTTTGGAACTAGATGTTTTATTTATTTATGTTAGCATCAATGCCAAAGAGGGATATTATTGGAAGATTGAAAAGATTGGAAGATTTTTTTGATGATGATATGTTACATTCATGACTGAGTTTTTCATTGATGTCAACATATCATGTTTCATGTATTCTATGGTATTTGACAGAAGAACAACAAAAAGATTAAGTTGATATGGATGACTAGTTGAGCATGATAACCACTTGAGGTTATGGGAGATAATTTTGATTATTTGGTATATGTAGTTAATGTTGAAAGTGGAAAGGACAAGTCTAGAAGAAGTTATGTAAGTTTTGGTGATGTCTGTTTTGAGATAGAGTTTATAGAGGCATGTTCTAGTAAACTTGTTATATCTCCTAGTAGAGTTGATATCTTGAGGATTGAGGTTGAGGACATGAATAAGATGTGTTGAGGATGACGTGGCTAAGCTCACTCATTATAATATTGCATGTACAAAAAGTTATTCAAGTTGCAAGGTGGAAGATTTGTGTTATTGCTAAATGTAATGTGTTCTTAATGTGGTCCTATAATAATTAATTGAGAAGGACTAATGGCTGACTCAGTAATTGTTTTATAGACTGGGTATAAAGGAAGGAAATTTTCTTTTATCATAGTAATGGAGATATGTGAATTGTGAATGTTCATACAGTAGCAAAGAGTGCAGAATGAGAAGTTGAGCTAAGTAGTGTGGAAGTGAAGGAAACTTTATTTTTGAAGTTTTTCTAAGTGATCTAAGGTTTGGTATTTGGATCTAAGGTTCATGACCTAGTCTACAAGGTCCAACAATGATTAGTCTAGTTGATAGGATAGTAGAAAGAACTGAGAAAAAAAAGAAGATAACAATCATTTATGTGTTTGAGCAATGAACTCTTCTTGTAGTTGAAATTGCATGTTTGGGCAGTGGGCTCTTCTTGCATACATTTTACCACAACTCCTAATAGGATTGGTACAAATCCTAATAGGGTTGGAATCTCTTAATAGGGATTCAAAGTCTCCTAAAAGGGACTCATTTTACTAAATATTGTAGTAGACTCCTAACAGGGTCTATCCTCTAACAAGGAATATTTATATTAGTACATCATCTTGTGGGCATCACTCCTATTGGGGTTTTCCCTTTGATCAAGGGTTTTCCTAGTCAACTTATCTAGTGTAATTATCTATGTGCATCTTTGTATGGTTGATGTTTACTTTGGTTGAGTGGTTAAGTTTGTTTAATGAAGATAAGTGTTTTAATTATTGGATAACTGATTCAACCCCCCCAGTTATCTTGGTGGACTATTGTTTCTAACATCCTCTTTGGTAGCTTGTTCATCCTTCAAACATTCATACTCTTAAGCCTTCTTTCTTTCCTTGCCAATAGCAGTTTCTTCTATTCGGTCACTAAATGAAGCAATACCTTAAACCTCTATCATCCATTTTAGGGTTAGGTAGGATTGTTTAGAATTTAATGAATCTACCCAACTTTTCATTTTAGTCCCTTCTAGAAGCTTATCCTTCAATCCTCTTTGAATTATCCTCAAAATGGTTTACCATGAATTTTTGCAACCGAATCATCATAGTTATCTTCCATATGCTTCACAAAATTCAAGAAAACAAAATGGTCAGCTTTGATTTGTCAAATCCATGATTTAACATGAATACTAACACTTGACACTAATATGTTGTCTCTCATCTTCCATACTATTCTTTCACTCATCATCTAGTAGAGAACTCGACAAATACTAAATTTTACTAGCGCTCAACATCAACTAAACTTTACTTGGCTTACATTGTATCACTTAGCATACATTGAACTTTGACTTTTCTCAGATCCAACTAATTTTCTACTTGGCTTGCACTAAATTTTCTAGGCACCTAGTGTCTATTTGGTCAAGCTTGGTAAACTCAATTCTTCTTACTTGTTCTTTTAGACTTAATTAGTGTATCCAACCTTTGCAACCTTAAGTAGATAATTAATGCACTATATCATCATTATCTTAACTAATCTTTATACTACTTTTTCATACCATAACCCAACCTTTTCTCTAGGTGCTTTTGTTATCTCATTTGGTCAAAACCTCTCCATCAATCAAATAAATGATAGTACTTGAATCAACTAAGTAATTGTCTTACCAAAAAGTAACAGGTTTGACATTAGAGACAAAATAATGATTGAAACACATTCTCATACTTGTATCAAATTGTTTTCAATAATCTCCCTCTTTAGCATTAATAAAAAATGAGTAGAACCAACACAACCAAAAATAATACCAAAAAGAAAATAATTCCTTGCATTGAAATCTCTCCCTTTGTCAGCACCTTTCATCTTCTGTATACGTTACAAAATTCTATTCTGATCAATAGACAATTAACTCATCTTTATGACTCCCACTTGATCACCTCCTCTTTCCAATATTTAAGTATCTATCTCTATCTATTTGTGCCTATATCTCCCTCAACACTATCTCCCTCTAAGTAGATATCCCATGTTTCTTCCTTTCTATATTTCTCCTTTTTGTACTTCTCCCTTTCTCCTTTTTGTATTTCTCCCTCTTTGACAACAATGCCAAAGAATTTTCATCTTAATATGTAGATATGAACATTTTTAATTTCTCACTCATTCACCTAGCTTGTGACTAACATGTAGCTCTAGCTCTTTGATTACTTTAGGTAGCTCCTAAAGTAAGGTCCACTACATCAATATGTAACATATGTCAATCATCTTAGCTGATGTAGAACACTTCTCATGCTTCTTAAATAGCCTTAGATAGGGGTATCATCCATAGTTTACCTCTTAAATACTCATGAGCATCCTTAGGTAATTCTTTTGTGAAGATATCATCTATTTGTTCTTTTGTATTCACATATTCCATCTTCACCTCTTTATCTTGAACTATTCTCTTAATTAATGATACTTGATTGCAAAATGCTTAGTCTTTGTATGCATCACATGGTTCTTTGATATATTTATAACACTTGAATTATCACAATAAAGTATCATAGGTTCAATGATTTCCTCCTTCATAACTTTTAGTAGTTGTTTGATCCATACAATGTTTGTACAATTTACTGCAACAACAACATATTCAGCTTCAATAGTAGATTGAGATATGTAGTTTTATTTTTTTGTAGTCCATGTAACCATCCTTTTTTCTAAGAAAAGTGCTCCTCTACTAGTGCTCTTTCTATCATCAAAATTTCTAGCCCAATCAACATCAGTGTAGGCTATTAACTCAAACTTCTCATTTTTCTTGTAGTATCAACCATAGTCTTCTGTACCTTTTAGATATCTCATTATTCTATTAAAAAACATCAACTGATTCTCCCTAGGATTAGCAAAGAATCTTGCAAATATCCTAATAGATAATTCAATATTAGATCTGCTATATACTACGTATTGTAGTTTTCCAATCATAGACCTATACAATGTTTGATTAGCCTTAGTTGAATCATCATTCTTTGACAATTTGTGTCCTATCACCATAAATGTGCTTACTAATTTAGAATCTTCCAATACAAAAGTTTTTAATATCTCCTTTACATATTTTGACTGAGTGATGTATATACCATATTTCATCTAACATACTTGCAAACCCACAAAGAACTTGATCTCTCCAAACATAGACATCTCAAATTATTTCTTCATTTGATTTGCAAAAGCTTTATATATAGTATCTTGACCTCCAAGTATGATATCATCAACAAAAAATTTAGATTGTAAAATACCTTTTTCTTTTTTTTGTCTTCAAGTACACAAGATAATTGTGAAACCTTTCATACCATGCTCTTGTTGCTTGTTTCAACCATATGAAGCTTTGTGTAGTTTACATTTTTTTTTGTTAGCATCAAAAAATCCTTCTAGCTATTCTATATAGACCTCTTCTTCCATTATGCCATTCAGAAATACATATTTAACATCCATTTGATAAACTTTGAAACCTTTGTATGTAGATTAAGCAAGTGGAGTTCTTACTCCTTCCAATCTTGCAATAGGAGCAAATGTTTCTCCATATTTTATCCCTTCTTCTTGTCCATACCCCTTGCAAACTAATCTTTCCTTATTCATTGTGATTTCACCATTTTAATCTAAATTTTTTTTGTACACCCACTTAGTGCCAATCACATTTTTCAATCTTTTGGTCTAGGAACTAGAGTCCATGTCTTATTTTTTTCAATATGTAAAATCTCTTCTTTCATGGCTTTACTCTAGTCCACATCTTCTAAGGCATTTTTCAATATTTTAAGTTCATTCATGCTAAGAAAATATGCACCACTTCTCAACTTATTTATTGTCATTGTTCTTACATCTTTATCTCCAATAATTTATATAGCATGGTGATGTCTTTTGACATACTTTGATAATCTTGGTTTTGCTCTATTTTCCTCATTTGGTCCATCAACTTCTAAATCACTATGTAATTCTCTTTTAGGTAATTCAACATCTCTTCTATTTACACTAATCTTAGAATCAGAATGTGCCTCAACTTCATTCTATAACTTGACACCTGACTATAGATTAGTTCTTAAATGCAACTCAACATTAATTGTATGTGACTTAGCAATCACTGAAACTTGCTATTGATTTGCAACTTGATTTATAGCTTCTTCATCAGTAGACATAGCTTCATAAAATTATACAAATGATTTGTATTCCCCTAGTTCCCTCATATGTTTAGCCTCATGTACTTTTGTATATTCATCAAATTTCACATTTACACTTTTCACAACTTTGTTATTGTTAGTATTTAAGCACTTATAATCTTTACTTCTTGTGGAATAGCCAAGGAATATTCTTTCTTTAGTTTTTGTATCTAATTTACCATTCCTAAAATCTTTGAGAATATAACACTTTCTTCCAAATACATTAAAATATTTTACATTGGGTGAGTATCCATACCATAGTTCAAAAGGTGTTGAATGAGTACCTTTCTTAATTTGCACATGGTTCAAGGTATAGACAACTATACTTACAACCTCTCTAGTATTTCAATGCAATATTCTTCTCCATCATGAGTGTGCTAGCACAATCCATTGTAGATATGTTCATCCTTTCAACAATTCCATTTTGTGGAGGGGTCCAAGGGGCAAATGTCTATTTTTTGATACCTTTGTCATTACAAAACATCTCAAACTCATTTGATGTAAATTCTCATCCTATGTCAGATCTCAAACATTATAGGCTTTTACCTATTTCCTTCTCAACTTTTGCTAAGTACCACTTAAACATTTGGAAAGCATCATATTTCTATTTTAGAAACATAACTATCATCATCCTATAATAATCATCAACAAATAGCATAATGTACATACAATATTTGTAGCTTTGCACATCAATTGGTCCAGAAAAGTCAGTATAACATTCTCCAAAATTTCTTTAGAGGTGTGAGTCTTACTCTTAAAACTAGACTTTGTCATTTTGTCTAGCTAACATTGTTTACAAATTATATTTTCAAGTTTCTTCAACTTAGGAAAACCTTTGACTCTTCTCATGTTATTAATGCTAACCAAGTTATCAAAATTAACATGATATAACCTCTTGTTCCATAACCACACATCATCAAATTTTACAACTAGATAAGTAGCATCATCCATATCAATGTAGAATAGATTACCTCTAGTTTTATCACCTTTTCCCATTAGTTTTCTATCAGTGTCATATATCTTAGCAATCTTGTTCTCAAACTCAACCTTGGAACTTGAAGAGTTTAGTTGTGACACACTCAACAAATTATAGTTAAGTCCTTCAACATAATAAGCATTGCACATAAAATCTTTTCTATGAGTTTGATAGAACCTTTTCCTTTTATCAGACAAGGTGCATCATTACCAAACTTTACACTATTTCCATCATAATAATTCAGGGTAATGAACTTACTTTTATCTCGATTCATGTGATGTGATCACCCACTATCAATGACCCATCTGCCATTCTTGTTCACAAAAGACAATAGTGTAGTTTCCTCATCCTCATCAGAATCATCCTTCATTGCAACATACACCACTTTATCATCATGATTATTAGATCCATCTTTGGTTTCCTCGTCTACAATGTAGCAAGAGTTCTTGTCTTTGTCTTTGTATTCTTTGTTGTCTTCATCTCTTCTACTTTTGTACTTGTCTCCACATCTATAGTTCTTCTTCTTTGAACATCTAGTAGCAATATGACCCACCTCATTGTAATTAAAATACATGATAGGTAACTTACCTTTGAATTTTCCTTTACCTTTGTGAAATCTCCTTACTAGTATTGCTTCAAGTTGTTCTACATCCTTCTCATCTATATCACTATCATTGGAATCATATTTTACCTTTTCTTCTTCTTCTCATTAGGTTCCTTAAATAACAACTTAGCTTTGAAAGGAGATTCAACATTATCATATTTGAATTTGTCAAAATTGGATAGCTCAAAAGTAGTGAGCCTAACTACTAGACCTTCAAGAGTTAGATTAGAACCTGGTATACATCTTAGTTCTTATATTGTAGAAAATCTAACAACATAGATGGGAAACAATATTCTCAAAAAAATTCTTAAAACAATCTCATCATCTATCTTACCAGAATATCCTCTTATAGCATTAACAACATCTGTTTATCCTAGATCAACATTGAGCAAAATTCTCACCCTCTTTCATTTGCATATCATAAAACTTACCTCTAAATATTTTAGATTTGGCTCTCAAAACATTTGCATCACCTCTATAGATAGTGTGAAGAGCATCCCACATCTTCTTTGCATTATCATAACCCTTGATGTCATCAAACTTCGCATAACTTAGGGAAGAGGCAATCTCCTATTGCTTGATTATGTCTATTCTTCATTTTTAGATCTTCAACAATTAGGGCTCCAGAAAGATCAACATGCTCATTGGAAATGGTAGATTGTGCATGGTCTCCAAGACCTCCTAGATGTAGCTTCATCAGACTTTTCCATGCATGAAAGTTTTCCCTATTAATATTGGCTACCTCTCTTTTTGACATATTGATATTTTGCTTGTAGTACCTTCAAACTAGTCCTCTTAAGTAGAGGGCTCTGATACCAATTGTTGGAATTCTTTAGAACAACTGAGAGGGTAGGGGGTGAATCAATTATCCAAGGTTTAGATGCACAAATAAAATTTTTCATAGCTTATTGAACCCATATTCATAAAACATATTCATGCATGTATCCATCAGGTCATACAATCACTTAAACTTTATAGCTTACTGTCAAATCAACTTTGTAGAAATGTAAGCATGAAACATAACATATTCAATAACACATTTGGCACAATGATTTTATGTGGAAACTTAATTTGGGAAAAACCACTAGTAACATGCTACTCATTCACACTCTTCTCAAGTGATGCCCTATGAAAGGCCAACCTTGTTAAAGGTTACAATACACATTGTTAAATGTGACTTGGTTAGAAGATTTCAATCACCCTACTAGGAATGAACCTTGTCAGAGGACTGTTAACCAAAATGCCCTCCCACCAAAAAATTAAATTCAAATGCCTAAGCATACCATAATATTCATATTTTTTATATATTAAAATATTAATGTATGTAAAGGATACATTATACTTTGGTTATACATGTTATATCCTAAACCTCAGGGTTAAGTGCATATTTTAATATTTAAGTGGAACCACACTTTCTCAACCATTTGATCTTAGATGGATCTATGATCACTACTTCCTCACTTTTTGAAGATGCAAGAAAGTTAGACAATGTGGGAAAGTGCCTTGTTACTATGTGGATTTTTTGGGACCTATTCTCAATGTAGGCTACAAGTAGAAAGGTTGTTAGGTTGCATTGGCGTATGAAAGGCTTCTAGTTGGTTGAGGTACTGACATAAGAAGTAATATGGTTGCATGTTTCTAGGCCATTAGATGCTTCAAGATCTACATTTGGCACTTTCCCACTTTATCAAGGTGCAAGGTTTTTAAATAATGCAGGAAAATGAGAGTTCACCATGTGTACATAGTGGGCCCAGGTTAGAAGTTAACAATGCAGTTAGCAGTCGTGGTTAAGTTTTAAAAGGAAAAAGTAGTCAGATGAAGTGTTCTAATCTTACGATGAAACCTGTGATGTCCCCTTCTAGCTAGAGACATCACTTTAGCTAGTGATTAGCCTATCAGAGACCCTCGTAGGCTAATAAGATTGGATAGAGGGTCACCTTGGTGTGGAGATCCTCCAAGGACCAAAGCAGAGTACTCTTCTGGGTTGCCAGAGTTTGTTTATGATGAGTTTTCCTTTGAGTTTGGCTTGGTTAGGCTATTTTTAGCAGTTTTGGAGTTATAAAGATAGACCCCTGCTATTTTTAGAAAAGGGGTATGGTCATATGCAGTTCTATCATGTTAGCTCCCAGTCCAAACGGCATTAAAAAATGTTGAGTAATAATGGAGATATTAATGTTTATTTAGTTAAAATAAACATTATTGGTTTTGAGCCTATATTGTTAAGTTATAATATATAACTTAAGTGAGGGTCATGATATCATAAAAGGGGCCATTGTTTCAATTAATTGTGGGTCCAAGCTTATGGAAAAATTAAAAAGGATTTTCTAAGTTTTAATGTAATAACATTTTTTATGTTATTATTATATCTTTTATCCCACATTGAGCGTGGAGACTCATTCTGGAGTCGAGGAGTCCTTATAAACAAACCTTGTCTTCCTTCAAGAGCAGGTTATGAGAAGTGCTTACAAACTTTGCCTTGTGAAATTTCTTGAAGTTGTGGCAACAAGAGTTTCTACAAGTTTCAGAAGAATTCAGACTGTAGGGGACGTAGTATCTTCAGAGTTGATGCAATTTGAGGGTGTGAAATATCACTTGAATTTTGCCTGTGAGTTGACTTCATTCTGGGGTCAATATTGTGTTTAGTAGGAAAGAATTGGATGAATCTGTTACAGGTTGGAAGGGGTTATAACAGCAGCTACAGTGCTGTGAACAGTACAGTGCTACAGTGAATTAAAAATCAGAGATTTAATATTGCGGTTTTTGATAGGTGCTGCCCAAGGAGGAAGCAACCAGTAGCATGGTTGCGTATCGGAGACAAAAATCAGGTTTTTTTCAACTATTAATGATGATGTTTTTAATGTATTCTTCCAGCAATAAGTATTGTACAAACATTAGGAGCCATCTGAATAAATGAATTTGATCAGATTTGAGTTATAATTTGAGGTAGATTAGTTTTCAATATTTGTATTTTCTTTTCATCAACTCAAAAACCCAAAAAAAGCTTAAAACATTCAAAAACAAACCAAAAACAATTATTACACCTAGGGAAACAAACAGTGATCAGCGTAGAGCCTATTTGGGGTTCTTACAAAACCATGTCATAAGATCACAAGTGAAAATGAGGAAACCATCAAGGTCACAACAAAGGCTAGGACAACTACTATCATAGTATCATAAGGATTATGGGATCAATTGCTAATGTTACACCAGACTGTGATTGTGGTATCATTAGGTCAGTTAGATGTTTCCTAACATCATGAGAAGGAAAGAATGGTCTTGTGACTCTATGATATGGAGCTATCATAATATTGGATGTCTTGGTGCTATTGAAGGATCACAAGGGTGAAAAGTTAGAGCTACAATGATTTGACCAATTTTTTGTGCTACGATCTTATGATCTAGCATAAGATCATGAAGCTAATTTTGGGAGCTGCCAATGTTACAATATTTAACTATCATAGCATTGTACAAGCATATGGTTGCAAGAGATTATAAGAAGGGTTGAAATCTTATGATACATCATGATGTCATAAGATCATAGGTGCAGTTGAAGAGTCTTTTGAAGACATGAAGATAAAGTGTTTGTCATAGCATCGTATGATCATAGTATTGAGATGATAATAAGGTCTCATTGATGACTTTTTGGGCTTTTAAAGCTACAAAGAAGGATTTTATCATGTCTTCATATGATCATAAGATCGTAGGGACATAAAAAAGTAAAGGGCTAGTTTTTGGAGTAGTTTCCCATCAAATGAGGATACAAAAGGTTCAATTGAATTTTTCATTGATAAAAGTAGGAAAATTAGTGTTTTGATCTTATGAAAAAGTAGTTGTTTGTAAGATCATAAGTGTAGATGGTGAGACTGTCAATGTCATGATGGAATACAATTGTAAGATTGTAAAGAGGTAAAATATGTGTTGCAATGATACTACAAGTTGCAATTGTAAGATAATAGAGGTTATAAAAATTTCCTTCGACCATGAGATATATTGACGATCATAAGATCATAAAGGCTTGCCTCCAATCTGAAGATGTTATGAAGGGTTTTGACTTTATTGGTGATTATAAGATCATAGGTCCCTAGGTTGACCATGAAAAAGGTGTTTCACTTGTTTGAGATGGAAAAGAAAAGGGTCTTTGACCAATAGAATTGCAGGAAATGTATGCATGAAGGTTGAATATGGTTGACTTGCTGATATATCTAACTTGGTGTGCTGATAACAAAAGAATAACAAAATTTTAATGGAAAATCTGATCTGGTTGATCAATTACTAGTTATTCTCACTACCTCCCATGCCTATTTAATGAAAAATGAGCATGCGCTCATCATCACCTGGTTATCCATCTTCTTGGTTAGAGTGGTTCATGGCACTAATTCTATCATATTAGGGTTCCTTCTAGCCAGGGTTTTGATGATTTCATTTCCTCCAAATGTGTACTAGATCAAATCTATTGTCTAGATCATGTCCAATTGCCCTGTGATAGTCTTGAATGCATTGGTTAGATTATGAAGCAATCTAGAGTCTATGTCTGAGCTATGAAGATACATTTCATAATATTTCTTAGGGCTGACTATTCTCTATTTTTCTTGGCATTTCTCTGGCATGCTCATTATAGATTCCTTTGCCTTTGAGCTTCATGACATTTAGTTTTATCCTTTTCAACCATTGATAGACTATGTAACACTTATTTTCCCTTCATCAATGTATTGTGGCTATTTGTAATTGGCATGACTTTATCTCCTTTGGCCTATAAATGATATATAATGAAATCTCATCTTCCTTATGTTATTTGTTTGATTATTTGATCTGCATGTGGTTATTTAATTAAAACAAGTTTGAATCTATATATTTTTGGATGTCATGATAGTTTAACTACACATGTATAGGCAGAGATAGGGTTGAACACTCTATTTTGGTGCATCACCCCTTAGGTTAGAATAGGTAGATTTTCTTTCATGCATTCCTTCTCCCTTTTCCTCTCCAAGTGTAGTTTAGGTGCACCTTGATAGTAATGAAGCCAACCTTCTCTAGAGACTCAACTTCATTGTTCAAGTCCTAACACTTGGAGGTTTTTTCCATGTTACATAGGGTCACCCGAGAAGTGGTTCCTCGTGAAAGGTTGTAGAATTTTGTGTCAATAAGGACTTTAGATCATTCACTTGGAATATCTCCCAGTTAAAGGATTTAAAAATGAATGTCAGGTCATCCTTAATCCAAAGAATATACCCTAGACTGGTATAATGATTAGAAAGTAACTGTAAGGCTTGATTTGATAACAACTTACAACTCACTTGTAGATTACAAATCTCTATTTCAATCCTCTATTATGCTTGGCTTTCACACACTTTAGTTCTGATAGCTTGTTCACCCTTTTCTTGCCAATAGCGGTCTCCTCTATTCAGTCACTGAATAAAGCAATATCTTAGACCTCTTGTCTAACTTAGGTTCTCAAAAATTGACCAATCTTGCTTATAACCAACCATCTCTATAAATAGAAAATTAAGGTCTTTTGTTGTTCATCCTCTATAATCCATTTTAGGGTTAGGTAGGATCAGGCAAGATTCAAGGAATCTACCCATCTTTTCACTTTAGTTCCTTCTAAAAGATTCTACTTCAATCCTCTTTGAATTTGCCTCAAAATAGTGTACCATGAATTTTGTGCCACCATCTCATCATATTTATCTTCCACATGCTTCAAAAAATTCAAGAAAATAAAATAGTTGACTTAGATTCATCAAATCCATGATTTAACATGAATACTAATACTTGACATCAATATGCTATCTCTTGGCTTCCATACTATTCTTCCACTCATCATACCACTAGATAACCCAACAAACACTAAAGTTTACTTGTGCTTGGCATCAACTAAACTTTACTGGGCTTCCACTATATCACTTAGCATACACTAAACTTTGACTTTGCTTGGCTTCAACTAATTTTCTACTTGGCTTGCACTAACTCTTCTTGGCACCTACTGTCCACTTGGTCAATCTTGGTAGACTCAATTCTTCTTACTTGTTCTTGTAGACTTAATCAATGTATCAAATCTTTGCAACCTTAAGTAGACAATCAATGCACTATATCATTACTATCTTAACTAATCTTTGTACTCCTTTTTCATACCATAACTCAACTTTTTATCTAGGTTTTTTTTCTATCACATTTGATCAAATTCTCTCCATCAATCAAACAAATGATAGTACTCCAATCAACTAAACAATTGTCTTACTAGAAAGTAGTAGGTTTAATATTAGTGACAACAATGATTGAAACACATTCTCATAGTTGTATCAATCTATTTTCAACAATTTAATGATTTGAAATGAAGCCCAAAGGTCAAGGTGAAGGCATGATACTTGAGAGTTTAGATTCAATGAATCTGAGCTGGATGAAGATCAAATGATTGTGATTAAGTAGAGAACTAAGGGAGAATCTGGTGAAGTGGCAATAGATTATCTATTTAAGGGATGAACAATATTTTCATTATTTCTAATCAAGTTATATGTGAAGAAGAAGATAAAAGGTGAAACTAATAATGGTAGTTTTGTGAGATCTAGCAAGTGATGTGTATGTGAGAAGACTACTCAAGAGGAAGAAAGAGGATGAGAAGAGACAAAGAATGAGAAAAATGGACATCTATTTAAGTAAAGGTAGTTTCTATTTCAAACAAATCATCTTAATATTACTCTCTAACCATTTTAGTAGAAAATATCTTAACCAAGTGGAAAATCTTATTTGTAAAAACCCATTTGTATGGTGACATTCCTTTGAATGTTTGCAAGTCCTTTAGAGAAGGCTACTCATATTAAGGAGTGAAAAGGCATAGATGATCTTTGGTGTAAATCCTCTAAAAAAAATGTCACATTAAAAATGTGCATTTATCCTTTAACAAGGTTGGCTCCTTTTAGAGATCACTTTAGAAGAGTGAAAATTTTGGGTTGTTGGTCTCAAGTGGTTTTTCACTTTACAAGGTTTCTAAGTTAAAACGTTTGTGTCAAAATGTGTGGATGTTGATTTTGTTTTATGTCATTTCATGTCTACTATTCATTGATATAGCTTGATATACACATGAAGTTTACTCTAATACTTGATATATGAAGTTAACTGTTTACAAGATAATTAAGTTGAATGTTATTTTGAAGTTTGATTTGTTTATCAAGTTAGTGATTGAGAATTTTAAAGTGTTAAGTTTCTATAAAATTATTTGAAGGACCCATAGGATAATTGGCTATAAATGATTCAACCCCCTACATAGTTATCTAATAGTTAGTATCAGAGTTATGAGTTCTTGAAGGGAGTTAAGCTAAAGATCTTAGGATATATAAGAGAGAGGTTCTTAAGATTAAAAAATAAATAAATTTCATCATGGAAAAGAAGGATGAGATTGTACCTTTGGAGAAGGAGAATATGCATTATATTACCTGGACAACCAGTACATACCTCTAAGCCCTCTTATGACAATTGAGTAGATGGGAAAAAATTAAGAACATAATAACCTAATGATTGCGATTTCTTCTCCTTCAAATAATGTTAAATTTGGTGATATCAAATACTATGGTACTACTAAAGATATGTGGGATAAGCTAGCACTTGTTCATGGAGGATATTAGAATGTGTTGAGAGCTAAAGGTGAGAATGCAAGAGAATTTTTTTATAACATGAGAATGAAAGATGGAGACAACATTGTATAATACAATAACTAAATCAAGGAAGTGGTTAGTGCCATCACAGTTGTTGGTGGAATCACAAGTGATGAAAATGATGTAAGTAAAGTACTGAGAACCTAATTTCCTATATGTTATTAGAGTATCAACTATTCCAAAATTCAGAGCTATTTCATGGTAGTGTGCTTACTCTTGATTCTTTGGTTGGTAGATTGACTACATTTGAGTTAAGTCACTTTGATAACAATTTACCTAAAGTTGAAAATCTTTTCAAGATACCACTAACTATTCGAAGTTCAAGGAAGGATAAGTATAAAAGAGATTAAAGTGATTTAGATTAATATGAAAATTAGCAAGACGAGTTTGAAGCAATATTGGATAGGAGGATATTGAGAGGCAAAGGGAAGTTCAAAGGTAAAATACCGTTGATATGTTTCAAATGTAATGAAGTTAGTTATATTGAATCTAGATGTTCTAGCAAGAGAAGAAATGACAGAGAGGGATAACAAATACTGAAGGAACAAGAATTAAAAAGACAAGGGAAATAAGTCATGTTACATTATTGATGAGGAACACACCGAGTCAAAATTCAATGATGAAAATAAAGGTGAGGAAGTTGTGTATGTTAATGTGAAAGAAGATTTAGAGGATGAAATATATGAAGAATAAAAATCTCTTATATATCATGTTAGTAAAATGATTGTTGGATTATTGATAGTGGTTTTTCACATCACATGACTAGCGCTATTGATAAGTTTGATAAGTTAGAAGAGTATGATGATGGATTTTTAAAGCTTAGAAATGATGTTCCATGTCCCACGAAAGGTAGAGGTTTACCAATGCTGAATGAAAATATTGGTTATGATGATTCTTATTGGGTTCAAGGTATGAAATAAAACTTGTTGAGTGTTGCATAGCTGAATAAAACAAGTCACCAATTGAAGTTTTTGAATAGAAAGGTGATTTTTTTTTTATGCTAATGGAGAATTTATTATAAATAGTGACAAATAAGACGTAATATATTTTACCTAGATAATACTATAAGTACATTATTGTTTGCTAAAGTTGAAGATTTATGGTTGTGGGATAAGAGACTTTTTCATATAAATTTTGATAGTATGATTAATGTGAGTAGGAAGAAGAAAGTGTGAGTCTCATTGAAATTGCATAAACTTGATAATGATATGCGGAAAGAATGTCAAATCAATAAGATGACCATGTCAAGTTTCTCAAGAAAGTCACAATCATCTAATGAGATATTGGAATTGGTTCATACTAATATTTATGGTCCCATAAAAGTTGAAAATTACTATGGTGATAGATACTTTATTCTATTTGTCAATTATTATTGGAGGATGATGACTTTGATATTTCTAAACATTAAATATATGATTCATTTTAAATGTTCAAGTTGTATAAGGAAAAATTGGAGAAGGAAAATGGTAATTAGTTAAAAAATTTAAGATTTGATAGAGGTGGTGAGTTCATGTTTGATGAATTTAATAAATTTTGTATTGAGCATACAATTAAAAGGCAAGCATCTACACCTAGACTTCCATATCAAAATGGTATTGCAGAGAGAAGGAATAGATATATTGTTGATTATGATAGAATACTATTTATTAAGAAAGGAGTTGCAAAATTTTTTTGGAGAGAAGCTCTAAGAACTATTGTTTACACCCTCAGCCAAGTTATGTTGAAGAAAGATACAAATAAAAAACCATATGAACTCAGGTATGGACACACACTAAATGTAAGTTATTTCAAAATATTTGGAAGTAGGTGACATATTAATAAGGATGATAGAAATAGCAAGTTTGATGTAAAAGGAGATGAAGGGATAACCCTAGGTTAATCTTCTAGGAGTAAATCATATAAGTGTTTGAAAAGTGACTGACATTATGGTCAAAAAGTGAAAATGTGAGAATTGATGAGTTTGTAGATAAGAAAGATGGGAAGAGAAAGAAAAAACTTGAAGATTACAATAGATTTTTCTATGTACAAGATGGAGAACCTAATAACTTGTACATCAAACCAAGTCACTATAGTAGGATACCAAGTAACAATGTGAAGTAGTTGAGTTAGAGATAGAGCACTCTGAGCAGAATGATTATCCCCAATAAAGTGCTAATAATGATCAATAACAAAGAACTGAGCCTATTTTAGTGAAGTATATCAAAAGATTATTGGAAATGTAAGAGGAGTAACTAAGAGGGGAGGGCTGAATCAATTACCACAAAAAAAAATCCTAGATCCCTTAAGATGTCAATACAAAAAAAAATCAAACTCTACTAAATATATTGTTGTAACTCGGTTAACACTGAGACACTTGGTTAACATAGTAACTTGGTTTACACTAACAATCAATATCACTTGGTAAGCACTCGATTAATATTGAATATATGCACTATTACTTTTAAACATTGAATATTTAGATCTTATAAAATTAAGTGTGATTAACCTTAATTAACTTAGTTGCATAATCATAAATCAAATAACATGAACACATGATACACCAAGATTTAACATGGAAACCCAATTTGGGAAGCACCACCAATTGCAACTGGTTACTATTTTTCACTCTTCTAAAGTGAACCTTGTTAGGAGCCAAACCTATTAAAGGTTACAAAATATGTTGTTAGGTGTGACCCTATTAAAGGATTTAGTTCACACTGCTAGGAGTGGCCTTGTTATAAGTCTTTAGACACTTCAATCCAAAAATGCCACCTTGTTAGAGGATTTGGAAAATAGCTGTTAAGCTAACTCTATTAAGAGATTTAATTCACTAAAAAAATTATTAGAGAATAACAATGATATGACCTGATTGCTGATGCAAACTATATTTTCTGATTTCAAATCTTTGTTCTAGATTGAATACTTGATCCTTCTTGATCAGAATATTATTTGCAGCACAATTAATTTACTTCCTTGATTTATCTTTCTAATCCAATGCCTCTTCCACACTTTCACACAATTCAATCCTCAACTTGAAATTATGCTTATGTGTTTTGTCATGCCAAGTCATCTTGGATACAATTTCAAATAAATGAAATTCATCACATAAGTCTGCTAGAACTAAACAACAAAATTGATATAGGAAAATGCTTCGTTAGTCAACCCAACTTGGTCAACACTAACTCATTAATGGTTTTCCTTTAGACTTCCTTTGGTATCTGAGTGACCTTGGTTAACACTAGTTCCATGCCAAGTTTTCTTTGGCTACCAAGTGAACTTGGTAGACATTGTCTTCCTGCAAACTCCGTTTGGTAGCTAAGTGAGCTCGGTTAACACTCAATCTGAGCTTTGTAATAACTAAGATGCTCATCATAAACTACAACTACCTTTGGCTCTTGAGTGATCTTGACATACACTAATTGCTTGGTATATACTTGACATTTCTGTAACATCAAATACAATATACAATTTAATGATTGTATCCAACAATCTCCCTCTTTGGCATTGATGGAAACATAAAATGTCATGATACATAGAAATTTTAGAGCATAATAGAAGTAATGATAATATTCTTAGTTTTATTCTAATTCTCATCCATGAGAACTCCCTCTATTAGTATGAACTCCCTCTATCATCAATCTTTGATTGTAATATCTGCAATATCAAATTCTACCTCTTTAATATCACCTCAAGTTCATTCTCTCTCTTTGACATCTCTAATATATAACAAAAAACTCTCCATATTGCTAATCTCAAATTGTTTTTGACATATGAGTGCCAATATACTTAATTCATTTGCTTGGTTCATGCCAAACAAGTAATTTATGTCGAGCATAAGTTGTCATATAGTATATATGTTGAGTGAGAGATATTTAGTATATGCCGAGTAACTAATAAGTGATGAGTCACTCAAGTGCCAAGTAGATAGTAGATGCAAAGTCATTCATATGCTGAGGGATTACTTGATGCCAAGGCATTCAAAGGCCAAGTTACAACATTGAAGTTTTAGCGGATGTTGAGCATCAAACACTTCAAGTGCCAAGTAAACAGTTTTGGACATGTTGTTTGTAATGGAACAGACTTCTGTGTGAACCATTTTTGAGCCAACTTAAGGATTTTTTTGTGATTATAGATGATAAAGAAGATTCTTTATTGAGGATCCCTATGCTGTACATGCAACTAGTCAGTTGAAGGGATGTTTTGAATGATAAAATGGGTGAATCATAATCAGTGATTCATACATAACCCTAAGCCACCTATGTCTTCTTAAGGAGGGAAAACCCTAAAAAATTGGGAGATATGGAAGGAGCAAAGAGAGAAGTTTTAATGTGCAAATAGAGTATTCATGGTGGCTAAGGAATTATGAATTGAGAAACAATTGCATAATCTGTTAGAGGAGAATGAAGGAAATGAATTAGAAGACATAAGTGATACATTTGATCACTAAGGATCAAGTACAAATTAGGAAAGGGGTGATCTATTATCTAGTAGTAAAGTGCTAACAATAGGATAATTGTTGATACATTCTAGTAGGTGAATTAGTTAAATCTCTTAATAGAGTAGTCCTAATAGGCTATTGTAAATCCTTTAATAGGGTGCTTACTTCATTGTAAGTTAAAGTCCTTTAATCAAGAAAACTTCTAATAGGGTGTTGAAATCCTTTAACAAGGTAAGATCTAACAATCCTGTAAGTCTTTAACAAGGCAGACCTTTCATAGGGTAGATCATAGTTTATGATCAAACATTGTAGCCTTCATTAGATAAACTCTATTATTGCAATAGTGGAGATTTGTGGGTGTCATCCCCACCCCAATTTTACTTTCTCATTGGAGGATTTATAAGCAACCAAATATCTTGTGTCATATATGTTTTGAATGTTATTTTCTTTCATGCTATGGATGAATATGTTTACCTAGCTATTTTAGTTTACATACAAATTGTGAGATGGATGTGTGGTGAATGAATTTATGGTTAAATTTTTGAAGTACTGATTCATCCACACATCTTTGAGTTTACTTTATTGTATTTCCAACAATTGGTATTAGAGCATTGGTTCTCTAGAAAGGAAATCTTTGCAACTTTGAGGAAAGATCATGAAGATGGAAGTCTACAAGTGTGGAATGACTATTGAAAATTAGATGATTGAAATCCAGCTTGCCCTACATCAGCTGAATGAGTCAAGAGATGATATGAAGTGCTCATTAAAGAAAGGGAAAGAGATAAATATTCAATATAATGAAACACAATACTACGAGGAAGTGATAAAGGGCCACACCACCCTTACCCACTCACAATCAAGAAAGCAACAATATGGAGACGAAGAGAAAAAAAAATGCTTCACAAATAATTTTATTATACTTGAAAAATCCTTACAACACCCACAAGATGATATCAAGCTTCTCCTTCCACAACTTCTATTTATCAAGTTTCTACTCCTCGAGCTTGATTACAAATGATAATAAGCCTTGCTTAAATAGGCACTTCTAACCCAAGACATTACAAACACAACCAATGTGGGATAAAAGGTAAATACAACTATCTTTAAATAAATATTAAATTCCCACCCAAATACAACTAAGCACCCAACAAATATTAAATACATGATTTATCCAAAACCTTCTAGAATTTCCACCTACACACCTCGATTAATGGAATGATAACTATTTTTCTTATTTTTCTATTTTATGCCACCTATGCACCTCGAAAATAAAAATCCTCTTTTCCTTTCTTTTCTCCTTTTTATTTTTTATTATTTCTCCTCTAATTTTCGTCACTTTCTCTCTCCTCCACAATTTTTTTTTTTCAATTTTTAATTTTTTTTTCAATAATTTTCCCATGCAAGATGCTCCTGCATCAGACTCCCCTGGTAAATAGAAAAGTGTGTCCCACACTTTGATGCCAAAAGAAATATCTACCACCATCTTCATCTTCACCAAAGGTTTCCACCTCAACAGGGACAACAAAACCACCATGCAAATCCTCCACACCAGCATCTTAACCATCCAATCAACATGCTCATTCCCAGGAACAAACTGAACATAATGCTTCAACAGAAAACTCTCATCCACATCACCAACTAGTGAATTCACACCCATAGCAAAAAACCCCACATCAACAACAACAAACTCCATATCAGCACCAACATGTAGATCACTATCAATACATGCAAAACTCTCAACACCAAAAACCTCATTGCTGATAACAAGATGCTCTGCAATACATAACTCACCTCCAACAACTGGATCATCCACCTCCAAGTGCTCCATAATCTCCATGTCAGATTCAACCAATTGATCATGAAAACCAATCTCCATCCCAACATCAATAACATTAGGAATATCTTCAGCAAAAACCTCTAGTTGCTCTGCAGGTTCTGCATCAGTCTCTACAAATTGATCAGTAAAAACCATCCTCTTCCACCTTGACCTTGTGATGCCATCTTCTCTCACGAACCTCCTTAACTTGATTAGCCAATCTATCATCCAACCGAGAAATCATCTTAGAAAAATTCCTCTCCACTATATCATGGATTTTCGCAATCATCTTAGGGTCCAATCCTCTTGGAGCCATCTTCCAAGATCTTCGTAAACCCTCTGCAACAAATCCTTCCCACGGTCCTTGTGACAACCAAATTGTTTGCAAGTCAGATCGCAACCTGCCACCTCGCACGAACAATCAGGAACCACATCACAAGTCTAAGACAACAAATTTGCAGTCCACCAACTCTGATAAACTTCACCCAACCAAGGTCTTGGTACAAACTACCTCACACTTCGATGATCTGCTTGTACACTCAGGAACTCTTGCTCTGATACCACTGATAAAGGGCCACACCACCCTTACCCACTCACAATCAAGAAAGCAACAATGTGGAGACCAATAGAAAAAAAAAATGCTTCAAAAATAATTTTATTATACTTGAAAAATCCTTACAACACCCACAAGATTATATCAAGCTTCTCCTTGAGCTTCTCCTTCCACAACTTCTATTTATCAAGTTTCTACTCCTCGAGCTTGATTACAAATGATAATAAGCCTTGCTTAAATAGGCACTTCTAACCAAAGACATTACAAACACAACCAATGTGGGATAAAAGGTAGATACAACTATCTTTAAATAAATATTAAATTCCCACCCAAATACAACTAAGCACCCAACAAATATTAAATACATGATTTATCCAAAACCTTCTAGAATTTCCACCTACACACCTCGATTAATGGAATGACAACTATTTTTCTTATTTTTCTATTTTATGCCACCTATGCACCTTGAAAATAAAAATCCTCTTTTCCTTTCTTTTCTCCTTTTTATTTTTTATTATTTCTCCTCTAATTTTCGTCACTTTCTCTCTCCTCCACAAATTTCTTTTTTTTCAATAATTTTCCCATGCAAGATGCTCCTGCATTAGGAAGACACTATTGAATTATTTGTAGATGGAAACACAAATTAATTTGATGCAACAGTTGAAAAATTGATGGAAAATAATGGAGCCCTAATTGAAGAGGTTAGAAATCTAAAGATAGAACAAGAAGTCTAATTAGTATAGCTATATGAGGTGACCAAGCATAAAAAGAAAGCTAAAGAAGAAAAAGTCATGATTGAAGATGACAAAAAGATATTGACCAATAGACTAGAAGAGAAGACATCAGAGGTGAATAAGATTTCTCACGTGCAACTAGAAAAATTGAATCAAATGATGATTGCCAATTATGAATTGAATGGAAAAGATGTGGAGATCATGACACTAAAGTTTCAAAATGAACAATTAAGAAATGATCTGAAAAGAGAAAATAATTTTCTAAAAGTTTCAATAGACCTAGTGAAGCCATCAAGTACTTTGAGCAATTAATGAGATCTCCTAGATCTAATAGTGATACTACTAGATTGGGTTATACTAGTACTAAAGAAGGAGAATCATCTAAAAGTGTTGAACAAAGGACAAACAATGGTAATAACTACAAACCTACTTATCATAATTGTGGTAAGATAGGTCATACATCAAATGTTTGTAGAAGCAACAATGCAAATCAAAACCCTAAGAAGAAATTCATGGGTAACTATCACAAGTGAAAAAATCAAGGACATTAGGCACATGAATGCATGATTAAGACATCAATCATATAAAGATTTTAAGGTTACTACTACAACTGTAAGAAGTATGGACATAGAGCATATGAGTGTAGATCAAAGCCTAACTGGTCATCAAACAAGCAAGCTAAGGTAAATCATATTGGTAGATCCTACAATTGGGATTATAATACAAGGTATAGTTGTCACTATTGTAAGGAGTATGGACATGCTATTGAAAATTTCATTAGAACACATTTTAGAAGTGACTACAAAAGATGGTTGAGTCAAACTACATGTTTTAGTTGTTTGAAGACTAGTCAGATAAGCATAAATTGTACAACAAGGTCAAAAGCACCTAGTGGTGAATTCAATATAGGCAAAGGAAAGGTTGATGTTGAAGAAGTCAAAGTGTAGATGAATAAGACATAGAAGAAAAAGAAAGATTGTAGTACATCAAGATCAAATGGAATCACTTCATCCATTGGATCAGGTGAGCACACCATCTCCAACTAGGAAATCAAGAGGTATGCATGGGATTGGTATTTCAAAGTTCAATTATACATTAGTTACAAGTATTTAGTTCTAAAAAGATGATATATGCATAAAGAAAGATGCAAAGTATTGGTTAGAACTTAGATTAAATTTATGAGTTTTTCATGTTGCTATCGAGCATAAAAAGTTTCATTGTGGTTTTTGAGTGAAAATTTAGTCACTATCAAGCTATCAAAGGTGATATTGTTGGCCAAGCTCATTGTAGTTACCGAGCATAGAAGGAACTTCATGGAAGTTGAGTGATTTAGAATTGCTATTGTAGCCAAGCTTACAGCTATGTAAGCACTAGGCATTTATTACAAAGTTTTAAGGGCTATATGGTCAATTTTTGACTCATTTGCAATCATTCAAGATTAAAGAGAGCACAAAAAGCTAAAGGTGAATTATAGAAAAGGATTCAAGAATTTTCATACTGAATTCAACTACTACTCAATACTAGTCATCAAATTTTCTAAGGTATTTATCATGTGCCAAGCTACGCTATTTGAATTTTTGCAAACCCTAGTTAGTCATAATGGCATCTAGCTCTTTTTCTACTATGGTTAAGGAAGGAAAGGAAAGGAATTTTTGAATGTTCAATTGATAAGAAATAAGATCAAACAACCACATTTCTAGGAAATTCTTGACATTATATATAAAGGAGACTCATCTGGTGCATTATCTATTACACCACCACAAGTTTTGATGATACAAGATGTAAGGTGTTGCTATACTTGTAAGGTAGGAAGCATTGAAGATATGGAGATAAGAGACATTTATGGAAAATTGTGTGGGAATGGAGCATTAAAAGAATAATTCAAGGTTGTAGAGAAAAAAGGGTCCAAACGTGTTCAAGACAGAATGGATTAAGATTGTTCTTAGTAGAATTCATGGAAATTATATATGGTTGGAGGATGGCCCTATCAAAATCACAAAGAAGATCATTCATAGAGTAATATGGTATGCAACCCTAGAAAGCCCTGAGACAATGAGGAGTGATGCAAAAGAGGCAATTGAAAAGAATATAGGGGCACTATAGAACAAGAGAGAGATGACCATAGACACAATTTTCAATCCCCTAATTGCATTTGCACTAATAGTCATTGCACATAAGTTCTTTTAGTCCAATAGTTTAAACAATGTACCATGTATGGCTATGGATTTGGGTTACAAGATAGTGAATAAAGACCGTTCTTATGACCTTGCTAAGTTACAACTCTAGCAATTATCTAAAAACTTGGGATCTATAAGGAAAACTAAAAGTGCACAATGCAAATTTGGTTCAATAATTGCTTGTATATTTTCCTATGTGCAAAACACTTTTCCCTCATTTGGGAAAGTAGCTTGGAAGACCAATAGATTAGTTGCAATATAGGTTGGTGAATTTATAGAACAACTAGGAGATAATTTTGAAATTGTGATGACCAGCTATTTTGAGGACTTTAAGAAGTCAATAAAATAAAGATTGAGGATTGCAATGTTGCTAGTTGAGAAGCATTTCAATGATTTTATTTTTGTAGTTGATGTTAATTTAACTTATGTTCAAGCTTCTAATCCAAGGGTGAGATGGCTCAGACCATTGCCTTATGAGATTAATGTTGATGAGACATCTATAGCCATCACTACTTTACTAGCAGAAGAAGAGGATAAGAATGCTATTTCTTTTGGAAACTATGATGTAGAAAAGTCAAAGATCACAACGGACTTAAAGACAACTTCTATGATGAGGAAGAAGAATACGCTTGTAAATAAACTTAAGGAACAATTTGGTAAAGTGGTAGAAAGAGATGATGAAGAAGAAGAAGAAGAAGAAGATAATGAAGATTATGAAGATGCACCTACCCAAGCACCACTTACTCTCACACAGGGTCAAGGTGAGGACCAAAGAGAAGAAGAAGAAGAGATTGATGAAGGTGTCAAGGGAGAAGAAGCCAATGAAGCACCTATTGCCACAGAAGAAAATAAGAGAAAAGAAAAAAAAAGACATCAAGAAAACCTTAAAATTTTGTGAAACCTTCCCAAAAAGAGCCTACAATTCCTATTACTAGGGCTAGCACAAGAGCTACTACCAAGAAGAATCAGGAGGTTCAGAACCCTAAAGGCAAGAGAACTAGTACAACTACACAAGGAGATGAACCTGATCAAAAGCGTATAAGAAAGTACATTCCCCAGTTGAATTAGATGAGAAGAGGACTGAATCATATGACAAATACCAATTCAAAGTGGTAAGTGATAGTCCCTATTCTGATTTGGAAAACTTGTGTTAAAATATAAAGAATAATGCTGATTTAATTGGATTCACACATGTTGAGTTTAATACACTTGCGAAGTTAGATATGAACAAAGTAGAAAAATCTATATTTTCTATGATGGAAAATTTATAAGAAAAATCCAATTGAGATTGCTAAATCTCTACCCAAGAGCTTATAAGATAGAGTTGAACAAAGATAGCAATATAGTCTCATAACTAAGAGAAATATTAGAGAGACTACACTTGCAAGATTGATGCCAGAGTTGGAAAAATATGAAATGAAAAAGGCTAATTAATAAGTATAAGGGAATATTTTCTCCAAAGTATCAAGGCTTTAATATTCTATAGAATAAAATTGAAGAGGTTGTTCAATAGAGGACACATGTACGGAAGGTAATATATGGGTTGTCAACTCAAAAAGCTATTGAGCAAGGACCTAAGGAAGTAGGTGAAGACAAAGAAGAGGAAGAGGTAGTTAAAGCAATAAATGATGAATCTATGATGAAAGCACAATGAGAAGGCACTCTAGAGGCAATAGTTGAGGAAGAGCAATAATAGAACCAGAGTATACTAGAAGTATCGATGCTGAGGGTCAATCCACATGCAAATATGGTAAAGGTTAAGGATATGTCTAACATCATTATTTATAACATCAATCCCCTAAAAGAGGATGATATGTAGAAGATATTGGTTGATTCCACCACCAAGGCACAACTATGTAGTCATATTATTTGGGTGAGTGTTGATAAGATTGAGAAGGCAAAATCAACATTTATAGGGGAGAAATCACAAGTAGTATCTATTTCCCCTACTCAATCTATATAAGTGTAACCTACAATGTCTATTGTAATAAATCATAGGAAGGACACCATGCATTCACATATTAGCACTAAAGTGTCATCAATTACAATAATTGAGAAAGAAGGGACACTGGTCCAAACAAGTTAGGAAGCTTTTCCTGCACCTACAGTGCCACAAGCACAAGGTGGGGCATGAATGAAAGACAAGGAGAAGGATAGGATTGAAGATTTAGTCTTGACTACAAAAAGAGAGGAAGTAATAGCAATATATACACTAGTTACCTTACCAGACATTGCTACTACTACTCCTAGTCAAGAACTTCACATGCTGAGTACTGAAGCTACATCATATAAAGCATTAAGGCCAAATCCTACCACATCTAAGGATGATGAGGTGACATCCTATGGTGACATGAACTTGGATGAGGCGATTGAGTTACCAAAGTATGATCTTACAAAAATCACAATAGAGAAGATGAGCATATTTTAGGATGCTTTGGCAAGGAAAAAAAATCAAGAACTACTCAGAAGGGACCATAGGTAGAAACAAGCACTTCATGACATCAATGATATATTTATTGATGTATTTAGTCTCCCTGCACTTGCTAAAGCCAAGCCAATCATTGAGCAGTTTAAAAATATTATGGAAGGGATTAATGATGAAGACCTAGATACCAAACTGAAATTATTGGAATGGTCTAAGAAGAAATTTCAAACCTGGGTGGAAGAACAAATATCTAGTGCCATTGGACTACATTAAGTTGAGTTAGCAACCAAGATTGAGGGTGTAAAGAAGATGTTGAAACACATTTTCTCTCTTTACACCAAGTTGTTGTTGGAAGCATGAATGCTAATGATATTCCTATAGGGGAGTATTGTAGAAACATGATTAGATCATTATCATGATGATATGTTATACTCATGACTGTGTTTTTCATTGATATCAACATAGTAATTTTTTGTGGTATCTGACAGAAGAACATGGGTAAAGATCAAGTTGGTACAGATAGATTGTTGAGTATTTTTATGAGAGAGGTTAATGGGAGATACTACTAAGTGTTTAATATATGTAGCTAACCTTGAGAGAAAAAGATAGTAAGTCTGGAAGAAGTTATGTAAGTTTTGGTGAAGCTGAGATAAAGTTTATAGAAGCATGTTCTAGTAAACTTGTTATATCTCCTAGTAGAGTTGTTATTTTGAGTAGAAAGGTTAAAGGCATGTAGAAGACATGTTGGAGATGATGTGATTAATCTTGATTGTCATAATATTACACGTACAAAAATTTATTCAAGTTACAAGGTGATAAATTAATGTTATTGCTAAGTATAACATGTTCTTAATGAGGTCCTATAATAATTAATTAAGAAGGTGTATTAGCTGACTTAGGGAAATTTTTATGGATTTTCTATAAAGGAAGGAAATTTTCCTTTGTTATGTATGAAAAATTGCATAAATCATGAAGAGTAGAATAGAAGAGAAAGAAGTTGATATTTGAGCATAAGAAGAGCATAGCGAAGTTGGAGAAGACTTCATTGCCAAGGTTTTATTTTGAGATTCAAGGTTTGACACACACACACACACACACACACACATACATCTTTGTGGGCATCATTCCCACTAGGGTTTTCTCTCTAATCAAGGGTTTCCCAAGTTAAAAAATTTGGTGTAATTGTGTATGTGCATCTTGTTATGGTTGTTGTTTACTTTGATTGAATGGTTAAGATTAATTAAGGTTGATAAATGTTTTAATTGCATAATTGATTCAACCCCCCCCCCCTCTCAGTTACTTGGTGGACTATTATTTCTAATAGTTGTGTGATGTTCCCCTATTCACACAAGAAGTACAGAGACATATTGACCATTTGGAGGGAGATTTGAAGAAAATAAGTAATATTCTTCAACAATCTCCTAGTCAAGGTTAGTCTCATTTCATAAATTTATTATCAACACAAGGTTAGTTAATAGTATTGTAAGCTCAAGATGCAAATATTAGGGCTACACTGATCAACATCCAATCCATGTTAACCCCTCATGTAGAGGTGTTCCATAAGGAACTAGCCTATGCAGAGACATTGTTAGAGAATAATCCTCATCTTTCTACACATGAAGGTTTAGTCACCCTAGCTACCAAGTTAGACATATAGATTAAATCTTTGGAGGTAGCATGTGACAATTGGGATGCATCATTGAAGATTATAATGGAGGTCCATAAATTTTCTTGGACAAACACAAATTCATGTACAACTCATGACATAAGTGTCAAAAGGGGGAGAATGAATTTTGGGGGAGAAAATGAAGATAAGGGGAGAATGCATGAAAGGCGAGATAAGTTTTGGGAGACCAAATAGAGACTACAGAAATAGAGTCAACACAAAGTATTTAGTTTTAGAATTAGAATGGAACAATAAACTTAGGGGGAGTTATAGAATTTTGAGGTATGATCAATGAGTCATAAGTTTTGTAAAATTTTGGAGTTTTGAAAAATTGTATGCAAGTACTTAATAGAATTTATTTGAGTTATGCTTGTAAGGTAAGGATATACATGCATGACCAAGTATTTTTTCCACTCATGTCAAAGGGGGATATTTCTAATCTTAGATTAGTTTTGAAATATGAGTGCTAATATACTTAATTCATTTTCTTAGTTCATGCCAAACAAGTAATGTATGTTGATCATAAGTTGTTAGATAGTATATGCCGAGTGAGAGATATATAGTTTATGCCAAGTAAAAAGTGTAGGAGTTGATAAAATCCAACTCCATAGCTTGCCAAGATCACCTGCATGCAAATAGCTTGCTAAAGAGAAACCAAGAAGGAAGAAGTGGAGCTTGGAAAAATCATAAATGGACTTGAGAGAGAAAATATTGCAAAACAAAGAAAATGTATTTACAATGAAAATGAGATATGAAATTACAAAGAGAGAGCTTGAATATAAAGGCCTCTTAGAAGCTTGTAGAACAAGCTAGAAAGTGCAAGAAGATAAGGTTGACAACTTAGCATACATCCACAAAAAGGTGGAACATGCTAGAAGGGAACAAACTCTCGTGTTGTCAACAACTGATCACTACAACTATTAACTACATGTATTAACCTAAGAAAACTTAAGTAAATAGAATGAATAATTAATAATTTATCATTTACTCTAACACCCCCCTTAAGTGCAACTTAGGGGAATGCCTTAAGCTCACAAAACTAAGATGAAATGCAGAATGGGTCCTAGCAACAAGGCCATGCTAGGTACCCATGTACAATGCAAAGAAATGCATCCTCTAAAAATGGGGAAAGAGAGAAAATCACATGTGAAAAACCCTCTCCCAAAAAGGGGTAACCTAGTAGAGGACTGAAGAAGCCTCCAACTAGAGGAATGTCCCATAAAACAAGAACAAAGGGTGATCATGAAGAGCATCACTGAAGCATGAAGAAGCCATAAATTTTTCCATTAGAAAGAAATGACTAATATGAAGAATCTCCATGGAAGAAGAATACATGAATTGAGTGATGCAGGAGCATCCTAGGTTGCCTTGCTATCCTACTCATTTTGTTCACCTAGTAGTTCCTTCATGTGCCTAGCAGTCCTTCATGTGCCTAGCAATTCCTTCATGTGCCTTGTAGCCCTTCATGTGCCTAGCAATCCTTCATGTGCCTAGCAGTTCTTCATGTGCCTAGCAATTCCTTCATGTGCCGAGTTACTGTAGCAATTCCTTCATGTGTCGAGTTATTGTAGCATTCCTTCATGTGCCGAGTTATCCAATGTATGCCGAGTGATTCTTCATGTGCTGAGTTACTCAGTGTATGCCGAGTGTTTCTTCATGTGCTGAGTTACTTAGTGTATGCTGAGTGTTTCTTCATGTGCCGAGTTACCTAGTGTATGCTGAGTGTTTCTTCATGTGCCGAGTTACTCAGTGCATGCCGAGTGTTTCTTCATGTGTTGAGTTACCTAGTGTATGTTGATTTTCAGTATTTAGATGTGATTTTGCGAGCTGACTTGCGGGATTTATTTCATTCGTGACATTTATGTTAAGATCTTTTCTTGGGATGAGTCTAGACCATTGTTGGGTCAGCCTCTGTCTTATGTAATGATTCTAGAATGATTTGTAAGATATTTTGGCAAGTATAAATAGAATGTTTAGGCTTAGAATTAGGCAAGTTTTTGAAGAGAAGAAGTTTTGGGGAGAAACTTTTGGGAAGAAGATTAGAGAGCAAAACTGAAAGTGCGAATTTACAGTTGGATCTTTGAATGTGAATGTATTTTTAATTGGCCATAACCCAAAAGAACTTACAACTAGGCATGTATGAAGATATTTTGATGAATCAATAAAATTAATTCACTCTTCTTCCTCATTTGGTTGCTTATCTTTGTGTTCATTTCCATTGTGTTAATTCTTGTAGGGTGGCTTGGATAGCTGGGTGAGCCTTTGGCCCTAGTTATTCTTATCTTGCCTGCATTAGTTGGTATCAAAACTTAAGGTTCCTCCTTATGGAGATTGGATCATGTAGAACCCTAATTTGGATTTGGTTGTAGTGTGGAAAATCTATAGATTTGACCTATAACTTGTAGAGGGGTATGATCTTGCAGGAACTTGATTTGTAAAGATGGTTCATGGTAGAGGAAATAATGTTTATAACGCTATATTGGATTAGTTGAGAAAAATTGTAGTAGATTAGATGTTGTGGAGATAGCCCAAAGGAGAGGAGCACATCTTGATGATGTAAGTGATGATGAAGCAGTAGCACCGAACCCTAATCAAGAACATGAATAAGACCAAGATGAAGCAAGATTGTTGAGAGTATTGTCTACAGTGAATTAAAAGCTTGTTGTAGAAGTTGTTTCTTAGGATGCAAAATTGGACACCAATGTTGTGTTTGATTGGATCTCTAATATGGAGAAGTTCTTTGAGTATGAAAACACTCTTAACAATAGAAAGGTGAAGATTGCAGTCACTAGGCTGAAAAGTCATGCATCACTATGGTGGGAGCACTTGCAAACTAATAGACAAAGGAGAGGAAAGGAGAAGATCAGAACTTGGCCAAAGATGGTGAACAAGGTAAAGAACAAATTTCTTCCTATTGATTACCAAGTTAGCTTGTTGAGAAAGATGCAAAGTTTGAAGCAAAAAGACATGACTGTGAAAGAGTATATTGAAGAATTCTATAGATTGGACATTAGATCTGGACATGTGGATGATGATGTTGAGAAAATTGGAAGGTACATTAATGGATTGAGATCTAGAATACAAGATGAGATAAGTTTTGTGAAGCTAGAAAGTGTAGAATAAGCATATCAATATGCCTTGAAAGCTGAGGAGATCTTGACAAAGAAGCATGAACAAAGACAGAGAGGTAGAGGTGGTAGATTCTAGAGAGGTAGAGGTAGATCTTATGAAGAAAGTGGCAAATCTGATAGTTCTATGCAAGATAAAGGAAAATCTAAATGGAAGAATGATGACAAAGGCAAGACGAAATGGAAAAGTGGTAATTCTTATCGAGGAGGCACTAATTCTTACCGAGGAAGAGGTAATTCTTATTCTAGAGGTGGATTTCATGGTAATTGTTTTAGATGTGGCAAAGAAGGGCATAGATCCTTTGAATGTAGATCTTCTGAAAGCAGACAAGGTAATAGAAATGTTGTGATTCAAGAAGACATTGAGTGTTCACCAAGTGGACCTGAGGCTAGAGAAAATTTGATGGTGAGAAGAACCTTATGTAATAAGGGAGGTGATGAGGAACCTATTTTAACGAGAAGTCTTTTCAAGACAAGATGTAAGATGGCTGGAAAATACTGTAAAGTGATCATTGATAGTGAAAGTTCTACACATCTGGCATTAGAAGAGCTGGTTACAAAGTTGCAATTTTAGAGGCTGAAACATCCCAAACCTTATCATGTTTCATGGATCAAAGATGAGAATAAGATATTGGTAAGTGAACAATGCCTTGTGAAGTTCAAATTTGGACATTACTTTGATGAAATTTTGTGTGATATTATGCCTATGGATTGTTGTCATATTTTGTTGGGTAGACCTTGGCAATATGATAGATATGCTGTACATGATGGAAGATTGAATCAATATACTCTTTGGGTAAATGGGAAGAAACAAACATTGTTGCCTTTGATCGAAAGTCTAGACGAGGTTAATTGTACTGCTATAAAAATTTGCATGGTTAATGAGAAACAATTTGAAAAGGAAGTGAAGAAGAATCAGGTTTTTTTTTCTATAATTTCAAGAAAACTGAGTTTTATCAATGGAGACCGAGTGCCAGAAAATAATGTTAACCAAGTGCCAGTCAGTGGTGACCGAGTGACAGATGGTAGTATTGACCAAGTGCCAGGAGAAACTGCAGAGTTGTTAAATGAGTATAAAGAAATTATTACTAATGATATCCCTAATGGTTTACCTCTAGTAAGAAGCATAAGTCATTGTATGGATCTATTTCCTGGAGCTAGTTTGCCAAACAAAGCACCATATAGATTGACACCTGCAAAGAATGAAGAACTTAATAGACAAGTGCATGAGTTGTTGTAGAAAGGTTTGATAAGAGAAAGCTTGAGTCCGTGTGATGTACCTACTGTATTAGCACCTAAAAAGAATGAAGAATGGAGAATGTGTACTAATTCTAGAGCCATTGACAAGATAACAGTGAAATATAGGTTTCCCATGCCAAGGATGGATGATATAATGGATTTTTTGAGTGGAGAAAAGTATTTTACCAAGATTGATTTGAAGAATGGCTATCATTAGATCAGAATCAAAGAAGGTGATGAATGGAAGACTGCTTTCAAGATAAAAGATGGTTGGTATGAATGGTTGGTTATGCTTTTTGGTTTGACTAATGCACCTAGTACTTTCATGAGGTTGATGAATGAAGTTTTGAAAAGATTCTTGGGTAAATTTGTGATTTTTTATTTGGATGATATTCTGATATTTAGAAAGACTAAGGAAGAACATCTTGATCATATTAGACAAGTATTGCAGAGGTTGAAAAAGGAAAAGTTGCTGATTAATCTGAAAAAGTGTTCTTTCATGCAAGAGGAGATTGTGTATTTGGGATTTGTGATTTTAGCTAATGGATTGAGGATGGATCCTGAGAAGGTTAAAGCAATTTTGGAATGGCCTACACTTGAGAATGTGGGTGAGGTAAGATCATTTCATGGTTTGACTAGTTTTTACAAAAGGTTTATAAAGAATTTCAGTGTTGTTTGTAATGCTATGACTGAAACAATGAGGGGAGATAAAAATAATTCAAGTGGACACATGGAGCTGATAAGAGTTTTGATACTTTGAAACAAAAGGTTGCTAAATTACCTATATTGGCTTTACCTAATTTCAACAAAGTATTTCAAGTTGAATGTGATGCAAGTGGTAATGCAATAGGAGTTGTATTAAGTCAAGAAGGTAAGCTTGTTGCTTTCTTTAGTGAAAAGTTGAATGATGCTAAAAGGAAGTATTCTGTGTATGACCAAGAGTTTTATGCTATTGTTCAAGCATTGAAGAAGTGGAGACATTATTTGATGCCTAAGGAGTTTGTGTTGTATATTGATCATAAAGTTTTACAATACTTAGAAAGTCAACATAAATTGAATCAAAGACATATGAAGTGGGTTGAGTATTTGCAGAGTTTTACATTTGTGATCAAGCACAAGAGTGGAGTTACTAACAAAGTTGCTGATGCATTGAGTAGAAGATGTTCTTTGTTAACTGAAATGAAGGTTGAAGTTCTTGGTTTTGATGATATGAAAGAGTTATATGATGCTGATCCTAATTTTTCTGAGGCATGGAGAGAGTGCAGAGCACCAAATCTGACAGATCACATAAGTAAATATGATGATTATTTCATTCAAGAAGGTATGTTGTTCAAAGGTATTTAGTTGTGTATTCCTAAAATTTCTATGAGGTTGAATTTGATTAAGGAAAAGCATAGTGGTGGATTAGCTGGAAATTTTGGAATTGATAAGACATTGAGTTTGCTGAAAGGGAAATATTATTGACCACAAATGTATAAGGATGTTCAAAAATTTGTAAAGAGTTGTGGAGTTTATCAAGTTGTAAAAGGAGTGAGTCAAAATACTGGTTTGTATACAACTATTACTTTTCCTGAGAAACCTTGGACTGATATCAGTATGGATTTCGTTCCTGGATTGCCTAAAACAATGAAGGGTTATGATTCCATATTTGTTGTAGTGGACAGATTTTCTAAGATGGCTCATTTTATACCATGTAAGAAGACATCAGATGCTAAGCATGTTGCTGAACTTTTCTTTAAAGAGATTGTGAGATTGCATGGATTACCACAAAGCATTATTTCAGATAGAGACATTAAGTTTGTTGGTTAATTTTGGAAGACTTTGTGGAAGAAGATGGGTACTAAATTGAAGTTTAGTTCTACATTCCATCCACAAATAGATGGACAGACAGAGGTTGTGAATAGAAGCTTGGATAATTTTTTGAAATGTTTAGTTGAGAATAAATCGAGTAATTGGGAGATGGTATTGGCACAAGCTAAATTTACATATAACAATTCTGTGAATAGGAATACAGGGAAGACACCTTTTAAGATTGTTATCGGAATGCATCCTAGAGGTATATCAAATTTGAGAGATGTTGATGAAGAAAAGAAAAGCGTTGCAGGAGAAGAATTTGCTAATTTTATGGAGTCTTTGCATAATGAAGTGAAGTTGAGGTTGGAAAAAAGCAATCAGAAGTATAAGGAGAATGCTGATTAGTCTAGAAGACACCATGATTTTCAAGTTGGTGATGAGGTGATGTTTCATCTAAAGAAAGGAAGATTCCCAGTTGGAACATATAGCAAACTGAAGATGAAGAAATTTGGACCTTGTAAGATCCTAAAGAAGTTTGACAGTGGTAATGCTTATGAAATTGAGTTACCTGATGACATGGATATATCTCCTATATTTAATATTACTGATTTGTATTACTATCAGGAGTCAGAGGATGAAGTTGTTATACTAGATGATTACCCTAAGAAACAGATTGAGAAAGTTGAACAAATATTGGATCAGAGAGTTGGCAAGAGTACAAGAGGAAAAGATTACTATGAATATTTGGTGAAGTGGAAGAATAGACCTATTGAAGATGCTTCATGGATTTCTCAATTTGAGTTGGATTTAGCTCAGGTTGGGATATCTCAATGATTCAGGAGAATCATTTCTTTCAACCTCAGTTGTCTGATGCAAGAGCATCCTAGGTTTCCTTGTTATCTTGCTCATTTTGTTCACCTAGTAGTTCCTTCATGTGTCTAGCAGTCCTTCATGTGCCTAGAAATTCCTTCACGTGCCTTGTAGCCCTTCATGTTCCTAGTAGTCCTTCATGTGCCTAGCAATTCCTTCATGTGCCTAGTAGTTCTTCATGTGCCTCACAATTCTTTCATGTGCTAAGTTACTATAGCAATTCCTTCATGTGCCGAGTTACTATAGTATTTCTTTATGTGCCAAGTTACCCAGTGTATGCCGAGTGATTCTTCATGTGCCGAGTTACTTAGTGTATGCCGAGTGTTTCTTCATATGTTGAGTTACTCAATGTATGCCAAGTGTTTCTTCATGTGCTGAGTTACCTAGTGTATGCTAAGTGTTTCTTCATGTGCTAAGTTACTTAGTGCATGTCGAGTGTTTCTTCATATGCCAAGTTAACTAGTGTATGTCGAGTGTCAGTATTTAGACATGATTTTACAAGCTAACTTGTGAGATTTATTTCATTCAAGACATTTATGTTAAGATCTTTTCTTGGGATGATTCCAGACCATTGTTGGGTCAGCCTTGCTCTTATGTAATGATTCTAGAATGATCTGTAAGCTATTTTGAAAAGTATAAATAGAATTTAGGCTTAGAAATAGGCAAGTTTTTGAAGAGAAGAATTTTTGGGAGAAGTTTTTGGGAAAAAGATTAGAGAGCAAAATTGAAAGTATGAATTTGGAGTTGGATCTTTAAATGTGAATGTATTTGTAATTGGCCGTAATTTAGAAGGTCTTACAGCTGGGCATGTATAAAGGTATTTTAATGAATTAATAAAAGTAATTCACTCTTCTTCCTCCTTTGGTTGCTACTCTTTGTGTTCATTTTCATTGTGTTAACTCTTGCAGGGTAGCTTGGATAGCTGAGTGAGCCTTTCGCCCTATTTATTCTTATCTTGCCTGCATCATTGAGCATGTCTATATGGTAGATGATCCATCTCACCAAAATGCATAGGTAGCTAGCCACTACAATCGGCTCATATATAGGATCAACTACTAAATACATAGCTCACACTATTGAACCATCAAACAATGAAAGCATTAGAACAATAGAATAATGGGGTGAGATGATAAGAAAATAAGGCATTCCCCTAAGCTGCAATTAAGGGGGTTGTTAGAATAAATAATTAATAATTAATAATTTATTCTTTTACTTAAGTTTACTTAGGTTAATGCATTTATTTGATACTTGTAGTTGATGAGTTGTTGAGCTACGATTTGGAGACACAAACCCTAGTTTGTTTGTGATTTTTTCTTCAATCTAAGGGAAATGCATTTTTTCAGACCACTTTGGGTCTAAATGAATGTTAACATTGGATTTGGAATGCCATTTACATTCAGGATTCATATAAAAGTTTTCAATTTTGGTGACACGAGCTCTGGGAGGCAAAATTTTTTTAGCCTTAGGCCTCCTGTACAACCATACAGACGAATTTGTTCAAAAAAATAAAAAAATATTTTTCTAGTGCACTGTCGGGTGGCCACCACCACACCACCCCATGGTCACTGCCACACAGCCTACACATAGCTTGGAGGCTACCACAGTCGGCTATGCCACCGCACATAGCCTGGTGGCATCACCCATTCCCACTGCCTCCACCTGCTTTCACCACCTACATCAATCTCTGCCACCCATGCTCCATCGCTCCATGGTCCTGCCAACTATTCTAGTTGCATGGACATTTCAAACACTTTACATGTAGGAGTTGATAAAATCCAACTCCACAACTTGCCAAGATCACCTGCATGCAAATATCTTGCTGAAGAGAAACCAAGAAGGAAGAGGTGGAGCTTGGAAAAACCCTAAATAGACTTGAGAGAGGAAATATTGCAAAACAAAGAAAATGTATTTACAATAAAAATGAGATATGAAATTACGAAGAGAGAGCTTGAATATAAAGGCCTCATGGAAGCTTGTAGAACAAGTTAGAAAGTGCAAGAAGATAAGGTTGACAACTAAGCATATGTCCACAAAAAGGTGGAACATGCTAGAAGGGAACAAACTCCCATGTTGTCAACAACTCATCACTACAACTATTAACTACATGCATGAACCTAAGTAAACTTAATTAAATAGAATAAATTATTAATAATTAATTATTTACTCTAAAAACTAGTAAGTGCTAACTCACTCAAGTGATGAGCAGATAGTAGATGCAAAGTGATTAGTGGATCCTGAGTCATTCAAAGGCTGAGTTACAATATTGAAGTTTTAGTGAATATCGAGCATTATAGACTTCAAGTGCCAAGTAAATAGTTTTGGACATAGTTTATTGTAATGACACAAACTTCTATGTGAACCATTTTTGAGTTGACTTAGGGATTTTTTTGCAATTCTAGATGATAGGGAATAATCTTTATTGAGGATTCCTATATAGTACATGAAACCAATTAGGTGAAGGGATGTTTTGAGTGCAAAATGGGTGAATCATAATCATTTATTCGTACCTAACCATAAGTCACCTAGATCTTCTTAAGGAGGATAAACCCTAAACATTTGGGAGATATGGAAGGAGCAAAGAGAGAAGTTCGCATGTGCAAATTGAGTATTTATGGTGGCTAAGGAGCTGTGAATTGAGATATAATTGCAGAATCAGTTAAAGGAAAATAGAGGAAAAAGGTGATACATTTGATCAGTGAGGATCAAGTACACATTAGGAAAAATGTGATCTATTATCTAGCAGCAAAGTGCTAATCATAGGATCATTGCTAATACATTCTAGTAGGTGAATTAGTTAAATCTCTTAGTAGAGTAGTCCTAACAGGCTATTGTAAATCCTTTAACATGGTGTTTACTTCATTAAAAGTTAAAGTCCTTTAATCAAACACACTTCTAACAGGGTGCTGAAATCCCTTAATAGGGTAAGATCTAACAATTTTGTAAGCCTTTAATAGGAAAGACCTTGTATAGGGTAGATCATAGTTTATGATCAAATATTGTAGCCTTCATTAGATACACTTTATTACTGTAGTAGTGAAGATTTGTGGGTGTCATCCTCAACCCAATTTTACCTTCTCATTGGAGGGTTTCTAGGTAACCAAATATCTTATGTTGCATATGTGTGGAATGTTATTTGATTTCATGCTATGGATGAATATGTCTAGTTAGCTATTTCAGTTTACATACAAATTGTGAGATGGATGTGTGGTGAATGAATTTAGGGTTAAATTTTTTAAAGGATTAATTGAACCCCCTCTTAGAGTTTACTTTCCCTATTGTATTTCTACCACATATCAGACATAAAATTTCTCTCAGTAAAATTTCTTTGATGCATGACAAAAAACTCTCCCTCTTTGATATCGTATGCCATAGACAATAATCAATGTAGTTTCCATGTACCTTGATGTATAAATTCATATGAAATCTTCTCTGATAATACTATATCAATATTGTTTGATCTTCAACATGATTGGTTGATGCTTCACTAAAATCTGATTAGTGAGCTTTAGACAAGGGAATAACCCCTAACTTACCTCTTAGATTGAAAAAAGAATCCTTAGGTAGTGGCTGGGTGAATATGTTTGCAAGGTGTTCTTTTGTATTCATATATTTCAACCTCACCTCTTTGTCTTGAACCAATTCTCTCAAGAAATGATATTTTATTGCAATATGCTTGGTCTTAGTATGCATCAATGGATTCTTGGATATGTTGATTGGACTTGTGTTATCGCAAAAGATAACAAATGGGTCCTTGATCTCGCCCTTCATACTTGACAACATTTTTTTGAACCACGCAATATTGGAACAATTAATTGTTGTAAGAACATATTCTTCTTCTAATATAGACTAAGAGATATAGTTCTATTTCTTGCTTGTCAATGATACTAGCCTCTTTCCAAGAAAAAGTGCTCCTCCACTAGTGCTCTTCCTATCATCAAAACTTCTTGCCCAATTTGCATTAGTGAATGCCTTCAAATAAAAGTTTCCTCCTTTCTTATACCACAAACCATACTCTTCAGTGCCTTTCAGATGCCTCATGATTCTTTTGATTTCCATTATATGATTTTCTTTATGATTAGCAAAAAATCTAGCCACCATACCAACTACTAATGCTATATCTAGTCTTGTGTGTACCACATATTAAAGTTTTACAATCATTGCTCTATATGTAGTTTGATCTAACTCTTCAGAATCATCATCTTTAGAAAGCTTATGTCTAGTAGACATAGGTGTTCCAACTAGTCTAGAATCCTCCATTCCAAATTTCTTTAGTATCTTCTTGATGTATTTTGATTGAGTAATATAGATAAAATCCTTCATCTATTGAATTTGTAAACAAACAAAGAATTTGATCTCTCCCAACCTTGACATTTCAAATTCCTTACTCATTTTCACAGAAAAATATTTACACAAATCATCATTTCCAATAAATAATTTATCATCCATAAATATTTTTGCCAATACAATCTTCTTATCTAGTCCTTCTTTGATGTATAGGCTGCTATTATCATTAGTTCTTTGAAAATCAATCTTTATGAAATAATTATGTAACCTTTCATACCATGCTCTAGGGGCTTATTTGAGACCAAACAAAGCTTTGTGTAGTTTGAAAACCATGGCCATTTTTCTAGGATCAATGAAACCTTTTGGCTGCTCTATGTAGACTTCCTCTTCTAAGATTCCATTCATTAATGGTAATTTCACATCCATTTGATATAATTTGAATCCTTTGTGTGTTGTATATGTAAGAAATATTCTAACACCTTCAAGTCTAGCAAGATGAGAAAAAATTTATCCATAGTTAAATCTTCCTCTTGAGCATAACCCTTATAAACTAATCTTGCCTTGTTTCTCAAAAATTCTCCATTCTCTTTCAACTTATTTCTGAATACCCATTTTGTGCCAATTACTTTCTTGTCCTTAGGTCTAGGAACAAGAGCCCAAGTTTTATTCCTCTCTATCTGATCATTCCCTTCACTTATTACTTCTATCTAGCTTTCAATATGTAATGCATCTTTGAGAGATCTAGGCTCAAATTTAGTAAGCACACATGTTGTTGAGAATAGATTGAAGAAGCTAATCAAAGAAGGAGATTGTTGAAAGAGGGAGATCACTGAGAACATATAAGTATGAAAAATATGCTAGGTAAAAGTACAAACTTGTGTCACCATTTTGTAAAGGAAAAAGGCTAACAATAGTATAACTGTTCACCTTCAATCACAATTTTTATTTAGAATTTTAAAATGAAGGAAACTAATTAAATGTGTAGAAAGGGTTGAAGTTTAAGATTATAATTTTTAATAATGATTTAGAATAAGAATTGATATATTTCCATAATTTTTATAGATATTTTTTAGTTTCTAAAAAATGTTGAAAATTAGGGGTTTAGTTCCCACCACAAAACTATATGGAAATAAACTTATTTCTATTTGAACTCAGACTATGTTATAGATAACATATGTAGGTAGAACAATCAAAAATATAAATTTCTTTTAGATCTATATTTTCTCTTTGATGGTTATTCAAATTTAAACCTACCTAAAATTCATAGTTTTCATCTCCCACCACATTTTTCAAAACAAATCTATTCTAATTAGAAGAAAAATTATACATTTTGATAAAGGACTCTCTCCTCTAGAATGTCATATAATTTTTTTCTTCTATGGTCTAATATTTTTTCTTTCTCAAAATCAACATCTTTTCGAGTGTTAAAATACATGCTTGTAGAATTTTTTAATTACAATATACTATATCTAATTAAAACACTATAAACTCTAAGTAGGGGCGGGGGCCCTAGCTCGGTTGGCTAAATCTTCCCTATTGTAGGGGGTTGGTCACGGGTTCTAGTCTCCCTCGTCCTTGTGGTACCGATGGGCGTGTTACGCCAACGCTACCGGTCACGTTAAAAAAGTTTATCAGGCGCATTGTAGTTTATAGGGGGGCCGTGTTGCACCGATTCCTACAGTCTTTAAAAAAAAAAAAAAAACACTATAGACTCTATATAAGAATATTCTTGACTTTGAGCTCTATAAAATGGTGTTCATATGTTACTAAAAAAATATCATAAAAAATAGTAAGAGTTTTTGAAACTTCAGTTTATTGAAATAATTTTATTTCTTTAGTAATTGGATACAAACTAGTATAAAACATGCATTTAATAAACATTTCCAATTGGATAATTGTGAGACCATATATAACTTAGCTAGAGAGGATTTATTGAGATCATATATTTGAAAAAAAATGATTTTTAGGTAGAAACACTCAAATTTAGTTATTCTAATAAGTTATCCTAAAACATGACACAAGTTTGTACTTTTACCTTGCTTCAATCACTATTTTGTCACTAATGTCAAACCTACTATTTGATGGTGAGGCAATTGCTTATAAGATTCAAGTACTATCACTTATTTGATTGATGAAGAGGATTTGATTAAAAGATGTAACAATAGCATCTAGAGAAAAGGGTGAGTTATGATTATGTAATGAAGTACAAGAATCAGTTAAGACAATGATAATATGATGTATTGATAATCTACTTAAGGTTACAAAGGTTGGTTACACTAAGAAAGTTTAGAAGAACAAGTTACACAAAGTTTGTTTTCCAAGCTTGACCGAGTAGATAGTAGGTGCCGAGCAAAGACAGAGCTAGCTGAGTAAAAAATTAGTTAAAGCTGAGTAAAAGTTCATTCTAGTGTATGCTGAGAAAAACACCAGACGTTGAGTAAAGTTTAGTTGATGGTGAGCACTAGTAAACTTTAGTTCATGTTGAATGATTTCATAGTGGATGCCAAGAAACATAGTATGTGCCAAGCATCATAAGCTTGATAATGCTGAGCTGCTTCATTATTTAAAAGATTATGAATTTGATGGATTTGAGCCAATAAGTTTTTTTTTTTGGATTATGTAAACTAGGTGGAAGATAAAGTTGATGAGCTGGTGGCACAGAATTCAAGGTAAACCATTTTAAGGAAAATTCAAAGAGGATTCTTGGAGAAGTTTCTAGAAGAGTTATGAAATATGGGGTAGATGCATTGTATCCTACCTAATCCATTCAAACCCTAAATTGGACGATGGAGAATGAGCAGTAAAAGATCTTAATTTCATATTTATAGTAATGGCTGGTCATGAAGTAAGTTTTCCATGTACAAGAACCTAAGAAAGAGGAGTCAAGAGTTTGGCTTCATTTAGTGACCTAAAAGAAAAGTTTTCAATGGCATGTTAAGCAATAAGGCTTAAGGGTATAAATTCTTGGAGGGTGAACAAGCTATCAGAGCTAGAAAGTATGAAGGCCAAGCAGAATTAAGGACTAAACAGTGGTTCACAATCTACAAATGAAGTTGTAAGTTGTATCAGATCAAAGACTTATTGTTACTCTCTAATAATTGTATCAGTCTAGGATAAATCCTTTGGATTAAGGTTGACCTAATAATCATTTGTAAATCTTTTGATCAGGTGACATTTCAAGTGAATGTTCTAAAGTCCTCTAACACAACTCACTCCTAATAGGGTGATTGAAATCCTTTATGTAACAACTAGTTTTCCAAGTCTAATTTAACAACCAACATATCCAAGAATTATAGATATTACTACCATTTCATAAGAATGAGAATTTAATTGCATAAAATAAATGCTAAGAATATTCAATTGAAGAGAATTATTTAGCCATCATCATGGATTTTAAATTTTTTTTATCAAGATTATAGAATTTGTTTTGGAGAAGCATTGACATAGGCTTAACCTCCCAACCTTGGACCATATTTATCCCCACACATTCTAACATATTAGAATAGTCCTCACTACCTCGAGATCAAGCTTATGATGTTCTTCAGTCTAGCCATCCAAGCTCCTAGGTGGTTTGAGTGCCCACTCAGTTATAACTATATAACTGATGTTACAAGAATAAAGTGATCATTAGATGGCAGATATGCCTATAAACTACCTTGGCCAAGGATTTTCATTTGGGTTCAATGACCTGATTAACACCACTTGACTTGCCAACCATTTCATCTTCTTAATTCTATTTCATCTTTATGGTTTTGCAGTTTATACTTTTGTCCATTTCATATCATCTCATCCCTTCCTGGCTATTCTAGATGATTTCTCAATGTGTTTTTCTAGTTTTATTGTAATATCTAGTTATACAAAATAAATCCTTTTTCAACATTTACACTTTTAGTTTCTCAAAAATAGTGTTGGGCCCAAGGTTTTAGCATTGAACTTAGCACTTTGATACCATATGTAACAACCACTTTTCTTGGGTTTAATTTAACAACCAACATATCCAAGAATTACAAATGTTACTTCAATTTCATAGGAAGACAGTTATAATAGTCATGTTCATGTGAAAGAGATTTATCGTTAAAAACAGTTAAACAAAATTTCTTAACTATGAACTTAAAACATCATCAATGAATTTACTATAGAAATTAAATTCCACATACCATGGAATTTGAACTAAGAAATCATTGTAGGGATGCTTCTATAACCACCCAGGTTAGTTCACATATACCACTATAACAATATCAAATAACAACTACCATCCAATAGTGCTATATCAAAATTAAATGATGATTACCATTAAATACCACTATATAAAATTTAGGGCTTTAGGTACCATTGTATCAATTAGGGTTCATATACCATTGATTCAATTAGGGCTTCAAATACCACTATATCATTTCTTTCCTTCTAATTTCTTAACTATGGAAATAACATAAGATTAGAAGAAATGCTCATATTTATTATTCATATAAATGAAAGATTGATATAAAAATCCATCAAACATATCATTCTCTTGCATCTAAATGTAAAATAACTATAATAATGAGAAAAATCAATTAATCTTACCTTAGTCTTACATATACATCATAAAAGTAAAATACCTATTTTTGATAACTAATTGAATGCATAATTTATCTTTAAGAGATACTATTCAATACTCTTTATTATGATTCTAGAACCCATGTGAGTTAAGAAGAAAGTTCATCATAATTTATAGGGATTACTTATCTGGTAAAGGAAATAGCATGATCACAAGAAAAAGATAAGAGATTTCCATGCCTAGCCAACTGCTATAGAAATGGACATATTGTAATGGTAACCTCATGATCTGTGAAGAAGTCGAGAATGCTTCGATTATATAGTGAGTTAGAAACATGATCATAAACAAAAGATAAGAGGTTCATGTGCCTAATTCATTTCTGACAATGCTTCCAACCCTTTGACGTGTTTCCTACAAGGAAATTCTCTATAATTAAATCATATTATTACAATAATTTATAAATAATCATAACAACTAACTACCTATTCAATTTCATAAATTTCTAATAAATAACTATAACCAATTTAACTGTCAACTAACTTCATGTGAACCTCAATGACTATATTTCAAATTAGGTCAAAAATTGGCATGTAACAATGTAATAGGGTCATATTTAACAATGTGTATTATAACCTTTAATAGGGTTGGCCTTTGATAGGGAATCACTTCAGAAGAGTGAAAAGAGTAGCATGTTACTAGTGGTTTTTGCCAAATTAGGTTTGCATGTAAATCATTATGTCAAGTGGGTTGATGAATCTATTATTTTTCATGCTTTACATTTTTGCAAAGTTGATTTGATAGTAACCTACAAGTTTTAAGTGATTGCATAATCTTATGGATGCATGCATGCTGAATAATGTTTTATGGGTTCACTAAGTTGTGAAAAGTTTTACTTATACATTTGGACCTTGGATAACTAATTCACCCCCTCTCTCAATTATTCTAAAGTATTACAACAATTGGTATCACAACCATCTGCTTAAGAGGACTAGTTTAAAGGTACTAGAAGATCAAAGATCAAGATGTCAAAAAGAGAAGTACCTAATTTCAATAGAGATAGCTTTTCTACATGGAAAAGTTTGATGAAGCTATGATTATGCATAATCTGCCATTTCTATGGTGCACGTTGATCCTGCTAGTGCCCCTACTACTGAGGATATGAAGAAGAAGAAATAACACAACTAGGCAATGCTAGAGATTGCCTCTACCTTAAGTTATGTCCAATTTGGTGATATCAAAGGTCTTGATAGTGAAAAGAAAATGTGGGATGCCCTAACCACTATCTATGGAGGAGACAAAAATGTTCTAAAAGCCAAAGCTAAAAGTGTCAGAGGTAAGTTTGATGATATGAGAATGGAAGAAGGCGAGAATATTGCTCAATATGTTGAAAGGATAAAAGAATTTGTTAATGCAATAAGAGGAGCTAGTGGTAATATAGATGATGATACTATACTAAATTTTTTTTTAAGAACATTATTTCCTATATATTCTATTAGAGTTTCTACAATTTATGAATTGAGATACATACTAGGGAATAAACTATCATTTGAAGGTTTGGTAGGTAGACTCACTACTCTTGAGCTATCTAACTTTGATAATTACAAACCTAAAAAGATAGAATCTACTTTCAAAGCTAAGGTATCATTGAAGGAACCTGATGAAAAGAAGTAAAAAAGAAGAAGAAGTATGTGTCTAGTGATAGTGATACAAATGAAGATGATGTTGAACAACTTGAAGCACTACTAGCAAGAAGATTCCAAAAAAGTAAAGGAAAGTTCAAAGGTAAGTAGCTTATCATTTGTTTCAATTACAATGAGGTTGGTCATATTTCTACTAGATGTATAGAGAAGAAGAACTACAGAGGTGGTGACAAGTATAAGAGTAGAAGATATGAAGACAAAAAGGATTACAAAGACAAAGTCAAGAAGTCTAGCTACATTGCTAAAGAGGAAACAAAAGAAGAATCTGAAGAACATGATGATGAAGTGGTGTATGTTGCAATAAAAGATCAATCTAGTGAAGATGAGGCAACTATACTTGTAACTTGTGTGAACAAAAATGATAGATGGATCATTGATAGTGGATGTTCACATCACTTGATTGGAGACAAAAGTAAGTTCATTGACCTAAATTTTTATGATGAAAATAATGTAAGATTTGGTAATGATGCATCATGTTTGATAAAAGGAAAAGGTTCTATTAAACTCATAGATAAGATTTTATATAAAAATGCTTACTATGTTGAAGGACTTAACTATAATTTGTTGAGTATCACAATTGAATAATTTGGGATGTAAGGTTGAGTTTGAAAACAAGATTGCTGAGATATATGACACAAATGGGAAACTAATTGGAAAGGGTGATCAAAATAGAAGTAATCTATTCTATCTTGATATAGAGGATGCTACTTGTTGTGTTGTAAAATTTGATGATGTATGGATATGGCATAAGAGGTTATGTCATGTTAACTTTGATAACTTGGTTAGTATTAGTAACATGAAGAAAGTTAAAGGTTTGCCTAAATTGAAGAAGCCTGATAATGTAATGTGCAAAGAATGTCAGTTAGGCAAAATGACTAAGTCAAGTTTTAAGAGTAAAACTTATACCTCTAAAGGACTACTAGAGATTGTTCATACTAACTTGTGTGGACCAATTGATGTGCAAAGATACAAAGGAGATAAGTACATTATGCTATTTTTTGATGACTATTCTAGGATGATGATAGTTATGTTTTTGAAAAAGAAATTTGATGCTTTCCAAATGTTTAAGTGGTACTTAGCAAGAGTTGAAAAGGAAGCAGGTAAAAGTATGAAGTGTTTGAGATTTGATAGAGGAGGAGAATTCACATCAAATGAGTTTGAAATGTTCTGTAATGATAGAGGAATCAAAAGAAAGACATTTGCCTCTTGAACACCTCCACAAAATGGAATAGATAAAAGGAAGAACATATCTATAATGGACTATGCTAGAAAACTCATGATGGAGAAGAATTTTGCTTTGAAATAGTAGAGAGAAGCTATAAATATAGTTTCCTATACCTTAGACTATATGCAAATCAAGAATAGTACTCAGTCAACACCTTTTGAACTATTGTATGGGTACTCACCCAATGTAAAATATTTTAAAGTATTTAGAAGTAAATTTTACATTCTTAAAGATGTTAGGAATGGTAAATTGGATGCAAAAATTGAAGAAGGTATATTCCTAGGATATTTCACAAGAAGTAAAGCTTATAAGTGTTTACATACTAATACTAACAAAATTGTGGAAAGTGCAAATGTGAACTTTGAGTGATATACAAAGGTATATGAGGCTAAACTTATGAAAGAACCAAAAGAATATAAATCATTTGTATACTTTTATGAAGGTATTCTCACTCATGAATATGCTACAAATCAAGTTACAAATCAATAGCAAGTTTTAGTGACTGTCAAGTCACACACTATGAATGCCAAGTTGCATTCAAGAATCAAGCTACATACATATGTCGAGTTACAAAATGAATTAGATGTACATTCTAATTCTAAGATCAATGTACATGAAAGAGATGTTGAGCTACCTAACAGAGATGTACATAGTGAGTCTAAAGTTGAAAGACAAAGTGATGAAACAAGAGCTAAACTAAGATTGTCTAAGTACGTCAAAAGACATCATCTTGTTGCTCAAATTATTGGAGATAAAGATGCTACAAAATGACAATAAAAAAATTGAGAAATGATACATGTTTGCTGAGCATGAAGGAACTCAAATCAGTGAGAGATGCATTAGAAGATGTTGGCTAAAGTAAATTCATGAAAGAAGAGATTGAACAAACTAAGAAAAACAAAACATGGACTCTAGTTCTTAGACTAGGAGTCAAAAATGTGATTGGTACCAAGTGGGTATTTAGGAAAAAGTTGGATGAAAATGGTGAAGTCACAAGGAATAAAGAAAGACTAGTTTGCAAGGGATATGCACAAGAAGAAGGAATTGATTATGGAGAGACATCTGCCCCTATTGCTAGATTGGAAGGAGTAAGAACTCTACTTTCTTATTCTGCATACAAAGGTTTCAAAGTTTATCAAATGGTATATTAGAGGAAGAAGTTTACATAGAATAGCTAGACAATTTTTTTGATGTTAACAATAAGAACATGGTATGTAGACTACACAAGACTCTATATGTTTTGAAACAAGCACTAGTAAGTACACCTATGGTAATAGTATACAAGCTGTCAAAGAATGATGATTAAGCTGAGGTGAATCAGGCATTGTATAGGTCTATGATTGAAAAATTGCAATATGTAGTACATAGTAGACTTGATATTTCATTATCTATAGGGATAGTTGCAAGTTTCTTTGCTATTCCTAGGAAGAATCATTTGATGATTATAAAGAGAATAATGAGATATTTGAAAGGAATAAAAGAGTTTGGTCTATACTATAAGAAGAATGAAAAATTTGAATTGAGAGCCTACACTGATGCTAATTGGGCTGGAAACATTGATGACAGAAAGAGCACTAGTGGAGGAACATTTTTCTTAGGCAAGAGGCTAGTTACATGGACTAGCACGAAACAAAATTGCACTTCACAATCTATTGTTGAAGCTAAATATGTTGTTGTTGTAAATTGCATGAACATTATATGGATCAAATAGCTAGTCAAAGGTATGAAGGAAGAGATCACAAAACTAGTGATACTTTATTGTGATAATACAAGTGCTATCAATATGTCAAAGAATCCTATGATGCACACAAAAACTAAGCACATTACAATCAAGTATCATTACTTGAGAGAATTAGTTCAAGATAAAGAGGTGAAGATGGAATATGTCAACACAAAGAAAAAAATTGCTGATATCTTCACAAAAACATTACCTAAGGATTCTTATAAGTATCTAAGAGGTAAACTAGGTGTGATACCCCTATTTAAGGCTATCTAAATAACAAAAGGAGTGCCCTGCATCAAACAAGATGATGTTCATATGTTACACATTGATGCAGAGGATCCTACTTTAGGAGTTGCTTAAAGTAAATAAAGAGATGAAACTTCAAATTAGTCACAAGCAAGGTGACAGAGGGAGAAATTGAAAAAATTGAAAAATATTATATCTGTCATGTTAAAGATAAGTTTTTGGCATTGTTGTCAAAGAGGGAGAGTTTTACTGATCAAGAGAGATTGATTGATCAAGAAGGAGAGATTACATCAAGAGATTATTGTCAAAGAGGGAGAGATTTTCTATTAAGAGAGATTGACTGATCGAGAGGGAGAGATTATATCAAGAGATTGTTGTCAAAGAGGAAGATTTTACTGATCCTAGGAGGGAAATAATTGCTAAAGGAGACAATTGTTGATTAGGAGAGCAAAGAAAGAGAAATCCTAACATCTACCTAGTAAGAGGGAGATATAGTAAGAGGGAGTTATAAGAAAGCATTTTGTAACATATTCAAAAGATGGAAGTTGCTCATAGAGGGAGAGATTTCAATACAAGTTTTCTTTTTGGTATTGTCTTATTATTTTAACCTAGTAATTTTGTCCAAACAAGGTGTTTACCATTTGGTTGATTTGGTTGATCAAATTGGTTTACCATCAATGCTAACGAGGGAGATTATTGAGAATAGATTGAAGAAGCTAATCAAAAAACAAGATTTTTGAAAGAGGGAGAATGCCAAGAACATACAAGTATGAAAAATATGCTTCAATCATTGTTTGGTCACTAATGTTAGACCTGCTATTTGAAAGTGAGACAATTTCTTATAAGATTCAAGTACTATCACCTATTTGATTGATAAAGAGGACTTGATCAAAAGATGTTACAATAGCACCTAGACGAAAGGTTGAGTTATGATTATGTAATGAAGTACAAGAATTAGTTAAAAAAGTGATAATATGGTTATTGATAATCTACTTAAGGTTACAAATGTTGGTTACACTAAGAAAATTTAGAAGAAAAAATTACACAAATTTTTCTTGCCAAGCTTGATCAAGTGGATACTAGGTGCCAAGAAAAGATAGAGCAAGCCAAGTAGAAAATTAGTTGGAGCCAAGTAAAAGTTCATTCTAGTGAATGCCGAGTAGAATAGTGGATGCCAAGTAAATTTTAGTTGATGCTAAGCACTAATAAACTTTAGTTTACATTGAGTGATTTCATAGTGGATGCCAAGCAACACAATATGTGTCGAGCATCTTAAGCTTGATAATACTAAGTTGCAACATTATTTAAAAGATCATGAATTTGATAGATTTGAGCTAATAAGTTTATTTTCCTAGATTATGTAAACTCGGTGAAAGATAAGGTTGATGAGTTGGTGGCACAGAATTCAAGGTAGACCATTTTTAGGTGAATTCAAAGAGGATTCTAGGAGAAGTTTCAAGAAGAGATATGAAATATGGGGTAGATACATTGAGTCCTACATCAGCCATCCAAACCCTCAATTGGATAATGGAGAATGAGTGGATAAGGATCTTAATTTCCTATTTATAGGAATGGTTGGTCATGAAGCAAGTTTGTCATGTGTGAGAACCTAAAGAAGACAAGGAGTCAAGGGTTTTGCTTCATCTAGTGACCTAAAAGAAGAGCCTGCAATGGCATGCTAAGCAAGAAGGCTTAAGGGTATGAATTCTTGGAGGGTCAACAAGCTATCAAAGATAAAAAGTATGAAGGCAAAGTAGAATTGAGGACTAAATAGTGATCTATAATCTGCAAATGAAGTTGTAAGTTGAATTAGATCAAAGTCGTACTATTACTCTCTAACAATTGTATCATTTTAGGATAAATCTTTTCAATTAAGCTTGACCTAACAATTATTTGTAAATCCTTTAACTAAGTGACATTCCAAGTGAATGGTCTAAAGTCCTATAACAAGGCTCACCCCTAATAGGGTGATTGAAATCCTTTAGTAGGGTCACATTTAACAGTGTGTATTGTAACCTTTAACAGGGTTGACCTTTCACAAGGCATTACTTTAGAAGAGTGAAAAGAGTAGCATGTTATCAATGGTTTTTCCCAAATTGGGTTTCCACATAAATCATTGTGTCAAGTGTGTTGATGAATTTTTTATGTTTCATGCTTTACATTTCTGCAAAGTTGATATGATAGTAACCAACAAGTTGTGAATTTTTTTATTTATACATCTGGACCTTGGATAACTAATTCACTCCCCTCTCTATTATTCTAAAGTATTATGACACATCTATCTTTTAGTTTTTTCCTTGTCATTATACCAACTGACTGACCTCAAATGATTTTCTCAGGTGCATGATGCATTCTAACATATCTAGCAAGTATGGGCTCCTTCTTTCTAAATTCACTAGGTTCATCATGAACTTTTGAATCTTTCTTGGTTCCCATGGTTTTTAACTCAAGTCCTTCAGATGACATAGTTTGCACTTGTTGAAACTTAGGTCCTTCTGACTACAATTCAAGTCCTTTAGACTATGACTAAGGTTGCACTAGTTGCAACTTGGATTTAACTAGGGATTTTGGTGAGTGAGTGGTGAAGGTTGCTAATTTCCACTTGCTTAAACTTCAAGTACAGTTTAAGGCTCATGGTAATTTTTTTTAATGCATTCTTCATGTTCTTTCCTACTTTGTTCTTTAGACTCTTCTAGAAACTCATCAATCATCACATGTGCAATTTCTATAACTTTTTGAGTTGATAGATTTAAATTTATGCTTTACTCTTATTGGAATATCCCAAGAATATGTCCTCATCAATTTTTACATCAAATTTTCCTTTTCTTGACTCATTTAGAATATAACTTTTGCTGCCAAATACTTTGAAATAACATACAATTATTTTTATAGCCATACCATAGTTCAAAAGGTGTTTGATTTGAATCCTTTTTCAACTAAACTCAGTTCAAGGTATGAACTATAGTGTTGATTACTTCCTTCCAGTCTTTGATAGCAACATTCTTCTCTATCATCAGTTTCCTTGCACAATCCATGATTGATCTATTCCTTCTCTTAGAAATGTCATTCTACTGAGGTGTACCAATTAGAGATGCCTTTTTCTATAGGAGAACCTACTATAAAATCATCAAACAATATACTTAAGAGTCCTAAACATTCTACTTAGTTTAGCAGTCTTGATCAGGCAAATAGACCTAGTTGTAAGGCCTAGTTCCAAGATTGGCATAATTATAAGCCCTTGGCTAACTAGGGTCAAAAGTGGTTTATGGCCCTAAAAATCATAGGATATTATATTTTTCATGTTTTTAAGGTTTAGATCCAAATTGGATCATTAGGATAGTGCTAGAACCAAGTTTGGTCATTTGATTTGCAATTTTGTAAATTTTGTAAAAGTTTCTCTAAAAGTTGTCATGCAACTTTGAGCAACTTTCTTAAAACTTGTCAAAAACTTGTAAACACACCTTATAATGGATATTTTTTTCAAAAAGTTCATGTAACCATTGGGAATTACCTACATAAGCCCTCATAGGTGGATGGTAGGAAGAACAATGTAATTTTGACAAATATCAATAAAATAAACAATATTTATATGTAGATTTCATGTTTTAGGCCACTATAAAAATAAGTGTAGACATGGGGGCATGTGAAAATGAATCCAAAAGTTTGATCCTTGAGTCTTCTCTCTTTCTTAGTTGGTTTCATGCTTTGATCTTCTCTAGTTTGGAAGATATTCAATTTTTACTCACAATGCCTAGAATCAAGGCTTAAAACCAAGATTCCTCATAGGGCTTGATTGTTTAGGCACATTCCACCATGAGAAATTGATATTCCTTGGTGTAATACAAGATTTGACAATTTAATTTTAGATTTTTCAAGTTAGAAGTGTGGATATGCAAAGGGCTAGATTTGTTTCCATACCCTAGGTGTGCATCTCTATGTGTATAACAATCAACAATTTAGGACAATTATCCTAGAACTTGGTTGGGGATTATTTAAAGTCTAAGAACTTACATTTTTTTTTTTTTTTATATAACCTCACATGTCTCCATGCTTAGTTGGTGTTTTTGCATAGGATAAAGAGCACTTGTAGTGCATTTGGAGCCCTAATTAAGCCTATCAACTCGGTCTAATATTACAGTAGCAATAACTTCCATGTAATTCCAATATTTGGTGTTCAAGAATGTTTAATAAAACCCAAAAGGGTTATAGAATCCCTAATAAAATTTTCATCTCATTCAGAGATATTTAGACCTATGGGCAAGTTTCACTCTAGGAAGGGCTACAAGTCAAATCCATAGGGTGTGAAGCAACTTAGTATTATGGGTTGCTTTTAAATGAAGGAACCATTGAGTCTTTATGAATAAGACCTAAATAGGCTAGAGGAGTGATTTTAGGCCACCCCTAGTCTTAGTATCTTCCTTTTTGGGGTTTGATCCCTCTTTTGTTGAAGAGATCTAATAGTGCATTTGTGTGCTTGGGTGCTTAGGACCTTGATAAGCCTAGTGATTAGGTTACCTCACCTTGTAGCATTGTGATAACCTTATTTAAGCCCCTTTTCTATATATGTGATAGGTATTCAACACTTGTTACTAGATGACCTTGATTTTGCAGAGGTATATTAGATTTGCACAAAAATGGAGGGCAAATATGACACTAATTTTTTTGAATATTTGATTCAGAATGGGCTTCTATTCAAGGGAGCACAATTATGCATACCAAAGTTTTTAATGAGAGAAAATATAATCAGAGAAAAACATTGTGGTGGCCTAGGAGGTTAGTTTGGCATTGAGAAGATGACAGACATGATGAAGAGAAGTTATTTTTGACCTGAGATGAACAATGAAGTTAAGAAGTTTATTGAATGCTATACTATTTACCAATAAGCTAAAGGGATGACAACAAACCAAGGGCTCTACCAACCCTTACCAATCCCTTCAAGACCTTGGGGATCCATATTAATGGATTTTGTCATGGAACTACCTAAAACTAGGCAAGGATGTGATAGTGTGTTTGTCATAGTGGACAGACTCAACAAAATCTACTTTGTGCCATGCAAGAGCACAAATGATGCATCTCACATAGCCAATCTCTTCTTCAAACAAGTAGTTAGAATTCATGGCTTGCCTCAAACAATTGTATTAGATAGAAATGTAAAATTTCAAGGGAACTTTTAGAGGACACTCTTGAAGAAGTTGTGTACAAATCTCACCTATAGTTCTTCCTATCACCCACAAATAGATGGTAGACCAAGGTAGTAAATAGGTCCCTAGGAAATATCTTAAGATGCCTAACCAAGAAATACTCACAAAGTTGGGATACAATCCTACCCCAGGTAGAGTTTTTCTTCAATAACTCTATAAATAGATCAATAGATAAAACTCCATTCCGAGCAGTATATGGTTTACACACCAAGGGACCATTGGATTTGATGGAACTCCCCTTTGATTTCAAAATCAATGCTCAAGGACAACAATTGGCAGAGCTCATTATGAAGGTGCAGTAGCAAGTGAAGGAAACATTGCAAAGGTCTAGTTTGAAGTACAAATAAAATGTTGACAAGAGAAGGAGAGAGGTCCACTTCAAAGTGGGAGACAAGGTTTGGGCCTTCCTAAGGAAGGAGAGACTACCTAAGAGAAGATACTTCAAACTACAAATGAAGAAAGTAGGCTCCTACTACATACTTAACAAAATAGGTGCCAATGCCTATTCAATCTCCCTTCTTACAACTTTGTAGACCTCCCCCATACTTAATGTGGCAGACCTCACACCATATAAGGCTGCAATAGGCTCATAAAATTAGTATGATGAAGACAATAAAGACAAAGACTATGTTACCAATCTTCTTCCAAGAAAACCACTGGAGTTAGAATAAATCTCAAACACAAAGATACTAAGGAAAACCAAAAATAAGAAGTACATGCAATACTTAATCAAATGGAAGGGCCTCCCCAACATAGATGCTACCTGGCTAACAGAAGAGAAAATCAAACAACATGGCACTTCAATAGATTTGCCACCCTTAAGTAGGGAATTGAGTTTTACAAATCAAGGGAGTATGATGTAGAAGAACCTACTCTAAATTCATCAAATAATGTACCTAAGAGTCCTAAACATTCTACTTAGTTTACAAGTTCTAGTCAGGCAAATAGACCTATTTGTAAGGCCTAGTTCTAAGTTTGGGATAATTATAAGCCCCTGGCTAACTAGGGTCAAAAGTGGTCTATAGGCCTAGAAATGATAGGATCTTAGGTTTTACATTTTTTAAAGGTTTAAATCCATGTTGGATCATTAGCATCGTGAGATGACCAAGTTTAGTCATTAGATTTGCAATTTTGCAAATTTTGTAAAAGTTGCTCTAAAAGTTATCATGCAACTTTGAGAAACTTTCTTTAAACTCGTCAAAAACTTGTAAAAGAACCTCCTAATGGATTATATTATTCAAAAGCTTCATGTAAAAATTAGGAATTCCATAGCTAAGCCCTCATAGGCAGGTGGTAGGAAGAACAATGTAATTTTGGCAAATATCAATAAAACAAACAATATTTCTTTGTAGATTTTGTGTTTCAAGATGCTGCATGGATAGGTACAGATGTGGGGGCATGTTCCAATAAATCTAAAATTTTTAGCCTTGAGTCTTCTCTCTTTTGCAATTGGTTTCATGCTTTGATCTACTATACTTTGGAAGATATTCAATTTTTACTCACAATGCTCAAAATCAAGGCTTAAAACTAGGATTCCTCATAGGGCTTGATTGTTTAGGCACATTCCACCATGAGAAATTGATGCCCCTTGGTGGAATACAAGCTTTACCAATTTAATTTCATATTTTTCAAGTTAGAAGTTTGGATATGCAGAGGGCTGGATTTGCCACCATACCCTAGGTGTGCATCTCTATGTGTACACCAATCAACAATTTATAATAGTCATCCTAGAGCTTGGTTGGGGATTCTTCAAAGCCTAAGAACTTGGATTTTATGTTTTTTTATATACCCTCAAATGTCTCCATGCTTAGTTTGTATTTTGGCATAGGAGAAAGAGAACTTGTAGTGCATTTGGAGCCCTAATTAGGCCTATTAGCTCGGTCTAATATTATAATAGCAATAGCTTCCATGTAATTCTAATCTTTGGTGTTTAGGAATGTTTAATAAAACCCAAAAGGTTGTTAGAATCTCTGATCAAATTTCCATCTTATTTGGAGATATTTAGACTTATGAGCGAGTTTCACTCTAGGAAGGGGTACAAGTTAAATCCATAAGGTCTAAAACAACTTGGTATTACAGGTTTCTTTTAAATGAAAAAACCATTGAGTATTTATGAATAAGACCTAAATAAGCTAAATTAGTGATTGTAGGCACCCCTAATCTTAGTATCCTCTTTTTTGGGGTTTGATCCCTCTTTTGTTGGAGAGATATAATAGTGCATTTGTATGTTTGGGTGCTTCAAACCTTGGTAAGCCTAGTAATTATGTTACCTTGCCTTGTAGGGTTCTGATAAACTTCTTTAAGCCCCTTTTCTATACCTATGATAGGTATTCAACACTTGGACCCTTCACCTTGCGTGTCGAGGGATTCCAAACATCACCATTTCTCACTATTTGAAGGCTTCTACTATCCACTACTGCATCACCTTTCTTTTAATTCCTTTTTCATTGAAAAATTAATTGAATTGATTAGATATGAATTCACCTCCTCTATCTAATCTTAAACATTTTAGTTTCTTTGCCATTTCTTTCTCAACTCTTCCTAGATACCATTTGAAGTTATGAAAAGCTTTCAATTTATCCTTTAAATACACAACTATCATCATCCTACAATTATGATAAAAAAACAAAATAATGTACTTATCTCCTTTATAGATTTGTATGCTAATAGGTCCACAAAGTTCTGTATGAACCAACTCTTGTACTTCTTCAGAGTGATATTTTTTTTCTTTTAAAACTTTTCATTCCCTTTGTACCAATTTGGCAATTCTTGTACATGCCCATGTTAGGTTTCTTCAAGCATGGAATGCCTCTAACCCTTTTGTTCTTGCTTATGTTTACTAGGTTATTAAAGTTCACATGACACAACCTCTTAATCCATAACCATATTTCTTCTACTTGAGATATGAAACATGAATTTACAATTAGATCTAGGTAAAATAGATTATGTATTGTTTAATTACCAATCCCAACTAGATTTCCATCTCCATCCAACAAATTGGCTTTCCTATTCATGAATTCTACCTTGAATCCAATGTTATTAAATTTTTCAATACTAAGAAGATTATGCTCCAATCCTTCAACCCAATAAGCATTATCACACCTGAGATCATTGGTTAGTGAAATATAACCTTTTTCCTTCACATAACATGGTTCATCATTACCAATTTTGATACTTCCACTATCATAGTGTTCCAAGAGTTCAAATTTAGACTTATCATTAGTTATGTGGTGAGAACAACCACTATCAATAACCCATGTATCATTCTTACTAATATGTGAGATAAGGGCCATATTATCATTCTCATCATCTGATTCATCTTTAATAACAATGTATACCATTTCATCTTCTTTACTACTATCAAAATTTTTAGAAATGTAATAATATTTCTTCCCTTTGTCCTTGTAGCTTTTGAAATCCTTTGTGCCTTTATACTTGTCATGCTTCTTTTATTCTTTCCCTTCTCTATTTGAAAATTTTCCTTTGTACTTTCCTTTTCCCTTTGGAAATATTCTTGCAAGAAATGCTTCAATGACTTAAAGATCATCATCAAAACCATCTTCATCTTCAATATCAGACTTCTTTCTTTTAAACTTTGTAGCTTTCTTCTTCAGTGATAGCTTCACTTAGAATTCAAACTCAAGGAAGCCAAAGTTAGGAGCATAATTATCAAAATTATCCAACTCAAATGCAATTGACCTTCTCACTAATGCATCAAAGGTTATATCATTCTTACGACCACATCTCATTTCTTGAATAACAAACACTTTGATTGCATAAATTGGAAGAAGGGTTATGAGTACCTTTCTTTCCACTATTACATCATCAATTCCCTCACTCAAGGATTTGATTACACACACTGGCTTTAATTCTTTCACTGTACTATGCAATGCACTCATCTTCTCTCATCTTCATCTAATCAAATTGACCTCTGAGGATTTTTTCTAGAGTCTTCTCACATTATTATCACCCACATAGATAGCGTTTAGTTTGATCCACATCTCATAAGTAGTACCACAATCTTTGACTTCATCAAATTTAATATAGTGTAGAGTTGAAGCAATATCAACCACCATAATGTTACAACTCTTATTTTCTATAATTTATTCAACAATCATAGTTCTAGTAGGTGCCACATACTTGGTGTCTAGGAACTTTAGGCTCAAGTCTCCAATGGTTGCCAAATGTAGTCTCATGATTTCCTTCCATGCCTTGAAGTTATCTCTATTCAACTTAGGGATCTCCCTTAGGTAAGACAACTTGATCATTAGCTTAGGTCCTTGAAACCTTCTTTGCAAGTACCAAAAGATCTGATTCCAATAGTTGGAAATGTAAGAGGAGTAAGTAATAGGGGATGGGTGAATCAGTTACCACAAAAAAAAAAATCCTAGATCCCTTAAGATGTCAGTACAAAAAAAAATAAAACATTCTTCCAAATATATTGTTGTAACTTAGTTAGCACTAAGACACTCCGCTAACATAGTACCTCAGTTTACACTAACAATCATTGCCACTTGATAAACACTTAGTTGATAATATACGTACTATTATTGTTTAACACTAAACATGGAGATCTTATGATATTAAGTGTGATTAAAATTAATTAACTTAGTTGTAGAATTATAAAGAAAATAACATGAATACAAGATACACCAAGATTTAATATGGAAACCCAATTCGGGAAAAATCACCAATTGCAACTAGTTACTACTTTTCACTCTTCTGAAGTAAGCCTTGTTAGGAGCCAACCTTGTTTAAGGTTATAAAACACACTATTATGTGTGATCCTATTAATGCATTCCATTTATCCTACTAGGAGTGTCCTTATTAGAGCTCTTTAGAAACTTCAATCTAGAAATGCCTCGTTTTTAGAGGATAAGGAAAATAGCTGTTAAGAGATTTGATTCATTGCTATAATTATTAGAGAGTAAAAATGATATGACCTGATTTCTAATGTGAAATATATTTGCTGATAATTAGAGAAAAAAATTCTAGTCATGAAAAGAAGTAAGTTGAGAGATAATATATGTTTGATATGTGAGTTTGAGCCTAGAACTATAAGAGATGCACTTGAGAATGAAGATTGGATCAATGATACGAATGAAGAGACAAATCAGGTTGAGAAGATGACATAGTAAAAGGAAGGGGTATTGCTAAAGGAGATTTCATAGCCCCCAAAAAGTAGTCACTCAATAGAACATAAAAAATAACACAAAAATTTAGACCCAAATAATGCCAACTCTCATAATAGAATCATAAGATTTACATCCAACATGCCTGACTATAAGACCTGGGTTACAACCAAATATATAAAAAATTGCAATAGTAATTCTATACAACCTTGCAAGATTCAAACTCCCAGCTACCCCAAATCCAAAATCTGATAGAAAACCCCATGAAAAATTTAAAATTGTCCTTACAGGCCACCAAGAGACCTTGTTTTCCCAAGCCCACACTTGCTACTAGCTCTACTAAACTTCACTCATCCTGACTACTCCATCCTGAATAATTTAATGAATGACTCAAGACAAGATAAGACCCTCTACTTATACTAAAGCAAGACACATATAGGCCTATAAAATTTCATTAAATAGACACTCACTTATTAAATAAACCCTCAAGCCACAAGTTAGCTTGCAAAAAAAATTGAATACATGAAACAATTAAATACTTAGGATAGGCCCCAAGTTTACAATGTATAACTAACTCAAAAGACCACATAAGAATACACACCTTTAGGCATAATTTCACATGCCATCCAACTATCTAAATCCAATAGCACACATGCCAAATCCCTAGGATTGAAGTTTGTGAATACAATCTCCAAAGTCTGCTAGAAAATTAGGAACACATGACCAACATTGACCAAAAAAACTCTAACTCCACAATTTTATAACTTCAATCCTTAAGCCCACTTAGGAGAAGGGTTTCCAATGTGTCTCAAACATATCTCCGAACCATAACTCCACAAATGCAAGCTCAAAGCCTTTGAATATAGGATTTTTGACTTCCCTAGGATGCTCTTGCATTAGACAACCTAGGTGTAAAGAAAAAATGTTATTAACATCTAGAAGAACATATTTAGGGTTCAACACATAAACCTTGAACTAGTTCTTCACATACATATTCCCCAAGTTATCAACCTGTACACTCTTTCCTTTGCTTCACTTGTGCAACTTATTTTCTAGAACTATCATGTATTTTCTCTATTTCTTCTCATTCTTCCTTGGTGCATCATGCTAATATCTACCACTTTGAAAATACTTGAACTTAACTCAGCTTCTAGGACTGAAGTTCCTCCTACTAATTTATGCATTCTAAAAAAGTGTTAGGGAACACTTTCTACCATCCTTCTTAACAATATATAAATTCTTGATATAATCATGTACTACCTTGCAAGCATACTGCCAAGGTCTAGGAAGTAATATGTGACAACTATTCATGTCCACACTAACACATAGTCAAAGTTTGTTTATTAGTGACTCACACTGAGTCAATGAGTTAGCAGCTACTGATCTTATCTTGTATGTTACAGTGTTAACCAAGCAATCTAGTTACAATCAAGTTTTATAGTTGTTATCAAGTTTTAGAATCTACATTCAGTTCATGACGAGTAGTTTCTACTAAGTTCATTAATGATAGTGCAAATCAAGCTTCATAGTACTAACCAAGTTACATAGTGTCAACTATGTTCTCTAGTGTTTACTAAATTTGCAATTTTAGTGATGTGAATCTAGTGTTGACTGAGTCATGGAGTGTCAACCAAGTGATTTAGTTCATATGCCAAGTTTCAGAGTACTCACTGTGTCACTAGTGCTGACCAAGTTGAGACAACTTTGAAGTGATCAGTATGAACCAAGCTTCTATATCTATCGAGTGCATTACAATACTGAGTGTTTAAAATGGTTGCTAAGTATTAGAACCTCACCAAGAACCTGAGTGTTAGTAGTTGGGCTGACTTTGAGATCTTGATGGTACCTTATGTTGTAGCTAACTTTGATGAATTGTAATTTGGATTGTTATATATGTAATGTATTGTATGACATCCAAACATGAATATAAAAGAATGAAAAGCCTAAAAGAAGTATAGGTATTAGCAAAGAATTATCTATCATAGCAAGGTGATAATTATATTTCAAATGAATCTCAACCAAAAAATTAGAGTTGTAGATCAGAGATCAACCATTGATTCATCCTAACATGTGTATCAACCAAATCCATTAACCAAGTAGACATAGCAATCTTTGACAAATCTCTTTATTGAGTGCATACTAAATTGTATATTTTGTAAATCCATTCGCAAGCTTCACCAGGAAATCCTCATTGGTCCTAATAGGGTAGATCATCGGAAGTGATCAATTGTAAGCCTTAACTAGCCAACTATATACTACAATACTAAACCTTGTGGGTATCATACCCAATCAAGTTTTACTTTCTATTTGGAAGGTTTCTTGGTCACCGTATGTTGTGTCAATATGTTATGAATTTTTTCCTCCTTTCATTCTTTCATACATGCAATTAGAACATAATATATTATGAAGGATTGATTAGTGAAATAAGTTGACATTTTATTGGTTCTTGATTCACCCCCCACTCTCAACAACCTTTCCCACCTCACATTTCCAAAAATTGGTATCAAAGCATTGTGGTTCTCAAAAAAAAAAGTTAACAACTTGAGAAAAGATTAGAGGCAATGGAGATGTACAAGCTAGATAAGGCTATTGACAATGAAAAGTTGGATCTTGAATTGGCTATTGGGCATCTAAAGAAAACAAAGGAACAACTCTCTCAATCATTGAAAAGAAGGAAAGATCTTGTAGTACAAATCAATGACAATCTCTACACTGGAGAAAGAATTGAAGATATTTGTCCTGAAAGATATTCAAATGAAGCCAATGAAGTAATCAAAGACCTATTGGAAAAGAATTCCAATATTCAAAAAGAAGTTAGAATGCTAAAAGAAAACAAGAAATTTTGTTAGTAAGATTATGTGAAGTCATGGAAGAAAAAGACAAAGCCAAAGAAGAGATAGAAGGAAAAAAGAATGAAATTCAACATCTATCCCTTCAGCAAGAAGACTTCATTGATTAGCTCACCAATGCAAATGAAGAAATCATGAATCTAAGATTAGAGAATGAAATATTTTAGAATAATAAAAATAATGAGAAGAAAAATAATGAAATAATGTTGAAATCTCAAGAAAACATGACTTAGTTGAATGAGCAAAGTTAGTATAGACAGAAAGGAAAAGATGGAATAGGATACATAGAAGAAGGTGAACTGTCCAAGCAAGGAGCTCAAAAGAATCAAAGGCCTACTTCAAATCATTGTGGTAAGTTAGTTCATACATCAAATAAATGTTGGAGTAATGGTAAATAAAATTCAATGGAAAGAGTTACAATTGCAATAAGCATGGTCATGGAGCAAGTCAATGCAAAGAAAAACCTAATTTTAAAGGTAAATGTCACAAGTGCATTAGACAAGGACAAAAATATTATGAATGCAAAACCAATAAATTGAACCCAATAGAACAAACTAAAAAAGCTTTATTTAGTTGGGACTACAACACATGGTGTAGATGCCACTATTGTGGAGAATTTGGGCACATTGGAGAAAATTGTGTGAAACATCATATGAGGACAAGAGACACTCGTAGAAGATGTTTTATTTGTACAAAACTTGGACATCTTGCCAAGAACTGTATGAACACTAGAAGAGTTGAGGATGAAAAGAAAGCCACAGATGACAACATTAAAAAGAAGATGAGGCATCAATGGATTCCAAAGCCTTCTGAGAATGCAAGTCCAATTCATGAAGTATATGTCACTCAAGAGTTTGGTGACTCAAGCATCTCAACTTGAATTCCCATGGGAATAATTGGAACTAAGACTCTAAAGTAGACATATCACATTAGTTCTAGCTAGAAAGAATAAGAGATCTATATCAACATTGAAGATGCAAAGGGATCACTGAGTGATTATAGAAATTTGAAACCTAATTATCGAGCTAGGTCGGGTTGCAATACCATACTGAGCTAGGTTAGGATACACTGAAACATTGTGTGGGCACCAAAATATTAATGAATTTATCAAGAATTAAGGTTGAATTGAGTGGAAGACAGTCTATCACCAAATTAATGATTGTACCAAGAATTTATGGCATTTGAAAAGTGAAATTTATTTAAAAGGAAGGAAATCATATTCATTTTCATCGTAAATTTTTTGAAGAGCTCTTTGTAAAGAATGATTTCTATGCTTCCAAGAAATTTGTGTGTTTCTTGCTAAAGATTTTGTGTTTTCTTAAACCCTACCAAGCATGGTGTCCTTCAATAGAAAAACTAGGAAAGGATTCAAGATTTTAGTTTGAGGAGTCAATTGGAAGGCCCCAGATTTCAAATTGAGTTGAGCAATTACAGAAGCACTTGACCCTACTAGAGCTCAATCTCAGATTCCACCCAAGTTATTAATTGTTAATGATATCTATTCACATTTTTTCTACTCAATACAAGAACTTGGAACCATGGAGATGGATGAGTCTCTATAGATGTTATGTGTGAATGATGTGTTGAAAACTGAGCATTAACATTTGGAGACCAAGTGTTTAACACACATTTTGCATATACCCTAAGACTTTTAGATAAAATGGATAAGGTTTATCTTTAGTTGTGTGCACAATGGGAAGTTATGGTTGGAGAAGACTATTCAAAGAACAAAGAAAATGATAAAGAAGAAAGGTAAGGTTATCATAACAAGACCTACCAAGTTATTCATTGTAGTATTCACTAGAAGAGCATAAAGTTCTAGAAATAAATTAAAGCTAGGTAATGAGGATACATAGCAAGTTATTTTCAAGAATCCTCCACCTACATTTCAAGAAAAATTAAAGGAAATATAAGGAAGTGATGGAATGGAAAATTTCAAATCTCTCAGATATGAATCCTAGAGTGTAGATGAGAAGAAGCAAGTTGAAGACATGATGATGTCAAAATTGGGTAAATGGAAATATTCTCCTAATCAACTTGTACAAAAAATTCCAAATGAACTTATGCAAGAAATAAAGCCAAGATAGGAAAATGCTAAGAAGATTGCGAAAGATATATATGAACAGACTCTAAGGAAACTCATGTCAAGTCTTAGTGAAAGATTCCATGAAGAAAAATGAGAAGCTCACATTGAAGTTCAATACATGTCTTGTACTGATGAAAGACAAGAATCCATAGTGAAGACAACTATTACCACATGGAAGAACATTTGCAACTTTCATCAACTAGGTGACTTTGTTGTTCATGTCAGTGATAAGGAAGATGAGTAAGACATCAAGGAAGATGGTGACAATGATAATGAAGATGATGTGGAAATAAAAGATGATGTAAATCAAGATGATGAGGAGAAAGAATAGGAAGCTAACAAGGAGAATCTCCCTTAGATTCAAAGTATTGAGGAAATTGACCCAGAGAAGATTGTAGTAGCAGTTATGGCTTCATTTCCTCATTTTCTAAGAAATGCTATAGTATTATCAAGATTAGAGAAACATTTGACATCTCCTACTCTCTCATCCTGATGATGGATCACGTAGTGTGATTCGAAACATTGATGACAAAAATCTCCACACAATCTAATCCAGAAAACTGATCAACATAACTAAAATGGATTGTGGAAATCTGATCGCATTAATTAGAGAAACATTTTTTTTGATTTGATTGTGGTAACCACTTTAACACCATGCACCCAACCAATCTCTACACCTATTCAGCTAAGTGGCATATCGAGTGAAGTGATCAACACTTTATCTACTAAGTAGCTAGTGCCTCCACCATCATTAGATTTGGCTAGACAACAACAAGATATTTCTACTATCAATGCAATATCTACTTTTATTGCTATCCCTTATATTTCTACTATTGTTACAATTCCAAGTGTACATATAACAAGTATAAGGATAGTTGAAATTAAGTCTCAACCAAGTACAAAAGTTTCTAGTAAGGATAAAGGTAAAAAAGAATACATTGATCTAGATGAGGATATAGTTATCCTAAATCAGGATATCTCTACTTTGAATCCTAGTCAAATGAACATCATGAGTGAACTGTTGCAAAAGAGAGCTAAGAAATGGAAGCTTAGGGAAGAAAAGAGCAATGAAAACCAAGTGCTTGAAGATATGAAAAACATACTTGTAGATGCACTAAGCATTGAGGTTGATAGTGCACAACCTTTTTTGGATCAGATGGTAGAAGTTGTCTAGAAATTCAATGAAGATCTAAATAGACAAAAAAAGTTACTACAAAGAACAAAGAGGAAATTTGAGAGCAAAGTATTGGAGCAAGTTGAAAAAAAAATTGTAATAAATGAAGGGGAATTGTCTACTACTATTAGTTCATTGGAAACCTCTGCAAATAATATTACTTAATTATTCAACAAGTTGTATGATACATCTATCTTTACCTAGGTAATCAAAGATAAATTATCTAAGATAGATGAAGACTTGAAGGCTAGTGCACATTAGTTGTCACTTGACCCAAGCTACAACTCTGCTCACTATTCCAAGTTCAGGCATCTAACATGGGTCTTAAAGATGAATTCAAACATCTTGAACACAATGAACTAATTAAATATCTATTCACTTATGAGTTTGACAATGAGTAGTGGACTAAGATCACACTAAGTAGAGTTGATGATGGAAATTTTTGGTTAGGAAGTAATGTGGTAGAAATATCAGCTAACCTTCTTCAAGAGGTCACTAGTCTATGAAATGAAGGAGCTATACATATGAATGAAAATATTGTAAAGAAAGTTGTTTCGGAAAATACTAAATTTTTATACAATGGGAGATGAATTATCATCAACAAGATCAAACAAGATGATGTTAGGTTTGTGAGAAGAATCATTGCCACTAAGATTTTTTTTAGCTCTAGGGAATACCACATGAAAATAGGAATCATAAATGCAACTTACAAATTGTGCATTGAAAGAGAAAAGGTTAATTTGGGCAAGATTCTAAGAATATATTTGGTAGGAAACTTGGAGAGATTTAAGAAAGTGAGAAATAATCAGTTCAGATTTTCATATTTGATTACACACATGTTCTTCCACATAATCAAAGAATTCACATTTATTCCTATAGAAGAACTCTTGAACAATGATAGGGGTACTATGGAGAAGATAATTGATCTTTACAAAATCTATCCAATTGATAAGATTAACAAGAGAACATATCTTATTGTGAGGACATTTTAGGATGAGATGAAATAAAGGTATAGAATTTCACTATCCATGATTAAAAAGTTTAAAGATGATATTTTGTTCATGGTGGATACATATTTTACCTATGTAGAAGAAGTAGAACCAAGAATGTTGTATGTTGAGCCACTTGGTTATGTGATCATAGATGCAAAAATTGAAGTATATGTTTAGAATATTCTTAAGTCTAATAACGATGAAGAGTTTGATAGATTTGGAACTTATGATGAAATAATGGAGAAGAACAATCAAATTAAACTTGAAAATTCTGCAAATAAGGTAGAGTCAACAATGAAGATAATAATGAAAGAACCATAGATGAATCTAGAAGAAGTAAATGTAGTAAGAAAAACTATTTTAGGCATGAGGAAAAGTGGTTAGCAAGGAATAATGTATGTGCCACACTTGGTAGCAGAACCATCAGAAGGAGTTATAGTTGCAATACTATCTACACTAACACCCATTGTACCTTATGTAATAGTATCCCATGTACACCCATAAGTGACACATGTTATTTCACTTGTGCAACCATCTCAAGAACAAGAAGAAACAAAATTTGTTGAGGGGAAGAGAAAGTCAACAAGATTGACTGAGGTAAAATAAGAATCTACTAATGCACCTAGAAAGAAAAGGTAAAGGCTATGGCAACTAGTCCTAGAAAGAGTCACAAAGAGATGATGACATTTGGAACTAAGAAGAGATGAGTGGTCAAGTGGACACTCCCAAGGATACTGAGCCAAAAAAGAAAGAAGAAGAAAAATTTGACTAGATTATGAGAAAAAGGAAGAAAGGTCTGGAAACCTAAAATTGAGAAAGTGAATTAAGTTATCATTAATGAAGGTAATTTTGTGCAACTAAATAAATATTACCATTTTTATGTTGGTATTGAGAGAGAAGAGCTTGAGAATGCCATTCATAGACATATGATCTTGTCTAATAATAAATTTGAAGATATTCAAGATCAAATTCCTAAAGACTTATATGATAGTTTAGCTAATAGAAAGAGAAGAGTAATTGATGAAGATAAGAAAATAAGAGAATATATGATTAGGAAAATATGTGAAGTAAATGATGAAAAACATATTGGAAGTATAGTAAAGGGTATTGAGCCACTACAAAGAAAAAAAGAGGAGATCAATTTTGATAATGGGAGCAAATTATGAAGAGGTGAACAAAGAAACTAAGCAAGCTATTGTAAGACTCATGACCTTCACGTCAAGAAAAGAACATGGAGTACTAATAGTAATGGTAATTATATCAGAATGAACTCCACAAGTCTCTATTGGTACTGATACCATGTAATTTGGTAGTACAAGGATCACTTTAGAAACTACTGCAAATCCATTTAAGGATTATGGCACTAATGTTGACAATTTGGTTACTTATACAAACTCAGAAGATGATGACAAGAGAAAAGAAAAAGAAGAAGAAATAAACAAAGAAGTAGATAAAAAGAAGAGACTAGAAGAAAGGAGTATAAAAGAAGAAGAAAGGAAAAGAAAGGAAGAATAAAAGAAGAGAAGAGAAAAACAAGAAAAAAAAAGAAAGGAAGAAGAAAATAAGAGAAGAATAGAAGAAAAAAAGAAAAGAAATGAAGATGTAGCTAAGAAGTTAGAAGAGAATGAAAAGAAAAAGAAATTGGAAGAAGAGGAAAAGAAAAAGGAAAGAAGAAGAACAAGATAAGGGGAGAAAAAGAGAAAAAGGAGAAAGAAAGGAACAAGAATGAACAAGAGGATATAAAGATATCAAAAGAAAAGATGAGAAAAGAGGAAGAAGAGAATAAGAAAGAAGAAGAGAAGAAGGAAAATGAGGAAGAGAAGATAAAGATAAGTGTACCTAGTTTCTCTAGAATACCCCTTGCATTAGCAACCTTAATAAGATCTAATTATGACAATCAGACTAAATTGATCTCATCTCTTAGCAAAATAATTGATAAGAATAGAAAGGTGAAGAATCTGTAGAGTTCACTAATGCAAGTGATTGATAGACTACATAAGACAATATCCATACAAATGACTAAGGAAAATCCGCAAGATAGAGAAAAATTTGTTGTTCAAGTTTTTGATGTCGAGTTTATATAATTGAAGTAAAGGTGCAAAATTTGCATGATTAAAAAATATTCAGAAAGATATGTGACAATCTTAGAAATAATTTCAAGAACCTTGATGAGAATACCAAGGAGTTGATACACTATCTAGCTAAAGGAAAGACACTCTATGGAAAGTGTGTGGGTTCACACACAATTCAAGGATACCATAAATTAATTAAATCAAAAAATTAGAGAACTAGAGGGACTAATGAATGAAGTGCAAGATCCCTCAGTCAATATTGTAGATATTGAAAATAGAGTCAACAAAGTGAATGATGATATCAAACTTTTAAATCTAGAAAAGGAAATGAAGCTAAAGAGATTTTCACTGCTAAGTGAATACCTTGCATTGAAGATTGATTTAGTATAAAGACAATTGGAAGAATGCTTGCTAGTGAAGGCATCTTATGGTAAGTTCTCCTACACAAATTTAGACACATTAGAGATAACATCCTATGCTCTATGTGCAATTTTGAGTGTAGCATTTATAGTAATAGACAAATGGAACATGGAATTCAACATGTTAAAGTAGAACTTTGATGATTGCATCTTGGACATCACAATCAATAACAACCTTGAAGGTAATGCAACAAATTTTGACTTGTACATAAGTTTTGACACCTTTGTGATTGATGTCAAAGGGGGATTAATAAGGAAAATTGTATATAGATATGTAAAAGAGGAAAGATCAAATATAAGTAAAGGGGAGTAATGTAATAGTAGAGTAATAATAAAAGGGGGAGTAATAGTAATTAGGAGATATAAGGAAAGATGGTTAATATGAAATAATTCGATGGTTAATTTGAAATGATCCACAAATTTGGAGATTTTTAAATTTTTGAATTTTTGTCAAGGCCAAATTTTGAGAAGTTTTATTTTGGAACTTAGCCAATTTTCTCTATGTTGCCATCAATGCCAAGGGAGGAGATTGTTGAAAAATTTCCTAGGTTAGACATTTTGATGCTATCATTTATGGAAACATATCAATCATATAAAGTGAGAAACTCATGTAGATGAAGTATTGGCATGAATACTTTGAAAATTATCTAAGTATCATACAATTTATTTTTCAGACCAAATAGAGTTTTGGTCGGCGAGCCTAATAGACATAAATCACATAGATGAAGTATTGGCATGAATACTTTGAAAATTATCTAAGTATCACACAGTTTATTTGGGAGACCAGATAGAGTTTTGGTTGGTGAGCTTCATAGACATATCATGAACATGTGCAAAGTTAGGTACATATACCTAACACTATGATGATGGCATATGCAAGTGTGCATGTCAATATGGATAGGAAAGATAGAGTTATGGACATATTACTAGTTACAATAGCATACGTGCAGAACATGGTATAACATAGAAATGGGTATTTTGGGGTAATGAATTATTTTGTTCACAAAATAATCACTTAACTAATTAGGGACAACATCTTAGATGTTAACCCTAAGTAAGTGAAAGTTAATTTTGTATTTTGTAAAGTGTATAAAGACATGAAGGCTGATTGGGTAGTAATTTGTAAATTAGAAAGGTATAAAGGAAAGATTGTCAATGCAAAGTACTATGAAGTATCTATGTATTATTTGAATTCAAATGTGTGATTAGAGGGATGCAATTTGGGATAAAACTTTTGTGATGAATAACAAAGAAAAAATAAGATATTGAAGATATTAGTAGTAGTATTAAAGAACTACAATATATATTGCATGTTTGGGTAGTGGGCTCATCTTGCATACATATTGTATTTGTATATAGCAACTCCTAAAATAGTTGAGGCTTCTAAAAATGCCTAGTGCTCTACCAAGGATTGAGACACTATATGGATGTAATAGACCCATAATAGGGTCAATATGTTTCACAAGATATTTTTGATTAGTGGATCATTTTGTGGGTACCATCCCCACTAGGGTTTTCCCTTGGCCAATGTTTCCCTAGTTAACAAAATATGGTTTTATGAGTTCTCATATTACATGGATATGTTCTTATTATTTCCTATTTCTAACAATAAATACCATCAATCTTCTTGGAGGCATCTTACAAGATCTTTGCAAACCTAAAGAAACCAATCCACAAGATCAACCGAATCCAACCTTCTCTCTAATACCATTTAACATAGTACAAGGTAGGAGAATCCCCAAAGGAGATTTCCTAGCCACCAACATATAACAACACAATTGAATATAAACAATAAAAAAAATATTTAGATCCAAATAATGCCAAATCTCATAATAGAATGATAAGATTTACATCCAACACACCTAACTATAAGGTCCTCTAGGTTACAACCAAATACATAAGAATTTCCAATAGTAATTTTGCAAGACCTCACAAGATCCAAACTCTTAGCTATCCCAGATCCACAACCTAATAGAAAACCCTAAGAAGAATCTAAACTTGTACTCACAAGTCACCAAGAAACCTTCTTGTCTTCTCAAGCCCACACTTGCTACTAGCTCTACTAAACTTTTATCCTCTTAGCTACTTAATGTTTAATGATCCTGAATGAATGATTCAAGAAAAGACAAGACCCACTACTTATACTAAATCAAGCCATAGGTTAACCTAGAAAATTACATTATATAAACAATCACATATTAAATAAACACTCAAGATGAAAGTTAGCTTGCAATAAATATTAAATACATGACATAATTTAATACTCATGTTAAGCTCCATGTTTACAATGCATAACTAACTAAAAAGACTACATTAGAATTTTTTCAGAAAATAAAAATACTTTATTTTCTAAAGGATTTAGGTGTCTACATTTTTCCTCTCTTTGATGTGATGCCGCAAGTGGCATGGCATCAAAGATAAGAAAATAAGATGCCCAAGGCTAGAGCAGAAGAGGAGAGAATGGACTGCGAGATTCCCCCTCAAGAAGGCAACGAGGAGAGAAAGCGAGGTTCGATCGCTTTTTGAAAAGTACAAGAATCTGAGATGAGCAAGGAGACTCAGATTGGCTTAAGAGAAGAGGTTTAGTTAGCTCAAACTCTCACTATAGGAGAATGATAAAGAGAGAATCAGAGGCACAATAGGAAGCAAGCTTAAGATCTAACGGATTGCAGAGGATGAAGGAGTGGAGCGCTATAAAAAGGAATCCAGGATAGGGAGATGGATGATGGGATGATAAAGTTGATGCAATAGGATTTCAAAGAGTTAGATTGGTGGAAGATGGGTTTTAGAGATCCTTAGGACTAGGATTGTGGAGCTTGAAAGATGAGGCTTGGTGGATTGATTGGATTGGTGGATCCCTAAGACTAGGATTGTGGATCCTTAAAGCTAAAAGTGCAGATTAATTCAAAGAGATATTGATGCATAAGATGGGGTAGGAGAGACAAATGTTGGATATGGATGGGGGATAATGAATATGAAGGGAAACCATTGAAGCTTTTTTGAGTAGGGGGATACTTCAAAGAGAAGTACCACCATGTAGTTGAGCACTAGATTTGCTATAGGACTATTGTTTAATTGCCAAGGTTACCAAGAACATTAAGGCCTTTTCACCAACTGTCCAGAGGATTGACGGACTGACTCAAAATAAATACACAAGGATTTCCCTAGCATCACACATGAATCCCAGAGGAAGCAGTGTAGAACCGACACTAGGTAACCCACAAGTAGAAAAGAAAAGAAAAAAAAGACCTGATCAAGACCTTATGCTCATATTGTCCCATTCACAGTATACCATGATATGGAAGATTGTGGCAATCTTGAGGAGGGAACAAAAAGATTTCTTGGAAAAGATACTTTAAGACCTGAAAGGGAAGATTCCAAATCAAAAAGAAAGTGAAAACCCCAAAAGAGAACCATTTGCCAATGAGATGGGTAGGACGAGGTACTAACAGACCAAGATCAAACATGGGGAAAGCTATATCCTACAAGGATCTATCAGAGAGCACCTAAGTTGATGGATCTGGATGAGTGATGCATCTGGCAAGCTGAACTAAGAGGATGACACTTTGTTGATAGGAGATCTAGCTAAAGGATGCATTAGAATAGCTAACAAAGGGTTGTGCGATGTGTGCAAGATGTTGATCAAGGATAAACTGACATGAAAGCTGGATAGATACAATGGTACTAAGCTAAAGAGGATCTACAAGCTAATAGACCAAGACATGTTACAAATGTACAAGGTTGTTCATGTTTTGGTTTTGTGAGATGGAAATGTTTGTGAAGGGTGGGATGTCTATAATAGTTGATAGGTAGATAGGTAGATGGTTTGCGAAAAGCTTAAGTGAAAATGGGGTTCTTTGTGTGCATGTGATAGGATACAAACTAGGATACAAGCTTTGGTATATAATACAAGCTGGAATATGGTACAAGCTTTGGACAAGATTTGGATATACAAGCTATGATACAAGATTTACAAGCTGGGGTACAAGATTTACAAGCTGAGGTACAAGATTTACAAGCTATATAGGAGGTATTTACAAGCTTCATTAGATTTTGGATATTTGGTCAGAACACCAAGGAAACAAGTAGGTATTTTATTGGATTGTGAATGGATGGATGAGGGATAGGATAGTGATAGATAATGGATTAGTCTTAGTACACAAGGCACCTGAATTACCAGGTTTTCACCAAGGTACCTATCCAAGGCACTTGAATTGCCAAGTTTTCACCATTGGACGCTTATTTCTCTTTACTATTTTTTTTGTATTTTTCAAAAGCTAGGTATACCAAGGATCTTCAAGCATAGAACTTCTTGAGATGAATGATGTTAGTAGGATCATTCAAGAGTTCTCCTTCTAGTGTAGATTGCTGATAGGCTTTGAAGCCAAAGGAGGCAGTGACAACATAAGGACCAAGCCAAGTAGGTTCAAACTTGCCTTTCTTTTCTCGATTAGCTTGGACTTTCATATTTTCTTTGAGGACCATGTCGCCCAGTTGAAAGTGTCATGGAAGCACCTTCTTGTTGAAATTCCTTTTGAGATGAGTTTGATAGGCTGTGAGATGATCATAGGCTTGTTGTCACTTCTTGTATAAGAGATCTAGCTGGGTGAGCCAAGCTACTCTATATTCTTCATCTAATATTTTCCCTTGTAAAGATATGCACAAGGAGGGAAGTTCAACCTCTATGGGTAGTACTACTTCGACACCATAGACTAAGGAGTATGGAGTTGTGCCAGTGGATGTATGGAAGGAAGTTTGATAGGATCATAGGGCTAGATTTATTTGTAGGTGCCAATCGTGGCCAGAATCATTGACAACTTTCTTTAGGATTTTGAGGAGGGTTTTGTTAGTTGCCTCTACCTGGCTGTTACCTTGTGGGAAATATGGGCTAGAAAAGCGGTGATGGATGTGGAGGGAAGTGCATAATTCTTCCATGTTGAGATTTTTGAAGTTACTTCCATGGTCAGTGAAGATGGTGGATGGGATGCCGAAGTAGCAAACAATGTGGTACAAGATGAACTTGGAGATCTGAACTCTTGTAGTTGAGACTAGGGGGACTACTTCCACCCATTTAGTGAAATAGTTTGTAGCTGTTATTATCCATTTATATCCATCAGATGAGAGAGGTGTGATAGTTATAATTAGATCAAGGCCCCAACAAGCGAAAGGCCAAGGTGGTGCAATAGGCTGTAGATCTTGTGCTAGAGCATGCACAAGATTTGTGTGCTATTGACATGGGAGACACTTTGTGACAAAGTCACAGGAGTCTTCTTCAATGGTAGGCCAATAGTAGCCTGCTCTAAGGATTTGTCACGCAAGGAAAATACCACTCGTGTAGGCACCGTAAAGTTTGGAGTGTACTTCTTTTAATGCCATCGCGGCCTCATTTTCATCTAAACATTGAGAGAGAGTATCATGATAACCCTAACGATAACATAGTGGGATGATTTTTGGATGAGGTTTTGGCATTGGGTACATGTGAGGTGAGGGGAGATGATACCATCTTTAAGGTAAGCATGAATCTCATGGTACGAAGGGGATTGGGGACCAACCAAGATACAAACACAGTTTGAGTCATCATTTGCATAGGCAGGTGTGAGGAGCTGCTCGACTAAAAACTCATACTGTGTAACCACTTGGGGAATTTCCAAGAGTGAGCCAATAGTAGCCATAGCATCTGCTACTTTGTTTTACATTCGAGGCACTTGTGTAAACTAAAGCTTTGTAAAATGCTGGGTTAGCTGATCAACTAGCTCTTTGTAAGGTAATAGCTTTTCATCTTTGGTTTGATACTCATTTAGAGCTTGCTTGATGATGAGCTGAGAATTGCCAAAGATTTGTAACTCAGTGATGTTCCATTCTGCATCTATCTTTAATCTCCTTGAGGTGTGACCAACAATATTCCTGCCCCTAATCCATGAGATGTGTATGAGCCATCAAAATAAAGTTTCCATGGGGGCTATTCTTCAATTAGACAAATATCTAAAAATTTTGTGATCAAAGGATATGCATCTATTAGAGGTACATTAGCTAGGTGATCTGCTATAGCTTTCCCTTTGATTGCCTTTTTTTCCACATACTATATGTCAAATTTACTAAGGAGCATAACCCATTTGGCGAAATGGCCTGTAAGTGCTATTCTAGAGAGCATATACTTGAGAGGGTCGATCTTGGACACAAGTTGGATGGTATGACTTAGCATGTAGTGGCAAAGCTTTTGAGTTGAGAAAACAACTACCAAAAAAGCTTTTTCCATAGGAGTATAATTCAGTTCATAACCAACTAGGGTTCTACTGATGTAGTAGATGGCTCTTTCTCTGTCATAGTCATCAAGCTATGCTAGAAGTGCCCCTAGAGAAGTAGGCATTGTTGATATGTATAACATCAAGGGGCGAGCAAGAACTAGTGGAACCAAGATAGGGGGATTGATGAGATACTACTTGAGATGATTGAAGCTGCATTGACATAAAGGATCCCACTTGAAGTTTTCATCCTTCTTCAATAAGTGTACAAATGGCAGACACTTATCTACAAGCTGGGAGATGAAGTGCTAAACAAATTGAAGCTTTCCCTAAAGAGTGTGAAGTTATCATAGTGTCTAGGGAGGAGGCATGTCTAAGATAGCTTTGACCTTCTTGGGGTCAATCTCTATACCTCATTTAGAAACTATAAAGCCTAGAAGCTTGCCAGATGTGACCCCAAAGACACATTTCTTGAGATTCAACATGAGATGATATTTGGCTAACCTATCAAAGAATTTCTCTAGGTCAACAAGATGATCCATGAATGTATGAGATTTGACCAAGATATCATCCACATAATCCTCCAAAATGCTATGAATTAGATCATGAAAAATGGTTGTAATAGCTCTTTGATAGGTAGCCCCTACATTATTTAGGACAAAAGGCATCATGTTGTAGCAAAAGGTTCCCCAAGGGGTAGTGGATGCTATCTTATGTTGATCCTCTTCTAAAATCTTGATTTGATTATACCAAAAAAATCTATCCATGAGGGACAAAATTTCATGTCAAGCTATAAGATCTACAATCATATCTATGTTGGGTAAGGGAAAATCATCTTTTGGACAAGCTTTGTTAAGATCTTTGAAATCAGTGCAGATTCTGATGTCACTAGAAGGTTTAGTGATGGGGACCATGTTGGAGATCCACTCTGAGTAGTCGATAGGCCGGATAACCTTAGCAGCTAACATTCTTTCTAATTCAGCTTTGACCAGTAATGCTACCTTGGGGTGCATTTTTCTATGCTTTTGTCTGACAGGCTTGATCCTTGGATTGACTATAAGATGATGAACTACAAGCTTTGGATCCAGCCCTGGCATGTCCTGATATGACCATGCAAATCAGCCAATGTTCTCTCATAAGACCTCAAAGGGGAGATTAGCTTGGTCTTGTGATAGGGATGCAACAATGTGATCAAGTCTGGGGATCTCTGAAGAATTGATGTTGACTTCTCTAGTATCCTCAATTAGAATAGAAGACACTTGTGGTCAATTATCTTGAGGAGGCAATGCTAAATCCTCATGTTCTACTTGTGACTCTAGATTTTCTTACTGAGGGGTTTTCTTCATTGCCTTAGCTAGTCTCAAATTCACCTTAGTTCTAGTTTTGGGTGTATCAAAACTAGGTTGGGGATTTTCTCCAAAATACCCCTTGGGGTCTAGCTTATAGATATAGGCAGAATCTGGCTTTGTTTTCTTGTGAGGAGTTTCAGCTCCCATGAATCTCAGAAGTGCTTCCTCTGATGTGAACTCATTAATGTGTATGACACTTGGTTGGTCCCAATCTATGAGTTGTTGATGGGCGAGTGGTAGGTCAATGAAATGCATGGATAGTTCTTGGAGAATAGAGTCTCCAAGGAAGATTTGGTGTGGGATATCGTCATAGTCTCTCTTTTCAACTTCCTCAGGAATGTCTTCAATTTTGACAAGGTCGTGGTGAATGTTTGAAAAAGCATGACCATTCTCATTGGTGCCCCCAGTTGTGGGTATGCCAAAGCCAAGACCCGACTTCGATTCCCACTCGTGTGCATCGATGGGGCACTGCATGCCTCTTTCTTTTGGTCCTAGACCACCACATTGATAGTTCCATTTGTCATTGATGACCTTATGTTCTTGGGGATACTTCTAGCTGAAGTGATCAAGGCATGCTTGATTTCTTGGAGGTGCATCCTTATGTAACCAATTGTTGATATCTGGAGTGAGCTCCTCATGAAGAGGGATTTTTGAGGATACAAAAGTTGTTGGGCCAAATTGTTTGTATCAAGGAGGTTGAATCTCCTTAGCTTTGTGATATGTCAGTTGTCCATGGGCATGTGGATCAAGTGGGAGTGCCCCGACAACAAATGCATCTGACAAACTATACTCTCCACAGCCTTTGTTATTGATCTTCATGGTAGATAACGTGGAGGCGAGTATGGTTTTTGGGTCATTACAAGTATGGGATGAGCTAGCGATGGCTATGCCGATATCAATTCCAGGGCAATGGTTTGCATATGAAGCTTCAACTGCATTATAGTAAGCAAAGGGTTTTGGATCGGCATGGATGGTTACCTCAGTGCCCTGATGCAGAAATTTGACACACTGATGGTAAGTGGATGGAATGGCTTTCATGGCATGAATCCATGGGAAAGTAAGGAGGATGTTAAATGGTATGTTTAGATCAATAACATGGCAGAGTGTTTCTTGGATAATTGGCCCAACCTTGATTTGCACCAAAATAGTTCCTTCTGTGGTTCTTTCCAAGTTGTCATAAGCTTTGATGGTGATAACCTCACTGATGATATCTACCTCAGTATACCTAGGTTTTTTTTATGAATTTTAGGGTACAAATATTTAAGGCTGATCCATTATCTATCATTATTCTTTTTACTAAAATTGGATACCATAATGGCTATGCGGAGCGGAAGGGTGTGATTTGGCTCGACCACAAGTATGTCAGTGGGTTTGAATGATAGGGCACATGAGGACGAAAGGTGTCCAACAAGATTATGAAAATCAGTAGCATTGATATCTGAAGGGACACGAGATTCTATGAGAGCACTATCAAGGATGTTCTTCTACACAGGACTAGTGTGGAGAAGGTCTAAAATGGAGATTTGGGCTGGCATGTTCCCAAGGTGTTCCAAGATATTGTACTAGCTTTTTGATGGAGCTGATGGTGCTGGTGAAATTGGTGGGCCTGCAATGTTAAATTGCGCTCTTTGAGTGGTGACTGCACACTCATTGTTTGCTCCTTGGATATTGATAACATTGACAGAAGGCTCTTTCTCAGATATACAACCTATGAGGCTACCATAATCTATATAGGATGAAGTGTGGTCATTTTTCTTCCCATGCTATTATTTTGGCTTGCGGTTGTTGGTGTTGTTGTTGTTGGTTTGGATAGGTTCTTTTCTAGGATTTTGGTTGTTGTGAGGGGGAAAAGCATTTTGATAGATCTATAAGCCTGCATTGGGAGAGGTTTGGGCACCAACGATGATTTCTTTCCAATCAATGAGGTCCTACACATAATCTTTTAGTTTCATGCATTTAAGGGTGGTGTGACCTTTTACCCTATGAAATTTGTAGTACTCATTATCTTTGTACCATGCAGCTTTCAATTGGCCTGGGTCAATTTGCTGGGTAGGAGGAAATTTGATGAGGTTTTTCTTAGTCAATTTCTCAAAAATGACATCCAATGGCTCACCAAGGAGTGTACAATTTCTAAGTGCAGGTTGGAACTTGGGCTTTGGTCTTGCAACTACATTGATGGCATTAGCTTGATTGCTAAACCCTTGAAAGTTGGGTCTTGGATTGTGGCCTTGATAGCTTTGGTGATTTTGGTGTTGGTAGTTGATAGTTTGTTGATTGTTCGGTTGATACGGTGGGTTGGACTAATTTTGGGAAGGACCAAAAATATTCACATGTCTCATATCAGTAACCCCATCTGTTGCAACGTGCTTGTTTTTGTTCCAATACCTAGACTTGTCATTGGAATGTGATTGATTTTGGTTGGCCTCCTAGTAAATCTTGACCACACCATCTTTAATGAGTCCTTGCTCAAGGATCATTCCTTCCTCTTTGATATCTTTGTAGGTCTACAAATAGTACATGGTCATGTGGTGAGCCAAGCTAGGATGGGCATTATCAATAAATATTTTCACCAAATGGCACTCGGGCAAGGTGCAAGATATGCGGGTGGTAAGGGTTTGCCATCTTTGTAGATATTCGGGAAGGCTTTCTCCACCTTTTTGCTTAGTGTGGACAAGATCAACTACTGAGAGCTCTGTTTCAACAAGATGGGCATATTGGGCTACAAATGCCTCAGACAATTTAGAAATTTTTTTAATTGTGCCATATGGGATTCTATAAAACCATTCAAGAGCTAGTCTGGCCAAGCTTTTGGGAAAGAGACACAAGAGGAAGACATCATCGTATGCCACTTCTTGGTAGTGCATGTAAAATTCTTTGATATGTGTGATAGGGTCTCCTTTTCTTCTGAATTTGTCAAACTTGGGTATCTCAAAGTGTTTGGGAAATGGTGTCATGGTAATGGCTCTGTCAAATGGGTAAGGACACACATTTTCAAAGTTGAAGGTTTTTGGATCATTTCCTTCTTGGATGTTCTTCAAAGTTGTCTTCATGGCTTCCCATTCTAAATTAATGGTGATGGCTGGGGTACACCCAATGTAAGAGTACCCTAAGGTAGGTATGTGCTAGATAGGGCAATGGAACATGGATGGCTTTGAGGTATGGGCTAGTAGGGATTGTACATGGCTTGGGCAACTGAATGGTGGATGATGGATTGTTGAGGTGGAGGAGGCACATATTGCTGCATGTGTTGTGAGGCTTGCTGCTGATATGGGATTTGGGATAGGGATTGAGGGATGTAGGCTGGCTGTGAGATAAATGGTTTGCTTTGTGAAGGTAAGCTATAAGATGGTTGTGAAGCTTGGAGAAAGGATTGGGGAGCTTGTGGAACTTGACTTGGGATTTGAGGAGTTTGACCAATATATGTAGGTTGTGCCCCCATTTGGGAGGGTATCATGGAAAAAGAGGCCAAGTAATTGGTGGTTGGTGGTGGTGGATTTCCTCCTAGAAGTGGCATAGAAAAATAGTTAGTAATATGAGGTAATGGATTAGTTGGTGGTGGATGTGGTGGGAATTGAAATCTTTGGAATGGAATTGATGGGGTTTGATAGCTTGGTGGCTAGATTTGAAAGCTTGGTAGAGTGGTGGTAGGAGCTTGGGTCACTTGAGAGCTTGGCAAAACATTGGTAGTAGCTTGTGGGGTTTGATAGCTTTGTGGAGTGAGGGCAGTAGCTTGTGGATTTGTGGCTGATGGCACTGAGCTCCAAGAACCTAGTGGAAATGATGGAATTGTGCTCTGAGCTTAGGTAAACAAGCTGGGGGTGATGAAAGGTTGATTTTTTGGCCCCATGGGTGGCATCTTGGTTGTATATTGCTGAGGTTGGCCAAAGATGCTAGCACTAATTTGGGAGATGGGTGGATTTGGAAGGCTGGGTTGGAGAGCAACAACAACAATAGTGAAGGGAGTGAATGATGAGGTGTTTTGGGTGAAGGGGGTTTGGGATGGAGTGGTATGGACCAATGGTGGAGTGGTTGCAGCTAGATTGGCTTGTGGAATGGAGATTTCAACTTGGGTAGAGGATGGTATGTTTGGGTTTACTGGATCATATGGGGTGGGTTGAGGCTCTTCTTTTGGCACATATTGAGGATAATTTGAATCATAAGAGCCTATGGGTGGTGGGAGTTGTCCAAACAATGGGTGAGATGGATCTTCTAAAGTCGAAGGCTGCTATGTTGTCCCTTCGAAAGTTAGCCATGATTGTTTATTTGTTCTTGTCTATAATGGCATTCACCAATATTGCATTTCTTGGTTGGTTCAAGAAAGCTTTAATGTCAGTAGGTGATGGTATAGTGTTCTCTAGGCTAAAGGATGGTTGAGTGCTCAAGGGGAGCAATGCTATTTGATTCAAATGATAGGGTTCCATTGTTTCTTTCTTCTTCTTGGCTAAGCGAGTGACAAGTGGCATGAAAATCTTCCTAGGGATGAGATGCAACAATGTTGATGGATGCCAAGGGGGAAGGCTTTTCTATGCAAATGATTTCCTAGGTTGAGGCAAAGTTATATGACAAACCTAAGGAGGATTGGGTTGGGGATTCTAACTTCAAAGATATGTCACCAAATCATGAAAGGTCTGCTTTCCTATGTGCAAGCTTGGTGGTGATTGTGTCAACTTAAGGATAGACAAATGATCCTTTAGGAAAAACATGAGATTGACCACTTGTGGATCCCAACCTTTAGCTCAAGGTGATGAGGGATAATAAGTGACAAAGCTAGATTACCCTAGACAAAGCTCTGTCAAAGGGATAACCTTGGTGAGATTGGTGGATTTGCAAGATGGTAGGAATGGCAGACTTTGGCAAGGTGACAACAATTTTGAAGGCTTGGATGTGAATTTTAGGCTTTTGGGATGCTAGCTAGGTTTGAGGGGATTGGTTTGGTTCGAAGGCAAAGATCTAAATGAGATGGGTGAGCTAAAATTCTTAAGGGGATGACTAAGGGTGGCTGGCTTACCTATAAGAATGAATCCAAAGTGGAGCTTATGCAAGAAGATGTGGAGGAACAAGGGGGCTTAATCATAGAAATCATGCCTAGTTGGTAAGGCATAAGCAGGGTTAACTCCTAGATGCTCAAGCTAAATTTGATAGTGTGATCTAACTAGGCATCTTGAAGGGCTTCACCGACAACTTTGTCTTCTACTTTGTGGAGTTTGGCATTTTGAGGGCTTGGTGTTACTTCCTTTTTCTTAGCTGCAATTTCTTGGTATGCCTGAGATGGCTTGAGTTTGGCTTTGTAAAACTTCTATTTCGGTTTGGGTTGTTCTAACATAAATTCCTGAATCTACTTGTCTTAGAGAGATTTTGGTTGTTTTTCTTCAACTCGTTCAACTTTTGGAATAGGTAGTGACTACGCTAAGTATGCCCTAAGCTAGGATTGACCAAGTTTGGCAAACATTCATTCAACAAGTAAAAGATCAAGTAATAGATAGGAACAACCAGATAGAAGTTTTCTGATTCTCAAAATGTGATACTTGCGCCACAGAGTGTGTATGTTCTACAAATGTTTTGATCAGTCACTTCAAACACATTAACATCCTAGATGGTTGTCTACAAGGTTGATAGTTGGTTTAGCTAGGGAGTCCTCAATATACCCAAGGTATGTGAGGCCCAAATCCATAGATGAAACCAAAACAATGTCACATAGCCGAGAGGAGTGGTAACCCACTTCTCCTCTTTCACTTCTCAAGGGTATAAAGTTCCTTGAGGCTTAGCCCGAGTGACAAAATCTTGATCCCATGATAGGTGTCTTTGGATTCACCTCCCAATCTTTATACTCCATCGAAACACTGGAGTTGAGGTCATCTCAAGGAGCAATAAAATCTCCAAGCAAGCCTCCTAAAATTTAAACAAGATTTTGGATCCTAATCTTATGAACCCAAGATGGCCTCGAAAGATGACAAGGGGAGAGAAGACTTGGATGATCTTGGGCTAAAAGAAAAAATTCTTTTCCAACTGATGCTTAATTTTTTCAGATCTAGACTTTGAAAAAACACATGTTTAGGATGCAAATGTTCAATTCTAACTTGAAGCGTTAACAAAAATTGATCGAAGAATGAATACACCAAGAAGATTTAGGGTCAACAAAAGTAAACTCGCGTGCCCAGAGGCCCTCCATGTCAAGTATCGATTAATTTTTCTTTAAGGCATTCAAGATTGAGTGTGAGTTTTTTTTAAGCCCAAAATAAAGATGTGTAAAAATTGATTTCAAGCGCGCACCCGGAGGCCCTCCACATCAAGATTTGTTCAATTTTTATGCCCAAATGAAGTGTTAGCGAGACTAATGTGCATTCAAAAATTTTTCTATCTTAGAAAAACCAATAAAAACTCAAGTGAGTGGAATTTGATTTTTGTGGAGCACTTAACACCTTCTTAGGTAGACCCATCCCCATATATGGTGCTGATATTGCAACCAATGGTTAGAATGATGGGTGATTAAAGAGGGTGAGTCCAACAACAAATTCACTCAAAGTGTCTTTATTTATTTTTATAACTTAGAAAGTTTCTAAAATGTAGATTCTTTTTATGCCCCAAAAGATGAAGTGTGAGATATTGTAATGATTAATTGACCTTTTGCATTCAAAATTGGATTTGTTGTTTTAATCATGCATTCATAAAACAAACAAACTTGATTTTAATCCATGGCACTCAAGAGTGATTTTAGAAACATGCATTCAAAGACAAGTGATTAAACATTCAAGTTTTTTCCTTTGAGCATTGAAGATTGAGATTTTGTGTGTTGTTTTAAGAACTTTGAAGTGCTTTGTTTTAACCTTAGACCACTCAAGATTGTTTTGGACTCAAAAGTGAAAATGACTCTTTGGACTTTGGTTTTCATTCAAGATTTTGTGTTCTAGTTTGCATGTTTTAAGCCTAAAAATGATATTCCTAGATTGATTTGATGCATGAAAAACCTAAGAAACATTCAAGATTTTGCAACAAGACATTTGTTTGGAACAAATAACAAAGTTTTTAGGAAAATTTTGGAAACCATTTAGGACTCTTAGTTTTCATGAGATTTTTAAAAGAACTTTAAAATATTTGCAAATGAGGTTCATTTTATCCTTGATTGATGCTTTGAGTTTGATTTAGATTTTAGTGTGCACTTAGTGTTGATTTTGAACATTTTGAAATGGAAACTTGAAGTTCTTTTTGAATTCCCAAAAATGAAGTGTTCCTAACTTTGCATGAATGCATCTAAAACCTTGATGTTGCAAGGATGCAAATGATTGGATTGGTTTAGTTTCACTTGTTAAAAGATTTATTTTTTTTTTTTTTGCAAATTTTTAGTTTTTAATGGATTTAAGTATGATTTGGGGGTTCATTTTAAGCACTAAAAAGAAGTGTGTATGATTTTGCTTCCTTAAAAAAAAAATGGCCAAGATCTCCCACAAGAAGAAGAAGAAGAAGTAGATGGAATAATAAGAATATAGACAAGAAGAGGAAGAAGAATTCCAAGTGTTTTGTCCACCTATAAGCTTGAAAAATTTGCAAAGACTATGAGATAGACTATGAGTTCCTTTGTCTTCTTCATGCTCATGTGGACCTACAAAACCAATTTATACAATCCTACCAATCAAAAAAATAAGAAAAATTAGCCAAAATTAGCAAATGACATACAAAACTTGGCTAAAAAAGCTAATGAAGATGACCCATGTGGGGTCCTACCGGGCGTGCCAAAATATATATGAGCAATGTTAGTATGCTAATAGAAACCAAATTTAAATAAAGCTTCTACAAACTAAACAAAATTCATAAACTTCAAGATAGACTAAGATGAGCTCTTAGTTGAGAATATGAGCCATTAATGGGCTCTCTCAATGAGAAGCTCTCTTGTTGAGTGGCTTTGTCTAAATAGATAGGATGTATGCTCAAGCTTATGCTTCAAAAAGGGCTTCAAATGGAGTTGGAATTTGGGTGTGAGTGTATGGTTTTGATGTAAAATGGCTTCTTAAAATGGCATTATGACTTTACTTCATGGATTGTGTTGTTTTGCAAAGGGGAAGGATCCAATTTATATGCAAGAGGCTTGAGAGATTGAGGGTTAAGATGCAAGGATGGGAAAAAGCTCATGGAGGGCTCAAATTGCATGAGAGGAGAGCACATGGATTGTGCTTTCTGATAGCCAATTAGGGAGTGACGCATGTCACAGGGTGAGAGGATGAAAGAAAGGGGAAAGATGAGTCAACAAAGGAGGCTCAAGGGATAAAATCTTCATAAATACCCTCATAATGGCTTGTAAGAGCAATGAAAGGGCTTGGAAGAGTCATTTATGGCCTAGTGGACTTCATAAAGTTTTATGGTTGGGATATTTTGAGGGAGATGAGAGGAATTTCGACTTGGGCTTGATTAGGAAGGTTTAAAGCTTGCTTAGGATTGTGCAAATGATTAGAGGATTGATTAGGATGGTTTAGGATTAGCTTAGGGATAGGCAAGTAGATGGCATTTAATGAGGGTGGGTGAAGGAGGAGATATTTGTTAACTTTGGCTTGGGTTAGTAAGTCTTAACCCATGTTTAGGGAATGTGACAAGGTTAGGAGGGGATTAGGATTAGGTTTAAAGAAATCTTCTAGAAGAGTCTAGACTTTGGATGAGGATAAAGACTTTCTAGAATAGTCTAGAACTTCCTAGGATGAGGATGAAGACTTTCCAGAAGAGTCTAGAACTTCTTAGGATGAGGATGAAGACTTTCTAAAAGAGTCTAGAACTTCTTACGATGAGGATAAATTAAATTTTTAGGAAATAAATAAAGTTTTATTTATTTCAAGGTTTTGGGTTGAGGAGATATTTATTAAAACTTTTTTAATAAACATGAGGATTAATATTTAATTTTAATTAAATATTTTGAGCTGGGATTAGGGGTAGGAAATGATGGGATTAGCCTTTAATCAAAATTAAAGAAGGAATAGAAGATTTTGGAAGAGGTTAGTGGTCTTAAGTAAATTGGCCAAGTTTTGGGCAAAATTTTTATTATTATTTATTTTGGGACTTTTGGTCAATTTATTAATTAAATAATTAATAAATAAGAAAATAATGTTTAAATAAGATTTAAACATTTTTGGAAGGGATTCCTTAATTAAATATTTTTAATTAAGATAAAGGGATTTAATGGCATAAAAATAAATAAATAAAATAAATAAATAATTAATTAATAAATGATGATGTCATTAGAAATTTTTTCAAAAAATAAAAATACTTTATTTTCTAAAGGATTTAGGTGTCTACACCAAGTGGGTGTTAAAAAAAAAAAAGAATGACCAAGAAGAAGTTGTGAGAAACAAGGCTAGACTTGTTTGCAAAGGTTACTCACAACAAGAAGGCATAGAATATGAACATACATATGCACCTGTGGAAAGAATGGAAGTAGTATTGATGTTCTTGGCTTATGCAAAAAACAAGAACTTTAAGGTCTATCAGATGGATGTCAAGTGACTTTTTTTGAATGGAGAACTTGAAGAAATCTACATTGAGCAACCTGATGGATTCTCTCTGATATCAGAAAAAGAGTTTGTATGTAGACTGAAGAAAGCACTATATGGTCTAAAGCAAACACCTAGAACTTGGTATACAAGGTTGGACAGGTATTTGTCTATGCTTGGATTTATCAAAGGTGCAATAGATGGTAATCTATATTTAAGTAAAATTGATGTTGGTTTGTTTATCATTGTAATATTTATGGATGACATAATATTTTGAGTTAATGATAAATAAAGTGATAAGTTTGTTGAAGAGATGAAAAATGAATTTGATGAACATAATAGGAGAAATAATCTTTTTCCTAGGATTGTAGATTGCAAAAAGTAGAAATGGGATATTTATTTCACAAACCAAGTATCTAAAAGACTTATTAAAAAGATTTGGTTAAGAAAGTTGCAAACCTATTGGTACACCCATGATAATTGGTCATAAGTTATAAAGATGAAACACCTATAATTGAGTAGAAGAAGTATAAATCTATGATTGGAGGATGAAAATATCCAACTCACACTAGGCTAGATATAGAAAATATTGTTGGGATTGTACCAAGATGTCAAGCTGATCCTAAAGAGTATCATTATGCAATAGTAAAAATAATATTTAGATATTTGAAGGGTACATCTGATTATGGAATCAGGTATGATAGATCAAATGATTTCACTTTGTATGCATATACATGTAGATTGGGCTAGCAGTATGGATGATAGAAAGAGAACCAATGGTGGAGCATTCTTTCTTGGAGGAAGATTGGTTTCTTGGTTGAGCAAGAAACATGACTCTATTTCTTAGAGTACTGATGTAGTACAATGCAGGAGAATTCCCAAAGGAGATTTCCTTGCCCTCATCAATAACCACACAACAAAAACACAACACAAAATAACAAAAATGAAAGATTTGATACCAAATCACAACTCTTTATTTATAAAATTATTTTTTACATGCAATATGCCCGACTATAAGACCTTCCAAATTAGGGCCAAATAAAATAGCAAATACAATAACAGTTCTACAAGATCCCATGAGATCTAACTCACAACACTAATCCTAGCTAGTGTATATCTTCACTTTGGTAGAAACCTCCAAGGAAGATCTTAACTTGTTCTTGCAAGCCCACCAAGAAATCTCCTTATTTTCCAAGCCATAGCTACTAGCTCTTCAAAGTTCACTTCTCCACTTCATCTCCTTTTCCAAGCTAGATGATCATATCTAAAGACTCGAGGAGACTCTTTACTTATATGCAAATAACCCACAAGTTGGCCTAGAAATTAAAAATTAAATAAAAGCCCTTGCATTAAATGCATATTTAAGCCACAAGTCAACTTACAAAAAACATTAAATACAATATGTTAACCCTTGCATTAACCTAAAGTTAACATGCAGTAACCACACAACAATACTTAGGACAAGCCCCAAGTTTACAACACATATTAAATGCACATAGAAGAGATAACCAAGACCAATCATAGGTTCACACAAACTCTCAAATTGATGTAGATCATGATCACATGCCAAATACACCAAGAACTCTAGTTAACATCAACACACTATTGAGTGTTAGCAAACTCCCAAGCATTGTCAAGTAACCAACACATGTTGAGTAGCCAACACTTATTGGATAGCCAACACATGCCGAGCAACCAATACATGCTGAGAATAATAGGGAATGTTAAGCAACAATATTTACCAAGCTCTTTAGTGACCAAGCCCCTTCAATGACTGAGTAACTTGGGTAACACTACTTTTAACAATGACAAAGCACGACTCCTTTGGTGACCATATCGAAAACTCCAAAGACAAATACCCCCAACATGTAGGATCAAAAGAAATTCTAGGATGCTCCTACATTAGACACCCCAATTTTGAAAAGATGTTCTAGAATCTAGAAGACCATCCTTTGGGATTCAACACATAAATCACAAATTGGTTCTTCATATGCATGTCCTCCAAGTCTACAACTTGCACACTCTTTCCCTTGTTTTTTTCTTCTTCTTCACATCCATTATAAGTTTTCCATAGGTCTAATTTCCATGCTGATCTCCAACCTTCTTAGAATCTACCAAATCAACTTGATTGCCAATACTTAGATTGCTCCTACCAAGCTCTTTATTCTGCAAAGGAATTAGGGAAAACTTCCTGCCACATTTCTCAATAGTAAACATATTCTTGACACAATCATGCACAACATTACAATCATACTGCCAAGGTATACCAAGTAACACATGAAAACTATTCATATCCACAATATTCCACAACACTTGATCCTTACATTGCCCAATCTAGAAAGCAGCAAGGCATTCCTCCCTTACTTCCAAGGCATGCTCACCTTGCAACTAGCCAAGCTATAAGGATAATGATGTCTCACTCTATTCAAACCAAGTTTCTTAGCCATCTCCTCCACAAAAACATTATCAATATTACCACCATCCACAATCACCTTGCAGACTTTATCACTAGACTTACAACAATTCTTGAACAAACTAGTCCTTTGACAAGAATCCAATGTTCTTTCACTCACAAGTATTTGTCTAGGAAACAAATTCTCTTCTTGCTAGGCTGACTATCCTGGACTTCAACCTCATTCACAATAGTATTTTTTCTACCAATTAGACATTCAAAATATCTATGCCCTTCTTTGTCACATTTGAAACAATTACCTTTGAGAACACCTCCACCTTTCCTCCTTTTATGATCAATAGGTTTTGGTTCACCTTCTGCAGTCAGTTTAGCTTGTGTCGAGCTATCTTGCTTCTCCTTTCCTTGAGGATTGCCTTGATATTTCCTCTTCAACTTCTCTTCTACTCTCAAAGAACACTAATAAGCATCCTCCACCAAAGAAATATTCAGCATACCAATCTCATTCTGAATATTGAATCTTAAACCATTAATATACCAAGCTACCTTCTCCTTTGACAATTCTCTATGTCCAAACTGAATAGTCAACTTGTAGAACTCCTTGGTATAATCTTTCACAATCATATCCTTATATTTTATATTCTAAAACCTCTTAAACAACTCAAGTTCATAATCAATAGGAATAAACTTAGCCTTCAATTTAATCACCATCAATCTACATCTAGACATCTTAATTTCACCTTCCTCCTCTCTCTCTCTTTGCAGTTCCTTCCACCAAAGAGAAGCATGTCCCTTCAACTTAGTTTGTGCCAAAATCACTTTGAGTGGATCTTCAATATCCTCAAGCTCAAGGTAGTCTTATTATTCACCAATCCAATTAATCAGGTCTTTAGGATTCAAAGTACTTGAGAAATTAGAAACTTCCATCTTATGCTTCAACTTTAACTGAGATCTACGTAAAGAAAATTGACCAGGCCTAATTCCAGTAGGTCTCTCTACATGATCAATTCTCTCCTCACCACTCAATCCAAAAACTTCAAAATCTTCAACAACTTCCTCATAACTACCTTCAGTACCCATATGCCTAGGTATACCACCTAAAGCACTCACAATTTCAGCAATCATGTCACTCTTTATCAATAATATCTTAGATCTAAACTCTTCTCTCATCTTCTCTAAGATCCATTCTTCCACAACATCACTAAGATCATTAATCACCCTAGGATCCAATCATCTTGGAGGAATCTTCCAAGTTTTTTGCAAACCCTAAGCAATAAATTCACAAATCTAGAAGATCAATCAGCTCCACCAAATTATGCTTCTCCAACCCATAATCTTGGTGTAAATTTCCTCAGCTTTGGTGATTTGTCTAAATGCCTAGGAATGACCTTCACTTTGATACCACCTAATTTAGTGCAAGGTAAGAGAATTCCTAAAAGAGATATCCTAGTGCCTAGAAATTACCACACAATGGAAACATAACACAGGGTAACAATAATGCAAGATATGATACTAAATCACAAATCTTTATTTATAAAATAATTGTTTACATGTAATATGCCCTGCTATAAGGCTTTTTGGATTAGGGCCAAATACAAAATCAAATACAATAATATTTTTGCAAGATCCCATGACATCCAACTCATAACACTAATCTTAGCTAGTCCAGATTTGCTCTCTGGTAGAAACCTCCAAGGAAGATCTCAACTTGTTCTTGCAAGCCCACCAAGATATCTCCTTGTTTTCCAAGCCATAGGTACTAGCTCTTCAAACTTCACTCATCCAATTCATCTCCTTTTCTAAGATGGATGATAATATCTAAAGACTCCACAAGACTCCTTACTTATACCCAACTAAGCCACAAATTGGCCTAGCAATTACAAATTAAATAAAATCCCTTGCATTAAATGCATATTTAAGCGACAAATTGGCTCACAACAAAAATTAAATACAATATATTAATCCTCATGTTAACCCAAAATTAACACATGATAACCACACAAAAATACTTAGGACAAGCCCCAAGATTACAATACATATTAAATGCACATAGAAGAGATAACCAAGACCATCATAGGTCCACACAAACTCTCAGGTCAATCCACATCATGATTATCTGCCAAACGCACCAAAAACTCTAGTTAGCACCAATGCACTGTTGAGTGTCAGCAAACTCCCAAGCATTGCTAAGTAACCAACACATGCCAAGCAACCAATACATACCAACCATAATAGTGAGTGTCAAGCAACAGTATCTATCAAGCTCTTCAGTGACCAAACCCATTTAATGATTGAGTACCATAGCTAACACTACTTTTAACAATTAAGAACAAGTCCTTTGGTGACCAAGTCCAAAACTCCAAAGCCAAATAACTCCAACATGCAGGATCACAAGAAATCGTAGGATTCTTGTGTGTCAAGTACAACTGAGGTAGAGTATGTCACAACAAAAAATAATTGTAATTGAGTTATGTGGATAAAAAAAATGTTGAAGGGTATTGGGATTGAGTTTATAGAAGATGTTATATAGTAAGCATGTCTAAGAATCTAGTGCTACATTCTTAGAGAAAGCACATATTCATAAAGTATCAAGTTTTGATAGAAAAGGAAGCTAAAAAGGAAATAAGGTTGGAGTATGTAAGTAGTAAATATAAAATTACAAATATCTTTATGAAGCCTTTTCCCAAAGATACTTTTGAGTTCCTAGGAGGTATGCTAGGGGTTATGCCCATGCCTACTTTAGAGTAGATGATGCAATGCGTGTATCAATCTAGTGGTGCAAAGCACTATGTTTAGATTGGACTAAATGCTAATACGTCCTATATAGGGGAGTATCTAGTATATACTGAGTCATTGAGGACTCTTGGTATTTTAGTATTTTGTATTAAATAGTGTCTTTGGACACTTGAGTTGATCAAAAGAGTTGTAAGAAGTATATTCTAACAATTGGTAATTAGCAATTGGTATTGTGCATTTGTATTAATACCTTTAACATTGGTGTCAATGGGGGAGAGAATATGTACATGAAAAAAATCTCCTAGGCAATGGGGAGAGAAAATATGAAAGAGCCACCTATTGAGATGTCAATAGGGAAGTGTTATCTCTTTAGGAAGATTTAGAAAGATATATGTAAGTGTACAAAAGAATATGTTAGTGCATAGAACAATATGTTAGTGCATAGAAGGATATCTCTATGAGGAAGATATGAAGCTAGAAAAGTTCTGTAAGTTGTTTACCATGAACAACTCATGCCTAACAACTAGAAGATTTCAGATTGATGAAGACGATTTGAGAAAATGACAGTAGCAACAACACCAAAGTATAGTTTGGTTTTCTTGAAACTTAGATCTTTTTCATCTATATTGCCATCAATGACAAAGGGGGAGATTGTTAGCATGAATGCTGATGATACTACATTAAGGGAGTATCCTAAGTATTGAAGAGTACTAATATATTGCATTCATGATTGCATTTTCGATTAATGTCAACATAGCAGTAATTCTATAAAGACTAGAAGAATAGTAGTTAGAGATCTTATGGTGCATAGAAGATGAGGAATACTTAGATGATGCATAGTGAAGCACATGTTTTTTGAGGTTGTCATGATGATGTGGTTAAGAGGACTAAGTCTGAGTCTATGGTATACAAAAGTTACACTTGATTTACTAGAAGTAGTGCAAAAGGAAAGTATTGGAAAATAATATTTCAATGATTAATCACTATCTTTCATCTGAGATGTAATGAAGAGATGTGCAGTTACTCAATTATAGAGAAAAATTATGTGGTGATGCCTACATGTGTGCAAGATGTGGTTTGACAAATGTGAAATTTGGTATAGACTACAAGCTGACAGTGCTATTGCAATTAACTAATTATCTTATTTTAACTAATTGAGAAAGCCTCAAGGCTGACTCAAGGAATTATTATGATGATACGGTATAAAGGAAAGTTGTTTTTCTTATTTGAAAAAGGCATGAAGAAGAAGAAGTTTAAGTGGAATAAGGAGTATTATTGTGTAGTGCAAGAATGAGCATAATTCATACTGAATGTGTGTAATCAATCCAAGGGATCATTGGATGTACAATATGAGATATGGTTACAAGATCTGAAGGAGCAAAGTCTGGTAGATAGGATAGAGACAGAGGAAAGAAGTACATTTTAGTTCTATTATTCTACAAGGAATAACATAGAGATCATTTGGATAGTGGGTTATTTGATCTTAACCTTGAAGTTATTTGGGCAATGGCTCTGCCTATCTTCCACAACTCCTAATAGGGTTGGCACAAATCCTAATAGGGTTGGAATCTACTAATAGGGATTCAAAGTCTCCTAACAGGGACCCATATGTACCAAATGTTGTAACAGACTCCAAATAGGGTCTATCCTCTAGCATAATATATTTATATTAATACATCATCTTTTGGGTACCATTCCCACTGAGGTTTTCCCTTTGATAAAGTGTCTCCTTAGTTAACATATCTGGTGGTAATTGTGTATGAGTATCTTATTGTGGTTGTAGTTAAAATTACTCATATGGTTAATATTATTTAAAGTTAATAATTAGTATGATAGTTGTATAATTGATATACCCCCCCCCCCTCTCAGTTATATTAGTTTACTATATATTATAACAATGTGTTCCTAGAAATAGCCATTGGTAGACCTTAAAAAATCCTTGTACAAAATTTAAGTTTTATGTCTTTTTCCATTTCAAAATAGATAAGTTTAATAGTTAGTGAAATAGCAAAATACTAGATCATTGGTTAAGCTAGGATAAAAGGTCTTTGAAATCACTATTTTAGAAGTACCCAAGCTCTTTAAGTACAATACCACAATTTTGCTGGTGACATAGAAGAATGTTTCCAAAATCTTGATTTTGCTAATGCTTGAAGGAAGTGCTACCTAATTTGTGATTTGAGTTATGGAAGATTTAGAAGTTGCCGAAAGCAGGATTTTCACAAAGATGTAGAATCCAATCTTTTGCCAAGGTTAAATGACTTATGAAGATTTCAAAAATCACGGTTGTAGAAATTATTTTATAACAAGGATGTGAAAGAGAAAATGACAAATTGTTAAATTAATGGTATGAAGTATGAACCAAGTACTTCATTGATGCGACACATGGATAATTTGTGAAGTTGGTATATGTGTGAAAATTTATGAGCCATAAATATGGAATGAAAGTGAATTAAATCATCTTTGTAAAAGGGTTATTTTTCATAATTTTATATGAGGAGAGATGGAATAAGAGCTAGCGAGGAAAATTAACGAGCACATTGGGAGTTTGTAGAAATAGTAAGTTTGAACTCTTCTCTTTCCTTCTTTTCTACTCATTTGATGAAAATACCTATTAAGAATAATACTTAAGAGTTTAAAGAGGTTCTTATTGAGAAAAATATTTAGAAAATTTTGTTAGATATCTTTCCTAATTCCTGAATTAGTGGCCAAAAGTCAAATTTTCTAGATGAATTTTAGGACTGTAGGGATTCCAACATTTCATTGCATGGTTAGGAATTGTTCTGGTATTTTTATGAAAATAGTGACAAGTAGCCTAGAAATAACCCATGAAGGCCTTATTTAGGAAATATTGTAGTCCCAATTTTTTTTTTTGAAAATTGAGCTAATAAATAGTGTACCAAATCATTAAGATATAACCACTAGGATTGTACGGGAAATAGAAGGAATTTCTTTGTGGTTATAAAAAAGTCTTGAATTGAGGGATCTTTTAGACTAAGCACCCAAGAGCTCACAAAAATTGATAGGGAACATTTCAAATATGAGTAATAGAAGATATGAAGTTTGGAAAGTTCAAAGAAATTGCATATTTGATGTATAGAGGGCACAATAATAGGATTATCTATGTGGATCATATGGGTTCTCACTCAATTGATTCCTTTATATTTTTCAAGTACATATTTTATGATTAGCTTTAATTATTTGGGGAAGATGAACATCATAAAATCCCTTTGGATTACATGTGCATGTGCATGAAAATACAAAACCCTCATATGTATTTAGAGTTTGATTTTGCTAGTGAAATTGAGAGGACTCTTCACAGTCAATTGATTAAGTGAAATGTCACCAAGTTGTTCAAGAAATATTCCCACATTATGTTATTTAATTCTTTATCAAAATATTAGTTAGCTTAGAAATTCCATGAAGTTGGCCACAATTGATGAGGAAGGCAATAGACAACCTATTCAACTATGGTGTCTATTGTGAGAGACATATGCTAAGGATAGGGATTTCATAACTTTCAAAGATGTATTTATTAAATGGATAATGAGAGCACTTTGGGGAACCCTCACTAGGATACCACAATCAATCAAGAACATGTTGAGACCTAAGGAATTATTTGGTTATGAACACAACCTAGGTGATTGGATTCTTAAGCTAGAATATTCTTTGACAAATTATATCAATGAGACATCCACCTCACAAGCTCCTTGTGTTTCTCTTAGAAAGATTGGGTTTCTTTGAATTCATGTGGAAGTTGTTATTAGTTGTGAAGGAATACATTCAATAAATATATAAGAGCAACATGATGCCCATATTTTTAAGGTTTGATGGGTATATGATTGGAGCTCATAATATTAAAGAACTACAAGAACTCCTAATAAATAAATTCTTGTTGACTAGTGATAAAAGTAGAGATTATGATCCTGAAGGAAATTTAAAGGTTATAAAGGCTAGATACTATCATCACTTGAATATGGATGATGATGTTAGAAGGAATTGTAATGATGTGCAAGAGATAACTCAAAGAATAAAAAATGGAATATTTTGAGAAAACTAGAAAATCAAAGATTAAGTAAAGGCTTGCCTTGCTTTCATACTTGAAGAGGAAACTAAGATTATGAGAATTGAAAAATGTATACATGATTTTGAAAGTTTGTATAAATAATGTTTTGAGAAAGATGAAGTTAAGGAGTTAGAACACACATCTCCTTCACCTCCTGAAGCAAAGAAAAGGAGGGTGAGTCAAACAATTTCAAGTATTACTAAATCAATTGCAACTCCTCAAAAGAAGGATGAAGAAAGTACTCCCTTGGTATCTTATGAGGATTAAAAAGATGAGGTCTCAACAAGAGTTTCCAATGTTCTTAAGAAGATGAAAGAGACTACTGAGACATCTGAGCCACCTCCTTGATTTTTTGACGAATAATATGGTTATTATGCTTAGACTATTCCAAGTGATATTCTAATCGATATTAATGATGAGAGGGAATCCATATGCCTTAGATTTATTGAATAATAAAATTTCTCCCAAACAAAAGAGTTTAAGGATTTTTGGATTATTTACAAAATGAAGGATTTTGAAGAGAGAAAGAAGCAGAGGCTTGACGGCATTGATGAATGTCAACATGCCCTAGTTGTAAAACAAATGATAGATCATTTAAATTTAGATAACATTTCATTTATTGAAGAAGAAGAAGAAAAATAGATGGTAAAGAATAGTGATATCTTGATTTTTTGAAGTTTGGCATTGAATGAATTGTTCGTACTTGATCAAGTAAGGAAGCAAGAGGATTCCACATTTGTATCAAAATTTTAATCTTTAGACAAAGTGGAAGGAATAGGATATGACCCTAAGATAAAGACCCTCACCACCTAGGTAATATTCAAAGGAAATAATCCAAGGATGATTGATATATCAAAGGGGGAAGAGGTGATGACTCTGGTACAACTAGTGGACAATACTAAATGCATGCTTGTTGCAACAAGATTGACACACAAGTAAATGTTTAATCATGTCTAAATTAAACACATGAAAGAAATGATTGTGGAATTGAAAATAAGAGAAATGGAAATAAATTTAATTATAAACAAGATGTATGTGAAGACAAGAAGGTTAGAGATTGAATTGCATGGCTCAAAACTTGACAAGTCATAAGCTATTATGGTCTATAAGCCTGCAGATGTAGATACTAAAAAGAAGAGAATTGAGGAGGCTATAGGTATTGATTATGTACCTTCAAAATTCTGGAAGAGATTCATATTTATAGGATGATTATCATTTTAGCTAAGTGTGATGAAGTATACAAAGGATTCAATAACATTGGAAATATGTTGGAGTTCTTTGAGAAAGGAAAAGATAAGCTTTCTAAGATAGAGAGAAAATGGCTACCCTTAAAGTATGAATTACAAAAAATTTTTGAAGTCACAAAAATATATCCTAATGCCCCTATATAAATAAAGGCCACTATTGATCTTATTGATGTTGTTTCAAAGAATCTAAGCTACATAAGACAAGAATATTCAAAATCAGAAGAAACCTTACGTCTATTGACCATTCCTTCTTACCTTCTATTAAGAATGAGTATGAAAAAGTTAAAAAAAATGGAGTCCTATATGGAGATAAGAGTTTACAAGGTTTCCTTAGGGAGAAATAGCCAAATTCAAAGAGAAATAATATTTCCAAATTGATTTATTCCATAGGTTATTAAATAAAATAATCACAACAAAGTGAAGTTTGGAAAATTCATAAAAAAAGTGAAGATTTCCCAAGGGAAAAGGTGGGTGGACTTATAAGAGTTTTATCCAAAAATATAAAAATTTTTATGGCCAACTCATGCTCAGATTGTGAAATGGATCGATCACTATCTCAAAGTTCTCAAGGAAAAAATTGAAGAAGATGTGGCTACTAATGAAGTAGGAGATGATTACTATTATTTTCTTGTTTATCCTTTAACTAGTAGCTAGTTATATTTATGAAGGGGTTTAAAGCTTTGTGCACATTTTCATTTTATAAGAAAATGTACCAAAACCCTTATTTAACAAGTTTCATTTTCTAGAAATCATCTAAGTGATGATTTTTTAAAGTACTCTTTTATGAAAGACACATTATGAAGTAATTCTTGTTTTGTGCAATTACTTGTTGGATATGCAATGAAGCTACTCTATTGTATTTCATTTTGAATGAAGTTAATATAATGATGCATTCTCCTTTCAATGATATATGGTTTTAATCCATCACACTCTTTATTGTTTCTTTGGATTATACTATTGTTATAATAGATAAGAACAATACATGAAATTTATTTATTAGATATTTTCATAGTAAGTTATGGTATTTGTCTAATTGATCTAATTTGTAAAGATGGTTCATGGTAGAGGAAATGCTAATAATTCCATATTAGATACATTGAGACAAATTTTAGCCAAATTAGATGCTATGGAGATAACCCAAAGGAGAGGAGGCAATCTTGAGGATGTGAATGATGATGAAGCAGTAGCACGAAACCCAAATTTGAAACTGGAAGAAGATCAAGATGAGGAAAGATTGCTGAGAGTATTGCCTTGGGCACATTTGAAGCCTGCTATAGAAGTTGTTCCTTATGGTGGGAAATTAGACACCAATGCTATGTTGCATTGGATCTTTGATATGGAGAAGTTCTTTCAATATGAAAACACTCCTAATAATAGGAAGGTGAAACTTGTAGTTACTAGGTTGAGAGGTCATGCTTCACTATGGTGGGAGCATTTGCAAACTAATAGATAAAGGAGAGGAAAGGAAAAGATTAAACTTGGGTGAAGATGGTGAATAAGGTAAAGAAAAAATTCCTTCCTATTGATTACCAAGTTAACTTGCTAAGAAAAATGAAAAATTTGAGGCAAAGAGGCAAAGAGACATGACTATGAAAGAGTATACTAAGCAATGCTATAGGTTGGACATGAGATCTAGACATGTGGATGATGATGGTGAGAAAATTGCAAGATATATAAATGGATTGAGATCTATAATTCAAGATGAGATAAGTTTTGTGAAATTGGAAAGTGTAGAAAAAACATATCAATATGCCTTGAAAGCTGAGGAGATCTTGACAAAGAAGCATAAAAAAAGACAAAGAAGTAGAGGTGGTAGATTCAAGAGAGGTAAAGGTAGATCTTATGGTGAATGTGGTAGATCTGATAGTTTTGTGTAGGATAAAGGAAAATTTGAATGGAAGAATGATGACAAAAACAAGACCAAGTGGAAAGGTGGTAGTTCATATCGAGGATGTTATAATTCTTACCAAGGCAGAGGTAATTCTTATTCTAGAGGTGGTTTCCATGGTAATTTTTTTAGATGTGGTAAAGAAGGGAATAGATCCTTTGAATGTAGATCCTTTGAAAGTGGGAAAGGTAATAGAAATGTTGTGATTCAAAGAGACATTGAGGATTCACCTAGTGGACTTGAGGCTAGAGAAAATCTAATGGTGAGAAAAACCTTATGTAATAAGGGAAGTGATGAGGAACCTATCCTTAGAATAAGTCTTTTCAAGACCAAATATAAGATGGCTGGAAAATGCTGCAAGGTGATCATTCATAGTGGAAGTTAAAAAAATTTAGCATCGAAAGAGTTGGTTACAAATGTTAGGAATAAACCACAAACATAAATAAAAATTACATGCAAATATAACCAATATTAGAAAATAATAGATCACACAAAAAAGAACACAAGAAACCAAGATTTAATGTGGTTCACCCAATCCCTAGGTTGCATCCACCAAAAAAAAAGTCTAATATTATTATGATCCAGTGACTACAATCTAATTACAATTCATAATCCCTTGCAGCTTAATACCACCGCAAGAAATAATTTTTGCATCACCTTATAAAACAATCCCTAATCCTAAGCCCTTTTATAAAATCATTTTTACTACTTTAGGGTTATAATTAATAATTAAATGTTGACCTAAAATCTTGATAAAATAGGGCCCAATTTTTTTTCAAGCGAATGCCCCGAGCCCCAAAGAATTTATGAAGTATGTATAGTACTTTCTTGATTAGTTAGCAAAAACTAAAAATCTCCCAATTGGGGAATGATCAAGATCCATACTAAACAACAATCTCTCACTTGGAGACTGATCCTATAGCTATGCCACTACTCCATGAGGTTCCCACTGGATCAAACCACTGTGGACTCTACAATTCTTTTATTCATGTTCAGTCTGGAAGACCAATAGAAGTAGAAGAGGAGTACAACTTCTCCCTATCACTACCTTGGTAAACTTATCTGCTAGATTTTAATTTGTATGTATCTTTTCTAGCTTTAATTATCCATCCTCCAAAACTAGCTGTATGAAATGGTACATCAATTGTATGTGTTTGGTCTTAGAATGTAGAGCTAAATTCTTCACAAGATGAATGGCACTCTGACTATCTGTAAACAAATACGAATCCTTCTAAGGATGTCCTAATTCTTCCAAGAAGAATTGAAGCCACATCATCTCCTTGGCTACCTCTATAGTGGATAATGCATTAACCTTCTGTAACCTAGAAACCTAGCTCACAGCTGCCCACCCAATAGTAAATACATAACCTATAATACTCCACCTAGTATCAATACCCCCTACAAAATTTGAGTCAACATAGCCTTGTAAATTAGTAGTAGAGCCCCCAAAATGTAAACACTTATTGGATGTTCCTCTCAAATATTTGAGAATCCATTTGACTACATTCTAATGCTCAATTCTTGGATGACTCAATTATCTACTAACAACTCCTACTACATGTGCAATATCTAGCTTCGTGCATACCATAGCATACATCAAGCTTCCTACAACTAAAGCATAGGGTACCTTGGACATCTTATCCTCCTCTTCTTGTGTCCTAGGACACATCTCCTTAGTCAACTTCAAATGACCAAGTAAATGTGTGCTGATAGCTTTAGCATTCTCCATAGAGAAACGTTGCAACACCTTCTCCACATAATCAACTTGAGATAGTGTCAATGTTCTTTTCTTCCCATCTCTACAAATCTTCATACTAAGGATTTTTTTTACTGCCCCCAAATCCTTCATAGAAAATGCATGTGCTAATTGGCATTTTGGCCCCTTAATATGATCCATGTTAGACCTAGCTACAAGCATATCATCAACATATAAACATAAAATAATGTAGCTATCATCCAACCTCTTAAAATAAACAAAATGATCTAAATGACACCTGTGATCTCCATGCTTATGCATAAGATCATCAAATTTTAGGTACCATTGTTGAGGTGCTTACTTAAAGCCATATAAACTTTTCTTCAATTTGCACACTAAGTTCTCTTTACCTTTGACCTCAAATCCCTGTGGCTAAGCCATATATATCTGTTCATCCAAATCACCATGAAAGAAGGTATTTTTAATATCAAGCTACTCTAAATGAAAATCTTCAGTAGCCACAAGACTTAAAACAATATGGATAGAAGTCATCTTAACAACAAGAGAAAATATCTCATCAAAATCAATGCCCTTTTTCTATGGCAATCCTTTTACAACTAACCTAGCTTTAAATCTTTTCTTACCTCCATTATCTTCTGTTAACCTATAAACCCACTTATTCTGTAAAGCTCTTTTACTTGCAGGCAACTTGCATAAATCCCATGTCTTATTCTTTAGCAAAGAGTCCATTTCATCTTTCATTGTAGACTCCCATTGAATCTTAGTATCCATCTACACAACTTTATCATAACATTTAGGTTCACCAACATCAATAAGTAAAATAGAATACAAAGAGGGAGAAAATCTTTTTGGAGGTCTAATTTTCCTTGTTGACCATCAAATATTTACTAGTGTGTGTGATATTTGTTATTTTTGTTGTTGTAAATCATGAGGGATTGATGGAACATCATCTTTTGGAGTATCATCCAACACTACATAATCATCTTCTTTCTTCTCATGTTGCTGCAATAGATATTTGTACAACACTTTCTCATTGAATATGACATCCCTACTTCTTAAAATTTTATGATTTTCAAAATCCCAAAGCCTATAATGAAATTTATTAATGCCATATCCAAAAAATACACATTTCTTTAACCTAGCTTCTAGCTTGGTTCTATTTTTAGAATCTATGTGAGCAAATGCTTCACAATCAAAGGTCTTAAGAAAAAAAATAATTGACCTTCTTACTAGTCCATACTTCCTTTGGAATACCACAACCCAAAGGAGTAGAGGGACTTTTATTAATCAAATATACAATAGTATTAATAGCCTCCACCCATATGTGTAAGGGCAATCTAGCATGCAACCTCATACTCCTTGCATGTTCCATTATAGTCCTATTCATGTGTTCAACCACTCCATTTTCCTGTGGAGTCCTTGGAACAATTTTCTATCTATGAATACCATTAGTGGAATAATAATCTTTAAATTAATGACTACAATACTCACCACCATTATTAGATCTAAGAAATTTTAATTTCTTACTAGCCTCATTTTCAACCAAGTATTTCCATTTCTTAAAAGTGTGAAATAGATTAGATTTTTTTCTAAGGAAATAAACCCATACTTTTCTAGTTGCATCATCAATAAATGTAACATAATAATAAGAGCCTCCAAGGGAAGATACCTGAACTAGTCCCCATACATCAGTATGCACAAGCTCTAATTTCTCCTTTTTGTTTTCCTTCCCAATCTTCATAAAACTCACTCTCTTTTTTTTTCCATACACAAAAATTTCACAAAAATCTATATTAACATATTTTAGACCTAGTAAAACATTCTTTGAATGAAGTACTTTCATATGTTTCTCAATCATGTGTCCAAGTTTGTTGTGCACAACACTATATCATAATTTACAACAACTATTTGTTCTCCCTGCTCAACTGTAGCAACTATTCTTGAACATTCATTTTTCTCTAAAACAATTAAAATAGAAGGAACAATATAACCTATACAAAGATATAAAGTTCCTACTTTCACACCTTTTCCTACTACAAGGGAACCTTTTAAAACCTTCCAATTTTTATCATTAAAAGTAACTACACAACCCTCATCACTGAGTTTTCCTATTAAAATTAAATTCCTACTCAGCCTTGGAACATGTCTTACCTCATGTAGTAGCCAATAATTTTGATTCTGCAACTTAATCTTAATTTTTTACTTTCCAACAATTGGACATGGTTCATTATCCCCCAAATAAACAAGTCCAAAATCACCTTGGACATAATCAATGAAATAACCTCTCTGAGGTGTAGCATGAAATGAAGCACTAGAATCTAAAACTCATGAATCATCAACACTTTCTAAAGATAGAAGCAAAGCATCCTCTTCAAATTTTTTACTTACCATATTTGCCTCCTTGTCTCCATCTAGTTTATCTCCTTCATTTTTTTATTATTCCAATAATCATTCTTTTTGTGCCCTAGTTTCCCATAGTACCAGCAGTCATTCGGTCCTCTCAATTGAGACCTCCTCCCCCTTTGACTTTCCTCTTGATTTCCCATGACTTCCAGAATTACTTCCTTTCTTAGCCATTCTGCCCTTAATTTGTGCATTCAAAGAACTTCCTGATGTAGATCCACCTAAGGTTTTCCTATGATTTTCTCACTCAAAAGAACACTAATCACATAATCATATTTTAAGGTACTAGATCTTGGAACATAATTACTCACAGCCATTACCAAGTCATTCCAGCTTTCAAAAAAAGAACACAAAATCAAGAGAGCCCTAATTTCTTCATCAAAATTGATACCCACAAAAGATAACTGATTAATAATAGTATTAAACTTTTAAAAATGATCTGCAATAGATCCACCTTCTACTATTTTCATATTAAATAAACACTTTATGAGAAATACCTTGTTTGAAGTAGAGGGCTTTTCATATAGTGTTGCTAGGGTTTCATTAACTCTTTTGTTGTCTTCACTTTTGTAATATTAAATGCCACTAATAGTGCCAAGAATAATCGAATGCTTCCAAGTGCCTTTTTATCCAAAAGATTCCATTCATCATTTGACATAGATCCCTGATTTTTAGCTTTTCCTTCTAATAACTTTCATAAATCCTTCTGATATAGATAGTCTTCCAATTGTATCTTCCATAACTAGAAGTTCTACCCATTAAACCTATCAACCCTTACCTTACCCTCATCTTCTATCATTCTCACTCAACTGTGAGACTCCCACTCAACTGTGAGACTTTCCTACAGAGGATAACTAAAAAACAACCTCGCTTTGATACCACTTGTTGGGAATAAACCATGGATAGAAAAAACGATGACATGCAAATATAACCAATATTAGAGAATAATAGATCACACAAAAAAAAATACAAGACACTAAGATTTAACGTGGTTCACCCAATCCACTATAAGAACCAATTTTTGCATCACCTTATGAAACAATCCCTAACTTTAAGCCCTTTTATACAGGTATTTTAACCGCTTTAGGGTTATAATTAATAATTACATGTTGATCCAAAATCCTAATAAAAATTTATGAAGTATGTACAATACTTTCCTGATTAGTCACAAAAAACTAACAAAAAAGTTATAGTTTTGGAGCCTCAATTATTCCAAACACTATCATGTTTCATTGATCAAAGATGAGCATAAGATATTGGTAAGTGAGTAATGCATTGTGAAGTTCAAGATTGGATATTATTTTGATGAATTTCTGTGTGATATTATGCCTATGGATTGTTGTCATATTTTTTTGGGTAGACATTGTCATTATGATAGATATGTTGTACATGATGGAAGATTGAATCAATATACTCTTTGGGAGAATGGGAAAAAGTAAATGTTGATACCTTTGATTGAAAGTCTAGATTAGGTTAAGTGTACTACTGTAAGAATTTGCATGGTAAATGGAAAAAAATTTGAAAAATAAGTGAAGAAGAATCAAGTCTATTTTTCCATAATTCCTAGAGGTCCAAGTGTTGGTAGTAATGACCAAGTAGAAAAAGCTAATAATGACCGAGTAACAACAGATAGTGGTAGCTAAGTACCAAATTTTTTTATAGAATTGTTTAATGAGTATAAAGAGATTATTGCTAAGGATATTCTTGATGGTTCACAACTAGTAAGAAGTATAAGTCATTTTATGGATCTGATTATTGGAGTTAGTTTTCCAAACAAAGCACCATATAGATTGACACCTACAATGAATGAAGAACTTAATAGAAAAGTGCATGAATTGCTTCAAAAGGGATTAATAAGAGAAAATTTAAGTCCATGTGATGTACCTACTATATTAGCACCTAAGAAGAATGGAGAATGGAGGATGGGTACTTATTCTAGAGCTATTAACAAGATCACTATGAAATATAGGTTTCCTATGCCAAGGATGGATGACATAATGGATTTTTTGAGTGGAGCAAAATATTTTATCAAGAATGATATGAAGAGTGGCTATCATCATATAAGAATCAGAGAAGGTGATGAATGGAAGACTTCTTTCAAGACAAAAGAAGGTTTGTATGAATGGTTAGTTATGCCTTTTGGTTTGACTAATGCACCTAGTACTTTCAAGAGATTTATGAATGAAGTTCTAAAAATATTTTTGGGTAAGTTTGTGATTGTTTATTTGGATGATATTCTAATATTCAATAAGACTAAGGAAGAACATCTTGAAAATGTTAGACACATATTGCAAAGATTGAAAGAGGAAAAGTGGATGATTAATTTGCAAAAGTGTTCTTTTATGCAATAGGAGATTATGTATTTGGTATTTGTGATTTTAGATGATGGTTTAATAATGGATCCTAAGAAGGTTAAAAAAAATTGGAATGGCCTACACCTAAGAATGTGGGTGAGGTAAGATCATTTCATGGTTTGGCTTGTTTTTGTTAGAAATTCTTTAGAATAATTGAGAGGGGGGTGAATCAGTTATTCAAGGTCTAAATTTCCTAATAAAACCTTTTTTACTAAGTATATTGAGCCCATTAAAATAACCATGGATCCAAGCTTAACATTCATCTTAGCAAGTTACTAAAAAATTAACCTGTAAGAATAAGACATGAAAGATCAACACATAACATAGTGATTTACATGGAAACCCAATTTGAAAAAAACTACCAGTAACATGCTACTCAATTCTCAGTCTTATGAAATGATGCCCTGTGAAAGGCCTACCCAGTTAAAGGCTACAACACACTATTAAATGTGACCTAGTTAAAAGATTTCAACCACCCTATTAGAAGTGGGCCTAGTTAAAGGAATTTAGAACATTCACTTGGAATGTCAACCTATTAAAGGATTTAAAAAATGGTTGTTAAACCAACCTAAGTCCATAGGATTTTACCCTAACTAATATAATCGCTAGAGAGTAACAATAAGGAATTTTGATCTGATACAACTCACAACATAACTTGCAAATTTTAGATCTCAATTCAGCTCATAAATTTGCTTGGCTTTCAGCCTCTGTAGGTTTGATAGCTTGTCCTTCTTTCAAGCTTTGTCTCCTTGAGTCTCCATGCTCTTTGTGCCAATGCAATCACTTTTGGGGTCACCTATCAAAGTAATCTCTGTGTTTTGTTCCTCCCTCTCAATGCATTCTCCTTGACACCACATACTCTCTCCAACCAACCTCTCTTACTTCGTGACCTATAGCTACTTAAATATAAGTCTGGAATACTTTTCCCACTCTAATCTTCCACTCTTAATTTTTGGTTCGAATAGATTAGGTGAGACTCAATGAATCTACCCCTAATCTTGTTTCTTCTAGAAACATCTTGTAGAATCCACCTGCATTCACCTAAAAAGGGTTTACCTAAAATTTTGTGCCACTAACTCATCATCCTTATCTTCAATTTGGTTCACAAAATTCAAGGTAACAAAGTTTGTTGCCTTAGATCTAGGGAATCTTTAACTTTTCAAATAATGCAGCAACTTGACATTATTGACTTTCTGATGCTTGGCACATACTGTGTTACTTAGCATCAACTATATTTTACTGATGTTCGACACCTACTATGTATTCACTTGGCATCAACTAAAATTTAATGATGCTTGACACCTATTACATTTCTATCTAGCTTGACACCTCAACTTGCTCAACTTCTTCTATTTCACTTGACACACACACACACACACACACACACACACACACACACACACACACACACACACACACACACACACACACACACACACACACACACACACACACACACACTAGATTTTGCATTTTCTCAACACTTACTGATAATATACTTGACATGAACTAACTTTCTCGACACCCACTAATGAATTTAATCAAGCTCTACAAATAGCTTTGTTACAACTTATTCTTCTAGAGTTTCTAAGTGTAACCAACCTTTGTATCTTCAAGTGTATTATCAATACATCATTTTACCATTGTCTTAATTGATCCTTGTACTTCATTACAAAACCATAACTCAACCTTTCTCCTAGATGCTTTTGTTACATCTTATTGATTAAATCCTGTTCATCAATCAATTAGGTGATAGTACTTGAATCTTATAAGAAATTTTCATTATGATAAATACAAGGTTTGACATCAGTGAAAAAAATGATTGAAAACATTCTTTATCAACAATCTCCCTTCTTTTCAACAATATCTCTCTTTAATAGTGATTTTTTCAATTAGATTTCAACAATCTCCCTCTTTGGCATTGATGGCAAACCAAATTGATCAACCGAGTCATCAAAATGCTAACTAGGTTAAAATAGTAAATCAAATACCAAAAGAATACTTTGTATCCAAAATTATTCATTCTATCAGCAACTTGATTTTATTTTTTTATTACTCCCTCTAAATTCTGTAAGTAACTCCCTCTTTCAATGTATTAGAGATATCTCTTTTGCTGATACACTATCTTTTTTTTTTTTTTTGTTCTACACCCCCTCTAATTTTTTATCTTGACTAATTCCTTTTCTTTCGCTTCTCCCCCTTAACTATCTTTAATTTTTCCTTTCTTTTTTCTATTTCTCCCTCTACATGTGTGATCAGTTTTTGCTATTTCTCCCTCTTTGAAAACAATGCCAAAGACATATTATTTCAACATCTTATCATGAAAATATAGTATTTGTAGGAACTCCAATTTCTCCCTCTATCACCTTGCTTGTGACTGATTTAAAATTTTAGTATATTAATTACTTCAAGCAATACCTAAAGTAAGTATCCTCTGCATCAATTTATATCATTTTAGCAATCAACTCATTTGATGTAGGGTAGTATTACTGTTACTCAAATAGCCTTGGATAGGGGTATCACCCCTAGCTTACCTCTAAGATATTCAAATGCATCTTTAGGTAATGGTTTTGTGAAGATGTCAGCAATTTGTTCCTTTAAGTTGACATATTCCATCTTCACTTGTTTGTCTTCCACTAGTTCCTTTACATAGTGATACTTAATTGCAATGTGCTTTGTTTTGGTTTGCATTACAAGATTCTATGATATGTTGATGGAACTTGTATTATCACAATAGATTATTACGATTTTAGGTATCTCTTTCTTCATATCTTTCAATAGGTGTTTGATCCATACAATATTGGAGTAGTTGATAGCAACAGCAACATACTCAGCTTTAGTTATGGATTGTGAGGTACAAATTTATTTTTGCTAGTCCAAGTAACTAATCTTTTACCTAAGAAAAGTGCTCCTCCACTAGTGCTTTGTCTGTCACCTATATTACCTCCCCAATCTACATCAGTATAGGCATTCAACTCAAACTTTTCACTCGTCTTGTAGTATAATCCAAAGTCATCTATTCCTTTTAAGTACCCCATTATTCTTTTTACTACCATAAGATGATTTTCTCTTAGATTTGCAAAAAACCTTCCTACTATTCCAATAGATAGTGCAATGTTGGTCTACTATGCACAACATACTACAACTTTCCAATCATTGATCTGTATATTGTTTGATTTATTTTAGCTAATTTATCATTCTTGGATAACTTATTTCTTGTAACCATTGGTGTCCTCTAAGCTAAATATTTTGAGTATCTCCTTGATATATTTTGATTGAGTTACAAATATGTCATATTTTAGTTGATGTACTTGCAATCCAATAAAGAATTTGATTTCCCCAAACATTGACATTTGAAACTCATGTTTCATCTGATCTACAAACTCTTTGCATACTACATCTCTTCCTCCAAATATTATATCATCAAAAAAGATTTCAAATATCAAAATGTCTTTACCTTTTTTTGCCTCGATATATAGGTTGCTATTGTCATTTGTTCTCTCAAATCCAATATTTACAAGATATTTATGAAGTCTCTCATACCATGCTCTAGGAACTCATTTCAAACCATAGAGTTCTTTATGCAGTTTGACAACTATATCCTTGTTGTTGTCACCAACAAATCCCTTGGATTGTTCAATGTAGACTTCCTCTTCTAGTATACCATTTAGAAAAATAGACTTTAGATCCATTTGGTAGACTTTAAAACCTTTGTAGGAAACATATGCAAGTAGAGTTCTTACTCCTTCCATCCTTGCAACAGGGGCAAATGTTTCCCCATACTCTAGTCCTTCTTCTTGTGCATAACCTTTATAGACTAGTCTAGCCTTATTTCTTATGATCTCACCATTATCATCTAGCTTGTTCCTAAATACCCATTTGGTACTAATCACATTCTTATTGAAGCTAGTCTTGGAAATAAGGTTCAAGTTTTGTTTTTCTCTATGCTTAATCTCTTCTTCCATAGCTTTACATCAATTATCATCCTGTAGTGCATCTTTCACTATTTTGGGTTCAATCTTGCTCAACAAACATGATTCATTTCTTAGTCTATTCCTTTTCATTAGTATGGCTTCCTTGTTACCAATGATTTTTTGTAGGGTGATGTCTCTTCACATACTTGGATAGCCTTGGTTCTTTCCTTATTTCCATGTTTGGTCTTTCATCTTCAGAGTCACTATGCAAATCTCTTTTAGGTAGCTCATCATCTCTTTCATGTGTGCTTATTTTAGAGTCAAAATGTGTATTATCTTCATTCTAAAATTTGGCTTCTAAATACAACTTGACATTCATTGATTGTGACTTAGCTGATACTAAAACTTGTTGTTGATTCCCAACTTGATTGACATCTTCTTCTTTAGTAGGCATTCCTTCATAGAAGTATACAAAGGATCTATACTCTTCTAGTTTCTTAATGGATTCATCATCTTGAACTTCTACATGTTCATCAAAATTTACATTTGCACTCTCCACAATTTTATTAGTGTTAGTATTTAAAAACTTATATGCTTTGCTTCTAGTGGACTATCCAAGGAATATGCCTTCATCACTCTTTGCATCAAAACTACCATTTCTAGAATCTTTAAGAATATAGCATTTACAATCAAACACTTTGAAATATTTTATATTGGGTGAGTGACCATACCATAATTCAGAAGGTGTTGCATTAGTACCTTTCTTGATTTGTACTTGATTTAGGGTGTAGATAGTTGTACTTACAACTTCTCTCTAGTACTTAGCAACATTCTTCTCCATCATTAATGTCCTAACATAGTCTATCACTGATCTATTCCTTCTTTCTACAATTCCATTCTATGGGGGTGTTCTAGGTGCTGATGTTTATCTTTTAATTCCTCTTTCATTGTAAAATGTTTGAAATTATTTTGATGTGAACTCTCCTCCTTTGTCTGATCTCATACATTTCAGACTCTTTCCCATTTCTTTCTCAACCCTAGTCAAATACCACTTAAACATTTGAAATGCATCTGATTTTTGCTTTAAGAACATGATAATCATCATCTTAAAATAGTCATCTACAAACAACATTATATATCTATCTCCTTTGTAGCTTTGCACTTCTATTGGACCACATAAATTTGTATGGAATAACTCTAATACTTCTTTGGAAGTATAGGTTTTACTTTTGAAACTTGACTTGGTTATTTTCCCTAACTTACACTATTTACACATTGTATTGTTAGGCTTCTTTAGTTTAGATAAACCTCTAACTTTCTTCATTTTGTTGGTGCTAATTAGATTATCAAAGTTGACATGACATAGCCTTTTATGCCATATCCACACATCATCAAATCTTACAATGAGACAAGCAATATCCTCCATATCTAGGTAAAATAGATTACTCCTAGTTTGGTCTCCTTTTCCTATATTTTCATCAGTGTCATAGATTTTTGTAGTTTTGTTTTCAAATTCTACTTTGCATCCTACATTGCCTAACTGTGACACACTCAAAAGATTGTAGTTCAATCCTTCAACATAATATTCAGTATGACATAAAATTTTCTCTTTGAGCTTAATAGAACCTTTTCCTTTGATTAGACATAGAGCATCATTTCCAAATCTAACACTATTTCCATCATACTGAGTAAAGGTAACAAACTTATTTTTGTCTCCTATCATACGATGTGAGCACCCACTGTCTATTATCCACTTGTCATTCTTATTTGCATGGGTTACCAGTGGTGTTGCCTCATCTTCATTTGACTCATCCTTCATGGCTACATAGACTACCTCATCATTATTTTCATTAGAATTCTCTTCTTCAACAATGTAGCACTTTTTTCTTTTGTCTTTGTAATCTCTGCTATCATTTTCTCTTTTGTTCTTGTGCTTGTTGCCTTCTCTACAGTTCTTTTTTTGTGTGCACCTTGCAGCAATATGTCCTACTTCATTACAATTAAAATAAATGATAGGAAACTTACCTTTAAATTTAACTTTACCTCTCTAAAATCTTTTAGCCATCAATGCTTCCAATTGCTCCACATCTTCTTCATATGTATTGTTATCACTGGATACATATTTTGTCTTTCTTTTCTTCTTCTTTAGTTTCACCTCCTCAATGTCTTTCAATAATAGCTTGGCCTTGAAAGTAGATTCAAGATTCTCAGGTCTGTAGTTATCAAAATTGGATAACTCAAATGTAGTAAGTCTTCCCACTATACCTTCAAGAATTATCTTGTTTCTTGGTATGTATCTTAACTCCTAGATGGTTGAAACTCTAATAGCATAGATGGAGATCAAGGTTCTTAAGAATTTTCTATTGATAGTTTTATCATCTAAATTACCACCCAAACTTCTTATTGCACTTACTACTTCTTTTATTCTAGAGGCATATTGAGCAATGTTCTCACCTTGCTTCATTCTCATGTCATGAAAATTTCCTCTAAGGCTTTCCCTTTTTGCTCTTTGGACATTCTAATATCCTCTATAAATATCTATTAAGGCTTTTCACATCTTGAATGTGGTGTTACATCCCTTGATGTCATCAAATTTAGCATAGTTGAGGGCAGAGACAATCTCTAGCATTTCTTGATTGTGCTCCTTTTTCTTCATATCTTCTGTAGTAGGGACACTAGATGGATCAACATGTTCCACTTTACTTAAGGTTTATGCATGATCACCTAACTATCCAAGGTGTAGTTTTTTTATACTTTGCCATGCAGTGAAGTTATCTCTATTAAGCTTTGGAACTTCTCTCTTGGACATCTTGATCTTTCTGCTTCTAGTACCCTTGAACCAAATTAGAAGATAGCTCCAATAAAATTTGTTAGAAATTCTTTAGAATGACTTGGAGAGGGGAATTAGTTATTAAAGGTCCAAATGTCCTAATAAAACCTTTTCACTAAGTATAGTGAGCCCATTAAACTAACCATGCATCCAAGCTAAACATTCGTCTTAGCAAGTTACTAAAAAATTAATATGTAGGAATAAGACATGAAAGATCAACACATAACACAATGATTTACATGGAAACCCAATTTGGGAAAAACCACCAATAACATGCTACTCAATTCTCACTCTTCTAAAGTGATGCCCTATAAAAGACTTGCCCTATTAAAATCTACAACACATTGTTAAATGTGACCTAGTTAAAGGATTTCAACCACCCTGTTAGAAGTGGGCCTGGTTAAAGGACTTTAGAACATCCACTTGGAATGTCACCCTATTAAAGGATTTATAAAATGGCTATTAAACTAACCTAAGTCCATAGGATTTTACCCTAACTGATACAACTATTAGAGAGTAACAATAATGTCTTTTGATCTGATACAACTCAAAACATAACTTGTAGATTTTAGATCTCAATTAAACTCACAAATTTTCCTAGCTTTTAGTCTCTACAACTCTAATAGCTTGTCCTCCTTTCAAGCTTTGTCTCCTTGAGTCTCCATGCTCATTGTGCTAATGCAATCACTTCTGCAGTCACCAATCAAAGAAGAGTCTCTATGCTCTGTTCCTCCCTCTTGATGCCTTCTCCTTGACACCACATACTCTCTCTGACCAACCTCTCTTGCTTCATGAATTGTAGCTCCTTAAATAGAAATCTAGAATACTTTTCCCACTCTAATCTTTTTTCTCTTAACTTTTGGTTTGAATAGATTAGGTAAGATTCAATGAATTTACCCCTAATCATTTTTTTTCTAGAAACATCTTGCAGAATCCACCTGTATTCACCTAAAAATGGTTTACCTAAAATTTTGTGCCACCATCTCACTATCCTTATCTTCCATCTAGTTCACAAAATTCAAGGTAACAAACTTTGTTAGCTCAGATCTAGTGAATCTCTGACTTTTCAAATAATGCAGTAGCTAAATACTATTGACTTTTTGATGCTTGACACATATTGTGTTACTCAACATTAACTATATCTTACTTATGCTCGACATTTTATTGATTCTTGACACCTACTATGGATTCACTTGGCATCAACTAAATTTTATTGATGCTCGACACCTATTACATTTTTGTCTAGCTCGACACCTAAACTTGCTTAGCTCCTTCTATTTCACTTGGCACACATTATCTTTTTCATTTTATTGGCACTTACTAATAATCTACTTGGCATGAACTAACTTGCTGAACACCCACTAATGAATTTAGTCAAGCTCTACAGATAGCTTTGTTACAAGTTATTCTTCTAGAGTTTCTAAGTGTAGCCAACCTTTGTATCTTCAAGTGTATTATCAATACATCATTTTATCATTGTCTTAACCAATCCTTGTACTTCATTACAAAACCATAACTCAACCTTTCCCCTAGGTGCTTTTGTTTCATCTTATTGAATAAATCCTCTTCATTAGTCAAGTAAGTGATATTACTTGGATCTTATAAGCAATTGTCATTCTAGCAAATAGTAGGTTTAACATCAGTGGTAGAACAATGATTAAAAACATTATTTATAAACAATCTCTCTTCTTCTCAACAATCTCCCTCTTTAATAGTAATTTTTTCTATTAGATTTCAATAGTTTTTATAGAAAGTTTATAAAGAATTTCAGTGCTTTTTGTAATGTTATGACTTAGATAATGAGTGGAGACAAAAATGAATTCAAGTGGACATATGGAGTTGATAAGAATTTTGAGACTTTGAAACAAAAGGTTGCTGAGTTACATGTATTGGCTTTGCTTGATTTCAATAAGGTATTTCAAGTTGAATGTGATGCAAGTGGTAGTGCAATAGGAGCTATATTAAGTGAAGAAGGTAAACCTGTTACTTTCTTTAGTGAGAAGTTGAATGATGCTAAAAAGAAGTATTTTGTGTATGATATAGAGTTTTAAGAAATTGTTCAAGCATTGAAGAAGTGGAGACATTATTTGATTCCTAAGGAGTTTATGTTGTATAGTGATCATAAAGCTTTATATTACTTGGGAAGTCAACATAAATTGAACTAGAGACATATGAAGTGGGTTGAGTATTTACAGAGTTTTACATTTGTGATTAAGCATAAGAGTGGAGTTACTAATAATGTTGTTTTAGATGAACGTAAAAAAAGGTTTTGAAGGGACCCCAAAACCTTTAACAATAAAGGAAAGGATAAACCATGAAGTTCTACCAAGTTTTACAAGGACCTAAAACCTGTAGTTTAAATAGTAGTACAATTAGATTTTATAGGGACTTGAAGCCACAAAAAAGATCCATAAGGTGAACCCAACTTTTACAAGGACCTGGAACCTAGTTTTAATAATAGATAAAAAATAGATAAAATAACCAATATCAGCTACCAAATACCAAGAGCACTACAAAAAATAGAGACCAAAACCAAAGACACTACTAGCTGCTATTGTAGCTCTTTTATCATTTTGACCACCTCTTTTTCGATCTTTACAGTGCCTTGAATGAAATCAGTAGCCAAACCTCTAGTAGCCTCAGCTGCCTTTTTCCTAGAGCTCTATCTGGTTCTTTTACTTGGTCCCCCTAGAGACCTAATTTCTTCATTGGTGTGCTTACCAAGACTTACAGTCATCTTATTGCCACTTTCTTTGATCAACAAACAAAATTTTTGTTCATACTCCTTTAGTTTCTTTGGTATATTACCCACCTACACTTCCACATAACTGATATTTACATGGTCAATTTCTTGGTTCTATTGCACCTTTTCCATTTTTCTTTTCAAACTCATTAATTCATTATACATCCATGAGTTAGCTTGCAAAGAGATATCAGCCTTAAGCTTTGCAGTATGTAGAAAAGAAAGCATAGCATCCCTTTGAATAGACTCATTGTTCTCCTTCCCTATCTCTACTCTACTAGAAGACTCATCCTTATTTGTCCTTACTTATTCCCTCACATTAACATCAAAAAAGTCCTCTTTTTCCTTCACCATTTATTCTTTTCCATCCCTCACTCCCTTGGAGTGCTCACTCTGATTTTCCACTTCGCCAACATTACCCAATTTTGTATTTTTCTCACTACTCTCTTCCTCTTCATCCTTACCAGATTCACCCTTACTTCCTAGGTAGCCTTCCAAATTGGAGTTGAATTCTCCCACATCCATGTTCTCCTCCTCTTCCAAGTTTTCCTTTTCCTTATTCTCTAAATTATCAGACTTAGTAATCTCTTCCACATATTGGTAAGGGGTATGCTAGGTTTCTTGCTTTAGATTCCTCCTTTTACCCTTAACAACATCATCACCCTTACTCTTCCTAGAGTAAGTTTAACTAATAGAGCCCTTCTTTTTTCAAAAGGAGGAGAAGACACAATGGATTTTCCCCCAATAAGTAAAATTAACCCTTCATGCAAAAAAAGATGCGATTCTTTTTTCTTATGAGCTTGCAAACATTAGAGTAAAGAAAATCTCAAATAAAAAGGAAATGAGAGCCTATCATTGTGCCTAAAGTGATTAAGGAACACAAAATGAAATTTATGCACATTCTTAGCTCTTCCATCTAATATAAAACATTCACAAATATAGGAGAGCACATCCTGCCAGATGACCTTAATCTGACCCAATTCATAAAAAAAGCCATTTTTCTCTAGGTTTTTCTCCTCTTCATCTGTTTTGGGAAATTTCTTAAACACCACATTTGAAATACTCATTTCTTTGCTGAAATTAATACCTTCCTTTGGCAAACCCATCACCTCAACTGTGAACTCTTTAGTCAAATGCACTATCACTTCATGCAGAGAAACACTATCTTTGATCTAGCTTTTGAAAAACACCTCAGTAACATGAGATATAAACCCATTGAGATGCTCCAAATAAGTGGTGACATTTCCCTTCTGCGGAATATGCCATACATTAGCTTTGGCTTTCCATGCCTTGCAATTTTTTGGCTCCTATTTTTCATGGTTCTCCACCCATTTCCAAAGACTTCAAATTACTGCAATAGGCTAGAATCAAATGGAGATGAAGAAAAAATGAATTAATAAAAGACAATACATTTTTTGATATAACTAAGGCACACATTAAAATGGATACATGCAAAGCCAGGATTAAAATCACATAAATGTACTTCCTTGGGGATAGAACACTGACATCTATATCCCCACTCCCAAATATTGTTGGATTACTAATCTTAGAAAATATTTCCCACCATTGGATGAGTTGAATCATAATTAATAAGGTCTTTTAAATCCATGTTTCTACATAACTGACCATTCCATGTCATCTTATATCCCATTTGGATAGCATGGTTGGCAATCTAGTCTGCCATCGCATTACCTTCATAGAAAGAGTGAGATCTAACCACTTTTTCAAATTTATTCATTAAAGTTTTAATTTCCATAACACTTGCTTCAATTGACCAAGTAATAGAATTTTTATCTTTAAGCATATTAACAATGTTTAAAGAATCTCCTTCCATCTAGAGGTTTGTAAAACCAGTTTGAAGTACTAACCTCATAGTATATAGAGCAACAGTTGCCTCAACTTTGTGACTATTAGAGATACCTATAGGTATTGCAATGGAATCTATTATATTACCCATATGATCTCTCAAAACTCCTCCACAACCTAATTTGCCTAGATTTCCCTTCACAACACCATCAAAGTTCCCTTTAAGCCATCCAATAGGAGGAGCCTTCCATCTAGTCATCAATCTTGGGTCATTTTTTTTAAGATTTGAACTTTTGGATAATATTGGAGAGTCAATTTGAAAGTTATGATAATATGTTCTCTAAGACTTAAAATTTTCCTTTATTGCCATGACAATATTTTGTCCTAGCACCCCCCCTGGCATTTCTTTATTTCTAAAAAATCTATTATTTCTTTCTTTCTAGATACCCCACCAGAGATGAGGAAAAGTAATTTTCATAGAAACTGAACATTAGAATCCTTAGAAGGACATCTCCAACTTTTAAAACAAAGTTCAACATTATTTTAATGAACCCAAGTTATGTTCCAATAATTGAGAATAGAGGTCCAAACTTGTTGACTATAAGAACAATTCAAAAACAAATGATCTCTGTCTTCAAAATTTCCTTTACATAGAGTACACCTATTTACTACATTAATGCCTCTTTTTTGCAAATTATCCTATGTGAGAATTTTTTTTGGAATCAAAATTCAATAAAAGATATTTATTTTTGGTATGAGACCCCTTATCCAAGCTTGAGACCATAAAGGTTGATTACCTTTCTCCTTAGATTTGAAAATTGAAGAAACTTTGAACTGACCACTAGGATTAGCATTCCATATCATCATATCTTACTGATAGGGATACAAAGAAAAGGCATTCAACATTATCTGGATATTATAAAAAACTTGATCAAACATCAAGTAGTTTTACCCAAGTGTTGTTATGCCAATAATGTTACTAACAATGTTGTTGATGCATTTCATAAAATATGTTCTTTGTTGATTGAGATGAAGGTTGAAGTTCTTGGTTTTGATGAAATGAAAGAGTTGTATGATAATGACCTTAATTTTTTTTAGGCATGGGGAGAGTGCAAAGTATCAAGTCTAACAGATCACATGAATAAGTATGATGAATATTTCAATCAAGAAGGTATGTTCTTCAAAGGTATTCAATTGTGTATCCATAGAAGTTCTATGAGAGTTAATCTGATTAAGGAAAAGCACAATGGTGGATTAGTTGGATATTTTGGAATTGATAAGACATTAAGTTTGTTGAAAGAGAGGTATTATTGGCCATAGATGTGTAAGGATATTTAGAAGTTTGTGAAGAGTTGTGGAGCTTGTCAAGTTGCAAAGGGAGTAAGACAAAATACTAGATTTTATACACCTATTTTTATTCTTGAGAAACCTTGGAGTGATATTAGTGTGGATTTTGTACTTGGATTGCCTAAAACAAAAAATGGACGTGATTCTATATTTGTTGTTGTGGATTAATTTTCTAAAATGGCTCATTTTATACAATGTAAGAAGACACATGATGTTGACCATGTTGTTGAACTTTTATTTAGAGAGATTATTAAATTACATGGATTACCAAGAAGTATAATTTCTGGCAAACACAATAAGTTTGTTGGTTATTTTTGGAGAACTTTATGGAGGAAGATGGGTACTGAGTTGAAATTTAGTTCTAAATTCCATTCACAAGAAGATGGATAGACATAGGTTGTGAGTAAAAGCTGGTAATTTGCCGAGATACTTAGATAGAGATGAATCACATAATTGGGAGATGGTATTAGCACAAATTGAGTTTGCATATAATACTTCTATGAATAGAAGTGAATAGAAGTATAGGGAAGATTCCTTTTGAGATTGGTATTATAATGAAGCCTAGAGGAGTATCAAATTTAAGAGATGTTTCTAGTGAAGAGAAGAGAAGTGCTGCAGTAGAGGAATTTGTTGATTTTATGGAATCTTTGCATAAGGAAGTGAAGTTGAAGTTGGAAAAAAGTAATAAGAAGTACAAGGAGAGTGCTGATAAGTTTAGAAGACATCATGTTTTTGAAGTTGGTGAGGAGGTGATGGTACATTTGAAGAAAGGTAGATTTCCTCTTGGAATATATAGTAAGCTAAAGATGAAGAATTTTGGACCTTGTAATATCTTGAAGAAGTTTGACAATGGTAATGCTTATGAAGTTGAGTTACCTGATGACATGGATATATCTTATATATTCAATGTTTTTGATCTATATAAGTACCATGATTTAGATGATAAAGTTTTTGTACCTAATGATTATGTAAAGAAATATATTGAAGAGGTTGAACAAATATTAGATGAGAGAGTTGGTAAAAGCACAAGAGAAAAAAGTATTTTGAATATTTGATAAAGTGGAAGAATAGGGTAATTGAAAATGATACATGGATTTCTCAATCTAAGTTTGATTCATCTCAAGTTGTGACACTTGCATGATTTAGGAGAATCATTTCTTTCTACCTTGGTTGTTTGATGTAGGAGTGTCCTGGGTTAACATGTTATCTAGTTCATTTTTGTTCATTCTACTAGTTGTGTTGGAAATATAAGAGGAGTAACTAAGAGGGGAGGGGTGAATCAATTACTACATTTTTAAATCTTAGATCCCTTAGATGTTAGAACAAAACAATAAACTTTTGAAAATTAAACCTTGCCAAAGCTCGATAAACACACAAATATGTTGTAACTCAATAAACACTGAGAATGCTCAGTAATTACTTAACATACAAATCTTAAGATGTTATCTATGATTACTTATTATTTTAAATTAGTTAAAAACACAAAAAATAAATAACATGAACATATTTGACACCAAGATTTAACATGAAAACCTAAGTTGGAAAAAACCACCAATTGCAACTATTTACTATTTTCACTCTTCTGAAGTAAGCCCTATTAGGAGCCAACCCTGTTAAAGGTTCCAAAACACTCTACTAGGTGTGACCCTATTATAGGATTTAATCACCCTATTAGAAGTGCCCTTGTTAGAGGTATTTTGACAATTCAATAAAACTGCCACCTTGTTAGAGGATTTACAAATAGTTGTTAAGCCAACTCTAGTAGGAGATTTAGATCACTGCTACAATGGTTAGAGAGTAATAATGACATGACTTGATTTTGATGCAACTAAATTACTGATTATAGATCTCAATTCTAGCTTGAACTTGACCCTTCTTGATCGAATGTATCCTTTTAGCTTCATAAGAATATTTTTCTTATCCTTCTAATTCACTTTCTCATTGCATTATTAGGTCTTGAAAATCTTCCATGCATTCACATTATTACACACACTCTAATTCTCAATATGACCTTTTATTTATATCTTTCATATTATCAATTTAGCTCAAATACAACTTAGAATAATTAATATTCATCTTCTTAGTTAGCCAGAACCATCAGATAAATCAATTGAACTCAATATGCCAAAAATAAGAAAATCCTTAATTAGCCAACCTTGCTTAGTAGACATTAACTCAGAAATAATTTTCTTGTGTTAACCAACTAGAACTTAGTCAACACTATATACTAGCAAAGTTCCTTTAGTGATCAAGTGAGCATGGTCAGCACTAGTTCCATCCAATGTTTCCTTCATTAACCAAGTGATCTCAGTTAACACTCATCTTTCATAGACTTTCCTTTGATGCCTAAGTGAACTCAGCAGACATTTCCTTCTAAATTAGGCAAACTCTAGATTGTTCGGTAGCCTTAGAAAATTATTTTCAATGCTAAGTTAGCTTGACATATAGTAACTAAAAGTGATATGAATTTTTTTTATAATATCAAAGATAATACATAAGTAATCAATTGTATTAAAAAATATCCCTTTTTGGCATTTATGGAAACACAACATGTCATATTACAATGAAATTTTTGGAGCAAGAATAAAGTAAGGAACATATCCTTAGTTTCATTTTTATTCTCATCCATGAGAACTCCCTCTATCTATGTGAACTCTTCCTACCTTTAGTTTCTCTCTCTATCAGAAAACTTCTGTTTGTTAGAACTTCTACCAAGTTCATTCTCACCTTTTTGACAATTCTTTCTATGGCAACAAACTTCTTCCTCTTTTTAAAAAAAAAAAAATTTCTATGACATATGAATAGTGAACTTCTCCCTCTTTGACATCTTGTGCTAAAGATAATACTCAATGAATATTAATGTACCTCAAGTATTGAATCATTTGCAATATGCCCTTGCCAATTTTGCATCAACTGATTGATCTTCAACACGCTTTGGTTGATGTATCACTAAACTTCATTTTAGTGAGCTTCAGATTGGGGAATGACCCCTAGCTTACCTCTTAGATACAAAAATGCATCCTTATCTAATGGCTTGATGAATATGTCTGTGATTTGTTCTTTTGTATTTAAATATTCTAATTTGACTTCTTTATCATGAACCAACTCTCTTAGGAAGTGTTATTTTATAGCAATGTGCTTTTTTTTGGTATGCATTACTGGATCTTTGATATATTGATTGCACTTGTGTTATCACAATATACGACTACTAGATCCTTGGTCTTTAGCTTCATACTTGTCATCAACTATTTGAACCAAACAATGTTAGAACAATTAACTATTGTTGCCACATATTCTTCTTTTTGTTGTGGACTGAGAGATGCAATTTTTTTTCTTTCTTGTAAAAAACACTAGTATTTTACTAATAAATAATTCTCCACCACTAGTACATTTTCTATCATCAATACTTCCTACCCAATCAACATCTATAAATACTTTTAAGTCCAAATTACCTTCTATTCTATACCATAAACCATATTCTTTAGTACCTTTCAAATATCTCATGATTCATTTGACTACCATCAAATGATTTTCTTTGGGATTTGCTGAGAATCTTGCTACCATACTAATTGCTAATGAAATCTCAAGCCTTGTATGCACTACATACTGTAAACTTTCTAATCATTGATCTATATGTGGTCTAATCTACCTCTTTGGAATCATAGTTTTTGGAAAGCTTATGTCGAATAGACATAAGGGTTCTAACTAGTCTTGATTCTTCCATTCCAAATTCCTTTAGTATCTCCTTGATATATTTAGATTGAATAATGTAGATACCATCTTTCTTCAGCTTAATTTTTAATCCAACAAAGAATTTTATCTCTCCAAACATAGACATCTCAAATTCCTTACTCATTTCTTCTAAAAATGCCTTGCAAAAGTCATCGTTTCCTATGAATAAAGTGTCATCAACAAATATTTCTATCAACACAATCTTCTTGTCTAGTCCTTCTTTGATATATAGACTATTGTTATCTTTTGTTCTTTGAAAGCCAATCCATATCGAGTAGTTATGAAGTCTTTCATACCAAGCTCTAAGAGCTTGCTTAAGACCATATAATGCCTTGTGTAATTTGTAGACCATGTTTTTTTGGAAAGGATCTACAAAACCTTTTGGATATTCAATGTAGACTTCATCATCAAGAATTCCATTCAACAATGCAGATTTAATATCCATTTAATAAACTTATGAGCTGAATATGCAAGTAGAGATCTAACACTTTCTAAACTTGTAACAAGAGTAAAAGTTTCACCATAATCAATACCTTCTTCTTGAGAATAGCCTTTACTTACCAACCTTTTTTTTGTTTCTAGATATGTTTCCATCTTCATTTAGCTTGTTTCTAAACACCCACTTTGTGCCAATTACATTTTTGTCCTTGGGTCTAGGAACAAGAGTCTAGGTTTTGTTCTTCTCTATTTGTTATATTTCTTCATTCATTTCTTTAATTCAACTTTCATTTTCCAAAGCATATTTAACATTCCTAGGTTAAAATTCAGTAAGTAAATATGTGCCTTTTAATTTGCCTCTTATCATTATTTCATGTAATTTTTCTCCAATCATTTGATCATATGCATGATGCCTTCAGACATATCTTGTTAACATAGGTTCTTTGGATTTACTATTTTCATTATGAACTCCAATGTCAAGCTTGGGTCCCATTGTGTATGACTTAGGTCCATCAAACTCAATTTTCTCTTGAAGTAGCTCACAACTTTTGACTATGACGCAGGTCCTTCAGACCATGACTCAGGTTGCACCATCTACAACTTAGTAGCTATTAGAGATTTTTGGGACTCGGGAGGTGAAGCTTCCTTTCTTTTAGATAGATTTGGTAGGGTATCAGGTTCATAATAAACAAATCTTCTATAATCCTCAAGTTTTTTTCTATAAACTCATCAATTCTCACATGTAAACTTTCTATGATTTTATGAGTACACAAATTCAAACATTTGTATGCTTTACTTTTGTAGGAGCATCCTAGAAATATGCCTTCATCACCTTTGATATCAATTTTTTATTTTCTAGATTCTTTCAAGATGTAACATTTGATACCAAATAATTTCAACTAACTTACATTGGGTTTGTAGCCGTACTATAGTTCACAAGGAGTTTGATTTGAGTATTTCATTAGTTGTACTATGTTCAAGGTATGAATTGTAGTGTTGATAGCTTCCTTCTAGTATTTGATTGCAGCATTCTTTTCTATCATCAATGTTCTTGCACAATTCATGATGGATCTATTTCTTCTTTTAGCTATACCATTCTACTCTGGTGTACCATTGGTTTATACTTGTCTTTTAATTCCTTTATCAATGTAGAATTCATTGAATTTATTGGAGTTGAATTCACCATCTCTATCTAGTCTAAAGCATTTTAACTTCTTTCCAGTTTATTTTTCTACTCTTACTAGATACCACTTGAATTTTTGAGAAGATTCTAATTTTTCTTTTAGATACATTACAATCATAATTCCAGATTAATAATCAACAAAAAGATTGAATTTTTTTTTCTCCACTATAACTTTTTATTCTAATAGGTCCACATAAGTCTATATGCACAAGCTCTAAGACTTCTTCATAATGATAGTTCTTGCTTTTGAAACTAGTCTTTTCCATCTTACTAATTTGGTGAGTTTTTCATAGACTCATATTAGGTTTCTTTAAACTACAAATACCTCTTACTCTTTTGTGTTTGCTAATCTTAACTAGATTATCAAAGTTTACATGACATAGTCTTTTGTGCCATAACTAGATTTCTTCTACTTGAGCAATAAAGCATGAAGTTTCACTAAGATCAAGATAAAATAGATTACCTTTTGTTTGTTTTACCAGATCCAACCAGATTTCCTTTTTTATCTACCAGTTTGGCCTTCCCATTCATAAATTATACCTTGAATCTAATGGTATTTAACTGTGCCACTCTCAATAGATTATGCTTTAGTCCTTCAACCCAATAAGCATTATCACATATAAGTTCATTGGTTAATGAGATACAACATTTTCCTTTTATACAACAAGGTTCATTGTTTCCAAATCTTACACTACGTCCATCATAATGTTCCATGTGTTCAAACTTTGTTTTATCTCTAGTCATATGATGGGAGCAACCACTATCAATAATCCATGTATCATTTTTGCTAATATGAGAAATAAGTTCAATCTTATCTTTTTCATCATCAGATTCATTTTTTACAACAATATATATCATTTCATGTTCACTGTTGTCAGAATCTTTAGCCATAAAAGAAAATTTCTTACCTTTTTCCTTGTAGCTCTTGAATTTCTTCTTGCCTTTATACTTATTACTTTTCTTCTCATCCTTGTTTTCTCTTTTCTGACACCTAGTAGCAATATGGCCAACTTCTTCACAAGAAAAGCAAATTATAGGAATCTTTCCTTTGTACTTTTCTCTACCTTTGGAGTATTTCTTTACAAGTAGGGCTTCAACAATTTCAAGATCACTGTTAGAACTTTCTTCTGTTTCTTCTTCACTTCTTGATTGATTAGCCTTTGGTTTCTTTATCTTTTTTTTGAGTGAGAGTTTGTCTTCAAATTTTGACTCCATATTTTTGTAACTAGGAACATAGTTATAAGAGTTATCCAACTCAAAAGTTGTCAATCTTCCAACTAGAGTATCCAAAGTTATTTTGTTATTTGGATCGCATCTCATTTCTTGAATAGATGATACTCTAATTGCATAAATAGAAAGAAGAGTTCTAAGTACCTTTATTACAACTATTTTTTCATCAATGTCTCCTCCAGATGTTTGATTGCCCCCACAATTGCTTTGATTTTTTCCACAAATTTTGCAATGTTTTCATCTTCCCTCATTTTCATTTGATCAAAGTGACCTTTGAGAATTTCTAATTTGGCTCTTCTTACATTGTCATCTCCTCCATATATGTGTTTTGGTTTGGTCCACATTTCATGAGCTTTTTTATAGTCTTTTATCTCATTAAATTTAGCATAACTAAGAGCAGATGCAATATCAATCATCATAATGTTATGATTCTTCTTTTCAAGAATGTCTTCCACTAATAATTTTCCTATAGGAGTCTTGTATTCAGCATCAAGATATTTGCAACTTTAATCACTAATAGTCACCAAATTTAATCTCATACGTCCTTGCCATGCTGTAAAGTTGTCTCTGTCAACTTGGGAATCTTTCTTTTGTAAGACATCTTGATCTTTAGCTTAGGTCCTTGAAGCCTTCTCTGCAAGAACCAAAAGATTTGATACCAATTTTTGGAAATATAAGAGGAGTAACTTGGATAGGAGGGGTGAATTAGTCACTAATAAATAAATCTTAGATCCCTTAGATGTCAAAACAAAATAATAAACTTCTGAAAATTAAAATCTATTGAAGGTCAGCAAACACAAAAAGATGCTATAACTTAGTAAACACTAAGAATGATTAGTAATTACTTAACATGAAAATATTAAGATGTTATCTTTTATTACTTATTATTTTAACTTAGTTGTAAACATAGAAAAGAAATAGCATGAAAACATTTGACACCAAGATTTAACATGGAAACCCAATTTGGGAAAAACCACCAATTGCAACTAGTTACTATTTTCACTCTTCTGAAATGAGACCTCTTAGGATCCAACCCTATTAAATGTTACAAAACAAACTATTAGGTTAGAGGATTTAATCATCCTATTAGGAATGGCCTTGTTAGAGGTATTTTGACAATTCAATAGAACTACAACCTTGTTAGAGGATTTACAAATAGCTGTTAAGCCAACTCTATCAGGAGATTTAAATCACTACTGCAATGGTTAGAGAGTAACAATAACATACCTTGAACTGGATGTAATTGAATTATTGATTATAGATTTCAATTCTAGCTTGGACTTCATCCTTCTTGATTGAATGTATCCTTTTAGCTTCACAAGGATATTCTACTTATCCTTCTAATTCACTTCCTTACTACATCATTAGATCTTCAAAATATTCCATGCATTCACATTCTTACACACACTCTAATTTTCAATATGACCTTTTATTTATATCTTTCATATTGTCAAGTTGGCTCAAATAAAACTTAGAATAATTAATATTCATCTTCTTAGTCAGCTAGAACCATTAGACAAATCAATTGAACTCAATATGTCAAAATAAGAAAATCCTTCATTAGCCAACCTTGCTTGGTAGACACTAACTCAGAAATGATTTTCCTATGTTAATCAACTAAAACTCAGTCAACATTGCATACTAGAAAAGTTCCTTTGGTAACTAAGTGAGCTCAATTAACACTGGTTCTATCTAACATTTCCTTCATTATTAAAGTGAGCTCCGTTAACACTCATCTTTTGTAGACTTTCCTTTGACACCCGAGTGAACTTTATAGATACTGCCTTCTAAACTAGGCCAAATTTGGATTGATTAGTAGCATTAGAAAACTCTCCTCAATGCTTAAGTGAGCTTGAGATACACTAACTAAAAGTGATATGACATTTTATGTAACATCAAAGATAATACACAATTAATCAATTGTATTCAACAAGTTGTTGCTGAGTTGTAGTCATTGTTGAGTTGCAACAATTGTTGAGTGCTAGTAATTTTGTAGTATATGCCGAGTTGAAGTTATCCCATGTCATGCTAACACTTAGATTAGCATGTTATCCCATCTGACTCTACAGTGTATGCCAAGTTCCACAATTTGTACTGAGCTATCTTTCATGTGCCGAATGTTCCTGTTGATGTGAGTGTCAACATTTTGGACAAGTTTTTTGTGTTTTATTTCTTAATGGGAGCCGAATTGCAAGATTAATTCCAATCAAAATTTTATGATAAGATCTTATCTTGAGATGTGTGTAGACTATCTTACAGTTGGCCTTTCTATTTTGTAATTTTCTAGAATCTTCTGCAAGCTATTTTGGCATGTATAAATAGGGTGTTTAGGCTTAGAGTTTAGGTAGATTTCGGGGAGACATTAGAGGATTGAGAAATTCATTTGCATATGTGTCTAGAAGTGCAAATTTGAAGCTAGATAAGGGATCTTGAATGTATTTTTGTATCTAGACATAATCTAGAAGGCTTATAGTTGGGCATGTATGCTAATCATTTAATGAATCAATAAAAGTGTTTGTTCTCTCTATGTGGTGTTTTTCTCTTTGTGTGTTTTCTTCTATTTTTTTAACTCTACAAGGTGGTTTGGATTGTTGGGTGTGCCTATGACCCTAGTTATTCTTTCCCTCCTTGCATCACTTTGGCATATGATTCATTAGGAATCATATTTTCTAATTCTAATGGGGTGTATTTGAACTTAGCCATCATATCCAAAGTAGCTTCAACCAATTTGTTCTTATTGACAACATCCATTTTCTCACACTTGATGAAATGAGTTCCTAAAATTCTTACACTTTCTCTAATGTTGTGAAATATTCCATCAATCATTTTTGGGGAGTTGTGAACTGTAACCCTAAAGTGACATATATATTTGGACTTGATCTTCTCTTCATCATTTATAATAACAAACCTTCTTCTTGGCTTCTTAACAGACTTGCTTGACTTTTCCTCTTCATCGGTACTCTTCCTCTTTGTCAAGATATTCATTTAAATGGATTTAGTAGCATTAGCTACTCCTTTCTTTAGCTTGGTTACAACTACAGCGGTGGATTCTCTTGTCCTCTGGCTAGTCTCCCTTGGTGGTGTAGATGCAGGCTTAGTGATTATCTTTAGGGTCTTCTTCACTTGGGGCTCAATAATTAAAATTTATTCTCTTTTAATCTTTTGTGGCTCAACAACCACTACCACCTTTCCCTTTCCTTCTTATTATTCTTCTTCAATCCCATCTTCCTCTTCATCCTCACTACTCATCCTCACCTTTTCCTTCATCTATTTGTAGAGGCATCTCCTTGTCATCTCTTTCTCCTAAAGATTTCTCCAAGTTGTCAATCATACTCCTTCTCTTCTTAGTTATCTTTGGAGCATTGATTTGTATAGTAATATTTAATTTTTCTATTTCATAGGTGTCAAATGGATTTACATCCTTAACAACTTCCTTAACCAACAAAGTAGTAATTGTTGTTGTTACTTCATCAATGTTAACCTCACATGGTAGAAGTATCAACCATGTAATCCTAGGTATAAGTACTTGTGCATATGTATACTCTATGTGAACTAATAAATAGACATCCTTGTAGTACCAATCTACTAAGAATTGAGAAATCCTTATTGTATTCTTCATCTTTCTTATAAACTCTTCAAAATATTTGTCCGTGATTGTCTCAAAATTTTCACCCATTTGACTAATGAACTCAATTATTTGTTGAGTTATAGGTTTCTTCTTATCCCAAAAAATATTACCAATGGTAGGAAATGAATTTTTAACATAGACAAAAATATAAACATCAAAGAACCAAACTTACACAAATTTTTCTTCTCTTTCCTTGTCTTACCCAAGTTCTTAGCTAACTATGTTAGGTTGAGGTTTGCAAGGTTATAACTATGATCTTTTTTGACAATATTCCATACTAAATCAATAGAAGAAAAAGGCACACTATTAGGTTAGTTAGATTGATAGAATTTGTGTGCAATGACTTTGAAATCAAACTCAATATTTGTATCCTTGATGGTATATATTTTCATTCCTCTCTTGTTTTCTTTGACCAATGTGTATGCCTTAATCACATTTTTTCCTTGGAAATTAATTGTCTTTACCATATTCATAACATGGTAACCTATGACATGATGAATGATTTTCTTGGTAATCTTCATTGGTTCATCTTCTAACTATAGTTTCATGTCATGAATTTGGCTTAAAATGATCTTAATCCATTCCACCTTAAAAAACCTAGGAAAGTTTATGTCACAAGTTAACCCTTTCTTGGCAACATGTTTATGCTCATATTTCAATCTTCAATTCTCACATGACTTTTCATAAGAATTCCTTATTTCATTATTACCTATTTCTCTAATTTTGCACACATAACATGATCTTACATCGTGAATCATGATAACCCAAGGCGGGATTGATTACAGGGCACTTCGAGAATCACACTTCATCGTAATATTTGGATATGATCTAAATTTTGGTGGGGGACACACTTTATTCTTAACAAATTAAGCATTAGTAATTCAATTCTCTTTTCTTCTCAATTGAAGATGAACTTGATGTCATTATTTCAATTTTGGGTTCGATCACAATCAGCTTTGACGTAAATTAACTTTAATACAACTACTTACAACTCACTTCTATTGCCAAAGGCACAAAACAAATATTTCTAAAAAGCACTTAGATTACTTAGATGATATGTTAGCTGAGATTTTTATCAAAAAAATAGAATGCAAAGTTCAAAAAATGATTCACAAAATTCACTAAATAGCTTGAAAATTCAATATTAGGGCTTCATTTATGCTCCATATCTTTAGTGCATATGTAAGAACTATCTTGGTGTTCTCCATAAAACTCAGTAGTCCCACCTCTTTCTATTTCACTTGGCCAATACCATGACTTACTCAAACTAACATTTATTCTTACCTACTTCACACATTCATCCTCTAATGCTAGTACTTGGTCATTGTTAACTTTTCAACTCATCATCTAAACAAATTACTCTATTCAAACTTCAAGTATGTCTTTATGCATCTAATATCATACTAATTTGGAATTTCATACATTCAATCTAAGGAACTGATGGTTTCTTTGATAATTTGAAATATAGTTCCATACATACCTCTTCATCTTAGTTTGAGGTGGGGGAACCACCCAATCCATTGGATTGGGTGACCACAACTTCACCATTTACACTATTGCTTCCATCAAATTTCTTCTTCCAATTTATTTTCATCAACTTTTTTGCTTCTTCAACATTAACCTTTTATTTTTCATTATTCTCTTCAACATTAGGTGTTGGTTCTAAGTTCATAAAATGTATTCTTAGGTGACTAACCTTCTAATAGTTAAAAGATACTAGGCAAAAACCTCTCTAGTTTTCTTATCTTCCTCTGAAATGTATCCTTGCACAATTTTTTATAATGTGTCCATGCTTTCCAAATAGCTAAAATTGACCTAGTTATTGTAATCCTAATCTATAGCATTGCCTTTCCTAGTTGAGTTGAGTTGACTTATAGGTGTCCAAATTTGGTTTGACTTAGATTTTTAATATTTTACCTTATGGCCACACTTCTGACATGTGTAGCAATAACCTTCAAATATAGACATAGTTTTTTTTTTACTGGTCTTTCATCTACATTCATGTTCTTGATCTCCATGTTTGTTACAACTGAAATAATTTCAATTGAATCTAGGCCTAGGATTTGAATTATCAATTTGTCTCCTACAAATTTTTTTTGTATGGCATAGTTTTCCATAGTGATAGCATGTAGGATTCTTGTTCTTTGGTTTTGCATTCCTTTTTTTCCATTCTTTGATGACTCTCCTTTATCAGAAGATGAAATGAACCTAGTGTTGATTGATAAGTAAGATTGAGAAATGAGTGTCAACACACTTAACCATCTTCACTATATATGTCGAGTGCACAATGGAAGCCGAGCTAGAATTTCTTTTTGTGCTAGGTCACAGATAGTGCCGAGAAAACTATAGTTTCTACTGAGCACAACACATTACAGTATATGTCGAGCTATATAGAATTCAACATGTACCAAGTGACTTGGGATCCAATAGGTGCTGAGAAAAATAGGAATTCAATAGGTGTCGAGTGACACAGTAATCCTATACAAGCTAAGTAATTCAAGAATCAATAGATGTTGAGCAATCTAGAATAGATGGTGCTGAGCATTAGTATTACTTCATGTGCTGAGCAATGTAGGATCAACATAAATTTTGTGCAATCACAAGCCAAGATGAAAAATGATTATGCATGACTCATTGATAGGATAAAAGGATAAGTTCAAATCCTCACAATCACCTATGTGATCCTCATGCAACCAATCAAAAAATTGAAAATTGCATCTATCCAATGGGTGAATTTCAAGGGTTTGAGCAGGAACATTTGAATCAAGGATGCATGACAAACCACTAATCTTTATAAGGGAGTCTTGAAGCCATTGAATAGAGAGGGAGGAAAAAGGAATCATGAGAAGAAGGAAAAGCAGAGCCTATTAAGGTCATTGTAGAACATTGGTGTCAAAGATTTAGAGGAAAGGACAACATTTACACATCTAGTTGATCAGAATAGAACAAGGAACACAATTAGTAGATTAGATCTAGCAGAGATCAATTAATAGTAAGAGTAGAACAAGTACCTGAGACCAGCATCAAAGATTACATTAGATCAGGTGTATTATTCTAATACTCTCTCATAATTGTATTAGGAACTTGGAAATCCCATGAACTTGGGTAGGTTTAACAAGCTTATGTAAATCCTTTAACAGGGCGACATTCTAAGTTGAATCCTCTTAAGTCCTCTAACAAGGCACACTCCTAACAGGGTGTAGAAATCCTTTAACAGGAAAAACCATCAGAAGTGGTTTAAATAAATTGCTGAAGTAATTTTGTGGGTATCATCCCCACCCCAATTTTACCTTCTTATTCCTAGAGGCTTTCTAGGTTACCAAAATCTCAAGTGTTATGTGGTGATGCATGTTTGTTACTCATGATTGTTTAATGTTTATATGCATGCATGTTAATTTTAGTTATATGCTATTAAGAGTTTAAAAGTTGTGAAAAGACTAGTACTTTTGATTCAACCCCCCCGCCCCGCCTCTCAGAAGCATTCTTCCAATTAAGACATTACAACAATTGGTATAAGAGCCAAGTTCTCTCAAGAAGAAGCCTAATAGCTTGGAGGAAAAGATCTAAAGATGGAATTTTTCAAACTTGGAAAGATCATTGAAACCAGGTGATAGATGTGCATCTCGCTCTAGACAAGGTAGAGGAAGCTAGAGAGGAATTAAGAAAAACCTTAAAAAGATGGAAGGAAATAGCTATAGCCAAAAATGATATTCAATACAAGGAGATTGACACCACACAAGTATTTGCCAAAGGAGATTCCAAAGAATTTTATGCAGCAATAGCGAAACTGATGGAGAAAAATAGAGTTCAAATAGAAGAGATAAGATCTCTTAAGATAGAGCATGAATCACAGGCCATGGTGCTATGTGAGATCACTGAGCAAAAGAAAAGAGTAGTTGAGGATAGAATCATGATGGAAGATGACAAAAGAAATTTTGCAAATAGACTTGAAGAAAAATGTACTGAATTAATAAGGATCTCAAACATGTAGATGGATACACTTGCCCAACTGATGAATCTTCAACATGAACTCAATGTGAAAGATATTGAGATCTCTACTTTGAGGATGTAGAATGAACAACTACAGAATGAATTAAACAGAGAAAAAGAAATAATAGAGAATCTCAACAAGTCAAGTGAAGCTATCAAGTACTTTGAACAATTGTTGAAATCCCCAAGATCAGCCCATGATACATCAAGACTTGGATACAACAGTACTGAACTTGGGGAATCATCAAAGAGTGTTGAGCAAAGAAGTCACAATGGTAAGGATTCTAAACCCACTTGTCATTACTGTAATAAAAAGGAGCATACTACTAATTTTTGTAGGGGTAGAAGGATCAATATTCCAAACACACCCAAAAGAAAGGGTTACTATCACAAGTGCAACATGCAAGGACATATGACACAAGACTGTAGGTCTAAAGTCATAAGGACACAAAGATTCGATGGAAACTGCCATAATTGCAAGAAGTATGGACATAGAGCCTTTGAATGTAGAAAAAAGCCTATGTGGACACTAAATCAGCATGTAAGGAGGGACAACTATGTACACCATTACAATTGGGATTGCAATACAAGACAAAGATGTCACTATTGTCAAGAGTATGGTCACATACCCCAGAATTGCATAAGAACACATTTCAAGGGGACACCATTGTAACTATGTACACCATTCAGTTGCTTTAAAACTAGACATGTCAGTAGGAATTGTCCAATAAAGGCCAAGGCACCCAAGACTGAAGTAAATAAGGGCAAAGAAAAGATTGATGTGGAACACATCAGAATAGACATGAAGAAGACATGGTAGAAAAAGCATGGACCAATTACATCCAATGGAGGGGTCACTTCACCCATGAGGTCAAGTGATCATATCTCATCCAACTAATCACAAGATGAGCCTACGGGGTTGATACTAAGGAAGTATCATAAAATTAGCCCTAAACCATGATGAAGCACTGTAAAGTATAAATTTACATGAGATAAGATGCTAAGACAACACTTGAATGATGACACCGAGCTGTCTTTGGTTGTCGAGTGAAACTACTTTGGATGCCAAGTTAACAAGTCAAGTGGAAGCCAAGTAAAAAATAAAATAAAAAACCTTCAGTGGTGTCCAAGTTACTAACAAAGTAAGTAGATGTTGAGTGAAAATAGCTGTCGAGTGGATGTCGAGTTGAAAAACCTTTGGAAGTCGAGTGACAAGTTAAGGTACAAAAATGCATTAAATGCAAGGTTTTTGAGATGTTTAAAAGGGAAAATCATTTCATTTTGAGTCATTCAAATGAAAAGTGATTACCAGGAGCACAATTGAGTGTTTTTCAAGCTTTCAACTAGCGATTTGCAGTGATTCAGCCTCTACCCAAGTGATTTTAAGCATCTAACCAGGTATTTCCTTCAGGTGCCAAATTGTACAGTTTGTGGAGTTTAGTTTAAATGTCAAACCCTAGTTCAGTCAAAATGGCATCTGGTTCAAAGTCGACCCAAAGGAAGGAAAGCCATGAAATTCAAATTTTAGTAACGAGGTTAAACAACCTGAGTTTAGGCCCATACCAGAAGTTGCATATAAAAATGATCCCACTGGTGCCCTATCCACCATCCCTAAAAAAGTTGTTATGGTTCAAGATGTGCAAAGATGTTACAATTGCAAAATAGGAGCCATAGGAGACTTGGAAATCTTTAATGCCTTTGAAAAACTCTATGATAATGGTATATTAAAAGATGAGTTTTCTATCATAGAGAAGAAGGGTTTAACCAAATCCCTAGTTTTTCTGATCGTATTCAAAACTAAGTGGATACACATAATACTTTGTAGAATCTATGATGGAGCATTCTGGTTAGAGAAAGGACCAGTCAAGATTACCAAGAAAATGGTTCATTGGGTCACATGTTTTCCAACCCTAGATTGGCCAAAGACATTGAGAAGTGACAAAAAGGAAACAATTGAGAAGAACACAGGAGAAAAGTGGAATAACAAAGGCATGGCCATAGATACCATAATTGATCCACTTCTAGACTTTTCCATGAGGATCATATCACACAAATTTTATCAGTCTAGTAGGTTGAATAGTGTACCTTGCATAGTAGTGGATGTCGCATATAAGCTTGTAAAGATATACCATACCTATGAGAGCTCATGTTGCAACAGATTAATGAAAATCTTGGAGCTATTAGAAAATCCAAGGGAGCACAATGTAAATTTGGGTTAGTGCTAGTATGCATATTCTTTTATGTGATGAAGGAATTCCCTTCATTTGGCAAAGTCAATTGGAGACAGAACAAAACAATTGTTGATCAAATAAATGATTTCATTACACAAATAGGAGATAGCTTTGATGATCAAATGTCTATCTATTTTGATGATTTCAAGAATGCAATGAAGAAAAGAATGAGGATACCAATTTTACTGGTAGAAAAGCATGTAAATGACATATGCTTTTTGGTTGACATTGATTTTACTTACATCCAAGTAGTCCTTCCAAGAGAAAAATGGCTTAGAACATTGGGATATGAGCTTGATGTTAACCAAGCTTTTGCAGCCATCACAACATTACTTGCAGAGGAAATGGACAAAATTGCAAAGGCATTTAGGACATATGACACTATCAAATCAAGAGTGGTTACTGAACTCAAGATAGGCACAACAGTAAAGAAGAAGGAAAAGTTAGTAAAGAATAAAGAAGAAGTTTGGTGTTGGAGAAACAAGTGCAATAGGAGAAATAGAGGAGATTAGTGATGATGAAGAGGAAGGTGATGAAGAGAAAGATGAAGATGAGCTAGAACAAGAAGACAAAGACAAGAGTGCCGAGGAAGAAGAAGCCAAGGAAGCACCCATCAAAGGAAAAGTCATCAAAAGGAAGGCAAAGACACCTCTTGCTCCTTAGCCTAAACCAAAGAAAGCTGCCACACCAACATCCAAGAAGCCAACAACTAGAGCTACAACAACAACGTCCACATAAAAGTCCAAAGAGGAAGCCACAAAGAAGAAACCAACCAAGAAGGCACAAGAAGAGCCAAGGAAAAGAAAAAGATATGTGGCTTAACCTGATACTGATGAAGAAGATCAGTCTGAAAAAGTAAGTCATCCTCCTAAGTCTTCAGTTGATATATTATTTGAAAAGATTAGGAATGGAGACTTACGTGAAATGAAAAAGATTGATTTCAATAAGTTCATCAAAGAGGAACAAAATAGAATAGAAGAATCATTCTATGCATTAATGGCATAGTTCAAGTATACACCTCTTGAACTAGATGGACAATTGCCAAAGGAATTGTCTAAAATTGTAGCAGATAGATGGCATTTCTATCTAATGATGGAAAAGGAGATGAGGGAATCAACCCTAGCAAGTAAACTACCTAATTTGAAAAAGAAACAAATAAGTAAAGTAGTTAAAAGGCATAACACTAGGTTTACACCTAAGTATAGGTCATTCTCCATTCTCCATAACAAAATTGAAGTTGTACAGAAAACCACCAGATCGTGGAAGAATTTGTATAAGAAAATTCAAGATGTATTTGAAGAAGAATACAAAGAAGAGGATACTACTTGGCTAGAAGAAAGAAGAAAGAGGAGAGAAGAGAAGAATGAAGTTGAGAAAAAGGTTGAAGAGGAGGAAGACAAGGGTACTAATGGGCAGCAAAGTGTGCAAGACACACAACTTCCACCTCCTAGCCCTCCTCACTCTACTACCACACCTGTAGAAATCATAAAGATTAAGGATGTTGTTGACACCTCAAGTAAAAACATCAACCCATTAACTACAGAGGATCTCACTAAGATCCTTGACCAAACAACTCTTCAAGCACAATTTTGTACAAGTCCCATATTTGTTAGTGTAGATGATCTTCAAAAGTCAGTAAATAAACTCAAAGAAGTCAATATGTCAGCACAAGAACCACCTCAAATCACTCAAACAACTGGACTTCTATTTCTACCACCTCCATCACCACCAAGAATAGCCATGCAAGCTCATTAGGAGTCGAGTGCAATAGCAGGAGAAGTCACATTTATAACATTACAGAGAGTAAGTATACCCCTAGTAGTAGTGACATAAGAAGAAGAAGATAATCAAGAAGAAGAGGATAAAGAAGAACCACAAGATAAGGAGGAGTTTGCAATACAAAGTTTGGTTGAATTACCAAAAATAGGTACTCCTACCAAACCTATTTAGTAGCTGAGTAATGACAAGTTGACCTTACAAGTTGGTACACCAAGCTCAAGTTCTACTAGGGTAGCCATGACCATTCATTATGGTATTCTTGAGCTTGATGAAGAAATCCAAATACCCTATTATGATTCAAGCACTCTAACTGAAGGAAAGATGAATGAAATACAGAGTGCATTGGATAAGAGAAGGCGACAAGAGGGATTGAGGAGAGACTACAAATACAAGCAGTCAATGAATGAGATCAAAGATATATTCATGGATGCCTTCAGCCTACAACCTCCAGATTCAAGCAAGCCAATCCTTAAGAAACTATCTGATATAGTTGACCAAGTGAATAATGAAGACCATTATACAAATGTGAAACTCCTAGAATGGTCAAAAAAGAATTTTGTAGGAAAGGTCAACCAAAAGATAGCTAATAACATTATTTTGGGATAAGTTGACATAGCCAACAAACTAGATAATGTAAAGATTGTATTAGGGAATATCTTTTCCCTTTATAGAAAATTGTTTGATTTTTCCAAGTTCACACAAGAAATAAATCAAAAAAATTTGAACCTTGAGAGCAACCTTAAGCTCTCCAGTATGCAACTACCCTCAAATCCTACACAGAGTGAAAAGAAATTTTCTCAAATGTTTCACACTCAGAGGGAATTAGCTGCATTATCAGTAGAAGAGGCCACTATTAAAGAAAATCTTATGCAAATACAAGCCTCTATCACTCCTCATTTGGAGATATTACATAAGGGGAAAATGTATGCGGAAATAGTCCTAAAGAAAGATCCAAATATTTTTATTCATGAAGGACTTGTTGATCTAGTAGTAGAGCTTGCAATCCAACACAAGTCATTAGATATTGCATTCAATAACTGTGATGTAGCTCTCAAAATTCTCCTTGAGGTAAATAAGACATTTTTGGCCAAACATGGCATTACTGTTTAGAAACCTTTGACATAAGTATCAAAAACGGGGAGATAATGTAGGAGATATATTAATATAGAAAAGGGGAGATAATGTATTAAGGGGATTGCCAACTTTTGAAATCATGTTCAACTTGAAGTTGATAGCAATAAAGGAGTCAAGGGACATGCAAATTTTGGTAATCACATGAAGACAAGGTCATCAAACAAAGAACAAACAGGATCAAAAGGAAAGAACAAGACAAAAACAAAGAACATCAGGCACAATGGCACAAGATATTAGAATTCATGACATAATAAGGCATAATCAACTTAGGGGGAGTCATAAGGTATATTGTTGTTCACAATATCTTCTTGAAATTCTATAAGTGAAGAAAGGACACACAAGGATTGGATCATGAATGATCAGTAAGTGTTTTTGACACTCATGTCAAAGAGGGAGATTGTTGATCGATAAGTAAGATTGACAAATGAGTGTCAACGCACTTAACCATCTTCACTATATATGTCTAGTACACAATGGAAGCCGAGCTAGAATTTATTTTTGTACCAAGTCATAGATAGTGTCGAGCAAACTACAGTTACTGCCAAGCTATATAGAATTCAACATGTGACAAGTGACTCAGGATCCAATAGGTGCTGAGAAAAGTAGGAATTCAATAGGTGCTAAGTGACATAGTAATCCTATACAAGTTGAGTAATTTAGGAATCAGTAGATGCTAAGCAATCCATAATAAATGGTGTTGAGCATCAATATTACTTCAAGTGCTGAGCAATGTAGGATTAGCATAAAAGTTTGTGCAATCGCAAGCCAAGATGAAAAATGATTATGCATGACTTATTGATAGGATAAAAGGATAAGATCAAATCCTCAAAATCACCTATGCAATCCTCATGCAACCAATCATAAAATTGAAAATTGCATGTAGCCAATGGGTGAGTTTCAAGGGTTTGAGCAGGAACATTTGAATCAAGGATGCATGACGGACCACTACTATTTATAAGGGAGTCTTGATGCCATTGAACAGAGAGAGAGGAAAAAGGAATCACGAGAAGAAAGAAAAGTAGAGCCTATTAAGGTCATTGTAGAACATTGGTGTCAAAGATTTAGAGGAAAGGACAACATTTACACATCCAGTTGATCAGAACAAAACAAGGAACATAATGAGCAGATCAGATCTAGCAGAGATCAGTTAATAGTAAGAGCATAACAAGTACCTAAGATTAGCATCAGAGATTGCATTAGATTAGGTGTATTATTCTAAGACTCTCTCATAATTGTATTAGGAACTTGGAAATCCCATGGACTTGGGTAGGTTTAACAAGCTTATGTAAATCCTTTAACAAGGTGACATTCTAAGTTGAATGCTCTTAAGTCCTATAACAAGGTACACTCCTAATAAGGTGTAGAAATCCTTTAACAGGGTCACATTTAACAGTGTGTTGTAGCCTTGAATAGGGAAAACCATCAGAAGTGGTTGAAATCAATTGCTACAGTAATTTTGTGGGTATCATCCCCACCCCAATTTTACCTTCTTATTCCTGGAGGGTTTTTGGGTTATCAAAATCTCAAGTGTTATGTGGTGATGCATGTTTGTTACTCATGAATTTTTAATGTTTATATGCATGCATGTTAATTTTAGTTATATGTTATTAAGAGTTTAAAAGTTGTGAAAAGGCTAGTACTTTTGATTCACCCCCCCACCCAGAAGCATTATTCCTATTAAGACATTCCAACACCTAGTATAGCCTAATCTAGTAGTATCATGAGGTCTTTTTTGTACTTTTATTTGTTCATCAAGTTTTCTCATAGCCTGCCTTGACCTATTGATCCTTTCAATGATTTTATTTTAATCTCTTAGCTCAAATTTCTATTGATTGTTCATAGATCTAAGATATACAATCTCTGCCGCCTTCCTAGCAATCTCATGATTGAAACTTAATAATTGATTGATCATGTTGAATTGATTATGAGTTAGCTTTTTTAATTCATTAATCCTCTCATCATGACTTGTATCCATTTTTATTCTTTCTTCATCAACCTATTGAAATTTTATTGAAAAGATCATTGATAAGAGAAATTGCTAAGAGGGAGATTGTTAAAGAAGATTATGTGTTTTAATCATTGTTTTGTCACTAATGTCAAACATGATATTTTATGGTAAGACAATCAATTATAAGATTTAAGTACTATCACTTAGTTGATTGATGAAGAGGATTTGATCAATAAGATGTAACAAAAGCACCTAAAAAAAAGGTTGAGTTATGATTATGCAATGAAGTCCGAGGATCAGTTAAGATAGTGATGACATGATGAATTGATAATCTACTTAAGGTTACAAATATTGGATACACTTAGATAGTTTAGAAGGATAAGTTAAACAAAGTTTGTTTGCCAAGCTTGACTGAGTGGATAGTAGGTGCCAAGAAAAGTTAGTGCAAGTTGAGCAGAAAGTCAGTTGGAGCCAAGTAGAAGAAAATTCTAGTGGATGCCAAGAAAAATAGTTGATGCTAAGTAAACTTTTGATGCTAAGCACCAGTAAATTTTAGTTGATGCTGAGTGATTTCATAGTTGATGTCAAGCAATGCAGTACATGTTGATCATTAAAATATTGATAATGTCGAGCTTTTGCATTATGATAAAGATCAAATTTTTTAAAAATCTAAACTAACAAGTTTGTTTTGTTGAAACTTGTAAACTAGGAGGAAGATAAGGTTGATGAGCTAGTGGCACAGAATTTGATGTAAACTATTTTTAGGTGAATTCAAATGGATTCTAGGAGAAGTTTCTAGAAAAGACAAGATATGGGGTAGATACATTGTATCCTATCTAATCTATCCAAAACTCTAATTTCGATGATGGGTAATAAGAGGGAAAATATTCTTATTTCCTATTTATAGGAATTTTCTAGTTGTGAAGCAAAAGAGGTTGGTGCCCATTGTGAGAACCTAAGGAGGAGAAGGAATTAAGGTTTTGCTTCATCAAGTGACCCAAGAGAAGAGTCTACAATGGCATGTTAAGTAAGAAGGACTAAACATCAAGTAACAAATGCTTGAATGGTTAAAAAGCTATTAGAGCTACAAAGCATGAAAGCCAAGAAAAAGTGAGGACTAAATAGAGATCTATAATCTATAAGAGAAGTTGTAATTTTTATGAGATCAAAGCTCTATTGTTACTCTCTAATAATTGTATCAATCTAGGGTAAATCCTTTGGATTAAGGTTGACCTAATAGTCATTAAAAAATACTTTAATAGGGTCTCATTCCAAGTGAATGGCCTAAAATCCTTTAACAAGGCTCACTTTTAATAGGGTGATTAAAATCCCTTAATTGGGTCATATTTAATAGTGTGTATTGCAACCTTTAACAGGGTTGGGATTTCATAGGGCATTACTTTAGAAGAGTGAAAAAGGAGTAGCATGTTACTAGTGGTTTTTCCTAAATTAGGTTTCCACATAAATCATTGTGTCAACTGTGCTGATGAATGTGTTGTGTTTCATGCTTTACATTTCTAAAAATTGATTTGACAATAAGATACAAGTTTTAGTAAATAAACAATGGATGCATGCATGTGTATGAATTTTTTATGGGTTCACTACATTGTGAAAAGTTGCATTCATAAATATAAACCTTGAATAAGTAATTCACTCCCCCTCTCTATTATTCTAAAGTAATTCCAAAAATTGGTATTAAAGCCATCTACTTAAGAGGACTAGTTTTAAGGTACTAGAAGCACAAAGATCGAGATGTCTAAAAGACAAGTAACCAAGCTTAACAGAGATAACTTTATCGTATAGAAAAGTTTGATGAAGATACACCTTGGAGGACTTGGAGATCATGCACAATCTACTAGTATAGTGGAACATGTTGATCTAGTTGGATCCCTAACTACTACAAATATGAAGAAGAAGAAGGAACACAATTAGGTAATGTTGGAGATTGCCTCTACCCTAAGCTATGCTGAATTTGATGATATAAAATATTGTGACACTACAAAGAAAATTTAGGATTCCCTGCACACCATCTATGGAGGAGCCAAAAATATTTAAAGAGCCAAATCCAAGAGCATTAGAGGTAAGTTCATGATATGGGAATGGAAGAAGGTGAAAGTATTTCTAAATAAGTTGCTAGGAAAAAAGAAGTTGTTAGTGCAATAAGAGGAGCTACTGGCCATATAGATGATGATAATGTGTTAAGTCAAGTCTTGAGAACATTATTATTTATTTATGCTATTAGAGTTTCTACAATTCAAGAGTGTAGATGTGTTGACATTCAATCAAGTTTGTTATTAGTGACAACACTTATTCAAATTCTATATGGCTACTGAGCTCATTGAATAATCTACTGTGTTTTCCATATAATTTAGTAGCCACCAAGCATTATAGTTCCTACCAAGAATTTTAGTGGTTAACAAGGGAATTTAGTTAGTGTGAAGTGCAATAGTTCAAATTGAGCAGAATCAGGTAGTGTGAAGTTGACCAATTCAACCCGAACATTTTAGTGGTCACCAAGCTTTGTAATTTCTACCAAGCTAGCAGTTCATGTAAAGTGAAGCTAGTGTTAACCAAGTTGTATGACGATTAGTGTTTACTAAGTGCAATCATGGTAAAAGAGTAATTCAGTTTATATCAAGTTACATAGTATTTACCAAGTTGCCAATGCAGACCAATTTCGAGACTACTCTAAGATGATTAGTATGGACCAAGCTTCTACTTCTACTAAGTGCATGATGATTCCAAGTAATGATAGTGAATGTTGTGTATCATAACTTCACCAAGTTAGTCTTCAGAACTCAAGTGTCTACATATAGGCCAACTTGTTGATATTGGTGCTAATTTGCATATTGGCTAACTTTGTAATTTTGTAAATTGGATTGATATATATGTAATTTATTGTATCATATCCAAGTGTGTACGTAATGTGATATAGAAGCATGCAAATGTGAATTAGTAACAGACAAAGTGTATTGTAAGGCAATATTAGTAAAGGAGTAGTAGAGTCATATCTATTATAGAAAGGTGTTCAATACTTCAAAAAATCTCTATCAAAAAATCAATTGTAAGTCAAAGATCTATTGTTTCATCCTAACAAGTGAACCAATATAAATCCTTTAACAAGGTAGACTTAACATTCTTTTCTCAAATCTCTTTACCAAGTGCATACTTCATTTTGTGTTTGTAAAACCTCTAACAAGGTGGACCTAGTAGTCCTAATTGCTCCTAATAGGGCAAATCACTAGAAGTTATCATTGTAAGCATAAACAAGCCAACTTTATACTATAGTATTGAAGTTTTGTGGGTATCATCCCCACCCCAATTTTACTTTCTATTTGGAAGGTTTTTGGGTCACGAAATTATTGTGTTCAAGTGTTATGAATGTTTTATGTCTTTGGTTTCTCATGCATGTAGTTAGATCTAATTTAATGAATTAAATGGTCATTAGGTTATTGCAATTAAGATCTAAATTTGGTAAATTTTTTGAGGTTACTAATTCACCCCTCCCCTCTCAATAACCTAGCTACTGTTGAATATTTCCAAAAATTGGTATTAGAGCTTTGTGGTTGTCAGGATAAATTTTGATAGCTTGAGAAAACATCAAGGATAATGGAGATATTCAAACTTAACAAAGGCATTAACAATGAAAAGCTAGATCTAGAGATGGTCATTGCACAACTCAAGAAAACTAAGGAGAAACTTTCTCAATCCCTAAAAAGAAGGAAAGAACTTGAAAATCAAATGAATGAACATCAGTGCATTGAAGAAAGAATTGAAGATTTTTTCTTGTCAAGCAGTTTAGTGAAGAAAATGATGCAATCAAAGAAATCTTAGAGAAGAATGGTTTCCTACAAGAAGAAGTAAGAAAGCTCAAAAGAGAACAATAAATTTAGTCAGTAAGACTATGTAAAATCTTGGAATAGAGGAATAAGATGAAAGAAGAAATGGATGGAAGAAATAATGAGATCTAGAACCAATCGCTTGAGAATCCAAATCTTATGGATCAAATCTCATATGAAAATTAGGAAATCATGAGCCAAAGATAGAGCAATGAAAGATTAAGAAATGATCTAAATATGGAAAGACAAATCAATGAAAGAATAAGAATTGAATTGAGATCTAAAAAGAAAATTAGTGAAAGACTTAAAAATGATCTAAACACTGAAAAGAAAATCAATGAAAGAATGATGAAATCCCAAGCACACACGAGTCAATTAAATCAACTAAATGAGCAGAGTCTCTATAGAAAAAAGGGTAAAGTAGGAATTTGATACAAAGAATAAGGTGAAACAAGGTGCTCAAAGGAATCAAAGACCTATTTGAAATCATTGTGGTAAGATACGTCATACATCAAACAAATGTTGGAGTAATGGTAAAGAAAAATTCAATGGTAAATGCTACAATTGCAATCAGCATGGTCAAAAGGCTAATGAATGCAAAGAGAAACCAAATTTGAAGGCAAATGTCACAAATGCAAGAAACAAGGTCACAAGGCATCAGATTGTAGAACCAAGTCATTCAATCTAGTAGAGAAAATTGTAAAAGCAATATTCAATTGGGACTACAACACTTGGTGTAGATGTCATTACTGTGGAGAATATGGACACATTGGCATGTACTATGTCAAACATACACAAGGAAGCAGGATACCACCATAAGATGTTTCACTTGTACTAAACTTGGTCATTTAGCTAAGAATTGCATGAATATAGGTAGAGTTGAAGATGAAAAAAAGAAAAGTAGAAGAGATTGAGAGAGGAGAGAGACAGAGAATACAAAATCATTAATGATGCCAAGAATATTTTGACTGAGGCGATAGGTATTGAAGTTGATACTTCTCAACACATTTTGTTCCAATTAGAGGAGGTAGTCTAGAAGTTTAATGAGGACTTTAGTGGTTAAGATAAATTGATTGAGAAAGTAGAAATCAAATTTGATAATAAAGTGTTTGAGCACATTTCTTAGTACATAGCTATCCAACAAGTAGAGCTTCCCTCAATTTTGACCAATCTTGAAACCTCTTGCACAAATGTAACATCACTTTTTGTGAAGTTGTGTGATGCTACTAAATTTACAAAGGAGATAAAGAGAAAACTAACAAAGATTGATGAAGATCTGAAGGCTAGTACACAAAAGTTGCAACTTGACCCTAGTTCAAGCTCTACACAACATATGAAAATCAGATTCTTGTTAGATATGCAGGTAGAGTTGTTGAGAGAAGAAGCAAGGATCTGATCTACACTGATAGATATTAAGAATATGATCCTTCCCATCATGGATACAATGCAAAAGCACATTGTTTACTGAAAAACATTGATCTATGACAAAAAATTCTCCATTATAGATCACATGATAGAACTCTTTGTAGAAGTACAAATTGCTCTACATACATACAAAGTTTTGCAAGAGAATTGGTATAAGACATTATCACTGATACTCAAGGTACATTCTAGTTTTCTTTCTCATATTGGTGTCTCCATGTAAGTAAATTTTGAATAAATCTTTGGTATTATTGTCAAAAAGGGGGAGAGACACTTAGTATGTATATATGGGGAGAGCCACTTAATATATAGTGAGATACTTGTTATACTATGTATATTGTATGGGGAAGAATCATGCAAAGGAAAGAAAGTGAATATAGTAGAGAATTTATAGATATAGTATATTGTATATACTTACAAAGACAAATTTTGAAAAATCTCAAAAAAAATATGCCATACCGAGCCAGTACCACACTATGATGTATATAAGTTTTGGCTAATAAGTGTTTATGTCACTAGTGCCAAAGGGGGAGATTGTTGACATTTAGTCAAGTTTTTTATTAGTGACAATACTTATTCAGATTCTATATGCCTACCAAGCTCATTGAACAGTCTACAGTGTTTTGCATGTAATTTAGTTGCCACTGAGCATTTCATTGGTTACCAAGGGAATTCAATTAGTGTGAAGTGCAATAGTTCAAACCAAGTAGAATTAGGTAGTGTGAAGTTTACTAGTTCAACTTGAGCATTTTAGTGGTAAACTGTAGATGAAGATGTAGTCGAGAATAAAGTAGGGATGATTCTGATAAACATGATGAAGAAGTGGTATATGTTGCAAAGAAGGATAAATCTAATGAAGATGAGGCAACATCACTTGTGACTTGTGTGAACAAAAATGATAGATGGATCATTGGCAGTGGATGCTCACATCACATGACTAGAGATAGAAGTAAGTTTATTACATTAACTTGTTATGATAGAAATAGTCTAAGATTTGGTAATGATGCACCATGTTTGATAAAAGGAAAAGGTTCTATCAAACTCATAGACAAGATTTCATGTGACAATGCTTACTATGTTGAAGGACTAAATTATAACTTGTTAAGTGTGTCACAATTGAATAATTTAGGATGCAAGGTTGAATTTGGAAACACAACTACCAAGACATATGACACAAATGGGAAACTAATTGGAAAACGTGATCAAACTAGAAGTAATCTTTTCTATCTAGTTATTGAGGATGCTACTTGTTCTGTTGCAAAATTTGATGACGTATGGCTTTAGCACAAGAGATTATGTCATTTTAATTTTGATAAATTGATTAGTATTAGTAACATAAAGAGAGTTAGATGTTTGCCCAAGTTGAAGAAACTTGATAATGTAGTATACAAACAATGTTAGCCAAGAAAATTGACAAAGTCAAGCTTTACGAGTAAAGCTTATACCTCTAAGGAAATACTAGATATTGTTCATACTAACTTGTGTGGACCAACTAAAGTGCAAAGCTATAGAGGAGATAAGTAAACAATGATATTTGTTGATGATTATTGTAAAATGATGAAGGTTATGTTTTTGAAATAGAAATATGATGTTTTTCAAATGTTTAAGTGGTACTTGGCCAAAGTTGAGAAAGAAATATGTAAATGTCTAAAATGCTTGAGATTACATAAAGGAGAAAAATTCACTTCAAATGAGTTTGAGATGTTCTCTAATTACAAAGGAATGAAAAGATAGACATCTACCCCTAGGAGCCCTCCACAAAATGGGATTACTAAAAGGAGAAATAGGTCTATAATGGATTGTGCCAAAACACTTATGATGGAGAAGAATGTTGCTCTGAAATACTAGAGAGAACCTGTAAGTATTGTTGTATATACCTTGAACTATGTGCAAGTCAAGAAAGGTACTCATTGAACACATTTTTGAACTATGGTATGGATATCCACCTGATGTTAAATACTTAAAGGTATTTGGGAGTAATTTTTTCATTCTTAAGGATGTTAGGAATGGAAAGTTTGATGCAAAAAGTAAAGAAGGTATATTCTTTGGACACTCCACAAGAAGTAAAGCTTATAAGTGTTTAAATACTAACACTAAAAAAATTGTGGAAAGTGAAAATGTGAATTTTGATGAATACAAATCATTTGTATACTTTTATGAAGGAATGCCTATTGAATAAAATGCTGCAAATCAAGTTTGAAATAAGTAGCAAGTATTAGTAACTACTGAGTCACACCTTGCGAATGTTGAGTTGCATTTAGATGCTAAGTTGCAAAATGAAGTAGATGTACATTCTGATTCTAAGGTCAATGTATGTGAAATAGATGTTTAAATACTTGATATAAATAAATATAGTGATTCTAAAGTTGAAGGACAAAATGAAAAAACAAGACTTGAGCCAAGATTGTCTAAATATGTCAAAAGAAATCATCCTACTAATCAAATTATTGGAGATAAAATGCTAGGCCAATGATAATAAATAGACTAAGAAGTGAAACATGTTTGTTAAGCATGAAGGAGCCCAAATTAGTAAAAGATGCATTAGAAGATGATGATTGGTACAAGGCCATGGAAGAAGAGATTGAATAGATAGAGAAGAATAAAACATGGAGTTTAGTTCCCAAAATAGAAGACAAGAATGTGATTGGCAACAAGTGGGTGTTTAAAAACAAGCTAGGTGAGAATGGTGATGTTAGTAGGAACAAAAAAAGATTAGTTTGCAAGGGATATGCACAAGAAGAAGGAATTGACTATGGGAAGAAATTTGCTCATGTTGCAAGAATGGAAGGAGAAAGAACTCTACTTGCTTATGCTACATATAAAGGTTTCAAAGTTTATCAGATTGATGTTAAATCTACATTTCTGAATGATATACTAGAAGAGGAAGTCTATATAGAACAACCAGAAGGATTTTTCAATGATAATAATAAGAATATGGTATGTAGACTACAGAAATCCCTATATGGATTGAAGCAAGCACCAATAGTATGGTATAAGAGACTTCACACTTATCTTGTGAAGATTGCATTTGAAAGGACTGATCATACTAGAAATCTATACATAAAGATAGAAAAAGGAAAAGGTATTTTGCTATCTAAAATATTTTTTGATGATATCATATTTGGAGGAAAAGATGCTTTATGTAAGTACTTTGTAAATTAGATGAAGCAAGAATTTGAAATGTCTATGTTTGGAGAAATCAATTTTTTTGTGAGATTGCAAGTATATCAAATGAAGTATGGCATATACATTGCTCAATCAAAGTATGTCAAAGAGATATTGAAGAAATCTAGATTAGAGGATTCCAAACCAGTAAGTACACCTATGGTGAGAGAACACAAGTTTTCAAAGAATGTTGATTTAGTTGAGGTGAATTAAACATTGTATAGGTCTATGATTGAAAAATTGCAATATGTAGTACATAGAAGACCTAATATTACATTATTTGTAGGGATAATTGCAAGATTCTCTACAAATCCCAAGGAGAATCATTTAATGGCTATGAAAAGAATAATGAGGTACTTGTTGTCACAGAGGTTTGCACCCTTGTCCAAAGTCTTACCTAAGGACAACCTTGTGAAACATGGAAACAACCTCCAAGCTGTGGGACTTGAACTGTGAGGTGTAATCTTCAGAGAAGGCTAGATTCCTCTTACTATCAAGGTGCACATAACTACTCTTCAAGAGGAAAAGGAAGAAGGAATGCATGAAAAGAAAATCTACTTATTCTAGTCTAACGGGGTTATGCAGCAACATAGAGTGTTCAAACCAATCTCTACCCATACATGCACTATTGAACCATCATGACACCAAAAGATATACACATTTAGACTTGCTTTAATCTAACAACCACATCTAGATTGGAAAACCTAGATGAATGACACAAGGAAAGAGAAGATTCACTTATATATCATTCACAGGCTAGAAGAGATACAGTAATGCAGATTGAAGATATCCACAAAAAACCAATGAGAGGCAAATAGTTCTTGCACTTTACATCAATGGATGAAGGAGATAAGGTAGAATTCCATATAGTTCAGAGGCAAAGGAAATTTATAGTGAAATTATAGAGCAATATCAGAGAAGTCAGAGAAGGGTCAACCAGAATAGAATCTACAAAAATTGCCTTTATAGTTCAAGCATAACTGAGATGTCCTCTAACTGTAATTACTTTGCAACTACTTGCCATTAGTCCTATAGAGGATATTCATGGGGATCCAGATGTAAAGATATCTGATCTTGGTTGGAACAGGGACCTAAGAGGATAGAAATGATGCAATTAAATAGTTCTAACCAGGTAGATGGATCAAATCAGAGGTGGTGGAGTGTTTTCCAACATTCAACATTCATTCCAGAGTGGTTGGCATCGATCACAAGGATTAGATCATGTGGGTAAACTTGAATTCCTTCATTTCTAACTCATGAATCATTAGGGTCAACAAGTTAATTGGACACTACGAAGAGAATGGGCCATGTGGACCAACGGTCTTTTATCGTTTTGCCACCTCACAAGGTCTTCTCAAGTTGACTATCCTTTTTAAACTAACTGTGCCACCCCAAAACCCTGACCATGGCATTTACATTAATTGTTAGCACTATTGATATCCTATCCAAGTCGTTCAGACATGTGCCCTTCAGGTGCTTCCCCGCAATTTTTATTCTCCTCGCTTCTTGATAAAGTGAGAAAGCCTTGGTCGTTGATCTCCACAAGATCAATGATTGAGAAGATCTTATGTACTCATGCTTGCTCATATAATTTAGGCCCATGACACCTTGCACCACCTTGGAACACAACTAGCAACTCAAAGAGATAGGTCCCATAGGGACATGTGATAGCAAAGTACTTTCCCACAATATTTAAAATCTTCACATCTTGATAATGCAGGGAAGCCTCGACCATAGATCTATTTGCATCAGACGGTGAGAATTCTTCATGCATAACCTTGCGAGAAAGGTAGGCCCATGATGTTATTCCCTCCACATGTCATGAAGGGGCATGCCCACAATTGTTAAAGTCATCGCATCTTCATAATGCGGGGATGCCCTGATCATTGATCTCTTTAAATCTGATAGTGGGAGGTACACGTGGGAACATGGGACGTCATGAGATATGTGTCACCAAGGCACATGCCCACAATAATTAAAATACTTACATCTTGATAATGTGTAGAAGCCTTGCCTGTGGATTTGTAAAGATCTGATGGTGATCAACATCTGTGTCTTCTAAACCTCTATTAGATCAGCCATGACATCATCCGGATGTGTGTTGCCATGGTGCTTGCCCACACTATCAGAAAGTTTGTCAGAAAAAAAAATGTGAGGAAGTGAGTGCCAATAGAATTGCTAGCTCATCTTGCCACCTTGTCCACCCTACGGTCTTGAAGGAGAGATGGACCCACCTACCACGCATCATTAAGGGGCTTCCCTGCATTACATAAAGGTAGTGCATTTTCAAAATGTAGGGAAGAGCCCATCATAGATTTGGGCTTGATTTGACAATGTGGAAAGTTGTAGGCTGGTGAAAAACAAAACATAAGGTTTTTTGTTCATTTTTAATATCTCCTAGGCATTAAAATAATGTTAAATCTAGGAACTATCCTTTGGGTGGGGCAAGCATTTAAAGTTCAAATTTTTGGCAGGAGACAAAATGGGTAACATTTCTGGCAACTCAGAGGGGATGCGAGCCTGCTACACATAAAATTAGTGACCTAAAACATCCATTGGGCTATAGGGTTGTGAAAGATGTGGGCCAGTGCACTATAAAACCCTAACCCTACCTCTATGGTAGCAAAACACTGAAAATCTCTGTCTTTGCAACTCGGCAAAACACATGTGCTCATGCACTTCTTGGAAAACTAGAATAAAAACTAAAAGGAAACTACACTACCTATGTATAGGAAAATTTAAGCCCTACTAGAAACATGGTTTGAGATAGATCCCATTGATTGGGATGGGCAAAACTTCACAATCAGGCCTGCTGAATTGAAAAGCATTGGCTTGCTTGCAACTAAAAATCAGATAGGGACCATTGCATAATGCATCAAATTTTGAGTGCCTTCCTAGTTTTGCCCTATCTACATCCCACTTCTAGACCAAGTCACCCTCCCTAAAGGTTCTAACCCTAGCCTTTCTGTCAAAACTTTTTTTCACCTGTTTGTTGATGTGTTTCTAGGGTTTGCATGGCCTAATTTCTTCTTTCTTCCAACTCCATCAACTCTACCATTCTTACTATCATGGCATCATTGTCAACTAGCCCTAGTTGATGAGCTAGTTCTAGGATGGGAATTTCAATGAAATTGCAAGCCTTGCTTCTCTACCATATACCAACATAAATGGTGAATTCCCTATTGACCTCTTAGGTTTTATTCTGTCAGCCCACAATGCAGTCCTCAACTTTTTATGCCAACACCTTTAGTTATCTTCTATAGTCCTCTTTATGATCCTAATTAAATTCTTGTTGGATGACTTAGCCAAGCCATTACCTTAAGGGTAGTAGTTTGAAGACGTGCTCAAATAGATATTATGGTCAACTACCCATGCACAAGTTTGAGCTCCTACAAAAGACATTGCATTAACTAAAATAATGGTTGAAGGAGCACCAAACCTGGTCACAATTCCATCAAGGAACTCAACAACTGAAGATTCTATGGCATCCTTCAATGCAACTACCTCTGTCCATCTGGTGAAGTAATCTATAGCAGCTAAGATCCACTTGTGACCAGAACTTGAAGGAGGATTCATAAGGCCTATGAAATCCAATCCCCACTAAGAAAAAGGCTGGTCCACCTAGATGGGATGGAGAGGAAGCTTGGTTAGTCCCTAAAGTCCACACATAATCTAATTTCTCCATTCTTCTTCCTAATAGGGACAAGGTTTGCTACCCATGATGAGTGCTTGATAGGGAAAATTATGTTGGCCTCAATCAATTTGGATAGCTCCTTTCTCATTAATGGCTCAATCTTGGGATTCCTAGCCTCTATTTTTATCTCACTGGTTTGAGATCATCAATTAAATCTATGCTATGCTAAAAAAACCTTGGGTCAAAACCCTTTAAATCATCATATGTCCAAGTAAATACATCATTAAATTCTTGACATAGATGAATAAAACTTTTCAGCTTAGTCTCAAAACATACCTTCCCCATGTTTAAGGAATTTCCATCAACAACCATAACTGGGATGTGATCATCTTCGTCAGCAGCTAGGTTTAGGACTTTGCCTCTTGCTTGGTCATCAAGGTTAAAAACACTCTCTAAAGTAATGAGACCTTTAGGTAATTTTTTGGAGCTGAGATTAATGATTTGATCCACATACTGATCCTGCAATCTTGATTGGTTTCTGTCTGAAAATTCTCCTTCATTCTGCAAGAAGCTTAAAATTTGTTCATCAGATTCAAACACTTGCCAATGTATGTTATTGTTAGGGACGAAAAGCCTTACTAACATATTTATTTGTTGCTCTTTTTTCTCCTCAAGATTCCATGGCACATCATAAGATGCACCTATTGCTGCAAGTCTATTGACATATCTATTTTCTTTTCTAGGGATGCTTTGAATATTGAATGCATTGAAACCTTCAAGAAAATCCCATACCCTATGTTTATAAGACTTGAGAAAACCATTCTTGGTGATATTCTAATTTCTCACTTGATTAACCACCAACTCACTATCTCCATATACCCTTAAGGCTTGGATCCCTCTTTTTTGAGCAAGTATGAGGCCCTGAATCAAGGATTCATACTTGGCTACATTATTAGTACAACTAAATTGGAGCCTAAAGGAGAAGTAGTACCTTACTTGTGTAGGAGAAACCAACATCACGCTAGCCCTTGATCCATTTTTATTTCTTGAGCCATCAAAGTACATACTCCATATCCCACTCATATCTTCTTTAGTACCCACAAGATCAACAACTAGAGCATCTTTCTCTAATATAAAATATGTACTAAGGCCTATCTGAAGGGTTTCTGAGATAGGATCAAACTGATATGCATTAGCCCATTCATCTAAGAGAAAATCAAGTATCTCTGCTAGGGAAGTAGTAGGCTCATTCACTATGTCATTCTCATATGCTTCTAGGATAGTACAATTCATGTTGATGAGATTAGGGGTGTAGGGTTCGGTATGATGGAGGGCTAGAGGCTATGCTCTGATTGAAGCTTTGGCTCCATATCTTGTTCTAAAAAACATATATGACCAATCAGAAGATATCTAACCACATATTTGGGTAGTGAAGTCTCTTGACAGACAAATGGAAAAATGTAGCTTGACCTCAGTAACTGATATATCTTGAGTAACAATACAACTAGGGCACACATGTAGGACCATTTCCATAGTCTTGATAGTACTACCATCTAACTATAATACATACTTAATAATGGGCTCATATTTCATCTCCAAAGCGTCAGCAACACACCTAGGAAAAACAGAACTACTAGCCCCTGAATCAATCATGCAATTGTGGACTAGTTTATCCCATATAATTAGAGAGACATATAATGGAGGAGGTCTAACCTTTATACTTATTTTTTCCCTATCTAATGGTTGCACTAGGCTTGTGGCACTTTTCATACTAGGCGTCTGATCCTTTGGTTCAATACTATCCAACTCTTGCTACAACAACCTCTTTTGCATGGGTATGGTAGCAACAACATCCCACATGGAAATATTCACATTTTTCTTCTTCATCTATTCTACCACATTGAATGGAGTAGAGGGAACTTTGGTAGAAGCCTTGGGAGCTGTCCTTGCAGGAGGTTGAGATGGAACAAGTGGAGGATCACTCACATCCTTTTTGACATTACTTTGCCTTTGCTACTGAAAAACATTTGATTGATCATCTACTATTGATTGCTCATGAGGTGTTGCATTTGAAGTTGAGGCATGTTTAGGAGGAGGAGGGGAAACATCTTCAATAGCTCTTCTTTTGCTCCTAGTATTGTGAACAATAGAATCTTGGTTTACATTACAATGTTCCTCCACCTAATGATTCATAAAGGAACAATCACCTTGCCCTTGCACATAGGAGGCATCTTTAAATTGACCTTCCTTGTATGGTTGTCCTGCCATAGGCTCTTGGATGGTCAAAGCCAAATAAAATTCAGCCTTCTGACACATGCAATGGGCATAAGAATAGTTACAAGAGGGACAAAAATCTTGATCATGGGCCATGTTATTCTGAGGGACTATGACCCTACTTTGATTTACATTTGAGGTTGAAGCATAGCTATTTTGTCTATTCTTATCAAAAGAATTGTTCCCATAATTTTGATTCAAAGGCCTACCACTGTTCATAGTTTGGTGCTGCAATTGATGAGTTTTACTACCTTGAGCTTGCTATCTTTCTAAAGTCACCACCTTGTTGCTCATTTTCTGCATCATAGAGAAACTATCTTCCAATTTCTTTTCTTGGCCCTGCAATCTCTTATCTATGTTCAACATCATAAATTGCATCATCTCCTTAATTTCATCTATTCCATTTGAAGATGTGGAAGGTTGAGGGATTAAAGCAAGGAATTGTGATGTAGAAGTTGTGGGAAGAGGAGCCATTGCTGGTTGATGGTTTGGGACATCAAGGAAGAAGGGTATAGGAGGCCTTGGAGCTAACTTCCCTCCTTGTATCAATATGTTTTTTGCCCTTATTTCTATTTCATAAGTATTAGGTAAGGTATCCCCTCCCATGGTTTGGATTGTAGTAGCAATATTACTATTAAAAGCTCTAAGGTAATGCAAGAAGGCATTACCCATGGTAGGCTTCACTGAAATAGGTAATCTATCCCATGTATTTTGAAATCTATAGTTGAAATTAGTCATACATTCATGGGGGGGCCTTTTTATGCTAGTGAACTACTCTAAAAGTGATAGGTAATCACTTTTTTCCTCAAAGTGTTTGCATAGTCCTGCTCCTAACCCATCCCAATCTGTTATAGAACCATGAGCCAAACCTCTATACCACTGTAGTGCTTTTCCTTTCAGAGATGAGGCTAGAAGCCTAACTGCAACATCATCTTCTATAATACCATGGATATTACAAACATTTGCAACCTCTTGAATGTGTTCTAAGGGAGAGATAGAAGTTTCACCAGTAAACTCTAGTATAATTTTAAGTGGAGCTACTGGTATGTCATGTCTTTGGGCCAATAAAAGAGGACTTCCACCATTAAAGGTGGAAAAAGTATGGGCTCTGGGCTGTGCCATATAGACAAGTGATATATTGATATACATTGATGGTAACCTAGGCTGAGATCTAATAGTAGGAGGAGTAGAGGTGGATTTTGCAGGTGTTCTTGTTACTATTGCACTCCTAACGAGTGATAAGGATATTCTAGTCTTCCTTCTTCTAGGATTTGAAAATGAAAGCTCTTGGTACTGAAATTTACCTCTAGAAGATGCCCTTGTTTCAGCTTTGGGCATGAATTGCTGCAACTTTGGTCTGGAACTAGATGTATATGAAGCTCAAAGTCACCAAGTACTTGAAGAATGAACTTCTTGAAGGCTTGAACACTGAAGCTATCACTATCTCCTCGGTATTAATCTTAAAATCTTTCTTCTTGACACTAGTAGACTTGAAATCTTTTGATATATGTCCCACCAGGCATGCGAAAAATTGTTTTCATAGAGGTTTACACCCTTGTCCAAAGTCTTACCTAAGGACAACCTTGTGAAACATGGAAACAACCTCCAAGCTATGGGACTTGAACTATGAGGTTGAATCTTCAGAGAAAGCCAACTTCCTCTTACTATCAGGGCGCACCTAACTACTCTTGGAGAGGAAAAGGGAGAAGGAATGCATGAAAAGAAAATCTACCTATTCTAGTCTAAGGGGGTGATGCAACAAAATAAAGTGTTCAAACAAATTTTTGCCCATACATGCACTATTGAACCATCATGACACCAAAAGATATACACATTTAGACTTGCTTTAATCTAACAACCACATGTAGATCAGACAACCCAGATTAATGACACAAGGAAATAGAAGATTCACTTATATATCATTCATAGGTTAGAGGAGATATCGTCATGTAGATTGCAGATATCCACAAAACACCAATGAGAGGAAAATAGTTCTTGCACTTTACATCAATGAATGAAGGAGATAAGGCAGAATGCCATACAGTTTAGAGGAAAATATAATTTACAGTGAAATTGCAGAGCAATATCAGAGAAGTCAGAGAAGGGTCAACCAGAACAGAATCTACAAAAATTTCCCTTATAGTTCAGGCATAACTAAGATGTCCTCTAATTGTGATTACTTCACAACTACTTTCCATTAAGTCCTACAGAGGATAATCATGGGGATCCAGATGCAATGATATCTGATCTTGGTTGGAACAGGGACTTGAGAAGATAGAAATGACACCATTAAATAGTTTTGACCAGGTAGATGGATTGGATTAGAGGTAGTGGAGTGTTTTCCCACGTTCAGCATTCATTCCAGAGTGGTTTGCATTGATCACAAGGATTAGATCGCATGGGAGAACTTGAATTCCTTCATTTCTAACTCATGAATCATCATGGTTAGTAGGTCAACTAGACACTACGATGAGAATGGGCCACATGGACCAATGGTCTTTTATCTTTTTGCCACCTCCTAGGGTCTTCCCAAGCTGACCATCCTTTTTAAACTAACTACACCACCCCAAAACCTTGACCATGGCAATTACATTAATTTTTAGCACTATTGATACCCTAGCTAGGTCGCTGAGACATATGCCCTTCGGGTGCTTCCCTGCAATTTTTATTCTCCTCGCATCTTGATAAAGCAAGAAAGCCCTGGTCGTTGATCTCCATTAGATCAATGATCGAGAAGATCTTACGTACCTATGCTTGCTCATGTAATCTGGGCCCATGACACTTGGCACCACCTTTGCACGCAACTAGAAACTCACAAGAGATAGGCCCCATAGGGACACGCGGTAGCAAATCACTTTCCCTCAATATTTAAAATCTTCACATCTTGATAATGTAAGGAAGCCTTGGCTGTAGATCTGTTTGCATTGGATGGTGAGGATTCTTCATGCATCACACTACAAGAAAGGTGGGCCCATGATATTGTTCCCTCCACATGTCATGAAGGGGCATGCTCGCAATGCTTAAAGTCCTTGCATCTTCATAATGTGGGGATGCACTGATCATTAATCTCTTTAAATTTGACAGTGGGAGGTACAAGTGGGAACATGGGACGTCATGAGATATGTGTCACCAAGGCGCATACCCATAATAATTAAAACCCTTACATCTTGATAATGCAAGGAAGCCTTAGTCATGGATCTATAAATATCTGATGGTGATCAACATCTGTGTTTTCTAAACCTCTGTGAGATCAGTCGTGACATCATTTGGACGTGTGTCGCCAGGGTGCTTGCCTGCACTATTAGAAAACAAAATGCAGGGAAGCGGGTGCCAATAGAATTGCTTGCTCATCTTTCCACCTTGTCCATCCCATGGTCTTGAAGGAGACATGGACCCACCTACCACATGTCATTAAGGGGCTTCCCCACATTACATAAAGGTAGTGCATTTTCAAAATGCTGGGAAGTGCCCATCGTAGATCTGGGTTTGATCTAATGATGCAAAAAGTTGCAAGCTGGTGGAAAACAAAAAATAAGGTTTTTTTTTCATTTTTAATATCTCTCAGCCATTAAAATAATGTTAAATCTAGGAACTAGCCATTGGGTGGGGCAAGAATTTAAAGTTCAAATTTTTTGCAAGAGGCAAAATGGGTAACAGTACTTGAAAGGAACAAAAGAGTTTAGTCTATACTATAAGGAGAATGAAATGTTTGACTTAAGAGCCTACACTAATGCTAAATGGGCTGGAAACATTGATAACAAGAAGAGAACCACTAGTGGAGCATTTTTCTTAGGCAAGAGACTAGTTACATGGACAAACAAGAAATAGAGTTGTACTTCATAATTTACTTCTGAAGTAGAATATGTTGTTGTTTCTATAAACTGCACAAATATTGTATGGATCAAACAACTACTCAAAGGAATAAATGAGGTAATCATAGAACCAGTGATACTTTATTGTGATAATACAAGATCTAGCAATGTAGAAAAAGATAAAACACATTGCAATCAAGTATCATTATGTAAGAGAATTAGTTCAAGTCAAAGAGGTGAAGATGGAATATGTTAACACAAAGAAGAAAATTGTTGATATCTTCACAAAAGCATTACCTAGGGATGCTTATGAGTATCTAAGAGGTAAACTAGGGGTGATACCCCTATTAAAGGCTATTTAAGAAACAAAAGGAGTCCCTTGTATCAAACAAGCTAATGTTCACATATAATAGAAATTGATGCAGTGGATCTTACTTTAGGAACTTTTTAAAGTAATCACAAAGCTGAAAATTCAAATTAGTCACAAGCAAGGTGATAGAGGGAGAAACTAAAGAAACTATGAATGCTTGTATTTGCATTCTTTAAGACAACAATTTTTTGGTATATATCTTTGGCATTGTTTTCAAAGAGGGAGAAAGTAGATTAAACTAATCATCATCAAAAGAAGATTTTTACTAATCAAGTGTAAGAGATAAGAGGGAGAAAGTCCTAAATTAATCTACTGATTAGAGAGGAAAATTGATCAAAGAATTAAGTTAGAATAAAGAGGGAAATATTGATGGGAGAGCCAAAAGGATCATCATCAGAGGGGGATACTCTACTAACCAATCTAGTGTAAAAGAAAGAGGGAGAAATCCTAATCTAGCTAGTAAGAGGGAGATACAAGGAGTTTTTTAAAAAGAGTTTTTGTAACCTAATCAGAAGATGGAAGTTAGTGATAAAGGGAGATATTTCAATACAATGTTCATCATTTGATTGACTTGGTTGATTAGTTTGATTTGCCATCAATGACAAAGAGGGAGATTGTTGAAATATTATTGAAAAGATCATTGATAAGTGAAATTTCTAAGAGGGAGATTGTTGAAGAAGATTATGTGTTTCAATAATTGTTTTTTCACTAATGTCAAACCTGCTATTCATTGGTAAGATAATTTCTTATAAGATTCAAGTACTATCACTTAGTTGATTAATGAAGAGAATTTGATCAATAAGATGTAACAAAAGCACCTAGAGGAAAGGTTGAGTTATGATTATTATGTAATGAAGAATAAGGATCAATTAAGACAATGATGACATGATGAATTGATAATCTACTTAAGGTTACAAATATTGGCTACACTTAGAAAATTTAGAAGAATAAGTTAAACAATGTTTGTCTACCAAGCCTGACTAAGTGGATAGTAGGTGCCAATAAAAGTTAATGCAATCTAAGTAGAAAGTTAGTTGGAGTCAAGTAAAAGAAAATTCTAGTGAATTCCAAGAAAAATAGTTGATGCTAAGTAAAGTTTAGTTGATTTCAAGTATGAGTAAACTTTAATTGATGCCAAGTGATTTCACAATTGATGCTGAGCAATGTAGTATGTGTCAGGCATCAGAAGATTGATAATGTTGAGCTACTACATTATGGGTAAAAGCACAGATCTGTGTCACCATTTGTGATACAAAAACCTATTTTGGTCAAATCTCATTTCTCTATCAAAACTCAATCTTTTTCAAAAACTAAAAATACCCTTTTATAGATTTTAGATTCAATATCATCATTATATAAATTTTTGAGTGTTTTGATTAGTTATAATATGTTATAATATCAAAAAATTATAAGTCAATATTTCAACATTTCAGAAGATGCTCCCTCAAAAAAGGAAAAAAAATAGTAAATCATATCAAAAAAATAAAAAATTAATATTTATCACTAGAGGAGAGAATCCTCTTCATGAATATGTTATTTTGTTTCAAGAAGGTATAGATTTGATAGGGAAGTTTTGACGGGAGGAAAAAATTGTTGGATTCTGACAAGGTCGAACCTGAGTACCTATAACAAAAAAAATATGCATAAAAAATAATTTTTTCTTTTTTTTCTCACTACCATACATGTCATCTATAAAATATTTTTAAATCAGAACAATAAAAGATGATTTGCACATACTTGTTTGATGGGAACTACATTCTATATTTTTTATAGTTAAAAAAGGGACTTCAAAATAAAATAAAATGAATAAATTCTTAGTCAAAAAAATTATAAAAATTATAAGCATAAAATTCATACAATTCTACACATTTCATCAATTTACATCATCTTCATATTTTAAACACAAATCTCATTTTTTTTGTCATTAATGTTGAACTATCACATTCTAATATCACATTTCTTTATAAAAGGTGACACAGGTTTGTGCTTTTATCCTTATGATAAAGTTCAAAAATTCACTGAATTTAAGCTAACAAGTTTGATTTCTTGAAACTTGTGAACTATGAGGAAGACAAGGTTGATGAGTTGGTGGCACAAAATTTGATGTAAACCTTTTTTTCAGGCAAATTAAAATGGATTCTAGGAGAAGTTTCTAGAAAAGACAAGATATGGGGTAGATACATTTTATCCTACCTAATCCATCAAAAACCCTAATTTGGATGATGGATAATGAGTAGGAAAATATTCTAATTTCCTATTTATATGAATGTTTGGTCATGAAGCAAAAGAGGTGGGTGCCATGTGCAAGAACTTAAGGAGGAGAAGGAATTAAGGGTTTTGCTTCATCAAGTGACCCAAGAGAAGAGTCTAAAATGGCATGCTAAGCAAGAAGGCTTAAGGAGATGAATGCTTAAAGGGTGAACAAGTTGCTAGAGCTACAAAGTATGAAAGCCAAGTAGAATTAAGGACTGAACAAAGATTTGTAATCTACAAGAGATGTTGTAAATTGTATTAGATCAAAGCTCTACTATTACTCTCTAAAAATTGTATCAGTCTAGGGTAAATCCTTTGGATTAAGATTGAACTAATAGTCATTAGAAAATCCTTTAATAGGGTGGTATTCCAAGTGAATAGCCTAAAGTCCTCTAACAAGGCTCACTTTTAATAAGGTGATTGGAATCCCTTAACTAGGTCACATTTAACAGTGTGTATTGTAACCTTTAATAGAGTTGGCCTTTCATAGGGCATCACTTCAAAAGAGTGAAAAAGGAGTAACCTATTACTAGTGGTTTTTCACAAATTGGGTTTCTACATAAATCATTGTGTCAAGTGTGTTGATGAATGTCTTGTGTTTCAAGCTTTACATTCTTGCAAATTGATTTGATAGTAAAATACAAGTTTTAGTAAATACACAATGGATGCATGCATGGGCATGAATATTTTATGGGTTCATTGAATTGTGAAAAGTTTTATTTATACATCTGGACCTTGAATAATTGATTCGCCCCCAACCCCCCCCCCCCCCCCCATATTAGTTATTCTAAACCAATTCCAACACAAGCATTACCTTGTCTTCTTTAAACAGTTAATTTTGTTCAGTAACTTCACACAATCTTACTAATTGTATTTCATGTTCTCTTTTTACTACTCTTACCTCTTCATTTAGGATATTGTTCTTCTTCATCACTTATATCCTCAATACTTTCTTCCTTGTATTGTGTTTCATTTTTATAAATTTGCATCTCCTTCCTTCTCTTCAAGGATTTTTGTAGTTCTTCCTTTGTAGCCTTAACTTACTCAAATACAAACTACAAATCAAGATTTATATTCTCAATTACCTTTCCTAGTTTGTAGGTCTCCATCTCCAAGATCTTTTCTTCTCAAGTGGTTAGACTTCTTTCTTAGAGAAATTAGTTCTAATACCAGTTGTTGGAAATCTAGTGGGAAAGTAAGATACTAAGGGGGGTGGGTGAATTAGGTTCTCCTTAAACTTTACCACTTCAAACATAAGTCATATTCAAACTCAATACACCACACATCTCAATATTATCCTTTACCATGCATCATCATATATCAACATTTAATATTAGATCTAACATCTATTAACATGAATAAAACATATAAATACATAATACAAATTTATCGCTAGATTTGATAACACAAAAAGCCTCCAAGGTGAGGTTAAAAATATAGTGGGGATGGCACTCAAAAATCTGCACTACTACATCAATAAAGTGTGCCTATTAGGGCTACAAATGTTTATCACTTGTAATGATCTACCCTATGAGGGGTTTTCCCTATCAATAGATTATAAGTTTGTTAAGTCTACCTTGGTTAAAGGATTTAAACTACACAATTAAGTGAGCACTTTGTTAAGAGATTTACATAGGTTTGTTAGGACCAATCTATTAGGAGATTCACCTTGATACACCTATTCAAATGTAATAGTACCTTCATCCTTTGGTTTGAATTTGAATGTAGATGATAAATCTTCTCTTTCCAATGTGCAATCACCTCTCTCTAATTGATCTATAGAGACTTCTCTCTACACTAGTTGGTTACCTTACTTCATAACTTATTGATTCATCTTAGCTTCATACACATGCAATCCTTCTACTCTTGACTATAAATTATGGCTTGGAATCATGCTTACATTTCCATCTTAGAAGTTTCTTGCTCTCAATAAATGATCTAGATTCATCTCTTTTCTACTTTGTCCTTTTAATTTTTAAATTGGTTGATCTCATTGCATAGGGATTAATGATGCATAATTACATTCTTAGTTACCTCCTTTGTTGACTCCTCAATCATAAACACATCCTGCGATCTTGGAAAAAATGGTTTACATAAGATTTTGTGCCATTCCAAACATATATACAAAAATTGTCTAACATGGCATGTATACCCTTTAATGCTTGGTCACGTGTGATCTTCATGCTATCCCTTATCACGTAGTATCCTTAACTTCTAATGTATTTCTTAACCTCTATAGTGATTGGATCATGTATTTCTTCCTATGTAACTTGACAACCATTGTATACTCAATGAATATTTATTTTCTTGATAGTCACTACTCAACAACTACTAGATGTATACACTTCTTTTCATAGCTCAACCTATATAGATTACCTAGGTTGCTATGTTGACTGATCAAATCTACTTTGAAAATGACTAAGAATTTTGCACTCACTAACAATAATATGATTTCCTTTAAGATCAACACAAAGAATCTTGTTATGAATGAAAAGAAAATACACATTTATATCAAGTGTCACTACTTGAGAGAAAAAGCTCAAGAAAGATAAGTCAGATTAGAGTATGTGAAGTCCAAGGAGAAGATAATAGACATATTGAAAAATTCATTGCCATAGATTCTTTTGAGTATCTAAGAGGTAAATTAGAGGTCCTTCCCCTATCCACGATTCTCTAGGTAAAAGATGTATGTTACATCAATTCATGGATGATCAAAATATCTTTGTGGAGTTGATGCAAGAGCTCACTCTTGAGAAACTATCCCAAAGTTGTTAAAATGAATATAACTTAGAAGATGTAATAAATACATGAAAGGTAAAATGACAAGGTTTTAATAAGTTTGTCATTGAAGCTTATAGTTACCTTTGGCATTGTCTTCAAAGGGGGAGAGATTAAGTGAAATATGAGAGAGAATGTGTAAAAGGGGGAGTGATTGAGGATGTATATATGAAACAAGGGAGATGATGATTATTATTGTAAAAAGGAGACATATTGTGATGTATACTCAAATGGAGAGAATATGAAGAATTTTTTGAACAATAAATGAGCATATGGATTAGTTGTAGACCAAGCATGATTACGTGAAGAAGAAAATAGTGCTTGATGTAGAGTAAAGGAATTTGTAAAGAGAAGAGAACTAAAGTTGTAGAGAGCCTAATGAAGTCAAAGATGTTGATTCATAATGTGTTCAAGTTGATGAAAGATCAACCCCATAGCTTCCAATAATCATGTGCATGCAAACACCTGTTAGGGAAAGAGAGAAACAAAAGCTATGAATGCTGGAATTTCTAGATCCACAAATGAGACATTCTTGATGAGAATAAAGAGAAATTGCTATTATCAAAAGTGAATGAATGGATTACAAAGAGATTAATCCTTATAAAAGGAGATCAAAAACCCTAACATGTAACTAATCTAGGTTGCATGATAATAATTAATAAAAGAATTAATTATTATATGACAAAAGTTTAGCTTAAGTAAACTAGAGATAAAAAAATGACTTAAAAATTAAATCAATCTGATTTAATTAATAAGAATTTTTTTTATTAATTTAAAACCCCTACTTAAGCTAAATTTAGGGAGTAGCTAAAAAACTAGAAACTAATACTAAAAGTAAAATTGGGTCCTAACGAAAAGGCATCATGAGATATGCAAGCACAACCAAATCTTTGAAATGAGAAGATATAGAGAAAACCACATGGGAAAAACCCTACTCCAAAAAGAGATGGAAATAATGTTGAAAAGAACTAGTGAAGAACTAAATTAGCCTCCAAATTAGGGAATGTCCTAGAAGATAGGAACAAAAGATGGTCATGAAAAACACCATTGAATAATGAAGCTACAACCACTATCAAATTACTAATCTAAAGAACCTCCACTATATAGAACATGGCCAGGTAGAGAAGACTAAGTCTAAAGAGCTGATCAATCAAAGATGGAAGGTATTTTCATGGCCTCCAAAGAAAGGAATGAAAGAATTTCTATATGTTAAATGATCAATCTCACCAAAATGCACATGTATCCAACCACTACAATCAACTAGTACATAGGATCAAATAATAACAATGTAGCTCAGTCCATTGGACCAAGAAAGAAATAGAACCAACATAACCCCCTTATAACGTTGAGAGATAAGACATAAACACTAAACTTGAATGCAATATCTCTTACAAAAAGAAGAACTAAGAACATCAAGAATGAAAAAGAAGTACAAACATCTATAATGGCTTGTGTCATCAACACATCATGAGACTAATGTCATGGAAAGAACACTCACTTGAAAAAGGAAGATGGAAAATATGACCAACATGAAACCCCTGAGTGCACTTTATAATTTAGTGTAAGTATCAAAAAACACAAAGAGGTGAAAGATCCCAAAATACAATAACGTGACACTTTATCTCAGTGAATTTGTAAAATTACTACAAAAGGATATCAACAAAGATCAAAAGAGACATAAGGATGATACAAGAGATTATACAACCCATGAAAAGTCATCTGAAGCAACAAAATCAATCCCTAGACCTAAAACAACCAAGATATCCACTAGAGTGCAAAAAAGAAAAAGAAAATGAATGGGATGTGCCTAGAGTAGAATTTCAAAAATATAATGTCTCAAGATATGTCTCGCAAAGTGCAAAATAGAACCTCTAAATTTGACTAAATAAACTAGCAACCAAGCAACATCAAAAGCCCAAATAAATTGCACCATTGTGATAGGCTTAGAATCAACTTTTTGATGATATATTGTTTGCAAAAGATGAAGTTTGAATGAGCAAGTTATGGAAAAAAAACTATAGGTAGGTCAAAAAAAGAGCCTAAAGTACAAAATAAAAAATTACCACAACAGGAAGTGTGCATACCAGTACTAGAAATAACCTCAAGAAGCATAGTTTAAACCAAAAATAGTCTTGGGAAGCATGTAGGTTCCTTACCAAAAATTGTCTTAGGAAGCATTTTGGTTACGTACCAAAATTGCCTCAGGAAGCATTTTAGTTCTATACCAAAAACTATCTCAATCTCCATGCCAAAAATCTCAATTTTTGTACCAGGAAACCTCAATTTCTATGCCAAAGTAATATTGATTTATGTGCCAAAAAAAATCAAATTCCATACCAAAAATCTTGATTTCATACGAAAAAATCATAAAATTATTGTCTCAAGAAATGTGCCCAATTTGAGAGCAATTGTTTTGCCTCAGATTCTAGTCATGTCCAAATTGGAAAAATGTTATATGAAATTAATGGGTTTTGGATTCTTTGAGCTCAATGATGAGGTCTATTTGGGCTCAAAGTGCACCGGAAAAGGTGATCCCGTAGATCCAATTCAAAAAATCTTTTAAAATTAAAAATCTTTAAATAAAAAAGAATACATCTGGAAGCCAAGAAAAACCTCTCATAAATAGAACAATGACATGAATATCTAGAGCTTTGATACCATGTTAAAGTTGATGAAAGATCAATCTCATAGCTCCCAAGAATCACCTACATGAAAACACATGCCACAAAAAGAGAGAAACAAAAGCTATAGAGGTTAGAATTTCTAGATCCACTAATGAGACATTCTTGATGAGTAAAAAGAGAAATTGCTATTATTAAAAGTGAATGAGTGAACTTCAAATAGATAAATCCTTATAAAAGGAGATTAGAACCCTAACAAGTAACTAGCCTAGGTTGCATGATACTAATTAATTATTATATGCCCAGAGTTTAGCTTAAGTAAACTAGAGATAATAAGTGGCTTAATAATTAGGATATATAAAACTTTTATCTTCTTGAAACAAATGTATTCACCTTTAAACCATCTCATATTAGAATTATGAATCATATAACCATAAACTAAAATAGATCTAACTATTCATCACATCCATAAACATAAAATAAATGTAAACACATAACACAAAAGATTTGGTTACCCAAAAACCCTCCAAGGTGAAGGTAAAATTGGAGCGAGGATGATACCCATAAATTTTCAATACTATAGCATTAAAGTGTGCCTATTAGGGGTACAATGTTTGATCAATTATGGTGATCTACCTTGGGATGGGTTTACTTGGCTAAGAGCTTAGAAGGATAATTTAGTCTACATTGATTAAAGGCTTTAAACTTACAACTAAGCAAGCACTCTCTTAGGAGAATTGTATAGGCTTATTAGTAAATGATGTAGGAGCATCTTGCATTAGAAAAAATAAATAAATTTAAAAAAAATAAAAGAAATTGTGGAGGAGAGAGAGTGAAAAAAATTAGAGGAAAAATAAAATTTAAAAAATAAAAAATGGAAAAAAAAGGAGAAAAGAGGAATTTCTATTTTCAAGGTGCATAGGTGGCATAAATAGAAAACTAAATAAAAATGGTTGTCATTCCCTTTATTGAGGTGTATAGGTGGAATTATAGAAGTTTTTGGACATTTCATTAAATCATGCATTTAATATTTGTTGGGCCACATGTTGGTGCTTAGTTGTATTTGGGTGGGAATTTAATATTTTTTATAAGGTAGTTGTATTTAGCTTTTATCCCACATTGGTTGTGTTTGTAACATCTTTGGTGGTAAGTGCCTATTTAAGCAAGACATATGAGCATTTTTAATCAAGCTTTAAGGTGTGATCTCTTCTTAGTAGAATCTTGGAGAGAAGGAGAAACCAAGGAGCAAGTTTGCTTGAGTCTGTGGATAGAGCACCAAATTTGAGGCAGTTTATAGTAGGATTGTGGTTGAGTTGTGAGTTTGTGAGAAGGGTTAGTGGCTATGGTTTAGAAATAAGGAGTTTACTTGGTGGGCTTACAAATACCAATTGGGTTTTCCTTGGAGGTTTCCACCAAAGTGTACATTTGGACTAGCTAGGGTTTGGATTAGATCTTGAGGGATCTTACAGAATTGGTATTTTAATTGCTATTATATTTGGTCATAACCAAGAAGGCCTTACAACTCAACACATTGCATGAAAATAGTTATTTTATGAATAAAGAGTTGTGATTTGGTATCAGATCTTGCATTTTTTTTTGTATTTCCACTATGTGGTTATTTTTTGGGGGCTAGGACATCTCATTTGGGGATTCTCCTACCTTGCATTGCATCAAGTGGTATCAGAGTGAAAGTTGTTCCTAAGTATGTAGACAGATCACCAAACTTGAGGCAGTTTGCACTACGAACTTGGGAGGACACAAATATGGATCTATGGTTGCAAAGATGGAAGGGTGATCTTGTTTGAGAAGATTGATCTATTGGTGATTTTTTATAGAGGGTTTGCAAAAATCTTGGAAAATGGCTCCTTGATGATTGGACATTGAGATGATTGTGAATCTCCATCATATTGTGGAAATGAGGTTTAATGAGACAATAGCTTGGGTGGATGTTGTTGTGGATGCTACTTTTTCTAAAAGAGTTGAGAAATAGAAGAATTAAGTTCCATGCTATTAGAGTTGTAGTCTACTGATCTAGAAGATATTTTTCTAGCTAGTTAAAAGACTTGATCGAGAGAGAAGATGACATTGCAAGGTTAAGATGGGAGTGGTTAGTTTTGTTGATTAGTTTGTGGAGTTTGATATAGAACCTGCAGAGCAACTAGAGGTTGTTGTTGATGATATTCCTAACCTTGTTGATGCTATGATGGAGATTGGTTTTCATGATTAGATGGTTGAGTCTGACATGGAGATTGTAGAGAACTTAGTCATGGATGATTTAGTTGTTGTCGATGGTGACTTGTATGTTGTAGAGCATTTTGTTGAGAGCAAGGAGACTACTAGTGTTGTGATTTTGGAATGTGTTGATTGAGATCTACATATTACTACTGATATGGAGTTTTTTTCTACTAATATGGATTCATTAGTTGTTGATGTGGATGAGGGTTTGTTGATGAAACATAATGTTTTGTTTGTTCTTGGGAGTGAGCATGTTGATTGGATCATTGAGATTCTTGTGTTTGATAGAGTGATGTAGATGTGGATGATTTACATGTTGGTTTTCTTATCCATATTGGAGTGGAAAATTTTGGTGAGGATGAAGATGGTTGTAGATCTTTCTTTTGGCATCAAAGTGTGAGACACACTTATCTATCTACCTGGGGAGTCTGATGTAGGAGCATCTTTCATTAGAAAAAAAAAAAAAAATTTAAAATTGGAGGAGAGAGATAAAAAATAGAGGAAAAATAAACTTAAAAAAATTAAAAATAGAAAAAAGGAGAAAAGAGGAATTTCTATTTTCAAGGTGCATAGGTGGCATAAATAGAAAAATAAATTAAAATGGTTGACATTGCATTTATCGAGGTGTGTAGGTAGGATTCTAGAAGTTTGTGGACATTTCCTTAAATCATGAATTTAATAATTCTTGGGCCACATGGTGGTGCTTAGTTGTATTTGGGTGGGAATTTAATATTTTTTATAAGGTAGTTGTATTCACCTTTTATCCCACATTGGTTGTGTTTGTAACATCTTGGGTGGTAAGTGCCTATTTAAGAGGGGCATATGAGCATTTGTAATCAAGCTTCAAGGTGTGATCTCTTCTTAGTAGAATCTTGGAGAGAAGTATGAAACAGAGGAGCAAGTTTTCTTGAGTCTGTAGATAGAGCACCGAATGCGAGGAAGCTTACACTAGGATTGTGGTTGATTTGTGAGTTTGTGAGAAGGGCTAGTGGTTGTGGTTTAGAAATAAGGACATTTCTTGGTGGGCTTGCAAGTACCAATTGGATTTTCCTTGGATGTTTCTACCAAAGTGTAGATCTAGACTAGCTAGGGTTTGGATTAGATCTTGAGGGATCTTGTAGAACTATTATTGTAATTGCTATTATATTTGGCTGTAATCAAGAAGGCCTTACAACCCAACACATTGTATGTAAACAGTTATTTTATGAATAAAGGGTTGTGATTTGGTATTAGATCTTGCATTTTTGTTGTGTTTCCATTGTGTGGTTATTTTCTAGGGGCTAGGACATCTCCGTTGGGGATTCTCCTACCTTACACTACATTAGTAGAACTCTGCTAACAAATTTACTTTGATTCACTTGCTAGAATGTATCAATACCTGATCCTTTAGTTAGCACTCTAATGCTTGATTATGGATCTCCTCCTTCTAATTCTAGTCCATTCCCCTATTTGATAAACTCTTTTATGTCCTTCACTACTAGGTTTCTTAGCCTGGTCTTTTCTTATAATCATCCAAAAAATAGCCTCTTTTGCACACGCACTTCTCTCTTCACTCTTTCCTATAAGATTTAGGGTTTATATCCTCCATAAATAACCAACTAGATAATGTTATAGATCATGATAAATAATCCATATTTCTTCTTATTGTCTCTTTCAAATTCCCTTTTTTGATTGGTTACAATGCCTTCATGAGAATTAATAATGTTTGACAAAGTGCATAAATTGTTGGTATCTCTAACCTTTATTCTCCATTAGTGTGAATCACTTAGTCATTTACAAGGTAGAGTTAGATAGCCATCACTACAACTGAGCTATTCTATATATTCCAAGTCATATACACAAGTATGTACCTAGCTCTATAGGAGCCAAGTAAGTTTTGGGTCACAAATTATTTTTGTACAGGAATCGAGCTCACTAGCCACCAAGAAAGTCATCAGTGATCGAGAAAGTTTAGAGAATACAAGTTGTGATTTAATTAGTATGTACCAAGCACAATGAAGATCAAAAAACAACAATGCCAAGCATCAAGAAATAAAAAAGGCCAAACTACACAACATTTACATGAAAGTCAAGAATGGAAGAGTTTGAGGAAAAATAATTACCAGACTGACTCAACAAGGATATTCAATTTTTGAAGAAGTTATTATAGAACATTTAATATCATCAAAGGTTGTTACAAAACATTTACACATTGTGCATTACATATCACTATGTTATGTGTTTGATGATTACGATAAAGAGGTAAAACATGGAATCATCTAGAAAACTCTTGACTAAAAACTTTAAATAGTGATGATATTAACCTGAATCATATACATTCTAAGGGAGAAGAAGATGCAATGAGTTTATATGTGAACATGAAGCTATTTATAGAAAAAGATTGAGAATAAATTAGAAGTTAGTGAAGGGTTCTATTATCATCTAATAGACCGAGTGACCTAGTCATTGTAGTGAAGTGAAAGGGAAAGAAAAGCATGTCAGATCAGAGAAGAGAATCAGTTAGAAGGAGAAAACTCAAAATCATCTTATAGAGAGAACAAGAGTTAGATATTAAATCAATTTTAATAGATTTGAATTAGGGTAAATCTCTTAATGGAGTGGTCTTAATAGATCTTTGTAAATTTCCTAATAGAGTCCTTACTTTGTTGTAAGTGTTAAATCCTCTAACAAAGTGAGACTTAGAAGTCTCTTAAGTCTTCAATAGGGAAAACCCCTCATAAGGTAGATCATATTTTATGGTTAGACATTGTAACCTTGTCTATTTAACTTTATTACTGTAGTAGTTAAGATTTGTGGGTGTCATCTCCACACTAGTTTTACCTTCACCTTAGAGGGTTTTTGGATAAGAAATATTGTGTTATGTATTTTACTTTAATTCATGTGATTGATTAAACTTATATGTTATATAAGATTTACATTACTATTTTTACATGGACAAGTTATTGATAGATGTGGATGAATTTGAGAAAAGTGAAAAGTGTTTTAGATTCTTATTCACCCCCCTCTCAATATCTAGTTTATCTTGTTTATTCCTCCATCAATCAAGATAAAAAAAATCCTTAACTTTCTTAACACTCATTAAGTCATATATATAAGTTATCCAAAATATTTTTACATTAGTGTAACTTATGTCATTTCAAACACATATATGAAAACTAGTTTTCTTGGCACATGAATACTCTTACACCCAATCATGACTAATATTCATGTTGTCACTTGGCTTCTAAATGCTCGACACTAACTATATAAATCAACATGAACTAACTATATTTATTTTAGGATGTATTGACTTCTAACATACTCAGCATAAACTATACTGCAATGCTCAATAATCAAAGATTTTCTTAGCTCAAACTAAAATGTCAAAAGGTCAAATGCATCATTCAATCTTGATTAGGTGGCTTGGTCACAATGATGACCAACCAATTCTTCCTAAGAAATGACTAAGTGTTTTTCACTAATAGGAAAAATCACTTCAAGATCAAAAATATCCCCCTTTGACATTAGTGGTAATAATACTTTGTCATGATTGATCATTACATTTAAAATCTTAAAATAGTACCCACCCTAGATTGTGACTTAGTCTTCATAAAGAATTTACTATACACATCATACATAAATGTATTAAAAAATGAGTAATACATTACATTATGTCATACATTCCTGATTATGTTAGTTGTTTCCTTGATCTTCATCTAATTTTCCTTTGTGACATTCATCTATTCTTGTTTTCCCATTGTACATGTATCTATTCCCCCTTATTTGTGTCACTCATGGCTATGGGGGTGTTGGCGTCAAATAATATTTTTCCAAAAATGGTTTATGAATATGTAGAATTATGGCTAATGCATTATTTCAACTAGATCTAATAGATCCCAAAAATTGTATTTTGATTTTTAGTTGAGTAGCTAAATCAACCAAACTGTCTACATTTGAGACATGCAATCTCTTTGTACTAAGTCCTTTGTAGATGTTAGTTCTCTCTATATGATCTCTACATGAGGTATCAACATGGATTGGATAGAACTCAAAATTTCCCTTATTTTTCTATCTTTATCCATCAACTCAACTAATCTCCCTTTAGAAAAGTCAACCTATTAAAATGAATGGAGCCTAAACTTGCATCCATGCTTAAAGAATGTCTTGTTGACTTTAAATCTTCTTGAAGCTTGTTAATAGAGTATTGTTTTTCCTTAATAAATAAATCTAAAATAGAAATATTCTTATAAAAAGAATGAACTTTTTGTATAACTTCCTCTAAATTATTTACAAAGGTAGAAATTTTAACCTACTTAATGGGAATCTCTATTGAAACTTTCTCCAAAACTTTGATCTCAAATTTATTTTTAGACCACCTCATTAACTTTTCATTAGCCTCAAAAACATCATTGTTGGAATTCTCATAAATGTGAGCTAACTAATCTAAAATAGGAATCTTCTCATTAATATCCTAAATTTCAAATGCATCAACAAAACATCCTTTATTTCATAAAGCACCTATTTTTGGTGGTGTTATCTCTTCAATTCCTCTTGTTTGGTTGTCCTCCTCAATAACTATTGTAAAATTTGTATCTAATAAAATTTTATGTTCTTAGGGTAATAGTTAGGTAGCACAATAACCTCATCTAATGTTATAGGCTTAACATGGGATCTTACCTTCTTTTAATAAAATTCCTTCCTCAGTGTGTTGTTGGTCAACATAGTGAGCTATAAAGATGAAATGTCCATGCTTGGTCTTGTGTTTCCCTATCCTTTACTTGTGTTAATAATAACTAAAATAGACTCATCATGATTAGTAATCACCTACTATTTAGTTGTAGTGATTATATTTGTTTCATTATGTATAGGCATTTCTACACTCGATAACTTAACTAGTGTCTGTATAGCCTCTTGTTTTTTAGGCTCTTGGTGCCCCTTGGGATTTGAATGTACAACCTCCTTTGTTCCATCAACATGAGGTCTTGAGGCATTAGTTATAGAATTTTTTTCTTTCTCTTTCTCCTTTCCTTCTTCTATATCAATGATAAGGTTGACCTTGGTCGGTCACTCTTCAATTTCACCTTCTAGATCTGCTATCATCTTCTTCCTTTTTTTGTCCATCTTGGGCACTTTTGTTTGCATGAGAATATTTATCTTGGTAGTTTCATATGTGCCAAATGTCTCATAACTATTATCAATTTCTTCAACCAATAATGGAGTAACTATTATAGATATATCATCAGCATTTACTTCATATTTCATTAGCCTTAGCCATGCAACCCTTGGTCTGAATGCCTATGCATAGGTGAAGTCAACATCTACCATGAAAAAATGTGACCATAGTAAAGACCAACAAAAAACTTAGGGATTCTCATTGTTTTCTTTATTCTCCCTTTGAATTCATCAAAATACCCATCCAAAATGGTTTCAAGTTTTCTCCTAGTTTCTTAATGTAACCATTGATCTTCTTCTGGATTTGTCCTGTACAATTTCTCCATTGGTAGGAAATTAATTATATACATAAAATAATATGCACAATAAAAGTGATCCAAACTTACATGAGGTTTTCTTATTCTTCTTGATGGCTCCAATATTTTATTCTAATTGGATCAATTGTAGCTTGAATAGGTTGTATCTATGATCCTTCTTCATAATTTTGTAGCCCAAATCTATAGCTATGCACAATACATTGTCTAGTCAACTTGACTAATAGAATTTGTTTGCAATCACTTACATTAATAACTCAGTAACAAGATCTTCAACTTCATTAATTTGTATCCCATGGCCATTCCATTTTTCATTTATCTATTCCTCTATCACATTTTGGCTCGACATCACATGGTCTTCACATGATCTAGGATAGGGTACCCAGTCACTTCATAAACAATTGTCTTTATTATCTTGATTGGTCCATTCTCTAGCCATAAATTCATATTATGTACCTTGCTCAAAATGATTTTAATCCATTCAACCTTAAATACCTTGGGAAAATCTAGGGCACAGGTAAGCCCTTTTTGGGAACTACTATATTCTCTACTTTCAAAACTCCATTCTTGCACAGCTTGTAATAAATTTTCCTTACTTCAAAATCACAAATTTCTCCAATATTACACATATAGAATGATCACACATCATTTTGTTGGTTCAAAATCACAAATTTCTCCAATATTACTAATATAGAATGATCACACATCATACTATTGGATACAGTAATTCAATTGTATGTTGTCTTTGATGTTACTAAAATGTAAAGTATATACTAAGAAATCAGTGTATGTCAAGCATTTTAGTATTAACCATGTTCAAAGTCAATGTTAATTTAACACACCCAGTTACCAAAGGGAGTTTACAAGAAGATAATGTCTACCAAGCTCACTTTGTTACCAAAGAAAATTTGGCATGGAATGAGTGTTAAATGAGCTCACTTAGTTACCAAAGGAAGTTTGAAGGAAAGTCATTTCTAAGTTAGTGTTGACCAAGTTGGGTCTGATAATGGCATGGAATGGGTGTTAAATGAGCTCACTTAGTTACCAAAGGAAGTTTGAAGGAAATTCATTTCTAAGTTAGTGTTGACCAAGTTGGGTTTGATAATGAAGGATTTTTCTATATCAATTCATTTGATCTATTATTTTTGTTAGTTAGTTCTAGCGGACTTATGGGATGAATTTTGTTTGTTTGAAATTGTATTTAAGCCAACTTAACAAGGTAAAACATATAAGTATAAGGTTAAGTTGAGGATTGAATGGAGGAAAAGCATGGGATTGAAAAGATAAATCAAGGGCATTGGAAGAATATTAGAGTATTTGAGTTGACCAAGCTGAAAAGAACATTTTGATCAAGGAGGATCAAGTATTCAAGCTAGAATAGAGACCTGAAATCAGAAAATACATTGGCATCAACAATCAAGTCATATCATTTTTACTCTCTAATAATTATAATAGCGAATGAAATCTCATAACAGAGTTATCTTAACAAGTATTTTCCAAATCTTCTAACAAGGTGGCATTTCTAGATTGAAGTGTCTAAATACCTTTAATAGGGACACTTCTAACAAGGTGAACTAAATCCTTTAACAAGGTCACACCTAACAATATGTTTTGTAACCTTTAACAAGGTTGCCTCCTAATAGGGCTTACTTTAGAAGAGTGAAAAATAGTAACTAGTAGCAATTGGTGGTTTTTCCCAAATTGAGTTTCAATGTTAAATCTTAGTGTCTCTTGGGCTCATGTTATTTTCTTTATGATTCTAAAACTAGGTTAATTAAGGTTAATCACACTCAATATCATACAATCTACATGTTTAGTGTTAACAAAGTAACAATGCACATATTTAGTATTAACTAGGTATTTACCGAGTGATAGTTACTCTTAGTGTAAACTGAGTTATCGTGTTAACTAAGTTACAACAGTATTTTAGTTTTAGTAGAATTTGATTTTGTTTTGTACTAATATCTTAAGAGACTATAATTTATTTTTTACTAACTAATTCACCCCTCCCCTATTAGTTACTCCTCTTACATTTCCAACAATTCATATTAGAGATTTTGGTTCTTGTAGGGAAGGTTTCAAAAATTGAAGCTAAATATCAAGATGTCTTACAAAAGAGAGATTCCTAAGCTAAAAAAAGATAACTTCCAAGCATGGTAGGAAATCATGAAGATGCATTTGGCAACCATTTTTGACTTAGGCCTAAAATATCTAAAGAATAAGTATGTGGCACCTACTATAACTATGAGTGTGGATGAAATTATAGAAAAGAAGAATCATAACATTATGATGATTGACATTTCTTCCACTCTCACTTATGCTTAATTTGATGAAGTCAAATATTGTGCTACTTCTTATGATATGTGGATCAAGTTGAAAGCTATCTATGGAGGAGATGAAAATTTGAGGAGAGCTAAAGTAGAAATTCTTAGATGTTAGTTTGATTAGATGAAGATGAAAGAAGATGAGAACATTGCATTGTACATTGAAAGAATCAAAGCCAGTGTGTGTGCAATCAGGGCCTCAAGTCAAAAAATTGATGATGTAATAGTGGTAAGCAAGGTACTCATAACACTTCCTCTTATTTATGCAATCAAAGTGTTAACTATTCAAGAAATGAGATGTGATCCTACGAATGATATAACCTTGGATGCACTAGTGGGAAGGTTGACAACATTTGAGTTAGATGATTTTGATAATTATGTTCCTAACTCTAGTAAACATGAGTTTGCATTCCAAGCCAAGCTATCACTTAAGAAAAAAGTTGAAAAGTCTGACAGTGAAGATGAACATGGTTCTGATGATGATCTTGAAGTCATTGAAGCATTTATTGCAAAAAAATTTCCCAAAGGCAAAGGAAAGTACAAAGGTGTTTAGCCATCATTTTGCATGATGTTTAATGATAGGAATCCTTTTGAACTCCTCTCTTGAAAAGTTGATCTGGGATCAACTCCAAGGTTTTAGGTGATCTTGCAACCTACTGGAATCTACTTAGTTGAAGATAAATATATTTGTTTATAGGGAGGCCTTTCTTGGTTCATACCTTCTGGATAAGATGATCAATCTACATGTTGTTTCAAACTTAACCACAAATATATATATATTTTGCATTTTCTATTTTTAAATGAATGCAATTTAACCATGAAACTATATGAATTCTTAATTTAACCAAAGGTTATCAAAGCAAATAATGAAAATAAAGTAATGAGAGATGAAATAAAATAGCATGAAAGGGAAATTCGTAATGGACATAAACCATGGAAACAACATATTTGCGAGTTAAATCATTCAAAAGATCAGGTAGGAAACCAATGAAAGTAGGAGCAGTGCTTCCTCAAATCCACTAATGCAATTGTTGATGGGAATTTCATAAAATCAAAAGATGTTTCACTTCTTAGCAAATCACAAGGCCATAGAAAGTGTGCTCATGCAAGATGAGAAGCTATGTAGGAACAATAGGGTGATTTTTCTCCAACTTTGTACATTAGCAAAAATTTTCAACACATGGTAAAAGCCAAAATTAAAATATTACACAATCAAATTAACACAAAAAACTATTGGCTCCATTATTATCATGAACAAGAATCCACAAAAATAACACACTCAGACAAGAATAACTACACTCATAATGAGAGCTCACCAATAACACATATTATTGAATCAAAATAATGACCTAGAATACATATTACATTCCTAAATTTATAAGAATTCATCTAATCAATTTTTTTTGAGAGTGAGAGATTTCTTCATGCAAACATATGCTTCTAAACTAATAAAAATAATCTAATTATATCAATTAATGGTTGCATGAGCCTTTACATATCTTAAAAAAGAGAAGTAGTAGATAAGAAGAAGGAAGCTTTGAAAGGATTTAGGAATCACTAGATGCTCTAAAAATGGAAGCTTGGACTTCTCTAAACATTTCTAGGAGTTAAACTACCATCAGAATGCATTTCTAGTGCATGGAAAGCTCTAAATTTGGAACTTGTAGTTAACTGTAATTGCACCTCTAATTTCTTCAAATATTTTAGTGCACATTTGGAGTAGAACAACTTGCACACCTTTAGAGAATTTTTGCAAGGTGCTCAATTCACCAAAAAATCAAAGTTCTCTATTTTGAAAATGGTTTCTAGGCTTTTCCTAGATGAGGTCTGGGAGCACTCTAGTGCACTCAATTTTTCCTTTTTGATGATTTATATCCTCTTTATAGCCAAAATTTTTTTTAGACTTGAAGTCCTTCTACTTCTTCTAGTTCTCTTCATGAAAACATATGCTTCTAAACTAATAAAAATAATCTAATTTTGTATAAGTTAACTATCTAAGTGGTGCTAAGTAGGTCTCCACCCTTTTTTATATCAATTAATGGTTGCATGAGCCTTTACATATCTTTAAAAAGAGAAGTAGTAGATAAGAATAAGGAATCTTTAAAAGGATTTAGGAATCACTAGAAGCTCTAAAAATGGAAGCTTGGACTTCTCTAAACATTTCTAGGAGTTAAACTACCATCAGAATACATTTCTAGTGGATGGAAAGCTCTAAATTTGGAACTCGTAGTTAACTATAATTGTACCTCTAATTTCTTCAAATATTTTGGTGCACATTTGGAGTAGCACACCTTGCACACCTTTAGAGAATTTTTGCAAGGTGCTCAATTCACCAAAAAATCAAAGTTCTCTATTTTGAAAATAGTTTCTAGGCTTTTCCTAGATGAGGTCTGGGAGCACTCTAGTGCACTTAATTGTTCCTTTTTGATGATTTATATCCTCTTTATAGCCAAACATTTTTGTAGACTTGAAGTCCTTCTACTTCCTCTAGTTGAAATTCCAAAGTACATGTGTTGAATCTTGTCAATAATAGTTGCATAAGATGAGGAACCTATTTTAGTTTATGTGTCCAACCTCTATATCTGTGATCTCTAGTGCAAATTCATGAATCAAAACATACACATGATTCCTTTTAAGGTGAAGGTTACTAGCTTAGGTGAGATCTCTATTGCTACTAATAATGAAGATGGTATGATAATTTATGCACTTGCACATTATGAACAACACCTTTGTGTTATGCACATCTTCATGCACTTTGAAGTCTATTCCTTGTTTTTTTTCTTCTCTCTGATTACCCAATCCTTTATAGTTAGAGACAAGGTGATCTAGATTATCCAAAATGATCAAAGTTTGAAAAATTTCCATGTATTTTTTAACAAGCCCTTCTAGACAATTTAAACTAACTTTTTTGGAGGTCTTCTACTCAAAATTTCAAGTTGAAACTTTCATTAGTCTCTAAAACTAGACAGCCAAAGGCTCACTATTTTAGAGACTGAAATTAGACTTTTAGTTCTTCCTTCCAATGGTGTAAATGATTTTGAATTTTGAGTTCTATGTCAAAATTTATGACCTTGACAAGTTAAGGATACCTTTTTATCTACACAAAAGAGGAAACATTAGTTCGAAGAGTTAAAAATCCAACCATAAACATTAAAATCATAGAGAACTAGTTCAATCCCCCCCACTAGCCCTAGAATGAAAAAAATCACACCTTTCTCACCTTAATATGTGCATTAAGTGTGTTGAATGGTCATTTAAAGGCCATTTAAGCATAGTTGTGCACCTGAGCACATGCGTACCATGGTGAGTTGTTCATGTGCGCAATTGTGCACATGCAAAGCAAGTGCAAAGGGGGGAAAACTTAGTCCCATGTTTTTATATGCACAAAGGGGTGCACAAATGCACACCTTGATGGAGTGTTCATGTGCACACCCTTATAAATACCTTTGTATTACTTTGAAGAAACATGTACATGTGCACACCTTGGGGAGGTGTGCACATGCACATCTTTCCTTAGGATTTTTTATCTTGTGTGTGACACATGCACATCTTTCCTTAGGATTTTTTAGCTTGTGTGTGAACAAAGGTGCGCACATGTGCACCTTGAATAGGTGTGCATGTGCACACCTTCGGTGTTGTCTACTTTTATTTTTTTATAGGTTTGGCATGCACCTTGAATATTATGGAGGTGATGGGTTTATCAAGCACAGAGAGAAAGAAAGGAGAGGGGAGGGGTACCCGATCTTATATAGGCCCAGGTAAGTATGCACCCTTTGGAGGTGTGCACCTGCCCATGTGTGCATCTCCAAAGGAGTAAAGTATACACATGTGCATTTAGCACACCTGCACACCTCAGATGGGTGTGCATGTGTGCTAGTGCACCCTTTAGCAGAAAAAGACCTATCTCTTTAAAAAATTCTTAGTTCTGGCACTAGATTTTCTCTATTAGAGGACTAGGGCTTGACTTAGACTTTAGGTGGAGTTCCCAAAATGACGTAGGACCTAGAATAGGGGTCTGGGAAATAAAATTTACTAGGGGGTCCTCATTTCTAGGAGAATAGGGGTGTGCATTGTGAAACCACAACAAATGAAAAAATTCCTTTGATCTTCTTTTCCTGTGAAGAAGTTGGTCACATTGTTGCAAGATGTTCAAACAGAGAAGGAAAAGAAGAAAAGAAGTATGATAAGTAAAAAGGCAAGAAGGATTTCAAAATTCACAAAGACTAAAAGGACAACTATAAGAAATCTTATTACATGGCTAAAGATTCAGATAGTAGTGAAGAAGATGAAATCATTTACATTGCTGTTAAGGATGAAATAGATGACAAGAATGATAAGATGACCCTTATCTCACATGTTAGTAAGAATGATCCATGGATTATTGATAGTGTTTTTTCACACCACATGATTGGTAATAAATCTAAATTTGAGCAGTTGAAATGGTATGATGGTGGGAGTGTCAGATTTGGAAATGATGAACTTTGTTATGTAAAGGGAAAAGGTTGTATTACACTAACCGATGATCTCATATGTGATAATGCTTATTGGTTTGAAGGACTAAAGCATAATCTTCTTAGTGCAACAGAACTGAAAAAAAGAAGGATTCAAGGTAGAATTCATGAATAGTAAAGCCAAGCTACTAGATGGAAATGTAAATCTAGTTGGGACTGGCAATCAAATAAGAGGTAATCTATTCTACCTAGATCTAACTATAAATTCATGTTTCATAGCTCAAGTAGAAGAAAGCTAGTTATGGCATAAAAGATCATGTCATTTGAATTTTGATAACTTGGTCAACATAAGAAATAATAAAGGGTTATAGGCATTCCAAGCTTGAATAAATTTGATATGGGCATATGTAAGAATTGTCAAATTGGAAAGATGGGATAGAAAAGTTTTAAAAGAAAGAACTATCATTCTAAAGAAGTCTTAGAGCTAGTTCATATAGACATTTCTAAACCTATTGGCATATAAAGCTATATTGGAGATAAGTACTTTATTTTGTTTTTTGATGATTATTCTAAGATGATGATGACCATTATTTATTTAAAGGATAAATCAAAAGCTTTTCAAAAGTTCAAATGGTATCTAGATAGAGTTGAGAAAGAAACTAAAATTTTTAAGAATAGATATAGGATGTGAATTCATATCAAACAAATTCAATGAATTCTACAATGAAAGAGGAGGTAAAAAATAAGTATCTACACTTGGTACACCTCAAAAAAATGACATTACTAAGAGAAGGAATAGATCAATCATGGATTGTGCAAAGACACTAATGATAGAGAAGAAAATTGCTATTAGATACTGGAAGGAATCAATCAACATTGTAGTTCATACCTTGAACTAAGTAGTTGAAGAAGGACTCAAATCAAACACCTTTCGAATTATGGTATGACTATAAATCTAGTGTTTGTTATTTCAAAGTATTTGTAAGAAAATTTTATATTTTGAAGGAGTCAAGAAATGGCAAATTTGATGTGAATAGTGATGTAAGCATATTCTTGGGATACTCCAATAAGAGTAAAGCATACAAATGTCTAAATCTATCTACTCACAAAGTTATAGAAAGTGCACATATGAAGATTGATGAGTTTGCTAAAGATTGTGAAGAATAAAGCAAGAAAGAACCTGAAGACTATAGAAACTTTGTTTACTATCAACTTGATACTTTAGCTAAAATTCAAGCAAATGACAGTCAACAATCTTCACCAGCCAAGTCCCCAAAATCCCTAGTTAAAACTAAGTTGTAGCCAGTGTAACCTAAGTCACTATCGTAATAACCCAAGTCATAGTTAGAAGGACTTGAGTTTCAACAAGTGCAAATCAAGTCACAAACATAGGGAAATGAGCATGATTCAGAAGATCATGATGAACTAGCTAGTGAATTTAGAAAGGAGGAGCCCAAACATTCTATATATGTTAGAAGGCAACATTCACCCAAACAAATGATTGGAGATCATTTAGATGGAACAATGATAAGGAACACATTAAAAGTACACACTTTCTTACTAATTTTGAGGTTCAAAATTTCAAAGATGCATTAGAAAATGATAGTTGGATTGAGGCAATGAATGAAGAGATTGATTAGTTTGAAAGGAACAAAACTTGGACTCTTTCTCCTAGAACTAAGGACACGAATGTAATTGGCACAAAATGGGCATTCAAAAATAAGATGAATGAGAATGGAGAAGTTTCAAGAAACAAGGCAAGGTAGTTTGCAAGGGTTATGCTTAAGAAGAAGGGATTGATTATGGAGATACTTTTGCTCTTATTGCTAGACTAGAAGGTGTTAGAACATTAGAACACTACTTGCATATGAAACACACAAAGGATTCAAAGTTTATTAGATGGATGTGAAATCAGCATTCTCGAATGGAATCTTAGAAGAGGTGGTGTACATTGAGAAACTAGAAGGTTTCATTGATCCTAGCAAAAGGGACATGGTTTGCAAACTACACAGAGCTTTGTATGGTCTCAAACAAGCCCCTAGAGCCTGGTATGAAAGGTTACATAATTATCTGATAAAGATTGGTTTTCAAAGAACTAATGATAACAATAGCCTATCCATCAAAGAAGGACTAGATAAGAAGATTATGTTGAAATAAATCTTTGTGGATGATACATTATTTAATGGAAATAATGATTTTTGCAAATCTTTTTCTATGGAAATAAGTAAGGAATTTGAAACACCTATGTCTACTAGTCATAAGCTTTCCAAAAAGGTAGATTAGACTACATATAGATCAATGATTGGAAAGCTTTAGTATGTAGTGCACATAAGACCTGGTATATCATTAGTAGTTGGTATGGTGGCTTGATTATCTTCTAATCCTAAAGAAAATCATATGATGGAAATCAAAAGAATCATGAGGTATTTGGAAGGTACTAAAGATTATGGTTTTTGTATAAGAAAGGATGAAACTTTAAATTGAAGGCATTCACTAAGGTAGATTGGGTAGGAAGTGTTGATGATAGGAAGTGAACTAGTGGTGGAGAAATTTTTCTTGAGAAGAGGCTAGTATCTTGGATAGGAAAGAAGTAGAACTATATCTCTGAGTCTATAATAGAACTAGAATATGTTTCTACAGTAGTAAATTGTTCCTACATTGTGTGGTTCAAGCAAAAGTTTGTGGGTATGAAGGTGGTGATCAAGGACCAATTGTTATGTTCTGTGATAATATAAGTATAATCAACATATGCAAGAATCCAATAATGCATACCAAGACAAAACACATTGCAATAAAATATCATTTCTTGAGAGAATTAGTGCAAGACAAAGAGGTGAGATTGGAATATGTGAATACAAAATAATAGATTACATACATATTCACTAAGCCATTTCCTAAGGATGAATTTTTGTATCTAAGAGGTAAGATAGGGGTCATTCCCCTATCTAAAACTGACTAGTCAAACTTTAGTGATGTGTAAACTAAGCATGTTGAAGATCAGATAAGTTGATGTAGTATTGTCAGAGTAGATTGCATATGAATCTATACATTAGGTACATGGATACTACATTGTTTATTTTTTTTGGCATAATATGTCAAAAAGGGATATTTTTCTTTTATATATCCAAGAAATTTTTGTGAATATTTGAGATCTCAAAGAGGGAGAATTTTTTATATGTTGATATCAAAGAGGGAGAGTTTGATATTTTAGTCATCACAATCTCAGATTAATGATAGAGGGAGTTCATACTGATAGAGGAAATTCTAATGGGTGAGAATTTGAATGAAACTAAGGATATTATCCTTCTATTTTACTCTAAAATTTTTATGAATCATGACATGTTGTCTTGCCGCCAACGCTAAAGAGGGAGATTGTTGTATACAATCATTCCATTATATGTTGTCTTTGATGTTACATAAATTTAAAGTATATACTGAGAAATCATTGTATGCCAAGTATTGGCTTAGTATTTCACATAAAATTGTCTGATACATCCGTAGTAAAAATTCTAGTTCCTTTAAAAAATTTAGGGTTTTATTTGTTTTAATTTCTTGTTGACCCCAAAAGTTCCCTAATTTTTCTTATGTTATTTTTCTAGTGTTAAGTTTTGCCCCAAAAAACCTTTGAATCATATTCACATGATATGCCTTTTTTAAAAAAAAGAGAGAAATGAGTAGGAATTTTTTTTTTTGAATGCCCCATTTTTCCTAGGTACCATTTTAAATTTGTTTGCATTACCTAATGTTACCCTAAGTGTCCATAAAAATCTTATCCCAAGCTTTTATCTTAATATTTTTGTATGTTACATCTTATATTTGAAAAAATTAGTTAAGTAACAATGACCCTTGATCTTTCTTAAGATCAAGGGTTGTCATTATGTCACCAACAAGAGTTGCAACATTTTTACTCTTGGTAACATAGTGACAAGGTGACATCTATTTGAGGGACCCAGTTAGGAGGAGCAAGCTTTCAAAATTAAATTTTGTGTTGTGGATCAAATGGTAAATAAATGAGTCTCACTTTGTTGTTAAATAAAGTTACAAGGTTTTTATGTTTGGTGACATAGCAAGAACCCACCATGTGGTTATGTGGTGGGACCAGCCTTTGTAGAAAATTTCAAAGGTTCTAGGTCATCAAAGGTTTTCCAAATGTCATATTTCCATTTTTTATAAAGAATATTCTTGATAGGGATAAAATGTTTGTCCACACTATTAGATCTTTTAAGATCAACGATGGTTTCTTTGTTACCAATAGAAGTTACAAGGTTTTTATCCTTGGCAACATAGCGACAACCCAACACATGTCTAGATACATAAATGAGTTCTATGTAAGTTGCCAATGAGGAAAGAGAGGGAACATGTGGTAAAACTCAATTGGATTGACTACCAACTAGGAAGGTTGAAGCTGAGTCAAAAGGCATTTTATTTCTTAATCATTGGATTCTTCTAAAATCAACGACCTATTTTCAAATTTGAGGGGGAGTGCCACTCTATTTTTCTCCTATATTGATTTATCAAAATTAAAGCTCCTCGCGTGAACTAATATAATAAATGTAGAGAAAACACTTGAGAATTTCCTCATACAAATTGTGGGAAATGATTGAAAAGATCATGAATGAAGAATAATGGAACTAGTAAAGAATGTTTTCAATCATTGTTTTGTCATTGATGTCAAACTTACTACTTGTAGGAATCACAATTGCTTAGGTAATCCAAATACTATCAATTGGTTGATTGACAAGGAGGTGGCAATAAATAAGATGTAACTAGAGTATCTAAAGAAAGGTTGAAGTTATGATGTTGTTTTGAAGTATAAGGATCAACCAAGACATTGATGAAATAGTGTATTGATGACATACTCTAAGAGGTTGGGCACACTAAGACATATCAAAGATGTAAGAGAAAGCCAAGCAAGCTAGTTAGAGCCTAGCAGCCTTTAGGTGCCGAGTGAAAATCAAGTGCTAAGTGACTTCAAGTACCGAGCAAGATACAGGAGCCGAGTGTTATTTAAGTGTTGAGTCTTCAAGTGCTGAGGAAAGCATAAATACTATAGGTGCCAAGCACCAGTAAAATAATAGTAGAAGCTGAGTAACATAGAAGGAGCCAAGCATCAGTAAATCAATGATGTTGAGTTGCTATATTATTTGATTTGCTAGATCAGTAGCCATAAGTTTTTTACATTAAATTTTGTGAATTAGTTGGATGATAAGGATGATGAGTAGATGTCACAAAATTTTAGGTAAACCATGTAAACCAATTCAAGGCGAATGCTAATGGATTTATCATGAAGTTTCTAGAAGAAACAATTTGGAGGGAAAAAAATACCATTTTCTCAAGATCAAATCAAGATTTGAGTGGGAAATGAAGAAAAAAACTTATTTATAAGGAGTTACAAGTCAGAGATCAAATGCGCATATATGAGAGGGAGTTGGTCAGAAAGTATGGTTATGTGAAGAAGCCAAGAGGAGTAAGAACAGAGCATCAAGACTTTGAGTTGATCAAATGACCATGGAGTGCATTGGCATAATGAGTGAAAGAACTCAAGGAGATAGATCTTGAAGGGTGAACAAGCTGTCAACACTACAAGGGAAGAAAGCCAAGAAAAGAAAAGGACTGAAGAGTGATCTAAAATCTACAAGGTTGAAGTTGCAATTTCTATCAAGTCAAAACCCTTCTAATACTCTCTTACCATTGTATTAGATATTGCAATCCTACATTGCTAGGTTAGCTTAATAGCTAGGTGGATAAGCCTCAAGAAAAGGATAAAGAGATCCCTAGGAGAAGGATAAAGAGATCCTCAGGAGAAGGATGAAGAGATCCTTAGGAGAAGGATAAGAGATCCTTAAGAGAATGATAGGAGATCCTTAGAGAGGGATGAAAGATTATTTTGAGAAGGTGACTATAAATCCCATGGAATTGGGTGAGCCTAACAGCTCTATGTAAATCTTTAATAGGGTAAAATTCCAAGTTGAATGTTCTTAAATCCTTTAACAGGGTCACATTTAACAATGTGTTGTAGCCTTTAACTGGGCAAACCATTAGAAGTGGTTGAAATCAATTGCATAGTTATTTTGTGGGTATCATCCCCACCCCAATTTTACCTTCTTATTCCTGGAGGGTTTCTAGGTCATCAAAATTCTTTGTGTTATGGTGTGATGCATGTTTACTTTTCATGATTGTTTAATGTTCAATTGCATGCATGATAATTTCAGTTATGATCCATTAAGGATTAGTAGAAAAAGTTGAATTGGATATCATTGAACCTTGGATAACTGATTCAACCCCCCCCTCCTCTTAGTTATTCTAAAGAATTCTAACAATTGGTATTAGAGCACAGTGTTGATTTGTTTCAAGTTACTAGCAGCAGGAAGATCAAGATATCCAAGAGAGAAGTTCCCAAGTTGAACAAAGACAACTTTGTTGCATGGAAAAGTCTGATGAAGCTACACCTTAGATCAATAGGTGATTATGTATAGACCTCAATCATAGTTGATCATGTAGATCCTGTAGGACCCCTCACTGCAGATGACATGAGCAAGAAGAAGCACAATCAAGCGATGTTAGATATTGCTTCAGCACTAAGCTATGTTGAGTATGATGACATCAAAGGATGTGATACTACACATTAGATGTGGGAAACATTGTCAAGAATCTATGGAGGTGATGATAATCTCAAGAGAGCCAAAAGAGAGAGCCTAAGAGGAAAGTTTGATGACATGAAAATGGAAGAAGGAGAAAATGCTGCTCAATACGGTGCAAGGATGAAGGAAGTAGTAAGTGCCATAAGCAGTCTAGGAGGATAGTTAGTAGAAGAAACAATGTGTAGCAAATACTTGAGAACTTTGCTTCCTATATATGCTATAAGAGTGTTAGCTAGCTAGGAGCTAAGGTGTGTACTAGGAAACACATTGTCATTTGAAGGAATAATTGGAAGACTCACTACCTTTGAGCTATCCAACTTTGACAACTACAAGCCAGAAAACTTTGAATCTGCATTCAAAGCCAAGATGATGATAAAATACATTGATGAGGTGCAAACAAAGAAAAAGAATGGAAAAGGAAAGTATGTATCCAGTGATAGCAGCACTAATGAAGATGATGTGGACCAACTGGAGGAATTACTAGCAAGAAGATTTCATAGAGGAAGAGTCAACTTCAAAGGTAAGTTGCCAATCATTTTTTTTAATTGTAATGAAGTTGGTCACATTGCAGCCAGATGCATACAAAAGAAAAATTACAAGGATGGAGGAAACTTCAAGAACAAGAAAGAGGACAACAAGGACTATAGAAGTAAAGGCAAAAGATGCTACATTGTTGAAAAAGACTCTGACGAGAATGATGATGAAGTAGTCTATGTGGCAATGAAAGATGAATCAGATGAAGATGAAGCAACTACCCTGGTAACCTGCATGAAAAAGAATGATAGGTGGATCATAGACAACAGATGCTTTCATCACATGACTGGAGAACAAAGTAAGTTCATTAGGTATTTTAATCAATATGAAGGAAATAGTGTTAGATTTGGTAACAATGCACCATGTTAGATCAAAGGGAAAGGAAGTATTAAGCTTACTGAAAGGATATCATGTGATAATGTATACTATGTTGAAGGCCTGAATTATAACTTGTTAAGTGTCTCATAGTTAAGCAACATAGGATACAAGGTTGAATTTGAAAATGGAATTGCCAAAATCTATGATTCTCAAGGAAGTCTAATAGGAAAAGGTGATCAGACTAGGAGTAATTTGTTTTATCTAGACATGGAAGATGCTTCTTATCTCATTGTTCAAACTAATGATGTATGGTTATGGCACAAGAGGCTATGTCATGTAAATTTTGACAATCTGATAAGCATTAGCAAGATGAAGAAAGTCAGAGGTCTACCAAAGTTGAAGAAACTTGATAACACCATGTGAAAACAATGCCAACTAGGGAAGATGACCAAGTCAACTTTCAAAAGCAAGACTTATACTTCTAATGAAGTATTAGAGCTAGTTCATACTGACTTTTGTGGTCCAATTGAAGTGCAAAGCTACAAAGGTGACAGATACATAATGCTATTTGTAGATGGCTATTCAAGGATGATGACAGTCATGTTTCTAAAACTAAAATTAGATGCATTTCAAATGTTCAAATGGTACTTGGCCAGAGTAGAGAAAGAGACTGGAAAGAGCCTAAAATGTCTTCTATCTGATAGAGGAGGTGAATTCACATCAAGAGAATTCGAAGAGTTCTGCAATGAAAGAGGAATCAAAAGGCAGACATCAGCACCTAGGACTCCACCTTAGAATGATATAGTAGAGAGAAGGAATATATCAATTATTGATTGTGGCAAGAATTTAATGATGCAGAAAAATGTTGCACTCAAATACTGGAGAGAAGTTGTAAGTACTGCAGTCTACACACTCAACAGAGTTCAAGTCAAGAAAGGTACAAATGCAACACCTTTTGAATTATGGTATGGGCATTCTCCTAATGTAAAATATTTCAAAATATTTGGATGCAAATGCTATATATATAAAGAGTCTAGAAATGGAAAGTTTGATGCAAAAAGCGAGGAAGGCACATTTCTTGGTTATTCTACTAGAAGCAAAGCTTATACATGCTTGCATGTTAACACTAACAAAGTAGTAGAAAGCACAAATGTGAAGTTTGATAAGCTTGTAGAAGTTCAAAGTGTTGAGAATACCAAGAAAGTAGAAGAATACAAGACCTTTGTATACTTTTATCAAGGTATACCTAATAATGGTGAAATTGTAACTCAGAATGACAATCAGCAACAAAATCTAGTATCTGCCAAATCATAGACAATGAATGCTGAACAGTAGACACATTTAGAAGCTGACCTGTAGAATACAAAAAATGTTCATTTAGATTTTGAGAATATCCAACAAGAAGAAAATAAAAAAATACTTGATGAAAATATGCATGAAGATTTAGATTTTGAAAGAGACAACATGCAAACAAGGAAAGAACCTGTATTGGCAAAGTATTTGAAAAGACATCATCCTGCAGATCAAATTATTGGAAATAAAGAGGCAAGACCAATGACAAGAAATAGACTCAGAAGTGAGACATGCCTGCTTAGCAAAATGGAACCAAGAACAGTAAGTGAATCCATAATAGATGATGATTGGTACAATTTTATGAAAGAAGAAATAGAACAAATTGACAAGAATAAGACATGGACCTTAGTCTCAAGACCAGCTGACAAGAATGTAATTGGAACCAAGTGGGTGTTTCGAAACAAGTTAGATGAGAATGGTGAAATCACAAGAAATAAGGCAAGGCTAGTTTGTAAAGGGTATGCACAAGAAGAAGGACTAGACTATGGAGAAACTTTTGCTCCAATTGCAAGAATGGAAGGAGAAAGGACCTTACTAGCATATGTAGCCTTCAAAGGATTTAAATTCTATCAAATGGATGTTAAGTCCACATTTTTGAATGGTATACTTGAAGAGGAAGTCTACATAGAGCAACCAGAAGGTTTTGTTGATGAAAAGAATAAAAATAAGGTATGAAAATTACATAAGGCTCTATATGGATTAAAGCAAGCCCCTAGAGCATGGTATGAGAGACTTCACAAGTATCTAGTGCAAATAGGATTTGAAAGAACTAATGACAACAACAACATGTACATCAAATCAGAAGAAGGTAAGGATATTCTTGTATCAAAAATATTTGTGGATGACATAGTTTTTGGAGGAAAGGAAGTACTTTGCAAAAGTTTTGCTGACAAAATGAAACATGAGTTTGAAATGTCTATGTTTGGAGAAATCAAGTTCTTTGTAGGATTGCAAATACATCAACTAAAACATGGCATATTCATGACACAATCAAAATACATCAAGGAGATACTCAAGACATTTGGATTAGAAGACTCCAAACCTGTAAGCACACCAATGGAAATAGGAGATAAGCTATCTAAAATTGATAAATTAGCTGAAGTCAATCAAATAATGTAGAGATCCATGATTTGAAAAATACAATATGTTATACATAGAAGACTAGACATAGCACTAGTAGTTGGAATAGTGGCTAGATTCTCTTCTAATCCTAGAGAAAATCATCTCATGGTAGTAAAAAGGATAATGAGGTATCTCAAAGGAACTGATGATTTTGGCCTATATTACAAAAAGAATGAGAAGTTTGAGCTCAATGCATACACAGACGTAGATTGGGGAGGCAACATTGATGACAAGAAAAGAACAAGTGGAGGAGCACTATTCTTAGGTAAAAGGCTAGTTACTTGGACTTGCAAGAAACAAACATGCACATCTCAGTCCGCTGCAGAAGTAGAATATGTAGCAGCAGCAGTCAATTGCACAAACATTGTGTGGCTCAAACATCTATTGAAAGGAATGAAAGAAGAGGTAACCAAACTTGTGATACTGTATTGTGATAATACAAGTGCTATAAACATATCCAAGAATCCATTAATGCATGTAAAAACCAAGCATATTACAATCAAGTATCACTATGTCAGAGAATTGGTGGAAGAAAAACAAGTGAAGATCGAGTACATTCACACAAAGGAACAAACTACAGATATCTTCTCCAAACCATTGTACAAGGATCCTTATGAATATCTAAGAGGAAAGTTGGGGGTAATGCCCCTAACTCAAGCAGTCTAAAGCAACAAAGAAGCTTCCCTGCATCAATAGGAGTAGATCATTGAAATATCATAAGAATGATGTAGAGGATGACAACAAGAGTAGAAACTCTAGATTAGTCACAAGCATGGTGATAGAGGGAGAAAACATGAAGATGCAAAGCTTATATTCAACATGTTGAAGGTTAAATCTTTGGCATTTATGTCAAAGAAGGAGATATGAGAAACTGATCAATGAAAGTTAAAGATATGGAGATGTATGAGATCAATAGTAAGGATGCATCAGTCTAGAGGGAGAAGCAAAACAAAGGATTCAGTTTGTATCAGCAAAAGGAGCTGTATACCAAGATAAAAATGTATGTAATTTTGGTTGTAACTAAGTTGATCAATTGATTAGTTTGGTTTTCCATCAATGCCAAAGAGGGAGATTGTTGGAAATGATTTAAAAGATCATGAATGAAGAATAATGGAACTAGTAAAGAATGTTTTCAATCATTGTTTTGTCATTGATGTCAAACTTGCTACTTGTAGAAATGACAATTGTTTAAGTAATCCAAATACTATCAATTGGTTGATTGACAAGGAGGTGGAAATCAATAAGATGTAACTAGAGTATCTAGACAAAGGTTGAAGTTATGATGTTGTAATGAAGTATAAGGATCAGCCAAGCCATTCATGAAATAGTGTATTGATGACATACTCTAAGAGGTTGGGCACACTAAGACATATCAAAGATGTAAGAGAGAGCCAAGCAAGCTAGTTAGAGCTGAGAAGATTCTCAGTTGAAGCTTGAGCAAGTTCAACTTTAGTATGTGACAAGTCATCTTTAGGTGCCAAGTAGCCTTCAGGTGCCGAGTGAAGATCAAGTGCCAAGTGACTTCAAGTACCAAGCAAGATATAGGAGCTGAGTGTTATTTAAGTGCCAAGAAAAGAAAAAATAGTATAGGTGTCGAGCACCAATAAAATAATAGTAGAAGCTGAGTAACATAGAAGGAACCGAGCATCAGTAAATCAATGATGCTGAGTTGTTGCATTATTTGATTCGTCAGATCAGCAACGATAAGTTTGTTACATCAAATTTTGTGAATTAGTTGATGATAAGGATGATGAGTAGGTGTCATAGAATTTTAGGTAAACCATGCAAACCAATTCAAGGTGAATGCTAACGGATTTATCATGAAGTTTCTAGAAGAAACAATTTGGAGGGAAAACAATACCATTTTCTCAAGATCAAATAAAAAATTGAGCAGAAAATGAAGAACAAAACTTCTTTATAAGGAGTTACAGGTGAGAGATCAAATGCACATATATGAGAGGGAGTTTGTCATAAAGTATGATTATGTGAAGAAGCCAAGAGGAGTAAGAATAGAGCATCAAGACTCTAAGTTGATCAAATGACCATGGAGTGCATTGGCATTATGAGTGAAAGAGCTCAAGGAGACGGATCTTGAAGGGTGAACAAGCTGTCAGAACTATAAGGGAAGAAAGCCAAGCAAAGAAAAGGATTGAAGAGCGATCTAAAATCTGCAAGGTTGAAGTTGCAATTTATATCAGGTCAAAACCATTCTAATACTCTCTTACCATTGTATCAGATATTGAAATCCTACATTACTAGGTTAGCTTAACAGCTAGGTGGATAAGCCTCAAGAAAAGGATAAAGAGATCCCTAGGAGAAGGATAAAGAGATCCTCAGGAGAAGGATGAAGAGATCCTTAGGAGAAGGATAAGAGATCCTTAGGAGGAGGATAGGAGATCCTTAGAGAGGGATGAAAGATTCTTTTGAGAAGGTGACTGTAAATCCCATGGACTTGGGTGAGCCTAATAGCTCTATGTAAATCCTTTAATAGGGTGACATTCCAAGTTGAATGTTCTTAAATCCTTTAACAATGTGTTGTAGCCTTTAATAGGGCAGACCATCAGAAGTGGTTGAAATCAATTGCACAATTATTTTTTGGGTATCATCCCCACCCCAGTTTTACCTTCTTGTTCTTTGAGGGTTTCTAGGCCACCGAAATTCTTTGTGTTATGGTGTGATGCATGTTTACTTTTCATGATTGTTTAATGTTCAATTGCATGCATGATAATTTTAGTTATGAGCCATTAAGCATTAGTAGAAAAAGTTGAATTGGACATCATTGGACCTTGGATAACAGATTCACCCCCCCGCCCACTCTCACTTATTGTAAAGATTTCGAACACAAATATATTTTTTGATTTCTTGGAGCTAGGACCTAATGAAGAACCTAGTTTTTTTGTAAACCCTAGGATTTGAATTGTAAATGGTTTATTTGACAAGGGAAATTGGACTAGGGATGCCATAACTTCTAAAACATGGTTACAATTATTTAAAATGTGGTTTTTAGAAAAGAAATTATTTGCTTCCCATAGAAATATTTGGAATTTTGACCTAGGAAAGTTAGTAGTCCCTAGAGTTTTTATGGATTTAGACCTCCTCATAGATGTAGCCCAAAACTATGATCTAGTAGCTAGGATGGTGAGGAGAATAAATAGGGAATTTTTGATGAAAATTACTATATAAGATATACAAGATGTTTTTGGAATGGACCCAACTATAGATTATCATGAGGTCATTGATTTTCAAGAATTGGAGAAAGAATACTTTTCTCACAAGGATAAAATTAGGCAAGGGGTAGTAAGAGGACACTTGGCCACAATTGGAAACTTAAATTTTGTCACAACATCAATTAAGGAGCCTTTCAAGAAATAGATTTTTAATTCTAGGGCCACAAATATCTATATGAATTTGTGAAAGGTTTTTGGTGAAGATGAGAAAGAGTTTCTACCAATAAGGTTTATGTATATGATAGTACAAATCTCTTCCTTTGGTGTGGATATTATTTTTGATTTTGCATCTTTTATAGAAGAAGAAATTCACATAGGTCTAATTGGAATTGCAAAGGGAAAATCTAAAAAAACTTCTGGTTTCTACTCCTTATTGATGCATATGTTTTTGTATAAGGGGGTTACTTTCTTTGAAAAGGAAATGGTATTGACAAGAGAATATGATGGAGAATCTCTGCCAGTTCAATTGTGGAGTGCAGATATGAGTTGGGATGCAGAGGAGGCTAGTTTTGTAAGATTTGATAAATATTTTGCATCTAGATTAAGGAGCCTGCCATTAAAAGATAACCCTAGGATACCTAAGGCAGTGCTAGATTTCATCAGGCCTATAGACAACCCTACTAGTTTGAAAGTTTCCCATAACTGGGCAGACATCATACCATAGTTTTTAGAGTATATGGATTCCAAGGAACTCCAAATGTGCTTCCCTACCAAGTACCTCTTAAGATGGGAATAGCTAAGATGTTATGGCATCTAGGTGGTTTGGAGGAAGCAAAACTAACTAGTAGGTCAAGAGGCTCTATTTTCCCATCTTGTACAATTTTTCATCAGTTTATAATTACAAAGGGTGATTTTTTTAATATTATTTTTTAGACCCATATGAAATGGCTATCTCCCATGTTCATTTTAATGATAGTGAAGGATTTATTAAAATATTTAGACAGAGGGCTAGGACTAGTGCTTGAAAGCATCAACCCTATTTTCTTGAAGATGTAATAAGAAATAAATTTTCTCTCCAATAATAAGAGATTAAAAAATTAAAATGGAGACTTTATTTTAGGGTCTTAGAATTCATTAATTGTTGAGAAATATTATAGCCCTTTGAAAAATGCAAAGACAACAACAAACAAGTTGAACAAGTTGATGATCACCTTTCTAGAGATTATGGAGACCATGAATGAAAAGAAGACCCTTTTCATCAATTATTATCCTAAAAGGGAAGAGAAGTATTGAAAAAGCTATCATTTACCCCTATGGTAGGATCAAGAAAATTGGTCATTCAAAGGAGGCTTGGCTATAACATCATCAAGAAAAAAGAGTATACAAAACTAAGGAACAAATGGAATAATTAGGATCCCGAGGGGGAGTGTTTACTACTATTGGAGAATTAGACGAACGAAATCCTCAAGAACCTCCCATGCCTAGCCTTGAGTTAACTATTGTTGATTATAGAGGAAAGGAATTAGACCCGATGGTAGAACAAGCTAGTCATGAATTTCTTTCAAATGATAGTTTTGTCAAATTAGAAGCTTTCTACCTATTTGCATGGTGAAGTGATATTGAAAAATTTGAAGAAAGGTATAATAAGAGGAAGGTAGAGGATCCAAAAGTGGAAGAAGCAACTATACAAGATCAAATAAAGGATAAAATGATGCAAGAGTTTAGAAGTTTGAACCCTAAAGAAGGAAGAAGAATGATAAAATCATCTAGGGTTTTTCTTTTACCAATTGGGATATTGGAGATGCAATGGTTTTAAATACTATTACCAAGAAGTTAAGTGCTAAAGAAAAGGTGAGAAAAGGACTTAGAGGTCTTTGAGAAGAGGATCCAAAGCCAGTCTTTCTCAGCCTAATGATATTGGAATGATTGGAGACTTGATTATTAAGAGGGTCGATGATACTCCAAATGATGAGGCTACAGAGTTAAATGTTGAACCAATTGACCTCACATTTTTTTGTGTAAATAATTAATTATTATTAAACTTTACTTAAGTTTACTTAGGTTAATGCATTATTATATTAGTTGTCATGTAGATACCTAGGAGTATGCATAGTCATATGAGTTGTCTTGTTGAAAACATAGGAGTTTGCTTATTCATTTGAGTTGTCATGTAGAAAACATAGTTGTTTGCACTCCAATTGAGAACATGGTGTCTACAACATCTTTTTATGAGATACACCAATGTAAGCTTATCCTCTCATCATCACACAAACTTGCATGCTTAATGGAGGATAATCTACTCTTGGTGGACATGTGCTTAATTGTGAGGCTTATCACTTTGCTAACTCCTAGTCATTCTAGATGCTTTTATATAGAGACACCTCTAGTGTGTATTCATATTAGTTATTCATTTTCATATTGTTATTATGATCATATAGTATTGGTCCATATTGTGCTAAGTTCTTTAGCTTCTTGATCTTGGTGTCATTTTTCCCTAAGGAAATTGCTTAAAACATTAGCTACAACCAAGAAGGAGAAAAATAAAAATTTGGAATTACAAGAAAAATATGAACAAGTTCTAGATGCTTATAATAAAGAAGTACTAAAGAGAATTAAGCCACAAAATAAGATGGCAGGGTATCAAGGACAATCTAACAAATCTAGGATTGTCTATCCTCATTCTCTAGTTGAGCCCTTTAAGTCAACTACCCTCATAGAACTATTAGATACTCCACAGAGACCTCAATTTTATAGAGTTGAGGATTTTAAAGAGGAAAAAATCAAACTTTGGGCATTACATGTGGAATTTAATATCTAATGTGAGGACACAATAAGAAAAGAAATCATGTATCTGGTAGATAATGTTGGCTAGCCTACATTTTATGAGAAATTGGTAAAGATAATGGACATGTGGAATGAGATAAAATGTAGTGAGGGTGCTTTGAAGCCAATTGTGAATAAATGGAATAGTAGGGACAAAGATATCTGTCTTTTGTGTTTTTTAGTCATTAGTCTATCTTCTCAGCAAATAGAAAAAACCTTTGACATGACTAATGATCTCTCTAATTTTGATGATAAGAGGGCTATAGAGCAGAAGAGAATCATAATCTATTTCTAAAAGTATCTTGGTGAAAATTTTGATATTTTCTCCCTTGCACTTAAGAAAATAGATAAATTAAAAGACAAGGAAGCATGGGCCAAAGCATTAGATGATTTGTTATGCCTTAGAATTAATAGGGTCATAAATGAAAAAGGGCATGCATGGTGGAAAAAAACAACTAAGGAAGTTATTAAAGTTTAAATATTCTTTGATTCTCTTATGGAAAAATTTGTTGAAATAAATAAATTAGGGGAATATTTTTTAAAGAAGCAAAAAGAAATATTGAGTTTTAATTGGCCAGATGACACACTTTTTGACAAGTTGATGGTAGATTTTGTACATTCAAAATAGTTAGTACTTGGTGAAACCGATGAAGATGAGGTGGACCAAGATAAGCTATAAACAATTGATGCATTAGTTAAAGTAGAAGAAGAGAAAGATAAGCAATCAAATGTAGTAACAAGGATAGAGGTTCAAACTAATGACTTAGTAGCAGAAGAATCAAGTGTAACTATTAGTTTGTCAATACATAATGACCTAGAAGGAGAAAATGAGTTAAATTCAATTTTCAAATATCAGAACCTAGTCCATCACAAGTAGGTCCAATGGTTACACACTTTAAGGAATGAAAATTGTATCAAGGCCAATTATAAACTCCTTAACAACAAAGAAGTTGTAGCACAATATTCATGATGTTAATCTTTTTTTTGCACCAAATTTTGTCTTTTGTGACAGTAACCTTTTGTAAATATCTTTCTGTCTCAAGGACAGTTATCACTATTCTCTAAGACCAAAACTTGGCATATCATGCTATATAAATGAGATTGCAAGGCTAGAGAAAGGGTCTAAACTATTATGTAACTTTTAGCTTTGCTAAGTTTACATTCGATCAAGTTTTCTTGATGTAAGATTTTCCTAGTGTATTTTCTTTGAAAATTTGAGAATACATTAACATTTAGGGACATGTTGTCTTGTCTTGAGTTATTCTAAGTTATATTCCAATGTTATATAATTTTCAAAGAAAACTATTTCAAGGATGAAATATCATCGTATCTATTTTCTCTGAATATTATCTCCATTGTTATTGACTGGTTATCTTGAGGTTGTATGGGTAAAGCTTAATCAATTTAATGCAACTAGTATAGGTTATATATTAGTTTTCTATTGCTTTTAATTCAATGAATTAAGTAAATGCTTCAATAATATCATAGGATTTCCAAAAAATAAGAAGGATATGCATCAAAATGAGTTTTAGGGTAAATTGCTAATAATATTGATTGTAATGTAATCAATTAGGTGAAAATAGCTTGGTAGAATCTAAATCCTAATGAATGAGGCACTGATCAATTATTTCAATTTTCATATTAAGAGATCATGGATTAGCATCAAGAAAAATCTTAAAAATCAAATAAATTTTACTTTAATGTATGAAGAATATCATAGTTGGTCAATAATTGGTTGTATTTAATATCTGTGTTTTTGTTAGCTATTGTTACCCAGAATTATTTGTAAATCTGAGAAGAATCATGACCAAATATCTGCTATAGGGGATAAGTGTTGTAAAAAAGATTAGTAAGTGAATGAAGTATGAAGATAATATCTAGTTTTGTATCCTTTTACCCCTCAAGTGCACTTGCCTTGGTTTTGCAAAACCTAAAGAGTAGAAAATTCTTGTGGTTTTGTTGAAGTTGGGTCCAGACTTGAGAACTTCTTAGTTAAGCACAAATAATAGCTAACCCTTAGACTAAGTGTTTCTTCATCATCTTGGTATGAAGAGTTATTTTGCTTAGTTATTTAAAAACACCAACACCAAGCTCACTCAAGATTCCAAGGAAGTTGTAGTGTATGTCAAGCATTTTAGTATTAATCAAGTTTAGATCTAGTGTAAACCAAGCTCACTCAGTTACCAAAGGGAGTTTGGTAGAAGATAGTGTCTAATGAGCTCACTTGATTACCAAAGAAAAGTTTGTATGGAATGAGTGTAAACCAAGTTCACTCGATTACACAAGGAAGTATGAAGGTAAGTCATTTTTGAGTTAGTGTTGACCGAGTTGGGTCAGCTAACGAAGGATTTAGTTGTATCAATTTATTTTATTTGATAGTTTTGTTGGTTAGAACCAACTCATTAGATGAATTTTATTTGTTTGAAATTGTATCTAAGCTTACTTGACAAGGTAAAACATATAAGTATAAGGTCAAGTTGAGGATTTTATGAAGAACAAGCATGGGATAGAAAAGATAAATCAAGGAATCAAATTGGAAGGATATCAGAATATCTGAGTTGACTGAGCTACAAAGAATATTCTAATCAAGGGGAATCAAGCATTCAAGCCAGAAAAAAATCTAAAATCAAAAAATATAGTTTCATCAACAATGAGTTCATATCACTATTACTCTTTAATAATTGTAGCAGTGAATCAAATCTTCTAATAGAGTTAGTCTAATAGCTATTTTCCAAATCCTCTAACAAGCTAGCATTTTTAGTTTGAAGTGTCTAAAGACCTCTAACAAGGCCAATCTGAACAAGTTGAACTAAATTGTTCAATAGGGTCACACCTAATAGTGCATTTCGTAACCTTTGATAGGATTGGCTCCTAATAGGCCTCACTTTAGAAGAGTGAAAAATAGTAATTAGTTGCAATTAAAGGTTTTCCCAAATTGGATTTCCATTCTAAATCTATGTCTCTTGTATTCATATTATTTTCTTTATTATTTTGTAGCTAAGTTAATTAATGTTAATCACACTTAATATCATAAGATCTACATATTTAGTGTTAACAAAGAAACAATGTATATATTCAATATTAACTGAGTGTTTACCGAGTGATAGTCATTCTTAGTCTAAACTGAGTTACTATGTTAACCAAGTGTTTCAGTGTTAACTGAGGTACAACAATATTTTAGTTTGAAAAGAGTTTGGATTTGTTTTGTACTGACATCTTAAGGGACTAGGATTTTTTTTGTGGTAACTAATTTAGCCCTCCCCTCTTAATTACTGCTCTTACATTTCAAACACATGCACCATAATGACTCGAGGAGGAATGGATGATAATGCACTAGATGCATCTTTAGTCATTGAAACTTCTAGATATGCCCTAAATTTTGGTGGGGGCATGTATCATTCCTCACAATTTGTGCATTACTATACTTCAATGCATCATTTCCACTCATTGACATAGTAGATGCCATGTCTAACTAGGGTTTTTAAGCTTCAAATTAAATCACAAAGTAATAAACTCAGTTCCAAGAAAAATTTCAACCTTACTTTCATTTTCTTTTGTTGATGAAATGCTATTGAATCTCTCATGTTTTCACACAAATCACTCTATCAATAATCTTTTAATTGCTAGGTGAGCAAAAATGATCTACACAATTTTCTATATAGATTCAAATGGTTGAATTAGTTCATCATTAAATGCTTTGTACAGTTGTAGGTAGAATACAACTGGCTGGCTCTTAATAGGGTAAACTTTAAGAGACCCCCCTCCAATATATATATATATATATATATATATATATATATATATTGGATAATGTTTCATTATTTCAAAAAATAAAATTATTTCTATTAACTTTTTTATTTTAAATATTATTTATAATGACGATTATTATGGAATCATAATTTTTGTGTAGAAAAGATTGTCAGATCTCAATAATAATAGGAATTTCAATAATGACCATGGAATATTACATATCAAACTTGAACATTTTTTACCACGTAGAATATTGTAAGGATCATTACATTATATTTTAAATCAATAGTTAAAACTAAATATTGGTTATATATCCCTAAAATAACTAGTAATTATGATAATTATTGGTAAATTATTTTTCATTTGTCCAATAATATATACTATTTAGGTGAATCAAATCTAATCATGTATCGAATATTGTGGTGAATTTTTGAGTTTATTTTTTTTAATAAAATAAATTATTGAGAGATTTTAAATTTTTTTGAACTAAATTTTATAAAAAATGTGGCAATTTAGGTTGTGTTAAATGTTAATTATTCCTTAAAAGATTCTAGATTTAGTTGATTGGTGAATATTAGCCACTAAAAATTACCTTGGCTGTTAACATAAGAACTCGGTTAACACAATACCTTCCTTTCATTACTCAATCAAAACCAAAACTCACTCTCAACTTATCAACTCAATTTGTATGGGAGCCTAGTTCACATGACAATACTTGATCATTATAGAGACCAATATTTATGCCCAACATCAATTATGTATATGAACTCTTTGCTCGATTCTTGCCTTAAATATATCCCAATCCATCTTAATTTATGTAGAAATGTAGTTTTGACATATCTTTATATGTTAGAAACTAGTGTATAATGTACCATTCAAATGTTTAGTTCCTTACATACCTTCTTTTCCAGGTTAGAGGTAGTGTGATCCACTGATCCATTGGATTGGGTGATCTTAGCTTCACAGGTTCTACTACACCTTGCTTCCACCTTATTTCTCTAGGTTTGATTCATCAAAATATTTGTCATCTCAATGGTCTTTTCACCTTTTCTTTGTTCATTTCTAAGTGTTGGTGCTTAGGTTCTATAGTTTCTACTTACATATCCAATCTTGTGACAACTAAAAAAAAAACTTAAATTCATCCAACTCTTGGATTTAACTCTAAAGTGTGTCTTGATGCAATTTTTTGCAATATGACCATATTCACCATAATAATGACAACTATACCATGTGTTATAATCCTAATTATAGAAGTTACCTTGTTTGGATGCCTTTCCTTGATTCTTGGTTGTCTAATTAGGTTTTTCCTTCAATCTTCATTATTGATATCTATGTCCATACTTCTGATAGTTGTAGCAATATCCTTCAAATCAAGGTGCAACTTTTGTATTGTTGGCTTTGGATCTACACTCATGTTCTTTGTGTCCTTTCTTTTTTCAATTAAAATAGTATCAATTACATTTTGGTTTATGATTCTTCTTAGTAGTCTTTCTTCTATAGATATTTGTTGTATGTATAAGTTTCCCACAATGATGACATGTAGGTTTGTTGTGCTATGGCTTTTCATTCCTTTGTTCTCCACTCTTTGATGATTCTCCTTCTTCAACTTTTTTGTTGGTATATCCTAGTCTAGAGGTGTCACTAGGTATTATTGGTGTTCTTATTAGTTCCTTAAAGTATCTCACAACTTCATTGGGTTTGTTCATCCTCTCAATGAGTTCCTTCTCAAATCTTTACTCATTCCTTAGATTTACAATTTCCATGTCCTTTATATTTAATTCTTGATTTACAAGTAAACAATGATTCACCATATCTAGTTAATTGTTTGTGAGCTTCTGCACATTAGATTTCCTTTGATCAAGTCTAGCAGCCATTTGTCTCTTTTTTTCTTCTTCTATGGATTTATCTTCCTAATCTTTCCTTTTCAGTTCAATCACTACACATAGTCTAATTGATTGAATTTCATAATGTATTTTTAATCCTTTAATCTCTTCATTTTGTATGTTTCTTTCCAATAGGTCTACTATTGTTGCATCACTTTTACTCAAATTTCTATTTTCAAGTAGTCCTTCAATATCCTCTTCTTGATATTGAATGGCATTCTATTGGATAGCCAACTCCTTCTCTTTAAGGATTTCTTCAACTCCTCTCATTCTTCTTTAAGATTCTATAGTATGATCTATATGTCAAAATTTTGATTCTCAATAATCTTTCCCAACTTATAAGCCTACATCTCCAAGATCTTAACTCTCAAGAAGTTAGAATTCTTCTAAGAGAACTTTACCTCTCATATGAATTTTTGGAAGTTTATTGGGAGAAAGTAACATACTAAGAGGGGGGGGCTAAATTAGGATCTATAAAAAAATGTATCTTCTTGAAACAAATAAAATGCATTAACCTTAAACCCATCTCATATTAGCATCATGAATAATATAACCATAAATTGAAATAGATCTAACTATTTATCACATCCATAAACATGAAAGAAAATGTAAACAGATAACACAAAATATTTGGTTACCCATAAACCCTCCAAGGTGAAGGTACAACTAGGGTGGGGATGACATTGACACAAATATTTACTATTGTAGCAATAAATTGTGCCTATTAGGGATACAATGTTTGATCACTTCTAGTGATCTACCCTATGAGGGTTCTACCTCACTAAGAGCTTACAAAACTCATTTAGTCTACCTTTATTAAAGGATTTAAACTTGCAACTAAGTAAATACTCTATTAGGGGATTTGTATAGGCATGTTAGAACCACTTTGTCAAGACATTTAGCTTGATTCAGTTGCTAGAATATATCAGTACCCTATCCTATGGCTATCATGCTACTTCTTGATTATGGATCTCCTTCTTCTAATTATAATCTGATTCCCTATTTTATAAACTCTTTTATGTCCTTCATTGCTAGGTCCCTTTGCCTGGTCTTTGCTTATAATCATCCAAAATATAGCCTCTTTTTCACATACACTTCTCTCTTCTCTCTCTCCTCTATGATCTATGGTTTAGATCCTCCTTAAATAACTAAATGGAGAAGTTTATAGATCATGATCAATGATCTAGATTTCTCCCTTTTAATGCTTATGCATTCCCTTTTTTTGATCGATTATACTACCTTAATAGGGATTAATGATCTCTAACAAAATGCATAAACAACTGCTTAACTATCTTAACAATCATGGAACCATGTATAGAAGTCATCCAAAATGGTTTACATCAGTGTTTGTGCCATTCAAAACACATATACCAAAACTAGTTTACTTAGCACATGAATACTTTGATGTTCAGTCATGACTAATAGTCATGATGTCACTTGTTTTCTGAATGCTCAACACTAACTATGCCACTTATCATGAAATTACTATATTCATATTAGTGTCTACTAAATTATAACTTACACGGCATAAATTTTCACTCAGTACATACTAGGGTGCTTGATAATCAAAGACTTGCTTGACTCAAATTGAAATGTGAAGAAGACCAACTGCATCGTTGGAGCTTCATTGGGTGGCTTGGTCATGGTGATGACTGACCAAATTTTCCTAGGAAATGACTAAGAGTTTGAAACTAATAGGCAACATGACTTGGAGATCAAGAAGATCCTAATATAGCCCTTTAGAAGATTGAAAATTTTGGGTTGCCAATCCCAGGTGGTTTTTCCCTTTACAAAGTTTTTACGTTAAAATACATGTGTCAAAATGTGTTGATGTTGATTATGTTGTTTTTATTTCACTTTTACTATTCATTACTACAAATTTATGTACAAATATAATTTACTCTTAAATTAATAATTTATTGGAAAGATTAAGTTGAATGTTATTGTGAAGTTTTATCTATTTATCCAGCTAGTGATTGAGAAATTTAAAGTGTTAACTTTTTGAAAAAGTATTTAAAGGACTTTTAGTATAATTGGCTATAACTAATTTATCCCCTTTTTTATCTAATAGCATGGATGCCCTAGTCTAACATAGAGAAATTGCAAGGTGGAAGTAAATGGTTGATTTATTATTCTTTAGTTGCAAAGTTGTCTTTATTCACAATCAATCATTTAATCACTACATAATACCATGGAGGTGCAACTAGATCATGAATATCATTAGAGTATTTAAGACTTAAGGGATTGGTATGATTTTTACACTATAGTCAGATATGATCTTTGTATCTTCATATCTTGCATACAATTACACACAAGCATACTTGAATGCTAGGGTTTCACTCATAGAGAATATTCTTAGCATTTTTACATTCTAGATCCATAATCTAGTATACATGAGACTACATATACACACAATACTATAATTTTAATGGCCATTCATGGGGTGGAAATCACCAAAATTTGTGTTGACAAAGGCAATCCCCTTTAGAGTCACCCACATACATCAAATCTATAGTAGACTTGCAAGATATTAATTCAGATGCTTTGGATCTAGAAACTACATCTAGGACCTCTCTAAAACTTTAGGCCAACTTGGCTACAATACCTCAAGAACATGGTGACTTTGTAGAATGACATCTAGACACTTTTCCTCTAGGTCAACCTATTCTTGTGACCTCAATAGAAAAACTAGTTTCTGGGTTTTCTATTTTATTTAGGGGTTTGTAATCATATTTTAAATGATAGGTCCAAATCTTTTTTTTTTTTTGGAAAAAAGATACTTTCCCTTATGTATTTAAAGGTAATTCCATCATTTATTTGATGTCCTTTTAGTAAATAATTTGTATCATATCTATATTAGATTGATCACACACACACACATAGAAACACACACATGTACATGTGTGCATGTGTGTGCACACACACACACACACACTCATAGAGTCTTAAAGAAACTTGCATATCTTACTTAGTAAATTATTCAAATGATATTTCATGAAAGAGTCATTTCTTGTGTACTTAATTGATAAAAAAATGGTCTAGCATTGACATCCCTTCATCAAACTTAGGTTTTTCTAATCTAACTTAGGTCTTATTGAGATTTATTCTTGGAAGCCCATGTTTCTATTGTATTGAATGGATTAGGGAGAAAGTGTTAGACTTGTTACACCTAGCTTGCATTATCACACTTGTTAATTCCATTTTTCACTTGAACATTTTGGTGAACACAAGGTGATCTCTCCTTATTTGATCTTGGTGGTTAGATTTTTATTTTATATGGATTGCATTGATAAACATAAAAATACAAAAAAAAATATTTCTTTGTTAGGTTTGTATTTTATTTCTTTTAAAGAAAAAATCTAAAAATATATTTTCATTTCAAATTCATTGTGAATAACTTGTTTTACTTTCAAGATGTATGATTTTTTTCATGAGTGCTTTGATGATGTAGTTTTTAGTGAGCCTCACAAGGTGTTTAGTAGAAAAAGATTGGCCGAAATGAATGAGATCTTAATTGAGTCCATTCTTCAAACATCTTCCTCCACATTTCCAAATAAACCTTTACAATAGGTTTTTCTCATGGCTTACTATGTGTGAGACTATTTGCAATGTTGAAGCTATTGGATAAGCCCTATATTTTAAGCCTCTTATAACCCTCAGAGGATTCCCTCCTCAACAACATTATTACTCTTAAGGTTTTTCCTCAAAATTATTAGCCTCTAATAGTTCTTAAGGGAATCACTGATTACACTTTGGTTTCTCACACTTATCAAACACAAAATAATCATTAGGGAAAGTGTATGATCTAGTTGAGAAGTTTTACACTAATCCCATTAAGATCTCCTTGTAGAAACTTCTTCAAACATCTCTTACTTATCATGAAGCTTTACAAAATCTTTTGTCTACTCTTCCTATGCTACCACCTAATCAAGACAATGCCAATTCCATCTTGGAGTATATACATGCTATATCCACTCCTCTTCAAATTATTTTCATTGAATATGATCTATGTCCTAAAGGGATTAAAAATCAATATGGTTCTCTTATGGTTGTTGTTCTCAGTAATGGAAATCTTATTCATAGAACTTTTATTTATAATGGATCAAGGTTGAATGGGCATATCTTAGACGTGTGGAAAAGATATCAAAGTTGACATGTCCACTATTAGGCCTGATAGAATTTATATTTGTCGCTTTGATAATATCTCTAGGAAGAAATTGGGAATAAAAAATCTACCTATAAAAGTTAGTTTGATTATCTTAGAAACTTCAATCCATGTGATGCATGGAACTCTCAATTACAACCTTCTTTTGGGAAGACCATGGTTAGATCACATGCATATTATTACTTCCACTCTTCATCACAAAGTTAAATCCATTTTCAAAAATGTGATGTATACTCTTAAGGAAAATGATAAGACCAATAATTTCTTAAACAATGAGTCCATTAAGGAATCAAAAATTAAAGAGGAAACAAAAGAAAGTATAACCAAAAATAAAAATCAATCAAGTGAAGAACCTTCATCTTCCACTCTATCTAAGGATTATTGGAGCACCTTGGAATTCAATTCTTCATTTATTGGGGAATATCAAGTTTTTGATCATATTTTCATGAAATTGCAAGAGGAATTCAAAGCCAAAAATGTTATTTTGACCCTTCTTTCAGTAGAGTTGAATAATAACTTTCTCGCTACTTCATCTAAAAAAACAATTGAAACTATAAAATCTAAAGATTTAGCAATTATGATTTAGTGACCTATGAATATCCTTTACCTATTTTGGATATGGAATCTCATTGTGGTCTTAGATATAATTTACTGATCCAACATCATAGCAATGGTCAAGGATATGGAAAATTTGAATAAGGAATAAAATTTCCCATAACAACTTATAGTTGTGAACATACCTCTGGTTTTGGATTTAGTCCTTATAAGAAACCTTATTTCTTTCCAAATATGAATCATATTTGAAGTGTCCCTTTGAAGCTAACAAACCTACATCTTATTAGATTTGATAAAAAATATCTTTAGATTTTTTTTTTTGTGTGATGATGCTTTGGCAAAATTAATGGGGGCATATGATGACCTATTTTATTTACATCATAATAAGTGAAAACCATATTGTTTGGATACCCATGGATTTTTTTGGAGTAAACTAAATCTGAACCATATCTTGATCCTCATTACCAATAGAAGATATATAGAAAAGTAATCTCTGAATCATTGATACAATAGATATGCAAATTGATCCTAATGATCATGAAAGGGATACCAAGAATGGAAACTATTTGGATGAGGATGAGCATAAGAATCTCATTAAGATTCTTCTTGAGATATTTGATATTTTTCCTTGGATGTGTTCATACATGCCTAACATTGATCTTAAGATGTTTACTAACAATGTAGTTCTTGCATTGAATGCTAAGCTAGTTATTAAAATATTCATGAAATGAATCCTATAGTTTTTCTTCTTGTCAAGGAAAAAATAGAGAAACTCTTGAATGCTACTTTTATACATCCTATAGATTATCCCCCTTGGTTCTATAAAATTATTGTTGTCTCTTAGGGAGAAAATATGATAAGGATCTATGAATTGAGTTTTATGATTTGAATAAGGCTTCCTTGAAGGATAATTTTCCTTTATATAACATCAATATTATAGTAGATTCCAAAAAAGGGGACACGTTACTATCTTGCACGGATGGATTTTCAAGATATAATTAGATTTGTATTCCATTGTATGATCAATACAAGAATGCCTTCATTAATATATGAGGAGCCTTTTGTTGGGTGGTTATGCCTTTTGGATTAAGGAATGGAGGTGCTACTTATCAAGAAGCTATGACATTGATATTTCAAGGCTACAATCATAAGATTCTTTAGGATAATGTGGATGAATTTATGCTAAATCAATGCAATGAAGTGAGCACATCCCTACACTTAGAAGGATAGTTGAAAGGATGTGGAGATATAATATGCATTTGAATTGACAAAAGTGTACCTTTGGGATTGAAAGTGGAAAATGTTTGGGGTTCATAATCTCTAATAGAGGCATCGAGGTAGATACTGAGAAGATCAATGTTATCATTAGTATACCTCCTCCTTGAAAAATATCACAACCTCATAGCTTACAAGGGAAGATACAAGATTCTCATAGATTTGTTTCTCAAATGGTGGATCACACCATACCTTTCACTTCCTTTCTTAATAAATATAAAACATTCTCTTGGAATGAAGATTGTAATTTCTTATTTGAATAATTAAGGACTTGTCCCACTATTCCTTCCATTTTACAATTACCTCAAAAAAATAGTTCATTCTTCTTCTATGCCTTTGCTTCTTATAAGGAATTGAGTGTTACCTTAGTTTAGCCTGATTGAGATGGTAAGGAGGGTCCTATATGTTATAAGTCACACATTAATTAATTATGTGACATGTTACAACATAATTGAAAAATAATTTCTTTCTTTTCAAAAACTAATAAATTTCCTCCTTAATTCAAAATTTAAAGTTTTTGTGAAGTGTGATCCTTCTTGAAACATCTTCTTTTTAAAAATAACTTATCAAGGAGGCTTTCTAAATGGCTCATGCTCCTGATTGAATTTGACTCAAAGTTTATCCCTCATAAATCTATTCAAGGGAAAGCTTTAACTAATCATCTTGTTGAAGCTCCTTCATATCTCTCTACATCATAACTGATCAAATTCCTTGATGAATTTATCTTTCTTATTGAGATAGATGATGCATGGGAACCATACTTTGATGGACCTAGATGAAAAATCACATCTAGTTTGGGTATTGAATTAATACCTCCACACAAGAAACCTATCCCTCTATTATATAAGATTATTTTTTCTTGCACCAATTGTTAAATTATTTAGAATATCTTGGTGGTTGGGGGGGGGGCGGGGGGGGGGGGTTGGGGGAGTGGGGGTGGTGGTGGTGGTTTGGGTTGAATCAATTATCCTCAAGTCTAGATATACCAATTCAACTTATACTAACTCCAAAAACCTTTAACAACTCATAAAACCACTCAATCTATATAGCATGTAATCAAAAAATTAACATATTCATTCACCACTTACCTCTATGTTTAGTATATGTCAAATAATAGTAAACTAAACAATAATGAATGACATGCATTACACATAAATTATTCATGCATGCTCAATACCAAGATTTAATGTGGAAACCCAATTTGGTAAAAACCACCAAGTAACATGCTACCACTTTATTTTTTGGTGAACATGTGTTTGCCAAACAAGAATTTTTTTTGCAAGGAACAACAAGATATTTTTTAGGGTAAAATTTAAATTTGCATTCCTAATTTGAAGTGATCTACAATATGAATGTTGAGTTTATTTTAAATGTTCAATGTTGAGATGTTAAAGTTAGTAGAAGACAATCGACAAATTTGTGATGTTGAACATCAAGTAGGGAGGACACTTATTGAATGGTGATCAAGCATGGAGATTGCATAGAAAAAGGCAACATTTGTAGTCTCAAAGTTAGATGTTTTAACTATATTTTCAGGATTAGGAACTACGATTTTGACCAAGTGTAGGATCACAATCAGATTTAGGACCATGTTTAGATGAACGGTTTAACCCTAAACTAGAATTAAATCATATAAGGATTCAAGAGAATAGAAGACCCTTCTATCATGATGACTATGCAAATATTTTCTCCTCAACACCCATTGTGTAGCTAGCAATAAACATGCATGATGATCTCAAGCTTCAAAGATTTCTTTTTAGGGAAACACATTCTAGCAAGGGGGAGAAATAAATTTTTCGAGGGAAAGAAGTGATTCAACCTGCAAAACCCTTTTTTCTTAATCCCCACTTTCACGATCATTGGTTGAAAGGAAAACTAAAAGTTAAACCTTCAAGACAAATAAAGTTGGATTTTCTTTTGGAATATGGGGATAAACTACTACCATGGTAAGGATTCTCAAGTTTTGAAAAAGGGGAGTTGTCAAAACAGATTCAAAAACACTATCCACAAAACATGTATTTTCAAAAATATTTTGGGTGGGATGTGAAAAATTCAAAAAAATTCAAAGGTTTCAAGAATTTAATAGACCAAAGGAATAAGGGTTTTCCTCATTCACATCAGGGTTGGAAGAATGGAGTTCATGGCAACAATAAGAGTTGTCAAGCTGAGAAATAACCCATTTTTAATATTTGTTAGGGAACACCACCTAGTTCTCTAGATTACATTACATATTCTTCTCTAAAGGCCATGGGTAAAGCTTTGAGGCTAGGCTAGGGTAAGGATAATCCACTATCACTTGATTCTCTTGGTAAAATAGGATAGAAATTGCAATTAGCTCCTTATGCAATGATATTGAAAGACTCAATCCAAGGTCCATCTAGGACTCCCTTTAATCCAAATAAATAGCAACAAGTTTGTAAAAAGAAGGAAACCACAGTAGTCAACCCAAATGAGTCTCATTTGTCCTCATCAAATCAAGTAAAAATTACACTCCCAAGACATTTTTTGTAAAATTCAATTGGATATCTTTGACAATCTATGTTAATAGGTAAGTTTTCATTTTCTTTATTGCATTATTCTAATTTTAAAGAATGGACTTCTTCATTTTGGCTAGGACTTAAAGATATCTTCTTAATTGATTTGGAATCTTAGCACTTTGTGGCTATCTTTGATTCTAAGGTTTCTAGGGATTTGGTTCATAAACAAAAAAAATTGGTTCTGTTGTAGGGTGGGTCTTTTTACAACGAGTTGGATTCCTAATTTCAAACCTTAGCCTACTAATATTCAGTTATACCCTTACTAGATTTCTTTCTCACTCCTTCCTCTTGAATATCAAGATCTTCAAATTATAGAAATCCTTGCAAACAAATTGGGAATCTTTCTAAAGGTTGACTTGATTCCTTATGATTGTCCTCATTTGGATGTTAGAGTTTGCTAACTACTAAACATGAAGAAGCCTCTTCCTACTCACATCTTGATCAATTCTCAATGGGGTTTATGGGATGAGCCCATTAAGGTCCAGGATGAACAAATGGTTCAAAAGTTTCAAGCAAGCTTGGGTCATTTCAACACCCAATGTCAACATAAAGTGTAGGGTTTACCGGAAGTATGTTCTAATCATAGTACAAACCCAAATCTATGTGTGCATAAAGTTATTTCAAAATGTGATATGCCTCCTTAGGATTCTATATAGAGCATAAGAGTTTGGTTATATGAAATTCAATAAGAGTTAGGCTATCGAACCCTTTCAAATTGGTTTTATCTTTCATTCAACACTTTTTAGCTAAACCGAAAGATCTCTATACTTCTGTGCCTATAAAATTTCCCCTACATAACATGGTCATGGCTATATTGAAGAGTAAACCATCAATGGTAGAATCTCCATTAGCTTATACTAAAAAAAGATAATTGGTTACTAATTATCAGTATGTAGATTGGAAAATACATCTAATTAGAGACCATATTACTTTAATGATTGCTTCTAATATAACATTTGGCATAGTAGATGAAGAGGGTATTAATTTAGGAAATCAAATGTCTTATGATCTTGATGAACTACTTAAGGAATTTCAACATTGGAATTCTTAGATTGCTCCAAAGAAAGCTAATAGTTCTAAGATCTTAGAAATTGAAGGAAATACATGCCAAGCTATCACTCTTTGCTTGGAATCCTTTACTACTAATGACCCTCTAGGAATTGAGGATTGTATTTATCAACAAGTAGTAGAAAAGTTGGCTTCCCATTTTAACAGCATACATTTGGTGGACAATAAGATTAACGGGGACCAATCCAACTCTCAATTACAAAATAACTTTAATCAGTTTGATCATCATCGATCTTTTTCAATTGTTCAAACTCCATCATAGAAACAACAAACCTTCAAGACACCCAGATCAAGAGGTCAACCAAGGAGTCACAGATTAACATTGAGATTGCTATAGGGGTTCAAATGAAATTGGATGAGAAATTTGTAGTTACGAAAAGAGTGATGAGGAGAACAAAATGTTCTCCTTGTCAGCAATGAAAATATTCTCATGGAATGTCAAAGACATTAGTACCTCTAACAAAAGAAAAAAGATTCATCAATCAATTGAAACTATGAAGGTTGATACTATTCTATTATAGGAGACAAAATTATCACAAGATACATTTGAGAAAACTCTAGCTAAATGGCCAAAGTGGTCTTCATTCCACTCCCGTAGCATTAGAGCTTCTGGTGGTGTTGTTGTTTTATAGAATCTGCTTACAATTCAAGGTCAGATAATTCACCATCATCTAAACTAGAAAATGTTTGAGATGTCAGAGTTTGATGTTTCTTTCATTTTAATTAATGTTTATGGACCCACTTCTACTAATGATAAACTTAAAGTTTGGGAAAAATTATCTTAGCTAATTCAAATGCAAAGCTCCCATCAAGTCATTTTGGGGGGATGATTTTAATGCAATCCTAAACCAAGAAGAAAAAGTTGGAGGCATTTGTCATCCCCTTAAAACTATTCAAGATTTGTCACAATTTGTGGATAGTAATGATCTCATGGATGTTAGACCTCTTAATGGTAAGTTTACATGGATGAATAAGAGAGATAATTTTGCAGAAATTGTAGTTTAGTTGGACATACTTTTACTTTCTCATGAATAGAAATTATGAAACTATCAATTTTGGTCAAAAATACTTTCATTACCAAATTTTGATCACTTTCCAATTTTTGTAAGCATCAGTTAACTAGTTATTTTTTATCAGAATTAGATCTTTCAAGCTTGAAAGAATGTAGCTAAGATATCCACATTTCCTTCCCCTTGTAAGACATCCACACTACAAATATTGCAATCATTCCAAAAACTAAAGAGCCTAAAACCTTTCGTGATTTCCACCCAATATCACATTGTAATCTCACATATAAAATTGTCACCAAAGCTATCTATTTATGTCTTCAACATCTTCTTCCACATATTATTTCTCCTGAACAAGGTGGTCTTGCCTTGGGAAGAGAAACAATGGAGGGAGCAATGGTTGCTCATGAAGTTCTCCATTCCATTAACACTAATCAATCTTCCAATTTTTTTTATCAAGTTAGATATACAAAAGGCTTATGAGAAAGTTTATTGGAAATTTCTCTTTCAAGTTCTACACAAAAATGATTTTTTCTAAAAAGTGGTGTAAGTGGATTAAAGCATTTATTTTAGGGGCTTTGTTTTTAGTTATTATTAATGGATCAACATCAGGTTTCTTTTCTTCTACACAAGGTGTTAGACAAGGAGATCCACTATCTCTGGCTCTTTTCATTATCATGGTGGAAGCATTTAGCAAGACTATTAAGCATCATCATTTAAGTGACAAGTGGAAAGGAGCAAAAATTGAGGGTACATCAATATCTATTACAAATTCCTTGTTTGCAAATGACACATCACTTTTTGGAGTGTCATAAGTTTCAGAAGCCAAGTAGATCAAGAAAATTTTACATCAATATTTAGATGTTTGAGGGTAGAAAATTAATTATCAAAAGCCAAAGATCATTTTATTCAACACCAATAGAGTAATATTAGACAAGATTGTGTAGATTTTGGTTTTTTCAAAGGATTTCTTACCTTCCACTTATCTTGGTATTCCTTTCTTTATGGGATCCAATAGGACAAGCTATTGGAATGGTGTTCTCCAAAGAATTAAGAGCAAATTTATGTCATGACAAGTAAGATGGCTTTCATTATTAAGAAAAATCTTACTTATTAAATTGGAACTCTTTGCAATTCCAAATTACTATTTGGAAATCCTACAAGCCCCTTCTTAGGTCTTATTACAAATTCAAAAACTAATTAGAGGTTTTCTTTGGGCAGGAAATACGACAAATGAAAATAAAATTCCTCTTATTTATCTTTAGGACATGGCTCATATCCCTACACTAGGGGGTGTAGGGATGAATGACCTATCAAAAAGGAATAAAGCTTTTGGTGCCAAATTGGTTTGGCAAATATACAACAAACCACAATCTATGTAGTGTCAAATAATGAAGTAGAAATACTTGGATAACAATGATCCACATAGAATTTTTTCAATGCTAGACCCTCCTAAGGGCTCTATTATTTTGGATTTTATGACTTCATCCAGAGATATTGTCCTCAAATACATCTCTTTGGAATTAAATTGTGGTGACAAGGTTAATTTTTGGAGAGACTCTTGGAATGATCAACCTCCACTAATTACACTACCAAATATTAAGAAAATAGTGATAGCCTTAGAAGCAACCTGGGGAAATCTTGTCATTCATTTTATTGATGTAGTCTGTCTTTCTTCAAGAAAAGTATTTTGGAATGATCTGGACCAACTTCCTTTAGATATACAAACTAGAGATCTCCTTACAGAGATACTTTCAGATAGGATAGCATTTATATCCAACCATAAGGATCAACTAATGTGGCTACGAGCCAAAAATGGTAAATATTCAATTAAAGAAGGTTACAAACTTCTACAAAGAGTTGTATTAGATAAGAATCCATCTCAAGCCTATTCATTCTATTGGAATAATATGGTATTACCAATGGTGGGCTACTTTTTGTGGCTAGCAATTAAACGTAGGATTATAACAAGTGATTGGTTGGAAAGGTTAAGTATTTCTCCTCCATTTAAGTGTGTATTATGTGATGAAGAATACAAATCAGTTGGTTGTCTATTTGTTGGGGATCAATTTGTATATCAGTGTTAGATGTTTATTCTCAAGAAACTAAATTATTCCACTCCATTACAAAACAACATTTTGGATATAATTCAAGCATGTCCAATCACTTACCCTCATGCATTTTTTGTTGGAATGTGGAAATGCACTCCAACACTAGTACGTTGGGCAATATGGTGGGAGAGGAATAAGAGGATCTTCAAAAAAGAATTTTCTTCCCTAGAGAAAGTGAAGGAGGGGATAGAAAAATCAATATCAAAGGTTACTAATGCAAGTGTTAGCAAATGTAAAATCAACCCACATATTACTACATGGGATATAGGTATCATTCAAAATTGGAAATTATTATTTATACCATTAGGAACTAGTCTCTAAAGAAACCAAACAAATATAGATAGATCAATAGTGTATTGGTAGCCACCATAATTAGGATTTGTGAAGCTCAATTTTGATGGGGCATCGAGAGGCAATCAAGGTCAATCAGGGTTAGGTGCATCTTTAAGAGATTGTAAGATAAAGTGTTTGCAATTACAATGAACCCTTTACCAAATGGAACTAACAATATGTCAAAGGCTTAGGCATTACTATCAGGGTTAATACTTGCAAAGAAAGGGGAATATAATTGGGTCTAGATTGAAGGTGATTTGCAAGTTGTAGTGAATGCATGCATTAAGAGATAAATGGCTTCATGGAAACTTCATTATATTTTACAAAAAATATAGATTTTAATTGATCAAATCCTTGAAGTGATGATATTGCACACATTAAAAGAAGGGAATAAAGTTGTTGATTGGATATCCAATTTAGGCTGCAATGGTACCACTCATTTCATATTGCAACTTGTAATAATTATCGAACAATACAATGAATTACATATGTTGATTTCCTAAGAGTTAGTGGATTTTCAAGGTTAATCATTAATTGTTAACCTTAAATATATTAATTATCAATGCATAGAGTGAGGTAATTGAATCTCATGGCAATTTACTCCCAACTACAATTTTAGATATGCTTAGTTTCTCCAATAAGGATTATGCTCCAAAGAGTTCTATGATGTTTTATTTAGTGATTTCTTTTTACAAGAATAGTTTGGCTATGGTTTGATGCATGGTCTACAAAATGTTAATGGGTTTACAGCTCGAGTAGATGAAATCGAAGGAACAATTATGCTAATGGCCACTTCTATAGGATGGGAGTTACCCAATCGAGTGTGCAAAATCCTACAAGAGAACAAAAGAAAAATGCTTGGCTTTCGTTAGAATTAGAATTAGGTAGCTTGATAGGGTGGGGGGTTTCTCCCTATAATCAGATACCTAGTGATTGGGAGTGTTCATCAGGTGAGCTAGCAACAACACAAGTCAAGGGTTGTGTCGAAATGAAGGAATAAAATAGCTAATAAAGAAGTTTTTGAAATTTGAATTTTGATCATATATTGGAAAACCTTATGAAATAGTATTTATTTGCTCAAAGATTTTTATAAAATAGGAGGAAAGATAATCTCCATTTTGTAAATTTGTGCAATCACTCATTTATATAAATATTTGTAAATATCAATGATTTTTATGAGTGATGATGTTGGGTTTTCTTTCTGATTCTTTCTAGGTTGAGCTTTTTTTAATCAATTTTTTTTAAGAAAAGAAATTAATAATATATATACTGGCTCATCTTCTTTTGCCAAAAAAAAACATGCTACCACTTTGCACTCTTCCAAAGTGAGCTTTGTTAAGAGCCAACTTATTAAATATTACAAAACACACAATTAGGTGCAACCCTCTTAAAAGATTTAATCACCATGTTAGGAGTGGTTAGGTTAGAGGACTTTGGATCATTCTATTAGAATGTCACCTTGACTAAAGAAGTTACAAATGACTATTAGGTTAACCTTGATTATAATATTTTTACTATCACAATGGTTAGAAAGTAAAAGAAGGTTTGATCTATATAGATACAGCTCACTTTGAAAATTTAGATCTCCTTTCCACTCATTTGTTAGTTCATTGATTGAACTTTATTAACATTTACATCTCTAATCTTCTTAGAAACCCTTGAAGAAATCAAACTTCACCTATCTACTCACCTTTCCTCTACTACTATGCTCTTCATAGCTTCTCCACAAATCACCAATCAACAATCAACCAACCTTAGAAAATATATCTTATGCCTCCTTTGTTGAAAGGAGATTGATGAAATCTATCATGGAACAATCATTATTTTGTAACTAATGTCAAACCAACTACTTTTTGGTAACATGATTGCTTACTTTGGTCTAAATTCTATTAATTGATTGATTGATGAAGAGGATTTGAAAAGAAAGGATAACAAGAGAACTTAGAGAAAGCTTGAGTTATATGGTGTATAAAAGGTGCACTAAGACCAAGCAAGAAATTGATGATATAGTATATTGTTTTGTTAGAAATGGAAAAGGAAATATGTAAATAAGAAACACTAGGAAAGAATCTAAGCGAGTTAATGCATGAAAAGATATTACCATAAGATAGGAGATAGAAAGTTTCAAGATCCAACACCATGAGACAAGATATCTGAAAAGGGGAAAATAAAGAAAACCCCTTGTGACATTATGAATGAGGCATGAAAAGCCTAAGGAGGGAGAGAGAGAGAGAGAGAGAGAGAGAGAGAGAGAGAGAGAGAGAGAGATCGCTCATACAATAATTGAGAAGAGGAAGAAACCTCATGAGAAATGAGAGAGGAGGGTCATCTCTTAAATAGAGATGAGAGAGAGGAGTTAGAGTGTAACTCCCATGTCTATGAATGCCACCATTCATAAGTGTGTGTGGCCAAGTGTGAGATTCCTCTTAAGGAGGAATAATCTAAATTACAAATTACAATAAATATTTGTCCTCACATATTCCACTAGAGGACAAAATAAGATGTAGTGGAAAAAGGACAAAAAAGAAATATATTAGGATACCTTGGCTTATATCCTAATATATTATAACAATAAAGAAAGGATGTCTAACCTTGGTTTATAAACACACCAAGGAAATATTACAACTTCTAACACCCCCCTTTAATCTTTACTTGGGGTAATTATATCAAGGGGTATTAAACGTGTAATTTACAACAATCTACAACTTAATCTTCAATATGAAGTAATTTGATTGTCTTCAAGCCATATGGTACATTTACAGATCCAAGAGAAGTACATGAGTCCTTTGAATGCGATCAAGTAGAAGCATAGACACATCTTCATATGTGAAAAATTGAGAAGGTTCCTTGATGGATCACCTAGAAAAAAAAGAAAAGAAAAGAAAAAAGAGAATGATTACAAAGAAGATACATTGAAAGACACGTTACTTCACATTTCCCTCATTATATTATTTTAAAAAAATTCTTGGTGTTTCCAAATCATAAATATTTTGCTATTATGTAATGGTTACTAGGTAAACAAGAGGGCAAAAATTTAGAGAAAATTTAACAATAAAAATTTTCAAACTTATATAATTTGTGTAATTTATATAATTTTGAAACTCTCAAAATAGAAAAGAAAAGAAAATCAAAGCCTAAATTAGATTTAAAAAAAAACTAAAAATACATTTTTTAAAATTTTATATATATATATATATAAAGAAATTAAATTACCTAAAATTCAAAGAGGACCATAACGATCCATAAAACAAAATTAGAGAGTCTTAGTGTCTAATAAGAATAAAATAGAATGCACTTTGATATTATGATGATTTTGTAAAAATTTTAAACTTTCTAATTAGAAGAAAATAAGAAAAGTTACAACAATATGAAAATGCGCAGCAATACTAACATAAAAAGTATCTTAATGACTGCTTTGAGAAGCACCAGAAATAAGTAACAATGTAGAATAATGCAGTGTTTTAGTTGTTTAGGCTAATGTTACAAAGAATAATAATGATAAATTGAGCAACCAAAAAGATTAGTAAAATCTTTGCTTCTGTAGTTTTGACAGACAAACAAGCTGTTTGGCCAAATACATGGTAGATGTTACAACTCCATATAATGATGGTAAATGAATATTGCTATCCAAAAAGGAGTTACGTCTGTTTCCATTAAGGGTTTGGAAGAGCATAAAGATACTTTAGGTGCACCACTCTGCCCTTGTAGGTGTTAGGAAGACAACGCAATAGAGGCAAAACAAGGAATCAGAAAAAAGGGCTCTTGAAAGAGGTAAGGAGAGAGTGCGAGGGATGACAGAAATTGAGAAGGAGCAAAAGAAGGGGATCAGATGGTATCTTGTGGAGGCACTGATGAACTAAAATGGTGGTGACGTCCACAAGGCTGAAGTTCATCTGCACCAGCATGCACACCATGTGGGAGAAGGAGGAAAATGCGGATGAAGGTGGGTCTTCAAAGGCACAAAAGTGCTGAGGACTGGCTGAGCTAGAACAAATGTAGGGAGGTCCTCCTCCTAATTATTTGATGTTGAAGAGGGCAGGGGGAGGTCACAGGATCAGCAATAGGAGTACAAGAGGATTTGAATAGGCGCCATGGTGCTCAAAATAGAAGTTTTCCATTTCAGTGGGTCTAGGATTTACCTTGGGAAAGGCATCAGATTTGTGCACTCAGATTCATAGGTTTTTCCATTTATGAACTCTAAGTGCAAGCGATATTTCCATAACCATTTGAAGCCATCCAAGTTAACCTAGACAACAATGTATAGAAAGCAACATAAGAAGGATACTCATGTTGAACTTGCCAAGAAGATGAGACGCAAGTCTAGCAAGCACTATTCAAGGTCCACTGTGGGTGCTTCAATTTTTAGAATATTCTAAACATGCAAGAGACAAAATTAGAAACTTAAAGAGTGCAGTTTAAAAAAAAAATTGATTAGATAAGAACCAATATTAAAACTTTTTAATTATAATATTAGAAAAGAATTAATATTATTATCAAAATGAAAAGGATAATATTTGAGATTTTGATTTATATGAAATGATAAAAGATAATAAAATGAAATAAAAATTAGCACAAATTTTGATAAAGGAGATTTAGAATAAACTTAACTAACAAAGTAAGGGGAGGTACTAAATTTTTTCTACTAAATTAAATTAGTTAAAAAAAAGAAATATATTAGAATAAACTCTCTCAACAATATACTAGATTGTACTAGAATATACAATTAAATTAGGAATGTGATATCTTTAAATTTATATTATTTTCTTTATCAACAATATATCAAAACCTACACTATTTAGAGCAAACAGGAGTTAATCAGGTTTGGCAGTAAACCAACCAAACCCAAAAAAAATTCAATTTCTTCCAACTTAAGAAGATTAAAAAAGAAATTCGTGAAATCTCTCTCAAGAGCTTCCTTCGAATCATACCTTCATGAAAACACTCAAAAACAAAGATTAAAATACTCTGATACCATGTTAGAAATGGAAAAAGAAATATGTAAATAAGCAATACTAGGAAAGAATTTAAGCGAGTAAATGCATGAAAAGATATTACCATAAGATAGGAGAGAGAAAGCTTCAAGATCCAACACCATGAGACAAGATATTTGAAAAGGGGAAAGCAAAGAAAACCCCTTGTGACATTATGAATGAGGCATGAAAAGCCTAAGAAGAGAGAGAGAGAGAGAGAGAGAGAGAGAGAGAGAGAGAGAGAGAGAGAGTATGTAACTCCCATGTCTATGAATTCCATCATTCATAAGTGTGTGAGGCCAAGTGTGAGATTCCTCTTAAGGAGGAATAATCTAAATTACAAATTACAATAAATATTTGTCCTCACATATTCCACTAGAGGAAAAAATAAGATGTAGTGGAAAAAGGAGAAAAAAGAAATATATTAGGATACCTTGGCTTATATCCTAATATATTATAACAATAAAGAAAGGAGGTCTAACCTTGGTTTATAAACACACCAAGGAAATATTACAACTTCTAACATGTTTACCTACTTAGAATGAAAGGATACTTGTTTAAAGACTAGAAGGAAGCTAAGTAAAGAAATGTGTCTACAATGCCTGACTAAGAAAATAGTGCAAGTTGAGAAAAGAAAGTGTAGGCTAAGCAGAAAATTAGTTGAAGCTAAGCAGTAAGTTCAGTATGAGCCAAGAAAGAGAAATCTAGTTGGTGATGAGTGAAGAAAGTTAGTATGTTTCTAGCACTAGTAAAGACTTAGTGGATGATAAGAAGAAAATGTTTGCCAAGAAAACAAAGTGTTATTGCTGAGTGCTAGTAAAATGAGTTAGATCAAAGATTTAAGGAATTTGATCTAACAAAGTTGATTTCTTGAATTGTGTGAAGCATGTGGAAGATTACTATGATGAGTTGGTGGCACAAAATTCAAGATAAATTGTTTTGAGGAAAATTTAAATAGGATTATAGAGGAAGGTTCTAGAAGGGAATAAAATGGAAAGATGGGTAGATTCAATGAATCTAACCTAACCCTAGAATGGACAATTTTGGTTAAGAAACAAAAGAGCTAAATTATTTATTTAAGGAGATAGCGGGATAGAAGCAATTGTTATCATGTGTGGGAACCTGAGAAAGATAAGTAGTTTAAGGTGTTACTTCATATGATGGATGAATAGGAGAGTTTGTAATTGGCATACAAAGAAAGAAGGCTTAACATGATGAAGGATTTAAGGGTGATCAAGTTATTAGAGATGAAGAGGATGAATGCCAAGAAGAATGGATGATTGAATATGAGATTTGTAATCTCCAAGTGAGTTGTTACTCTCTAAAAATTGTAGTAGTCTAGATAAATCTTTTGAACTAAGGTTAACCTAATAGTCATTAGTGAATTCTTTAACAGGGTAACATTCTAATGGAATGTTCTAAATTTCTCTAACAAGTATCACTCCTAATAGGGTGATTGAAATCCTTTTACCAAGTCACATTTAACAATGTGCATTGTAACCTTCAACAAGGTTGGATATTCAGAGGGCTCACTTTAGAAGAGTAAAGATCAGTAGCATATTACTGGTGGTTTTTCCCAAATTGGGTTTTCATGTAAAATTCTTGTGTCAAAATGTGTGATTGATTTTATGGTATTCCATGTTTACATTTTTACAAGGTTATTTTGACATAGGACGACATTATGCATATGTTTAAGATATTGAATGATCAATGCATGCATAAGAATAAGTTGTAGTACTAAAAAGTTTTATTTGTATATTTGGACCTTAGATAAATGATTCACCACCCCCCGCACCCTCAATTATTCTAAAATATTCCAAAAATTAGTATTAGAGCACCAAGTGCTTAAGATGAAAATTTGAAGGTACTTAAAGCTAAAGATGAAGATGCGTAGAAAGGAGGTACCTAAGTTAAGCAAGGAAAGAATTCCTACATATAAAAGTGAAGAAGGGTGCTCCCCTTAATACCATAACCACATAAGAAAAACAAAGAAATAATAGCAAATGTGGCAATAAAATATGGAGTTCTTATTTGCACCACAAATTTAGAATTACATAATTCACAAGTACAATATGCAAACCCACATGGGCACCTTCATTATAGTAATTAGCAAGACAAGTTGTGAACAATCACCTATAGCTGTCCTTGACAATGTTTGGGCCTTTCTTAAATAGGCAATTTTATGTCACCTAAAAAGGTTTTAGACATTGAAACTTAATAAATAAGTCCAAATGACATAGAAAAACATATAGATTCAACTAGATACATCTTTAACAATTATTTTAGATATTTTGGGTAGCCCAAATTCGAAGGCCATAACTCTTGAACCATTGCTCTAATTGGCTATTATAATCACTTTTTAGAAATTCTTGCTCTTGATCTACAAGCTTAAAATTGTGCAAGAACTCTTCAATCGAGTGTTTAGACCTCACCCAGACACTCTAAGGCCTCCAATGGTGAGCCTGAAGATTTTTCTACAAATTTTTCCATAGAAAATTTGCAATATCTTCTCTAATACTTAAGTTGGAGCAATGAGAATTTTATGGTAGCCTTATAACTCTAAAATGAACCTTCTTGTAGAAAATGAGAACATTCTAAGCTTGTATAAAAAAATTGCTAAAAATAGCAAGTTCTCATAGATAGTAACCACCCTATCTACTAGTCCGTGTTAAAAGAGAAAAGAATTAAATGAAAATATTTTTGGGTAATACAAGATTGTTCTTACACCTAGGATTCTCCTACATCAAACACCTAGGGTAATTTGAAAAGTGACCTTGTCATATCTCAGGTGTTCAGAGGAAAACTAAGATGGTTAACCTCCTCCTTTGCTAGCCATGATGAATCCTCTATTGGCCTCCCTTTCCATTTGACTAGATATTTCTCATAAGTTTTATTCCTAGTACTTTTTCCAATATGACTATCTAGTATCTCCGTAATCTCCTTTGTAGACAAACTAGCTTCTGGAATACTCCACTATGCTTTTGTAATTTCATCTCCATCACCTCCTTCATAATACTCTGTCAAATCTAAAATATTAAATAGTAGTAAAATATTCAATTCAGCAAGCAACTCCACTTCTTTAGAATTTCTAGAATCATGCCTTTGCACTATTTTGCATGGTAAACTTCTTTGTCTTCAGCTTATTATATGTACCCCATGGAAAATGCTCCTTTCTCAAATAAACCATGAGTTCATCTCCAATCTAAAATTCCTTATACCTCCTTTTCACATCTACCTTACCCTCACACTGTGTATTCATCTTTATAATTTTATTCCTTACCTCCTCATGGATGTTCTTCAAATGTTTAGCAAATTCTTCTACTTTAGACTACTTATCTCTCCTTTATCCAACGTCCTCAATTTAGAAGTATTTTTGGGACTACTTCCATATACAATCTAGAATGTTTATTTAACAATTTTCCTATTGTCAAAATTATTATATGAAATTTTTTCCTATGGTAAAATGATATCTCATCCTTTTGGTTTATCTCCAACCAAGCATCTTAGCAAGTTTCCCAAACTATGGTTCACAACTTATGTATGGTCATTAGTTTGTGGATGATGTGATGAACTAAACTTCAAATCTATCTTCAACTTCTTCCACAATGTATGCTAGAAATACCCAACAATTTTGGTATCTCAATCTAAAACTATACTCTTTGGCAGACCATGTAGTCTAATTACCACTTCTCTAAAAAACAACTCTGCTACATGAGCAACATCACTAGGTTTCTGGCAAGGAATAAAATGTGCCATCTTTGAAAACATTTCAACCACCACAAAAATAGAAACATGTCCATGATGAGTCCTTGGTAATTCATGAACAAAATCCATGCTAACATCCTCCTACAACCTCTCTAGTATAGGTAATGGTTGATACAACATTGCATTCTACTTCACTCTTTTGGCCATCTGACATACTCTACAACTTTGTACAAAATTTTAACATAATTTTTAGCAACCAAAGAAATGGGCTTATCTTTGTCAAAGAGTCCAGCAAATCCTCCACTATGCTTCTCCTTGATGAGATTCTCTCTCATTGAACTTCTAGGAATGCACAATTGGCTTCCTTTGAACAAAATATTATCCTAGATCATGAAATCCAACCACTTTGTGCTATCAAGTGTAACATCTTCTATACAAGCCTTCCACACTTCACTAAAATCGAGATCATCTTGATACAAAGTACTGAGCTCCTTGAACACAACCACCTTTATTTGCATTTCTATCAGCAAAAGTTGTCTTTTACTAAGAGCATATGCAACTTGTTAGACTTCACACTGATGTGTTTCAAAAAATATATATAACTCTGCAAAAACTCAACCCACTTTAAATGCCTTTGGTTCAATTTTCCTTGACTATTCAAATATTGTAAAGCTTGATGATCAGTATACAAAAAAACTCTTTAGGAAGAAGATAGTGTCTCAACTTCTTCAATGTTTGAATTATAGCATAAAATTCTTGATCATAAATAGAGTATTTTCTTTTGGCATCATTCAATTTCTCACTAAAGTAAACAATAGGTCTACCTTCTTGGCTCATAATAGCTCCTATTGTAGTACCACTAGCATCACAATCTACTTGAAACACCTTGTTGAAATTAGGAAGTGCTGAAACAGGCTATTTAGTAACTTTTTGTTTCAACATATTAAAACTCTTATCTACTCATATCATCCACTTAAACTCTTTTCTATCCCCTCTCATTGTTTCAGTCAAGGGCCACAAATACTGCTAAAATCTCTTATGAACTTTCTATAAAAACTAGCTAGCCCATGAAAATATCTTACATTTTTCATGCTCCTTAGAGTAGGCCATTCAAGGATAGCCTTCACTTTCTTTGGGTCCATTTTCAGACCTTCTATTGAAACTACGAATCCTTGGTACACTAACTCCATTACAAAACTACACTTCTTCAGGTTTATCAACAACTTCTCTTCCCTCAACTTGTCAAACACCTTGCAACTATGGATCAAATGATCCTCCAATGCCTTACTAAAGATCAAAATATCATCTAGGTAAATAATAAAAAACTTACCTAGAATATCCTTCAGTACCTCATTCATGAGCCACATGAAAGTGCTTGGTGCATTGGTTAGCCCAAAAGTCATGACTAACCACTCATACAGTCCTTCTTTTGTCTTCAAAGCAGTCTTCCACTCATCACCTTATCTAATACAAATATGATGACACTGACTCTTTAGATCTATCTTTGTGAAATACTTAGCTCCCCTCAAATAGTCCATAATATCATCTATCCTTGGCAATGGAAATCTATACTTGATTTTCGTCTTGTTGATAGTGTGAGAATCTATGCACATACTCCATTCTCCATTCTTCTTTGGTGCTAATACTACTAGCACAACACATGGACTTAGACTCTCTCAAATCTACCCCTTTTGCAACAACTCTATTCAACTCTTCATTTTTTGCCAGTGTCATTCTATGTAATGCCTTTTTTTGGAAAACTGGCTCCTAGAACCAAATCTATTTGGTGATAGATCTTCTTCATTAGGGGCAATCCATTAGGTTCATCATCTCATACAATATCATAAAATTCTCCCAACATATCTGTAACTTCTATAGGCACCTACTCTACTTATTCTTTAATATCCTTAGGAATTATATAAAAATACATATGCTCATACTTCATACCTTTCAAAAACACTTTTCCATCAACAAAAATAATTCTAGCAGCATTACATTCCTTTTCTTCTTTATCCTTCAAAGGCTTCAACTTATGTTTCACTCCATTCTTAGTTAGAATGTAGGTATTTTCTTGCCCATCATGTACATCATGTCTATCAAACTATCATGACCTACCTAGCAACATATGACATATGTCCATAGGTATGATAGTAGCTTCCAATCTTGTACTTCACTAAGCACTACTCATTGACCATGACCTTGTGGTCATCTAGCACCCAAGCAATATAGTATGGATGCAGGTGTTTCTATCTCTTTAGCTTCAACTTGGTGACCATCATTTCTGACACTAGATTATCAGTGCTTCCACCATTAATGATTAGATCATAACACTCATCTTCACATTAGCACCTTGTGCAAAACAAGATCCTTTGATTAGGTTCATTCTCACCACTCAGTAGGACTCTTTTATTAACTACGACTTCTCCTCTTTTAGCATCTTCAAAATGTGAGGATTTAACATCTTCATCAACATGTGCAACTCTAGCTTGGCCTTGTGTTCTTTGATCTATCCTTCCTTGGTGCTAGAAACATTCAAATTCTCTATGCCCTTCTTCTCTATAGTGTAAACATTTTCCATAGAAGCATCCTCTTCCAAATCCTTGTCCTCTTCCTCTTCCTCTATGATCTCTATTGTTCTGATCATGGAAACAATTAGAATTATTTCACCTCTAGTTCTATTGCTACTTATAGCCTCATCCTTATTCTTTTGATCATCATTATGGCCTCCATAAGATCATCCTCTAGATATTTCACTGTGACCTCTTTGACTATTCTTGTTGTCAAGCTTCTTGCTCAGTTTCTCCTTAACTCTTAGGGAAAACTAGTATGCCTCCTCAGTGCTATTCATTCAAATTAGACTCAACTCATCCTAAATACTTGGCCTTAACCCATGAAGATAATGGGCCACTTTCTGCTTATTAGCTTCTGTATAGATGGTTCTAATAAGAACTTGGTAGAACTCTTCAGTATACTCCTGAACAAATTTTCATGCTTGCTTCAACCCTTGCATTTTATTCAATTGATCAAGCTCATAATCTGCAAGAATAAATTGTCACTTCAGTTTAGCTATAATCCAATCCCATCTAGTGATTTTGTCCTTTCCCTTTCTATTTTACTCCAATTGGACCTCCTACCACTAGATCTGTGCATGTACCTTTAGTTTTTCTTTCACAAACATGACCCTATTTGAATCCTCAATATTTTCATTCTTAAATTAATCCTCCAATTCATTGATCCAATAGATCAGTTCATCTGGGTTAAGATTTCCTAAAAATGTGGGCACCTCAAACTTAGGTCTTTTTTAAATCTTGGAGATGGCCCTAAAAACCCTCTCTTCCTCTAGGTTTAGAACTTTCTCTACTTTAATATTTTCTTCTACTTTGTCCTCATCCTCACTTTCATCTCTTATGGGAAGATTTATTCCTCTACACATTTTTTCTTCTAATGCTTGCATTTATCTTTGGAGGGCTCAAAAACCCTTAGGTGTAACACCTACAACTCTTTTGCCACACTCTCTTTGTGGAGGCATTTTCATGCTTTTACGAAAACTTTAGTGAAAACTACCTCACAATTGATGATTTGTCTACACACTTAGCCCAAACCATGGTCCTGGTGAGAACTGGCTCACAGTCTGTGATCTATCCACACACTCAAAAAATCTAGCACTAATACCACTTGATGAAGGGTGCTACCCTTAATACTATAACCACATAATAGAAACAAAGAAATAATAGAAAATGTGAGTATTAAATATGGACTTCTTATTTGCACTGCAAATGTGAAATTATAGAATTCACAAGAAAAATATGCTAACCCACATGGGCACCTTCATTATAGTAATTAGCAAGACAAGCTACAAACTATCACCCAGAACTGTCTTAGATAGTGTTTGGGCCTTTCTTAAATAGGTAATTTTATGTCACCCAATGTGGTTCTAGACATTGAAACTTAATACATAAGACCAAAAAAACCTAACAAAATATATAGAGTTAGCCAAATACATCTTTGACAATTATTTTCGATATTTTGGGTAGTCCAACTTTGGATGGCCATAACTCTCAAACCGTTGCTCAGATTGGCTATTATAACCATTTTTTTAGAAATGATAGCTCTTCATCTATAGGCTCAAAATGGTGCAAGTTCCCTTTCATCAAATTTTTAGACCTCATCCAAACACTCTAAGGCCTCCAATGGTGAGCCTAAAGATTTTTCTACAAATTTTTCCATTGAAAATCAGCAATAACTTGTCTGATACTTAAGCTAGAGCAATGAGATTTTTATGGTAGCCTTATAACTCTAGAATGAAGCTTCTTATAGAAAAAGAGAACATTCCAAGCTCATATGAAAAAGTTACTAAAAATAGTAAGTTTCCATAAATAGCAACCACCCTATCTACTAGTCCTTATTAAAATAGAAATGACTCAAAAGAAAATATTTTTGGGTGATGCAAGATTGCTCTTACACCCAAGATGCTCTTGCATAAAAAATTTTGATGAACCTACATCTAGGAGGTCTTGGAGATTATGCACAGTCAACTATTAGCACTGAGCATGTTGATCTAAGTGGAGCCCCAATTGTTGAACAATTGAAACAAAACAAGGAACACAATCATGCAATGTTGGAGATTGAATCTTCCCTAGGCTACTTAGAGTTTGATTACATCCAAAGGTGTGATTCTACTAAGAATATGTGGGATTCCCTATAGAAGATCTATGGAGGAAACAAGAATGCTAAAAGCCTAAGAGGAAAATTTGATGAAATGAGAATGCAAGCAATGAGATTATAGTCTAGTATTGTGCAAGGATCAAAGATATTGTTAATGCAATTTGAGAATCTAATGGATAGATTGAAAATGAGACTATGACCAAAAAATAATTAATAACCCTACTACTTATCTATGCTATGAGATTCTCTTCTATATAAGAAATGAGGTGTACCCCTAGTAGTAATTTGACCCTTGAAGGATTGGTTGGTAGACTCACTACTTTTGAACATTCAAATTTTGATAATTTCAAATCTAAGAATGTTGAATTTTCTTTCAAACCTAAGCTCACACTTAAAGAGCCTAAAGATAAGAAAAGGAAAATGGTCAAACCTACTACTAGTGACAATGATACAGATGATGAAGAGCAAGAAGAACTAGAAGTATTATTGGCTAGCAAATTTCATAGAGACAAAGGAAAATACAAAGGTAAGTTACACATCATATGCTTTTATTGTCATGAGGTTGGTCATATTGCAACAAGATTTCTTGATAAGTCAAACAACAAGAATGAAGAAAAATTCAGAGGTAGAAAAGATGAGAGTAACAAAGGCTACAAGGACAAGGGAAATAAGGCTTGTTTCATTGCTAAAGAAGAATCCAATGATGAATTTGAAGATCATGGTGATGAATTTGTTTGTTGTTGAGATAATGGGTTGCACATATTGCATAATATTTTTATATTGTATTATTTTATTTTACTATGTAATGTTGCAACTCGATGGATGTGCAACATGTAAAAATTTTCATAGAATATACTTGATGAATTGTATTGTAATATTGTGATAATATTTCATTTAATTATTTAATATTGTGGAATAGAACTAAATTTCCAATATTAAATGTGAGATCAATGGGTTAGGTAGCACATGGTTTATGTAATACCAATTTGTGGTTTTGTGGGACTTGGTACTATATAAGAAATCACAAGGAAAGTTGTTGGTGTGAGAAGACGAAGGAAAAAAGGAAAGAGTAAAGTGGGACAAGGATTGACAGGTTAGCCAAGGGAGAATTTGTGAAGGTTGGAAGCATGGCATGGGATGTGTGGATTCATGCTTGTTCACATGGATTGCTTGGTTATGGCTATGGATTTGAAGGCTCCCATGGTTGTATTGCAATGGTTCTTTGTTGAATAATACATGGTGATGGATGCTTTTGGAGGCTAGGTGTTTCTCTCAATGAGGGTTTCCTAGGCTATATCTTGTGCCACAATTTTATGGGTATGTTGTCTATTCTCTTGCCTATGGATTTTAATTTCATATTTATCTTAGAACTATTATGGGTTATGTGGAATTTAGCTTCTCTATTGTCACAACCTTTGTAAACATATGTGTTGGATTATCATTTGTATGTATCTTCTCTAGCTTTAACTATCCATCATCCAAAACTAACCAAATGAAATGGTACCACAACTATATGTGTTTTGTCTTTGAATGCAAAGTTGAATTCTTTGCGAGATGAATGGCACTCTGACTATTTGTAAACAAATAATTATCCTTCTAAAGGTGTCCCAATTCTTCCAAGAAGAACTAAAGCCATGACATCTCCTTGGCTACCTCTATAGTAGTAACATACTCTACCTCTATAGTGGATAAAGCATTAACCTATTGTAACCTAGAAACCTAGCTCACTATTACCCCACTAGCAGTAAATTCATAACTTGTAGTAATATGCTTGGTATCAATATCCCCTACCAAATCTGAGTCAACATAGCCTTGTAAATCAGTAGTAGAGCCCCCAAAGTGTAAATAGTTATTGGATGTTCCTCTCAAATATCTAAGAATCCATTTAACTACATTCCAATGCTCAAGTCTTGGATGACTCATATACCTTCTAACGACTCCCACTACATGTGCAATATCTAGTCTAGGACATACCATAGCATACATCAAGCTTCCTATAGCTAAAGTATAAGGTACCTTGGACATCTTATCCTCCTCTTCTTGTGTCTTGAGACATATATCCTTAGTCAACTTCAAAATGACCAGGTAAATTTGTGTTGAAAACTTTATCATTCTCCATAGAGAAATGTTGCAACACCTTCTTAATATAGTCAATCTATGATAATGTTAGTTTCTTGTTCTTCTTGTCTCTACAAATCTTCATACCAAAATTTTTTTGTATTGCCCCCAAATCCTTCATAGAAAATGCATGTGCTAACTAGCATTGCAACCCCTTAATATGATCTAATATCATCAACATATAAACATAAAATAATGTAGCTATTATCATCCAACCTCTTAAAATTAAAAAAAAAAGATCTAAATGACACTTACTATATCCAAGCTCATGCATAAACCTATCAAATTTTAGATACTATTGCCAAAGTGCTTGCTTCAAGCCATATAAACTTTTTTAAAATTTGCACACTAAGTTCTCCTTACATTTAACTTACCCTCATCTACTATGAGACTCCCACTCAATCATGAGACTCCCACTCAAATGTGAGACCTTCTTGTAGAGGATCACTAAAAAAAGATGACCATATGGCTTTGATACCACTTGTTAGGACTAAACCTCAAAAAAAATAAAAAAATTACATGCAAATATAACCAATAGATATGTTTACAAAGGTTATAACAAGGAAGAAGTTGAATTCCTCTTCAACTTTTGTTGGTCTTCTCGATTGAACAACATCCATGTTTCTATGAAGGAGGATTCTAATGAAGATGAGGTATCTGCATTGATATCTTATGTGAAAAAAATTGACAAATGGATCATTTATAGCGAATGTTTACATCACATGACTGGAGAAAAAAGTAATTTCATTACCCTTGAGTATAACAATGGAAATAGTGTTAGATTTGGTAATGATGCACCCTATCTGATTAAAGGAAAAGGATCAATGAGATTGATAAATAAGATCATGTGTGACAATGTTTACTATATAGAAGGACTTAATTATAATCTATTGAATGTGTCATAATTGAATAGTTTAGGTTGTAAAGTTGAATTTGATAAAGAAAAACTAAGGTCTATGACACTATTGTAAAACTAATTGGAAGTGGAGATCAGACTAGAGGTAATCTATTTTATCTGTATATGAATGATGCTACTTGTCTTGTTGTATAATTTGATGATGAATGGCTATGACACAAGATGTTATGTCATGTAAATTTTAATAATTTGGTTAGTATCAGTAAAATGAAAAGAGTTAGATATTTGCAAAAACTAAGGAAACTTGAAAATGTGATTTGCAAACAATGTTAGTTAGGCAAGATGAAAAAATATAGTTTTCAAAATAAGACTTATACTTCAAAAGAAATTCTGGAATGAGTTCATATTGATAATAAAAATATGATGCTTTTCAAATGTTTAAGTGGTATCTGACAAGAGTTCAAAAGAAAATTGGTAAAAGCTTGAAATGTTTGAGATTTGATAGAGGTGGAGAGTTTACACCAAATGAGTTTGGAAACTTTTATAATGATAGATGAATCAAGAGACAAACTTATACACCTATGACCCCTCCACAAAATGGGATTACTAAAAGTACAAATTGATATGTAATGGATTGTGCTAGATTATTGGTGATGGAGAAGAATATTAATTTGAAATAATGGATAGAAGCTATCAGTACATCTATCTATACATTGAACTGAGTACAAGTCAAGATAAGTACAAATTTCACACCTATTGAATTATGGTATGGATACTAATCTAATGTCAACTATTTTAAGGTTCTTGGAAAAAAGTCTTACATTCTTAAGCACAACAAAAATTGTAAACTTTATGCAAAAAGTGAAGAAGGTATATTCCTAGGCTATTCTACAAGAAGTAAATCTTATAGTGTTTAAACACTAACACTAAAAAAGTTGTGGAAAGTGCAAATGTAAAGTTTTATGAATCTACAGAAGTGAATGAAGATGAACCAAAGAAGGAACCCTTTATGTACTACTATGAAGATATGTCTTTTGATGCTAGTAATTGTACAAACCAAGTTGTGAATCAACAAGAATTAGTAACTGTTGACTCACATACAATGAATGTTGAGTTGTATTAAAGAGCCAAGATGTACTCAAAAGTAGAGTTATAGTTAGAAGTTGAGGTACATTTTGATATTGAGATCAGTTTACATGAAAGGAATGTTGAGTTACCTAATAAATAACTACATAGTGAATCTGAAATTGAGCTTCATGAAAGACATAATGTAGAAAGAAGAACTGAGCCAAGGTTGTCAAAGTATGTCAAAAGACATCACCTCATTGGACAAATTATTGGAGATAAAGAAGATAGACCAATGGAAAGGAATAGGTTTAAAAATAACACATGTTTGTTAAGTATGAATGAACCTAAGTCAATGAAGGATGCATTAGAGAATGAAAACTAGAGTAAAACCATGAAAGAAGAGATTCATTAGATTGAGAAGAACAAAACATGGACTCTAGTACTAAGACCAAAGAACAAGAATGTTATTGGAGCCAAGTGGGTGTACATAAACAAAGTGGATGAGAATGGTGAAGTTACAAGGAATAAGGATAGATTAGTTTGCAAAGCATATGTACAAGAAGAAGGAATTGATTATACATAGACATTTTACCCAATTGTAAGATTGGAAGGAGTAAGAACTCTTCTTGCTTACTATGCATACAAAGGATTTAAAGTTTGTCAAATGGATGTTAAGTCAACATTTATGAATGGTATATTGGAAGAGGAGGCTTACATAGAACCTAAAGTATTTGTTGATCCAAATAATAAGAACATGGTCTGTAGACTACAAAAAGCTTTATATAGTTTAAAGCAAGCTCCTAGAGCATGGTATGAGAGGCTTCACAACTATCTTGTGAAGATTAGTTTTGATAAGAATGATGAAAACAACAATCTATAATTGAATACAAAATGAGGTAAAGGAATTTTATTAGCTAAAATATTTTTTGATGATATCATATTTGGAGGACAAAATGCATTATGGAAGACATTTGTAAATGAAATAAAGGAAGAGTTTGAGATGTCTATGTTTGGAGAAATAAAGTTCTTTGTTGGACTACAAGTAATTCAAATGAAATATGGTATAGAATATTTAAAACTTATTAGTACTATAGTGACAAGACACAAAATATCCAAAATTGATGATTGGAAAACTGTAATATATAGTTCATAGAAGACCTAACATTGCATTAGCTATTGGGATTGTTGCAAGGTTTTCCAAAAATCAAAAGGAGAATCATTTAATGGATGTTAAAAGGATTTTGAGATACTTGAAAGGAACAAAAGCTTATGGTCTATATTACAAGAAAAATGGAAAGTTTGAATTAAGAGCCTACACAAATGCTGATTGGGCTAGAAACATTGATGACAGAAAGAGTACAAGTGGTGGAGCATTTTTGATAGGAAAATGATTGGTCACCTAGACCAAAAAGAAACAAAATTTTATATTACAATCTATTATGGAAGTTGAACATGTGGCTATTTTAGTGAATTGCATAAATGTGGTATGGATCAAACAGTTACTCAAAGGAATGAAGAAGGAAATTATTGAACCTACAGTACTCTACTATGACAATACAAGTGTTTTAAATATATCAAAGAACATTATGATGAATACAAAGACAAAGTACATAGCAATAAAGTATCATTACTTTAGATAAATGGTTCAAGACAAAGAAGTGAGAATAGAATATGTGAATACAAAAGAATACATAGCTAGTATATTCACAAAGGCTTTACCTAAGGATGCACATGAATATCTTAGAGGTAAAGTAGGGGTGATACCCCTATCAAAATCCACTTAAGAAGAAAGATTAATACCCTACATCAACTAAGTTGGATGGCATATTTTACAAATTGATGCAGTGGATCTTACATTAGGACTTGGCCAAAGTAAAGAAGGAGCTAAAAATAGAAGATTTATAGTCACATGTAAGGTGACAAAGGGATAACTTGAATTGATTATATCTGCATGCATAGATGACAAGTCTTTGGCATTGTTGTCAAAGAAGGAGATATTAGATAAAGAGGGAGAATAGACAATGAGTTGTACCTAAAGCATATATTAAGGGAGATAGAGATATTAGAATTATAGAGATATCAAAGAAATCCAAGAAGGAAGGAGAAAGATTGTCAAAGAGGGACATGACCAAATGAGGGAGAAATCAAAGGAAGAGATCACAGTATATAGAGGTAGGCTCATATACTAATAGATGGAGAGATTTCAAGAAAAGGTATTAAGTTTATTTTTAGTATTGTTGTTGGTATTGATTTTCCATCAATGCCAAAGAGCGAGATTGTTGAAGTGAAGGAGATTGATGAAATCTATCATGGAACAATCATTATTTTGTCTAATGTCAAACCTACTACTTGTTGGTAATAGAATTGCTTACTTTAGTCTAAAAGCTATCAATTGATTTATTGATGAAGATGATTTAAAAAGAAAGGATGACAAGAGAACTTAGAGAAAGGTTGATTAATATGGTGTATAAAATGTGCACTAAGACCAAAAAAGACATTGATGATATAGTGTATTATTTATCTACTTAAGGCTATAATGAAAGGATACTTGAGAAAAGACTAGAAGGATGCCAAAAAAAGAAATCTATCTCCCAAGCCTGGCTAAGAAAATAGTGCAAGCCAAACAAAATTAGTATAGGTTGAGCTGAAAAATAGTTGAAGCAGAGCAATAAGTTCAAAATGAGTCAATCATGAGAAATCTAGTTGGTGCCAAGTGAAGAAAGTCAGTATGTATTGAGCCCACTATTAAAGACTTAATGGACATTGAGAAGATAGTTTTTTCCAAGAAAATAGAGTGTTATTTCTAAGTGTTAGTAAATGAGTAAGATCAAAAATTTAACAAATCTGAGCTAACAAAGTTGATTTATTGAATTGTATGAAGTGTGTGGAAGATTATTATGATGAGTTGGTGGCACAAAATTCAAGATAAACCATTTTGAGGTGAATTTGAAGAGGATTATAGAGGAAATTTCTAGAAGGGAATAAAATGGAAAGATGGGTATATTTAATAAATATGACCTAACCTTAGAATGGATAATTGTGGTTAAGTGGAAAAAACCCTAAATTATTTATTTAGGGAGATAATGGTCCAAAAGCAATTGATGTCATGTGCAACAACCTGAGAAAGACAAGAAGTCTAAGGTGTTTCTTCATATGGTGGCTTAATAGGAGAGTCTGTAATTAGCATACAAATAAAGAAGGTTTAAGGTGATGAAGGTTTGAAAGGTGATCAAGCTATTAGAGATGAAGAGGATGAATGACAAGTAAAATGGAGGACTAAATTTTAGATTTATAATCTACAAGTGAGTTGTTTCATTATTGGATCAAGATCTATTGTTAATATCTAACAATTGTATCAATCTGGATAAATCATTTGGACTAAGGTTGACCTAATAGTCATTATTAAATCCTTTACTAGGGTGACATTCTAATAGAATTTTCTAATGTCCTCTAACAAGGCTCATTCCTAACAGGGTGATTGAAATCCTTTAATTGGGTCCCATTTAATAGTGTGCATTGTAACCTTTAACAAGGTTGGCACCTCATAGGGCTCACTTTAGAACAATGAAAATTGGTAGCACGTTATTGGTGTTTTTTCCCAAATTAGGCTTCCACATAAAATCCCTGTATCAATATGTGTGCTTGATTTTCTTGTATTGCATGTTTACATTTCTACAAATTTATTTTGACATAGGACAATAATATGCATCTGTTTAAGATATTGAGTGATCAAATCATGCATAAGATTAAGTTGTGGTACCAAAAAGTTTTATTTATACATTTGGACCTTGGTTAACCGATTCACTCCCCCTCTCATTTATTCTAAAGTAAATTCCAATATCCTTAAATAGGTAGCTTTGATCTATCTCCACTTAAACATCATTATGATCTATTGGCTTTTCTATCTTCAATGAATCTATCCTTCAACTTGTCCTTCTAATCCTTTCTTGACACTTCTATAAACTTCTCTTTAAATCATTCCCTTGATCACATAACAAACTCAATTCATTCTTTAAATATGCCAAATCATCAAATCATTATCATCCATGCATTTTGAGTAATAAAAAAAATCTAACTATTAGCCTCAAACTCAATTCTTTCACAAAATATTACTTTTTTGACACTCAGTCATCATTGTGTTCTTGTACTTGGTCAACAATGTGTAGCTTAGTCTCTACTTTTATGTCTTTCTTGTCTTTCATGGGCTTGTTCGATTGCTAGTATACTCAATCATAACTATATTTTCCTTCTTCAAATTTCTCCTCTATAACTACCATTGAGTTGATACTATATTCTCAACCAAGTCTTATGTTCCTTAATATTTGCTTCAACTTGTTCAATAACCTTTTGAAACTATCACTCAGTCAAGCTTAGTGTTTTACTCAATTTCTTCTCTTCTCTTCTAAGCATCAATTCAACTATCCTATTCACTTTATATACTGATTAACAACACATTATCTTATCAAAGACTAACTGATCAAGTGCCCATTCTAATTTCATCATACTTGCTCCTCTTTACTCAAAAACTACACTAGTTCATCTATTTATCTCTCTTTTCAAATCCTCTTCATCAATCAATAAATATGGTACTCTAAAATGTTAGTAAATGTCTTTCCTATAGGTTTGACATCAATGAAAACATAACAATTTTTCCAATTGTAGTTTCCAACAATATACCTCTCTAGCATTGATGAGAACACATTTAGTTACCATGCAAATGAAAAAGAGATTCTCATGATGTATCATTATTAGCTTCCTCTATGATTTGATATAAATATTCCTTAATATCCTTAGTTTCATTGTGATTCTCATCTCTCAACTTTTTATACTTCTTCCTCTATGATACCAATTATAAATTTAATTCTAACACTAATTGTAGTACCAACTATAATGTCCCACTTAGAGATCTTTTGAATAAGGATTCAATACAAGCCAATATTTAAAATAAATAAAAATTAATGAAGACATAAATTAACATACAATGATCACAAAGATTTCAATTGATGACTTAACCTCAATCCTAAGAACCACAAATCTCCAAGTGCAACTACCAAACTGACACATCCAAATGAAGGATGAAAACCAAAGACAATATTAGAACATCAAATCTCATATCTATAAAAGCATGGTAATTCAAGAAATCCCAAAGGTTACTTGAAACACCAATTTGTGTTCTCTAAAAAACAATGAAGATGCCACTTGTTTCCATGCGAGAAGTCACAATAGACAATTTTGTGAAGGAAGTACAACATGCGATGTGATAAACTACCTTTTTGCATGAAGAAATTTTGGCCAAGTAGCCAAAACCACAATATGAATGTCAAGGTTCACATGAGGAAGTACTAGGAGTCACATGAATAAATGCAAGCTTGGGCATGAGAAAATGTCAAGTATCACATAGGAGAGTGTATAATCTTGCGTAGGACAGAGTACAATCTTACATAAGGATTCATAATAGAAAGAAAGGTAAACAAGAGACGAGAAGATAGGGAAAAAGGTTCTCCACACTAGGGAATACCAGATCCATAAATCAAGGCTTAGATACTCGAACAAGAACTGCAAGACAAAAATTGCATCTAACCATCTGAAACATAATAGTAAAGGAAACGTACTGAAAGCAACATTGCAATGAATGAACATAACATAAATCATTCATGGTTCCTCCTAGCCATAATAACATCACGAGACCTCAAATATCCTAGCCACCCCCATGTGTAACATCCCAAACTATGAACTGGATAGTTAGAGTTGTCTTATGAGGGTGTCACTTCTAGAGTGTAATAACATCATAAGAACAAAGAAATCTAACCTACTAATAAGTAAAATAATAGATAATCCAACTAATCAAAACACATCATCTAATGATATGTTGTATATCATAATACAAGAATGTGTTAAATAAACTAGAATCATCTAGACATGATATCCAAGCAATACAATGAAAGCATAAATCACAAGGAAACATACTCTAGATAAACCAAAATACCAAGTGAACATCAAGCACCAGTTGCACTAGAACAATAGAGTGTCAACGTTACACAAATCTTGTATGTTGACTGGATGTTGTATATTGTGTGAGTATTGCTAGATAAACATATTAGAAATGTCATCAAATAATACCAATAGGTAACCTTGAAAACTATTCCATGGCTTGACCACCTAGACTTCATGGGAAAAAATGCATTAGATACATTTTATTTTTCATGAATTACATAGAAAAATAACCAAACTCCCTCAAATGATCTTGGGGTTCAGATGTGTAGGACTAGAAAATGAGCTAACATAGTATGAGCAAATCACAAACTCAATAAACATACACTAACACCCTTTAGTCTACCATGAAAGCCAAATAAATAAATAAAGCAACAAAAAGTTTAAAACCCCCTCTTTCATTTGTGGGTCCCATGTCCTTCTTTCCTCTCCATGTGATGTAGCTCCAATTGTCTATAATGCACACAAATAGGAAGAAAAAATTCTATGATAATGATAATAACATGAGAGTACTAGAAGTAGTAATTTTGAAGCATGAGAGAAAAAAGACCAAGGGACTAGACATGAGAGGAAGAATGCTCAATTTATAATCAAAATGCAAGATAAGAGCATTGGACTTGTCACCTTGGATATGCAACTTGGCAATAGATTCCTATGAGAATCCATGACACACATGAAACAAGATACCAAATGTAGGATTTTATAACCCTTGGAAGTCAAACATGGCTAGAAATGGAAGAGGATCTATGATGCATCATGTGACACCTCAAAACCACTTAAAACCAAAAATCTATGATAATGAAAGCCAAATATAGTCATGGGTAAGGAATAAGAATATATATGGATTATGACATATCTTAGCCAAGTGTAAATAGAGAATCCATGATGTGTCATGCCCATGTGTCATGATGAATCAATTAATTAATAAAATATCAATAAATTGAAAGGTTACTTAGGAAGAATAAAGAGTGAAATGACATAGGATTAAATTATGGTTTATTTAATCCTATAGAGAAAATTAGTAGATGATTGGCCAATTTGATTAAATAAGTGTGATAGTATACTTTGATGAAAATGTGGATTGACTTGGATGATGACCGGTAGACCAAAGCCATGCTCCAATTGATTGATTGATTAAAATTAATAACATGACAAGGACACAAGACATGAACTAAGGACACGCGATATTTAACCGATATTGTAAATGCTATAGGATAAAGATTGATTGATATGGTTGGTCATAATAACATTGACAGATTCTATCAATGTTATTAAAATGGTTTGATGATGTCATGACTTGACATTAAGAGACTCAAAAATGTCCATGATCGAATGACAAGAATGATGGTTTGACCTAACATTGAGAGCCATGATAATACTAATGTCAAATTGAAAAGTTTGATAGATTGATGGGTTTTTGACACACTAAAAGCCACAAAAATGCCTAGGATTGGACAAATGATGATTGGTTTAAGGTATCTAACACGTTTTAGGTTGATTATGATTGATTATGGGTGATTCTAGGTAGATTTGGGGTGATTCTATGTTGATTTGATATGATTCTAAGTTGATTTGATATTATTTTTTAGGATGCTGAAATGATTTGCAATTGATGTGAAAGAGGATACAAATGATAAAATACACTATTTAGTTATAATCAAGTTGGCCAAAAAATTGGAACTAGTGAAATGAGAAGATTTGGTGAGTTAGTCAAAAAATGTGATGAAACTGTAGATGAAATCCATTTTTGAGTGTCTACATTTTGCTCCTCTTTGATACAATGTGATTTAGAGCATTGTGTCAAAGAATATTGATATAAAAGTCATAAAAGCATGCCCTAGTAATGGTGGTATATATTGGTGCCCCCTTGAGAAATTGACTAAGATATGCATATGATAGGTCAATTTTTGGACAATGAGATGATAAATCCATAGAAACTGATGGATCACAAATCATAGTTCAAATGCGAAAGTTATGGGGTCCAAAGTGCAGAATGAAGGTCAATCAGGGGCTTGAGAGTAGTTTCATGGATTACCACACAAGATAGTGACAAAATAATGAAAATGATAGATCAATTTTTTCACAAAAAATATATGAATACAATGCAACTAACAAATTGTAAATCAAAGTTGAAAAACAAAAGTTATGGGTTCTAAAGTATAGCATAAGGGCTCTGAAAGTAGTTTTGGGCATCTAACTACTCCAAGTGTGCCTAAAATGCACCCAAGTATGCCTAGGGAACACTTGGTAATTCCAAGTACACTATGATAGTACCTATTGTGCCCTAGGCACACTTGGGAAGCTCAACTGCACTCTAAAAGTGCATACTATGCCCCAAAAGGCTCCAGGGGCCAAAATCAGCCCAAATAGACTTATAATGACTTGAAACTTTGTGTGCATGCCAAAAATGATAGAAAGAGGTCATAATATGAGAGAAATCAGTCAAACATGGTCAAATTTGATTAAAATTAGTCACAAAAATGTCAAACTAAGGTGAGACTTGGTGGAAAGTCGTAGAAGGTTGATAGACAATGTATGAAGATGTAGGAATGCAAGATGAAGATTATTTGGTGTATTAGAATACAAGATCATGGTGGTGGATGAAGAGATGAATGCTATAAGAGCAAGGAGACAAGATGAGGAATAGTTAGAATGAGGATCAATTAGAATGAGGACTAGTTAGAATGAGGTGAAGACTTCTACTTTTTAGAAAGTGCACCATATGTAATTGGATCTTTATTTTGATATGGCAAGTGGAATGCAATGCATCATGGCATAAAGGGCCATAATGCAAATGAAAACCTTTTATGTAAACAAGCACAAAACATATAGAAAATGACCTTGTCCTTCTTGATGCATAGATACATGCTCCAAATTCTCAAAGGTACATGTTAAACATATAGAAAAATAAAAGATGACCATGAACATGATCATTTTATATCATTGAGTGGCATAGGAACATGATCAAAGAAAAATAAAGAAAAAATAAATCACTCACTGATAAATGTTAGCCAATAGCTATTCATTTTCATTATTACTTTCCTTTTAGCATTTTAGCTAATAAAAGATGACCACTCTCATAGATCATTTTATATCATCGAGTGGCATAGGAACATGATCAAAGAAAAATAAAGAAAAAATAAATCACTCACTAATAAATGTTAGCCAATAGCTATTCCTTTCCGTTATTACTTTCATTTTAGCATTTTAGGTTTGTAGATAGTGTTTGATAGGTTTATCATGTGGTAACTTTATTTGTTGATTTAGTCGATAGGTTCATAGTGACACATTGGATTGATTGTTGGTTCATATTGCTTGGATAGTGTGATTGTCATTCAAGTATAGTGATTTGGGTTTCAGTCTATGAAGGTGCAAGTGTTTAAGAAAAAGGGATGATTATCCACAATGAGCATTTACAAGTTTTCGATGGGTTTTGTGATTTGTAGGGTTTTTTGAGGATATTTGATGTTTTTGTTGTTGAGATAATGTGTGTTGCACACATTGCATAATGTTGTTATATTTTTATTTTATTATGTAATGTTGTGCCTAGATGGACATGCAACATGTAAAGATTCCCATGAAATATTCTTGATGAGTTGGATTGTAATTTAGTGAAAATATTTTATGTAATTATTTAATATTGGGGAAAAGAATTAAATGCCCAATATTAAATGTGGGTTCAGTGGGTTAGGTAGCACATGGTTTTAGCACATGGTTTATGTAATACCACTTAGTGGTTTTATGGGACTTGCATGGTTACAATAATAAAACCATAGCTCTGATACCACCAGTAAGAACAACTCTAATAACAAGTCTCCTATAGTTATGATTTGCATGGTTTCTCTGGTGTTGGTTATCTTCCTAGATGTTCAGTTTTGCCTACATTGGATTTGAGATTGGTTAGAGATTGTGATCACTAGTTTGTGCTCATGTATGTCATGTGAGAGATGACATGGTTATTACTTTATCTCTTTCCTCTGTTGGTTGTGGAGAATTTGGGAGACTATTGGAGACTTGTTCTTGCAAGATATTGGATTATGTATTGTGGATTTCCTTGATACTACATGGATTCACTTCTCTGAGATGTTGTAAGTGGATTGGTTATAGATTTGAAATTATCTTTTGCAGTGGGAGTTTCTTGGTATATATGTGGTAGGTATTGCTCTTGAGGCTTGTGATTGCAGGTTATAGATTGGCTATGTCAGTGATATGAGATTCACTTGTTATACCTTTGAGGTATGGATAGTTGGATGGGTTTGGCACTTGCTGTGGGTACTATTTCAGATATGGATATTTTGACAACTACGGATACATGTGATTACCTTTGGATCAAGTTTTTGTGCTTGGAATTTTAGTTGGTACAGGATTTTATGATCTTCTAATGTGACAGGTTGGGTGGTTTTCTCTTTGGATGGCTTCTATGTATGTCTAGTGGGAGTGGCATAATAGGAGGTGAGATCATTCATGTTTGAGATGCTGGATACTTTGATTTTTTTGTAGGTACCAGGATGGAGCACTTGGTGTATTTTGATCCATGATGGTGGATGTGCTAGGAGGGATTGTTCCCTTGTTCATTTATGTGGCTATGGATTGACCCTATGCAATGTATACAATAAGTGGGAGATTGTTGAGATAATGGGTGTTGCACACATTGCATAATGTTGTTATATTTTTATTTTATTATTTTATTTTATTATGTAATGTTGTGCCTAGATGGACGTGCAACATGTAAAGATTCCCATGAAATATTCTTGATGAGTTGTATTGTAACATTGTGAAAATATTTTATGTAATTATTTAATATTGGGGAAAAGAATTAAATGCCCAATATTAAATGTGGGGTCAGTGGGTTAGGTAGCACATGGTTTTAGCACATGGTTTATGTAATACTACTTAGTGGTTTTGTGGGACTTGCTACTATATAAGCAGCCATAAGGGTAGTTGTTGTAGAGTGACAAGGAGAAGACAAAAGCCAAGAGTCAAGCGGGACAAGGCTTGACAAGTTAGCCAAGGGAGCATTTGTGAAGGTTGAAAGCATGGCATGGGATGTGTGGATTCATGCTTGTTCACATAGTTTGCTCGGTTGTGGCTATGTCCATGAAGGCTTCCATGGTTGTATGGCAATGGTATTTTTTGCTGAATAATACATGGTGATGGATGCTTTTAAAGGCTGGATTTTTTCCTCAATGAGGGTTTCCCAGGGTATATCTTGTGTCACAATTTTGTGGGTATGTTGTCTATTCTCTTGCATATGGATTTTAATTCTATATTTATTTCAGATCTATTATGGGTTATGTGGAAATGGTTATATTCCTTTTGCCAAGTTTCCTTACATTTGTGTGACTAGTTTCTTTAGGACATTTTACAACTTTTAGTGATTATTTCAGGAAATTTTATGATTTTCAATGATTTTTTTAGGATAGTATGTAATTTTTTTAGTATATTATGTGATTTTTATCAATTTCTTTAGGATATTTTATGATTTTTATAGATTTTTTTAGGATCATATTTGAATTTTTAGGTTTTTTTCAATATCATAAAGGATTCCAAGTGTTAGCTCCAATCCAATATGTGATAAGTCCAATGGATAAAAAGTGTTTAAGGATACTCTGCTAGTTCACATTCAGACTCATGCATTCTATAGGTAATATGCCCCCAGACAAGACACAAACTATGTACAAAGGTCAAAGACAGAGTATGTACAGACTAGTGGTGCTTGAATAAGATAACAATGAACATTAACTAGTTCATGGACCATGTTAAGGGACTAGGGATGTCTTGTAATATGAAGGATATGATTAGGGAATGAAAAAAGGGGTAATCCTGATAGTTGGAGGAGCAATGATTGATTACACATGGCATCTATTTGCTAGGTTTTCACCATGGTACTTGCCCAAAGTGCTTATTTGCTAGGTTTTCACTTTTGGATGAAATTTTTCTCTCGACTCAATTTTTTGTACCAAGATGCTTATTTGCTAGGTTTTCATCAAAGCATCCATTTTTTCATTATTTTTAAAAGTTTTTTTTGTTTTTTTTTTCATGACTTTTTGCTATTAATTTTTTTTTTAGGACTATTTGCCATTTTTTGGATATTTTCAGGAGATTTTTCCATTTTTAAATTTTTTTTTAGGACTTTTAGACAGAATCAAGTATAGTATTTGCAAAGATGCATGTTTTTGATAGACATAGGCAGTGATTCATCCTCTAGAGTTGGATGCTGATAAACCCCAAACCCAAATGCTACAGTGACTACTTAAGGTCCTTCCCGATTTGGTTCAAATTTGCCTGGTTTCTCTCTATGTTGTTAGTCTTATAGTTCATCTTCAGTACTAGATTACCAATCTCAAAATGATGACTTTAGAATTTCTCAATATAGATTCGTTTGAGTTGGTTTTTGTAGGCTTGCAGATGTGTCAAGGTAGCTTTTCTCTGCTCATCAAGCATTTCAAGTTCATGGAGTTTTGATATTTGGTAGTTTTCATCATCAACAACATCTTGTAGGGATACTCTCAATGATGGAATTTCAACTTTAGTTGAAAGTATGGCCTTGGTGCCATAGACAAGAGAGTATGGTATTGTGCTAGTGGGAGCATGCACACTTGTTTGATAGGCCCAAAGAGTTGAATTTAGTTGTAAGTGCCAGTATTGACTAAAATCATTGACAATTTTTTGGAGAATCTTAACAATGGTCTTATTAGATGCTTATGCTTAGCCATTTCCCTATGAATGGAAAATACTAGACTATCCATGGGATATGTTATACTTCTTGAAGAGCTTATCCACATCTTTGTTTCAAAAAGAACTTCTATGATCAATAATAATAGCTAAGGGTGGTCCATACTGAAATACGATGTAGTTTAGAATAAACCTTAAAATCTACTTTCTAGTGGTGAAAGTTAGAGGGTTGGCCTTAACCCACTTGGTAAAATATTTTGTTGATGTGATGATGAACTTATGACCATTAGAGAGAGGAGAAATAGCTCTAATAAGATCAAATGCCCACTTTGAAAAGGGCCATGGAGATATGATTGGCCATAATTCTTGTAACAATAGTAGATTTCCACAATCCATGTATAGAATAGTCTAATTTATGGATTCAATTGTGTGTGTTTTTACATCACTGTTTCAAATCTTTACTCTCTGGCACTTTCTCATCCTAATGATGGATCATGTAGTATGATCTAAAATGTTGATGTAAAAACACACACAATCAAATCTAGAAATTAGACTATTCCATAATTCTTGTGCTAGTGTGTGGATTAGATTGTTGTATATCTAGCACTTATAACATATTTTGGCAAAATTATATACACATTGTTCAATGGTTTGCCAATAATATCTAACTTGTAGTAGCTTCTTGGCTAGATTGAGACTATTGAAATGACCTCCATATATACCTTTGTGAACCTTGTGTAAGATCATTTCAGCTTCTTGCGAGTCAAGGCATCTGAGAAGGGTTTGGTCAAAGGATCTCTTGTAAAGGGTGTCACCGATGATGATATATCTAGTGGCTTGGTGGATAAAGGCTCAGTGTTCATTTTTGGATAAGTTAGAGGGTAAGATTTGGGCATATAGGTAATCGTAAAAGTCTTGATACCAAGGGGAATTGGGACCTTAAAGTTTGCACAAAAACTCAAATTGAGAGAGTTCAAATGATGGAATCAAAAGCTTCTTGACAAGGAACCCACAAAACTCCACATTTTGAGGCATATCAATCATACAAGTGATGTTAGCTATAACATCAGCTTGCTTGTTGTGTATTCTTAGTAGATGAAAAAATGAGATAGTAACAAATTTAGATTTAAGAAAGTCTTCCACTTTTAAGGCATTAACTTATCATCTTTGGTTTCATAGTCATCGTTAACTTGGCAAATGACAAACTACGAATCACCAAAAACTTGCAAATGTTGAATGTTCCATTGGATAGCTAGCTTCAATCTTGTAATCATTGCCTCATATTATTCTATGTTCTTTTTGCAATTGAATGCTATCTAATATGACTTGGGGATGATGTCACCTTGGTAGGTGATAAACATATTGCTAGCTCCTGAACCATTTCTTATATGTGACATATCAAAGTAAAGCTTCCACTCATTAGCTATATCAATTTTAAAGATGGTTTCATCTGGTAAGTCTATCAACATGGAATGATCATCTATTATAGGTGCTTTTGCTAGCTGATATGCTATCACATTCCCTTTGATTGACTTCCTATCTACATATTTGATGTCAAATTCACTAAGGATCGTAACCCAATTGGATAAGCACCTTGTGAGAGTGGCCTTGCTTAAGAGATATTTTAGTGGCTCAATCTTAGAGACAAGCTTTGTTTTCTGATGGAGCATGTAATGTCTCATTTTTTGGGCTACAAAGATGATAGCAAGGCAAGCTCATTTGATGAGTGAATAATTTAGTTTATACACCACAAGTGTTTTGCTAATGTAGTAAATGGCTCTCTCTCTCTCCCTTATTCATCATGTTGGGCCAAGAGAGCTCCTAATATTTTTTCTATAGTAGATATATACAAAATGAATGGTTTTCCTAGAATAGGAACCATTAAAACAGGTGGATGTAGAAGATAATCTTTGAGTTGTTGGAAATATTATTCACACTAGTTGTTCCATTGAAAGGATATTCCTTTACATAAAAAATGTTGAAAGGAGTGACACTTATCTACCACTTGTGCAATGAATCTATGGATAGACTGTAATCTCCCTTGTAGAATTCTTAATGTTTTTAGATTTTTTGGAGGAGGGATTTCAAGTATTGCTTTTAACTTCTTAGGATCCACTTTGATGCCTCATTGAGAAACAATGTATCCTAGGAGCTTTCCAGAAATAATGTTGAATAACAACTTTTTTAGGATTCAAACAAAGCTTATAGCCTTCCATTCTATTGACTATCTTCTCTAGGATGCCCAAATGGTCACTTCATCTAGGGGATTTGCAAAGTAAGTCATCTACATAGTCTTCCATTAGGATGTGCATGTGATCATGGAAGATCATAGCCATTTCCCTTCGATATGTTTCCCAAGAAATTTTGAGACCAAATGGCATAACATTCCAATAGTATGTTCCCCAAGGGCATGTGAAAGTTGTTTTATGTTGATATTCAAGAGCTATTCTTATTTTATTATAGCTAGAAAATCCATCCATCAGTGATAACATCTCATATCTAGCTATTATGTCTACAATAATATCTATATTTGGTAAAGTGAAATCATCCTTGGGACATGCCTTATTAAGATCATGGAAGTCAATGCATATTCAGATGCCCCTAGAGCATTTTCTTATCTATACTAGATTAGATATTGACTCTACATATTCAAGAGGTCTGATGAAGCCGGTATCAAATAATTTCTTCAATTCAGATTTGACAAGAAGAGAAACTTGAGGATGCATCTTTCTCAAAATTTTCTTTACTAGTTTCACTCCTAGTTTTAATGGCAAGTGATGAAGGACTAGCTTAGGATCTAGTCTAGGCATGTCTACATAAGACCAAGAAAATTTGATCTACCTCTCTAAAAAGAATTTGGCAAACTCATCTCTTTCTTCTTGTGATAAGGAGGCTAAAAAATGTATGATCTTAAGGGTGTTAGGTGTTCCCAGATGTATCTCTTCTATCATTTCCACAAGGCTGATCTTTCTTTCAATAGGGGTATGTCCAATCTTCTATCATTAGGTGCCTCAAAGAGGTTTTCACCCTTGGATGAATCTTTAAAAAAAAAAAAAACTTCTTCATTGTCTAATGGTGCCTTTAGTTTTCACCAAGAGACCTACTTTTGTCTTGTTTTTCTATTTTTCCAATTTTGCAACTAGAAGATGGTGTTGAATCCCCAAAATATGACATGATGTTTAGGTCAATGGAGAATCCTAACTTGTGATCTCCTTTTGGTAAATATTCACAGAGGTCAAAGAATTATATGATAGCATCATCATTTTCATACTGGTCAAATGTTGGTGGTCCTTGTTGGTCCCAATCAATGATTTTTGGGTAACAGTGTTGAATAAGATTGGTCAAAGGAAAGGATATGGGTAGTTCTGTCAAAGGGGTCATAAGTGCCATGTTCAAAGGTGGGAGGGTTTGGGTCCCAACTTATTTTATTACAAGATTGTGGATAAACTAAAGGGACAGTAGAATTGATAGTGATATGCTTATCCTATATGGGTAGTTCATTAGGATCAAAGATGTGGTCAAGACCAAAGGAGGTATCAGGGTCATCAATTTTGGATACAGGCTTTGTAGGCTTGGGTTGAGTGTTCTTAGATGCCTTTTCACTATTTGAAGCATTCATATTCTTAGACAAGGATGACTCATTATTAGGGAGACCCAAATCAAACAGTTTAAATCTAAGCCCCAGGCTACGACGTCATCCTGATGTAGTGATGGACTGAATAATGCCTTTCTTTTGAGGTCCTAGGCCACTACATTTTTCATATCCCTTTTTCTATAGGATGGTGAATCTAGGTACATACTTGTCTAAGGATATAGAATTAAATTCATGTTCTTATTTATCCTTTTCAATCCATGTAGATGTGTTTTCATAGACATGTTCTTTGTGTAATCCACCTCCACTAGTGAAAGTCACAAAAGATTTCCTTTGAAATGAGAACTTAGGATTTTTTTGCATAAGCTTTGGTTTACAATATGACTTGGGAGAGAGAGGGAGTTTCCCAATATGAAAGGCATGTGACATGGAATACTCACCACAACCTTAGTCTTCAATCTTGAGCTTTCTTGTGAATGTGGGCATGAGTGTAGAAGGATCAAAATATTTGAAGGACTCAAGTGGATTTGTTGCATGATTTGCTGGGACTTAGTATGTAGTAATTCTTCTAAGATTGGCATAAAATCAGAATGGGTCTAGATCACCAGGGATAGTAACCTCTACATTGTTATATGAAAATTTTAAACATTGGTGGTATGCAGAGGGAATTACCTTCATAGCATGGATCCAAGGGCATCCTAGTATCATGCTGCAATTCACTTTTATATCTAGAACCTAGAATAATGTAATTTTAGTAGCTGGACCAACTCTAGTGGGTAAGATGATGATTCCTTTAGAGGAGCATTTGCCATCATCATAGGCCTTTATCATGATTTTGAGAGAGCGATCTATATCTTGTTCAAAGTAACCCAAACCCTTGACAACTTTAAGGGTACAAATATTTAGTCCTACTCCTCTATCTATCAAGACACATCTGAACTTAGCATTATGGATAAAGACTTTGAGATGAATGGGATCACTTTGTTTGGGTCTATCCTTTGGAATATCCTAAGGGTAAAATTTGATAGGTTGTGATGTAGACAGGTTCCCAACCATGGCTTGGAACTAGGCAATATCAATGTTATCTAGGACTACTGACTCTTTAAGGGCTTGATCCAAGATCGTCTAAGGTTGCAAAGATGCATGTAGCAAGTCCAAGATGGATATTTGCACAGGGTTCTTGTCAAGCTATTCAACAAGGCTATAATTATATGAAGTAGGAGCATTAGGTCTACTAGGAGGTGCATGTCTAATAGAGGTAGTAGGTCTAGAAGGAGCCCCAAGTAAGGTAATCTTGATATGACACGTAGTGATAGCACAATGAGGATTGTCATCCTTTAAGATGAATGTGGATATGTAATAATTAGACTCATTGAAATAGTTGATGGTGTAGTCATATCCAGTGCATGTGTAATTGGCCTATGAGTCAAGGTTTGAACTAGAGGCTTCCCCTTTTTCATGATTACCTAAAGGATCTTTAAAGATGGTATGATCAACATTGGATACTAGCTAGGAAGGATCTATAGTAATTATACCATCATTGATGAGGTATTGGATTTCATGTTTGAGCTAAAAACATGAGGTAGTCTTGTGTCCTCAATTATGGTAATACTCAAAGAATTTCTTTTCATCCCACCATTTTAATTTTTTTGGTGGCTCATCTCTAATTAGGGGTAATTGCAAGAAGTTATTACTCAATAATTGTTAAAGTGTAGTGTCGAGAAGTATCTCCAAGGGTATGATTTTTTGTCCTTGTTTCAAGGACGTCTTTGAGGTTTATCTTGCATGGAAGTCTCAATTTTCTATTATGGAGGTGGTTTTGATTGAGATTTTTTGAATTCATAGGGTTTGCACCTTTCAAAGTTAGTTGAGGTTGTGTTGCACTAATTGTTTATGCATCCAAAATACCATTATTAGTTACATTTTTGTTTCTAGAGAAAAAATTTTCCTTGTCATTAGATGAGTTGGTGTTTGTGTTTTCCTTGTTCATTTTGAGGATTCCGTTATGGATAAGAGCATCTTCAATACTAAGCCCTTTTTTCATCAATTTGAAAATGGTGCTTGGATTTTTGATCTTGAGTTCACACATTAAGTTGGAAACTAGGTTTTTAATGCATAGATTAACTTGTTGTTCTTCAAGAATGCTTAGTGAGCATTGACTAACTAAGTTTCTCTAGTGTAATACAAATGTGATAAATGATTCTCCTATCTTCAATTTAGTTGAGCACAAATCAGAAAGTGTCATCTCATTGGTAATGCTAAAGGAAAACTAAGAACTAAATATGTCTGCTAGTTCAAACAAAGATTTGATAGTATTAGGAAATTTGGAGTACCATTCGAGTGTGGGCCCATCTAGAGAATGAGGGAATAGTTTCATGAGGTAGTTGGGCTTATGACTAAGTTTGGTACAAGAGTCACAAAATTCCCTAATATGATCAATGGCATTGCCTTTTCTTTGATATTTTTTGAATCTAGGTGGCTCAAAGTGTTTTGAGAATGGAGGCATATACAAAATTTTATCAAATGGATTAGGATGTAACTCTCATTTCGTATATAGAGCCTATTTCTTCTAGACTCCCAATGCCTCAACTTGTTTGGAAAGTTGTTTAAACTATTTTAGTAGTTCTTCATTAGGGTTTTGCATGATAGTCTTCTCTCCAAGTCTTTTGTGTCTATGAGTAGATCATTTTTTATGAAAAGAACTACGTCTACTTAGTTTTGACATTTCTATGTCTAAAGAGTGGGGTGATGTGTTGCTAGGTGGTGAAGGTATGTTAGTACCTCAAAGAAAAAAAGGGTCCTTGTTGTGGTATATTTTGTTGTATTTTTATGGTACTTGTTGTAGTATTGATTGTGATTACTGTACCATGTTCTGTTGTTGCATCTCTTCTTGGGGTAGTTGTTGTGCAATTTGTTGTGGTTGTTGTTGAGATACCTCTATTGGTTGCATGTGAGACCATGTGTGTGACTATTGTTGTAGAGGTATTTTTTGAGGTTGTTGTTGTATATTTTGTTTTTTTAATAAGTGTTGTTGATAGGTAATTTGTTGCTCAAGGCATCTTTTTTATTCCAACTATTTTTTTAATTGCTCCTTTTGTTTAGAAAACATGGCTTGTTCTTGTTGGAATTTTTGTTGGTACATTGCATGAAAGTCAAGTGGATTTACATTGGGTTGTGTATTAGGGACATTGGATCATTGCACCACTTGAGGTTGTTGTTGTGGTTGATGTTGCTTTTGATGTGTTGAATGTGTGTTAAGTGGATTTTGACTTGGTTGTGTACTATAAATGTTAAATCCTTGTACCATTGTAGGTTGTTGTTGTCTTGGAAATTTTTTATGCCCTTGAGAGTTGAACATCATGTTTTGGTTGTTGTTTTGATACCTTTGTGTGTTGAATATTTCTCCTTGGGACATCATATTGATTTTGAAATGAGATGTGTTCCTTTTGAAAATGGGTGAAATGTCAATAAGGCTCTTCCTTTGTATGTCAATAGGAGTTGTTGTGATTGATGTTTGACATGGTGTACTCATGGGAGGCTACATAACATTTGATGTCAGATCATTTGGTAAAGTTAGGAGCAAGGGTGTGCTTTGTTTATTTTACTCCAAAAGAGGTATGTTTGGCATCCCTAGAGTAAAATTCCCTTTAGGCATGTCTTGTTGTTGCATTATGTGATTGAGATCAAGTCTTAACATCCTTTTGGGATATTTAGAAAGAGCCTTGTTTCCATTTATTGATGGTGGTTCATCAAACAAGGGATTATTGTTGATGTGTTCAAATGTACTTTGGAGGATTTCAATGGTTGATTCTTGATAGAATCTTATATCTGCCATCATTGTGTTTGAGAATTCTAAAGGTTGTTTACCCATTTCTATGTCTAAATTGATCATAAGTTGTTGTAAAGATTCTTCACACTAGTTGTTCCATTGAAAGGATATTCCTTTACATAATAGATGTTGAAAGGAGTGACACTTATCTACTAGTTGTGTAATGAATATGTGGATAGACTATAATCTCCCTTGTAGACTTCTTAATGTTTTTAGATTTGTTGGAGGAGGCATTTCAAGTATTGTTTTTACTTTCTTAGGATCCACTTTGATGCCTCATTGAGAAACAATGTATCCTAGGAGGTTTCCAAAAAAAAATGTTGAATACACACTTTTTGGGATTGAAATAGAACTTATAGCCTTCCATTCTGTTGAATATCTTCTCTAGGACGCCCAAATAATCCCTTCATCTAGGGGATTTGCAAAGTAAGTCATCTACATAGTCTTCCATTAGAATGTACATGTAATCATGGAAGATGGTACTCATTGCCCTTTGATATGTTTCCCAAGCATTTTTGAGGCCAAATGGCATAACATTCAAACAATATGCTCCCCAAAGGCATGTGAAAGTTGTTTTATGTTGATCTTTAGTAGCTATTCTTATCTGATTATAGCTAAAAAAGCCATCCATCAGTGATAACATCTCATATCTAGTTGTTATGTCTACAATGATGTCTATATTTGGTAAAGGGAAATCATCCTTAGGATATGCCTTGTTAAGATCATGGAAGTCGATGCATATTCTGATGCCCCCAGAGTGTTTTCTTACTAGTACTTGATCAGATATCCACTATGCATATTCAGTAGGTCTAATAAAGTTGGCATTCAATATTTTCTTCAATTTAGCTTTGACAAAGAGAGCAACTTGAGGATGCATATTTCTCAAATTTTTCTTTATTGGTTTCACTCCTAGTTTTAATGGCAAGTGATGAAGGACTAACTCATGATCTAGTCTAGGCATCTCTGCATACGACTAGGTGAAGTTGATTTGCCTCTATAAAAAGAATTTGATAAAATCATATCTTTCTTCTTGTGATAAGGAGGCTACAACATGTATGATCTTAGGGTTGTTATGTGTTCCCAAATTTATCTCTTCTATCATTTCCACAACTAAGGTTGATGTTGCTTTCAATATATGTATGTGCAATCTTCCATCCTTGGGCACCTCAAAGAGGTTTTCATAGTTGGATACATCCTTAATTTTTACTTTTTCATGGTGTAATGGTGCCTTTTGATTTTCACCAACATACCTGCTTTTGTCTTTTTTTGCTATTTTTCCAATTTTGTGACTAGAAGATGGAGCTGACTTCCCAAAATATGCCATGATATTTAGGTCAATAGAGAGTCCTAACTTGTGATTATGAGAACTATGTCTACTTGGTTCTAACATTTCTATGTCTAAGTTAGATGATGCGTCGATGGGCGGTGGAGGTATGTTAGTACCTGAAAGACAAAAGGGTCCTTTTTGTCTTATATTTTGTGGTACTTGTTCTGGTATTGCTTATGATTGTTATACCATGTGTTGTTGTATCACTTGTTGTGGTAGGTTATGTACCATTTATTGTGGTTGTTGTTGAGATACCTCTATTGGTTGCATGTGAGGCCATGTGTGTGACTATTGTTTTAGAGGTATTTATTGAGGTTGTTGTGGTATATGTTGTTGTTGTAACAAGTGTTGTTGATAGGAAATTTGTTTCTCAAGGCATCTTTGGTATTCCAACTATTGTTTTAATTGCTCTTTTTGTTTAGAAAATATGGCTTGTTGTTTTTGGAATTGTTGTTGGTACATTGCATGAAAGTCAAGTGGATTTACATTGGGTTGTGTATTAGGGATGTTGGATCCTTGTACCACTTGAGGTTGTTGTTGTAGTTGATGTTGATTTTGATGTGTTGAATGTGTGTTAAGTGGATTTTGACTTGGTTGTGTACTAGAAATGTTCAGTCCTTGTACCATTTTAGGTTGTTGTTGTCTTGGAAGTTGGTTATGCCCTTGAGAGTTGAACATCATGTTTGGGTTGTTTTTTTGATACCTTTGTGTGTTGGATATTTCTCCTTGGGACATCATATTGATTTGGAAATGAGATTGTTCACTTTGGGAATGGGTGAAATGTCAATACATATCTTCCTTTTTATGTCAATAGGAGATGTTGTGATTGATTTTTGACATGGTGTACTCATGGGAGGCTCCATAACATTTGATGTCATATCATTTGGTAAAGTTAGGAGGAAGGGTGTGCTTTGTTGATTTTCCTCCAAAGGAGGCATGTTTGGCATCCCTAGAGTACAAGTCCCTTTAGGCACATCTTTTTGTTTCATTGTGTGATTGAGATCAAGTCTTAACATCCTTTTGGGATATTTAGAAATATTTGTTTCCATTTATTGATGGCAGTTTGTCAAACAAGGGATTATTGTTGATGTGTTCAAATGTACTTTGGAGGATTTCAATGGTTGATTCTTGATGGGATCTTATCGGTGCCATCATTGTGTTTGATAATTCCAAAGGTTTTTTACCCTTCTCTAAGTCTAAATTGATCATAGGTTGGATGTATTTGAATGTGGGAACATCTCAATGTTTAGACTTAGGTCCCTCCAAGTTTGGGTTGAATTTGACAATTTCTTGCATTGCCAAAAGTTTAAAGTTCTTTTAGAAGGTTTTATCTTGACATGCCTTAGAAATTTCTTCATTAATGATGACATAATTACTATTAGAGTCATCACTTAGGTGTACAATACCTTTTTTTTTGTTTGATATGTTAGGGTTGAAGGTACTTGTGTTGGGTTTGCTGAATTTGAAGGTGTGTGTTTGTTCATCCTCGAGTGTGGTTGGTATACTACCACCTTCGAGTAGTATTGGTATGAATATAGGTTCAAAGCTAGGGTTCCATTGAACCATTACATGTGTGGGAGAAGTACTTGAAGGAAACCTCATAGTAGGTGTGTTTTTTAGTGTTTGTTGTGTCAACCCTCTATTGTTATGATCATGCAGATACATGCTTAAGGGGTCCACAAATAAGGAGTGTGATGCTTCAATTTGGTCTTCATTAAATTTTTTTTGGGTTTTTCTACTCTTCTTTGGTCCTTGAAGAGGTTTTGTTTGTGGTTTTACCTTAGAAAACAAGGGTTGATATATTTCTTTGGGTCTTTGAGTTGATTGTGTCCTTGTAAAAGTTGGCATGATACCTAGGGATGCAGATGCAATGGAGGAAAACCTAAATGGAGAATTTATCTCCCAATTGCACACCTAAACTACCAACTGCACTCATGCAATACCAAGTGCACCGTTGGTACACTTTGGGCCCTTAAGGTAAGCAGTTGGTAAGTAGAAGACCGCAGTTGGTAAATAGAGGTGTTAGGGTGACAAAAATGTAGAATGTGAATGGTTTGAGTGTTTTTAGGTGTTTTCCAGGGTTTAGGGATGCAATGAAAGCTATGAAAGTATATATTAGATTTATGGAACCTAGAATGAAATCCATAATTACCAAGTGCACTCTACAACTACCAGCTACACACCTGAAGTGTGCAGTTGGTAAAGCAAGGATATAGTTGGTAAAATAGAGCAAAACTTGGAAATTTGGAAGTGGGTATGAAATATATGAGTTTTTTGGATTTTTAGGTGTTTAAGGATGTTATGTAACCTAAGGAAGTTCCAAATGACCTATGTTTTTGATATGAAAGGTGAAAATGTCCTAGGGAAATTATACAAATTCAAATGTAAGTGATGTTTTGGAATTTGACTTAAGGGTATGAAAGTGACTCTATGGTATGCAAAATGAAGATTAGGGTTGGACCTTGGACTTGATAAAGATGCTAGAGGTTAATGTATATAAGTTGAACTATGCAACAGATGATGTGCTAACATTGATAATGACATTTTGGATATGCAAAATGAGGATAAGTGATCAAGAATAAAAGTTGGTTGATAGACAAGTTGATAGGGTTTGATAGTTGAAATGATGCTAGCATTTTGAACAATGTAGATGAAGGGAAATACTACTAGGGTATCTCAAAATAACATTGAGGGAGACTAGGAATATGATAATTCTATTACAATGGTGCATGAAAATTTTTTGAACTTAGGATCAAATCTTTGGAAAGTATTTTGTCTAAGAGTTTAACCTTGTTAAGATTGACTTTGGATCATGACCAAAAAGATATAAAAGATAAAAGATCAAGTTGATAAAGATAACAAGGTCAAATCCATCAAGACATATATAGAGTTTGATCAAATAAAAATGATAAAAATGACAAAAGGACTAGTCGAGATTCATCATCCCTCAACACTAGGAGATACTCTAGGACTCATACTTTGTTCAGATTTTTGACTAAGTTCAAAGGTTTTGGGTTTGAAATGATGTTTAGGGTGGTCAAAATGATGGTTATGCTGATTGGATATGTAATATGCAAAGGTCCTAAGATGAAAAATGAAGTTTTGGGTGCAGATGTTGTTTTTGGTCATATGCAAAACGAGGACCTATAGAGGCTTCTAGATGTAGTTTTTAGGTTGTAGAATGTAGTTTGGAGGCTCAAAATGGTCATGCAAGTACCCAAGTGAACTCTAACATTACCAAGTGTGCTCCAATAGCACCAAATACAACTATGGTGCACTTAGGGCCAATTTGAGCATAATTGGTAGTTTCATGGCATAGTTGGGAGACTGGGTTGAATGTTTGTTGATTCTAAGTTGGGTGATTGCTAAGTTCCTAAACTAGAGAGCTTGAAATTTTGGGGATGATGTTATGATTGGATAGGAGATACAAAATGAATTTTATGACCTAATAAACGAATCCCTAAGTGAAGACAATGATGTTTAGGAGATGTGAAATGCAGATTAGGACATGTTAACACAGGGGCTATCCAAGTACCTAAGGACACTTCTAAAGTCTCAAAATGTTGTATGGAAGTCCAAATTGAGTTCTAAGACTACCAAGTGCACTCAAAAAGTACCAAATATGAAAATGGTGCAATTAAGGCCAGTTAGAGTGCAACTGGTAGTTTTAGAGTGAAGTTGGTAAGTTGGGCTAAAACTAAGGGGATTTTCGTGTTCTATGGTTTCCAGATTGATGTTCTAGAGAGTCAAAGGGTAGAGGATAGGGAAAAATGTGTAAAATGATGGTTAAGACATCAAAAATAATGGTTAAAGTGTGAAAGATGAAGGTTGAGCATGCAAAGATACAAGATGGGAGATGCAAGATGCAAATTTGGGGTTGAAATGCAAAGACTAAGTGATGCAAAATGAAGCCTAAGGAATGCAATATGAATGATGAGAGATGAAAAATAAGGGCTAATAAGATGTAATATGAGACCTAGAGGATGAAAGTATGATTCTCAAGCTATGGTAGATGCATGTGGATGCTATGCAAAGATGAAATCTTAGTTATGCTAAACATGTATAGGGTTACAAGTTGCCATATTTACCAAGTCTTGAATATTTTAGACCAAAGTTTGTAAATTGTTGAAAAAGGTTGTAATGTTTTGACAATGCTTGAAGTTTTTACAAGGTTTGAATAGTATCCAAGGTATAAATTTTCAAGTTGGATTTTATCTTGATTAATGTTTTATACACACACAAGACACAATAAGACAAGAATAGTTGTTGTTAAAGTAAAAAGACACACCACAACCTAGGCTTTAAGACTATATCCACTAAATTCTCACTTGAACCAAAGTTTAGCCACACTTACCCAAAGTGGATAACCTAGAATCTTGGCACCATAGGCTCCCCCTTATAGTACACTCACCTCTTGAGGCTACCAAGATCCACTTCCCAAGGGGCATGGCTTCCCAAGGGATTGTTATCTCTACCAAGGACCACAAGAATGCAAGATGTCTTCACGGGCATGGGTGACCCCTTGAGATAATGGATAGGAAGGTTTTTGGTCTCTAAAATAAGGTTTTTAATACTAGCATTTCATTCAGCAAGTAAATGATAAACTTCCCCAAAAGGTCTCCCAGCTCTAAGAATCGAGGTTTGATGCACCACAAGGGTACTGGAGGAGAGCTATCGTGCAACAATACCACTAATATTACATTAAACATATTGAGTTTTATATAGCATCTAGAATGTTGACCTGGCTTGGCCTATTACTACTTCAAGATCACCCCCTAGGGCTCACCAAGTGGTGAGTGTTAGTTCCAAGGTAGGCCTCTCTATAGAATTCACACATATTTCTCTTACACATAAGATCCATGAATAGTGAGGGGTGAGGATATGTCCATGTAACTCCTAGGGTTATAATAAGGCATGGTCAGCAAGCAGTATAGAAAGTTCATTTTAGTTTACCAAACAAAGTGTTATCTAATCTAGGAAATCCACACACATAGTTTAGACAAACACATAGGGTCTTTGACAACATCTTGCAAATAAGCATTAGTAGTTTGTAATGATTATGTATTTATCAAATGATCACCACATGATACAAACAGACCATCACTAACACAAAAACATCTAATCTAGGTCCTAGAAGGAAACAAAAACCCTAGATGCAGATCTTGAGTGAAATATGTGCTTTATGTGAACCAACTATGCTCTGACAGAGCAAACTACACCCTTGAAAGCCAGAATGATCCAAGATTCTCCCAAGTGCACTCATATAGTGCTAACTATACCCATGGTCTACTTATTTCCTAGAAGGGTGTAGTTGGTAGTTTCTAGGTGCAATTGGGAGACTAGTTGTAGATTGTGGGGAAATGAGCCCTAAATAATAATAAAAAATTGAAAAATTGAAATCTACCCTACCAAGTGTAGTCAGACAGTGTAGATTGTGCCCATGGTGGAGTTGGGGTCTAGAAGGGCACATTTGATTATTTTTAAGCACATTTGGTAAGTTTTGAATAATAGATGGGGGTTATGGTAACTCCTAGGCCCCTAAAACTACTTCCTAGAAGTCCCAAGTGTGCCTTGATAGAGCAGAGTGCACCCTAGGACAACAAGCTAGAAAAATGTATAAATGAGAGCAAATAATCATTTTATAGCCCCCCCTAGTTAATCTAGATGTAATAACAAAGTGAAAATAGCCATTATACCCTTCCAAGTTAGGTCCTTCCATGCACCTACAAGCACAAAAACAAGAAACCCAAGTTAGTTGAGTGTGAACCTCTAGTCTACCATGTAAGCCAAAGAAACAAAGAAAGAAACACAAAGTTAAAACCCCCTTTTTCATTTTTAGCTCCCATTTCCTTTCTTCTCCATATGATGTAGCTCCAATTGTCTATAATGCACACAACTAAGAAGGAAAAATTCTATGATAATGATAATGATATGAGAGTACTAGAAAAAGTGATTTTGAAGCATGAGAAACCAAAGACCAAGGGACCAAAAATGAGTTGATGAATGCACAATTTATAATCAACACAAAAGATGAGAGCATTGGACTTGTCACCTTGGATATGCAACTTGGCAAGATATTCCTTTAAGAATCCATGACACATATGGCATAAGATTCCAACTGTAGGATTGTATGATGCTTGGAAGTCAAACATGGCTAAAAATGGAAGAGGATCTATGATGTTTCATGTGACACTTCAAACCCACTTAAAGCCAAGAATCTATAACAATGGAAGCCAAATATAGTCATGCATAAGGAATAAGAATATATGGATTATGACATATCTTATCCAAGTGTAAATGGAGAATCCATGATGTGTCATGCCCATGTGTCATGATGATGTCAAGAATGTGTTAATATTATGTGGAATATCTAAATTAAAAATCCATATATCCACACAAATACAAATTTGGAATTTGGAAATTATCAGTGGAAAATGGGACTTAGAAAATTGTTAATTTCCATAGTTTATGAAGATGAATCAATTAATTAATAAAATATAAATAAATTGAATGGTTAATTAGGAAGAATACATAGAAAAATGACATTGGATTAAATTATGGGTTATTTAATCCTATAGAGAAAATTAGTAGATGATTGGCCAATTTGATTAAATAAGTGCAACAATATACTTTGATGAAAATGTGGATTGACTTGGATCATGCCAGGTAGACCAAAGCCATGCTCAAATTGATTAATTGATCAAAATTAATAACATTACAAGGACACATGACATGAATTAAGGACATGTGATATTTAACTGATATTGTAAATGCTATAGGATAAAGATTGATTGATATGGTTGATCATAATAACATTGACAGATGTTATCAATGTTATTAAAATGGCTTGATGATGTCATGACCTAACACTAAGGGGTTTGATAATTTTCATGATCGAATGACAAGAATGATGGTTTGACCTAATAGTGATAGCCATGATAGTACTATGATTAGATTGATAAGTTTGATAGATTGATAGGTTTCTGAGGCACTGAAAGCCACATAGGTTTTTGAAGTACTGAAAGCCATAGCAATACCTAGGATTGGATATATGATGATTAATTTAAGGTATCTGACATGTTTTAGGTTGATTATCATTGATTATAGGTGATTCTGTGTAGATTTAGTGTGATTCGATATTGATTTGATATGATTTTTGATGATATTGAAATGGTTCTGAAATGATTTGCAATTGATGTGAAAGATGATATGAATGGTAATAGACACTGTTGAGATATAATCAAGTTGGAAAAAAGATTAAAATTAGTGAAATGAGAAGATGGGATGAGTTAGTATGAAAATGTGATGAAACCATAGATGTGAACCATTTTTAGCATCTACAAGATGTTCCTAAGTATTTTTCATATTTGTGTAACTCAACTACTCTAGGATAAGGAGGCATATACAAATCCTTGTTGACAGGAAATGGACAAATGGTGTCTAATGTGTATTGTTTAACTATTTTATCTTTGTCTCTCATCTTTTGGGCCAATTGATCTTGAATGACCTAAAGTTGTTTTTGTAACTTGGAGGATTTAGTTTCCTCTTCTTGTGTGACAATTATTTCAACATTGAAATGTTGAGGTACTTTTTCTCCTTCTCGAGTGAGTTTGAGGAAATATTTTTCTTTCTCATCATGGGCTAAGATTTCCATCATTTTTGGAAAGTATTAATCCTTACAAAATTTCCCTATGTCTTATAGGGGTATCTCTTCAGTATCCCCATACTCATTCATGTAGGTGTAAGGTTCTTTCATTTATTTATTTATTTTGTAGTCTTATTAGTATTGTTTCCTATTGTTCTCTCCTATTTCTTGATCTTAATCAGCCATTCTATGAGTGTAGAAGGTTTCTGTATGTTTTAGCTGTATAGGTGTTTGGAACAAAAGTTTAACTTTTTTTTTTAAAGATGTAGGTGTCTTTTCAATATCTTGATTTTCTTGATATAATGGATTCCTATTTTTTTGCAGTTTTATGGAAAAAAATCTTCGAACACTAGGTGTACCAACATGTGAAGGAGATCGTGAGGACCCTTCACTAAATTTAGACTATATGTAAAGCTAAGAGAAACCTTTTCCATGATTTCTACCTCTATCTCTACCACCTCATGGTCTATGGGGAGGAAACATGTTTCTACTCCTCATTGCAACATTCATAAACAATGACTTATGATAATGTTTGAACAAGGATGACACTAGAACATTGTCTCAAAGTCAGTAAGCATGTTGTATATCTAGGTATAAATAGTTAGAGAAATGGCCAAAATAGCTAAGAGTTTGTGACTATTATGATGTAGGGTATAAGAGACACAAGAGAGTAAAATAGGACAATCATGTAAGGAGATTGGTTCATGTGAAAATCACAAGTGATCAACTAAGAAAAACATTTGAGATTTACATTGTTGTAGATAGAGGAATGACTTGATGTTTTCAGACATAGATTAGATTTGGATTCAGTTTTGATGAGGAAGATTATAATAGCTCATTGTTTTAAGACAATTTCAAACAAACTCACATGAGGAAATAACTTTTAGGAAAGGAAATATTGATACCTAAGTGAGGAAAAACCTCTAACACACCCATTTCAACAATTTTATGACCAAATCTTGTAGGAGGATTCAGACAAGAATGCACAAGGAAGTATAATGAACCACATGAGAATTTAGAATAGAAAATTTGTAGATGTTTTCTTGTGTAAAGATTCAGACAGAGTCATACAATGAAGTGAAAAACTAGTAATAAAGACAACTGTTTGACCAAAATTGTAGTGTTTGGGTAAGATCTCATAAGAAGATTCTCAGCATCCCATGTGAGGAAGTATACATGACCATGTGAGGAAATACTAACTGATAGCCCTAAAGGTATTTTCTTGAGAAAATTTTTATAGAACTATAGGCAAGGAAAGAACAAAATTGACAAGTTTGGATTGTACTTGAAAAGATTCTAATGGTTTTGGTAGTTTCTAAAAAAATCACTAATAGTATTTTTAAGTTTTAGTTAGAAATGGATATCATGTTGGTTTGCAAGTAGACAATTTTTATTTCCAAACAAGGGATGCAAATGGTAGTTGTAAAGAATCCAACTGGGGACAAAGCAACTTAGAGGGATAGGGGAGTCTTGAACTTTTTGTTGTTTGAACATTTTGGACAATTTGTAGACTCAAAAAAGAAACTCTTTTATCCCTATAACTAGAAATGGTAGAAGGAGAAAAATCTTTGTCTCACATCTTATGCATCTATGTTTACCTCACACAACCATGTCACCCCACTAGAGGACACCCATGTTTTCAGTGTATTCTAAGGACTCAATAACATATATTCTCAATGAGCATCATTGTGGTAGGATTCAAGGGTGTATACCACCTTCTAACTTCCAAGTACATTCTTATGGTGAGGATCTACAAGAGAGATTCATTTCCCTCCTTGCACAAATATTATGTCCCCTTTCGTAGGTGAACTGCATAGCAACTGTGTACAAAGTTTTTACTTGGCTTCCATTCATATTAATCCTAAGTGGCTTTGTGAATGAAGTTGAGGCTAGTACCCCACATCAAAATCTATAAGTGTACATACTCAACTAGCAAGACTGGAGGCAGTGACACCTAGTGCAACAAATAGAGCCTCTTCTTAATATATGATATCAGAATCCAGAAGAAGAAATTAACATGGCATTAGAGTCTTTTACTCTACAAAGATTCTTTATTAGAGTGAGTTGGAATCACTGGTGTTAGTTGTATGGTCACTTGGGTCATTCTTGGAGGTCGAATCACTCTAGAAGACCCTCTAAAGGTTGACTCAAACAATAGCTCAGATTCAAGGGTCCTAGTTTTTTATTTTCCCACAAGGAAAAGAGCATACTCCTCTACCTCATCACCTTACCCAAACACATAGAACATGTTCATAAATGTGTTATCTTATCAATACCAACATGTCTTTTTCCAAGAATTTGATTTTCTATAAAGGAAATCATCATCCCTTCATAAAAAGATTTTCTTGGGATAACGACTAACTTTCTTGCCTCCCTTGGGTACTGTCTTCCCAAGGTGTCTAGGTTTTTGATTTACTCTTGGGCACCATTTCCAAGTATCAAAGAGTATACACCCTTATTCCTTTGTGTAGAGACCTACAAAGTTCACAAGCCCTATTAAACTATGTGTGTAAGTGTTAGAATTAGTAAAATTTCCCTAGTTGTACTTACATATTAAATGTGATAAACCAAGGTATCCCTTATGTTATTTTTCCTCTAGTCCAAATTTAAGGACATGCCACTTGCTTGTCCTATTATACATGTGTGAGGACAACACTTTTTGTAATTCCTTTTATAAGGAAATTAGTTATTCCTCCTTAAGAGGATTATGACATGTCTTATGCATACACTTATGAATTTGGCAATCATTCACATGGGAATTAAAAATCACTCCTCTTCTCATCTCTTTATAAGAGATGCTTCTCTCTCATTCTAATAACACATAAACAATATGTATTTCATGTAATGAGCCTTTGGCTCCACATTATCTAATTCTCTTTCTCTCTCTCATCATTCTTTAGGCATTTTCCTCATTCATATAATTTACAAGGGGTTTTTTTTGCTTTCCCCTTTCAAAAAGCTTGTCTCCTCTCTTGTGTTGATCTTGGAAAGCTCATATAAAGTATGGTAATTATGTTCATCACAAACTCTCTTGGATTAATTTATGGTTCTTTATTTTATTTCATTTCAATTTCATTATTTCTCACATGGTATGAGAGCTAACTAATCCTTGTTTTGAGTTTAGTGATGAAGGTTGTCATTCATTGGAGCACACCTTATTTTTGCTTAGGTATTTCTATCAAAAATATGAATATAGTCTGCCCTTGTTTTAACAAGTAGCATTTATGATTTTTTTTTTATATATTTCATTTTATTATTATTATATAGTGTATTTTTTAAAAATAATTAAAATAAAAAATTATTTCCCTAACAATGTTTATTATATAGAACACTTAATTAATGCTATTGATGACTAAAATGTTAATCACCTTACATTAAAAGTTTAAACATTTTTCATATTGTTGTTGAAAGTTAAATTTTTTGAACTCAATTTATACTTGTTTTATTTTTAAATAGTTTAAATCCTAATATTAATTTTTTTTAGAATCTCTGAATATTTCTAATTTGATCTTTCTATATTCTTTTAGCTTTTTTTTTAAAGAACATTTCCTTTTATCTCCCTAGATTTTATGTGATCTCTCTCATCTATTTATCCTAGTTATAGCTCTTTTCTTTTTTGCTATCATGGTTAAGGAATTCTCACAAGTTTGTATTTCATTTCTTGTATTCAAATTTTTAGTTAAGATTTTCTTGGTCTGCTAGTGGAGGCATTTTCAGAAGCCTACAAATTTAATTACTTTCCTTGTCTAATTGACCTCCCCTCTTCTTCTTCTTTTCCCTCTTTTCCATGTTTAAGCATACGTTATTGCTGCTCACATTCTAGTTATTATCATTATCTTTAGTTGGCTTCTCATGTGATTTATTCATTTCCCTTATCATTGATTGTTCCTTTCTGGTTGTGGCTCCTCCTCCTCCCACATCCTTACTTGCCTTTGACCCATTTTGATCAAAATCATGGATGTGGTAGCTATGGTAGTAGTGGTTTTGGTGGAGCAAAAATAACTCATGAAATTAGGGCACAATCCTGAAGCAAAGCTCCCTTGACATTAACATGTTGTGTAGTTGGTTATCACTCTTTTTTTGCCATCCCTTCTCATTTGCGTGAGCTCTTGCATGAGCTGCACTTTTCTACATATCATCACAGAATAGATTTCACACTTTTCTACACATATGAAATTTGGTTCATGGTACCAATGTTCATGAATGATTGAATAGAATATTGCATTTACACAAGCCTGGCCTATGTGAGTTGTTGGACTCATCCATTATTGTTTCTCCTATTGCTTGCTGCTCCCTTCTCCCTACTTGTAGCCTTCCTTACTTCTTTGGATCTTACCTCTCACAAGAACTCTCACTTTCTTCTTCCTTTTGTGTGAAGTTCTTCTTTTACATGCTCTTCTCTTCCACTCCTACACATGGCTATTGCCTTCAGCCTCCCCTATTGTTGCTCTCTCTTGCTTGGCTTCTATTGGTTGTAGCACTCCCTGCCTTGCTACTTGTGCTAACTCTCAACTCATGCCCACTCTCCTCTCATGCCCCTTCCACTTCCTTTCTTGTTCGTCATGTTGCAAGATAAGATTTGTGTGAAGCTTTTTTTTTGTTTTCTTTAATCTAAACTTTCCTTTTATTCTTTTTAGAATTTGAGTTATTATTTTATTCATAAGTTTTTTTTTCATTTGTCTTTCATCTAACCTTATTCATTTATATGTTATGACATGGATGCTCTTGTTTTAAACCCCTCTACCTCCTTCTCTTGTACTATTCTATCTAGATTAACTACTGCCTTCTTGTTGGTGTTGCCTCCCTAAATGTTAGGTTTAATATATCTAATTTCTTTTTTTACTCTAAGCAACTTTAATCTAAAGTTTTTTAAATATTTTTTTTAAAATAATAGAGTTTGAGCTATTGATTTTTTTATCAAGTTTTTTGGTTTGTCATTAGTCTAACCTTTTTTCTTTCATTAATCATTTATAAGTTTCATTATGGTCATAGCATAGGTTATAAAATTGATTTTTAACGTCTATATTTGGTCTTTTGATCATATTTAGTATTGTTTCAAAGTTATAAGTTACGAGTTATAATTTTTTTTTATAAGTTATAAAATTAATTTATAAATTATATATTTGGCATTATTATAAGCTCTTCAATGTTCTTTAGAAGTTTTAATTCATTTAGCATTTCTTCTTAGTTGTAAGGTAAGTCATTAAGTTTGTTTTTAATCATTATGGTTTAAGTTTCTTACACATTTTTTTTATCAATCAATTATTTCATAATGGTTCTACATCATTTTGATTCCTTAAGTTGCAAGTGTATTATTCCTCTAACATTTTTTTTGTAGGGTTGCATTATTGGTCTATTACCACATCTATTTTTAAGTTATTCCCTAACAAGTTTTTTTTTTTTTAATCTCGAGATTAATCTTTTCAAAATAATTATTCATAACTTTATCAAGAAGGAATAATTATTTCATAATGTATTTGCATCCTTACCAACACTTTCCTTTTTAGGGCATTTTTTTTCATTAATCTATTTCAAATAAACAAAGTACATCAAAAAAAATTATTTCTCTCTATCATATCTAAACCTGAAACTTTTTGCATTCCTAACCCTTCATTCTTAACCCTTTCCTCTAGACCCAACCCCTACACCTAGTTTGTAGAACCCATCGATTCTACAATAACCCCTATATTGTCATCCCTTGAAGAGACCCTCATCTGAGGAGGAACCTTTCAATTCTCGTAGTATTGGACTACCACTAGGATTATATCAAATAGTGCATATGCCCTTGCCACCATATCTGCTAGCAGTAGCCTAGCTATATGAATCATTTCCCTTTCAAAATACATGTGATTCCTTAGTCTCAATCCTATCCTCATTGTACCTAAAAGGGACATCTGTACCATATCCTTGTCAAATTACTTAATGGGAATAATTCCTCCCACCCATGCCTTTAAACCATGCAAAAGAAACCACTAAATGTCTCATCCAATACTATCACATTCACAAATGGTGGATCTATGTAGATCTCTTGAATCTTCATCAATGTCCTATACTTGGGTAACATATCATAGATGTTTGAGTATAATATGAATGATACTTGAGTTTGATAAATTGAATGCATATCCCTTGGCCTCAGCACCCCATCTCCTATTATTCACCTTATTGCATGCTCCACCTCTCCAAGCATTGCTTGAAATAGTATGTCAAAATCTCCCCTTAGGTACATTGATTCTAGAGGAAATTTGCATGTTAAAATGGGAATCATCGCTTAGAAATTCAGCACTTTGTGATCCATCTCATTTCTACACCCTACATTCAATATACATTCATATAAATATAAGATTATTATGAAAAATAGATAATATTGATTACTCTTTTGTCATGTGCATTACCTTTACCAAGAATTAGATTGGTTGAAGATTCGTCTAACCTTGAGTAAGGATCAAAGCACTTGTTTCAACTTCATTCTCCTTGTTTGAAACTTATAGCAGCTCCTCTTTCTATTTTCTTCCTTCCTCTTTGATGACATTGTAGACCACCCAATGCATGTTATTGAATTTTTTTGGCTCACCTAAAACTTTCTATCATGGTTATATATTTTTATAACTGCTAACCTTGATATCATTGTTTCAATGTCTCTACACATGTATGCATCAAGACAAGAGTTTTTGTACATGTAACATTTTTTTTAACCAAGTCTTCTCAGCTTTCATTATTCACAAAAAATTAGTTATGTTTTTTTTTAAAGCAATTTATTTGGTTTGGCAAGTCATTCCTATGCCATTCGTAATGATAATAAATTTCTTTGAGTGTGATTAGTTAAAATTTCATTATATCATTTTATCAAACTTCTAAAGATAATTACTATTCCAACTTAAGATATTTTGTCTTTGTACAAAATGATCATTCTACTTGAAATATAATTTTATAGAAGGATCCACTCAATGTTATTATTATTATTTTTGTTAAAGGTAAATCATAATTCTTTCAAGTATTCTAACTTATCATTTGCATATATTTATTCAAGTATATATGGGTGCACACAAATATGCCTAGGTAAATATATAATTTCTTATGACTAAGATGATTCATAAATTGGTATATTCCTTCAGAAAATGAATTAAGTACCCATATATACCCTCAATGGATTTTTCTACCTAATATCCATACATTGTTTATTTCTTATTGATCTTCCTTGGATCACTGCATTTACCTAAATTCTTTTTGGATTATGAGTTGTCTTACACATTTTCCTTCAACTTTATTGTGATCTATTTATTTGCATATAGTTGCAATTTTATGTTTTTATAGCTTTGTTCTATGTCTATGTTGGCACTTTATGGTTTTATACCATTGATTTATGTGAAGTTATTTGGATTTCTTTGAGTTGAATAGGCAGCCAATTTTTCAAGGTTAACTATGTCAGTCCCCTTGGTGTAACTAATACATAGTTTCCTTATTTGGCCCATGGAGTATCACTCCATCCTATATTGGTGTGCACTCACTTTATATGGAGTTTCCCTCCATTTGATATTATTTTTTCCACTTTTAAAGGATGATATTTTTATGGAGTTTCCCTCCATTTGATTCTATTTGTTCCACTTTGAAAGGATGATATTTATATGGAGTGTCCCTCCATTTGGTTCTATTTGTTCCACTTTAAAAGGATGATATTTATATGGAGTTTCCTTCCATTTTTTATATATGCTCTACCTTGAAGGTTGATATTTATGGAGTTTCCCTCCATGTTGTTCCATTTTGTTCCTCAATGTAGAGGATTTTGTTCTTGGAGTTTCCCTCCAAATTTAGATGGTTTGATCCAATTTGAAGGCAATATGTTGTGAATCCTCATAATCTTTTCCTTTTTAGTATCTTAACAAAAATCATGATGAGACAAATACTAATTTGATCAACATGTCTCTCCTTTTATTTAATTCATATATTAATGTGATAATGCTCACATACTTTATTGCTTGGATCATGAGCCATGCAAGTTATGGAGGGATGCCTCCACTAACTTCTAGTAAGATGATTCATTATGTGGACTATCTATATCCATGTGATTGATGAAATTTTGATGAAAGTATCATTAGTTGGACTTGTCTATGGTCATTTATGCATTAGTATAATATAATTTTTCTAAGAATATTGATCAAGCCTTTTACTCAATTTGTCCTTGTTGCTAATTTTTTGAGCATATAATTTATCTTGATATCAGCTAATCTCCATTTCTTTATGGTGACATGTCTTATTTTCCTCTCTATTTCTCTATGAGAGTTTTCTTATCCTTTTTTCAAAAGGATTTTTAATTTGAATATAAGATGAAATACACCTTGTGGATAGTTGTCTTGTTTCTTGTGTCTATTTTTTCACATAATCCATCAAGGCACATACAAGACATTATTATTTGGTGTACATATCCTATGCACCATGATTCAACTTGCAGATGTAACATATTCAAATGACCTATCCACTTCTCTTGGCTCTACAAAGATCTATCCACACTCAAAATACTTGCACAATTGAAGACATTCTCAAAGATCAAGTTGTTGATATATTGTCAAAGCCTCTTTCTAGAGAGAATTTAGAATTTCATTGTAAAAATTTGGGTTTCATACCATTTGATGTAATTTCCCCAAGTAAATATTAAAGGGGGGTGTTATATTTAGTAATCTTTCCTTGGCTATATTTATGTATTAAATGGGATAAACCAAGGTATCCCTTATGTTATTTTCCCTCGAGTCCACATGTGAGGACATGTCACTTGCTTATCCTATTGTCCATGTGTGAGGATAACTCATTTTTTAATTCCTTTTATAAGGAAACTAGTTATTCCTCCTTACGAAGATTATGACACTTGTTATGCACACACTTATGAATGTGGCAATCATTCACATGGCAATTACAAATAACTCCTCTTCTCATCTCTTTATAAGAGATTCTTCTCTCTCATTCTAATAACACATAATCATAATGTAGTTCATGTAATGAGCCTTTGGATCAACATCATCTCATTCTTTCTATCTCATCATTCTTTAGGCATTTTCCTCATTCATATAATTCACAAGGGGCTTTCTTTGCTTTCCCCTTTCAAAAACCTTATCTCCTCTCTTGTGTTGATTTTGGAAAGCTCATATAAAGTATGGTAATTATGTTCATCACAAACTCTCTTAGATTAATTTATGGTTATTTATTTTAGTTCATTTCAATTTCATTATTTCTAATAGTAAGAAAGAATTTAAAAAACACATTATTTGAGTACGTTTGAATTTGTTCTTTGGAAAGTGAATCTTTTACTAAAAGTCCTACAATCAAACCTTTAGTATTGTTTGTATGTTTGTATCAAGGTGTCTTTCATAATCGATTTGCAAACCACTATTAAGTTGCTTCAAAAAAAAAAAAAAGATGCTTCACAATCAAGTGTTAGATAAAAAACATTATTGAAAAAAAAAAACTACAAACTACAAATTTTCCTTTACTAGTGTCAAATCTTGTGCAAGATTCTACAGGATTTTGTGTGAGGATACATTGTGTGTTGTGTAATAAATTTCTTTCTTCGTGTGAGCATACACTTTATCACATGAGAAAGTAAAAAGATAAATGCAAAGATTTAGTTTCTTAAAATGAGGAATGATCTTATCACATGAGAATTCATTGAATTATATGGACAGAAATGTTAGAATGTCAAAAAATAATTAAAAATTGTTCCTAGAAAATTGACTTTTCTACCCGATAGTGGGCACCAAAAATATGACTGCTAATTATGGACCTCTAAATCCACACACACTTCAACATGATCTTTACATGTCAAAAACATCCCAAAATGAACATGGTATTGTCAATTTGGTATGATTGAACAAAGCAATACGTTGCCTTCTAACTAGATGAGTTTTTTCTATTCACTCTTAGGATTGAGAGATCAACAACTAGACCAAACTAGTATGAAGAATTTAGAATAATGCAAATACAATCTAAAATATGTTTTTGATTTTTTTTGAATGCAAAGATATTAGATTAATCTAAATGAAATTGAAATTAATTTAAGAACAATTAAAAGTAAGAACTAGATAAATGTATTTTAATCTAAATGATGAGCATATGAAATCAAGAGAAAACTTGAATGCAAGGCACTTGAGTAATCAAATTAGCATTAATTTGATACTTTTAATGTGCATCCTCCTAAAATGGGAGATTGAAGATTTATTTTAATGAATCCTAGAATTTCATCAATGGTCAAGATCAATCTGAGTGTACGGTCTAGATTAAGAGTGAGATTTAGTCCTCCAATTTTAATAGAGTTGAATGAGATGAAATAGGAGATGACCTTGATCCATTCAAATATGTGGTCATAATTAGATTTTCTAATTAATTAAATATTCAATTTCAAGAATTATGAGCACATATTTGATTTAATCAATATTATTAATTCCCTTTTTCTATGAGATGAATTAGGAAAAATATTGATCAATTCAAACATGTGGTTATAATTAGATATTCTAATTAATTAAATAATTAGTTTCAATAATCATAACATATATTTAATTTTAAAAAAGTATTATAATGCATACTTTATGTGTATTAGCTTAAGGGGTAGATTTAATTTAATTAAAATACTTAGGAATTATAATTAAATTAATTAAATTAATAGATTAATTTAGCTAATTCAATTAATATTTAAAAATTATGTAAAGTGAGTGACTAATACAGATTAATGATTTTCTACATTTGACACTTAGGTCAAGTATAAATTATCAAAATCATAAATTCCTAGTATAATAGGATTTAAGTAATATTCATAAAATGAAATTGGTTAAAAATACTAATATGCCAATTTAGGGGTATTACATCTGGATCTAATTATTGTAATTGTAACAAGCTCCTACATACTTTATCAATTGAACAACTTTGTTATAACTAACCTTTATGTCATCCATGAAAAATAGGCTCAAACCATGTAATGATGATGGAGCTATGTAATATATGCTCTCATTAACAAAAAAATTAGTGTTAATTGGAGCTAATTCCTTGGGTACCCATTCTTACTCAAGAGGTGTGTACCTTAAGGGAACCTTGATGTCGCCCTTTGTCTCATCATCATAAGAACATGACCCCCCTTGAGCAAGGAAAAATTGCATGAATTTATTGAATTTTCTTCTAATCTTTTTACCTCTAGTTTGTCTCTCTTTCATAGACCTACTACATGTCTCACTATCCTTTTCTATTCTTGCATTTCGCTCACTTGAGGAAGAAAAATCTAATAGATACCTATTTGGTGGTACTTGTAGCCCATCAAATGAGAGATATAGTTGAAGAAGTGAAAAAAAATTCTACAAAATGAGGCTAACATTGATGTAGTTTTCTTAAAGTTAATGTTCAAGGTAAAGACAAAACAAGCATGCAATAAACTTATACCTCTTGATCCATGTCACTATATATGATTCTCATCAAAAGAGTATAGCTTCCTGCATATGTAAATCATTTTTCTTAAGTTAGTTAAAAATTACATGATACTTATGCTACAAATTACATAAAACATAACCTATGAATAATATGCATACATCATAATCATTGTATACTTTTTAATTGGTTACCTCTACACACAAAATATTATAAGTAATCAGCACCAAGAATTGAGCATTGTAACAAATATTTCAACCTAATCAACACCTAATACATTTCTAATGATCAACTTATTCATCCATCTCATCATCATGAACATCATCATTATCATCATCATCATCCAAATCATCAGAATGACCATTGTCATCATCATGATCATGACTATGACCATCATCATCATTTTCATCATCATCATCATCACCAGCACCATCACCATCACCATCATCACCATTTCCACCACTACCACCACCATCACAACAACCACCACCACCATCATGAAAATATTTTCCACAATCATCATCTACTTTGTCTTCCACTCCTTCAGTATCTTCTTCTTTAATCGCATTAAACTTTATCAGTCTTCCTCTTGGATCATGTCTAAGGACAAATGACCAACCTAGTGTGTGCTAAAATGTTGTCACACTTCTATGAATCATTACATGTAAGAAAACTCAAGAATGAGCCCTCAAAAATTGATCCATAGCTCTCTACTCATAGAGTGCAAGGGTTTGCAATGGAGGCCCTCAGTTTGACCTATTTTGTGCCCATGCAAGTACACCATGAGATGAGAGATTCAAAGAGGAAAAGCAAGAATGCTAGTCTCCATGATCTTCAAATATGCATGAAAATAAGATCTAATCTATGAAAGAAAAATCTAATCTATAAATGCAAGATCTAAGCTAAAAGCCCATGATGGGTGCAAGAGAGAAAAAGACAAGAAAATAGAAGTTCTCCACAAAAAGCTTTTGTATTCAAATTCCTTCAAAAATTAGTCTTCAAACCTGCAGCATAACGATAGCATAATCATGGGTCTCTAACATGAGGAGAGGGCTCTCCCTTATGAAGGAAATTATGGAGGTGAGAGGCTTCTCACAACCAATATGGGATAATATAGCTTGATCCATGTGAGACAAAATTCCACCAATGAGAAAAGAGGAGTGGTTGAGAAGAAAGTGGTGATCCATGTGAGACAAGATTCCACCAATTAGAAAAGAGGAGTGGTTGAGGAGAAGATGGAAAGATAAATCCCACTTAGATCACATTTTTAAGTGTAGAGAAATTAAATAAAAAGAATTTATTTTATTTCCTTTTTTTCATCAAAAGAGATATTTAAGTGAGATTTTTATTTAATTAAAAGGGAGCAAGTTCTTTTTAATTAAATAGAAGATATTTAATTAAATTAAAAGAGAGGTTTTTCTCTTAATTAATTAAGTGTGGATGAACTGTTTAATTAAAAGAGAGGTTTTCTTTTAATTAAATGGGGATTTTATTTTTATTTAATTAAAAGAGAAGATTTTCTTTTAATTAAATAATACTTGGAATAAAATGATCAATCTTAGAAATGAAATAAATCGAATTTGATCAAGAAAATTGATTTGAATATATTACAAACCATTGATTCAGAAAATTTGATAAATTGATAAATTGAATAATGGGGGCCCATAGTCTAGGCGACCATTTTTGGGTGCATACACCTGGTTTATGTCGAATGCCAAAGTAAAACACTTTCTCACAATGGTTTGGAAGAACATAGGACTCATTTCCAACTACTTCAAATGACCTTATATTAATCATTATAAATCCATTATCATGCTCAATAATAGTTCTATTAGGATCATTTTGATTTAGTCATAGCGTATACCATTTGACAAGGAATAGAACTAGTTTGAAGGAATTAAAGTCGTGCTCAATTATATCATCCAAAACTCTATAGTATCTATTTTCATATTGTTGAGGATGCATGTCATTTCTAGACAAAATGTTGGTGACCTTGAAGACTGCACTTATCCTAGAATCAAAATTTCTCTTAGTTTTATCCACCTTTTTATGTGAAATTTACAATCATTGTATTACATTTCTTCATGGTGCTTGACCTTTTATTTTTCAAAAATGTCAAAATTATGCATCCATCCGTGAGTTGATATTAAACAAGTGGGTCATGATAGATTAACTTATATGTATCTTTTGTTGGAAATATAAGAGGAGTAACTAAGAGGGGAGGGGTAAATCAGTTACTACAAAAATAAATCCCCAATCCCTTTGATGTTAGTACAAAATGTAAACAAATAATGGTATACTATTGAAGCTTAGTAAACACACAGAGTGTTGTAACTCGGTGGTAACTGGATTAGCATAGTAAAAGATTAACATAAAAACCATTAGATGTTATCTGTGAATACCATTACTTTAACTTAATTGCAAACACATGAACACATTTGATACTAGGATTTAACATGGAAACTCAATTTGATAAAAACCACCAATAGCAACTAGTTACTGATTTTCACTCTTCTGAAGTGAGCCTTGTTAGGAGCCAACCTTGTTAAAGGTTACAAAACACACAGTTCAGTGTGACCTTGTTAAAAGATTTAATATCCCTATTAGAAGTGGCCTAGTTAGAGGTCTTGAGAACAATTCAATGTAATTGCCACTCTATTAAGAGATTTAGATCACTACTACACTGGTTAGAGAGTAACAATGAAATGACCTGATTTGAATGAAACTTAATTGCTGATTTTAGACCTTTGTTTTGGCTTGTACTTGATGCTTCTTAATCCAACATGAATTTGTTGCACCACAAGGATATTTTGCTTATCCTTCAAATTCATTTCTTCTGCTTACTAATAGATCCTCAATCATATCACCATAATTCACACATTCTCTTGCACTCACACTTGCACACTTTCTTGCACACTTTGAAATCACAACTTGACCTTATACTTATACCTTCCATTTTGTCAAGTTAGCTCAAATAGAACTTACAATAATCAATATTTATCACCTTAGCTAGCTAGAATCAATAGATAGATCAATTAAACTCAATACAAAAAAACAAGAAAATCCTTTGCTAGCCAACCCTACTTGATGGAAATTAATTCTAAAGTGATTTCCTTTGTTAACCAACAGATGCTTGGTAACATTACAATCTTACAAAAATCCTTTGGAAACTAAGTGAGCATGATTAGTACTAGTTCCATCCAACTTTCCTTTGTTACTTGAGTGAGCTCGATTAACACTCACTTTCTACAACTTTTTCTTTGATACTTGAGTGAACTCAATAGATATTGTCTTTTGAACTAGGAAAACATAGGACTACTCAATAGACACTAAGAACTGTCTTCACTACCCAAGTGAGCTCAATATATACTAATTGATAATGATTATGACATTTATGTAACATTAAAGACAACACACAATTAATCAATTGTATACAACAATCTTCTTTTTTGGCATTGATGGCAACACAACATGTCATAGAACAATGAAATTTTAGATTTGAGAACTCCCTCTATCAATATGAGCTTTTCCTTTTTACTAAATTCTGTCTACAATAGTTGTTACCATGTTTATTTAGAACATTCTCCCTCTTTCAACATACTTGATCTTTTAGAGGACTTATCCCTCTCTAGTTTATGACTTTATTCTAGTTCCAAAAAAAAATATTCTCAGAGATATGATAGTAAACCTCTCCCTCTTTAACAACATATGCCAAAGACAATAACCCTATAAATTCCAATGTATCTTAAGTACTAATTCATCAACAATATGCCCTTGCCAATTCTGTACCGGCTGATTGATCTTCAATAAGTTCTGGTTGATGTTTTCACTAAACTTTATTTAATGAATTTTAGATAGGGGAATGACCCCTAGCTTACCTCTTAGACATAGAAGTGCATCCTTAGGTAATGGTTTGGTGAATATTTCTACAATCTGTTCCTGTATTCACATATTCCAATCTAACTTCTTTTATCTTGCACCAATTCTCTTAAGAAGTGATATTTTATAACAATATGCTTTGTTTTGGAATGTATTACTAGATTCTTTGATATTTTGATTATACTACTATTATCACAATATATAACAACTAAATCTTTGATTTATGCCTTCACTCCTTTCAACAGTTGTTTGAACCAAATAATGTTAGAGCAATTAACTACTACTACTACATATTTTTCATTTGTTGTGGATTAAGAATTACAATTTTGCTTCTTTCTTCTCCAAGATACTAGTCTTTTACCAAGAAAGAATGCTCCACCACTAGTGCTTTTTCTATCATCAAGATTTCATGCCCAATTAGCATCAGTAAATACTTTTAAGTCCTACCTCCAAGTTTGTACCATAAACCATAGTCTTTAGTATCTTTTAGATATCTCATAATTCTCTTGATTGCCATCATGTGATTTTCTTTGGGATTTGTTGAGAATCTTGCCACTATTCCAACTGCTAGAGCAATATCAGGCCTTGTGTGAACTACATACTACACTTTTCCAATCACTGATCTATAAGTAGTCTTATCTACTTCTTTGAAATCATCACTTTTGGAAAGCTTATGTCCAGTAGACATAGGTGTTCCAATTGGTCTTGAATCTTCCATTCCAAATTTCTTCAGTATCTCCTTGATATACTTAGATTGAGTGATGTAGATACCATTCTTGTTCTGCTATATTTGCAATCCAGAAAAAAAAATTATTTCACCAAACATGGACATCTTAAATTATTTTCTCATTTCTTCTGAGAATGCTTAGCATAAATCATCATTTCCTATAAATAAAATATCATCAACAAATATTTCTACTAACACAATCTTCTTATCTAGTCCTTCCTTGACATACAAACTACTATTATGATTAGTCCTTTGAAAACTAATTTGTACCACGCAATTATGGTCCAAACTACTATTATCATTAGTCATTTGAAAATTAATCTATGCCATATAATTATGGAGTCTTTCATACCAAGCTCTAGGAGCTTGTTTGAGACCATATAAAGCTTTGTGTAGTTTACAAACCATGTCTCCTTTGCTAGGATCTACAAAACCTTCTAGTTGCTCAATGCAAACTTCTTCATCAACGATTCCATTCAAGAATGTAAATTTAACATCTATTTGATATACTTTAAATCCCCTATGTGCTGCATATGATAGTAAAGTTCTAACACCTTCAAGTCTTGCCACAGGAGAAAAATTTTCACCATAGTCAATACCTTCTTCTTGAGTGTAACCTTTGCATACCAATTTTGCTTTGTTTCTTGATACATTTCCATCATCATTCAACTTATTTCTAAATACCCATTTTGTACTAATTACATTTTTATCCTTGGATCTAGGAACAAGAGTCCAAGTTTTGTTCTTCTCTATATGTTCTATCTCTTCATTCATTACTTCAATTCAACTTCCATTTTCTAGAGCATCTTTAATACTTATAGGTTTAAATTCAGCAAGTAAACATGTAACTTTTAATTTGCTTCATGTCATTGTTCCATCTAATTTATCTCTAATGATTTGATCAGGTGCATGATGTCTTCTAACATATCTTTCTAATATAGGCTCCTTAGTCTTTGAATGACTTCCATCATCTTCTTCTTGAATTTTAGTTTCAATCTCTAGTCCTTCTATTTGTGACTTGGGTCCATCAGGCTCGGTTTAAACTAGCTCAATAGCCTCTATTTATGACTTGGGTACTTGTAACTTGGGTTGCACTATTTGAAACTCAGTAGCTATTGGAGTTTTTGGGGACTCAGGAGTTGAAGCATCTTTTTTTTTAGATAGATTAGGAAGGGTATCAGGTTTGTAGTAGCCAAATCTTTTGTAATCTTTAGGTTCCTTGTTTCTTTCTTCTTCACTCTTTTTTACATATTCATCAATTCTGACATGTGCACTTTCTATAATTTTGTGAGTAGATAAATTCAAGCATTTGTATGCTTTTCTTCTATAGGAGTATCCTAAAAATATGCATTCATCACCTTTTACATCAAATTTTCCTTTTATAGATTCTTTCAATATGTAACATTTGTTACCAAATACCTTCAAGTAACTTACATTAGTTTTGTAGTCATACTATAGCTAATAAGATGTCTTGTTTGAATCTTTCTTCAACTAAACTCTATTCAAGATATGAGTAGCATTGTTGATAGCTTCCTTATAGTATTTGAGAGAAACATTATTTTCAATCATCAGGGTTCTTGCACAATCCATGATAGATCTATTTCTTCTTTCTACTATACCATTCTATTGTGGTGTACCAGGAGTAGATACTTGTCTTTTGATTCCTCTTTCAATGCAAAAATTGTTGAATTAATGGGAAATGGATTCACCACCTCTATCTGATCTTAGGCATTTCAACTTCTTTCCAATTTCTTTTTCTACTCTTGCTAGATACCATTTGAATTTTTGAAAAGCTCCTAATTTTTCTTTTAGCTACATTATTGTCATTATTCTAGAGTAGTCATCAACAAAGAGAATAAAAAATGTTTCTCCACTATAACTCTCTATTCCAATAGGTCCACATAAGTCTATATAAACAATTTCCAAGACCTTTCTCGACTGATAGTCTTTGCTTTTGAAGCTTATCTTTCCCATCTTACCTATTAGGAAATTCTTGCATAAACCCATGTCAGTCTTCTTCAAACTAGGAATACCTCTTACTCTTTTGTGTTGCTTATCATGACTAGATTTTCAAATTTCACATGATAGTCTTTTGTGCCATAACCAACTATCTTCTATTTGAGCAATAAAACATGAACAGTCACTAAGATCAAGATAAAATAGATTACCTTTTATTTGCTTGCTAGAACTAACCAAATTTCCTTTCCCATCCAACAATTTACCCTGTCCATTTATGAATTCTACCTTGAATCCAATGTTATTCAATTGTGCCACACTTAGTAGATTATTCTTTATTTCTTCAACCTAATAAACATTATCACACATAAGTTATTTATTTAATAAGATACATCATTTTTCTTTTATATTACAAGGTTCATTGTTTCCAAATCTTACACTACCTCCATCATAATATTCCATATGCTTAAATTTTGTTTTGTCACTACTCATATGATGTGAGTAGCCACTGTCAATAATCCATATATCATTTTTGCTAACATGAGAGATAAGTCCCATCTTATTTCCTTCATCATTAGATTCATCTTTCATAAGAATATAAACCATTTCATCTTCACTATTATTAGAATCTTTAGCTATGAAACAAGATTTCTTACCTTTTCCCTTGTAGTTTTTGTAGTTCTTGGAGTCCTTATTGCCTTTATGCTTGTTTCTTTTCTTTTCATCCTTCATTTCCTTGTTTGGACACCTAGCAGCAATGTGACCAATTTATTCACAAGAAAAGCAGATCAAAGGAAATTTACCTTTGAACTTCCCTCTTTCTTTAGAGTACTTCCTTACAAGTAGGGTTTCAAAAACTTCAAGATCACTATCTGAACTTTCTTCTAATGATCCATCTTCTTCACTTCCTGATTGACTACATTTTGATGTTTTTCCCTTTTCTTTGAGTGAGAATTTAGCTTTAAATTTAGATTCAATATTCTTTGAAGTAGGAAAATAGTTACCATAATTGTCTAACTGAAAAGTTGTTAATCTTCCAGCTAGAGCGTCCAACCCTATCTTATTAGTTGGATCACATCTCATTTCTTGAATAGTAGATAATCTAATAGGATAAATGAGAAGAATATTTCTAAGCACTTTACTTACAACAACTTCCTCCTTGATGTCTCCTCTAGATGCTTTGATTGCACTTACACTGGCCTTGATTCTTTCCACATATTTTTCAATGTTTTCATCTTCTATCATTCTTATTTGATCAAATTGTCTTCTAAGGCTTTTTTCTTTGGCTCTTCTTACATAATCATCTCCTCCATCGATATCTTTTAGTTTATTCCACATTGCAAAAGTAGTTTTACAATCTCTTACCTCATCAAATTCAACATAATTGAGACTAGATGCAATATCAATCATCATGATATTATGATTCTTCTTTTCAACATTATCTTCAATTGATAATGTTCTAGTGGAAGTCTTATATTCAACATCAATATACTTGCAACCTGAATCATTGATGGTAGCTAGATGCAATGTCATAAGTCCTTGCCATGCTGCAAAATTGTCTTTGTTCATCTTGGGAATCTCTCTTTTGTAAGACATCCTAATCTTTAGCTTAGGTCATTGAAACCTTCTCTACAAGCACCAAAATCTCTTATACCAATTGTTAGAAATATAAGAGGAGTAACTAAGAGGGAAGGGGTGAATCAGTTGCTACAAAAATAAATTCCAAATCCTTTTGATGTTAGTACAAAATGCAAACAAATAATTAAATATTTCTAAAGTTTGGTAAACACACAAAGTGTTGTAACTCAGTGGTAACTGAATTAGCTCAAAAAAAGATCAACATAAAAACCATTAGATGTTATCTATGAATACCATTACTTTAACTTAGTTGCAAACACATGAAGACATTTGACACAAGGATTTAACATAGAAACCCAATTTGGGAAAAACCACCAATAGCAACTAGTTACTAATTTTCAAAGCTAAAGGAATATGAAAACAACCTCTGGTTATTGATCAAATAAAGAAAATATAAGATGGATTAGTTTACTTCCAACATTTGTGCTGCTACTACTAGCTTAGGGAAGAGAACTAATGAAAAAATCATATCTCCAGGTGGTGCAAGTAAAGGAACCAAATAGAGCTCCAAGAAAAAAGCTGCTAAGGGCACAATGGGATATATAGTCAACACCATCCAAAATATGGAGGCTAGAAAAAAGGTGGTCCAATGATCAAAGAACTGCAATAGCAATTATTTTGTTTTTCTAGTTTCTAGTCTTTGTCTTGGTAATTGTATTGGTTTCTGGTTGATTGTCTAGGTTTTTTTATCTAGTTTTGTTGTTTTAAAAACTAGGTTCCAAGTCCTTGTAAAACTTGGTCTCATATTATGGTTTTATTTTGTGGTCTAAGGTCCCTGTAAAACCTAATTTTGAGTCTTTTAAAAATTGTAAGTTTTAGGTCCTTATAAAACTTGGTGGAACTTAATGGTTTATCTTTTGATTTCTTGTTAAGGGTTTTGAGTCCCCTTCAAAACCTATTTTTACCTTAATCTAAAACTAGTTACTAATTTTGACTCTTCTAAAGTGATCCCTATTAAGAGCCAACCCTATTAAAGGTTACAAAACACACTGTTAGGTGTGACCCTATTAAAGGATTTAATCACCTTGTTAGGAGTGGCCTAGTTAGAGATCTTGAGAACAATTCAATGGAATTGCTACCTTGTTAAAGGATTTGCAAATATTTGTTAAGCCAAATCTATTATGAGATTTAGATCACTACTACAATGGTTAGAGAGTAACAATGAAATGACCTGATTTGAATGCAACTTAATTGCTGATTTTAGATCTCTATTCTAGCTTGTACTTGATCTTTCCTGATCTAATATGACTTTGCTACACCACAAGGATATTCTGCTTATCCTTCAAATTTTCTTCTTTTTCTTACCAATAGATCTTCAATCACATCACCATAATTCACACATTCTCTTGCACTCACACTTGCACACTTTGAAATCACAACTTGACATTATACTTATACCTTTTACTTTGTCAATTCAATTCAAATACAACATACAACAATCAATATTTATCACCTTAGTTAGCTAGAATCAATAGAGAGATCAATTAAACTCAATACAACAAAATAGAAAAATCCTTTGCTAGCTAACCTTGCTTGGTAGAAACTAATTCTAAAGTGATTCCTTTTTTAACCAACAAATGCTTGGTTAACACTATAATCTTATGTAAATCCTTTGGCAACCAAGTGAGCTTAGTTAGCACTAGTTCCATCCAAATTTCCTTCATTGCTTGAGTGAGCTTATTTAACACTCACTTTCTATAACTTTTCCTTTGACACCTAAGTGAACTCGGTAGATACTGCCTTTTGAACTAGGCAAACACATGAATGTTTGGTAGACACTGAGAATTGTCTTCGCTGCCTGAGTGAGCTTGGTATATACTGACTAATAATGATTATGAAATTTGTGTAACATCAAAGACAATACACAATTAATCAATTGTATCCAACACCTTTATGCCTCTTAAACCATTTGTTAGATTAATTAATCATTGGCATAGTTCATTGGGATCTCCATTATGATGAGTTTCTTTAACCAATGAAGAAACACCTTCCCATATTCATGATAAACCATTTTGTTGAGATCATTCAATAAAGATTATTTAAAATATACAAATGAAGTGCATCCCACTCACAATTAATTTTATAAAATAAATAGACCAGTTAGAAACAACTTATATTGATGATGGATAAGAATTAATTAACTACAATAACATATTATAAGTACCTCTCACTTATCTAAATCTACATTTCTTCATCAGGTACTCCCCTTTGGTTATGTTAATGTAGTTAGGATCCCAAATACAATCTACATAAATCTTTGATACAAACTTGGGAAGATGTTCACTAATATACACCATGGTCTAGTAGATCGTATATCCCTTAACCATGGAACCCTCAAGATGTTCTCTCTACTGAACAAAGCCCTTCAAAAATTTCAAGTGCCTCTCAACCACTGACATTTACCTAGTTCATACAAGTCCACACAGTTCAATCTCCTCAACTAGATGTATAAGGTAGTGTTCTTGTGTATTGAAAAAAGTTGAAGGTAGACACTTTTGCATCTCATACAAAAGCTGAGGAATTTTTCTCTTCCAATTCTTTTGTCTTTTCTATCAATTTATTTAGATGACAACCACCTAGAAGATATTCATCACACAAAAACATATTAATGAGACTAATAACACTTCTATGCAAAAAATCTAACAAATAAAACTTCTAGCCTCATGTATTTCCCAAGATTGTATATAACATGTTTGACACTCATGCTGCCAAACTTTTGTGGGAAGGATAGAAGTAGAATGTATTGCAGTAATAATAAAATTATCTTTTCAATATATTATAAATTAAAATAATCAAAATTACATGATGTTTTACAAATTTATTGTAAATAAAGAAGAACATGACTTACCTTGATGAAGGTATGTCAATCATGCATTTTCAACCTTGACCCCAAATTACCCTTCTTTAATATGAGACTACTTATGTTTGCAGCAAATCCTAAGGGAAATTTAATTTTTTTAGTGCCTTCATATATGGCATCAAACTATTGTTGGGTTAATATCCAAGGAATGAAACTTGTATTAATTTGGTTTCCATTGCTATTTTATTCAAGGAAAATCTTCAATGTTGTCCTGTCCCCTTTTCAAATAATTAAAAATAATAAATTTTGCTAAGGCTGGCAAGCTCAAAAAGTGAAGTTTCAAGAAAAGGGGCTAATCAAGATTTGGAAACCAATGGATTGACAAATGAAAATTACTATTAAAATATGTATTGTTGACCCCTATTGGTCATGAGTTAGGGTTATACCCTCTTTTAAAGGGCTTTGGAGGCATTTTGGACTTATTCTAGAACCTGATTTTTTCTCATTTTCTTTGTTGAACTTTTGTCATAGATTATTAATGTTTTCTAGTATTTTCGGGCTATTTTGTGTTATTTTTGGGAGCTCAATGAGCATTGCTTTTGTCCTCTATTTTGGAGCTATTGTGTAAACTATATAGATCTAGAAATATCATTTTGTGAACTATTATGCCAAAAAAAATTCTATAACAATGTCTACTTTCAAATTTATTAATAATATGTGAAGTTGTGGAGTTTTTGGCACTATTTTGGGCATACCCAATTTGGGTTTTATTGAGAAATTGGTTGATCTTTTGAAATATTGATTGTTTGATTTCAAAATATGATTAGAGGCTTTAAATATCATATAAAATTAGAAAGGGGACATTGTAGTGGTATTAGAGCCATGATCTTGCTAGCTTGAGGATTTGTAGAAGTTTGTATGCAACTAAGTTAAAGAGAAAAGAGATATTTGCAGTGAGAAAAGAATAAAGAAATTTTGATCAAACCTCTAGTTAAAAATAAAAGTAAAAAATCCAAGGAAGGAAAAAGTATGTCTGACCTAGATGAGATGGTAAATAAATTCTTCCAAGACATCCAAGATACTCATAAGCAAATAGTAGATAGTTTGGCATAAACTAGAGAGGCTTTGCAAATATTGATAGAAAAACTGCAAGGAGTTGTATCTACTAATGAGAAAGGGAGCACTTCAGAGGAGCCAAGAAATCTGAAAGCCACACCTTCTAAATCAACAAAATTATTTTATTTCTTGCAAATGAGCCACTAGTACCAAATCCAACCCTTAGTCCTATGGAAGAGGTTACAAGTAACTTGATTGCATTAAGAGCTACTTACAATGGCTTAGATGATGACTTTCATGGTTCAATTCCTTTTAGAGAATATGTGGATATAGTGAACACATTGATGCCCAAGAAAGAGTACAAGAGGGAGCATGACATAAGTGGAAGAGAGCTCAAAAATAAAATAAGAAAGTTTATAGCACCTGCTTTTGATGGAACAAATAAAATTTCAGCTAAAGCATGACTACAAAAATTAGAGACCTTCTTCACACTTAACCCCATGAAGGATAGTGATGTAGTTAAATTTTTCAAGTCTACAATTGGAAGATGTAGCCTATGATTGGTTGTATCATGGAATGACTACTCAAGGTCATGATCAGGTAACTACATTTGATGATTTCAGTCAGAGAGTGATAGATAGATTTGACCACAAGGATGATGAAGAATATTTTAAAGAATTTTTAAAATTGAAGCAAACCAAATTAGTTAATGAGTATAGAGAAGATTTTCAAAAAGTGGTTGTTATGGTACCTGATATGAGTGAAAAGAGGATTGTTTATCTTTTTCATGGTTTGGAAGATTCTATTAAGGGTTTGGTTAAGGCTTTCTCACCCTCAACCTTATAGGAAGCTATCAAAAGAAGCTTGCAACTTGAAACTTGTGTACCTATGAAACCAGTCACTAATTAAAAACTCCCAAATCTTTGGTAACTGTTACCTTTCGCTCACCCGCCAAAGGTTTAAATTTTAAATGCTCAGCTCGTCCAACGGCTAGCCACGAGAATATTATTTTATATGCCAAGATCAGACCTTATGATGTATTTCGTAGCCCGCAGGATCTTCTCTGTCAGATTTCAGCAAGATCGATGGTCAGCGCAATCTTGTCATTAGAGATGCATGGGAAATAGCATCAGCGACATTGCGTCCAATTGACGTGTGTCTGGTGGGTCCGGTGAGCGGGCTACAACAGAGGGCGGGTCAGGAAAGTTTTTCGGCACCGCAGGCACTATCTCGCTATCGCATACCAGCCAAAAAATTTCCATAGCGACATAGTGCCCGACGAAAATGCTCACGATGGCAAGCGACACATTTCCACGGGCTGAAAGTTTGAAAGACCGGCGAGGTGCCATGGCGACAGAAAATCGATGCATTTTCTGATGGTGACATAGCACCCAATCGAAAAATCCACCATGGCAAGAAGCGACCAGGCACGTTGGGTCCCTGCAAGTACTTCACATGAGCAGTCAGGAGCCTAGCACCATAGTGGCGAATCAGATGTAGCCATGTATTCATCAATGGGGTCAAGGCAATGAGGACCCTCCGAGTTGGTTCTTTGTCAGACTAGGGAGGTGTTTCATTGGGCCTATAAAGAGCAACCACGTCCCCCAAGTCAGAGTTCAGTCAGCGTCACCAGTAAATGGAAAGGTAAGATCTCCACCGTCAGATCAGGGCTGATCGACGGCAGGCGCCATCGCGTTATAGAAGAGCTACGCAAGTCTTATGTTAACGACATTATGCTTGAAGGACACGCGTCCTCGTGGGTCTGGGGATGTCAGCGAGGACTATTCAGATTGTTGATATGTGGCTAGTTCTTATTCATCAATATGTTGAGGGGAATGATCTTCCTTGCACACCGTCAGATCGATTCAGATCAACGGATGGCACCATCTCGCTATGGCAGAGATGCACGGGTTTTAACATGGAAACATAGCGACCATCCACCACATGTCGGCGGGACTCAGGTCTTACCAATCGGCATCAAGAGAATGAATCAAATGACAACACGCATTCAACAGGCCCAGTAGTTTTGGGAGGAATGGCGAGTCTTCACAATCGTCGGATCCGTGGAGATCTACGACTGACGTTGTCTCGCTATCGAGAATAGCTCTGTAGATAACATCGGTGACTTGGCACCCTTGTGCCACATATCCTGGTCAGATCGCATTCCATGCCGTTGGATGCGATCAGATTTAGGGTGACCAAAAGACCAATAAGTTAACGCCACGTTTCGGCAGGCCTAGCAAATCATAAAAGGACGGTCATGGGAGGTCAGGTTTTGCGATGGTCAGATTAGAATAGATCAACGGCAGTGCCATGTCGCCTTGGTGAAGCTGCAAGATTTTTAGTATAGCGACATGGCGCCCTGTTGCCACATGTCGGTGGGGTCAAGTCTCACCAGGATAGATCGCTTTCTCTGTTGCCATATGTCATTCGAACGAAGATCGGTTGCCAAGGTGGCGCCAAATGTGATGGGCCTGGAATAAGAACAGTGCAGGGCAGTATGAGGTGATTTTGGTCGTTAGATGGAGACAGATCTGCAGTGGGCGCCATTGCGCTATGAAGAACTGCTCGGGAGATAGTGTTAGCGATAACGCGCCTGGATGACATGTGTCCTATTGGCCCGATCAAGATTGACGATCGGCTAGCAGATAATATAACCGTCGCAGTTAGTGATAATCGTCTGAGGGGTGGCGTAGTAGTTCGATGAAAGAAGGTCAACCATGGGAGGACTTCCTCAGGTGGCAAAATAAAGAAATATAGTTGGCCCGCGTAGCCTAGTTGACGCGTAAGGAGCTTGGTTGACCTTTTGACTAGGCTGATTCATGAATCAAAAAATGAAGATGATCGATGTTATCTTGCAATTTGATCTTCGCGATCATTTCTGACCTACCAAAAATGAATTCCAGGCATAAGGAAACACTCCACTGTCCCAGTCGATCCATCTACTATGTCAGTATCATTCATTGGTGCCACTCTATCTACTCGAGGCATTCTTTCAGTCGAATATCTGATTTGGTACTTTAGAATCATGCTCGAGTGTGATCTTTGATCAGATATTTTGGGGTTCGATGACACTAGGTAGGAAGTAAATGTAACGCAAAAATCTTCAAGTTATGCCTGATCTATAAAGGCAATTTTGTGATTTGTTCCCAGGGTCGACTCTTCCTGATTTTCTCTGCTACTGCTTGCAGACTTGTAGTGTAGAATCCCTGTGTCTCTGAGCTACATAGCATCCTGTGTCATTCTTTTTAGTGGTCAATGTGTATGTGCTTCATTTTGCCTCTCATTGATGCATTATTAAGATTAGTGGTCAATGTGTATGTGCTTCATTTTGCCTCTCATTGATGCATTATTAAGATTAGTGGTCCACATACTATATCTATCTTTGGCCTATTGAATAATATACAAGTGAAATCTTCTTTTCCTGGTGTCATTCAGTTGGTCTCCTGATCTGTATGTGATTATTGGTCGATATAAGTTTGGACGTGTATGACTTTGGATGTTACTCAAGTTTTGTAGTGCATATATGGGAAGGAATGAGTCTGAACACTCTGTTTTGGTGCATCACTGCCTTAGATTAGACTAGGTAGATTTGCTTTAGTGTTCTCTTTCTCCCTTTTCTTCTGAGAATAGATAGGTGCGCCCTGACAGTAAGAGGAAGTCGGCCTTCTCCGGAGACTCAAACTTGTAGTTCAAGTCCCACAGCTTGGAGGTTGTTTCCATGTTTCACTAGGTTGTCCTCGCGCATAGGCCTTGGACAAGGGTGCAAACCTAAGTGACAATAGTTTTTGGCATGCCCGGTGGGACTCATATCAGAAGATTTAAGGTCTAATGGTGTTAAGAAGAGAGAATTTCAGGGATCAACGCTGAAGAAGTAGTGTTGGCTTCAGTATTCAAGCCTTCAAGAGGCTGATCTTTCAAGTACTTGGCGACTCTGAACATCAATAAATCTGGTTTCAGGCTAAGTTGCAAAAATTCATGCCCAAGGCTGAAACAAGGGCGTCTTCTAGAGGTAATTTTCAATATCAAGAACTCTCACTTTCAAATCCTAGAAGAAGGAGGACTAGAGCTTCATTATCACCAGTTAGAGGTGGAATAACAATTAATATACCTGTAAGATCTGTCTCTACTCCTCCTACTGTTCGAACTCAGCCTAGATTGCCATCTAGCCTCATCAATAGAACGCTTGTCTATATGGCACACCCAAGGATTCATGCTTTTGCCACCTTTAATGGTAGAAGCCCTCTATTGTTAGCCCAAATACATGATATACCAGTAGCTGCACTAAAAAGCATACCTAATTTTATTGGTGAAACTTCTATTTCCCCTTTAGAGCATATCCAAGAGGTAGAAAATGTCTGTAATATTCATGGTATTACAAAGGATGATGTTGCTGTTAGACTTCTAGCCTCATCTTTAAAAGGAAAAGCATTACAATGGTATAGAGGCTTAGCTCATGGTTCCATAACTGATTGGGATGGACTAGGAGTAGGATTATGCAAACATTTTGAGGATAAGAGTGACCATTTGTCACTAATAGAGCAACTGACTACAATAAAAAGAGCCCCCCATGAATGTATGACTGATTTTAACTACAGATTCCAAAAGACATGGGATAGAATACCTACTATAGTAAAACCTACCCCTGGTAATGCTTTCTTGCATTACCTTAGAGCTTTCAACAGTGACATTGCCACTAAAATCTAAACTATGGGGGGAGATACATTACCGAATGCTTATGAGATAGCCATAAAAGCTGAGAACATCCTAATACAAGGAGGAAAGTTGGCTCCAAGACCTCCTATGCCCTTCTTTCCAGATGTCCCCAACCACCAACCAATAATAGCTCCCCTTCCTACAATTCCTACATCACAAGCCCTTACTCTAATTCCCCAAGCTTCCACATCCTCAAATAGAATAGATGAACTCAAGGAAATGCTCCAAGGTCTAGTGCTGAACACAGATAAAAGAGAGAAGACCCTGGATAAAAAATTACAAGAGCAGGGGAGGGAGTTGAAGGACCAAGGGAAGAGATTAGAGGATAGTTTTTCTCTAATACAAAAGATGAGTAACAAGGTGGTGGCCTTAGAAAGGCAGCAAGCCCAAAGTGGCAAGCCTCCCCAATTACAATATCAGGCTCCAAGTGGTGGTAGGCCTCCTAATCAGTGGAATAGCTCTTTTGGTCAGAATAGGTAGAATAGTCATGCTTTTGCTTCAAGCTCAAATAAGAACAGAGCTATAGTCCCTCAAAATAACTTGGCCCAAGATCAAGATTTTTTTCCTTCTTCCAACTATTCTTATACCTATTGCATGTGTCAGAAGGCAGAATCTTATTTGGCTTTAACTGTCCAGGAGCCTACAGTAAAGCAACCATACAAGGAAGATCATACCAAGGAGGCCTCATATATCCAAAGGCAAGGTGATTGCTCTTTCATGAATCACCAGATGGAGGAGCATTGTAATGTAAACCAAGATTCCGTTGCTCATAACACAAGAAGTAAGAAGAGAGCTATGGAACATGCTGCTCCTCCTTCTCCTAAGCAGGACTCAACTTCAAGTGTTACACCTAACACATAGACAGAAAATCAGCAAACAAACACTTCACAACAACAAAGACAAGCTCCAAGAGAGGAGAATGCAAGTGATCCCTATGTTGCTCCATCTCAACCTCTCATGAGTGCAGCTCCCAAAGTTTCTACCAAAATTCCTAACGCACCATTGAGTGTGGTAGAGAAAATGAAGAAGACCAATGTAAACATTTCCATGTGGGATGTTGTTGCTACCATACCAATGCAGAGGAAGATGCTGCAGCAAGAATTGGAAAGGATTGAACCCAAGGATCAGTCATCTACCATGGAGAGTGCCACTAGTTTAGTACAACTAGCAGGAGATGTGGAGATAAGTAAAAAGGTTAGACCTCCTCCATTTTATGTTTCTCTGATTATAGGGGGAAAATTAGTCCATAATTGCATGATAGATTTGGGGGCTAGTAGCGCAGTAATGCCTAGGTGTGTTGCTGATGCTTTAGGGATGAAATATGAGCCCATTGTTAGGGATGTGTTACAACTAGATGGGAGTACTGTCAAAACCGTAGGCATCCTTAGAAGTGTGGAAATGGCCCTACATGCATGCCCTGGTTGTACTGTGATTCAAGACATATCTGTTGCTGAGGTCAAGCCCTATTTTGCCATCTGTCTTTCAAGAGACTTCACTTCTCAAATTGGTGGATTCATATCTGCTGATTGGTCTTATATGTCATTTAAGACTAGATATGGGGCCAATGCTTCAATAAGAGCAGAACCTCAAGCCCTTCATCACACTGAACCCTACACTCCCAACTTCATTAATATGAATTGCCCTATTCTAGAGATGGACAAAAATAACATAGTAAACGAGCCTATCACTTCCATAGCAGAGATTCCTGATTTCTTCTTAGATGAGTGGGCAAATACATGTTAGTTTGAGCCTATGTTGAAAACTCTTGAGATAGGCCATAGTACATATTGCATAATAGAGAAAGAGGTTCAAGTTTCTGACCTTGTTAGGACTAATGATGACATAAATGGAGTATGGAGTATGTACTTTGATGGCTCAAGGAATAGAAATGGATCAAGGGCTGGTGTTATGTTGATCTCTCCTGCACAAATAAGATATTATTTCTCTTTTAGACTCCAATTCAGTTGTACCAATAATGTGGCCGAGTATGAATCTTTGATCCAAGGTCTCCTACTTGCCCAAAAGAGGGGAATTCAAGCCTTGAAATTATATGGGGACAGTGAGTTGGTAGTGAACCAAGTGAGAAATCAGAATATCACCAAAAATGGCCTGCTCAAGTCTTATAAACATAGAGTCTCGGATTTGCTTGAGGGTTTCCAAGCATTTAATATTTGGAGCATTCCTAGGAGAGAAAATAAATACGCTGATAGACTTGCAGTAGTGGGAGCATCTTATGATGTGCCAAGGAATCTTGAGGAAGAAAAGAAACAAAAAATAAGGGTGGTGGTAAGGTCTGCTATTCCTGATAATAATACTCATTGGCAGGTGTTTGAGTCCGATGAGAAGATTGTGAGTTTCTTGCAGAATGAAGCAGAATTTTCAGAAAGAAACCAGTCAAGACTACAAGATCAGTATGGTGATCAGATCATTCATCTCAGTTCCAACAAGTTTCCCAAGGGTCTCATTACCTTAGAGAGTGTCTTTAATCCTAATGATCAATCAAGGGATAAAGGAATGAATCTAGCTACAGAAAAGGATGATCATGCCCTAGTTACTATTGCTGATGGAAAATCTCTTAACATGGGGAAGGTATGTTTTGAGGCTGAGAAAGAAAATTTCATTCATCTATGTCAAGAATATAATGATGTGTTTGCTTGGTCATATGATGACTTAAAGGGGTTTGACCCTAGTTTGTTTCAGCATACCATAGATTTAGTTGATAGGGTCAAACCAGTAAGGCAAAAATAGAGGACACTGAATCCCAAGATTGAACCCTTAATGAGGAAGGAACTATCCAAGTTGATTGAAGCTAACATAATTTTTCCTATCAAACACTCATCATGGGTAGCTAACCTTGTCCCTGTGAGGAAGAAGAATGGAGAAATCAGATTGTGTGTGGACTTTAGGGATCTTAATTAGGCTTCCCTTAAGGATAACCATCCTCTCCCTTCTATGGAGAAAATTCTGTCCAAGGTCAGTGGGTCAAGGAGATTCTCTTTTCTTGATGGGTTTTCTGGTTATAACCAAGTGCTGGTTAAAGAGTCTGATAGATACAAGACAACATTTACTACTAAATGGGGCACCTATGCTTATTGCAAAATTCCATTTGGATTAACAAATGCAGGTGCCACATTCCAAAAGGCAATGGAGGTAGCTTTCAAAAGATTAATTGACAAGTTTGTCTTAGTATACCTTGATGATATAACTGTGTATTCCAAGAATGTAGAAGATCATCTTGATCATTTGAGACAGGTATTTCTAAGATGTAGAGAGTTTGGGGTTTCTCTCAACCTAGCCAAGTGTGTCTTTGCTACAAACCAAGGAAAACTATTGGGACACATTGTATCTAAGGATGGATTGACCATTGATCCAGAAAGAACAAAAGCAATACTTGCCCTTCCTCTCCCTAAATGCAAGAAGGGGCTGCAAAGTTTTCTTGGTAGGATAAATTTTGTAAGAAGGTTTATTCCTAATCTTGCTACCATGGTGAAACCCCTTACAGCCATGCTCAAGAAAGATATGGTCTTATCATGGACCAAGGAGGGGAAAGAGAGTTTTGAAAAGATCAAGGCAGCCATAGCATCGGCCCCTACCCTCATGAACCCAAATTTTGAAAAAGATTTCATCCTCTACACTTTAGGTGGTGAGTCAAGTATTTCTACTATCTTGACTCAAACAAATGACAAGAATGAGGAGCAGCCCATAGCCTTCTTTAGTGAAGGGCTCAAGGAATATGAAGATAAGTATAGCTTTGTTGAGAAGCAAGCCCTTGTAGTCATTAGAGCCTTGAAGAAATTCAGACACCTCTTATCCCATAATAGGATCCATTTTTTGGTGCCCCATGCAAGTGTAAAAGACTTCCTATTAAACAAAGATATCAATGAGAAGAGAGCTGGATGGATCACTAGGGTAATGGAATATGATGTTGACATTCAGATTACCAAATTGGTAAGAGGGAGAGGATTATGCAAAGAAATGTTATCAAGTCAGGATTCAGATGAAGAAGTTGCTATGGTAATTGCAGAGCAGCAGGAGGAAAGAAATGTTAATGCCCCAAAGAGCTGGATGGATGACATGAAGAACTTTTTATCAGGGAATGGATACCCCCAGGGATTGGACAAAGCCAAAAGAAGACAATATAGACTGTAGTCCATTCCCTATGTTGTGATTGATGATATCCTATTCAGGAGGGATTTTAATGGGACCCTGTTGAGATGTGTTGAAGAGGATCAGGCTGAAAGGATGATTAAAGAACTCCATGATGGCCCTGATGGTGGCCACTTCTCTGCAAGAACAACTACCATGAAGATCATGAGGGCTGGTTATTACTGGCCATCCTTGTTTCATGATTGTCATAGGTATGTGAGAAAATGTGAGAAGTGTGTTTTCTTCTCAGGCAAACAGAGACTTGCAACTCTTCCTCTTCATCCTATTCAGGTGGATCAGCCCTTCACCCAGTGGGGGTTGGATTTTATAGGCCCCATTAATTCTCCATCTAGTGCAGGTCATAAATGGATTTTGGCTGCTACTAATTATTTCACTAGGTGGACAGAGGCAGTTACCTTGAAGGATGCTACAGAGTCATCAGTTGTTGAATTCCTTGATGGAATTGTATCTAGATTTGGTGCTCCTTCTACTATCATCTCAGATAATGCCAAATCTTTGGTTGGAACCCAGATTTGTGCATGGGCAATGGATCATAACATCTATCTGAGCACATCATCGAACTACTATCCTCAAGGTAATGGTTTGGCTGAATCTTCCAACAAGAATCTGATCAGAATCATAAAGAGAACAATAGAAGACAACCAGAGGGCCTGGCATAAGAAGCTAAGAACTGCTCTATGGGATGATAGGATAACGCCCAAGAGATCTATTGGGAATTCACCTTTTGTGCTGGTATATGGTAGGGAGGCCAGACTCCCAATCTCATTGGAATTCCCATCCTTGGAGTTGGCTCATCAGCTGGAACTAATTGAAGATGATGCCATGTCAGTAAGAATGGCAGAACTAATTGAACTGGAAGAAAAGAGAAGCAAAGCTATGTAAACTCTAGAGATACATCAGCAACAGATGAAGAGGAGCTTTGACAAGAAGGCAAGGGCCAGAATCTTTAGAGAAGGAGATTTGGTTCTCAAGTGGGATTCAGATAGAGAAAAACCAGGAAGACATTCCAAATTTGATGCATTGTGGAGTGGCCCTTATCTGATCTCCAATTGCAAACAGGCAAATGCATTCCGACTGAGCAGACCCAATGGTGAAATTTTGCCTATTCCAGTCAATGGGATCTATCTAAAGCCCTATTTCTAAAAGTTTGGGAATCCATGTACATAAGTAGTTTAGTTCTTTCTGTTTGTTCCTATTTTCCAATAAGTGCACGTGCACAAAGTTTCCTCCTTGAGTTGCCAGCTTTCGAAGTTTTGACAGTTTCAGGTCGCAGAGGAGTTTCTGTTTTTTGTTTCTAGTCACAGAAACAGAGCTAAGATTTTAAAGGTCTTCAATGTTTTGATTTCCTCTTAGGAGGATTAGGTTTTGCAGTTCCCATTTTTGACCTTGTTGCCCAATGGAGTTACTTTCAGGCACTAGTCTTATGCATTGAGTAGGCTCATGCCCCCTGTGAGTCGCCATAATTGTTACCTTTCGCTCACCCGCCAAAGGTTTAAATTTTAAATGCTCAGTTCGTCCAACGGCTAGCCGCGGAAATATTATTTTATATGCCAATATTGGACCTTATGATGTATTTCGCAGCCCGCAGGATCTTCTCCATCAAATTTCAGCAAGATCGACAGTCAGCGTGATCTTGTCATTAGAGATGCACAGGAAATAGCATCAGCGACATCGTGTCTAATTGACGCGTGTTTGGTGGGTCCGGCAAGCGAGCTACAATGGAGGGCAGGTCGGGAAAGTTTTCTAGTGCCGCAGGCGCTATGTCGCTATCGCATGCCAGTCAAAAAATCTCCATAGCGACATAGCGCCCGACGGAAATGCTCACGGTGGCGGGTGACACGTTTCCATGGGCCGGAAGTTCGAAAGACCGGCGAGGTGCCATGGCACCAACAGAAAATCGATGCATTTTTTGATGGTGACATAGCACCCAATCAGAAAATCCACCGTGGTGAGAAGTGACCAGGCACATTGGGTCCTAGCAAGTACTTCGCATGAACAGTCAGGAGCCCAGCGCCATGGTGGCGAATCGGATGTAGCCACGTATTCATCAGTGGGGTCAAGGCAATACGGATGCTCTGAGTTGGTGCTTTGTCAGACTAGGGAGGTATTTTATTGGGCCTATAAAGAGCAACCATGTCCCCCAAGTCAGAGTTCAGTCAGTGTCACCAGTACATGGAAAGGTAAGATCTCCACCGTCAGATCAGGGCCGATCGACGGTAGGCGCCATCGCGCTATAGAAGAGCTACGTGAGTCTTATGTTAACAACATTGCGCCTGAAGGACACGCATCCTCATGGATCCGGGGATGTCAGCGAGGACTAGTCAGACCGTTGATACGTGGCCAGTTCTTATTCATCGATACGCTGAGGGGAATGATCTTCCTTGCACACCGTCAGATTGATTCAGATCAATGGATGGCGCCATCTCGCTATGGTAGAGATGCACGGGTTTTAACATGGCGACATATCGACCATCTGCCACATGTCAACGGGAGTCAAGTCTTACCAATCGGCATCAGGAGAACGAATCAGATGATGACACACGTTCAGCAGGCCCAGTAGTTTCAGGAGGAATGGTGAGTCTTCACGATCGTCGGATCTATGGAGACCTACGACTGGAGCTGTCTCACTATCGAGAACAGCTCAGTAGATAACATCGATGACTTGGTTCCCTTGCGCCACGTGTCCTGGCAGGATTGCATTCCATGCCATCGGATGCGATCGAATTCAGGGTGACCGAAAGACCAATAAGCTGACGCCACGTTTCGGCGGGCCCAGCGAATCATAAAAGAAGGAGGGTCACGGGAGGTCAGGTTTTGCGACCGTCAGATGAGAATAGATCAACAGCAGCGCCATGTCACCTTGGTGAAGCTGCAAGATTTTTAGTATAGCGACATGGCACCCTGTTGCCACATGTCAGTGGGGTCAAGTCTCGCCAGGATGGATCGCTGAGCTATTGCCATATGTCATTCGAATGAAGATCGGTTGCCAAGGTGGCGCCAAATGTGATGGGCTCAGAATAGGAATAGTGTAGGGCAGTACGAGGTGATTCTAGTCATCAGATGGAGATAGATTTGCGGTGGGTGCCATTGCGCTATGAAGAACTACTCGGGAGATAGTGTTAGCGACAACGCGCCTAGATGACACGTGTCTTATTAGCCCGGTCAAGATTGATGGTCGGTTGGTAGATAATATAACCTTCGCAGTTAGTGATAACCATCTGAGGGGTGGCGTAGTAGTTCGATGACGGAAGGTCAACCATGGGAGGACTTCCTCAAGTGGCAAAATAAAGAAATATAGTTGGCTCGCGTGGCCTAGTTGACGCGTAAGGAGCCTGGTTGACCTTTTGACTAGGCTGATTCATGAATCAAAAAATGAAGATGATCGATGTTATCTTGCAATTTGATCTTTGCGATCATTTTTGACCTACCAAGAATGAACGCCAAGCATAGGGAAACACTCCACCATCCCAGTCGATCCATCTACTGTGTCAGTATCATTCATTAGCGCCACTTTATCTACTCGAGGCATTCTTTCAGTCGAATATCTGATTTGGTACTTCAGAATCATGCTCGAGTGTGATCTTTGATCGGATATTTTGGGGTTCGATGCTAGTAGGTAGGAAGTAAATGTAACGCAAAAATATTCAAGTTATGCCTGATCTATAAAGGCAATTTTGTGATTTGTTCCTAGGGTCGACTCTTCCTGATTTTCTCTGCTACTGCTTGCAGACTTGCAGTGTAGAATCCCTGTGTCTCTAAGCTACATAGCATCCTATGTCATTCTTTTCAGTGGTCAATGTGTATGTGCTTCATTTTGCCTCTCATTGATGCATTATTGAGATTAGTGGTCCACATACTGTATCTATCTTTGGCCTATTGAATAATATACAAGTGAAATCTTCTTTTCCTGGTGTCATTCAGTTGGTCTCCTGATCTGTATGTGATTATTGGTCGATATAAGTTTGGACGTGTATGACTTTGGATGTTACTCGAGTTTTTTAGTGCATATATGGGCAGGAATGAGTCTGAACACTCTGTTTTGGTGCATCACCGCCTTAGATTAGACTAGGTAGATTTGCTTTAGTGTTCTCTTTCTCCCTTTTCTTCTGAGAATAGATAGGTGCGCCCTGACAGTAAGAGGAAGCTGGCCTTCTTCGGAGACTCAACCTCGTAGTTCAAGTCCCACAGTTTGGAGGTTCTTTCCATGTTTCACTAGGTTGTCCTCACGCATAGGCCTTGGACAAGGGTGCAAAGCTAAGTGACAACAGTAACATAAGAGGAATTTTCTAAAAAAGACTTTTCTAGCACTACCACCAAAAGTTGTGATAAATGTAGACAAAAAGAAGGTATATGAAGAGACTAGGAGTGAATTACAAAGGAAAAAGCTTTGTTTCATTTATAAAGAACCATGGGTTCTAGGACACAGATGTTTGGGGAAAGGTCAAGTGCACTATATTGAAGTTGCTTTAGAATCTAATTCAAATAAGCATGAGGAATTTCATGACACTAAGGAGGAGGAAGAAGAAGAGAAAGAAAAAGAAATCAACAAGGATGACACTTTAGCAACATTATCAGGAGTCCTAAGATACTATCCCTTTTGAATTTGAGGGGTACTATTAGGGCAAAGGTTGATAATTCTTCTTAATAGTGGAGAAACTCACAATTTTATTGATGAGGTATTTATCATGAAAAGAGGGCTTAAAGTAGAATATTTTGAGGGATTCAATGTTATTGTAGCTAATGGATTCACTATGCCTTGCACATGGGTGGTGAAACAACTCAAGATGACCTTAGGTTATTATGAGTTATGTGATGACTTCTATGTTGTTGACATTGGGGAGATAGATCTTCTATTAGGTGTTCAATGTTGCACTCTACTAGAGGCTATTACATGAACCATCTAACTATGGAGTTTAAATTTCATTCCACTGAGAAAGAATTCTTATTGAGAGGCTTATCGAATGGAGCACCTAAGGTGGTTAGTGCAAAGAGGATGGAGAGGTATTTTCAAAGAGGACAAGTAACATGTGTAGTAGGAGTCATAATCCATCCAACAATCTCTCCAAAGAATTAAGGTAATTTCCATTTTGAAATTCAAAATATTCTTGATAAGCATATATCGTTTTCAATGATTTGCCTCCAAGATTACCATTAGATAGAGGTTTTGAGCATGTTATAGAGTTAGAATAGGCAGCCAAACTAGTTAGAACAACTCCATACTACCATCCAAGAGGTTATAAGAAAGAAATAGAAAAACCTATTAAGGAACTCTTGGACATGGGATTCATAAGGCCTAGCTCTAGTCCATTTGCATCATCTATGGTACTTGTCAAGAAAAAGGATGGTACAATGAGAATGTGTATAGACTACAGGGCTCCAAACAAGAAGAACATAAAAAATAGTTACCCCATACCACACATAGATGAACTCATTAATGAGTTACATGGTATTGTATACTTCTCAAAAATTGACTTAAGATCAAGGTACCATCAAATCTGTATGAGGAGGGAAGATGTGGAAAAGACCACTTTTAGATGTCACTATGGGCACTTTGAATTTCTTGTTATGCCATTTGGCCTCACTAATGCACCAGAAACATTTCAATCTTGAATGAATAAAGTATTTAGCAAGCATCTTCAAAAATTTGTTTTGGTATTTTTTTATGATATCTTGATTTACAATAAAATATTGGAAGAGCATCTAAAGCACATAAACACTATTTTGGGAATCTTGGAGCAACAATCCTTCTATGCTAAGCTATCTAAATGTGAGTTTGGTTTGATAGAGATCCTATATTTGGGACATATTATAAGTTCTAAAGGAGTACAGGTTGATCAACAAAAAATATAAGCAATTTGGATTGGCCTCCACCCACTAATCTTACATAGTTGAGAGGTTTCTTTGGGTTGTGTAGCTACTATAGGAGATTTTCCAAGGGATTTTATTAGCTTGCTGCCCCTTGACTAATTTGATAAATAAATGAGCTTTTATTTGGAAAAAAGAGGCATAATTTTTTTTTGTTAAGCTTAAGGAGGTAATGAGTTCATGCCCTGTGCTTGCAATTCTAGATTTCTCTTTACTTTTTTTTTTTGAATGTGATGCTTTTGGAGAAGGTATAGGGGCTTTCCTAACTCAAAGGGGACATCCAATAGCATTTGAGAGTAGAAAATTAAATCAATCAGAGAAAGGTTACTCCTTCTATGATAAGGAAATGTTGGCAATCATGCATGCACTTCATAAGTTTAAACAATATTTGGTATGTGGGAGATTCATTGTAAAGACAGACCATAATAGCCTCAGGTTCTTCTTAAACCAAAGGGATTTAAATGATTTTCAAAAAAAATGGGTAAGAAAATCACAAGCTTATGATTTTGATATTGAATACATGAAAGGAAAGAATAATGTGGTTGCTAATACTCTCTCAAGAAAGCCCACTTTGTGTTCCTTAACATCTATCTCTGCTAATTGGAAAGTCTCCATAATTTTAGAGTATGCTAAAGATTTCCTAGACACCAAGATTTTGGATAAGTAAGTGGATGATAATAGGTACAAGGTTGTTGATGAATTGATTTATTACCAGGACAGGATCTTCTTAGTGCCAAGATCAAAAACTAAGGAGAGGGTATTGAGGGCCTTTCATGACACACCTTTGGCTGGTCATCAAGGATACTTCAAGACATATAGGCAACTTAGAGAGTGGTTTGCATGGAAGGGTATGAAGGAGGATGTCCTTAAACACATTAAGGAATGTATGGTATGCCAATAAAACAAGAGTGAGAAATTTGTTTGTGTAGGGTTATTGCAGTCACTTCCTATTCTTGAACAAAAAAGAGAAAGTATTTCCATGAACTTCATCACTAGGTTGGCCAAGGTTCAAGGTAAGGATTGCATATATGTGGTGGTAGATAGACTAACTAAGTATGCATATTTATTTCCCATCACATATGATTTCAAGGCATCACAAGTGGTCAAATTGTTCTTCAAGGAAATTTTTAGGTTACATGGCTTGCCTAGAAACATCATTAGTGACCGCGACAGTAGATTCCTCAACTCTTTTTGGAAGGAGCTCTTTCATTTGGTAGGAACTAAACTCACTCCCAATACTAGCTATCACCCTCAAATAGATGGAAAAATAGAGATAATAAATGGATAGAGGGATATTTGAGGAACTATGTTTTAAATCAATAACATGCTTGGGTGAAATGGTTGCACCTAGGGGAGTATTGCTACAATACATCTCATCACATGTCTATTGGTATGCCTCCTTTTCATGCTCTTTGTGGTTATGATGCCCTTTCATTTATTGATCTAGTACTTTTAGATAGCAGAGTACTTGCAACAAGTGATTTCATCAAGCAAAGCCAAGACATAATAAGGTCCCTCAAGGATAATCTACAACATGCACAAATTCAACAAAAGTTGCATGCTGATGGGAAAAGGAATAAAAGATCTTTTGCTATGGGAGATTTGGTATTTTTTAAGTTGCATCCATATAAGCAAAGCACCTTGAAGAGGAGTGGGGTAGAGAAGTTGAAGCCAAGGTTCTATGGGCTTATAAGATCATCAAGAAGGTAGGAGAGGTAGCTTATGAATTGGAGCTCCCACCAAACAAAAAAATAAATAATGTTTTCCATGTCTCTTGCCTAAAGAAAGTTCTCGGCTAGAAAAATATAGTATCTACAAAATTACCACCTCTTGATGATGAAGGGAAATTATTTTTTATACCATAAGAGGTTTTGGATACAAGAGAGAAAAGATTAAGAAATAGGAGCATCATAAAGCATTTGGTCAAATGGAAAGGATTACCATTGGAGGATGCAACTTGGGAAGGAGCACATATTCTTGAGCATCCCAACCTTCATTGCTTGAGGACAAGCAATATTTTGGAGGGAGGACTTGTCATGTCCCCTTTTCAAATAATTAAAAATAATAACTTTTGCTAAGGCTGACAGGCTCAAAAAGTGAAGTTTTTGGAAAAGGGGCTAATCTTTGGACACCAATGGATTAATAAATAAAAATTACTATTAAAATATGTATTATTGACCCCTCTTGGTTGTGAGTTAGGGTTATACCCTCTTTTAAAGGGGTTTGGAGGCATTTTAGGCTCGTTTTAGAACTTAATTTTTGCTCATTGCTTTGTTGTTCTTCAGAGGCTGCCAAACCTATCGAGAAGGAAACCCAAGGATGGGAGTTTGCAAGATTTTTAGGAATGATAAGGATAGGATTTTGAGGCCATTATATGTGCAAGCTCAAGAAAAGTTTTTTCCTTGTGCTAAATAGTGCAAATTTGTGAGTTTTTGGGTGTGTTTCTTGTAAGAGTTTGGGGTTTCCAATTGAGTATTTCATATTAGTTTGGTTTTCTGATATATTGCAGACATTTGGATGTTAAAATAGAGCTGAATACATGTATTGGGTCATATTTATACTTCTATGATAGATAATTAATGTTTTGTGGTGTTTTCGGGCTATTTTGTGTTGTTTTCAAGGGCTTGATAAGCATTGTTTTTGTCCTCCATCTAGGAGCTATTGTGTAAAATCTATACAGATATACAAATTTCATTTTGTGGGCCATTATGCTGGTGAAATTTCTATAAAAAAATCTACTTTTAGATTTATTAATAATATGTGAAGCTGTGGAGGTTTTGGCACTATTTCGAGCATACCCAATTTGGGTTTTATTGAGGAATTGGTTGATCTTTTGAAATATTGGTTGTTTGATTTTAAAATCTAATTAGAGGCTTTAAATATCATATAAAATTAGAATGGGGACATTACAAATGCATGATTGGATTCATCAATGTCATTGCAAATTTTGACCAATTTTTCTTTGTCACACCTTCCATCCAATATTTTCCATAGTGTCTCTCTTACATTCTTTTGAATATGCATAGCATCAAACAAATGTATGATTTGGAGGTTCTCATAGTATGACAACCTACTAAATTCTCTAGGATAGCTTTTAAGTCCTTTTGGAAGTTTCTCATTAATGCATTGATGATCTTCACGAACATTAATTATATCATTACTAAACAAAAGATAGTATCAAATTTTAATTTCATACCAAAACCTACATCAAATGGAATGCCATTACCTCAACAATTCATTCTATTATATTCCAACTTCCACATGTGAAGTGTCATTCTTTATGGTTTTCATTTCATCTCTTCTTTCCCATTGAAAAGATGGTTTTAAGTAATTTGATACTTTATGATTTTTGTAGAGAAAGTGTCTATGCTCCTCAAAAACCTAATTTCCTAAACTTTTTGAATGAAAAGATTTCATCTTTGCTCCACAAATTGTACATGCAAATTTTCCATTTTTCTAAAGACATAAAAGATCATGTATAATTGGATGAATGTGTACTACAAAATTCATATTTTCAATTATCACACACAACTTAAGCATACAATTAAAAATACATTAGCACTATTACATACCAAAAATATGCATTAATAGTTTGACACACCACAAAAATGTGTTAGTCTAGGGGCATCATGTATTGTCCATACACACACTGCACAAAATTGAAATATTCTTTCACCAATTGGTCTAGAGATTTTGTACATAGTAACCCCATTTCATAACTCCAACAACTCATCAATCAAGTGCTCAATATATGCATTCATATCTTTCACTTGGTACTTACCTACTTGAATGAACATAAACAAAACATAATTATTATGGCCATTTTGATATTGTGTTTAATAATTAATTTAGATGACTATTAAATGGAAATACCTAGTACAATCTTTGAAACATTATGTTCTCTCTATTTATAGACATCCAAGGAGGACTATTAATATTAATAACAAAATAAGCTAGACTAAGTAAATAGATCTCATCTATCCAAATGGATTGACACTATCTACTACCAATGAAAGCTTCAAATTATGAGGTTCTTCTTTAAATATTGGCCACCTCTCTTCTATTTCATTAAATTAAAAACCTTCCACAAGAATTCAAATAATGTCATTTTGACTTCTATAGAGAGCATGGTAATCCATAAATTGTACCAAGCTAGTACACCTAAATAAACATCGTAGACGTACAATAATGGGAATGTACCAAAGAACCTTACAAGGCACCTTTTTGGTTATTTGATCTTATTGATATCTGCTAATGTGACAATCAAGGCATTGTGTTGCAAATTCATGTGTTGTTTATGATATATAATATGATCATTGGGACATGCATGTATTATTTAATACTCCATTCCAATATCTTTCATAATGGTCAATAGTTCTCGATAAGAGCTCAGTAGAATGTTTGATGGTGCTAACAAACACTCACCTATCAACCTATGGAAAAATCTTGTTAATATAAAGAACATTAATGGTGCACTAACATGGAAGATGACAAAAATGACACTATAGCTTAACATACATGAGATTTCTATAGTGGATATACCATTCATAACCTTGAAGCTTACCAATAACAATACAATAGAGAGAAACATTGTTCGGGAGACTTGGTATGGGGCTTGTATGCCTTCTCAATTATAGGTATATCAAATTTATCTTCATTATCATCATCATTAGATGCATGACTATCATCATCTTCATCATGTTCATTAGTTGCACCAATAACATCTTCTTCAATTCTATTCTCTAGCACATTATCAACTGCACCAATACCAACATCTTCAATTGTGTTCTCTACCTCAGGATCTTCTTCTTTCATGGGTGCATTACCTTCTACTTTGATATTCACACCTCCATGTTTCACCTATTCAAAATCAATATTTACCAAAGGACAAAAATCCTTTCCTCCTTCAATGTGATAATGTTGAGTGGTTTTGATTAGAGTTCTTTGATTCTTTAAGTCCTTGCATTTTTTGCAAGGAAAATAACATTTTTTCATCACCTTTTCTTTTAAACTAAGACCACAATCTAGCAATTGTCACCTTATTTTGTGTAGGGTTCATATTTATAGGCATGGACTTTCTTCACAAGAAAATATTCAGGCTATAAAATTATATCAAATATAAACATACAAGCATTAGTAGTATCTTGGATATAATTGATAATAATTAAATAATTAAATATTACTATCTCTTCAGTAAGGGTGGCATCTAAAAAACTTAAATAAATTATGCAATATAAATATATATAATAATAAGAAATTTTGGTGCTTGAAAAGATATGATAATTCATACATTCCCATTATATATATGGTGATTCATACATTCCCCATGTTGTTGAGTTGCCCAAAAGAGTTACAAAAATCACATGAAGTTTTCATGAATGCATTGAAAGATCCATTTGAATTAGTTTGAATTGAGAGAGAGAAGAAAATGAAAGGAGAAAGGGAGGATTAATGTCTCCCTTGGCAACTATTCTTGTATCCCAAACCTTAAATTGTAAGCCCACAATTTTTCTTTATCTTCCCTTTTTGTTGTTTTAAGTCTGGCAAGCACTATTCTTCACATTAATCCCTAATGGCTTTATTGTGTTTGATTCATTGATTAAACCTACCCTAAATTTTACCTAGATTCTCTTTGCCTTGGATTTTCTCTTTTTTTGAATTGGGTCCATCTTGTTCCTTTTAACATTTTCAATGCATATTATATACACGTCATGATATGTGTAGGTGAAAGGAGGTAGAATTAAAATTCATGGCTGCAAATGTGGATATTCATTTTGATCATATGAGCACTAATACATCTTCTTGGTTTTCAGTGACACTAAAATTTTTCCCATAGTTCTGTTAGTGATGTGAGTTTTGTTAGTTTTAGTTGCCCTTCTAGGTGGTCTTTCAATGGGGTAGGATATAGTAGTGCTAGAAGCAACATACATAAGCTATAAAATCAATTATATATCTTATTATAATCCCTAAATATAATTAAATACCCTATAAATAATATGGGTAGAGTCTCAAGAATAATAAATACTGGATTCTTTTATTTGAAAACACATGGGTAGTATTCCTACCAATATACCCTATGTACTGATTTGAAAAAAATGTACTCTTTGATACCTGATGGCAACTTTATTGGGTTTTTCTTACCATAAATAAGAAGTTCTATCCAAGTACACAAGGAGAAATGACATGGCAATATCAATAGGAAAGAAGAAGTTGACCATAATGCCCATCACAACTAATGCCTTACAAGTTATTAGAACAAAAGCTAGCTCGACTAGTGAAATCTTTGCAAAGAAAATGACTAGCACTATTAGAAATAAATACCACTATATTTCTCTAAAGATCTTAGCTTAGCATAGGCTGAGAGAAAATGTGTTGATTGATGTGATCTGGCAACTATAAAAGGAGAATCTATACTAAACTATAAGGCACACCACTATGGTCAAAAGTAATTCATCTAGAATTTGATGGCATACCATTTTTCTCACAAGTAGCCTGAGATGATACCAAGTCCATGGATAGATGAAAATATTTTCTTATAACATTCCCAAGTCCATGGAAATCTTATTAAAATATAATTAAAATATATTTAATTAGATAGCCTTCATGTATAGATGAAAAATTGTTCCCACTATTTCTCAAGCGATTATGATACTATAACTTAATAGTTGCACTTGCACAAATTAGAAAATAACTTATAGCCATTATATGATAATACTTCTTTTACGTCTTGGAAATATTTACCAGCTCTTTTCATTGAGATCATTGCTCTATTTTAGTGCTTATACTTTGATTAATTCTAAACTTTCTTCATATGTTCATATAAAAGGAAATTCCTAGTCATATTGAAGAGCTACGTGAAGAAATTTGACATAGTGAGTTGTAGTATTGGACGAAATAGCTCATTTTTTGTGGGGAGGGTATTAATAATTAGCATACAACTAATATTTGAATCACTTATACATTAGATTAGCTCTATTAATATAATAAAATTACCAAAACACAAAAAAACACCAGCTCAAGTCATTGCAATTTTTTTGATCAATATAAACATTTCTTCAAGCCTTCAAGTCATGAAATACATGCATATCTCCGAGGACAAAAATTTGGATAGTTCTACTTTTAATGTTGTCTTTTAATAGAAGAATTTATATCATTCACAATTTTCCTTTAATACTTCTTCAATCTATTTTATAAAAAGTTTATGATTTTGATCTATTTTTTATATCTCTTGAATTTAGACCTTGGATGAATGGCGTAATTAAGGAATATCCATCATTTTCAGCAACTAATTTGACTACAACTCTATTTTCTAGTTATTTGGATTGCTTTTGCTAAGGACACATAAGCTCAAATTCTTACATTAACAAGTTTCATCTAATAGGTACTATTGAATTAATAGTGAAGGGGAGGACGACCATTATATTGTGACATGTGGAGGTAAGACAACAATGAATAGTAGATGCCTCTTGAGGGAAAACAAATGATAATGATAACTGATAATAGATGATGAGAAAAATAAAAAATTATTCAAAAGCTCCAAATTATCTTGATAGAACAAGAGGCAGGATGTCTATCATATAAAGTTTCAAAATACAAGTGACATTATGACACATACATATTCACCAAAATAAGCCAATTTAACATACTATTGATGGTTGTTGGTGTGTGATCAACAGTAGATGGACAAAATAGATTTTAATTTATAGAGAAGAATGTAGTGTAACATCAACTATTGGAAGGATATTTTGTAAATAATTTTAGCAAAAATGTTCAAAGGCCAAGCAATTTTATAGCTTGCTAAACCTTTTTTTTGTGAACCCTAGGTTTCATTTTAGTCACTAGCAGAACCTACCACTAGATGCAATAGCAGATTCAGCTCCCATTTGAGAGGTTATTGGGTGTGTGGGAACTATAGTAGGTTGATACTTCATTGCAAAGTAAGTTCTCTACCAATCCCCACCTATATCTATGGACATACAGAAGCCCCTATATATCTATGGACATTTTATTATTATAAAATTTTAGGCCAAATCTATACTCGTTTGATTTAGGTGTTGATATAGTGCTTTATTGCCATTTATTACATCTATAGTATGACTGATAAGGAATAAGGATCCTCATGGATCTGTAATGATTTGGTAGCAAAAGGGTCCACCCTTAGTTCCAAAAAAAAACCATATGTGAAAACCATCCTCACAATAGGAATCTAAGTAGAATTTTGTTTGCCTAGATACAAGAAAAATTATTAACACAATCAAATAAAACTTACCTGATCAGTAGTGGTTCCCCTTCAACCTTTCATGTTTGCAATTTCCAATGTCAAAATGAAATGAAGTTTCACCTTTTTTTTCTTTATATCCCAACAACGTCAAAATTCTGATGAAATTACATAAGTATCATTGAAATTTTGACAAAAAACATAAGTCTCATCAAACTTTTGACAAACATTTCAAGTATTGTCAAATTTTTGATGTTTTTAGGCTAATATTTATTAAAAAAAAAGTGAATTTGGCAAGACGAATTGGCATGTCATTGAAAATATAGGAAAAAATGGAACCCAAATGTACTAATGTTGGCTCAAAAACCACTAATTTTTTACCTTCACTTTCATCTTCTTCTTCTTCATTACCTTCTTCTTCTTCATTGTCTTCTTCCTCTTCATCATTGCTCAAGTCTTCACCTTTTCCTTGTGAAATCTTTAATGGTGCCTCACAAACTATACCTCCCAAGTTCTTTATCATATTCTTCCTCTTTCTCTCCATCTTAGGCACTTTTTTCTTTTCATCATGATCTTGATCTTTGTTGTTTCATATGTGTAGAATGATTCAACATCCTTATAAATAGGTTCATCTAATAGTGTTGTTATAGCAACAACAACCTTATCAATGTTTATCTCATAACCTTGTGGCCCCAAATATGGAATTATTGGTATAACTCCTTGAACATAAGTCTGATCTATATCAACTAGAAAATAAATATTATCATAGTACTGGTCTACTAGAAATTTAGGTATTCTTAACCTATTTTTCATCTTTTTTTTAAGCTCTTAAAAGTATCCTTCCATGACAGTCTCAAAATAATCTCCCAATTGCCGGAAAAATTCATTAATTTGTTGAGTAACTGGCTTCTTCTTGTTCCAATTCACATAACCAATGGTAGGAAATCAATATTTCATATAAAATAATATACAAACTAACAATAAACCAAACTTATATAGTGTATTCTTTATTTTCCTAATGCTTTTCAGGTTCTCATCCAATTGTTGTACTTGCAAGTTGAAAAGATCATATGAATGATCTATCTTCATAATTTTCTATTATATGTCAACTATGACACATAGTACACTTATCGATTGATTGGACTAATAAAACTTGTGAGTCATTACCCTTACTACAAAGTCTACCTCTGGTTCATTGATTATGGAAATTGACATTCCTCACTTATTCCATTTAGCCAACATATTTTCTTCAATCACTTCTCTACCCTAGTTATAAATATATTTCACTTTATTTAAAATAGGGCATCCAATAACTCAGTGGATAATTTGTTTAGTAATATTAACCAGTCTTCCTTCTAACTATAGCTTCATATCAAGGACATGAATCAAAATAATTTTGATGCATTCTACTTTGAAAACCTTCAAACAATTTAGGGCATGAGTTAACCTTTCTCGATAATGTGTTTGTGTTCCTCCTTCAGTTTACCATCAACACATAGCTTCTCATACATTTTTCTTAGTTTTAAGTCTCCTATTTCACTAATTTTTCATATATAACAACATCTAACATGATGAATTAAAATTACCCTAGGTGGGATGGAGAATGGGACTTTGGATGTCATCTCCCTTAATTCATTACTAGATAAATTGAACATCATTAACCTTGGATGATATCCCTTTTCCTATTATAGCCAAACTTGATGCCATTCTTCTCAATCAAAGTTTTATTTTCCAACTCTTCTTCACTTGGTAACAATATGACCCCCAAATAAAGCTTGATTATTGATGGTAGGGTGTAAGATCTTCACTCAAATAACTATTCAACAATCTAGAATCACTTTAGCTCTTTGGTCTCTTGAAAACACAAATGAACAATGTGTAAAATGATCAATGAAGTCCATTATAAAAGTTACAAATTTGAATTAGGGCCTCATGAATGCATTGTATATATTGTGGGTGTCAACAATTGTCTTGACCATCTTTGTAAAACTTGAAAAACATACTTTAGTTTTTCTTGGTCAATACCATTGCAATCTTTTGCTTAGTCTATGTTCCAAATTGATCATTATAGAAACTCAGTCCTTAATAGCATTTTAAGAATCCATTACTAGCACTTAGTCATCACAAGTTATTCAACTTTGTTTCAGAATATATTGCTCATTTCAAACTTTAGATCTATCCTCATGCATCAAATCTCATGATGATTTGGAATTTTATGCAAAAAATCTTAGGAACTGATGTATGATGTAGTTATCTGAAATACAATTCCATACAAACCTCTTCATTTAGTTTGAGGTGGTGGAATCATCTAATTCATTGGATTGGGTGATCACAATTTCACCATTTGAATTTTTTTTTCCATCAAATTTCTTCTTCTAAGTTTGATGCATTTGAGCTCTTACTTATTTTGGATTGACCTTTAATTTCCCATTCCTCTTTTCATCATTTTATACTAGTGCTTGGTTTCTATAGTCTCTTCTTAGGTGACTAACCTTTTGACAACGAAAACATACTCAGCCAAAAATTTCCCAATTCTTTCATCTAAAGTGTGTGTTTGTAAAATTTTATGCAATACGTCCATTCTCACCACATAGCTAACAAGTGATCAAAGTAATGTAATCCACACTTAATGCATTTTCTTGTATAGGTTCTTTGCCTTGATTCTTAGTGTCTAGTTATGTTTTTCATTAGATCTACAATCTTGTGCCTTGTAACCATAATTTTGACATGTATAATTATTAATATTATGGAAAGATATATTTTCTATTAGTGCCAAAACACTTAGTCATTATGGGAAGTCAGTAGTGACCAAGCTACTAGAAATAAGTGTTAACTGAGCTCATGATTGAACCAAGCTAATAGTATTAACCTAGCATGAAGGAAGCAATATCAACTAAGTTGTAGTATCAACCATGTTGATAGTTCCCACTGAGTTGTAGTGTCAACCAAGTTGATAGTTCCTACTGAGCTCTAGTATAAATGGAGTCAACAAATTATTCTTTTTTTAGAATAATAACCAAGAAGGTAGAGTAGTTTAAATTGAGCCAATACTATTTTTTCAATGATCAATATGAGACAAGCATCTAGTATCAACTAAGTGCCAAAGTTAGCCAAGGTCACAATGTTTCCCAAGTGTCTTCAATATCACTCGAGTAATCCATTGGACTTGAGTTACAAGATTGAGCTGACTTGGTAATTATTTTTGGAAATATTGAAGTTGTAACTAACCTCTAATATAATTATTTGAATGGATATAAGTATAAGGTATTTTGATTATCCAAAAGAAAAATAATGAGTTGAAGAACATTACATACAAGCATCAGAGCACTTAGAAGGCTACAAGCAAAATAAGTAAAAGAAGATACTCATCTATCATAGTCAGGAAATTGGTTTACTTCAAAAGATCATTATTATAAAATAAAGTTACATATTTAAAGATCAATCCATTGATTCATCCTAACAAGTGCATTAGTCCTAAATCCTTTAATAGGGTGGACTTAATAGTCCTTTGTAGAAACTCCTAACAGAGTACATACTTAATTTTATTGCATAAATCCTTTCATGAGGTGGACCTAACCAGCCCTATATACTCTTAACCAAGTAGATCACCAAAAGTGATCAATTATAATCCTTAATAGGCCAACTTTATTACCATAGTAGGCATTGTGGGTGTCATCCCCACCCTAGTTTTACCTTCTACTTTGAGGGTTCCTGGGTTACCAATTCTTGTGTCAAAGTGTTGTTACTTCATTTCTTTATGTTCCATGCACGAAAGTATGTTAGATAACAATAACTAAGTGGATGAACTTTTAAGTGGTTTATAATTCACCCCCCACTCTTAGTCACCTAGTTTGCATTACATTTCCAACAACTAGTATCGTAGATACTAGTTCTTTTATTAGATGTTTAGCATTGAAAGGTTATGTATTTATTGTTGGTGGGGCAATAGTGAGCTAGGTTTCTTGGTTATAGAAAGTGAATGCTTTATCCACTATAGAGGTAAAGTGTGTTGCTTATATAGAAGTAAACAAGGAGTTGATATGGCTTTAGTTATTCACGGAATAATTGGGATACCCACAAAGGGATAATTATTTGTTTAGAGATAGCTAGAGTGTCATTCATCTTGCAAAGAATTCTACTCTACATTCAAAGACAAAACACATATAGTTGTGGTATCATTTCATTCAGTCAATTTTGTATGATGGGTAGTTAAAGCTAGAGACGATACATATAGATGATAATCCAACTAATATGTTTACCAAAGTAGTTACATGAGAGAAGTTGAACTCTTCTTCAGCTTTGACTGGTCTTCTAGACTAAATAGAGTAAAAGAATAACAGAGTCTAGGGTGGTTTTATATTCCAATGGGAGTTATAGGTTTTGTGGTGCTATGATCAGTCTCCAAGTGGGAGATTATTGTTCTCGAGTTTAGTTATTTTCCAATTAGGATATTATTGTGATGTGGAGCCTAATCATATTTGGAAGTTTATTTAGTGTGGATTTCCCCTAGATTATTCCTATGGGGGTTTAAGGGCAACACCTCCAAGATGGGATCAAGGGGCAGCACCCGTTGAGGGATCCTAGGGCAGTGCCTTAGGTGCACTCCTTGTAATAGTATAGGGTGGGGTCGAGGGGAAATACCCCCAGGGGGGTTTTCAAAAGGAAGCACCTCAAAAGCCAAAAATGACTCTACTATTGTAAAAGGCACTGATTGTTATTTTTCTATTGGATGAATTATTCTAGCCCTAATTTTGTAAGTGGTAAAAGCTTGTATAAAATGGCTTAGGGGTGAGGATTTTTTAATGTATGATGAGATTGTAGCCTCTTGTGGTTGTATTGAGCTATAAGAGATTATGGATTGTAATCGCATGATAATAATAATATTGGACTTGTTGTTGGTGGATGTAGCCCATGGATTGGGTGAACCGTGTCAAATCCTTGTGTCTTTTTTTCTCTTCTATATGATTTATTATTTTATGATATTGGTTATATTTGCATGAAATTATTATTTTTGATCATGTTTAATCCTAACAATTCCACCATTCATGGAAGGCATCTCTTCTCTAACTCCTTTTGTTAGTGGTATAATAATTTTTCATTATTGATTCATAACTAGTACATTTGGAATCTCAAAGTCTTTTCTTTATTTTATGGTTCATAAAAGGTTAGTTCTCAAATCCTTTATCATTTTTAGCCTTGGACGTTCTAAATTCATGGTTGGAATTACTAAATTTTTTATTCTTCATGTTTCATCTTCCTTCACATTGGACATTTATCTCTTTTGTAGACTTATGTCAAATGTTCCTTTTATAAGAATAATTATTGCAAGTGATTCACGTTCAAATTAGGACCAAAAACTCTCATATGTTATCAAATTTTTATTGATATATCTATTTGTCTCCTTGTGGAAGTTGAAATGCCAAATGCAAGTTTATCCATTTGGCAAGTTTACTGGTATTCATTGTGATTCTATTTATTCCCACTACAACTAAAACATAATCACACAAATTATTTATACTCTCAACTCTATTGTACTATAGTTTCACTTTAGTTCATATATTTTTCTTTATTTGGTGTAATATATAATTTACTTGTTATTTAATTTAACATAACCTTCTAGTAAAATGATAATTTTTTCTTATTGTAACAAATTATGTATGTTACTTTTATTGTGTGATTTAATAGATAGAGAAACATATCCCAACTGATGAACATCAATGAATTGGTAATGATTTTTATTTTAAAGTAGCCAGAACAAGGGGGCTAGCCCTTAAGAAAAAAATAATGGAAAAATCATTAACAATAGACTGCTAGCTACATGATAACCAACACATTCACAACCCTAGTAGTTAATATCAAAACTATAATAGGGAAGGGTAGAGGGTAGGTAAATCTTGAATTAGTCTACTCACTATGCATGCAATTTGGTCCCTAGTCCTTGTAGAACCTAGATAACCAGATCGATTTCTTGTCTAACATATCTCGATCATTATGCTAATTACATCAATATTATTGTCCATTATTATATAGTAATATAAGAATAAGTCCTAAAACTAATTGTAAAGTTTATAAACCAAATAAGGCTAGACTAGAGAATTCATAGCTAGGTATTCATAGTAGATCCACAACATGAAAAACATACAAAAACTAAAGGCCTAATTTTTTGTATTTTTCTTCCACTTCCTCAACTGTAAGATTTTCACCCAATCATCATCTAGGAGCCCATTAATATTTTTTGAGTCCTCAGTATGTTGTGACTTATCCTTAAACTAGAGTAATTGCAATGTAGTAGCTACCACATGCATCACCTTTATGGTGAATCTTGTTAGGGTATTGAAGAACTCATTTAGGGCAGAAAACTAGATCTTTAGAGCATCAATATCATCACTAGCCTTCTCCATGGTACCCTCTAGAAACCTATACATTTTCCTTTAGGCATCACAATATCCTAAACCAGTAGCATATTAAGGTTAGATAAAACCTTTTATTTTTCTTTATTCTCAAAATCCTCAAAGGATGTGGTAGTCATCAGTGAGGTATCATTTGCAATTTGAGTAGGAGGGGGAGGAGGAGGTGAAATCAATGCTATTAATGGGGAAATTTGTCAACATATGGTTGGAATCATCGATGGCGTCCTTCTTCTTAACCTCTTTTGTCACCAAATTGGAATTTTCCTCTTTCACTTTTTCTACTTTATCTGCCTTTTTCTCCTCAACACATTTTCCCCAAAATTCCTACTCATTCCCATTGGTTTCCTTTTTCCACTCACCCTTGACCTTGACTCCTCCACTTTAATCTAAATCTTCCTATTTTCCACTTGCTTCCACCTCACCTTACTCTTGGCAAATCTATCAACCTCCTTTGGTCCCCATCATTATATTCTCTAGAATCCACCAAATCCACCTCCAAATGGTTTTCAATTTTTTGTTTAAAAAATTTACATGGGCCCTATCTCTATAATTTTTTAGAGGTTCTAGAGGGTGTGAAAGATGGGGATGGCTGAGGAATGAAGGTTGTTGAGAAGCTACCATCCACATTCCCTGGGGGATTTGGTAGACCCTAGACATATTTTCATAGCAAAACAAAATGGGAGGGGTGGGGTGGGGGGGGGCTGGTTAAAGGGACAAATGGAAATTATAAAGATGGAGAATAAGCCCCTAGTTTTAAATTACAAACTTTATAACCCTCTTTTTTCTATCCCTAACATCCACCATTGTAGCTTCATGATCATGCTAAAGAAGAAAGGGGGTAGATATCTCATCATGATGCCTAAAATGATTTAGAAACTTATAAATAATCAAACCTACCCTCCAATTTTAGGTATTTTGTAATCAAAAGATATACCTCACCCCATGGTTTAGGTAGGTTCTCATGACTAAACCCTCCCTTGCACCTTATTGGAGCTTCATTCTTCTTTAAAAACCTATTAAGGATGATCTCATCTAAAATATTAGTAACATTTTTCCATTTTCTACCATCCATGAGTAAGCTTGTAGTCATCACAATAATTTCCTTATTAACTTGGAAGGCAGTGACATTGATGGTACAACTCTCTTGTCATCCCAATAATTAATAATTTGCAAGGAGTAGTTTTCATCATGTCCTATCATAGCCTCCATGAATAGAACTAGACCACCTTCCTCAATAAACATCTAGGCATAAGGACATTTTTGCATATAGCCCTCAATTTTGGAAGGCTCAATCCTCAACATATCCCCTCCCATCTTTGTCTCTTTCACAAATCCCTTTGATAGCTCTAGATTGATAGTAATAATCTTGAGCTCTTAATCTAGAAATCATGCTTAAATCTAGAATGTTTCTCACAAAGAACTCATAAACTAAAATCTTAATGATAAAGATTTTATTCAAGTTTCTATAATTATTAATCTAAATAGTAGTTAATTGTCCATCTAGATTTTATTAATGAAACACATGTATACAACCATTCTTACTATTAGTTATCATTCTAGCCTCTATTTGATATATATCTTTATTGATTAATGTCAAGACCTTAGAAGGACAAAAATAAATCTTTAAAATCAATCCACCTCTGACATAATTTTTGGAAATCCTTTCCATAATCCTTATAGATTAGATAATAATAGCTCCATGTATAAAAAAACCTCTAGTTTTAATTGGTGCCTTCTTTTCATGATGGTGTTTAAATTTTAGTTTGAATTCCTAAAAACACCCCTCTTAAGAATTAGCATCATCTTTAAAACCCAATATGAAACCCAAGCCCATCAATTAACTATCACTTCCTATGTATGAAAGTTCATTCCTTTTTTAAGAGGGATTGAATGTTTCTAGTAGTCAATTTCCTCTGGCATTTGACTCATTGGACTTGCGGGACAAAGCTAGCCAATGAGTTTGCCACAACATTACCCTCTATGCAAATGTGTTGTGATTTGTATCTCTCGAAACCAAGGAGAAGCATCCATATGTGACCTAGAATAGTGGGGATTAACTAGCATGGTTCCATATTTCCTTTGACAGTCTCTACAATAATGTTTGAGGCCCCTTCAATACATAGATTCTTCCATCCCAGATTGACAACTAAGTTTTGGCCTAGTACAAAACCATGGCTTCAACCATGTTATTAGATGTGTGGCCAAAGTTTCCCACATAGGTCATTAGCAGACCACCAATAAATTTTCTAACCACTCCCCCACCCACAACACGGCCACCTCTTGCAACACCATCAAAATTCAATTTTGGCATAGGAGGGGAGGGAGAATCCCATTTAGTGCTTCTCCAAATAATGGATTTGGAATTTTCATACACCTTAAAGGCTTTCAAGAGATTCCAAGTTAAGATTTCTTTCTAATCACCAATAGGTGGGGGTCTAGGGAAATTTTTCCACTCACAATAGTTAGGATTTTCCTTTGAAAGTTAAAATATGATAGCAACCACCACATTAGGTAAGCCTGCCTCGTCCCTAAAAATTTGGTTGTTCCATTCCTTATAAATCCCCTAGTAGATGTGGGGAGGGATCTTTATCTAGAATAATATGATCACAGAGTAGTAGAAAAGGCAATCCCAAATAGAATAGATTGTTGCAAGTCATTCAAAAATACCCACAAAAGAGAGAGTTTCTTAAAGAGCATAGACCAAACTTCCATAGAAAATGAGTGAATGAGAAAAATGTGGAGAATATATAGCACCTATTTGGGGTTTCACTATTTGAGCCACTATATTCTCTATTTTCAGGTAAAAGCACAAATCTGTGTCACCTTTTATAAAGGAAAAGTGATATTAGAATTTAATGTCTTCAACTTTAACAACATAAAAGTGGCATTTGTGCTTAGAATTTGAAGATGGTATAAATTAATGAAATGTGTGAAATTAGATGATTTTATGTGTGTAGTTTTTTTTTTTTTTTTAATTGAGTGAAAATTTTATTTATTTTTGAATTTTTAAGGTCTATTTTTTAAATTTTTTTAAAAATGTTGAAAATATAGAGTTTTTTTCCCATCAAACAAATATATGAAAATATTCATATTTTGGTCTAATTTTGGAATATGTTAGAGTTGACATGTATACCTAATGCACCAAAAAAGAAAAATTGAAATTTGGCTAATATTTTTCAAGTTATAACTGGTCAAAGTCAAAGTTATCAGAAATTGATAGTTTTTTTCTCCCATCAAACTTTTTCTATCAAATCTACATGTTTTTAAAAACAAATTACATATTCTTGAAGACGACTCTCTCCTTGAGTGCAGCATTAAAAAATAATAATTTTTGAACATGATTTACTATTTTTTTCCTATTTTTGAATAGACATCTTCCTAAATCTTAAAATACCTACTTGTAATATTTTCAAATTATAACATATTATACATAATCAAAGTAATAAAAAGTTTATATGATCATAATCTTGACTTTGAGACCTACAAAAGCATATTTTTAGTTTTTAAAAAAAATTAATTTAGTAGGTCAAATTGGCCTTCAAAGTGAGATGTTTGCATAAGTTCTTATTTTTGCTTGTGTGGCTACCACCTAGGATGCTAGATAGGTAGTTATGACCGAAACTGTTTCGGTCGTAACTATTTTGGCTGAAAGGATTTTGGTCAAAACCCCTATCAACCCAACAAATCACAAGCAGTTAGTTTGGCTATTTCATGTAAAAAATAAGATTTTTGTTTTGTTTATTTTAATAAATATTGAAAATAGTGAAAAATAGAAGAGCATTTTTGGAAGGCAACAATTTTTGAAGCCATTTTCAGCAACTATTTCATGAAAACCCTTAGAATCACAAAGGATTGAATATTTTAAGGTGTTTTTTCCCGTCTACTTATTTTTATTTTTATGTATTCTAAATTGAAGCATTAACTAGTATTTAGTGTTCAAAATCTAAATTTATTTTTTTGTTTCTATAGATTAAAGTATTCAATGGGAAGTAGAAAAGATCAAGGAAATATGATGGGAAAAGAAATGACAAAATGAAAGGTCATACAAAACATAACCAAAACCAACCTACTAAAATTCCTGAACAGGATGAGATTCATGAAGAGAATGAAAGTAATGAAGAGGAAGAAATTGGCAGTTCTACTAATAGAAATAAATTAGAAGGCATAACAAATTTGATGGGTTTGGATGAAGAACTACTTTTTAAGAAAATTCCATCTAAAGATATGATAAATGATAACACTATTAGAAAGCATTGTTAGAACATGTGGGATGAATATTTCAAAGATAAAAGTATATTTGGACAAGCACAATTATTTGTCAAGTTATTTAGGACAAAAGATATGAGACCTATTTTAGAGTTGTTGGGTGTTGATAACATGAAAAATCATGGACATAATATTAATAAAAAAATAGTTGAAAACTTGCAAAATTGACAACACAACGTAACGAGGTGATTTGAGTAATGTACGCAAAGCATTGATGACTACTATATCTAGTAGAAAATTGACACATAGAAAAGAGGTATGTGCAATTTCTAATTTACTACAGATATCTAGAAGAATTGTTTAGAGATACATTAAGAGGAGAAATATGCTAGATGATAACATTGATAATAACTAGGTGAATATTTGTAGAGTTCCTTGAAAAGATAGAATTTCTAAAGATGTGAAAAGACAAGTTATTAAATTTTGGACCACACATTCTCATGTTTCTTCCAACATACATGATACTATACAAATTAAAGATCAAGAGATAGGGGCCAAAGTTGAACATCCAAAACATTTCATAGATATAACTCAAAGTGAATTATTTCAAACATTCAAGAAAGAATTTTGAAATTTCAAAATATGTCAGAGAATGTTTGAGAGTTTGTGTCCTTCCTTTGTACACATAAATAAGATGCATGAAACTTGTTGTTGTCAAAATCATGTTAAATTTGATCTACACTTGCAATCATATAAAAAAGTCATGGTAGTACTTGATCCTAATTTGGTCATCCCTAGTAGTATAACACAATTTGTGGAGTCCATATTATGTGATAAATTAGAAGATTCAGATGAGTTCAAAGTGCAATGCATCAAAAATTAGTGTGAAGATTGTGGAGATTTACGCAAATTTTATGAAATGCAAATTGAGTTTATTAATGAATCCACACTAGTTTCATGGATGAGATATGAATATGAGACATGCCAAAATAAGATAGGAGATGAATCCAAAAAAATTGTATTGCAGGATAGTGAATTGTGTTATGATGAGTTTATGACCAAGTTTCATCCATTGATATATCCACATATCCAACATTTTCAGGGTGCATGATGGCAAACTAAATAGTTTTGTGATTCCAAAAATTATTTTCCACCAAGTTGTATACTTTTAGTTGTAGATTTTTCTAAGAATTATACATTTGCACCTCAAACAAAGCTTCAAGGGCAATATTATCATTTTGAACAAGTTGCAATATTTGTACAAGCAATCTATAGAAATGCACAATTTGAGGTGGATGAGATAGAAAGGTTGGATGAAAATGAATGCGTCATCATCAAAGAGGTTCATTTCTATATTAGTGATGATAGAGTTCATGATAGGAGTTATGTGGCTCATTGTTTTGCAATGTTCTCTAAAGATCTTAGAAATCATGGAATAAATGTTTCAGAGCATTGGATTTGGTTTGATGGATGTGCAAGTTAGTATACATGAACTTACACATTTATTTAACTTTATTTTTATTTTTATGTATGCCTATTCTGATTTGATACATGTACACAGATAATTGTAGATACTTATCATATTTCATGTTCATGGGATAATTCAAATCTGCAAAAGCATTTAATTGGTTAGCAATGCAAAATGCTAGAACCAATGTTAGGTTTTTATGGAATTTCTTTGAAAGTGGACATGGAAAAAGGGAGCATGATGGAGCAGGAGCATGTATAAAGTGTATGCTTCGACAACATGAACTTGCAGGTAAATATATGCATTTAATATGCATGTTTAATACTAGTAGCATATATTTTAAATTATATATATGCATATTGTATGTACATATAGGGAATACGATAGAGAGTGCAAATCAAATTGTTGAATGGTGCAAAGTTCATTTTGCTACTCGAGATACTAAATACAATAAACATTACTTTTGGGAAGTGAAAGGTGAACTAAGTTATATTTATTTTTAATGTATTTTTTAAATTCTTGAGTTTTTTATTAAATATTTATTTTGAAATATGACAATTTTTTTTGTATTTGTAACAGATATAGATTGATCTAATCCTTACAATTGTCAAATGATTACTAGTATTATAAGTTTACATCAAGTGATGACTACAGGAAACCATAAACCTCTAGTAATTAAAGTAAGAGAGAAAACATGTTTTTGCGATGACTGCATTAAGGAAAATCAAATGAGTGCATGTGAAAATACTGTGAATGGATATGTTTCACATTGGGATTTGAAGGAGATAGCTAGAAAGCCTCCTTTTGAAGATGCTGACATTGACATTGACATTCATGATCCTGTATATTCAGCTAATTATGAGCACATTTCTGATTTAGTTATGGCAAGTTTGTATGCATATATACATATATATAAATTAATATACATTTATATTCATTTTAAAATTAATTTATATTTATCTATTTTTATATACATGCAAGAGATATTTTTGCAGTTCAAGCCTTACCAAATAATGTGGAAAATGTGGACTATTATCTTTTAAGATGCACAAAAGAAAAAAAAAAACAAGTTATTAGAAGGAACTATAGATGCTAATGAATAGTCATATCCAATTGGATTAGTTGTTATTGAAGGAACATATTATCAACAAACAAGGGTAACTAATAGTGGTATTGAATTTATTGAATACAAGCCTGGAGCAAAGGTTTTACATTATAGTAACCATGTTATATCAACCTAGTTACAATTTGAAGCAATACAAAGAAGAGGATGTCATGGAAATCAAAAGTAGAAACTGTCTATTGAAGAATATGAAAAACTTCTAGAGATAATAAAAACCAGAGAGGATCCTAACAATACAATGTTTGTGGAGTTCTAGTTTACCTAGTACTTATTGTGGAGTTCTAGTTCAGCTATGTCTATATAGCTCTTATACTTTCACATTTAATGTTGACAAGATATTTTTTTTATAAATTTGTATACATTGGATCATTTATCTTGGATATGTGATTTATTGGGTCCATGTTTTGTTATTTTTATTTAAATTAAACATGGATATCTCATTTAAGACAACCTCTTAGGACCTCCCCTTAGGACTACCTATTACCTGACCTCCCCTTAAGACCACCTATTAGGAAATCCCCTTAGTACTACCTTTTAGGACCTCTCCTTAAGACAACCTCTTTAGTATTTGTATGTATTTATATACATTGTTTATGTTTTCTTATTATTGTTAATGTTGTTATGTATTTATGTACATATAATCTATATGTTCTTATATATGTATTAACTTTATTAATTAAATGTTGTAACATGCATTCTTTAGGTCATGTAATCTTTATATGTTCTTATGTAGATGTATATGTTATATTCTTACCTGTGCATTAATCTACATTCTTATATATCTATAATTTAGGATCTCCCCTTAAGACATGTCATTAAATATAGTTAATTATACTTAGATTAAGGCATAAAAAATAATAACATATACATAAACATGAATATTGAAAACATTCATGTCTACATTTAACTAGAACATAGTTACATACATCTATGAAATTAAAACAATATTTTAATCTACATTCTTATGTATAATTTAGGATCTCCCCTTAAGAAACGTCATTAAATATAGTTGATTACACTTAGATTAAGGCATTAAGATGAATAACATATACATAAACATGAATAACACATACATAAACATAAAATATTAAGACATTAAAAGATCAATTTAATATGTACATAAGACAACAAGTTCTAGTACTCTTTATGTTCTTAAATATGTATTAAATTTATTGATTAAATATTGAAAACATACATACATTCAACGTGAACATAAGAGATGAACATAATATGTACATCTATGAAATAATGTATACATACTCATGTAAAATGTATCCAAAACACCATATAAAATGTCTCCAAAATACCACATCAAATATCTCTAAAATACCACATGTATCAAATGTATCTAAAATAACATGCACATCCATATAAAAGTATCTGAAATAAGACATGTATCTAAAATAATATGTACATATCCATATAAAAGTATTTGAAATAACACATGTATCTGAGATAACATGCATCTCTAGATATAAAAGTATCTAAAATGGCATGTATATATATAAAATATCCTAGCAACATCAATGAAATAGACACATGTGTAAACTAAGATCAACCACATCCACCTCTTGATCCTTTACCCCAAAAGACTCTATGATCTAGATTTGTACCCTATGTCAAATGAAAGAAATATGTAAAATTATAAAATTATACATATTCATGTGTACGAGCATGTATTAAATATCATATGTACAATATATATATCCATCAAATATATATAATAAAAAATACATAACATACGTGTGACTCATGTTGTAGAGGATCTTTTTGGGTTTGAAGATCTCCAAAACACAACAAACTATCACTAAGACCCTATAGAACACACATGTACATGTACACAAGTTAAATTGAACCACTCAAGAATATGTATGTATAGACCTAAGAACATACATATAAAAGATCTTGAGTACACTAAACAAATAGTATACATTTGTAAATTATAGTAACAAATAAATATAAACATATATAAATTTACAATATTTACCATAGCATCATGTAATGCTTTACCAATCTGACTAATATCTAAGTCATGTAGTGATAGAGTAATCTCTGAATCGTGGAACATAGGTGCTCTAAGGCTAGGCTATGCTGGAGTAGGAGTAGGAGAAGGTGCTACAGGATCTTGAGTAGGTGTGGGGATAGGTGCTATGGGGACATGTGTTGTATGGCCCTCTGTAGGAGAAGATGTTGTAGAATGTGCAAGGATATCCTCATCCCTGTGAGGGTTTTGATCCTATTATGTGTGACAAAATATGGCTGATGTGTCCACCAATGTCATGAAGAGGAATCTCTGTGACCTTCGAGAATGTCTGATATGATCCAAAAAGATCAGATACTAAATAAGATTCCATATGGTGCAATGCATCCACATATGATATAGCCAAAACCTCTAGTGGCAATGGTATATCTATCATCTCATATAGATCATTATCTCATGTGCTAAAGGATGCACTTGTCACAATGGGACCATGAGATCATAACATATATCTACCACGTCTATCTACAAATATCTCCTGTAAGTGTGTGGCAACTCTGGCAATGCTAGAAAATATTTGACTCCTAGCTATATCATTAGGAACACTCGAATCCATAGCAGTCATCTATGGACCTCTCAAGGGTGTTCATAGGTCTAAATCTCTTTGACAATCAGCCTCAACCCTATGTAGCATGACCTAGAAAATTTGTATAGTTGACATCATGATGTAAATAAATTTCTACAAACAAAACAGTTGTTTTCAGAAATAAAGAGGAAACTCATCCTTCTGTGGCCACCAGTGATGTGTAGCTAACCACTGAGGATATATAAATGGAGCAACGAGCCAATCTGTACACTTCATTGTTGAATAATCTCTAACACTAGCCCTATTTGTATAAAAGGGAAATATGGTCTTCACCATAGTGGTGGAGACCTCACCATCAATCTGTGAATACTTCAAAGTGCTAGTGACACTGTGAGAAAGGGAAGAGTAAAATGTCTTAGTACTAATATCATCAAATGGGTTGTGCACAGAGATTTTCTTGATCATTTGGCACAACTCATCTCTAATAGAAACAATCTTCTCCCTATTAGGGAGAGTGGTAGAAGCTAACAATGTAGAATCAAGATACTTGAGAGCACAAGATAATCTAGCAATAGTATCTACAAATAAATATTTTCTCTTCTTAGTAGATGATGCCAGTCTACATGTAATGCTTGACTCAGCAATAGGACCCCCTCGATGAACACTAGCCTCCCTTGAGGACATAGGTGCTCCACCAGTACCGAATGCCATAATGATATATGCAAAGATCTCTATCTATAAATGCAGAGTTAAGATATACATACATAAGTACATATAAAACTAAAAGTTAAATTTAATTTAAAAATGTATGTATATAAATATGTGCAAAGTTGAATGTAACTAAAAATATGTACATGTTATTTATTACATCTAGATCATGTATGTGAATATAAAATATGCATGCATGTTATTTAGTACATATAGGTTTACTATGTTAATGTAACTAATAGGTTTACTAGATGTTAATGTAACTAATAGGATTGTAAAATGCTATATGTTATTTAGTACATATAGGTTTACTATGTTAATGTAACTAATAGGTTTGTAAAATGCTATGTTATTTAATACATATAGGTTTGCTATGTTAATGTTTTTTGAAAAATGTAACTAAAATATTATCAACTACAAAAAAAACACTAGAAATATAATTAATTTAATTATTTAAAAAATTTCCTTTGAGATGGTGCAAATATTTGATGATCTTGTTGCTCAGGATCGAGCTCCTTGTTGAGCTCTCCTTGTTGTATTCCTTTCTGTCTTAATAAATTTTTACCCCTCTTTTTGCAAAGACTTAATTATTTAAAAAATTAAAAAAAATTCATTTAATTAACATTATCATGTAATAACTATAAAAAAATAAAATGCACCTATGTATTATAGCTGAAACACCCTAACCACTTGATAGCCACAACAGTAAAATTGAACAGTGAAAATGACTACCGAGAGCCATTTTTAGGTACTTGTAAAGATTGGTGGGGGGGGGGGGGGGGGGGTGGGGGGGGTTATGGCCAAAATTCTTTCGATTGAAAAGGTTTTAGTCGTAACCCTATCTACCATGTTGGTGCGGAAGAGCGCCACATCTATATGACTGAAAATGTTATGGCCAAAACCCTTACAGCCAAAATTCTTATAGCCAAAACTACTACAGATATCACGAAAGGTGACATAGGTTTGTGCTTCCACCCTCTCAATATTCTTCTTTCTGCATTACATGACTATTTGTACAAAAAGTAAATTTTGAGTCACTATATTCTCCATTTCTCAATATTATTCTTTCTACATTTGTAATCCTGAATATTTTATTATATTTTTAATTTTCTAGATTTACTTAGTATATTATTAAAACCATATTAATTTGTCTAAAAAAATGTAGCTTTTAATTAGACAAAATATTCTTATACAGGTCAAAGTACTCTATTTATTTATTGACTATATATTATATTATTATGGTTTATTTCACTTTAAAAAAAATTAAAACTAAAACTAAAATAATATTAATATATTTCTATTTATTTTTATTATAAATATATATATATATATATATATATATATATATATATATATATATATATATATATATATATATTTCAATATAGTTTTATTAGAAATTTATTTTATTGTTACAAAATTAGATATAAATAATACATTACACACACACATATATATACATACTTACACAACTATACACATACATATATACATACTTACAATCTAGTCTTTGCTCTACAACTCGACTACTTTTTGCCACTCCTTTTCAAATTTTGAATCCAACTTCATGGTGAGCCCTAAGCCTCCTAACCCTCCACAATGCCCTGACTTGTAGATGGTTTTAGCCTTGCACAAGGATTTGGACATCCTGATAGAATGGTGTGGGATCATAGATGTGGAGATAAAGACAATACCTGGCCCTACCCCCTTGGGAAATGGAAAAGCTATTGGTGATCTTGTGGAAGGTAGAAAAAAGATAACTATTGGGACCCTTGTTGGTTGGAAAAATGCACTAGTGGGTACCAATGGGGCTAGTGATTCAATGGAGGATCCCAAGATTGCACACAATGCTAATGGGCCAGTGATCTCCCTTTTGGCCTCAAACTATGTGTTGTTGGTAGATTTGTTGCCTTCAGACCACAATAGAGATGGTTTGAAAGTGGGTAGGCCAAAAATGGAAGATTAAGGGAAGTGTTGGTATTTCTGCAATGCCAAGTGACCTTTTTTTTTCAAACTTACTACGGAGGAGGATATCAATTTAATACTCTCGAGAACATGGTATTATGGGAAGCATTGCCTTGCCTTAACAAGGTGGCATTTGGGCTTTGATGCAAGGGTAGAAGTCAACAAGCTAGCCCATGTCTAAGTACAACTACCTAGATTACCCCTTGAATTCTAGGATGAGAAGATTCTAAGGTGGATAGGGAATTCCCTCAATCATTTTGTTATTGCAGACATGGTGACAATGCAAAAAACCAAACTAGTGTATGCCAGATTTTGTGTGAATCTGACATTAAATTAAGCCCTCACAACTATGGACACTCTAAAAATTAAATGGGGAGAGAAATAACAACCTATAGAGTATAAGAACATGTGACTTTTCTATCAAAAATGTGGACAATTTGGGCATGTCATAGTGGACTGTAAAGCCCAACTATAGAAGGAGAAACAAAAGGAGGGATCCTTGAGGATCGTAAAAGAAACTGTTGGGGAATCCTCAGAAGCTCCATTGCTAGAGGAGGCTATTGCTGGCACTCAACACCTAGAGGCTAACAAGATGTAGGATACCCTTGTAATAGGGTCTTGGGGGCTAGGTGAACCTAAAGTGGAGGAAGCTTTAAATTAAAAGAAGAAAATGGAAGAGTATTTATTTAGATGAGAGATAGAGGAATTAATAAGGTCACCTTTTGGAGGACCTAAAGAAGGTGAGATGATGGAGGAAGGTGAAATTGTGGCACACCACTCCCCTCTTGGTTATCTAGCAAGTCTGAGAAAAAAGGGATTACAGTAACAAAAGTCTATAGACTAAGTTGCCTAAGAGAGGGTATGCACCCCTATAAGAATTAGGAAGGCCTCTCCAGTAGATATAGTAGCAAAAGTGATGGGAATTTTATATAAATTAGGAACTAAAAAGGAACTAAGCCTCACTTCCCCATAGGCGGGTGATCATGAGGAATGGGAGGTTCAAAAAAGGAAGAAAATGGGAGGGAAAACTAGATGCAGGAACATGTGGTACAACTGGAAGACCAAGTAGTAGAGCAACTAGGACAAAACAAGTAGCAAGGGACATGGTCAATGGTAAGTAGCTTACACTAGAGATTGTAACAAGAGGTAAGAAATGAAATTCCTTTTTTGGAACTTAAGGGGGCTAAATAACCCTCAGAAACAATATGTTTTGAAGCAGTGTATATTCTAGGAAAAGGTTGACTGTGTGTTAATCCAAGAAACCAAAATCTCTAGTGCTAATTTTGGTAAACTAGTGGGTCATGTTTGGCCTAGGGCTGCCTTCATGTATGTGGATGTTGACGGAGCCTCAAGGGGTATTGCTACCATGTGGAACCCCTACTCTATGATTGGATTTGAGCTATGGAAAGACAATTTTTTTCTAATAACTGAGTTCCAAACTAGTAATCAAAGATGGGGGCTTATCAATATCTATGCTTCTAATAATAAGATAGGGGGAAAAGAAATCTATGGAAATATGGAAAGAATAATGGACACTATGAAGGAAAAATAGATAATGTGTATGGTAGATTTTAATACTCCCCTCTACCACTCAGTAAAATTATGGAGAAATAAAGACTGCCCTGAAAGCTTACAAGATCTTCATGATTTTATTGGAAAAAAGGATTTAATTGATGTAGACTTTAGAGGGAACCCATTCACCTAGACTAACAATAGAAAAGGAAGTGATCATATTCAAGTAAGACTAGATAGACTGATGGTGATAGGGAACTGGAATTGGCTAAGTGATTCCTTTCTAGAGAACCTCACAAGAACTACTTCCGACCATATCTATTTAATCTTTCACTAGGATGATGTATAAAAGGAGGTCAAAAACTTTTTAGGTATGAAATAATGTGGGTATCCCACCCAAAATTCAAGGATTGAATCAAAGAATGGGGGAACATAAGGATAGATGGTACTACAATGTATAGACTAACTCAAAAATTAGATAATATAAGGAGAAATGTTAAGAGTTGGGCTAAGAGTTCCTTTGGAGATTTGTTTAAAGTAAAAAGAGAATTGGAGGAGAAACTTAAAAAATTGAAGGGGGAAATTGCTGAGGGTAATAATTTGGAAGAAGCTACACAAGAAGAAGAAGAAAAGTATAGAAAAAAATGGAAGGATATTTTGGGAGCAAAGATCGAGAGTCCAATGGTTAACTCAAGGTGATAGGAACACTACCTTTTTCCACAAGTCAACCTTGAACCATAAAAGAAGAAAAAAGATCAACAAGTTGGAAGGAGAAGGGGAAGGAGAATATAAGGACCAGGAGGAGATGGAAAGACATGTTGTGGAGTACTTTAGAAAGGCTTATAAAAAGGAAAATAGACTAGGAAATTAGGTAATAAGGAGAAATTTGATAAACACGATCCCACAAGTGCTAGGAGAAATAGAAAATAATAGCATTCTAGGAAACATCACGAAGGAGGAAGTCAAACAAGTAGTTTTTTATATGAAATCTTACAAAGCCTTAGGACCTGATGGATTCCCCCTAGCATTTTTCCAACAATTCTGGGAGGTTATTAAAAATGAGTTGCTTTAGTCAACCAGGGATTTCTTTAAAATGGGGAAGATGCTAAAAGGGATAAATAATTTTTTTATTACTTTGGTCCCTAAGACTCCAACACCCATGAGTCTACTTGACTTAAGACCTATAAGCCTTTGTAACATAGTTTATAAGGTTTTTGCTAAAGTAATGGTCAATAGGATTAAGCCCTTCCTAGAGAACATTATAGTAACACCACAAAAGGGGTTTGTGCCAAGAAGACAAATCTTGGATGCTACGATAACCACTCATGAGATCATATATTCAATGGAGAGAAATAAAATACCTAGTATGGCCTTCAAATTGGATAACTCTAAGGTGTATGATAAGGTAAGATGGGACTTCTTGTATGATGTTCTTGAAAGAGTGCAGTTTAATGAAATGGTCATAAACCTTATTAGGATGATGGTAAGTATTGTCCAGTATGCAATCCTCCTAAATGGATCTCCTTGGGGTAATTTTGAAGTGAGGAGAGGATTAAGGCAAGGAGACCTGCTATCTCCCTACCTCTTCATTATGGTGGCAAAGGTGCTAGGGAGATAATTCTCTAAATTGGTAAATAAAAGCTTTGTTAAAGGTATTAAACCTACCACTACTACTTAGACTGAAGTGTTACAACAATTTTTTTATGACACTTTTCTTTTTGGAGAATCCCCTATAATGGAAGCCAAATCATGGAAGAGTATCCTTAGAAACTACAAAGACAACTCAGGTCAGCAAATAAACTACTCTAAAAGTAAACTTTACTTTTTTAACATTGATATTGTTATGTAGAGGAAGATCGACAACATTTTAGGCTATCAATTGAGTAACCTCCCAGATACTTATCTGGGTTTACCTTTAACCACCAAGGAGGTAACAAATGGCTTCTAGAATACCATTTTTGAAAGAATCCAAAGAAAACTAGTAGGATAGAAAGGAAAAATTCTCAGTAATGTAGGAAAACTATAGCTACTCTCTACAGCTCTCTAGGGCATTCCAATTTACTTTCTATCCCTTTTTAAAATAAACTAAAACATGGTGGAAAAAATTGAGAGAATACAGAGGAAATTTCTTTGGTCAGGAATAGAGGAAAAGAAAAAAATTAATCTTGTAAACTTGGAGGATGTTTGCAAACAAAGGGAGGGGGGGTTGGGAGTGAGAAGACTCAGAGATCTGAATAAAGCCATTCTTGCTAAAATTGGATAGAGGCTGGGAGAAAACAACACAGATTGGAGCAATATCATGAAAGCTAAATACCTATCTAACTCCCTATTTACTCATAATCTCTTTAATAATGACCTCCTAGGAGGATAAAAAATATGGTTGAATATTGTTAAAAGTAGAAATATACTAAGGGAAGGGGTCAAGTGGATTATAGGTGGTGGACAAAATAACAAATTCTAGGAGGATAATTGGATGGGGGGAACCGTTGGCTTACAAAAAATTTAGAAGACTAATGGAAACATTGAAGGAAGAGGTGGGGATGAAAGTAGAAGATTATATTGACCCTAGAAGGAAGTGGAAGAAATTACAAAAAGATACATATCCCTAGGGGGATATTCAACTGCTTAAGGAACTTGAGGAGTTGATAAAAGCTCAAAGAATCCCAATGCTAATGCAAGAGGATAAAGTGGTGTGGGAGATAAATTTTAGTGGCCATTATACTATCAAATTTTTTTACAAACTCCTCTTTTGTAAGGACCTTTGTCCCACAACATGGCATAAAGTCTAGATTAGTAATCTTTTTCCCAAAATCAACTTCTTCTAGTGGACTATTCAACATGGTAAGTTACTATCATTGGACAACCTAAAAAGGGTTTTTTTTTTTATCACAAACAGATGTTATCTCTATAAAAAAAAGGAGGAGAGTATCTCTCACCTTTACATTGAATGCCTATATACCCTAAATATTTGGTCACTAGTGTGGGAGAAATTTGGACTATGTTGGGTGTTGAAGGAAAATTTGGGTCAATTTGTGGAAAACTGGGACTATCCCTTTTATCACCCCAAGCTGGTATTCCTATGGAGAATTGTCCCACCATACACTTACTAGCACATGTGGAAGGCAAGAAACAATAGAATCTTTTGAGAAGAGGAAAGTCTTATAAAGGTAATTATGGGAATTATGGAGAAACTGCTGAAAGAAAATATAATGATTACCAAATGTAAGGTACTAAAGGAAGAACCAAGAAGGAAAGAATGCCAAATAGTCAAAAGATGGGGTATTCACTAGAACTTCAATCATTTTGATAACTCTAAGGTAATAAGGAGGTAGCAGACAAGATGAAAACCACCAACAATAATGTAGCTTAAATTAAACTTTGATGGTACTATAAGAAAGGGTGATGGGGTTGTAGGTGGAGTGCTAAGGAATGGAAATGGTGAAGCATTGCTAGTCTATTTTAGGAAGGTTGGTGGAGGAAATAATAACATGGCAAAAGAAATGGCTCTACTTTGGGGCCTAAAATTGGTTAGTGATATGCAAATAAAGGAAATAACTATAGACGGTGATTGGAAATCTCTAAGCTAGGGTAGAATATCCAAAATATTATCACAGATATTAGACATATCCTAAATAGGATGGAAAAAGTCCAATTACAACACATGTATAGGGAAGGTAATATGGTGGTAGATGTTGCTACTACCATGGGGTTTGAATTGAAGGAAATAATGTGCTAGAGAAGCATGGATATCCTAAAGGAGGAAATTAAGGCCCTGATTTACAAGGAAAGGGGGGGATCAAAAATTGAGCATGGCTAGACAAATAAAGACCAATGCCAAATTTGGCAATATCATATCGAGGAAGGACAAGCTTGCTAAATTTAATAAGAATTATAAAGGAAAAATGATGAGACACTATCATACAGGTTGGATAATAAATAGATGTAATTTGAGGCAAGAGTTATTTCACAATTATGATAACATAATGCAAAATTTAAAAAAAATTCTTTTTGAAAGTATGAAAAATGTCATTATAGATACTATCAGAGATTTCAAGGATGTTAGAGTTATGATGTAAAGTATACACAAATCCCATAATGAAAAGGGATGGGATTTCAAAGAACCTCAAAAAATTGCTTGTAGGATGTTTGAAGGCCCTAGAGATGTTATTTTCAACATCACATTGCTATTATTGATGAAAAATATCCCCACTGTCAGCAAGCTTGAGGGTAAGAAGGTTCAGATGGAAATTACCGAGGTTGGAGGATCAAGAATTAGTGAGGAAGAAATAAGTGGGGATTTTAATTGATTAGAGCCAACAAATATAGAAAATTTTAAGGATAGAATGTCAACCTAGTTCCTGTTAAAAGAAGGGGGATTTCTTCCATATATGCACTCAATGGTAGGTTATGATGAAAATTGTACTCTTTAGTTTGTGAATGGATGGAATGACTACAATGTTACCATAAATGGTATCACATTCCAAGTGAATGATGAGGTTATTGTTATGGCCATTGGGTTGTCCCCAAAAAGGAAAAAATGGAAGAAGGTTAGGAAAATGGCGGACAAGGCCAGTATGAATAGCTTTTTTGGTGAGGATGAAGAACTTGTTTGCTATAGGGGAGGCTTCAAGAGGGATAAGATACCAGCTCCTTGGGATGATGTTTTTCTGGTGATCATGAAGTACATCACACTCAAAGGCAAGTTTGGAGTTTATTATTATTATCACTTCCCTCTCCTAAACCATTTTAGAAATAGAGATTTTGTTTCTATCCCCTTCTTTCTATTACACTCCCTTGAGGACATGATAATGATGTTAGGGAGAAAAGAAGGGTAATAATTTCACTATCATTCACCAGGGTCTAATTTTTAGACTTTACCAGTTTCATCTTTCCCTCTATCCCCCTAGGGTTATTAATTTTGATAATCAATGCCACCACCAGTATTCCCCTTTGAGTACCAACACTGGAACTAGAATCCACATGCTACACCCTTCCCCTAGTAGGGATAATAAGAAAAAGAAAAACCCAGACCCAATATTTGAACAAAAGGGTAGTAAAAGAATCAAAATTGAAAATCCAATTGAGGTGGACATTGGGGATGAGGAGGAGGAGGAGGAGGGAGGAAATGGTAGGAGCAGGTCAGGAAGGTTAGCCAAAACACAAGCAAGGTATAAACAAAAATAAAATAGATTTAGGGTCAAGGAGGCAGAGGAGGAGAATTCTGAGAACAATGAAAGAGAACTGGAGGAGGAGAAACATTCTAACTCCAAGAGAGCAAAGGGAACAAGGAGAAAGAAAAAAGTGAAAACTCTATTGATAACACCTAGGTGTCTGTTGATAATGTCAATACCACTAAGATGACGCATGTGTCGGCTAGTTTTAGCTTGTAGCCTATTACCTTCTATGAGGACAACAATAAAGTGGATATCCCCTATCACCATCTCTTCCCTGATAAAGGAAAAAACAAATGTCTTTACTAACCCCCAGGTTTTGTAGGATGAAAACTAGCCATTGAAAAAGACTAAGGAGGTGCATAAGAATGTTTAAAAAGGAAACAAGGTGAAAGAGGAGGAACAAAATAAGAATAATGCATAGATAGAGAGAAGGGTCAAATCTTTAAAGGATGGGTTTTACTACACTAAATTATCCTTGAAGGTTACCCATGCTACTACTAGCACCTTCCAATTATTGACACAAGAGAAGGACAAGAGGGGGCTGTACATGGAGGAAAACAACCTCCTATATAAGTTTCTTGTCGAGGATTAGGCTAGATTGCTTCTAGTTGGGAAAGGAAAAGATAAAGATAAAAAATAATGTGGCAGTTTCTAGGGGTTTTCTAGCCCTAGTTGTTTATTTGTTTTCTATTGCTACTTGTTTTGATAGTCTACAACTTATTCTTAGACTTGGGTTGGCTTGTTTATGACAACAATTTTATATTCTAAACTTTAATAGTATATTTAGTAGCATAGTCTTTAGAATTAGTATAGATGATACTTTGGCAGATGTAAATGATCGTGTGCTATTTTTGGACTAGGTTGGTTTGTTTATGCCAATAGTTCATGTTTTGAACAATCATAGTATGCTTAGTACTATGGTTTCTAAATTATTATAGATGACACTCTATTAGCTATGTTGTTTCATATAGTGTTTTTTGGTTGATAGTTGTAGTCCTCTATATTAAGTGACTACCATCTACTTGTTTTGTTGGCAGTTTGCTAGTTGTCAGCTTTTGAATGCAAGGGTCAACCCCCTTGCTTTGGTTTCTTTTTATTTCAAAAACTATAGGTGTATGTGTCTACATATACATACATACATACATACACACAAACACACACACACACATACATACATGCATACATACATACATATACACACACACATACATAATTAGTATAGATGACACTCTGTTAGCTATGCTATTTCGTATAGTGTTTTTTGGTTGATAGTTGTAGTCCTCTATAGTAAGTGACTGGCATGTACTTGTTTTATTGGCAGTGTGCTAGTTGTCAGCTTTTGGATGTAAAGGTCGACCCCCTTGCTTTGGTTGCTTTTTATTTCAAAAACTATATGTGTGTGTCTACGTATACAAACACACACACACACACACACACACACACACATAATTAATATAGATGACACTCTATTAGCTATGTTGTTTCGTATAGTGTTTTTTGGTTGATAGTTGTAGTCCTCTGTAGTAAGTGACTGACATCTGCTTGTTTTGATGGCAGTGTGCTAATTGTCATCTTTTTGATGTAAGGGTCGACCCCCTTGCTTTGGTTGCTTTTTATTTCAAAAACTATATGTGTGTGTGTGTCTACGTATACATACATACATACATACATACATACATACATACATACATACATATATATATATATATCACATATAGTTGTGTATGTATGTATATATATGTATGTGTGTAATGTATTATTTATATCTAATTATGTAACTAGAAAATAAATCTTTAATAAAACTATATTAAAATATATTTTATAGTTACTTAATTAGATAAAAATAATACATTACACACACACATCTACATATTTACACAACTATGTTTGTTATATGTATGTATGTATGTGTTGACATATTAGTCAAGTTTTTTATTAGTGACACACACACACACATTCAAAATCTATATAGCTACCAGGCTCATTGAACAGTTTACAATGTTTTCCATGTAATTTAGTAGCCACTGATCTCTATAGTTGCTACCAAGTCTTTTGGACTAATCTTAGTGGTTACCAAGCAAATTTAGTCAATGTGAAGTCTAGTAGTTCAAACTGTGCATTTCAATGTATACCAAGTTTATCAGTGGTTACAAAGTTTGCAGTTCATGTGATTTGAAGCCTATGTTTACCATGCATTGCAGTATCTACCAAGTTCACAATTTAGGTGATGTGAAGCTAGTGTTAACCGATCCACTTCATGGTAACCAAGTGATTTAGTGTTTATTGAGTTGCACAATATCTACCAAGTCACTAGTGCAGACTGAGTTCAAGACTACTTGAAAATGATCAGTGTGGACTGAGCTTCTACATCTACCAAGAGCATGATGATGCCAAGTAGTGATAGTGGATGTTGAGTATCAGAACCTCACCAAGTCATTCTTTAGAACTCGAGTATCAACACATAGGCTGACTTTTTAATATATGTGTTAACTTGTGTTATGGTTGCCTTTGTAATTTTTTAGTTTGGATTGTTATATATATGTAATGTATTGTATCATTTAAAATGTATGAAAGTAAGAGAAAGAAAATGCAAGAATACAAATGTGTAAGCATATGTATTATGAATGTAGCAGATAAACAATTATAAAGGCCATATCAATAGAAGGAGCAACAGTGACAAATCTATCATAGAAAGGTGATTAGTACACTAAGGAATCTCTAGCAACAAACTCAATTGCAAATTAGAGATCTATTGTTTCATCCTAATAGGTGAACTAGTCAAAATCCTTTAGTAAGGTATACCTAATAGTCTTTTCTAAATCTCTTTGCCAAGTGCATACTTCATTGTGTGTTTGTAAATCCTCTCACAAGGTAAACCTAGCAGTCCTAATTGCTTCTAATAGGGCAGATCACCAGAAGTGATCAATGTAAGCCTTAACAGGCCAACTTTATGCTGCAATACTAAAGTTTGTGGGTATCATCCCCACCCTAGTTTTACTTTCTACTTGGAAGGTGTCTGGGTCACCAAATCTTTGTGTTCAATTTTTATGGATGGTTTCATGTTTTCAATTTCTCATGCATGCAATTAGATCAGATGTGATGAATTAAGTACTAATTGGCGTATTACATTAAGAGTTGAAACTGGTAGAAGTTTTAGAAGCTACTGATTCACCCCTCGTCTCTTAGTAACTTACCATAATCTTGAATATTTCCAATAATTGGTATCAGAGCTTTGTGTTTCTCAAGAGAAAGTTTAACAACATGAGGAAAGATCAAGGATCTAGAGATATTCAAACTTGAAAAATTTATTGACAATGAAAATTTGAATCTAGAAATGGCCATTGCCCAACTCAAGAAAGCTAAGGAGCAACTTTCCCAATCCTTGAAAAGAAGAAAGGAGCTTGCAAACCAAATGAATGATTTTCTCTACATTGAAGAAATAATTGAAGACCTCCACCCTAAGCAACTCAAATGAAACAAATGATACAATCAAAGAACTCGTAGAGAATAATGGTTCCTACAAGAAGAAGTAAGAAAGTTGAAAAGAGAACAAGAAATTCAGTAAGGTTATGTGAAGTTTTGGAACAAAGAAACATAAAAGAAGAAATGGATGGAAGGAACAATTAAATACAAAACCAATCCCTTTAGCAAGTAGACATTATTGATCATCTCTCCAATACAAATGAGGAAATCATAAGCCTAAGACTTGAAAATGAAAGAATAAGGAATGATCTAAATTTTGAAAGGCAAATCAAGGAAAGAATAAAAAATGAGCTAAGATCTAAAAAATAGATCAATGAAAGATTAATAAATGACCTAAACACTGAGAAGAAAATCAATGAAAGAATGTTGAAATCTCAAGAAAACATGGATCAACTAAATGAGAAAAACCTATATAGCCAAAAAGGAAAATCAAGAATTGGATATAAAGAAGAAGGTGAATCCTTCAAACAAGGTGCTAAAAAGAATCCAAGACCTACTTGCAATCACTATGGTAAGATAGATCATACATCAAATAAATGTTGGAGTAATAGAAAAGCAAAATTCAATGGAAAATGCTACAATTGTAATTAGCATGGTCACATGGCTAATGAATGCAAAGAGAAACTAAGATTTGAAGGCAACTATCATAAATGTAATAAACATGGACACAAGGCATCGGAATACAAAACAAAGACAATGAATCTTCTAGAACAAATTGTGAAAGCATACAACACCTGGTGTAGATATCATTACTGTGGAGAATTTGAACACATTGGTATGAATTGTGTTAAACATCATATGAGGAAAAGAGATACCACTAAAAGATGTTTCATTTGTATAGAACTTGGTCATCTTGCCAAAAATTGTATGAGCACTGGTAAAATTAAAGATGAAAAGAAGGAAAAGGCTAATAACATCTAAAAGTAGATGAGACAACAATGGATTCCTAAGTCTACTGAGGATATTGGTCTAAGAAATGATGTTCAAGTCACTTAAGAATTGGCTAACTCAACCATTTCTAATTAAGTTCTCAAGGAAGAATTGGAACTAGACTATCAAAGAAGACATCTGAATCAGTTCTAGTTGAAAGGTAACAAAGATCCAAATTTGTATGCAAGATAAAAAAGGGATCACTAAGCAAGATTGGTATCAGTTATTATAGAGTTACCTTCTCTACTGAGTAAGGTTAGGTCATAGACTCTACCGAGCAAGGGTGAGAGTAACAAGGAACTTATGGTTACCAAGTCATGAAGTACTTGTCGAGTGATCAATACAAAATAGTGGATGACAGACTATCAAGCATAATGTCAACATATCTACATCTGTAACAAGCATTAATGGTGAAGATTTAACAAAAGGCATGGAATCAAATTCATTTCTTATCATGAATTTTTGAGTGTTTTGCGAAGAGCTATTTTCTATGCAATCAAGTGACTTGAGTTAATTTCTTGCAAAAATTCTTCAAAGTTCTCTCAAGCTACTAAGCAAAAATAGCATGCAATAACAACAAGATCAAGAGAGGTTCTGACATGTTGGTTTGAGGTGTTGAGTGGAAAGCACTAGATTTAAAGCTCATTCCTATGGTTGTTGAAACTCTAGACCCAAGTAGAGCTCAATCTCAAAACACTCCCAAGGTACTTCTTGCTAATGACATTCGAAGTCATTTTAAATGTACAATTCAAGAAATTAGTACTCTAGAAATGGATGATGCCCTAGGATGGTTATGTGTTAATGGAACCCTAAAACTCAAGCATCAACATTTGGAAACAAAAGGATTAAAACATATTCCTCATATGCCCTAAGAGTTTCAAATTAAATGGATTAGATATATCCTTAGTCGGGTGCATAATAGACAACTGTGGTTAGAGAAACCAATTTTGATAACCAAGAAGATGATTCATCGAATCACTAGGCTTCCCATGCTTGCAAAAGCCAAAACAACTAAAGCCCTAGGTCAGGTTGAGTTGGAGAAGAAAACCCTAGCTGAGTGGGATGGAAAAGGTATGAAAATAAGCAGTGTCACTAATGTAGAGTTGAAGTTTGGAATTCATGTTATAGCTCATAAGATATACAACTCAAGCCATCTTAATAGTGTATCATGTGAAGTGGTGGATTTGGTGTATAAAGTGCTGAAGAAAAACTCATCTTATGACCTTGTCAAGTTATTATTGAGGCAATTCAACAAAAATATGGAAAGTATTAGAACTTCCAAGAACAACCCATGCAAATTTGGTTCTTTGTTAACCTATTTATTGTTTATGTTCATAAGTTCTTCCCTTCCAAAGGCACAATAGTCTAGAGAAAAGATGTGCTTGTACTTTACCAAATAAATGAATATATTGTAGAAATGGGAGAGAAAAATGGTAGTATCATGGAAAACTACTTTGATGTGTTCAAAGATAAAATGAACAATGTGTTTATAATTTTGAAGAATTTAGCTGAGGATTGCAAGGATGATGTGTGCTTCATGGTTGACTGTGACAGGGTATATATCTAAGTAGTCAAGCGTAGAGTTGTGTGGGTCAAGCCTCTTGGCTATAAGGTGAACATTAATGAGACCAAGGATATCATTGAAGCCCTTCTCAATGAACCTGTTGATATCAAGGCCCCTTACTTTGGTACTTATGATGAAGCTAAGGCAAGAATAGAGCTAGAGATAATGCTCACACATGCGGTTAACAAAGGAAAGAGGAGGATTCCAAACTAAAATCTAGTGCACCTCTCATGTTAATCGAGGGTTAAGGTGAAGATAAGGAACATGTAGAGGATGAAGAAGAATCAGAAAAAGAACAAGAACCTTTGAAGAAAAAGGGCAAGGTGATCATCACCAAGCCTACAAAGGCATCCACTGTAGTCTTTACAAGGAGTTCACGAAAGAAAGGAAGTGACATTATTTTTAGTAAACCTCCACCCACCTTCGAAGAAAAGTTGAAGCAATTGAAAGGAGCTAGAATAAAAAAAAATTAAATCTTTGAAATATGAAACCAGGACAGAGGTAGAGTGGAATCAAGTTGAAGGACTGGTGCTGAGAAAAATGGGTAAATGGAAGTACTCTCTAGACCAAATTGCTTCTCAAATCTCTAATGAATTGCTAGAGAAAATAAAGCCAAGATGGGATTTTTCCATGTAAATAGTAAAAGACATATATGCACAAACCCTAAGGTAGTTACTACCAAGCATATCAGATGTTGAGGTGAAAGATTCTTTGAAGAAAAATTAAGAAATATAATACTTATTCAATTTTGATTAAGGATATAGAGCATGTTGTTAAGAATGCTACAAACACTTGGAAGAAAATTTATCATCTTCATAAACCAAGTGAGTTTCCAATTGAAGTAAAGGATGTTGATGAAGAAGAAGATAAGGAGAAAGATGAGGAAGAAAATGTTGAAGAAGTGACTCATTTTGATAACGAGGAAGATGAAAAGGATCAAGGTGCAAAAGCTACTGAGGAAGATAAGCAAGATGATGAGGAGACTGATCTAGTCAAGATAGTTGTTTTAGTCATTGCCTCACTTCCTCACTCCCCGAGAAAACCATTGATTACATCAAAATTGGAGACAACTTCAACAAGTTTGGTTGTGACTACTACTGATACATCAAATGTTCAATCACTCTTTGCCCTAGCTCAACTCAACATATTAATGAGAGAAGTGACTTCCACTTCATCAACCAAGCTGTAGACTGCCTCTTCATCTATTGAGTTGAGTTCTTCAGTCACCACCTCTCTACTTTTGACTTCTTTAGTTTTGAATTCATCCATGGTAAGTTCCCCAGTGTTGTCTACTTCAATTTTGGATTCTACAATTTTGACTTCATCAATTTTGGATTCTTCTAGCATCTCAGTAAGTATTCCATCAGTCAGTACATTATTAGTTTTTACTAGAAGCCTGAGTATGTCCACTACTATTTCCATTTCGAGTACAAAAGCAATAAGTAAAAGGATAGTTGAGCCTAAGGCTCAACCGAGTACAAAATTTTTAAAAGGAAAGGAGATAGAAGAAGATATAGATTTGGATGAGGAAATAGCAATTCTCAAATGAGATATCTATAATCTCTCTATAGACCAAATGCACATATTTGGTGAACTCCTCTAGAAAAAGTCCAAGAAAGAGATAGAGAGTATAAGATTTTAGATGATGCCAAAAATATCTTGACCGAGGCAATTGGAATTGAGGTTGATTCTTCTCAACCTATTTTGTTTTAGCTTAGAGAGGTAGTCCAAAAGTTCAATGAGGACACCAAAGGTCAAGAAAAGGTAGTTGAAAAGGTTGAAAAGAAATTCAATAATTAAGTGATGGAGCACATTGCTTAGCAAATAGTCATTCATCAAGTTGAGCTTTCAACAATTTTGGTCAATCTTGAAGCGTCTTGTTCAAATGATCACTTTTTGTAAAACTATGTGATGTCATTCAGTATACCAAGGAAGTTAAGGACAAATTATTCAAAATTGATACTAATCTTAAAGCAAGTGCTCAGTAGTTGTAACTTGACCCTAGTTCAAGCTCTGCACACTTCAAAAAGATCAAATTTTTGTTAGACATGAAAGAAAAATTATTAAGAGAAGAAGCAAGGATCTGTTCAACATTGATTGATATACAAAATATATCCTTCTAGTCATGGATTCTATGTAGAAACACATTGTATATTCAAAAACTCTAATCCATGATAAAAACTTCTTTGTTGCTAACCACATGATTGAATTATTAGCAGAAGTGCAAATTGCCAGTCATACATGCAAGGTATTACAAGAGAATTGGAATAAAACCCTAGAAATTTCCCTCAAGGTACCCTCTAAATTCTTATCTCATTTTTGTGTCTCCATGTAAATATGTTGAATAAATCTTTGGCATTACTGTTAAAAAGGGGAAGATGAGATATGGGAGAAAAGTTAAAGGAGGAGAAGAGAAGAGTTATAGAGAAGAGAAGAGTTACAAGGGGGGATATGTCTATAAGAGAAAAGTTACATGTACATAGTAGATCACATAGTATGGGGGAGAAACATGCTATGGTGTAGAATTACTTTGTATATACCTTACAAAGATCAATTTTGAAAAAAATCTCAAAAATAGATTGAGCTAGTATCACATGGTGATGAATACAAGGTATTCAATTTTGGGCTAATAAGTGTTTTTGTGACTAATGCCAAAAGGGGAGATTGTTGACATATCAATCAAGTTTGTTATTAGTGACACACACTTATTCAGAATCTGTATAGCTACTGAACTCATTAAGTAGTTTATAGTGTTTGCCATGTAATTCAGTAGCCATTGAGCTCTACAATTGCTAGTGAGTCTTTTGGACTAATCTTAGTGGTTATCGAGTAGATTCAATCAGTATGAAGTCTAGCAGTTCAAACTTTTCATTTCAATGTATACCAAGTTTAATGGTTACCATGTTCATAGTTTATGTGATGCGAAGCCTATGTTTACTAAGCATTGCAGTATCTACCAAGTTCGTAGTTTTGGTGATGCGAAGCCAATGTTAACCAAGCCACTTCATGGTAACCAAGTGATTCAATGTTTACTAAGTTGCACAATATCTATGAAGTCACCAATGCAAATCAAGTTCAAGACTACTTGAAAGTGATCGGTATGGATTGAGTTTCTACGTCTACCAAGAGCATGATGATGCCAAGTAGTGACAGTGGATGCCAAGTATTAGAACCTCACCAAGTCAGTCTTCAGAAGCTGAGTATCTTCATGTGTTTTGACTTTGTAAAATGTATGTTAACTTGTGTCATGGCTGACTTTGTAATTTTTTAATTTGGATTGGTATATATATATGTAATGTATTGTATCATTTAAAATGTATGAAAGTATGAGCAAGAAAGTGCAAGAATGCAAATGTGCAAGCATATGTATTGTGAATGCAGCATATAAAGAATTATAAAGGCCATATTAGTACAAGAAGCAATAGTGACAAATCTATCACAAAAAGGTGATTAGTACACTAAGGAATCTCTATCAGCAAATTCAATTGCAGATTAGAGATCTATTGCTTCATCCTGACATGTGAACTAGTCAAAATCCTTCAACAAGGTAGACCTAATAGTCTTTTCTAAATCTCTTTATCAAGTGCATACTTCATTGTGTGTTTGTAAATCCTCTCACAAGGTGGACCTAGTAGTCCTAATTGCTCCTAACAGGGCATATCATCAAAAGTGATCAATGTAAGCCTTAATAGGCCAACTTTATGTTGTAGTACTAAAGTTTGTGGGTATCATCCCCACCATAGTTTTACTTTCTATTTGGAAGGTTTCTAGATCACCAAATCTTTGTGTTCAATTGTTATGGATGGTTTTATGATTTTAGTTTCTCATGCATGCAATTAGATCAGATGTGATGAATTAAGTACCAATTGGCTTATTGGATTAAGAATTGAAATTGGTAGAAGTTTTAGAAGTTATTGATTCACCCCTCCCCTCTCAGTAACTCAGCATAGTCTTGAATATTTCCAACAGTATGTGCACACATGTGCGTGCGTGTGTGCGCGTGCACGCGTGTGTGTTTGCATACATATATATAGGTATATATAATTCATTTAAATTTAAAATTACACATGCATATGAAATTAATAGCTTAAATAAATTATTTTTTAAAATAAATTTAAGATTGTACCACTTAAATTTAATTCAAAATATTTTTAAAAACTAATTATTTTTTAAAATATTATCTATTCTTTATAATCAAAGGAAAATACAAAAGATCTTAGGGTCCGTTTGGCTACATGAATATAAAAATGGGAATAGGAATACTTATTCTCAAATATAAAATAGGGGTACACATTCCTATTTTTGTTTAGTTCATGGAACCTAGAATTTGATGCAGAATTCACAAACTCAAAAAAATTTATTTTCTAAAATAAAAAAATTTGGAATAGGAATACGTATTCGTATTCCACCTATTTAGGTCGAGTAGAAAATCCTCATTTTTGGGCCAAAATTGGAATACGTATTCCAATTTTATTCTTATTCCAATTCTGATTTGGTGCATCCAAATAGAGAATTCAAAATTTTAAGAATATATGTATGCCTATTCCACTTGTATTCTCATTGCCAAACGGGCCCTTAGTTCTTTACGATGCATATTTTCCAATCATGTGGACAATTGTTGGGAGTTTAGCAACTAAACTAAAACTTAATATTGCCATATGCATACTTCATTAATTTAGAAACTACTCTCCTTCATCTAATTCTTAATAAATAAATAATACTAATTGAAAGCCATTTTAAACATTCATTATTTATATGAGATTTCATGATATAACAAGTGCCACATTAGTGGCATGTACTTGTGGTCATAGTTGTTATACTAATTAGAAATTAGTATGAAGTCAAATCAACCAATGAAATTTGAGAAACAAAATTCTAGAATATATAAATTAATAACAAAATTTTAATTGATCAAAAAATAGTTAAATGTAATTGGTGAAATTAATTCAGAAATCATAAATAGTATATTGCAAACTATATTAATATAAATAAGATTGAGCTTAGAAACCTTATAAAAGGGCTTAAATAAGTAATATATGACAAACAATTTGACATATTATAGTAAAAATCTTTAGTTATAAAAATTACAAATGTTGGCAATTTTTTTATTATAAAAAGATAATAATTTTCAATTATAACAATGATCATGTCAAAACTATATTAATCATCATATTTAAAGATTAATTAAATTTAATACCTAGTGAATATCTAGCTAGAAAAAATTAATATGGAGTCCGATAAAGGGGTCCTATAATGTCAAATGAAATGAAGCAATTATCATTCAAATAAATAGTTTAGATATAATATTAGAATAATAAATTAATATGTTAACTTTAGAAATATTTGATTAATTTAAAAATAGTGTGTTCTTGATCAGTATTAAACTAATTCACTAATTCAATGAACTGAATGCAATAATACTAGCCGAGAAGTACAATAATATGATAGAATTGATCAGATTTTTACATATATAAAAAATGATTAAAGATCTCTTTGTCAGTAATATAGGAAACTTTAATACAGTTAAATTCAAATACAATATAATAAGAAAACCTATTATACAATTAAATCCAAATATACTTTAATTAGAAATCTGTTATACAATTAAATCCAAATATAGGTACTTTCATTAGAAAAAGAAACCTAGAAAACCTCTCCTAATTTTCACGTCTGCTAGCAATGCATTCGTACTGAAAAGGGTACATTGAATTTCACTGGATATTAAAAAAGCTTTCAATAATTTTATTTTATTTTAATGAAAAGTAAAGTATTATGGTACTACGGAAATTATATTTATTTACCGTCCAACAAATATAAGACTGGACAACTATAAAAGCCTGCCAATATATGGAGACTTGAAACACAATCCCAGCCAAACACGTAATAAATTTGTCAATTTTAAGCTGAAACGGACATTAATGATTAGATGGGTCTCACTAATTTTAATTGCATTCGGAAAATAGGCAACTTCCTGGAAATTTCTCAATAGAAAGTACATGCAATCTGTCAACTTTACAAAAAAATAGACTTTTGGTGGTTGTGAAACAAACTTTGTCTATAGCATCAGTTAAAGACGGTAGGGATATTGGATGGGGATCTATTAAATCAAAGGACTATTGAAAACAATAGATTAATAATGATAGACAGGTGAGTGTTCAGCCTGAATGGAGTGAATGGAAACCACTTATTAATTCTAGGTATATAAGGATTTTTTTCCCATGATATAGGTATAGTAGTTGAATATGCTATGTTGGTAGTTGGGTGTCCTATTCTATTTTTTATTTTATTTTAAGGGTGAAAGGTGAGAGACTTGTACTTTATATTGATATGGAAAAGATGAAATGTAAAGCAAAATCAAAGTAGGAAGAATATAAGATTGTACTAGTCATATGGTAGAAGCTTTTAAAAAAGATAGTCTAGTTAGAACATAAAAGAAAATGCGGTGTTATTGTACTAGTGGCTAGGATCCTTTCGTTGTTGCTTTTTTCATATACTTTCAAATTTAAATGTTCATATACTTTCAAATTTAAATGTCCATGTTAGATTCACATGCACTACAAAGGAGCTTGTTATATTCCCATACTCATACACATTCTCAACTCTTTTTACCCTATTTTGATTAAATGACTTAATCTGCAATTACATACACTCTCTTGTCCTTAGTAAGTATGGCTCATTTTTAAGTCCCTATTTATCTCCATCTATTTTCATCTTCACATATTTTCAAACCTTTCTAGCTTTTTTCATGTCATGTTTATGCTTATTTCCACACATTCATATTATTATCAACCAAAATATCCAAAAACCTTCTTTTGATTTTAAGATTTGTACCAAAACAAAAAAAAGAAAATGTTATCAATTGACACTTAACTTTCTTCACTTATCATTGAGAGCCAACTTGTTTTTATTTTGCATGGCTAGCTTCTATGTCTTGGTACTTAATGACATTTAGTAATTCAGCATGAAAGAAAAATGAGATTTCAATTATCAAATATCAATAATTCTATGAATACTATGATTTAAAAAAATAAAGGCTATTGCACCACATTCTATGTATTGATTATTGCTTGTATATCTTGTCTTCCAACATTCGGTCAATTAAAAATAATGTAACCCTTGTAATGAAACAAAAGATAAGAGGACATATAGAGTAGTTGTTCATATAGATTTGATTATTCTACCTTAATCTTATTAGATTTCCACAATCCATTGGAGTATAATTTGTGCTTCTGGATTTGATTGTGTCAAATTTTTTAGCATCAACGTTTCGGATCACACTCTGTGATCCATCATCAGGATGAGAGAATGCCAGAATGAAAAAGTGAGCAGATCAAGCCAGTTCAGGGGTTAATAAAGGGAAAAAAGAGGAGGGGTGCAGAAAGCGAGGTGGCTTGAGGAGAATAAGAATAAAAATAAAAAATGAAAAATAAAAATGAAAAATGGGGGATGGGGGATTGGACCTAAGAAAGAGAAAATAAGAAAAAGAAAAGATTGACACTACCCCTAGGAATTAAAGAACCCAAAAGAATAATTAATCAAGGAAAAAATTAAAAATGAAAATTAATAATTAATAATATAAAAGAACTAAGCAGGAAAAAATGGGTGGGGGTCAAGACGCCCCAACCATTGGGAAAAAGGGGAGAATAAAAAGAAAGAAAGAAAGAATATAAAGGAGAAGCTAATAAATATTAAAAAATAAAATTAAAATTAAAAATTAAAAATTAAATAAAAAATGAAAATTAAAAAAAAATAAAAAAATAAAAAAATAAAATAAAAATAAAAAGAATAAGAACACACAAGAAAGAATACGAAATTATATATATATATATATATATATATATATATATATATATATATATATATATATATATATATTTGTGCCTCGACGGTGACTTTGCCCAACGGTCATCTTCACCCAGCGGCTTCATCTTGGATGGTTCAGGTACGTCCACCAACCGCTCTGACTTTCCTGTCGTTCATTGTAAATTGGATGGCTTTTCTCATTATTACTCTTCTGTTGTTGCATCCCATCGAGACCCCAACGCTTTTAATTCAAGTCTTGTCACCTTGAACAAATGTGAGCCCATGTCTAGCGTGCAGGCCCCTAACCCGATAAATTTTATTGTTGCTCCTTCGTCCAACGCTCCTTGTCATCCAGATGGTTTTTCGCATTGTAAATCTACTGTGGATGAATCCCATCGTGCCCCTCTCTCTTTTAATGCGAGTCTTGTCACCCTGCAAGGCAGTGACCCGTCATCCAACGTGCAGGCCTCGCTCTTGGATAATGTGGTTCCTGCTCCTACGTCCCCCACTTTGGTGACGTCTAAGTTGGAGCCTCCACATCTTCCTTGCGGCTCTGATGCATTCCCTCCTTTTGTCAATCTTATGGGTCATCCCATGAACCTTGTTGCCAATTCTAGAAGTGACCGTGCTAGTCTCCCGCCTCACCCTTCTCTTTCTTACCACACCATGCGCAATTGGGAGGATAAGCTTGTGGTCAACTTATCTCATGCTATTATTGATCGTCCTTCTTTTAATTTTTTGAAGCGTGGTCTTAACTTCGCTTGTGCTCCCAGATCTATTCCTCACTTTAAATTTCTTGTTGAGATCGAGCAAGCTATCCACTCCCTCTCCTCTGATTTGGCGGAAGAGGTTAGACAGGACTGTGCGGTCGCCCTTAGGCGTGCCAAGCCACCCAGACTCAACTTCCCCAGCTGAGTTGCAGGCCTTCAAAAATTTAGTTGCCAACAATGATATTGTCATCACCAAGGCTGATAAAGGTAATGCCACTGTTGTCATGAACAGGCATGATTATGTCGCCAAAATGCGGGTTTTGCTTGCTGATTCAAATAGCTACAGGCCCCTTCCTCGTAACCCTTGTTCGAAGATTCTCAAGCTTGTCAAGACTATTGTATTCAATTCCACCTTTGATGAGGCCACTAAGAGAAAATTGTTTCCATCCAAAGAAGTAACCCCTCACATCTGTGGGGTTCCAAAAATTCATAAAGATGGCATCCCGCTTCGACCTATTGTTGACACCATTGGGTCACCAACCTATTGGTTGGCATCTCATCTTGCCAACCTTATCTCCCCGTTGGTGGGAAATTCTGACTCTTTTATCAAAGATTCTAGCCACTTCGTCCAATTCACCAAAGATGTCAGGTTGGAGCAAAATGACGTCTTGGTGAGTTTCGATGTGGTTTCTCTCTTCACCAATGTGCCTATTCCTGACTCCATTGAAATCATTAAGGGAAAGATCGGTGAAGAAATTGCCTCCTTAGTAGATTTATGTCTGAGGTCCACTTTCTTTTCCTTCCAAGGTGTCTTTTATGAGCAGGTAGACGGGGTGGCTATGGGTTCTCCCCTCTCTCCGGTCATTGCCAACCTTTATATGGAGCACTTTGAGGAATTGGCCCTCCACTCTTTTCCTCTTAAACCCAGATGGTGGAAGCGATATGTGGATGACACAAATGTGTGCTGGCCACATGGTCAGGAAAAGCTTGTGGAGTTCCACAAGCACATCAACAACTTATCCACTAACATCTCCTTCACGATGGAACTTGAGTCGAACAACCATTTACCTTTCCTCGATGTTCTTCTCATCAAGAAGGCAGATGGAACCCTCGGCCGAAGTGTGTATCGCAAGACCACCCACACTGAGTTATACCTCCACTCTTCTTCTCACCATCACCCCAGCCAAAAGGTTGGCATCCTCAAGACCCTCGCCCTTAGAGCCTTTAGAATTTGCGATGATGACAACTTAAACCATGAGTTGACCCATCTTCGCCAAGTCTTCAAGCTTAATGGATACTCGCATAAGAAAATTTCTAAGGCACTTAACCAAGCCAAGTCTTTCTTTCTCTCGGCTGCCAACCCTAAACCTCTTTTGTCTCCTCCTCCCCTAAGTGTCGCCATTCCTTTTGTTGATGGCATATCCCAAAAGATTGCCAAAATCCTGTCCAAAAAGGGCCTTAGAGTTGCCTTCAAGCCCCTGTCTAGGGTTCGCAACTTTGTTCCCCCTCTTAAAGACTCCAAGGATGCTCTTCTTGACTCAGGAGTCTACAAGATTGTTTGCTCTTGTGGTGTGGCCTACATAGGAGAAACGGGTTGCTCATTCCAGACTAGAATTAGGGAGCATAGTGCAGACATCAAACATGAAAGAGTCCAAAAATCTGCTCTAGTAGAGCACTCATCTGCCACCAAACACCATATCTGTCTGGAGAGCACCCAAATCCTTGTCAAGGAAGATAACTATTTCAAGAGGAAGTTAATGGAAGCCATCGAAATAAACCACCATCCCCTTAATCTCAATTGAGACGATGGGTGGTCCTTGAGCCAGTCTTGGCAACCATTATTATGTTCTTTGGAGAGTCGTCACCGTCCTTGAGCTTCCCCCTCCCCGTCCTTTCTTCCTCTCTCTCCTCTTCGTCCTTGGTCTTGCTCGCTCCTCGGCCTCTCTTGTATCCTTTCCTTTTTTGTCATGACTCTCCCCTAGCTTTTGCTCTCCCCCTCTTCCTCACCCTTCTCATCCTTTCTTTTCTTGGTTCCTTGGTTTTTTCTTCCTTTCTCGCTCTTTCTTCTTTTTTCTTCTTTGTTAGCTATTTTCTTGATTAACAAACTTCTTTTTGCTTAGCTCTACTCCATTTTGTGTGTGTGTGTGTGTGTGTTATTTTAGTTTTTATTCTGGAGCGCTCTGTTTCTTTCATTTTTTAAATTTTAATTTTTTTTTATTATTTATTTTTATAGCTTAGGACTATTATATATCTTTATGTATACAGACACACAGTTATATACATATATATGCATTCATATTGTTTATAGAGTTCTATTTTCAAAATTTTACACATGCACAAATATAAATATATATATATATATATATATATATATATATATATATATATATATATATATATATATATATATATATATATATATATATATATATATATATATATATATATATATATATATATATATATATATATATATATATATATATATATAATTTCGTATTCTTTGTGTTCTTATTCTTTTTATTTTTATTTTTAGTGTTTTTTTTTTTTTCATTTTTTATTTAATTTTTAATTTTTAATTTTAATTTTATTTTTTAATATTTATTAGCTTCTCCTTTATATTCTTTCTTTCTTTCTTTTTATTCTCCCCTTTTTCCCAATGGTTGGGGCGTCTTGACCCCCACCCATTTTTTCCTGCTTAGTTCTTTTATATTATTAATTATTAATTTTCATTTTTAATTTTTTCCTTGATTAATTATTCTTTTGGGTTCTTTAATTCCTAGGGGTAGTGTCAATCTTTTCTTTTTCTTATTTTCTCTTTCTTAGGTCCAATCCCCCATCCCCCATTTTTCATTTTTATTTTTCATTTTTTTTTAAAATTCTTATTCTCCTCAAGCCACCTCGCTTTCTGCACCCCTCCTCTTTTTTCCCTTTATTAACCCCTGAACTGGCTTGATCTGCTCACTTTTTCATTTTGGCATTCTCTCATCCTGATGATGGATCACAGAGTGTGATCCGAAACGTTGATGCTAAAAAATTTGACACAATCAAATCCAGAAGCACAAATTATACTCCAATGGATTGTGGAAATCTAATAAGATTAAGGTAGAATAATCAAATCTATATGAACAATTACTCTATATGTCCTCTTATCTTTTGTTTCATTACAAGGGTTACATTATTTTTAATTGACCGAATGTTGGAAGACAAGATATACAAGCAATAATCAATACATAGAATGTGGTGCAATAGCCTTTATTTTTTTAAATCATAGTATTCATAGAATTATTGATATTTGATAATTGAAATCTCATTTTTCTTTCATGCTGAATTACTAAATGTCATTAAGTACCAAGACATAGAAGCTAGCCATGCAAAATAAAAACAAGTTGGCTCTCAATGATAAGTGAAGAAAGTTAAGTGTCAATTGATAACATTTTCCTTTTTTTGTTTTGGTACAAATCTTAAAATCAAAAGAAGGTTTTTGGATATTTTGGTTGATAATAATATGAATGTGTGGAAATAAGCATAAACATGACATGAAAAAAGCTAGAAAGGTTTGAAAATATGTGAAGATGAAAATAGATGGAGATAAATAGGGACTTAAAAATGAGCCATACTTACTAAGGACAAGAGAGTGTATGTAATTGCAGATTAAGTCATTTAATCAAAATAGGGTAAAAAGAGTTGAGAATGTGTATGAGTATGGAAATCTAACAAGCTCCTTTGTAGTGCATGTGAATCTAACATGGACATTTAAATTTGAAAGTATATGAACATTTTCAATATAAAAAAGTATACATGCAAGATAGACAAGAATGTGAGGTCTATGCTAATTAATGAGCCAGACATGAATTATTAGGTGTATTTTCTTTGGTATGAGAACTTCAAAGAAACCTACAAAACATAGAAAAATGCAATGTGTGTCTTTTTTCATATAATTGAAATAGGGACAAGTAATATATTTTTTAATGTTTAAAAAAGGTGACAATGTGGGAAGAAATGCTAATCCTATTTCAATGGTAAGTAAGGAGGTCAAAGTGGAATGTCCAGAGAAAGGATGGAGTATGATCAATTTTGATGGAGCCTACAAAGGTAAATTTGGTCCCTTAAGAGTTGGCTTTGTGACAAGATATTACAAGGACATTATTATGAAAATTGGAGAAGAAAATATTGAATAGGAATAATATTATGACCAAAGCACAAGTGGATTTTGAAAGTGTTTTGACAAAAAAAAATGGAAGTGGACAAGATTCACCTAGAAAAAAGACTTGATGGTTATTGTGAGGGATTTGATGAAGTGAAGAATATTGGCATGATAGATTAATAAATATAATGTTAAACTTGTAATTTATTATAGTGCTTAAATTTTTTATAATATTGCATGTCTATCATTCAAACAATTAGGTGGTAGACACTTTGTCTGAAGGGGTTGTGTTCTTTAAAAAAATGGTATTAATTTGGGATTGTTTCAAGATGGTCTCATCTGGGGTGAAATTATGTCACCAACATGATCACATCTCTAAGGACTATCTGTTGACCACTATTTATGTTTTTTTTTAATATTTCAAATTCTTTCATATCACTTTGCATGTGTATGTTATATCTTTAGTGATGTTTTATGTTTTTTTGTTGTTATTATCACACCTATTAATGAAGTTGAACTTGTGACTTTGAGTACTTAAGTATATCATGTTAGTTAGATGGTTCTGATTACCTTCATGTTGCTTATTTTATAGGATCATACTTTATATTTATGGATTTACTTACCCCATACTTGCATGCATATGGTTGGCAGGCATGTTTAATATTTTTGGTTGACGTATCTAATGTGGTTGAGGGATATATTCTTAGTCACTTCCTTATGAGATCTACACAATTTAATAATCCTCACTAGTATATGTTACACATGTACATACATGCCTTCTATGTAGATTGTAGTTATTGGCATTGACTTCCATGAATTGTCGGGGTGAGCATGCCCTATCACAATATCTTAATGGTAAGAAATGAGAGATAATAAACATGTCCAAATCCCAACCTAAGTCATCATTATCCTAAAATAGTAGACAGATATTTGATTTACTAACCATCCAAATTGATTAAGGTGACATGAGTTTGTGAAAAAAGAAGTAGCATGATGATTATTTTGAGTTATTTAGTTCTCATGTGTTGTAGTCATGTGAGTTTTGTTGTATGATTACTTGGTGAAATAAATTTGTGAAGATTATTCATGATATTAAAATAATTATATCTTATGAACATTAGAACATTAGCTATTAGGATATTTCATTATTAACAATTATTTAAATGTCATTGTTCAGTTAAAAAGATAATTAAAATGTCCAATTGCTGAAATATAATATTTTATTAATTATTAAATCAAAAACCAATTTAATTGCATAAATAATATATGATTTGATATTAAATATCAAATTACATGTTTTATTGTCCTAAATTCATTAATTATAATTATTATTTATTATTCTACTAAAATATTAATTATAATAAAATTATAGTTTATTCTTTTTAAATGCACACCAATTAAATCAAATTTAATAATTGTTTCTAAATTAGAAGGTTGATTTAATAAATTAACTCAAAGAATGATTCTAATATAATAATGGTTGACTTAAGAGGCTTAACTAAAGGATTATTTATTAAATAATAATAATTTTTAGTTGCATAACTAAGTTAAGCGAACTTTGATATTCACTATATAACTAAAATTATTAATATAATTACAAGAAAAATTATTCAATTTAAATGTATGTGTTTTAATAATTGGAGTTTAATTATAATAATAAAGTTTAGTTAAGTCAACTAAAGTTGATTATCCAAATTTCTTTATTCTTCCCTTAGGCAACTGAATCAAGCACTGCCCCTATAAATTGTAGGAGAAATATAATAATAAAACTTCTCATTTGATTTCTAAGTTGAGTTTATTTTATTTTTAGGATTTTTTTTATATTTTGACTCCTGGGTTTTAGATTTTTCTATAAATTAGATGAGATTACAAGCTTGGAGGATTTCTAGAATTTTTGAAGGAAAAGAAAATTTATTTCAAAGCTAGAATTTCTAGTTGAAAAAATGTTCTCTCTTCTTTTCTAATTCCTTCACATTTTTGAGGTAGGGTTCTAAACCCTTGTAATTTTAATTTTAAAAAAAAAGAAAGAAAGAACTTTAATTTTTGGGTTGGAGTTGGTCTCTTTATTTTTGAAGGTGATTCTTTGAGGTTTTCTTTCTTCAATATCGTATATTGTCTTCTTCGTATCAGTATGAGCTTTTGTGTATTATTTTTGAGAATTTTCTATGTGATTATTGAAAGAATTATTCAAGTTAGGGTTTTGGTGTTTAGCTTTTGCATATTATTTTTAGAAATTCTATGATTTTTCTATGAACATTTAGGGTTTAAAGTACCTATGAGTATTGTCATGTAATTTGGATTGTACATATTAATATTTACTTCATTTGATTGTGAAAGGTTATGCCATTTTTGTATTGAGTCTGATTTACTTGATCACCTTAAGTTCTACTATGATTATTCTATATTCTAGATGATTATCTTTCTAAGTTATGTTACTCCATGTTTGGATGGATGTTATTGATTTCTTGGTTCTCTTTGGTCGTATGTGACTCTATGGATTGTTATTATCTTTGAGATTTACATTATGGGATTGTTGATCTATGATAGTGTCTAGATATTGAGATAGATAGTTTGATCGTTGTATAGGATGGGATGTAGTATATTTCATTATTTTTCTTTAGTAATTATCATTATTTATAATTTATAAGAAAATTTTATGCTTTTGGTTTTGTCTTATCTTTGTTTATTTTGATTAGGACATTAGGGTAGGTTATCTAAGTGTATAGAGGAAAAATGACTTGCAATAGGGTTCAAGGACCTAAGTGGCTACTAGGATAACCCATTATAAGTAACATAATAATTCATAACTAAATTTCATCGATAGGTTTAAATGAATTAATAAAATGTGTGGTTCCGAGCTCATATCTTGAGTTCTAGTACATATTAGGATGGAAATTGAGATTATGCTCTATTGATGTCTTGCAAAGTTAGTATCCTTGTTTGTACAAAAGGGTTTCTAATGCTATATAGAGTCAGTAGGAGATGAGGTCTAGGGAGGCTTCTAGGTAACCTTAGAGGTGGCTCATGTGATGACACTTCCCTATATATGCATCTTAGGTTTCCTACATATGTTGATTGTTGAATTGGATTAGTGTATATTATCTTTTTAGTATGAATATTACACTATGAGATAGAGAAATTTTTAGGATCCAATCCTTAGTTTATATGATTAATTTTTGTGACTTATTTATTTGAGTGGGTATTTTTTTGTTATCTCCTCACCACATAGGGAGTATGCCTTATTTGGATTCCATGAGGTAATGTGCTAGTGTTACTTTTACCATTGAGATTAATTTTGACATCATATTTTGGTGTTGGATGATCCTTGTAGAAATTACATTATCTTACTCATTTTTTTGAGACTTTTTCTATCTTTCTCACATTATTCTTGTAGCTGGTTTCAACATATTGGTTATGATGCCTTCTTGAGATGTTGTATGTGTATAATTTTATACTTTAATTTGTATCTCATAACCTACAAATTTTATAGTGGATGTATTTTAGTCTTTATGTAGTTGGATATTGTATCAATTGGATTTGGGATTCTCATATGTGATAATATTCTTGATTTTTCATCTACATTATGTGGAGTTGTGTTTTATCATTGTAGTTAGTAGACTTTATTATATACACAATTCTACATTATGGAACCCTTTAGATTTGTAATCAATGGTGTGAGGTAATGTTAGAGACTTATAATTGGAATAATTGTATTTTTGTCATTGATGTCAAATCTATGGATGAGACATATTGCTAACTAATCTAAATGGCACATCTATTTTATTGGTGTAGAGGATTTGAGAGTTACTCATAACTATAGCAACTAGAGGAAAGGTTGAAGTTATGAAAAAGAAAGTTAAAATGGACATTTGATTAGATAGACTTTGATAAGGCAAAATAATTGTTTATGTCAAGGAAGTTAAGCCAAATTGTGAAATAAAGTAAAAAACTAAGGAGTGTTGAGTAATGCTAGTGTCAACTGAGCCATAGTTAGTGTCGAGAAAATATAGTGTTGACCAAGCATTAGCATCGATCAAGAAAGTTAGTTGATGCCATGCCAAAAATATTTTTAGTGACTAAGTATTTTAATAATATCGATTGAGTGTCAGGATTTAGAGATTGTTGAGTGACAGTAAGAGAACAAAAGTCAAAGAAATTTTAAGATCAAGCTAACTCGGTTGATTTCTTGGGAGATATAAAATGTGTTGAAGATAAGATTGATGAGTTGGATCATTAATTTCAAGGTTATGATTAGGTAAAGACCTAACAAAAAAATTATAGAGAAGTTTTGATGAGGGCACAATCCAAGACAAAAATTAACACAATAGAAAAGGGGAATATTATTATCAGAAATGATATGCTATTACATTCAGTACAACAAAAATAGACTCCACAAAATGCCCTATGGGCTTATAATGTTATTAGATTTTAGAGAAAACCCTTCTCATAGTACCTTCTCGAAGACTCCACCAAAAACTACATTTACAATGCTAGAAAGGTCCTTAAGTAAACTAAATTAGGTTTAGGATTAGGAATATATTTATATGCCATTTGGCATCCACCACCAAAATAGAAGGTTCTATAAAACATGTTAGAAGTCGATGTAAAATTAGAAGAGTCTAGAAATGGTAGTCCAACTTCTAGGAGGCATAACTTTTGATCCGAGACTTCGATTGACGAACTGTTTACATTTCTAGAAAGATCTCCGAGCACTCTATAGCCCTATGGATGAGTGTTGCTCATCCCCCATTTTTTTGGCCTATATGAGGCTGTTTAGTGCCTCAAATTTGACTTTGAAGTGATCTTAGGAGGTCCCTAGGCAACTTAAAATAGCAATAACTTTCAAACTACAAAGCCTTTCGACCTAATTCTTTTTCTAGAGTACTTTAAATTACAATTATAATCATCCCTCCAACTTATACCCTCTAAATTATTATAGTTATGGATCAATTAAAAAATAACCTATTTTTTACATTGGTACGTATCGCAAGGTGCTCAAAAACTCTAACCCAAAAAACCAATAATGGAGCTATAAGAGTTGAAATCTTTATTTGACCCAAATGGGTATCCAAAAATAAAAACACTTTAAATAGAAACTATCACTTAGCATATTTTTAGGTGATACAGGATTTCCCTTACACCATTGGATGCTCCTGCATTAGACAAGTAGGGTAGATTGAAAAGTGACCCTGTCACTTTATGGATGGTAGAGAAAAACCCAAATGGAAAAACCTCTATTGTGGATATCCAATTTGAGTCTTCTATTGGTTGTCCTTTCCACTTCACCAGGTATACTTCATGCTGCCTATTTCTAGTACTCTAGCTCACAAGACTACCTAGAATTTCTTCAATCTCTTCATTTGCAGAAGTAGGAATTGGACATGGCTCCAACATCAACTCCTCATCTGCAACATCATCATGGTATTTTGTTAAGTTTGCAATATTGAAAATAGGAGAAATGTGAATCCCATCTAGCAACTCCACCTCATATGCATTCCTTGAATCATGTTTCTTCAAAATTTTGTAGGGGCCAAATTTCTTCATCTTCAGCTTGTTGTAGGTACCCATTAGAAATCATTCCTTCTCAAATATACCATAACCTAATCTCCAACTTGGAACTCCATATGTCTCATCTTTTGATTTTCCCTAGCCTTATACTATAGGTTCAACTTGGTAATATGTGCTCACACCTCCTCATATAGGTTCTTGACATGCTTAGCAAAGTCTTCTACTTCAACACTTGTCCTCTCCCCTTGCTCCATCTTACTCAGCTCTGGTGCAATTCTTGGACTACTCCTATACACAATTTGGAATGGTGATCTACCAGTACTCCTATTTACATAATTATTGTAAGAAATTTTTTCTCATGGTAGAATCAAACCCCATCTTTTGGGCTTATCTCCTAATAAACACCTTTAGCAGATTGCCTAGACTTCTATTCACTACTTCTATTTGTGGATGATGTGCAGAACTAAACTTCAATTCTATCTTCAACTTCTTCCACAAAGTCTTCTAGAAATACCTAATAAATTTAGTATCTCTGTCAAAAACAATACTTTTTGGGAGACCATGTAGCCTCACCGCCTCTTTGAAAAACAAATCTATAGTATGCACTACATCATGAATCTTGTGGCATGGAATGAAATGTGCCATCTTGGAGAACCTATCAGCCACTAAAAATACTGAGTCATTACCCCTTTCTATCTTTGGCAATCTAAGAACAAAATCCATACTTATGTCCTCCCAAGGCTTCGATGGAATAGGCAGTGGCTAATAGAGTCCTGTATTTTAACTAAATCCTTTGGTTGTTTGACATACTTGATAACTATGCACAAGCTTCTTCACATCCTATGACAACTGAGGCCAAAAATAATGCTCTCTAATAATGGAAATGGTCTCATCTCAACCAAAGTGTCCTGCTATCCCTCCACGGTGCTTCTCCTCGATCAATTTCTCCCTCATGGAACTCCTTGGAATACATGATTTACTTCCCTTGAACAACATACCATCCTAAATCATGTAATCTAGCCACCTAGTCTTGTCTAGAGTAACAAGTTCTTTACAAGCCTTCCAAGTCTATGCAAAGTTAGGATCCTCAAGGTACAGATTCTTGAGTTCATCAAACCCAACCACTTCAACCTGCATTACTGTCAACAATAACTATCTCCTACTTAATGCATCTGCAACCCTAAGACCTTTTGCTTCTATATTTCAATACAAATGTATATATTTGCATGAACTCTACCCATTTCAAATGTCTCTGATTCAATTTACCTTGGCTATTTAGGTACAAAAATGCCTGGTGATCAATATACAAAACAAATTCTTTTGGCAACAAATAATGCCTTCATTTCTTTAAGACTTGAACTATTGCATAGAACTCTTGATCATAAACAAAATATTTCTTCTTTTCATCATTTATTTTTTCACTAAAATAGGTAATAGGATTACCTTCTTGGCTTAACATAGCCCCAATAGCACTGCCAGTAGCATTGCAATCCACCTAGAACACTTTGTTGAAATTAGGAAGTGCCAACACAAGTTGCTCTATCACCTTCTTCTTCAGAGATTCAAAACTCCTTATAGCTCTTGTAGTCCACTTGAACTCTTTTCTATCCCCCCCTCATTGTTTCAGTTAGGGGTGCACATTTACTACTGAAATTCCTAATGAACTTCCTGTAAAAACTAGCTAGACCATGGAATGACCTCATCTATGAAGTAGGCCATTCCAAGATGACCTTCACCTTCTCTAGGTCCATTTTGAGACCCTCAACTGATATAGAAAACCCTAAATAGACTAACTCCCTTTTGACAAAGCTACACTTCTTCAAATTAATCAACAATTTCTCTTCCCTCAACTTTTCAAGGACACTACAAATGTGCAATAAATGTTCATCCAAAGACTTACTGAAAATCAAAATATCATCTAGATAGACAATAACAAATTTTCTCAAAATTTTCTTTAGTACCTCATTCATAAGCCGCATGAAGGTTCTTGGTACATTGGTCAATCCAAAGAGCATGGCTAACCACTCATATAGACCCTCCTTGGTCTTGAATGTAGTCTTCCACTCATCTCTCTCTTGTATCTATATCTAGTGATAACCACTCTTGAGATCTATTTTTGTGAAGTAATGAGCTCCACTCAAATAGTCCATAAGATCATCCATTCTTGGCAAAGGAAACCAATACTTGATGGTTATTTTATTTATGGGCTGAGAGTTTGTACCCATTCTCCACTCTACATCCTTCTTTGGTGATAATACTACAAGTACTGCACATGGACTTAGGCTCTCTCAAATCGAACCTTTCCTTAATAACTCCTGAACTTGTCTATTTAGCTCCTCAGTCTCATTAGGGGTCATCCTATGAGAAGCCTTATTAGGTAAACTAGCTGTAGGGACTAAATCTATTTGATGACTAATTTTCCTTATTGGAAACAACCTTTCTAGAATATTATCAGAGGATAATATCTCCATACTCACTAAATATACCTGAAACTTCAAATGAAATTTCACTACTACCTTCCTTATCTTTTCTAAGAATTAAAGCATAACACATATGTTGATGTTTCATGCCATCTAGAAATTTTCTTTCATCAACAACACATACCCTAGCACTATTGCATACCTTTTCACCCTCGTTTATCAAGGGCTTCAATTTGTGGAAAACTCCATTCTTTATCAGAGAGTATGTATTTTCATGGCCATCATGTATAGCATTCCTATCAAACTACTACAACCTTCCCAACAATAAATGGAAAACATCCATAGGAATGATGTCACAAAGGGCCTTGTCATGGTAACTCCCAATATTGAACTTTACCAAACATTGCTTACTAACTAGGACCTTGTGATCATCCTACACCCAAGCAATCCAATAGGGTTGGGAGTGTTTCTCCCTTTTGAGATTTAGCTTTGAGACTGTCTCCTCTAATACCAAGTTGTTAGTGCTTCCACCATCAATAATCACATCACAAGATTTACCCTTGCACTTGCACTTGGTACAAAAGAAACTCCTCCTTTGTCTAGGTTTAGTCTCATCGCATAGTTTGACCCTTTCATCAACTAAAACCTCTCCTCTTTCTGCATCCTTTGAATGTGATGATTGTGCATCTTCATCCACATGAGCAACCCTTTCTTGACCATCAGCTCTCCTATCCATCCTTGCTTGGTGTTGAGGGCATTTGAAGGTACGATGACCTTCTTCATTGCAATGAAAATAGGTACCACAAAAGCCTCCTCTTCCTAAACCTTTTCCATGTCCTTTACCTCTTTCTCTCTGATGTCCAAATTTTTGATCACTAGAGTTGTTGAAATCATCATTCCTCTAATTTTGGTTAGTGCCCACATCTTCATTTTTCTTATGGTTCTCATTTCAGCCTCCAAATGACCTACCACTACCCCTTCCTTCTTGATTTTGCCCTCTTTTCCTTCCATAAAATTTTTTTTTAGCTTCTCCTCAACTCATGAGGGAAACTAGTATGCCTCTTCAATGCTAATCATTATAACCAGACTTAACTCCTCCTGAATGCTAGGTCTTAACCCACTAAGGTAATAGGCAACCTTCTTCTTGTTTTCTTTTGCATGCACCACCCTAATAAGGACTTGGTAAAATTCCTCTATGTATTCCTAGATAGATTTTCCCACTTGCTTTAACCCTTGCATCTTTTTGAACAAATCAAGCTTGTAATCAATAGGAATGAACTGCTCCTTCAGTTTGTCCATCATGCAATCCCATCTTGTGATTTTCTCATTTCCTCTTATATTTCTTTCCAACTGAATCTCTTGCCACTAGATTATGGCATGGCCTTTCATTTGGCCTTCACAAACTTAACCTTATCAGGTTCCCTAATATCGTCATACTAAAAATATTCCTCTAGCTCATTGATCCAGTTGATCAACTCATCTAGGTTTAGATTTCTCAAGAACATGCTGACATCAATTTTAGGTTTCTTTTCAAGCTTGGAAATGTCCCTAAAAGGCTTATTCTCTACCTAGTTTAGGACTTCATTGTATCCCTCCCCTTCCTGCCCAATATTTCCTTCTTCATTTTCTTTCTCACTTTTGTCGCCTACAACAACATGCATCCCTTTATGGATCTCCTCCTGCAATGTCTAGACTTGTCTCTGGAGGACTCTAACCTTAGGAGTAACAAATTTTACCCTTCCACCATGCTCCCTTCATGGAGGCATCTTCTTCTAACAAAATCCACAACCACACAGTCCTGGTGCAAATTGCCTCACAGTCGCCACTTTGTCTACACACTTAGGAAAACTTGCTTTGATACCACTTGATGAGGGCGCAATCCAAGAAAAAAATGAACACAATAGGAAAGGGGAATATTATTATCAAAAATGAAATATTATTACATTCAATACAACAAAAATAAACTCCACATCATGCCCTATGGGCTTACAATGTTATCATATTTTGGAGAAAACCCTTCTCATTGTACCTTCTCCCAAACTCCACCAAAAACTTCCTTTACAATGCCAGAAAGCTCCTTAAGTAAAGAAAATTAGTTTTAGAGTTAGGAATAAATTTTAGAATATGCCATTTGGCATCCACCACCAAAATAGAAGGTTCTAGAAAACATGTCAAATGTCGATGTAAAATTAGAAGAATCTAGAAATGGTAGTCCAATTTCTAGGAGGCATAACTTTTGATCCAGGACTCTAATTGATGAATCGTTTACATTTTTGGAAAGCTTTACAAGCACACTATAGCCCTTAGATGAGAATTTCTCCTCCCCCATTTTTTGATCCCATACAAGGCTGTTTAGTGCCTCAAATCTGACTTTGAAGTGCTCATAGGAGGTCTCCTGACAAATTAGAACTGTAATAACTTTCAAACTGCAAAGCCTTTTGACCTAATTGTTTTTTTGAAGTGCTTTAAATTAAAATTATAATCATCCCTCCAACTTACACCCTCTAACTCATCATAATTATGGCTCAATTAAAAAATAACTTATTCTCTAGATTGGTATGTATCGCAAGGTGCTCAAAAACTCTAACCTAGAAAACCAATAGTGGAGCTATGAGAGTTGGAATCTTTATCCGACCCAAATGGGTATCAAGAAATGAAAATACTTTAAATAGAAACTAACACTTTTCATATTTTTGGGTGATACAATATTGCCCTTATGCCACTGGATGCTCTTGCATCAAGTTTCTAGAGGATGATCAAGAAAATGTACAGATAAATTGAATCGAGTTGAATTTGATCATAAACCCTAAGATCTATGGTGGATGTAGAAAATGGTAGAGTTTGAATTTCCTATTTAAGGTGAAATAGAACTAAAAATTTGGTGCCTAGTCTAGCCTCAGCTAGTGTGTGTGTGAGTTTGTGTGTGAAGGAAGTTGTATAAAGAAAGGTTGATCAAAGACACACAAGTGAGTGGATACAAAGCTAAAAGAGAAAAGCTTGTAGATGTATGTTATTGTTGATAAGTGAATTTGAGTAGAAGGCCTAAGTGTTGATAAGAAGAAGTGGACTGATTACTTGAAGGGTGTCCAAGAAGATCAAGATAAAAGGTGACCAGGATAAGGACTGAACAGAGATCTAAACCAGAAAAAGTGACTTTTAATCACACAGATCAAAACCTAATGTTTTATTTCTTATCATTGTAAACAATTTGTATTGAAATCCTTTTAATAGAGGTTGACTTGAGAATCATTTGAAGACTTAACGGTTAGTGTAAATCATTTAACTAGGTGACATTCTCAATGGAACGATCAAAGTCCTCTTACAAAGCCACTCCTAAGAGGGTTATTAAGTCATCTAACCAGGTCACATTTAATAGTGTGTAATGTAACCTTTAACAAGGTTAGCTCCCAATAGACCTCACTTTGAAAGAGTGAAAAAAAGAGTGACATGTTGCTAGTGATTTTTCCCAAATTGGGTTTCCATGTAAAATACTAGTGCCAAAATCTCATGAATGCCTTATGAATGTTTTATATGTGATGATGTTTTCATTATGCAATTAAAGTTTAATTTTATGACAATTTTACACTAGAGAGTGAGCAACAATAGGATATGCAAGATAACTAGAACACTAATGTGTTTAATGTTTAATTGTTTACATGGTACATATAGACCTTGAGTAATTGATTTAACCACCCTCCCCCTCCCCCTCTTAATTATTCTAAACTTTTCTAAAAATTGGTATTAGAGCTCAATGCTTGCAGAAAAAAGTTTGAAGGTACTCAAAGCTAAAGATCATGAAAAACAAGTGAGATTTACCCAAGCTAAAAAAGGAAAACTTTCCTGCATGGTAGACCCCAATGAAGCTACACATATCTAGTATCAGTGATGTTGTTGTCAATTTTCTATGCAATGAATATGTAGAGGTAACAACTACTCCTCTAATTTCTAAAGAAATGATATAGAAGTTATATCACGACCAAGCAATGTTGGAGATATCCTCAACCCTAAGCCATGCCAAGTTTGATGAATTAAAAGATTGTAATACTGCAAAGAAGATAAGGGATAGATTAAAGACCTTATATGGAGGTGATGGCAATGTACTAAGATCCAAAGAAGAAATCTTGATAGTTAAATTTAATGATATGCTCAAATGATGGAAGCTAAAAACATAGTACAATACTACACAATAGTTAAAGAGGTTGTTAATGCTCCTCAAGGAGAAAATGGAACAACTAAAGACGAAACAGTGATAAGAATGTGTTGACATTCAGTCAAGTTTGTTATTAGTGACAACACTTATTTAGATTATGTATGGCTACCGAGCTCATTGAATAGTCTATAGTGTTTTCCATGCATTTTAGTAGCCACTGAGCATTGCAAATCCTACTGAGCATTCCAATGGTTACCAAGGGAATTCAGTTAGTGTGAAGTGCAATAGTTCAAACTGAGTAGAATTAAGTAGTGTGAAGTCTAGTAGTTCAACCCAAGCACTTCAGTGGTTACCAAGCTTTCTAGTTTCTACTGAGCTAGCAGTTCATGTAAAATGAAGTTAGTGTTAACCAAGCTATGTGAAGATTAGTGTTTATTGAGTGTAGTCATGGTAAATGAGTAATTCAGTTTATACCAAGTTATACAGTATCTACCGAGTCAATAGTGCAGACTGAGTTTGACACTACTCTGAGGTGATTAGTATGGACCAAGCTTCTACTTCTACTGAATGCATGACGATGTTGAGTAATGATAGTGGACATCGAGTATTAGAACTTCACCAAGTGAGTCTTCAGAACCTAAGTATCTACATATGGGTCAACTTTGTAATATTGATGTTAACTTGTCTATTGGTCGACTCTGTAATTATGAAAATTGGATTGATATATATGTAATGTAATGTATCATATCCAAGTGGGACAATAATGTGAAATAGAAGCATGCAAATGTGAATCAATAGTAGACAAAGTCTATTGTAAGGCCATATCAGTAAAGGAGTAGTAGAGTCATATATATCACATAAAGGTGATCAGTACTTCAAAGAATCTCTATTAAAAATTTAGTTGTAAGTTAGAGATCAATTGTTTCATTCTAATAGGTGAATCAGTCCAATCCTTTAACAAGCTAGACTTAATAGTCTTTTCTCAAATCTCTTTATCGAGTGCATACTTCATTGTGTGTTTGTAAAAGCTCTAACAAGCTGGACCTAGCAGTCCTAATTTCTCCTAATAGGGTAGATCATTAGAAGTGATCATTGTAAGCCTTAATAGGCCAAATTTATGCTGTAGTATTGAAGTTTTGTGGGTATTATCTTGACCCCAATTTTACTTTCTATTTGGAAGGTATCTGGGTCATCAAATTAATGTGTTCAAAATGTTATGGATGTTTTATGATTTCAATTTATCATGCATTCAGTTAGATCTATTTTTATGAACTAAATGATAATTGCATTGTTACAATTAAGATTTGAATTTAATAAAGTTTTTGAGGTTACTGATTCAGCCCTCCCCTCTCAGTAAACTAGATAGTCTTGAATATTTCCAACAATTGGTATCAGAGCTTTGTGGTTCTCAGGATAAAGTTTGATAGCTTGAGAAAATATCAAGGAAAATGGAGATATTTAGACTTGACAAAGCCATTGAAAATGAAAAGCTAGATCTAGAGATGGCATTGCCCAACTCAAGAAAGCTAAGGAGCAACTTTCCCAATCTCTAAAAAGAAGGAACAAACTTGCAAATCAAATGAATGATCATTAGTACATTGAAGAAAGAATTGAAGACTTATTTCCTTCAAGAAGTTTAGATGAAGCAAATGATGCAATCAAAGAACTCTTAGAGAAGAATGGTTCCCTACAAGAAGAAGTAAGAAAGCTCAAAAGAGAACAAGAAATTCAGTCAGTAAGGCTATGTGAAATCTTGGAATAGAGGAACAATATGAAAGAAGAAATGGATGGAAGAAACAATGAGATCTAGAGCCAATCCCTTCAACATGCAGATCTTATGGATCAAATCTCTAATGCAAATGAGGAAATCATGAGCCAAAGACAAATCAATGAAAGATTAAGAAATGATCTAAATTTGGAAAGACAAAACAATGAAAGAATAAGAAATGAGCTGAGATCTAAAAACAGAATCAATGAAAGATTGAAAAATGACCTAAACACTAAAAAGAAAATGAATGAAAGAATGATGAAATCTCAAGCAGACATGAATCAATTAAATAAATTGAATTATCATAATCTTTATAGGCAAAAGGGTAAAGTAGGAATTGGATACAAAGAAGGTGAATCCTCCAAACAAGGTGCTCAAAGGAATCAAAGACGTACTTCCAATCACTGGGGTAAGATAGTTCATACATCAAACAGATGTTGGAGTAATGGTAAAGAAAAATTCAATGGTAAATTTTACAATTGTAGTTAGCATGGTCACAAGGCTAATGAATGCAAAGAGAAACCAAAATTTGAAGGCAAGTATCACAAATGCAAGAAACAAGGTCACAAGGCATCAAATTGCATAACTAAGTCATTTAATGTAGCAGAACAAATTATGGAAGCAATATTTGGTTGGGACTACAACACTTGGTGTAGATGTCATTACTATGGAGAATATGGACACATTAGCATGAACTATGTTAAACATCACATAAGGAATTGAGATACCACCATAAGATGTCTTACATTTACTGAACTTGGTCATCTAGCCAAGAATTGTATGAATACAAGTAGAATTGAAGATGAAAAGAAAGTAAAAGTAGATAAAATTTGAAAGTAGATGATGCTATAATGGATTCTTCAATTATTTATGGTCATGTCACTCAAGAAGTGTGTGACTCCACTAATTCCAACTAAGTTCTTAAGGAAGAACTAGAACTGCATTGTCAAGATCACATCCAAACTGTTCCAATTGAAAGGAAGCAAAGATCCAAATTAATATTCAAGATATAAAAGGATCATCAAGTGAGATAGCTATTAGTTCTCATAGAGTTGACTTCTCTACTAAGAAAGTTTGGGTCATGGACTCTACCAAGCAAAGTTGGGAGTAACAAGAACATGTTTGATTACCGAGTTACAAAACCTTCACTAAGTAATCAATTGAATAATGGATGACAGGCTATCATGCAAACTTTCAAGCATGATTTCATCATAGATACCTTTATACTAAGCACTAATGGTGAAGTTTTAACAAAAAGTAGTAAATCAAATTCATTTTCACCTAGAATTCTAAGTGTTATTGCGAAGAAGTGAATTGCAGAGCGATCAAGCGATTTCGAGCAAAATTTGCAGCCAAGTTTTTAAAAGTTTTCATAGCTTACCAAGTTATCATGGCATCAAGCAGTAGAAAAAAAGTGAGCAAAGGGTTAGAGATGTAGGTTTGAGGAGTAGAATGGAAAGCACCTAATTTCAAACTTGTGCTAGTGATTGTTGAAACCCTCAACCCAAACGGAGTGCGATCGCAGATCCCTCCTAAGGTACTACTAATTAATGACATCTAAACTCATTTCAAGTGTGCAATTAAAGAAATTGGAACCCTAGAAATGGATGATTCCCTAGGAGAATTATGTGTTAATGGTATTCTCAAACCTGAACATAAGCATCTGGAAGCCAAGGGTTTAACCCAAATTCCCCACCTGCCTCAAAGTTTTCAAATCAAATGGATCAGATACATCCTTAGCCAAGTTCACAATGGTCAGTTATGGCTTGAGCAACGAATTTTGATTACCAAGAAGATGATTCATTGCATTACCAGCTTCCCCGTGCTCACCAAAGCCAAAACCACTAAAACCCTAGGTCAAGTGGAGTTAGAAAAGAAAACCCTAGTTGAGTGGGATGAAAGAGGTACGAAAATCAGTAATGTAATTGATGCAGAACTAAAATTTGGCATACATGTGATAGCTCACAAGATTTATAGTTCTAGCCATCTAAATAGTGTGTCATGCGAAGCTATTGACTTGGCATACAAGATTGTGAAGAACAACTTGTCTAATGATCTTGTAGATCTGTTGTTAAAGCAATTCAATAAAAACATGGAAAGTATTAGAACCTCCAAAAATAACCCTTTCAAATTTAGTTCTTTGTTGACATTTTTATTTTTCTATGTTTAGAATTTTTTCCCTTCAAAGGGCATGGTAGTATGGAGAAAGAATGTGCCGGTGCTATATCAGATTAATGAGTATATTGTAGAAATGGGAGAGAATTTTGTTTGCATAATGGATAACTATTTTGATGTCTTCAAGGAGAAAATGAATAATAGATTCAGGATACCTAGGAAATTGATTGAAGACTACAAAGATGATGTTTGTTTCATGGTAGACTGTGATAGAGTCTACATTTAGGAAGTGAAATCCAGAGTTGTATGGGTAAAATCTCTTCCCTATGAGGTAAACATTGATGAAACCAAAGACATTATTGAAGCCCTAATGAATGACCCTATTGATCCAAAGGCACCACACTTTGGAATATATGATGAGTCCAAGGCAAGGATAGAGCTTGAAATCAAGCTTCCACAGGCAGTTAACAAAGGTAAGAGGAGGATAGCCAAACTAAAAACAAGCACACGTCTTATGTTAACTAAGGGAAAAGGAGAAGATGTTGAAGAAGTAGAGGATGAAGAGGAGTTAGAAAAAGAAGAAGAACTAGAAAAGAAGAAAGGCAAGGCGATCATCACCAAGCCATCCACTATAGTTTTTACAAGGAGGTCCAAGAAGAAAGACTATGAAATTGTCTTTAGCAAACCTCCTCCCACCTTCCAAGAAAATTTGAAATAATTGGAAGAAGGTGCAGGTATAACTAACTTCAAATCCTTGAAGTATGAAACTAGGATAGAGGCCGAGAAGAAACAAGTTGAAGAACTGGTGTTAACCAAAATGGGAAAATGGAAGTACTCACTAGATTAGATAGCCTCCCAAATCTCTAATGAATTAATAGAGAAAATAAAGTCAAGGTGGGACTTTTCTATGCAAACAAAAAAAGATATTTATGCATAAACCCTAAGGCAGTTGATACCTAGCATGACAGATGCTGAGGTAAAAGAGTCCTTAAAGAAAAATGAAGATAAGATGACTCTTAGATTTAATACTTGTTTAATTTTGATAAAAGATATAAAGCATGTGGTTAAGAATGCCACAAGTATGTGGAAGAATGTTTATCACTGCTTAAACAAAGTGACTTCCTAGTAGAAGTTAAGGATGATGACAATGATGATGAGGAAGAAGAAACTTATACTGAGCCAACACATTTTGACAATAAGAAAGTTGAAGAAGACAAAGAGGAAGAAGCTATTAAGGAAGACAAAGAAGATGATGAGGAGACTGACCCTATGAAGATAATAGCTGCAATCATTGCCTCACTTCCTCATCCTCCAAGAAAACCAACAGCCACATCAAGCTTAGAGAAAACTTTAGCAAGTTTGATTGTGACCATAGTGGATACATCAAATGTCCAATAACTCTTCACTCCCTCATAGCTCAACACATCATTGATAGAAGTGTCTACCACTTCATCTACCAAGCTATAGCCTTCCTCTTCTTCAACTACCAAGTCATCATGCATGAGTACAGTGGCTTCTACAATTTTGAGTTCTTCTTTAATAACTATAGTTTTGAGTACTACAATTTTGGCTTCTAAAATTTTGGATACTTCTATAAGTACTTCAGTTTTGGATTTAGTAATCATACTAGTTAGTATTCCATCTGTTGGCACTATATCAAATTTCACTACTAGTCCTACTGTCTCTACTATTGTTTCCATACCTGATTCAAAGGCATTAAGTACAAGGATAGTTGAACCTAAGGCTCAATCAAGTACAAGATTTTTGAGTAGAGGTAAGGGGATAGAAGATGATATAGACCTAGATGAGGAGATTGAAATTCCTAAATGGGACTTTGATAATATCATTGTGGATTAAATGCACATAGCTGGTCAACTCCCCTAAAAGAAGGCAAAGCAGAAGAAATTGAGAGAGGAGAGAGAAAGAGAATATAAAATCATAGATGATTCCAAGAATATTTTGACTAAGGTGATAGCTATTGAAGTTGATACTTCTCAACACATTTTGTTGCAATTAAAAGAGGCAGTCCAAAAGTTTAATGAGGACTCTAGTGGTCAAGATAAATTAGTTGAGAAGGCAAAAAAGAAATTTGATAATAAAGTTCTTGAGCACATTGCTCAGAAAATAGCTATCCAACAAGTAGAGCTTTCCTCAATTTTGACCAATCTTGAAACCTCTTACACAAATGTAACATCACTTTTTGGAAAGTTGTGTAATGTTACCGAGTTCACAAAGGAGATAAAGAGAAAACTAACAAAGATTGATGAAGATCTGAAGCCTAGTGCACAAAAGTTGCAACTTGACCCTACTTCAAGCTCTGCACATCATATGAAGATCAGATTCTTGTTAGATGTGTAGGAAAAGTTGTTGAGAGAAGAAGTAAGGATCTAGCCCACACTGATAGATATTCAGAGTATGATTCTTCCCATCATGGATACAATGCAAAAGCATATTGTTTAGTCAAAAACATTGATCCATGACAACAACTTTTCGATTGCAAATCACATGATAGAACTCTTGGTAGAAGTGCAAGTTGCTCTACATACATGCATGATTTTGCAAGAGAACTGGGATAAAACTTTAGCACTTATACTTAAGGTACATTCTAAGTTTCTTTCTCATTTTGGTGTCACCATGTAAATAAGTTTTGAATAAATCTTTGGCATTATTGTCAAAAGGGGGGAGAGACACTTATTATGCTGTATATAGTGAGATACTATGTATAATGTATGGGGGAGAATCATGCACAGGGAGAAAGTCTATATAGCAGAGATTTTGCAAATATAGTATATTGTATACACTTACAAAGACAAATTTTGAAAAATCTCAAAAACAATATACCTTACTGAGTTAGTATCACATTGAGATGTATATAAGTTTTGGCTAATAAGTGTTTTTGTCACTAATGCCAAAGGGAGAGATTTTTGACATCCAGTCAAGTTTGTTATTAGTGACAACACTTATTTAGATTTTGTATGGCTACCAAGCTCATTGAACAATCTACAATGTTTTCCATGCATTGCAGTAGCCACTGAGCATTACAGCTCCTATCGAGCATTTTAGTGGTTACCAAGGGAATTCAGTTAGTGTGAAGTGTAACAGTTCAAACCGAGTAGAATTAGGAAGTGTGAAGTCTAGTAATTTGACCCGAGCACTTTAGTGGTTACCAAGCTTTTCAATTTCTACTAAGCTAGCAATTCATATAAAGTGAAGTTAGTGTTAACCGAGCTATGTGAAGATTAGTGTTTACCAAGTGCAATCATGGTAAATGAGTAATTCAGTTCATACCAAGTTACACAGTATCTACCGAGTCACCAGTGTAGACTGAGTTTGAGACTACTTTGAGGTGATTAGTATGGATTGAGCTTCTACTTCTACCAAATGCATGATGATGCTGAGTAATGACAGTGGAAACTGAGTATCAGAACTTCACCAAGTTAGTCTTTAGAACCCGAGTATCTACATATGAGCAGACTTTGTAATATTGGTGTTAACTTGTATATTGGCCGACTTTGTAATTATGAAAATTGGATTGATATATATGTAATTTATTGTATCATATCCAAGTGGGACAGTAATGTGAAATAGAAGAATGCAATGTGAATCAACAATAGACAAAGTGTATTGTAAGGCCATATCAGTAAAGGAGCAGCAAAGTCATATCTATCACATAAAGGTGATCAGTACTTCAAAGAATCCCTATCAGCAATTAAATTGTAATTCAAAGATTAATTGTTTCATTCTAATAGTTGAATCAATCCAAATCCTTTAACAAGGCAGACTTAACAATCTTTTCTCTTGATCTCTTTACCAAGTGCATACTTCATTGTGTGTTTGTAAAACATCTAACAAGGTGGACCTAGCAGTCCTAATTGTTCCTAATAGGGTAGTTCATTAGAAGTGATCATTGTAAGCCTTAACATGCCAACTTTATGTTGTATTATTAAATTTTTTTGGGTATCATCCCCACCCCAGTTTTACTTTCTATTTGTAAGGTTTTTGGGTCATCAAATTATTGTGTTCAAAGTGTTATGAATTTTTTATGATTTTAGTTTCTCATGCATTCAATTAGATCTAATTTGATAAGCATTATTACAATTAAGATTTGAATTTAATAAAGTTTTTGAGGTTATTGATTCACCACTCCCCTCTCAGTAACCTAGCTAGTCTTGAATATTTCCAAAAGAATGGTATTAGGAATCTACTCCCTATCTATGCCATTAGAGTCTCTACAATTTAGGAACTAAGATGCATACCAAGTAAAAATTTGACCTTAGAAGGTGTATTTGTTAGACTTACTACTGTTGAGGTGTCTAATTTTGATAACTACACACCTGCTACCATTGGATCTTCTTTCAAGTCACAACTGATTCTTAGTAAGAAGAAAGGAAAATATGTGAAGAGTGAAGGTGATAGTTATGATGATGAGATTCATGAAATTGAAGCCCTCATTGCAAAAAGGTTTTGAAGAGAAAGAGGTAAATAAAAAGGTAAATTACCTATCACTTTATTTTTCATGCAACAAAGTTGGTCATATTACTGCTAGATGTCCTGGCAGAAAAGAAAAGGATGAAAAGAAGGAAAGAAACTACAAAGGAAGAAGAGATGACAAAGGAAAAAAAATCTTATTATATTGCTAAAGAAAAGGCTAATAATGAATATGAGAGCAATAATGATGAAGTTTTCTATGTTTCTATAAGAGAAGAGTTTGATAAAGATGAGAAAATTGCATTAATTACTTACATGAACAAAAGTGATAGATGGATAGTTGATAGTGGATGTTCCAATCATATGACTGGTGATAAAGATAAATTTGAAGATGTTGGTCCATACAATGGTGGATGTGTTAAATTTGGTAATGATATTCTATGTGTTATAAAAGGTAAAGGCACTATTCAATTGACTGACAAGATAACATGTGAAAATCTTAAGTGTTTTACAATTGAAAAAATCAAGTTACAAAGTTGAATTTCATAGTAGAAAGGCCAATATATATGATCGTGATGGTAACCTAATTGGAATTGGTGAGTAGGTAAGAGGTAACTTATTCTATCTAGACCTATCAGGAGAAACATGTATGTTTACACAACAAGATGTTTGGTTATGGCACAATAGATTGTGTCATGTGAATTTTGATAATTAGTGAATATCAGTAAGATGAAGAAAGTGAGAGGATTGCCTAAAATGAAGAAGCCTAACAATGCTATGGGTAAATAGTGTCAATTAGGAAAGATGACCAAGTCTAGTTTTTTTTTTTTTTTTGATGAATAGACCTTTTCCATTAATTTAAAACTTTGACCAAGTCTAGTTTTAAGAATAAGATATATATTGCTAATGATATTTTGGAATTGGTTCATACTAATCTATGTGGACCCATTAGTGTCAAAAGTTGTACTGTGGAGATCAACATTTCATTCTATTTGTGGGTGAATACTCTAGAATGATGATTGTGATGTTTCTTTAAGTTAAATTTAAATCTCTTTAGTTATTCAAGTGGTATTTAGCTAGAACTAAACAAGAAATAGGGAAGGGTCTGAAGTGTTTGAGATATGATAGAGGTGGTGAATTTATTTCACATGAGCTCAATACATTCTATAATGAAAAAGGAATTAAAAGATAGATGTTAGCACCAAGGATCCCTCCTCAAAATGGGATAGATGAAAGAAGAAACATATCAATAATAGATCGTGCAAGAACACTAATGATGGAGAAAGGCATATCACAAAGATATTGGAATACCTTGAATAGAATTCAAGTCAAGAAAGGTATAGATGCTACACCTTTTCATCTATGGTATGATTATGCTCCTAATGTTATATATTTAAAAATATTTGGAGGTAGATGCTATATACTAAAAGATAATATGAATGGAAAGCTTGATGCAAAGAGAAATGAAGGTATATTCCTAGGTTATTCCATAAAAAGAAAATCTAATACATGTTTAAAGTATAACACTAACAAAGTTGTGGGCTTGTCCCTTTGGTGAAATGGTGGGGCTTCTTGCCTGTAGGGCCTACAACCAAGGTTCAAGTCTCCACAGGGCCATTCTCTACTATGGATCTTAATTGAGAATGTTTTCCATTGACCCTTGTTGTAATAGTGGGGCTTCTTGCATGTAGTGCTTACAACCAAGGGTTAATTTGTTTGTAAGATGATAATCAACATTTTCATGGGAAGCGAGAGCGATGGGAGTGAGAGTTTTTAAATTTTGAATTCTTGCAAGGGCGGGATCTCCTTGGATGGCCAGTTTTGGGTCCCTAGTCTGGAACACGGATAGCAAGATGGAGGCAGACTAGCAGATCTTGACACAGGAGATCGATCGAAAAGCATGGAGGGGGGCCCAGCTATCCATCCCAAGGAAGTGGCTAAGATTCCTTTGGTTCCCACAGAAAACAAGCTAGGAACTATAAAATGGTCTTTGTTATTCGGGGTAAAACCTTTAAGTAAGTCCTCTTTCCTGCCTATTAAAACTATCCAGGATTCTGTGAAAGGTTCTTACTCGATTGCTATTTCAGATGAGATAGTAGATCACAACATATGGGCCATTGCTTCTACTTTGGTTGGGAGATTTTTGGGACCTAGACCAAACATTGATGATGTAAGGTTGTTCATCAAACAAAAATGGGCTCTCAAATGTCAGGTCTCAGTCATGTCTATGGAAAAAGACTTCATGTCTTTCAACTTTACTTGCTTGGAAGACCTTGCCAGCATTCCATGTGAAGGGCAATGGGCCTTTGGCCGCTCTACCCTTGTGCTTCAGAAGTGGTCATCTAGAATGAGCTTGAATGATTCTTTCTTTTTTCAAGCTCTTGTGTGGGTTAGACTACCAGAATTGTCGTTAAAATACTGGAATGAGGATGTTTTTGTGGGGATCGTGAGGACATTTTGGAAACTCCTCTCAACAGATTTGATCTCTACCTCTAAACATCATCTCAATTATGCTTGCATATGCATTGGGGTGAGTGAAGGAATAGACATGCCTGAGTTTATTGCTCTTCATTCTAAATTAGGGGTGTACAACTAGAAAATTATGTATGAAACTATCCCCTTTGCATGCTTCCTTTGCCTAAAGGCTGGTCATAAGGCCTACCAGTGCCCCAGTGTGGCAAAGAAGATGCCCATGGAACCAATCATCTCTGACCAAGCCAAGAAGCAATCATCTCGCCCTTCCGGTAAGGGTAAGATGAAGTTTCTTTGAAGGTGCAAACTTTATGTGGCATAGGGGAGGAAGGCCATCAACTAGAAGGATAAAGCCTTGAAGGATATCCCTAGGAAGGACATTCCCAATGAGCAGGCAAGTGCTACCCCTCTCGAGAAGGGTGCTGCCTTGGAGATGCCAGTCTCAGCCTCAATGGAGGATCAAAAGATGTAGGCAAGTCCCCACTCCCAAGACATGGGACCTATAGAGGAGCAAGCTCCATATTTGGATGCGATAGAGATGCTTAGTTCTGTAGTGGAGCAAGCTCCACTTTTGGAAGCAACAGAGCAGCTTAGTTTGGGGCAGGAAGCCCCGACCCGGATTACTCCAAAAGAAAAGGAGAGCCAGGATAAGATTCTTTCCCAAAAGCTCACTGATGCCCAGACCCCTATAGGGTCAAAGGGGGGAGAACCTTTTGGTGCCAAAGGGCTGGAGGCCAAGCTCCATCTTCTCATTAAAAACATGGATCCAGACTAGATCACCCAGTGGGAAGGTCGGTTAGAAAGTAGTACGACGACAAGCCTAGATGACTGGTGCATGGTAAAGAAGAAAAAGAAGAACTAGAAGAACCAAAACAAAGTCTTCCCTCCTTTATCTCTAGCATCTACCAGAAGTAGGGTCAAAGCTGACGTTGGGATAACCCCCAAGGGAGCAAGAAGAAAGAGCTCAAATCAACTTCTACAAGAAGAAACAAAAAGGAACCTAGCAGATGGGAGCCATAGAACCATCAAGTATTTCTTGGGAAGTAAGAAATGAAATTCATTTCATGGAATATAAGAGGCCTAAATGGGGTTCATAAATAGGATCTAGTCAGAAATATGATTAGAGACCATAGACCCAATTTTCTGATGATACACGAGACTAAGATGAAAAGGGACTTGGTTAAGAGGATATCCTTCAATAAAGCTTTTAGTTGCTAAGCCTTAGATTCGAAAGGTGCTTCTGGAGGAGTAATAATCCTATATAACTCTAGGGCCTTTAAGTTATCTACTCTTTTCAGCACTCACAATGCTCTTCTGTGTGAGGTTTCTCAGATCCATAGTAATGATTCCTGGCTTATCCTAAACCTATACACCCCCAACACCAAGAAGGAAAGAAATTGTTTTTTGGGTCAAGCTCCTTGACATCCTTTCCAATTTCAATGTTAACAAAGGGATTATTATGGGGGACTTCAACTCACCTCTCTCTGATGCTGAAAAATGGGGGGGGCTTGCTCCAGATCAGGATAGTAAGCATGACCTTGCATTGTTCATTTAGAATCTTGCCTTCTTGGATATGGACCTTCAAGGGGTAAGTTTCAATTGGTCTAACAAGAGAGTTGGGGGAGATAGCATTTAGGTTCACCTCGACAGAGCCCTCATATCTCTTGAATGGCTTCTTTCCCATTTTTGTAGATTATCCCTCCTCCCAAGGGTGGGTATAATCACTCCCCAATTTCTCTCTTTGTTTCCCCCCCGTCTAGCAAAAGGGCCTTCCCTTTTTGCTTTGAGAAAATGTGGCTTTCCCATCTAACGCTGGAAGGAAAAATCTCTTCTTGGTGGAACTTTGAGGTAGATGGTACTGCTATGTATAGAGTTGCCCAAAAGCTAAAAAATGTGAAAAGGAACATTAAATCTTGGAATAAAACTAACTTTGGCCACATTTTCCAATAGAAAGATGAGAAAATTGATTAGCTCAATTCTATCCAGGAAGAAATCTAGCTCTCTAGATATAACGCTCACAACAGGCAGGAGGAAAAGGCAATCCTCTCAAATTTACATAACATCATATCTAAGGAAGAGCTTTATTGGAAACAAAGATCTAGAGTCAGCTGGTTGAAAGAAGAAGATTGTAACACCAGATTTTTTCACCTGACCACCCTTAAGCATCGGGCTAACAATAGGATATCTAATATCAAAAAGGGTCAGGTTCTATTTTCTAAGGAAGAAGAGATAATGAAGGAAGCTGTTTGCTACTTCTCCTCTCTCCTCACAGTTGATCCCTCCCTCTCTGTGTTTGATCAAGAGGATATCTTGGCAGCCATCCCCCCCCCTATTGTAAGATCATCACAATTCCTTGCTGAAAGCTATCCCCACCCTGGAGGAAATTCACCAGGCCCTCCTTTCCCTCCTAAGGGATAAAGCTCTCGGCCCAGATGGTTTCCTTACCTTCTTCTTTTAGACTTATTGGAATGTGGTTAAGAAGGATGTGGTAAAGGCAGTTCAAGAATTCTCTGAGGCTAGGAATCTACTCAAAGAACTTAATGGTACTTTTCTAGTCCTCATCCCCTAGGTTCCAAGAGTTGACTCTTTGGACAAATTCAGGCCCATTAGCCTCTGCAACTCATTCTACAAGATCATTTCCAAGGTTCTCACTTCCAGACTCCTCAACATTCTTCCCCTGATCATCTCACCCCAGCAAACTAGCTTTGTCCCAGGTAGGCAGATCCTTGATTCCATTGTATCGTTTCATGAAGTCATCCACTCTCTTGAGGCAGGCAATAAGGAAGGTTTCCTTCTCAAACTGGACTTGTCTAAAGCTTACAACAGGGTTGACTAGAAGTTCCTCTTTGTTGTCCTTAGGGCCTTTGGTCTCGATGCTCAGTTATGCAAGCTTATCTCTTAGCTCATGTCTTCTCCCTCTTTGTTTGTTTTGGCTAATGGTCTCCCCACTCCTTTCTTCTTCCCCTCAAGGGGTTTAAGGTAGGGTGACCCCATATCTCCTGTCCTTTTTGTCATCTTGGCAAAATTCCTGGGTAGAATCATCTAGATGAAGATCCTGGACAGGAGTTTGAAGGGTCTGAGGCCTTCTTCGGGACCCTCTACTTTCACCCACCAGCAATTTGTGGATGACACTATCTTGGGTGGTGAAGCCTCTATCTAGGAGGCCAGGACTTTCAAAAGCATTTTGAACTCCTACACTAGGGACTTAGGACATGCTATCAATTTGGATAAGAGTTCGATTTTCTTCCTCAATACCCCTTTGGACAGGCAAAGGAAAATTGCTCGCATCTTGGGATGTGGCATTGGGTCCCTGCCAGTGACTTATCTTGGGCTACCTCTTGGAACAAAACCTTCAAATTCCTTTTGGATTAGCATTATAGACAATTTCAATAGGAAACTTGTAGGTTGGAAAGGGGCCACCCTTAGTCAAGCAGGAAAATGCTCTCTAGTTAACTCTATTCTCCAGAACCTCCCTACCTATGCCCTTGATCTTTTTAGGATTTCAATTATGTTTGCGGAAAGAATGGAGAGGATTCAAAGGGATTTTCTCTAGACAAGGACTGATGACCACAAGAGATACCACCTAGTTGTATGGGACCTAGTCTGCCAGCCCAAAAGCCAAGGTGGTCTTAGTATTAGAAAAATTTCTCACCTTAATCAATCCCTTTCAGCTAAACATCCTTGGCACATCTTCCAAAGCATAGGTGTTTGGAGGGATATTTTGGCTGAGAAATATTTGGGTAGACTGTCTCTTAAATCCATATTTCAAGGGGTTGAGCTGTCGATGGGATCCCGTATTTTGAATGGGATCTTGAAGGCCCTCCCCCTTGCTAAATCTAGAGCTAAATGGAAAGTTGGAATGGGAGACAAAATCCTTTTTTGGCAAGATAGCTGGTTGTGCCACGAACCCCTCATTAATCACCCCATATTTGGTAGGTGGGCTGATTAGTGTATTGGCAAATACAGTTTGATGGTAAGGAACTATAGAAATGGTAATGAATGGCACGATTTGGCTGAACTTTTGTAGGACCTCAAGCCTTTAATGTCCTCTCTGAATGCCATCTTCATCAACCAAAATCGCGACTCTTTAGTTTGGGGAGATTCTTCAAGGGGCCTTTACTCTATGGCCACCAGCTATCTATCCCTTGTGATTAAAGAGGAGAAACCTATATGGGCCAAATCCTGGATCCCTGGGGTTACACCTAAGATAAACATTTTCTTTTGGCTCCTCCTTCAAGATAAAATCCTCACCTAAGATAATTTAGCCAAGAGAGGCCAAATCTTACCTAATAGGTGTTGCCTCTATAAGCAAGATCTGGAAATGGTTAATCATCTGTTCATCCACTACCCCTTCTCCTCTAGGGTGTGGAGCTATCTGACTACTAACCTGGACTTCAACTGGTGCCCTCCATTTTACATCCAAGATTTCTTTAGTCAGTGGAGAAGCCACCACCAAGGTTTGAATTCTCAGTTACTAAGCTCCTAGATCCTCCCACACTTCTACTGGGGAATCTAGAAGGAGCACAACAACAGGATATTCAGAGACAGAGAAGCCCCCGAGGTTATAATAGTTGAGAAAATTGAAAACCTTATGACAGAGAACTATGCCATAACCAGAGAAGGAGACATAAAGGTTGGAGGGAACAGTAAATCTAGGAAAGAAGATAGGATCAAAAGAAGACATGAGGCTATTTGGTCTTTTCCCCCTAAGAACTAGCATAAAGCCAATTTCGATGGGGTGGCCAAGGGGAATCCAGGTCCAGCTGGATGCAAAGGTATCATAAGAAATAGTTTGAGAGGTGGCATTGCTACTATCTCTTCCCCTATTGGCCACCAAACCAATCATCTAGCTGAAACCAGTGCTGCTAGGTTCACTGTTAAGTTGGCCCTGGCCTCAAGGATTGAGCAGTTATGGCTTGAAGGTGACTCCTTAAATATAACAAATTACATTTTAAGAGTCACAAAACCCTCTTGGACCGTCGAAAGCATTATTGAGGACCTAAAATCAAACTTAAGGAAATTTTAAAACTACCATGTCAGCCATGTTTATTGTGAAGCAAACATGGTCGTTGATTGGTTTGCCAATGAAGTAGTTGATAGCAACTCGGTGATGATGTGGGAAAGCAACAATGACTTTTCCTCAATGGCGACTGAGCTAATCTGAAAGGAGAAATTCCACGGCACCAACATAACATCCTTTTAATGATGATAAGATTTACAAAATCGTACTTCAAAAAGGAAATTATTTGGAGTTATGTGGAACCCCCTTCACTCCATAATCACATGTACGAAAGACACGAGCGGAGGGAAGCCAAAAATAAACCCATAAACATGTGCAAAATTATTTTTTCTCTCAACACCTTTTGCTACTCTAAACTCAGCAATACTGCTAGTGGTTAGGGTTAGTTGAGCCAAAAACTACAATGGTGGGTGAAAGGATCATAAGAGAGCCATGGGGCGAAGTGGAGAGATGGAAAGAGAAGAGGAAGGTCTGGAGAAAGCTCCAGAAGGGAGGTATAACCAAATTCATAAAGAAGCTTCATGGATTTGATATGGAGGTTACTAAAGCTATGGTTGATTCCTGGAAAAATGACAGGGTCAAAATTGATGGTGTTTCCCACCAAATCACTAAGGGTCTTATTGTGAAGGTGACTGGCTTTTCTCAAGATGGCTTGAACTTCTACAAGGACAAGAAGATGTCCACCAATGCTGTCAACAAATTTGTCAAGGATGATAAGGAGAAAATAAAATTGGTCAAGATTGACACCTACTACAACATTGATTCCATCAAAAAGTTCTAGAGGTATGTTCTCAGGATTATCATTGAATATGTCACTCTTGACCCCAGGTTTGATAGAGTCAGGACTCATCATTTTGTTCTGTTAAATCATTTTAGACACAAAGTAAAAATTTCTTTTCCTTTTTACATTTTCACCTCCATGGCCAAGAATATAGAGGGGTTCAAGAAATGCCCTGTCAAAAATCCTGCCCTCCATGAGGGTCTCCTGCTTTTGATTTATGAGTTCTTGAAAATCCAAACTAGAGGTAAAACCATTGGGGATTTGGGTAGTACCTCAGAGGACACTGCTAGTTCTGATTCTAGGGATGAGCTTGTAGTGAAATCAAATAAAATTGACACCCCAAGCAAAGCTATCCCTATTACCCATGATCCCCGCATCCCTAACAGGAAGAGCCCCAGATGTCTTCCCCCTATCCCCCCTCTCCTCATCCTAAGGAGGTGAAAGAGGCCACTGATGATGATGTGGAGTCTGATACAAAGTTTGAGGAGGAGGACTCAAAGACAAGGAAGGAAAGTGAGATGGAAGAAGATAAGGGGAGAGAAAATGACAAGGAGGTGGTGACCCCTATGGACCCCAAGGTTAACCCCAAGAAAAGAAAAGTGAACCAGGTCCTACCCCAGGATCATCCCAACGACCCTATTGATGTGCCCCCGAGCTCCACCTTGCCCAATTCACCTCAAGAGATTCCCATTTTTCCCCCTAGAGGATGATTGAAATCATGGTTGAAAAAGGGGGGGAGGTAATCAGAAAGAACAAGAGGAGGGCCTAGAGGAACTTCTATGGGGATAAGGTCAATTTGGGTATTGTTAGAGAACTTGCTAAAATCCAGGTGCTAGAGGACCTTAACAAAAGTACCCACTATAATGAGCTCATTGACCTGACTCTTTTGGTTATCTCTGACAATGTGCAAGAAACTAGCTTCAACTTCCTAAACAATGCAAAGAACAACCTGATTGACAACTTTTGTTCCATCAAGTGGCTTTTTTAGGAAATTGAGGCTCTGAAGGATAGGAGCAACCAACCCAATGGCTAGGATTCTTATAAGGACCAGGAAACCAGAGGAATCAAGGACCAGGTGGGTAGCTAGGAGAAAGACAGAGGCTAGGTCTCCAGAGACCATCAGGATGACATACTCACCCAGCTTGAGCAGAAGGTCCAAAGGCTTGATTTTGTCCACTAGATAATGACCAAATAGATAGTGGACACCCTTCACACCTTGAATGAGAATATTGTTAATCTGGGGGACTATTTGACTACAACTGGCCTTGAAAGGAATGTGGAGTAGAACATAGAGCAAGGATTCAACCAGGATGAATTTCAGAAAGAGGCCAGTGACCAGGTGAATTAGGGGAACTAGATGAACACTCCTACCAGGATTCAGGAGGGCACGACCAGTCAGAAGGACAATGATGCTGTAGAAACCTTGCAGGCCATGGACATAGATGGCTACTAGCCTTTTCGCCTGGCTTTTCTTTTCTATCTCTGGCCTTTGTACTTTGGCTTCGAGCCTTCTTTTGTCTTCGGCCTTCTGCGGCAATCTTTTGTTTGTTTACTCTATTTCATCTCGCTCTTTTTGCTATAAAACTTTGGGTTTTAGGATCCCTGTAAAACCTGTTTTACCTAATAAAAAATGCTAAAAAAGTTGTGGAAAGTGCAAATGTGAGAGTTTATGAGTTTGTATAAAAAGGTGATGTTTTATGTAATGAAGAACCTAAAGACTATAGTACATTCATCTATATGTGGATGATGATGCTCCCAACACTCAATATGAGCAGACAAGTCAAGATACAAGTTCCCATTAGATGAAAAATGATGGAGTGCAAATGCAAATTGCTGAGTAGCAGAGAGTGGGTGTTGAGTAACAAACTCAAGATGTCAAGTCACAGATATACAATGTAGACCCTCAGATAGTGAATCACAAGCATTTAGACCTAAAGAAAAACAATAACAAGAAAGAGGAAATGAGCCAGAGATTTTTTTTCCAAATGAAACTAAAGAAGATCAAAGAAGAAAGCTACCTATATTAGAAAAATATATGAGAATGCATCATAAACCTAATCATATCATTAGAAATGTTGAATCAAGTATGATGACAAGGAGAAAAATCAAAGGTGACACATGATGATTATGTGAGTTTGAGCCTAAAACAATAAAAGAGGCTTTAGAAAATGAAGATTGGATACAATCTATGAACAAAGAAATTGACCATATTAAGAAGAACAATACTTGGACCTTTGTGCCAAGACATAAAGACAAAAATGTCATTGGGACAAAGTGGGTTTTTAGGAACAAGCTCAATGAAAATGGTGAAGTAACAAAAGAAAAAGTAATATTGGTATGCAAGGGTTATGCACAAGAAGAAGTAGTTGACTATGGAGACATTTTTTTTGTTGTGGCCAGACTTGAAGGAGTTAGAACTTTGCTTTCATACCTAACTTACAATAATTTCAAGATATATCAAATGGATGTCAAATCTACATTTTTAAATGGTATACTAGAGGAAGAAGTATTTAGATTGAATAACCTGAAGGATTTTTAGATCTAGACAAGAGGAACATGGTATGCAAATTGAACAAAGCTCTTTAGGAGTTGAAGAAAGCATCAAGAGCATGATATGAAAGGTTGCATAACTATTTAGTGAAATTTGGTTTTGAGAGGACAAAAGATAACAACAATCTATAATTAAAGAATAGCAAGAAAAAGAAAATACTATTATCTAAGATATTTGTTGATGATATAATATTTGAAGGAAGAGAAATATTATGTGGATCATTTGCTGCTGAAATGAAAAAGGAACTTGAAATGTCTATGTTTTTTGAAATCAAGTTCTTTGTTGGATTACAAGTATGTCAAATGAAGTTTGGTATTTTCATTTCACAAACCAAATACATCAAGGAAATATGGAAGACTTTTGGTATGTAAGATTCATGGCCAGTGAGCACACCTATGTCTACATGACTTAAGCTATCTAAGAATGATGATTCTACTGATGTGAATCAGACCCTATACAAATCCATGATAGGAAAATTGTAATATATTATTCACAACAAACTAGTTATTGCATTTGTAGTTGGGATAGTGGCTATATTTTCAAAAAATATTGAAGAGAATCATATGATGGTTGTAAAAAGGATAATGAGATATCTGAAAGGTACAAAAGACTATGGATTATACTACAAGAGAAGTGATAGATTTGAATTGAAATATTGATGATAGGAAAAATAATAGTGGAGGTGCATTCTTTCTAGGAAAGAGATTGTTTTCATGGACAACCAAGAAACATAATTGTATTTTCCAATCAATAATTGAAGGCAAGTATATGGTAGCTATAGTAAATTGTTCAAATATAATGTGGATTAAACAATTATTGAAAGGAATGCAAGAAGAGATTACAAGATCTAGTAGTTATCTATTGTGATAACACAAGTGCTATTGACATTTCAAAGAATCTAGTGATGTAGACTAAGACAAAGCACATTGCTATTAAGTATCACTACTTGAGAGAATTAGTTCAAGACAAAGAAGTGAAGCTAGAATATGTGAATAAAATGGAACAAATTGCTAATATATTCACAAAACCATTACCCAAAGATGCTCATGAATATCTTAGCTTGGTAAATTAGGGGTTATTCCCCTAACTAAGGCTAATTAAGAAGCCAAGGTGTATTGTATCACATGTGCTAAATAGAACATTCTACAAAATGGTGCAATATAACTCTACTTTGGGACATGCGTAAGGTAGAATACTCCAATACAACATAAAAGATCAGTCATAGACAAATGACAAGTATCAGTCAGACATGCAAAATATATATATTAAAGATGTATGAAGAATTTGAAGTTGAGACAACTACATGTCTTTGACATTGTTGTCAAAGAGGGAGAGATATTGAGAATCTAAGATGAAAGTCAAAAAGATTACTAAGAAGTTGCAATATTAGTGAGAAAAGAAAGATAAATCTCATAAGGTGAGAAACATGAAAGACACCAAACTGACAGAGGGAGTTTGAAATTTTGAATGGATGAAAATCATAATGAAACTAAGGATAGTGATCACTCATGGAAGTAAAATCTTTTGGATTCAACGGTAACTAAGCTATTGTTAGAATTTTAGATATTTGAGATGTTACCATCAATGCCAAAGATGGAGATTGTTGGAAATTTATAATTGGAAAAATTGTTGTTTTGTCATTGATGTCAAATCTATGGATGAGACATATTTCTACATAATCTAAATGTCATATCTATTTAATTGATGAAGAGGATTTGAGAGTTACTCATAACTAGAGCACCTAGAGGAAAGATTGAAGTTATGAAAAAGGAAGATATAATGGACATTTTATTAGATAGATTTTGATAAAGAAAAGTAATTGTTTATGTCAAGGAAGATGAGCCAAGCTGAGAAAAATAGTAAAATACTAAGGAGTGTTGAGTAATACTAGTGTCAACCAAGCCATAATTAGTGCCGAGAAAATCTAGTGTTGACTGAATATTAGCATCGACCAAGAAAGTTAGTTGATGTCAAGCCAAAAACCTTTGTAGAGATTGAGTATTTTAGTATTGATTGAGTGTCAAAATTTAGAGATTGTCGAGTCATAGTAAGAGAACAAAATTTAAAGAAATTCTAAGATCAAGCCAACTCAGTTGATTTCTTGGGAGATGTAAAATGTGTTGAAGATAAGATTGATGAGTTGGATCAGTAAATTAAAGGTAATGATTAGGTAAAGACCTAACAAAAGGATTCTAGCAAAATTTCTAGAGGATGATAAAGAAAATGTACAAATACATTTAATCAAGTTGAGTTTGATCATAAACCATAAGATCTATAGTGGATGTAGAAAATTGTAAAGCACAGATTGCCTATTTAAAAAGTGGTACAAAACTAAACATTTCATGCCTAGTCCAGCCCCAGCTAGTGTGTATGAGTTTATATGTGAATGAAGTCATACAAAGAAAGGTTTATAATAAACACACAAGTGAGTGGATGTGAATATTAAAGAGAAAATCTTGCAGATGTGACGTCGTTGTTGATAAGTGAATTTGAAAAGAAGGCTTAAGTGTTGATAAGAAGAAGTAGACTAATTTCTTGAATGGTGTCCAAGTAGATCAAGATCAGAGGTGACAAAGAAAGGCTTATCAGTGAGCCAACATAAGGATCGAATAAAGATCTAAACTAGCAAAAGTGAGTTGTAATCACACACATCAAAACCTACTATTTTCTTTTTGATTGTTGTAAACAATTTGTATTGAAATCCTTTTAACAAAGGTTAACCTAATAGTCATTTGAAGACTTAACAGTCTGTGTAAGTCCTTTAACTAGGAAAAATTCTAAATGGAATGATCAATGTCCTCTTACAAGGCCACTCCTAACAAGCTGATTAAATCCACTAACCAAATGACATTTAACAGTGCATATTGTAACCTTTAACAAGGTTGGATCCTAACAGAACTTACTTCAAAAGAGTAAAAAAGAGTGACATGTTGCTGGTGGTTTTTCCCTAATTGGCTGTCCACTAAAATCCTAGTGTCAATATGTGATGAATGTCTTATGAATGTTTTACATGAGATGATATTTTCATTACGCAATGCAAGTTTAAGTTTATGATGTAGTTTTACAGTAGAGACCTAGCAACAACATTACATGCATGATAAGCAGAGCAGTGATGTGTTTAATTTTTAATTTTTCAAGTGGTACATGGGTAAGTGCACAAAGTTGTGGTGCCAAAAAGGGGGTATAAGTGGACACCTTTTTCCTAAAATCTATAAATTTTGAACTTCAACAAGAATTTGAAGATAGTTACGCTCAAAATTTTTAGATATGACCAAAAAAAAAGTCATAGTCTTTTGAATCTAGTTTCTAAACTACTAGTTTTTTTACAAAATGGTTTAGTTTTAGGTCCTCAAAAAAGGGGGCCACAAAAAGTGGTACTATTTATTCCAAAAAAACATAACACAGTACAAAGTGTGGCCCCCCTAAAATTTTAACTTTTTTTTTGAAATTTTTTAATTGTTGTGGTCAAAAGTTACTTAACACTATGTAGTTTATCCTAGATTTTTCATGTAATTTTATACGTGTATTTTTTTTTTAATGAATTTTTTAACTAGACACATCCCAAAAATGTGAAATATCTATGTGCTCCCCCTAGAAATAATTGAAAACTAATCTAAAATCAAAATTTTTTTTTTCAAAGTGTGTAGAATGGAGTCTAGTTTCTAAAAAACTAAGTTGTTACAAAATTCGATGAACGAGCTAAAATCTATAGCCCAATTAGTACGTGGTGGTTTTTGACAAAAAATGAACATACATTCAAAAGAAATTATAGATGAAAGGCTTGAAATAGTTCAAATTAAAAATAAATTATATGGTTAGATAGCTAACACAGAGACCTATAATGCTATGTAACCTGATCTTATCGATACCCAACCACGAGAAATCTTGAAGGATAGCACAGAAGAAAAAACAAACATTTTTTGTATGTTTGCTGGAAAACATGTCTCAGGCCTGTTCATCAAATCCAAACCTTTGGGTTGGATCTCCAAGGAAAAACCAAGCCTTAGACTTGGGTTTGATTAAGGTTTAAATAGCACGTGTGCCCTATAGTGCACATGCGCTATAGCATGCACACGCTATAGCGTGCACGTGCTATTTAAACCTCAGTTCTAAATAGCGCATGTGCGCTATAGGGCACACACACTATAGTGTGCACATACTATTAAGATGTAAGTTACAAAAGAGAACTAGGGTGGGGGGGATAGGGGAATGGCTATGTGTTGCATGAAAGAGATAGAGAGAAAGTAGGGGATAGGAGAGGGGAGAGAGTATAGGATGGGAGAGAGAAAGTGAGAAAGAGTAGGGGTGGCAAAGAGAGTATAGATGAGAGAGAGAGAGAGAGAGTGCGGGATGGGGGAAAGAGATTTAAAGTAGGGGATGGGAGAGAGAGGAAGTGTGAGAGAGAGTATAGGTTGAGAGAGAGAGATTAAGAGTAGGGGATGGGGGAGAGAGAGAGTAGGCAATGGGAGACGAAGTGGGAGAGGAAGAACTTGAGAGAGAGGAGGATGGGAGTGATTGTGTGTGAAAGAGAGAGAGTATGGAATGGGAGAGGGGGAAGACAAAGTAGCTCAAGAGAGAGTAGGGGATGGAAGAGAGAGTAGGCAATGGGAGAGGGAGTGGGAGAGGGGGAGACAGGCGGGAATAGAAATGTGTGTAAGAGAGAGAGAGAGAGAGAGAGAGAGAGAGAGAGAGAGAGAGAGAGAGAGAGAGAGAGTAGGGGATAGGAGAGTTTGTGAAAATTTAAGAGAGACTAGAGGGTATCAGAGAGAGAAAGAGAGTGGAGAGGGAGAGAGTGAGAGTGAGAGAGAGAGAGAGAGAGAGAGAGTAGATAGTGGGAGAGGGAGAGCAAGTGAGAGAAAAAGTAGGGGATGGAATAGGAGAGAGGGGGGATGGGTGTGTGTGTGTGAAAGAGAGAGAGTCAAGAATGAGAGAGGGGAGAGAGAGATAGAGAGAGTAGGAAATGGTAGAGGGGTTGGAGAGAGAGGGAGAGAGAGTGAGAGAGAGAGAGAGAGAGAGAGAGAGAGAGAGAGAGAGAGAGAGAGAGAGAGAGAGAGAGTAGGCGGTGGGAGAGGGAGTGGGAGGGAGAGAGAGGTGGAATGGAAGCATTTAAGAGAGATAGAGTAGGGGATGGGAGAGAGCAGGCAGTGGAACAAGGACTGCAAGAGAGAGAGAGAGAGAGAGAGAGAGAGAGGGGGGGGGAATGAGAATGTGTATTTATTTATAAGAGAGATAGAGTAAAGGATGGGAGAGAGTGTGAGAGTTTGAGAGAAAGTAGTAGGGGATGGGAGAGAGAGTGAGAGTAAGGGATGGGAGAGAGAGAGAGAGAGAGAGAGAGAGAGAGAGAGAGAGAGAGAGAGATAGAGAGAGAGAGAGTAGAGAGGAAGAAAGAGAACTTGAGAGAGATAGACAGTAGGCAGTAGGAGAGGGAGTGGGAGAGGGAGAGGGAGAGGGAGAGAAATAGGGGGATGAGAGTGTGTGTGATAAATGTAGAGAGTAGGGGATGGGAGAGAAGAAGAAGAGTGGGGGGATATGAGTGTGTGTATTTATGAAAGTGAGAGAGTAGGGGATGGGAGAGAGTGTGAAAGTGTGAAAGTAGGGGGTGGCAGAGAGAGTATGACGATGGGGCAGAGAAAGTAGGTGGTGGGAGAGGAAAAGAGAGAGGGGGGATGAGAGTGTGTGTGTAAGAGAGACGGATTAGGGGATGGGAGAGAGTGTGAGAGTGTGAGAGTAGGGGGTGGCAGAGAGAGAGAGTACGACGATGGGGGAGAGAAAGTAGGCAGTGGGAGAGGGAAAGAGAGAGGGGGGGATGGGGGTGTATGTGTAAGAGAGATAGAGTAGGGGATGGGAGAGAGTGAGAGTGTGAGAGAGTAGGGGATGGGAGAGGAGAGAGATATTAGGGGATGGGGGAGAGTGTGAGAGTGTGAGAGAGTAGGGAATGGGAGATGAGAGAGAGAGCAGGGGATGGGGGAGAGAAAGTAGGCGATGGGAGAGAGAGTGGGAGAGGCAGAGAGAGCTTGTACAAGATGGGGGAGAGAGAGAGAGTAGAGAGGGAGAGAGAGAACGAGAGAGAGAGAGAGAGAGAGAGAGAGAGAGAGAGAGAGAGAGAGAGATAGTAGGTAGTAGTAGTGTGAGTGTGAGAGAGATTAGGGGGTGGTAGAGAGAGTACGAGGATGGGGGAGAGAAAGTAGGCGGTGGGAGAAGGAGAGAGAGGGGGAATGGGAATGTGTGTAAGAGAGACAAAGTAGGGGATGGGAGAGAAGAGAGAGAGTAGGGAATGGGGGAGAGAAATTAGGTGGTAGGAGAGGGAGAGGGAGAGAGATAGGGGGGATAAGAGTGTGTGTGAGAGATCTAAAGAGCCGGGGATGGGAGAGGAGAGGGGGTGAGAGAGCTAGAGAGAGTAGGTGGTGGGAGAGGGAGAGTGAGAGAGGGTAAAGGATGGGAGAGAGTAGGAAGAGAGAGAGGGAGGGGATGGGAGAGAGAGTAGGGAGGATGGGAAGTGATGTGTTTTGAGATAGTGCATACGTTCTTTATAGTGCGTACACGCTATAGTGTGGATGCACTATTTCAAATCACCAAAAAATGGTCAAAAACCAACCTTGGGGCCCATTTCATCCATTTTAAACTTATGGTCTATTATGCTCTCTGTTATTCCAACAGAAAACACGGGCTTCAACATCTAGCAAACACTATTTCAACACTTTTGGAAGCTAGCAAACACCAAATTCAATCATTGGATACATGATTTGAAGAATTTTTGAATATTCCTTTAATAGAAAAGGTTAGTGCAATCCATTTTAAATATTGTTTGTCGATATATAGATACAAATTTGATTATAATTTGATATGTTATGTAATATATAGTGAATTCATTGAAAATTGTATGTTTGAATGAAATGTTATTTCAAAATGGTTAGAAATTTGAAAAGTCATTTGATATATATTGTGTATTCGTTCAAATAATTATAATTTTTATACGTAATTGAATAATTTGTAATTTACACATTTTAAGTAATTCGGATGTTTGAAAAATTTGACATGTAGAAATCATCATCATGCCAAGGAAGAAACCAAAGATTCAAACAAATGCAAATAGGGAGAGAGATTTGACAATTAAAAGAGATAAAATGAAATTACTACGTAAACAAAGAAAATTGCAAAGCAATGATGAAAAATTAACTTTCGAAGAGGATCAAGAACCACCAGTACAAAGAAATAAGGAGGAAGAATTAGAAAGACAAAGAGAACGAATGAGATTGTTACACTCAAGAAGACAATTGAATTGTGAAGCTACACCATCCTCCAATGTTGGAGTCATATCGTCCGCTACACCATCTTTGAATGTTGGAGTCATATCATCCACTACACCATCTTCCAATATTGAAGTCATATCATCCTCTCATGTTGAAGAGACACTGATTTATAGATCCGACGATATACACACTCCATCATGTCATGTTAAAAGCACAACATCAACACATCAAGTAGGTGATATTCCATCTTTTACATCTTATTGCCAAGGCACATCATCTTCGGTTCAAGGTACGCAATACACTCAACCTTCTATTGATGTTCAAAATGTTGAGAGAATTGAAGAGATTAGAACACCTTCTAGAATTTGTTTTAGAAAACCAAAATATTTGATTGATATTGATACTAACATTTTGAAATCAATGCCTGACAATATTAGCAAGCGTACTTGTCAAAGAAAAGTTAATCATATGTGGAGATTATTTTTTGAAGAATTAAATATTATAGGTCAATGCCAATTATTTGTTGAAATAATGAGGAATTTGAAATTTAGGCCTATCATGAAGATTCTTGGGCTAAGAATGATGGATGATTCAAATGAAAGAAATATTGTAAAGAATCCAATGAGTGCTTATGACAAAGTGGGTTCTAAATCACGCACCAAAGATAGTAATATCACAAGACGAGTACTCACATCGACAATAGTAAGTAGCCAAATGAAGAAATCTCGACTCATGAGAAAGACAAGAAAAACATTAAAAATTGGTAGAGGTACCTTAAGGAGATCCATGCTAAGGCATGAGAGATTAGAAGGTCCAACAAAAAATGAGTTATGGACATTTAGCAGTAGACTACTGCGAAAGGATAAAGAAATTAGTGAAGCCTTGAAATCATTGATCGAAGATTTTTGGAGAAATAACACACGTGTTTCTCCTAATATAAGAGATGTTGTAAGGAGGATTGGTAGCCAAAATTGCGAGCCAAATGCGAAACATTTTTTGGACTCAACTCAGACACAATTTTTTGCAAAATTTATTGGTATGTATCCTCAACTTCAAATAAGTCAAAGATTTTTTGATATGGGTAAACCTTTTTATGTGAAAATAAATCACACACGCACAACTTGTTGTTGTAGGATACATATTTAATTTTCTAACCATTTTGGTGTTTTTAGGCACATATGCGTAGTTTTTCATTCTTAGTTTGTTTTGCAAGATTGTGACATAAAAGAGCCACCAAGATCTTCAAGGGAATTCATATCCAACATTTTATGTGAAATAGGGGACGGCCAAAAATTTTACAAGACATCATGTTTGGATGATACATGCTTATTTTGTGGTTCTTTGCAACTTTTATCAGCTTGTCAACATATGGATAGTACACATGCAATTGGAAATGAAATAGTAGATTACAAAAAATTCAAGACAGTGACATATGCTCTAAAAGATGGGAAACATGGGTAAAGATGTGATCTATTTATTGAAAAGATTCCAGTGTATGAGTTCATGAAAAAATTTCGTGAAAAGATTATGTACGAGTATGCAAGGCATACCCATAGAGGTCAATGGTTGGATTTGCAATTCAATTTGTGCAAGGATAAGTTTCCATCAGATACCATTATTTCAGTTGTAGATTTTACAGAGAACTACACACTACAACCACAAAATGAGGTGCAAGCAAAGTATTATACATCTCATTAGGTTTCCATATTTGTTCACATAACATTCATGCATTCACCTACAAGTACAGAGGATGACAGGAAGATTTTGAGGGAGTACCATTTTTACATCAGCGATGATCGATCACATTCTACGGAGTTTGTACATGGTTGTTTTCAACTATTTTATGGAGATTTGGCCAACAGGGGCATATCATATTGTCAACACATTATTTGGTTAGACAATTGTGCATGTCAATTCAAGAATGCACAGATGTTCTATTGGTTGAGCAAGATGCACAGGGTGTGTAGAATTCAATATATGTGGAATTTTACAGAGGCTGGTCATGGTAAGGGAGAGCACGATGGTGCAGGTGCATGCATTAAAAGAGCCTTGGCTCGTGAAGAACTAAAGTACAAAAATGAAGCAATATTGATAGATGCAAAATCCATCGTCCAATGGTGTAATGCTACAATGGGTCCAGGTAAGGAAGGTGAGTCTATAGTTCGTAGATTTTTTTGGTTGATAGATAATACTAACATTGCACCATATCAGGATTGTTGCACACTAACAGGATCTAGTGAGTTACACTCTTTTAGAAGCTCTAATGTAGGTTCATGGAGTATCCACACATGAAAAATGGCATGCTATTTTCCATCATGTGTAGAGGAAAATTGGGATGACTGTGAGTCAATTAAATGGGTTGACAAATGGGATATATGGGTTTTGTACCCAATTGACACCTATCGTCCCCCACAAGCACTGGAAATGATAGAGATGGATTCATTTATTGACTTTGACCGCTTGTCAGATCTAGTGCAACTTGGTAATATATATATATATATATATATATATACATCTTTGTAATTTCAATATGTAACTTTATAACTTTTACCCAAGTATTTTCTGAATTAATGACCGCATTTTGTACATTTTCACTATAGGCCATGTTTTTTCTATTATTGCACCTGGAGACAATGAAGAAGGGACAGATTATTATTTTTGTCATTGTGTTGAAGCCAAACAAAAATTGGATCACTCGATTATAGATGGTGAAGGTTTAGAGTACCATGTCGGTGCAGTGGTTGTAACAAGCACATGGCTTAGACTATATCCTATGAAGAATCCTAACTTGTGGTTATTCGAGGACTGGAAAACAAAGAGGAATATTCTTCATTATTCAAACCTTGTTGTCGCATCAAATGTCCACTTGATAAAATATGGTGGAAAACCACATAATAAGATTCTTTGGAAATTTCACGAGTCAGACCATGAGGCAATACTTGAGACATTAAAATGTTGAGCAGATCCAGTTGGCTCATTAGATTGAATTGGGAGAGAGAGAAAAAGTGATCAATTGGATCCAAATACAATGTTATAACCTCTTCCCCAAGACTATCACATGACTAAGGTGGACCATATTGTTATGATGTGTAAGTGATGAGATTTAGTTTTGATTTGTTTAGAATCTAGATACATTATTTGAATTTATATTAGATTCTTTAATAGGACCCTTTTTTTTAATCTTATCTTAGATTTTTTATTGTGCTAATTCTCCATTTGTAGGTCACCAAAGAAGAGGGCTAATAAAGTTGACGCATAAGTGATAAAGGGTGAGATGCCAAAATCATCTGTGAAATGGTATTATCAATTCACATCCTCAATATTTATTAGTGTTCTTTGTTCAAGTACCATTGTATGCTAATCATCTTATGCCTGGAATTGTAGAGGTTAAATTATGTCAATACTAAGGTTTGTAGAATCAATACTAAGGTTTTTAGCAACAATTGGTCACGCTAAGTATAGTAGTTGTATCATGAATCCTTCTAAACCAATATGACTAAGATTCTCGGAAGAAGACTAAACCATATCATCTGTCTACTCCCTCTTTATATGAGAGTTTGTCAAACAATGAGAATGAAAAATTGATTATTACTCCCCCCTTAATGTAAAATTATCATTGATTGCATTTTGTAAAGTTTTAAGTCAGTATTAACCTCTATATCATTGTATTCTTCTTATCATCAAATTACACAACAATGAGAATATGAACGATGACTTCTTTACATGAACTTGACAATTATAAATGCTACACCTTAATAAATGTTTCAGCTTGGTCTTTACCATTCGAGCTTATAATACAATACATTGGCTTCATTTTTATTTGGAAGTATTTATTATGTTTGTTCCAAAATTCATTCTTCATTTGCCAATATGAAAATGCGACTATCATGAAAGGCATAGTCTTATAATTTGTAATTTGTATAATGGTATAAAAGCTAGGTTGTGGGTTTGAATCTATACAACCTACGATGAGTAAATAGTGTCATGCAAAACACCCTTCGTTTCTTTTTCTATTTCAAACACATTCAACCATAATTACCACCATTACCACTACCAAGGGATGAAGTCTTGTAGGCTTATAGGTAAAATTCTGATTGGTAGTGATCTCCTTAACAAGGTGATCTTGCTACGAGGTGGACTAGTATCAGTGTCCAATGCAATACTCTCCTTCTAGTTGAGAAGTGTATTTGACCCATTCTCCTAATTTCTTCCCTCCCCAAATTTTCCATTGCCCCCATGACCCTCCTTCTCATGCATTTATTCTATTTATTCTTCTACCTCCTCCTCCGCTTGGCCATTTTGCAACACCATCTGGATGGAACTCTAGCCTTCCTCAAAACCATTATACATGACCTCTCCTTCTTCAAGATATTCTATAAAAAGTTCCTCAACCCTTGAACCTTTCAAAACCCCAATCTCAATGTAAGGCTTCTAGACCAAAGGAAATAGTAGATCCGGTTCTTTAAGAGAAAGAGACAACAAACCCAATTTTCTAGTGACTAGATGGAAAATTGGGGAAATCATTTCAATTAGTTGTAAATTGAAAAGAATTATAAGTAAACTATATCAATATAATAAGTAACTTAGTAATTATATCAATATAATTTAATTACTAAGAAAATGAATTTATTACTCTAACATATAGTACATTATTTTGCACACAAAGGTGTTTAATTTGATGCTTAACAGATTTACATACATGTGTAATAAATAATAAGTGTTGTAGCTTTGGGATCAACACTATAAAATGAAGGATATCATACTACATTCACAGAGGTACCAAAATATTTTATTTGATATGGAGACAAAAGAAAATGTGTATTCTTCATAACTACATTTGAGTCTCATGTATTATCATTTTCAATTATTGACATCAAAGATTCCTTTACATCTTCATCATTGTATTGATCAACGAGTCCTTATTGCACTCACTAGTTCTAAGCCAATGACTAAGGTATGAAAGAGTTTACATTAAAATTTCATTAGTACTGAAATTCAATATATAATTCATATATAATTTTGATTGTAACATGTCGAGTTATAGAAGATTCTAGACTAATGGACTAGTGAGCATGTTAGGAAGACCTCGTTATATACACCATCTCCCACTTGTTGGCAATTAAAGACAATTAGGGATTTATTTTGTTCCCCTAGTTGGAAAGAGTATATATCTAATGATGTACATTTTAAACCTATATGGCATTATTGGGCATATGTTTTGTATAATTTTTTCTATGTATGTCATTTTTTACATATATTTCATGCATGACATTATTAGACATATGCTTATGATGTTTCAAATTATTGATAAATGTATTATATGATATCATTAGACCTTATGGAATCAACTTTGATTTTTTGTTATCACATTGGTTTGATGCTTGTATTACTGGATTAGTTGAGGGTATGTGCAGGATCATGGTGTGCCAAAAAGTAGCGATGTGGAAAAAAAAGAGTTTGAAGACGCCTAAAAGCGCTTCAAAATCCGCTTTGACTTTTTTTTACCTATCCAGGAACCAAACCTGGAAGGTTAAGCCGAGCCTTATCAGATATCCGATATCATATCGGATATCCGATTTTAAATCCAATATCCGACTAATAATTAAAATCATATAATAGTATGATATATTATTTAATATTATTATTATTGATATAAAATAATAATAATAATAATAAATAATATATCATACTATTATATTATAATAATATTATTATTATTTAATATTATTATTATAATAATTATTATTATAATAATTATTATTATAATAATTATTATACTATAATATAATAATAATATTATTATTATATTATAATCGTATAATATTATACTATAATAATAATATTATAATAACATATTATATTATAATAATATCTTATAATATAATATATAATAAAAAAGTATAATATATTATAAATTATAATAATATAGTATAATAATAATATTTTATATTATAATATATAGTAAATTAATATAATAAATATAAAATATATAAAATGTAATATATATGTTATATTATATATATTATAATATCGGATATCCGATACCTGTGCATGGATTAAATACAAAATCATAGACCCGTGGCCCTTATTTTCACGCAAATTTGGGCTAGTCAGATTGGATATCAGATAATAAATCAGATATCAGATAGCAAATCGGATATCAGATATCAGGTATGTTCCCCCCCGCCCCCCCCCCTCCTTGACTCATTTTTAACCTAAATTTAATAGATTTTAACAAGATTTTGTTTGTTTTAGTTGAATCTAGGGTTTTTTTGACAAAAAGGGTTAAAATTTAGATTTTTTTTAATATATACTACGTTTTGCAATTCAATAGGAATGGCTGATCAAAATGATGACACTGAGGTAGGGAATAATATTCCTCGCAACCCACCACCAAACGATCCAGTATCCCCACAAAACCGTCCACCAAATGATCCTCTACCTCCTCAAAACCCTCCTCGAATTGAGGATTTGATAAATGAAAATCTCACTGAGTTGAGAGGTTTGCATAGAACATACAATAATGTACCTGCACTGGCTCCTATGTTATCCTCGTTAAACACCATAGTGGATAACATTGAAACTCTTACAAACCAACAAAATGCCGCTCTTCGTTGGCGTGATGAAATGCACCAGATGTTTGATGATGGTTTGGATTATGATGAGGTCATGGCCCTTAACATAACCAAAGACGATTTGGCAAGCCTTTTTGCTAACCCAAAAATGGGTATACCAGTTGACCCAAAAAAAACCAAACTATCGATTAAATGGTGCACAAATGACGCCATACGTGCAAATTTTTGGGACCGTTGGTGGATGGTCTTTGATATCCCTCCACATGGCAATTTAGACATACCATTTTATTTCCTTAAAAAATTATCTGCAGAATTTGTGTTGAAACTTAAAGTGAACTATTGGAGCATGAAACCCAACATGGGCTTAGGACTAGGAGCTCCTCAGGATAGACCCTCTTCCCAGCGGAAGAAACTTGGCACTTTTGTCCCCCCTCCTCGAGTGCAGCATCCAGATATTATGGCAGAGGCTAGCTCTCATACCATCAGAGCCATTCATAGGCTGAGTAGCCTAATGATATCTCAGGCTAGGTCAGTCTTGCCTCCTCGTGTTGATGATGTTGGTGCCAGTTCATCATTGGCTAGCTCATCACACGTTTGTGTGCCTCACACTTGCATTACATGCAAGAATATTTGCCTGGGTCCCATAGGTGATCTTCCTGAGTATCATTTTGTATTAGACAAGGATACACCAGACGCACGTGCAGAGGCTACAAACCCTAATGCGAGAGAGGAGGGGAATGTAGAGGCATGGACTCCTTCGGTGTCGGTACGTGTATACATTTTTTTGTTATGACATATGTGATTTAAAGTTAATTTTTATAATAGAGTAATTTTAATTTTTAAGCCATACTGACTTTTACATGTATGTGATCTTCATTCATGTTTAGTTGATGACCGAGGAGGAGCTCAGACAGATAGATGATGCTACACTCTCGGCCATTTCATTTGGCCTTGAGACATCTACGGTACATTATGTTGTGTTCACATTTCTTTTTTCTATTTGATATTGTAGCATATATGGTTGCTAATCTTTCTTTTATCTTGCAGATACCACCTGCCCCGGGGGGACAAAGTGCGAGGGGTGAGCCAGCATGCATTGACAAAGGAAAGGTAATTAGATTTTTTCTAATTGATTAAATATTGATGCATTCTTGTAAAATGTTTGTGGTAATCTCATTTAATTACATTATTTATTGTATATAGGGTGTGGCTACTGGCGATGAGCCTGTACAGATTCGACGTCCTAGATCATCAGGGATTTTCATTCGCACAGAGAGCCCCATTGTATGTATAAGTATCATTTATTTTTTATTTTTTTAATTGATGCAAAAATCCTAAAATCCTAAAATCCTATCTCATGCCCAAGTACAACTTTCTTCCACATATGAGTCCAACATTATAACTTTGTATGCTTCCATGAGCCATAATTGGTGCAAGGATTGCCCAATTGACTTCAAGAGATGTTCCATGACCTCTGTAATGCCTTGAATCTTCAATTTTCCCCTGATGAGCATGGGATGCTCTTGCATCACTTATCTTCATAAATAAATTCAAAACTAATTTCCGTGATATTAACAACTACTATTTTGTATCTCATAGGAGACTCCTAGTGCACATGAGGTTCGACGGGACAGTTATGTAGATTTGATGACGTGGCCACTCACTCCTGAGGAGGAGCCTACAATAGTAAGTTTTAGTTTGAATTCATGATTAAATATGTTATAAATTTAGCATGCTATGAATTATAATGTTATAGTTTAAATTGTAGATTCATCTGACAAAGGTATTTGAACATATACAGCCCACAATCACAGAGGTACCAGCATTGCCGAGGGCATACGAGAGGACTCCTGAGCGGCGTAGGAGGTCGACGAGAGAGGTATTTATTATGAAATTTTGATAGTATTAATCTCCAATATGGAAAATATCATTATGCATTTGATTAATTCAATATTAGATACGTAGAATCATATAAATTTAGTAGTCTAACTTTGGGTTTTCCTTTTTTGTTTATGTAGGAGGCATCCAATCCACCTAGTGCAGCAAAGAGGCTGCATTTTGATCATCCACCAGCACCCTAGGATAGTATAGTTTTTGTAGGATGCATCATGAGACATTTTGAGATGGCATATGCCACATTGTATATAGAAACATTGATATTATACACATTCTAATGGCAGGATCAGCCACATTTTGTATATGGATCTATGTATTTTGATATATATATATTTGAGTACTTTGTCTATGGGTACATGATCTTTGATATATATTTGTGTAAAATTTTGTCTATGGATACATGTATTTTGATATATATTTTTATCATTTACGTGCACAATGATATACATATTAATTTAGTATCTAGTATTGTTCAATTTATCGTGGATCATGTGTCATGCCCTAAATTTTACTAGTAAAAACACAACAATTTTTTTTTTTTTTTTAGCTTATGAAGTCGCATAAGAAATTACATATTGTAAAACAAGGTTATCATTGAATAGGAGTTCAAGACTCATGTGAATAGTGTGAAGGTGTTAACATTTTAGTCACAGGTGGTTTTCAAATAGATTGGATGACAGTCTAGTTCAAGTTAGCGTCACGAGTCAAACGAGCAAGTTCAAGATACAACACTCATAAATTAGTGAGGTAATTCATATCCTAACAAGCCTCTAATACTAATATTCTATTAGGGTCTGTTAGTTGTATCATATGGACTAGGTCATGATTCTAGCATGTAAGGGAAGGGGATCAGAATTACTTATTATCCTTATAACCAATGTACACACATTCATTAATCATTACAATATATATTAATGTGACAATTAGTATATTACTATATCCTCATTATCTATCAACATTGCTTCCTTACCAAATTATTGAGTGCACAACAAGACTGTAAGCAATCTACTAAGTTTTAAATTTATACAATCAATGGTATCACATAACATCTATGGATTGTTATTATCAACTAGTCATTTACAATACCACAAGGAGAAAACTTTCTTTCACATTTTCAAATGATAGCAATGATGTCAAAGCAAATCTGTGACTCATACCAATGCTTTCATAACAATATGAACTCCAAATGAAACATGCATATACAACCTTATCAATATTTTCTTCTACGCGTACATTAGGTAACAATGATACAATCTCCTTCCATCACAATGGGGCAACATAAGGGACTTTTCAAAATCATAAGGAACATGGACATTGAAAGATATGGACAATGAGTAGCATGAACATTGTACAACATGATCGTTGAGAACATGAACAAGCTGGTGAATCCTCCTTCACAAATGAGGGCACAATGTCAAGTTTTCTCATCCAACATCAATCTGCAAGATGATCATTCCAAGCCATTTCCATTGCTCCCTTGGACACAAATCTGCATATGCAACACAACAAAATAACAAGGACCATGGGTGCTTTCCACCCAACCATAGGCCTCAAAGAGACCACCCCCGCGCTAGGGAACAAGGCTCAAACTGGGATACACATACAATCTTTCAATGCATAAACATTACATTTCAAACTTGAACAATTTCCCCCCAAGACTATTTCACAATGGCTTTACAGATGGAACCATAAACATAGGGTGAAGGTGTGTTCTAAAATGGAGACTTGCCATACCAAACCATATTTGCAATAAAAAATTTTCATGCCCTCTCGGGGCTATCATAAATGAACCATTTAATGCCCTCTCGGGGCCTCCACATTTCCTCCTCCAAACCCACTACCATCAGCTGTAACTCCTCAAACTTCCTTTCTACACCATACTTTCCTTATCACCCCCAGCAAGATATGAAATGTTATGGCATACAATGGAGCCCATACTCCAAGGTTCTCAATACATTTTTCGAACCCAACTTAAGCCCTTCACCCTAGACTTCTCTTCCCTTCCCACAAGGGTGAGTGTAAGTCCCAATCCCATAACAATACTCAAGCACAAAATAAGAAAACAAAACCAAGTAGAAACAAAACAAGAAATTTTGGCAAACACCCCACTAGTTTGGCCAAGACCCTCTAATAAAGCCTTCCCACTAACTTATTTTAGCAAAAACACTAAGCCACTCCATTCTTACGAACTTGTCTCCTCTAACGGTTCATTGATAGCCCTCACGAGCTCTGAGTTATGACCCTCGAAGGATCGACCTCAAAATGCACTTAGAGCACCTTGAAGACTCCTCGGTACGAGGTGGCCGCAAATGATGGATGGTCTTCGTGGCCAGAACAAAGGTGTGACTAGGGTTCACCCGCTCATCTGGAGCTAATGGGACTAATGATTCAATGCCAAGATCAGCGGTTTCAAAGTTACGCTGTGGTGCACCTATGAACTAAGGCACACTACGAGTTTTGGCATCGAGGGAGATCGTTGTGCTGAATCCAAACGGAATGTGATCTCTCAAAAATGAGATAGGTTATTTTAGGCCTCAGGATCACCATCTTGTAGCATTTGATAGTTCATCGATAGCCCTCACGAGCTCTGAGTTATGACCCTCGAAGGATCGACCTCAAAATGCACTTAGAGCACCTTGAAGACTCCTCGGTACGGGGTGGCCACAAATGATGGATGGTCTTCGTGGCCAGAACAAGGGTGTGACTAGGGTTCAACCGCCCATCCGGAGCTAATGGCACTGACGATTCAATGCCAAGATCAGTGGTTTCAAAGTTACGCTGTGGCGCACCTATGAACTGAGGCACACTGTGAGTTTTGGCATCGAGCGAGATCGCTGTGTTGAATCCAAACGGAATGTGATCTCTCAAAAATGAGATAGGTTATTTTAGGCCTCAGGATCACCATCCTGTAGCATTTGACAGTTCATCGATAGCCCTCACGAGCTCTGAGTTATGATCCTCAAAAGATCGACCTCAAAATGCACTTAGAGCACCTTGGAGACTCCTCGGTACGGGGTGGCCGCAAATGATGGATGGTCTTCGTGGCCAGAACAAGGGTGTGACTAGGGTTCACCTGCCCATCCGGAGCTAATGGCACTGACGATTCGATGCCAAGATCAGCGGTTTCAAAGTTACGCTGTGGTGCGCCTATGAACTGAGGCACACTGCGAGTTTTGGCATCGAGCGAGATCGCTATGTTGAATCCAAACAGAATGTGATCTCTTGAAAATGAGATAGGTTATTTTAGGCCTCAGGATCACCGTCCTGTAGCATTTGACAGTTCATCGATAGCCCTCACGAGCTCTAAGTTATGACCCTCGAAAGATCGACCTCAAAATGCACTTAGAGCACCTTGGAGACTCCTCAGTACGGGGTGGCCGCAAATGATGGATGGTCTTCATGGCCAGAACAATGGTGTGACTAGGGTTCACCTGCCCATCCAGAGCTAATGGCACTGACGATTCAATGCCAAGATTAGTGGTTTCAAAGTTACGCTGTGGTGCACCTATGAACTGAGGCACACTGCGAGTTTTGGCATCGAGCGAGATCACTGTGCTAAATCCAAATGGAATGTGATCTCTCAAAAATGAGATAGGTTATTTTAGGCCTCAGGATCACCGTCCTGTAGCATTTGACAGTTCATCGATAGCATCACGAGCTCTGAGTTATGACCCTCGAAAGATCAACCTCAAAATGCACTTAGAGCACCTTGGAGACTCCTCGGTACGGGGTGGCCGCAAATGATGGATGATTGTTTGAAGACTACTCCATGTGTCACTATCTTTCTTGGAAAAAAAATTGCTTTTGAACATCAAGCTTGCAATATTATCAATTATTGTCAAACTTTTTCAACCAAGTCAAAATGTCAAATGCAAATATTTGTTTGCATTTTTTTCTAAGGGGAGTTTCATAAATTGACTTTGATTTTCTATGTCTTCAGTGCTTGAACATACTTAAAATGGCTCTTTGGTCTTAGAGCTATTGGTATTTTCTAACTTCATGGTCTATGATATGCATACTAAGAATTTCTTTCACTAAATGGTTTCCTTGATCTATTGACTACACTTAAATTTGTTCACTTGTCATCTCTCTTTCTATATGTTCAATACAAAGAGCTAGAAGAGACAAATAATCTTTCTTACCTTCATCTCTCTAAGCACATGATAGAAATCAATTCTAAACTTGAGAAAATGTTAGAGGAGAATATTGCATTCTTAAATTAATCTCCATTAAGACCTTTACATACACACGGGGCATTCTTAAATTAATCTCCATGGAAGAAAATTTCATAAAACTAAAGATTCCATAGTGTTGAAACATAAAATCCAAGATCTCATTTATGATGGGATTTTTGATACCTCTAATGACTCATCCACTCATAGCCTTCATATCCAACTTCATATCATGTCAGTATGCATGTGCTATCTTGCTTATTGGCTTTAATTGCTTATCCTACATGCTATCTTCTTTCATGGATTTTATGGCTTATCCCAAATGTGCTTCATACAACTTTTCAATATGAAAGTCTTTCAAAACATTATACAATATTATGACTCTTTATGCTTTCAAATGCTATGATTGGTTGTAAAATGGAAGAAATCAAGTATTGTAATTGTTCATCCATACTTTATGGATTTTTCTTATTTGATTAGTTTGATAAAAATAGTTTTAATAATCATAATGTCAGCTTTATGTCAAATAAGGAAAAAACCAAATTTGTAATAAGATATCTGCATGCAATTATCTTTCATATAGTTATAAATGCTCTTAAAATTGTCGTTATAGCCTTGTATCACATGCAAATATGATTTGAAAGAACTTGTTCAATATCTTCCTCTTATAATTCCTTACAAAGAACCTACCAAAATACAAAAACCATATATAAAAAACTACACATTTTACATCATAATACATCATAAATTTTAGAAATTCTCCCCAATACCACCCCCCTCCAACTCTTCATGATGTACCTACATTCCAATATCATACAAAAATTAGTAACTTATTGTATTAAACAAGATAATCATCAATTCATTAAATCATTATGAAGAAAATAACATAAGAAGTATATATACCTAGTCAAGTATTCCAATAGGGTCCTCTCTCTATTTTAGGGTCTCCAACAAGGCTTCATGATCAGCATTAGCAATAGTAAAAAGTTCTTTTACTTTTGGTCTTCCTTGATGCTTCAATAACTTTACATTTGTTGCTATAATAAGATGCGAATATATGAGAATTACTTTGTGCTTTTGATAGTCTTTGAATGCAGGAATTCCGTTCCTTCTAAGCATGTATGTCCGCAGCCATGTTCCAGCAACAACCACTGAACCAGTAGGATACGTGAATCCATCATCATCTGTGATCGGTTGTGCAAATTTTTTTTTTCCTCTTACACAACGTGCTAACCAATAATCAAATTTCTCATCATTCCCCTGTGGTGCAACTAATGCAAAGACATGTCCTGGCTAAAGTAGATCTGATAGATGATTATGCTCAAGTGAACTTTCCATGTCATCATTTTTGATAGAGGGTATGATAGACAATGGAGTAAGATAATGTGGAGCCCATGTGTCCACCCACTTACTTGAATCACAGTGATCCCAATCACACTGAAAACAAGTACGACAAAAACAAGCTAGTTGTCCTGTCCAAATGGTCTGTGTACTAGAATTAGAGCTCCGAAATAAATGCATTTTTGATGAGTTTGTCACTATAGCACAATCTGATCTATCACCTATGGACCCTTCCTCAACCAACCAAAAGAACCTACGTACCACTGAATTAAGAGTCCCCCCCTGTGATAATGCTAAACTACACCAATCAACAATGCTACGAGCATCAAGAAGCTCTGTTGTTGAAATCTTCAGTTGCTCCTTAACTAGAGCTCTCTTCACACATGCCCCTGCTCCATCATGTTCCCCTTTTCCATGGCTAGACTCAAAAAAACTCCAAATATGAGGCACCCCTCTCTCTACGTGCATCCTACACAACCAATAAAACATGCGAGCATTCTTAAATTGACCTGTACAGTTATCTGACCAAATGATATGTCTATCCATAGCAATTGCATGCTCGTGTAAGAAATAAAAAAATTTCTCGAAACTATGTTGCACAAACTCGTGAGAGTGAGATCTATCATCACTCATATAAAAATGATACTCTCTAATAATCTTTCGATTATCTTTCGCACTATCAGGGGCATGTCTATATGTTATGTGAACAAAAATTGCAATCTGAATAGAGTTGTAATACTGAGATTGTGTCTCATTTTGAGGTTGCAATGTGTAGTTCTCAGCAAAATCAACAACTGATATAATAGTGCCAATGGGAAAAGTCTCCTTACACGTTCTAAATTGTTGATCCAACCACTGAGACCTGTGACTATGTCTTGCATACTTGTAAAAAAGATTTGCCTTAAAATCTGAAATAAAATTAGCCACATTGATATCTTTTCCAACCAATTCACATCTAGAGCTCTCACTCCCACTCTTCAATGTGTATTTCACCATTTCATAGACCCTTTTTTTCACTATTGTCTTTCCAAGATCTTGTTCACACCCCTCATGGAAACATGTGTCAAACTTGGATAAGACACCACATTCTAAACACTTCTCATTTAAGCAAGCATTTTTATAAAAGGAACAACCATCAACTCTACGACATAAGAGTTGATCTAACAAGTCTCTTGATGATTTTGGAAGCCCACTAGCCCCACAATCCTCCAACATTTCTTTACTATGCAAAGTAGAACGGATGGAGCATAATAGTTCATGGTGCATAGAAAACTCAACATGATATTTGCAACAACATGTATTTCAAATTTTGAGTGGCACACAATAAAATGGCTTCAAAGATTCAAAAGCCCTTTGTGATATATGAACACTTGGATGACTCTCTCTAAATTGTTTGAACAACATAGTTTGACTTACCTCCAAATAGTGTTTAGGATGTGGCGTGCGGTCTCTGATGCCAATTCTCAACTTTAAGACATCTTTAACATTGGGTGATACTCGTGAGTTAGAGTGCCAAAATTGTATAATTTCTTCTTTCACATCGTCGGATAGCTTCTTATCAAAACGTGGAAGTCTCCCACCAAATGCCCATGTTTCATTTTGAAGAGGATCATCAATTTTCTCTCGTCGACTAAGTGCTCTTCTCAAAGTAGTATGATTTAGATTCAAATCAATACAAGTTTGTCTCATATATCTACACTTTCTCAAATGATGACTTACCAAAGAGGTTGTAATAAACCTTCGAGCAGCTCTATTATCCTTCTCTCTGCTATTTTTCCCAACGCTATTGAGAGCACTGAAAAGATTCTTCACAATAATGGCATTTCTTTCCAACTTTTTATTGACACGAATTTTCAATTTGGAAAGCATAGGTCTCATCTTTTGCATCTTTAATAAGTGCATGAAAAGCTGACATTGCTCTACCATTGTCTTGTTGCCGAAAAACATCTTATATATTCTTGAAGCCCATAACTGAATGGTTCTTTCTGATTTTTTTCCTTCCAAACTAGTCATAATAATTTCATCAATTTCAATTATCCATTTTGGTGTTTTAGAACCTTCATGTCGATTATAATTAGGAGATATGCAAGGTTCTTGTGCATTAAGTTCCTGTGCATTGTCATCTTCGACATGGTCAATTATGCAATTTGGATTATGACTTGGTGGCATTTCTTCTTCAAAATTTTCAATCTCTACATTTTCAATTTTTGCATTATCATTTTCAATAGGTACATTTTCATTCCCCAACTGTACATTTTCATTATCTGACTCTATGATTTCACCTTCTATTAATTCATCGTCAACTTGATTGATATTTAGCATACCTTGTCTTTTTTTTCGGTGTTTCATTTTATCCTTTTCCCTATATGCTGCAATGTCTTCATTGGATATCTTCCTTTTACGTTTATTCTTTCGACAACTGTTGCTCCCCATTCAGATGACAAATTCGAACACCTAAGGTTATATTTTCAAATTCTTTTCGATTGGTTGGGCCCCAAAACATGACTTTTTACAAATCCCATGAAAAAAGAGGTAAAAAAGTAATGTTGTCGGGTTTGTAGGGACAGTCAAATATTTGAAATTGATGCCAGTATAATCAGATATCCGATAATGGATCAGATATCCGATCCAGGATCGGATATCCGATATAGGATCGGATATCCGATATAGGAAGTGGACTTTTGGAGGGAAAACTTGCTAAGGTTTCCCTCCTTTACCACAATAATATTAATATTATGAAAATATTTGGAGGCAAACGACTTTAATTTATAACTAAGTTAATAGTATATTAGTATTAGTATAAAATATCAATAATATTAATATAAAATAGTATTAATATACCTATAGTATCAATATTATTATTATACCTATAATAGTATTAATATTATTAATATAGATATAATAGTGTAAATATATAGTGTTTATTTATATTAAACTACAATATATAGTATTAATATATATTATTATTATAGCTATAATAGTATTATTATTATTACTATACATATAATAATATTAATATTTAGTGTTTATTTATATTATAATTATTAACCTAAAATAATATAAATAGTATATCCTAAAATATTACGTTATATATTCTAAAATATTACGTTATTATATAGATATATTAATAACATATATATTAATATAATAATATTTATAATATATATTATATTTAATAAAAATATTAAGTTGTTATATATATATTATATTATTATACATATTAATATAATAATATATAATACAAAGAGGGTCATCATTTAATGGGTCAAAGGGGGTCATAGGTCACCATATGACCCCCTTTGACCCATATGAACGACTCAACTATGTCCCTAGGGGTCCTAGGAACCCTAGGGACATACGTCGTCATTTAATGGATCAAAGGGGGTCATAGGTCACCCTATGACCCCCTTTGACTCATATGAACGATTCAAATATGTCCCTAAGGATCCTAGGACCCCTAGGGACATATGTTGTCATTTAATGGGTCAAAGGGGGTCATAGGTCACCCTATGACCCCCTTTGACCCATATTACCCATTCGAATATGTCCCTAGGGTCCTAGGACCCCTAGCGACATATCTCGTCGTTTAATGGGTCAGAGAGGGTCATAGGTCACCCTATGACCCCCTTTGACCCATATTACCCATTCGAATATGTCCCTAGGGGTCCTAGGACCCCTAGACACATATATCGTCGTTTAATGGGTCAAAGAGGGTCATAGGTCACCCTATGACCCCCTTTGACCCATATTACCCATTCGAATATGTCCCTAGGGGTCCTAGGACCCCTAGGGACATATGTCGTCGTTTAATGGGTCAAAGGGGGTCATAGGTCACCCTATGACCCCCTTTGACCCATATGAACGATTCGAATATGTCCCTAGGGGTCCTAGGACCCCTAGAGACATATGTCATCATTTAATGGGTCAAAGAGGGACATAGGTTACCCTATGACCCCATTTGACCCATATTACCCATTCGAATATGTCCCTAGCGGTCCTAGGACCCCTAGGGACATATGTTGTCGTTTAATGGGTCAAAGGGGGTCATAGGTCACCCTATGACCCCCTTTGACCCATATTACCCATTCGAATATGTCTCTTGGGTCCTAGGACCCCTAGGGACATATGTCTTCGTTTAATAGGTCAAAGAGGGTCATAGCTCACCCTATGACACCCTTTAACCCATATTACCCATTCGAATATGTCCCTAGGGGTTCTAGGACCCCTAGAGACATATGTCATCGTTTAATGGGTCAAAGGGGGTCATAGGTCACCCTATGAACCCCTTTGACCCATATTACCCATTCGAATATGTCCCTAGGGGTCCTAGGACCCCTAGAGACATATATTGTCGTTTAATGGGTCAAGAGGGTCAACCTTTGACTCATATGCACGATTCGAATATGTCCTTAGGGGTCCTAGGACCCCTAGAGACATATGTCGTCATTTAATGGGTCAAAGAGGGTCATAGGTTACCCTATGACCCCATTTGACCCATATTACCCATTCGAATATGTCCCTAGGGGTCCTAGGACCCCTAGGGACATATGTTGTCATTTAATGGGTCAAAGGGGCTCATAGGTCACCCTACGACCCCCTTTGACTCATATGAACGATTCAAATATGTCCCCTAGGGACATATGTCATCGTTTAATGAGTCAAAGGGGTTCATAGGTCACCCTATGACCCTCCTTGACCAATATGAACGATTCAAATATGTCCCTAGGGTCCTAGGACCCCTAAGGACATATGTCGTCATTGAATGGGTCAAAGAGGGTCATAGGTCACCCTATGACCCCCTTTGACCCATATTACCCATTCGAATATGTCCCTTAGGGTCCGAGGACCCCTAGGGACATATGTTGTCGTTTAATGGGTCAAAGAGGGTCATAGGTCACCCTATGACCCCCTTTGACCCATATTACCCATTCGAATATGTCCCTAGGGGCCCGAGGACTCCTAGAGACATATATCGTCGTTTAATGGGTCAAGAGGGTCATAGGTCCCCTTATGACCCCCGTTGACCCATATGAACGATTCGAATATCTCCCTAGGGGTCCTAGGACCCCTAGAGACATATGTCGTCATTTAATGGGTCAAAGAGGGTCATAGGTTACCCTATGACCCCATTTGACCCATATTAACCATTCAAATATGTCCCTAGGGGTCCTAGGGCCCCTAGGGACATATGTCGTCGTTTAATGGGTCAAAGGAGGTCATAGGTCACCCTACGACCCCATTTGACTCATATGAATGATTCGAATATGTCCCTAGGGGTCCTAGGACCCCTAGGGACATATGTCATTGTTTAATGAGTCAAAGGGGGTCATAGGTCACCCTACGACCCCCTTTGACCCATATGAACGATTCAAATATGTCCCTAGGGGTCCTAGGACCCGTAGGGATATATTTCATCGTTTAATGAGTCAAAGGGGGTCATAGGTCACCCTACAACCCCCTTTGACTCATATGAACGATTCAAATATTTCCCTAGGGGTCCTAGGACCCCTAGGGACATATGTCGTCGTTTAATGAGTCACCCATATGAACAATTCGAATATGTCCCTAGGGGTCCTAGGACCCCTAGAGACACATGTCATCGTTTAATGGGTCAAAGAGGGTCATAGGTTACCCTATGACCCCATTTGAACTATATTAGCCATTCGAATATTTCCCTAGGGGTCCTAGGACCCCTAGGGACATATGTCGTCGTTTAATGGGTCAAAGGGGGTCACCTATGACCCCCTTTGACTCATATGAACGATTCGAATATGTCCCTAGGGGTCCTAGGACCCCTAGGGACATATGTTGTCGTTTAATGGATCAAAGGGGGTCATAGGTCACCCTATGACCCCCTTTGACCCATATGAACCATTCGAATATGTCCCTATGGTCCTAGGACCCTTAGGGACATATGTCTTCGTTTAATGGGTCAAAGAGGGTCATAGGTCACCCTATGACCCCCTTTGACCCATATTACCCATTCGAATATGTCCCTAGGGGTCCAAGGACCCCTAAAGACATATATCATCGTTAAATGGGTCAAGACGGTCATAAGTCACCCTATGACCCCCTTTGACCCATATGAATGATTCGAATATGTCCCTAGGGGTCCTAGGACCCCTAGAGACATATGTCATCATTTAATGGGTCAAAGAGGGTCATAAGTTACCCTATGACCCCATTTGACCCATATTACCCATTTGAATATGTCCGTAGGGGTCCCTAGAGACATATGTCGTCGTTTAATGGGTCAAAGGGGGTCATAGGACACCCTACGAACCCATTTGACTCATATGAACGATTCAAATATGTCCCTAGGGGTCATAGGACCCTAGGGACATATGTCGTCATTTAATGAGTTAAAGGGGGTCATAGGTCACCCTACGACCCCCTTTGACCCATATGAACGATTCAAATATGTCCCTAGGGGTCCTAGGACCCCTAGGGACATATGTCGTCGTTTCCCTTTGACCCATATGAACGATTCGAATATGTCCCTAGAGATCTTAGGACCCCTAGAGACATATGTCGTCGTTTAATGGGTCAAAGAGGGTCATAGGTTACCCTATGACCCCATTTGTCCCATATTACCCATTCGAATATGTCCCTAGGGGTCCTAGGACCCCGAGGGACACATGTCGTCGTTTAATGGGTCAAAGGGGGTCACCTATGACCCCCTTTGACTCATATGAACGATTCGAATTTGTCCCTAGGGGTCCTAGGACCCCTAGGGACATATGTCATCGTTTAATGGGTCAAAAGGGGTCATAGGTCACCCTATGACCCCCTTTGACCCATATGAACGATTCGAATATGCCCCTAGGGTCCTAGGACCCCTAGGGACATATGTCTTCATTTAATGGGTCAAAGAGGGTCATAGGTCACCCTATGACACCCTTTGACCCATATTACCCATTCGAATATGTACCAAGGGGTCCTAGGACCCCTAGGGACATATGTCATCATTTAATGGGTCAAAGAGGGTCATAGGTCACCCTATGACCCCCTTTGACCCATATTACCCATTCGAATATGTCCCTAGGGGTCATAAGACCCCTAGAGACATATATCATCGTTTAATGGGTCAAGAGGGTCATAGTTCACCCTATGACCCCCTTTGACCGATATGAACGATTCAAATATGTCCCAAGGGGTCCTAGGACCCCTAGAGAGATATGTCGTCATTTAATGGGTCAAAAAGGGTCATAGGTTACCCTATGACCCCATTTGACCCATGTTACCCATTAGAATATGTCCCTAGGGGTCCTAGGACCCCTAGGGACATATGTCATCGTTTAATGGGTCAAAGGGGGTTATAGGTCACCCTACGACCCCTTTTGACTCATATGAACGATTCAAATATGTCCCTAGGGGTCCTACGACCCGTAGGGACATATGTCGGTGTTTAATGAGTCAAAGGGGGTCATAGGTCACCCTATGACGCCCTTTGACCCATATGAACGATTCGAATATGTCCCTAGGGTCCTAGGACCCCTAGAGACATATGTCATCGTTTAATCCGTCAAAGAGGGTCATAGGTCACCCTATGACCTCTTTTGACCCATATTACCCATTCGAATATGTCCCTTGGGGTTTGAGGACCTCTAGAGACATATGTCGTCGTTTAATGGGTCAAAGAGGGTCATAGGTCACCCTATGACCCCATTTGACCCATATTACCCATTCGAATATGTCCCTAGGGGTCCTAGGACCCCTAGAGACATATATCGTCGTTTAATGGGTAAAGAGGGGCATAGGTCACCCTATGACCCCCTTTGACCCATATGAACGATTCGAATATGTCCCTAGGGGTCCTAGGACCCCTAGAGACATATGTCGTCATTTAATGGGTCAAAGAGGGTCATAGGTTACCCTATGATCCCATTTGACCCATATTACCCATTCGAATATGTCCCTAGGGGTCCTAGGACCCCTAAGGACATATGTCATCGTTTAATGGGTCAAAGGGGGTCATAGGTCACCCTATGACCCCCTTTGACCCATATGAACAATTCGAATATGTCCCTAGGGTCGTAAGACCCCTAGGGACATATGTCATCATTTAATGGGTCAAAGAGGGTCATAGGTCACCCTATGACCGCCTTTGACCCATATTACCCATTCGAATATGTCTCTTGGGGTCCAAGGACTCCTAGGGACATATGTGATCGTTTAATAGGTCAAAGAGGGTCATAGGTCACCCTATGACCCCCTTTGACCCATATTACCCATTCGAATATGTCCCTTGGGGTCCTAGGACCCCTAGGGACATATGTCGTCGTTTAATGGGTCAAAGAGGGTCATAGGTCACCCTATGACCCCCTTTGACCCATATGAACGATTTGAATATGTCCCTAGGGGTCCGAGGACCCCTAAGGACATATGTCGTCGTTTAATGGGTCAAAGAGGGTCATAGGTCACCCTATGACCCCTTTTGACCCATATGAACGATTCGAATATGTCCCTAGGGGTCCGAGGACCCCTAAGGACATATGTCATCGTTTAATGGGTCAAAGAGGGTCATAGGTCACCCTATGACCCTCTTTGACCCATATGAAGGATTTGAATATGTCCCTAGGGGTCTAAGGACCCCTAGGGACATATGTCATCATTTAATGGGTCAAAGAGGGTCATAGGTCACCCTATGACCCTCTTTGATCCATATGAACGATTCGAATATGTCCCTAGGGGTCTGGGACATATGTCATCGTTTAATGGGTCAAAGAGGGTCATAGGTTACCCTATGACCCCATTTGACCCATATTACCCATTCGAATATGTCCCTAGGGGTCCTAGGACCCTTAGAGAAATATGTCATCGTTTAATGAGTCAGAGAGGGTCATAGGTCACCCTATGATCCCCTTTGACCCATATTACTCATTCGAATATGTCCCTAGGGTTCATAGGACCCCTAGAGACATATATCGTCGTTTAATGGGTCAAAGAGGGTCATAGGTCACCCTATGACCCCCTTTGACCCATATGAACGATTCGAATATGTCCCTAGGGGTCCTAGGACCCCTAGGGACATATGTCGTCGTTTAATGGGTCAAAGAGGGTCATAGGTCACCTTATGACCCCCTTTGACTCATATTACCCATTCGAATATGTCCCTAGAGGTCTTAGGACCCCTAGGGACATATGTCATCTTTTAATGGGTCAAAGGGGGTCATAGGTCACCCTATGACTGCCTTTGACCCATATGAATGATTCGACTATGTCCCTGGGGGTCCTAGGACCCCTAAGGACATATGTCGTCATTTAATGGGTCAAAGGGGGTCATAGGTCACCCTATGACCCCCTTTTACCCATATGAACGCTTCGACTATGTCCCTAGGGGTCGTAGGACCCCTAGTGACATATGTCATTGTTTAATGGGTCAAAGAGACCCATAATACCCATTCGAATATGTCCCTAGGGGTCCTAGGACCCCTAGAGACATATGTCATCATTTAATGGGTCAAAGGGGGTCATAGGTCCCCCTATGACCCCCTTTGACCGATATGAACAATTTGGGTATGTCCCTAGGGGTCCTAGGGACATATGTCATCATTTAATGGGTCAAAGGGACCCCCTTTGACCCATTAAAGGATGACATATGTCCCTAGGGATCCTAGGACCCCTAAAGACATATATCATCGTTTAATGGGTCAAAGAGGGTTATAGGTCACCCTATGACCCCCTTTGACTCTTATATATTAATAATATACATATCAATATAATTATATATATATATATATATATATATATATATATATATATATATATATACATATTACATTATTATATTTAATGAAAATATTACGTTATTATATAAATATATTAATAACATACATATTAATATAATAATATTTATAATATATATTATATTTAATAAAAATATTACGTTGTTATATAAATATTATATTATTATACATATTAATATAATAATATATAATACATATTACATTTAATAAAAATATTACGTTATTGTATATATTAATAACATACATATTAATATAATAATATATAATACGTATTTTATATATATATAAATTACGTTATTATATTTAGTAAAAATAATAATAATATATATTATATTTATAGATTGTAATAAGATTAACATAAGATATTATTATATATTACTAGATTATATCTTGTATGTTTACATTACGTTATTATATATATAATATATTAAAATATGCCTTTACATATTAATATAAGTGAAATAATTTAAAAATAAAAAACTAGAACGTTTAAATCGAATTTCTCTCCAAAATTTGAAGATTTTTGGAATTTGACTACCGAGCCATATCGGATATCCGATCAGCCTTGGTATTTACCAAGCCTACCCGGTCAAGCCCAAAGACTTGTTTATAGAGAGTTTTAGTGATACTCAGACTTCGGGTAGCCGTCTGACAATGTTATTTTGATCGAAATTGAATGAAACGAAATGAGTTTTTTAATATCGCTCTCTAGATTCCATCAATATAATTTCTGTCAAATTCTGAGTTCGATAAGTATTTATTTGTTAATTATCAATGAAGATTATTGTAAAGTGTTGATTGACATACTGAAGGAAAAATAGCTATAACTTTCAAACGGTATAACATTTTTTAAATCTAAAAGTTGTGTCACATTCTATACTTCACCTAGTATAAGAAAAAAACAAAAAAAGAAAAATTTGATCAAATTTTTTATTAGTTAAGGTGGTCAGACACGGGACTTTTTTTAATCCAAAAAAGTTTTGGTAGAAAATTCATATTTAATTATTTATTTGGAATAAAAATATCAAAAAATATGCGTCACATCCGGGCATGAGTCTAGTTTTCATATCTATAATTATATTAAAAAAATATTATGATTTGATTTTGATTAAGGTGGTCAGACATACACCTACTTTTTATTTTCGCCCTGAAATTTTCTTAGTACCGCATTAAAATTCAAACTTTTGACCAATCAATTATTTTTTTCTCCTAATAAGGCCTAGTAGTTTAGAAACTACATTCAATTTTCTACAAATTATTTTCTTACAACTTTTTGATATAAAGTCCATAACCACTTCAAAATTATGTGTCAAGTTGACATAACCCTGATTTGCTGATTTTTCACTGCCACTTAAGGCCATAGTTTGGTACACCATGATCTTGCACATACCCTTGATTGGATGCTAAGATTTGATGATTGTGAATTTTAAGATATAATATTTTGGGAAATCAAGAAATTTCATAATGCATATTACCTTAGACCCATACAAATGTTTTTATATTTAAAGATCAATAGTTATCCATAGCTTACAAAGTTTAGCACCTTTATGTTGGTTGAATTCTTTGTTGAAATTTGTGACTATGGCTACATGAATGGTTTGAACATATGATTTTATCACATGTTCTAGATGTTTTTGCATGTGAATGGTTTTATGCCACTTTAATTTTATGCCTATAAAACACTATATACAATGATGCTTCTTGTTAGCTTCAATAAGACCCTATCTTGCGCAACATGATAAAACCTCAATAATGATGTTTTTTTGGTTCATAGTTTGAATACCCATGTTTGTAGAGTTTGATTCTATTAGTTTGATTTTATTAATAGCCCCATGATATATTTTTAAATATTCCACATGTTTGGTTTTATATTCAATCAATCAACATATTTTCCTTTTAATTCTTCCACCATCTAACAATGAACTTATGATACTCCCATCAAGAAGTGCATGATTGCATGGTTTTATGGTTTTATGCCATCTCGGGTGATGCTGAAACTTGCAATGTGTGATGGAAGGATCTTAATTATATTGTTGGAAAGCATATCTAGCATGTCATTTTTGGAAAGACAAATCATGGAACTTGGTAAATGTTTCATAAGTTAATGAAATGTGTTACTTCTAGATTATGTAAATTTAGGATTATATGATCTCCAAGAGTTTGGTTATGTTCTTTAGTGCACCTTGGACGCAAGGTAGTGTGTAGCTTCTACTCCTTCTTTGTGACTAATGTTAGTCACTTTGTATATGTAAATTGGTTTTCAATTGGGTATGTTATTTTCAACCTTAATGGTGATGAAGGATTAGCTTGAATCAACTTGTAACTATCTAGCCACCAGATTTTTTGTGATTCCATCAAATGTGGGTTTTGTTCATATTTATTTCTTTATTTTAATTTGTTGTGCTCTTGACCTTTGAGGCTTTGAATTTAAACTTGTGCACTTTGGTTTTTGAAATTTTATGTTCTTGAGGTGGCTAGGAGGTATGTTCTATGTTGCTAGTTATGTGTTGTGATGTTCTCTATCAGTGTAAATGTGGAACATTGATAGAATGTATAAGGGAGTAGATTGTGAAGAACATACCATTCTCTTTTTTGTAATACACTATTTATTATGTTTTAATTCCTCTTGGATCCATTCCTCTTTTGGCAATCCCTGAGATTGCCAATTCTTATTAATTCGACTAGAGACAAGATGAACCAGATTAATACAGTGACCTATAGATCGAAGGAGGATGGTTAAGAAATGGTCTACCAAAGGTCAGCCAAGGATAAGGATAGCATAGTAAGAAAATGATTATTTATCTGGTGGATATAAGTCTTTTATATAACAAACCATTTATATGCATAGTAAAAGAGCTGAATATAGATTTGAGACATATTGATCACCTGGAGTTTGATCATCTTCACAAGTATGCAACTTTTGTTTCACTATTTCATGTGGGTTTATTGAACTTTCTTTATGAGGTCATTTATAGATGGGATGTTCAAAGGTTGAGTTCCTATGGGCTGTCAATACTTTGACTATACTTTAAGTCAACGATTATCAATATGGGAAAAAATGGAACTCATTGTATTTTGAAGTACTGAGAAGATGGCCTTGCCCTTCCCCAGAAGTTTCAGAAATGGGAGACATTAGGTAAGAGAGTGAAAATGTTACTATCGCTTCAACACACATGACACAATTGGAAATGCAAATTTTGATGGTAATCATTTTGTGATAAGGGAGAGACTAGGGATGATCATTGTTACTATCTCTTTAGTAGTGGATTTTTGTTTTCTCTTGAATTTGGTGGTGGGGGATTAGTGGTAAGTCTCCTTGGATATTCCTTCTTATGATGTTAGTGACAAGTGTTGCTCTTTGAAAACACTTGTACAATCTTTTTTAAATTATTAGATAAAAATAGAGAATTGTAAGTATTAAACATGATTAGCCTTTAGTTCCTATAAGATCTTTATTTCCCAATCAATGCATTTAGAAAGTTAAGTTTTAAGAAGATCATATATAGAAAAAAATAGAGAAGCAATTTAAACATTTATATTGATTGGAAACATGTGAGTCTTGAGTTTCCTCTGCCTTTTAAAGAATGTTCCTTAGCTAGCATACCTAATTCCACATTCCATAAGAGTGCCATTGCACTAAAGATTTAGGAAACCAACTACTCTAAGATAAAGCTTCCCGGTCAATAATAATCTAGCCTATTGAGGTACATAATACTTCTCAATTAAACTTGTGTTAATTCAGTATTAATTTTGTAATTAACTGCAATTTCAGTATTTGTGTACAGGGGGTGACTGAGAAAACTATTTGAGGTCCAATTTGAAAATATATTTGTAAGGATCTCGACCAAGGTTCACAACTTTGATGATTAATACATTCATTCAGGCTAGAACCTCACTACAAAAAAAATAATATATAAAAAAGGTAGTGAATAACGTCATGTCTAGACCCAAATCAACCAATGAAAGTCAAATCAACATAACGTGGAACAACAATATATGCATTGAGTGGGTTGTCATAAAAAAGCTTCAGAATAAAATTCATGTCTAGAATTAAAAGACCTTAAAGAAAATTTATGCTTGTAACACAAATGGCCATCAAAACTGAATATGATTACAATATGTGAAATAGCATTACAAGAACTTGTAATTCTCTTGTGAACATCGTGTTAATTCTTGTAAGAATCCCTAAGATGCTTGTTATACTCAAAATTTTGTTGAAATTGAATTAATTTTTATCCTGTCGATTAATTGTCTTAGGGTGATATACGCTTCTTGAATGGAATAATGAGTTTGTGATTAACTCTGTATTAAGATTCATAGCATCTTCTAGTTATTTGCAAAAGAAATTTATAAATTAAGCTAATGTCATATGGCTTTCTTGAGAAAGATGTTCGTGTTCTTACTAATGGGTACTAATGACTATCCACATTTAGTTCTTCAATATCCTATTTGACAAGCTTTCCATAGAAATTTCTTTGCCATACTAAGTATTTTTGAAAACATATTTGAGTAGAAGCACTACAGTAGATACTACATGATGTTTTAACAAATAAAGTAATAGGTTAAAGACTATTATTTACAAGGTATTATGTCATAGTATTTTAATTGTAATGATCTTAGACTAATGATATTCTTGAAGGTAACTTTGACATGCAGCAAGAAAGACAACCTACAGCTAAGGCTATATTTTGCCTACAACCAAAGCCATAAATGCTCATAGCCAAAGCCACTAGTGCATATAGCCAAAACCATGGATTCTTATAGCAAAAGTTACGAGTGTTCGCAGCCAAAGCCATGAGTACATGAAGTCAATGATCACAATTGTTTACAACTATTCACTAGAAACAACTTCTTTGCAGTTTTTGAGAAATACTAATGAAGCAAAAAAGAACATCTACTAGTTGGTAGAAATAATGGCAACTCTCTAGCAACTGAATTTAATTTCATACATGCACATATCTAATTTAATGTCATACATGAACATATCTAATTTAACTTCATACATGAATAAACATATAATATAAAATGATAACCAATAATGTCGTATATGAGCAAACATATCATATATTAACTAATAATGTCATACATCAAATATAGAATGTCATATGTACATCAAATGTATGTCGAATATGTCTCTCTGATGCCTATATATATACATGGGGAAGGAAACAAGTCTCTCTCTCTCTCTCTCTCTATATATATATATATATATATATATATATATATATATATATATATATATATATATATATATATATATATATATATAGATATATCGAATATCTCAACTACATCTTTTCCTTCCCACGAGGGGAAGGAAACAAGTCTCTCGATGTCCTCTGCCGTCGTGTGGAGGGAGACAGTGGAGATGACGGGGCCCTCCTGACATGCTCACTTGACCTCTTGTTGAGGCTCTTCTCTAGGTCCAACTGATACAAGGAAAGTAGATATGAATCAATATTTATTATACATTGAAATCAAATATATGTACACACAGAATCAATTATTTTCTTACTGCCAACAAATAGTCACTCTGTAAGTCCACCTCAAATGCTCGTGGACGATCAGGCGTGACAAGACCCTACAACAATTCAGTAAATATAATCACTTATAAATAACATTAGAAATTTTGAGATTAACTATTATAAACAACAACTAAAATGAAGAAAATTCTTTCATACCTCCGTCAGTGGCTGTGAGCTAGCCACAGCTGCAGCCACTCCACTATCAATAGACTATCAAAGATGAGGAGGTGTGTCTGACATCATGAGCTGCATGTCATACAATACATGTTATATCTAACATGAAACATGGAATAAATATAATCAAATGAATTAAATTAACATGAAACAATTGTACTTGTGTGAAGCTCGTATGATGTCTCTGCTTTGTGTTTGTGGTAAAGGTTGAGGTTCCTATGGAGAACTGATGTACATGCATAATTTTTTTTGTCAATCCTTAATATGATTACGTAATAAATATATGTATTAATTAAAATGATTAAATTGATACATACCTCAGGACTCGTCGAAGGGACAAAAAATGGGCCTAGAGGATTGCTGCTAGGCCCAACAACACTTTGACCCTAAATTTTGAACAATGTCAATAAATGCTAATTAATTAATCATTCACTATACATATAAAATTTGATCAAATTAGTAATTTACCTATGTGTCAATGCCAAATGTCTCATTCAGGAACTGATCGGTGACAAGCCCATCATTAGCACCATCTTCGACATGAGTGCCAAATGTGCATATGGATCCGCATGAAGTGCACATGTGACCACGACACATAGAAGGCTCCCCCTCAACTAATGGGCTCATGGAATGGATGAGGGTCTGCGTCAAAGTATTAATGGTCCCTAGAGTGTTGGCCTCTACATGTTCCTTCACAACTGAAGGAATAATCACATGCTCATGCTATGGATGGACCACAGGTGCCCTAACTACATTAGGGTCACGATGTGCTCTTGGCCTCTCAAATGATGACCCCCCACCTCTACCCTAGGAGTCTAACATATCAAAATAATTGGGGATCTCCCCAAGGACAAACTCACAATATAATTTCTTCAAAAAATACAATGGGACCTCGTGATTGTTGCAAGGAGGGGCATCAAAAACCATCCACCATCTATCCCAAAATTTATTTCTAATAGCATCGTGTATGCACCAATGGAAGGGGAATCATTTAGTACCCTCTCTAACAGTATTTTGCTCATCAGGTTTTCTAAATAATGCACATATACTACCTTTTGGTATTTCTTTTTTTTTTAACATCTTCATATGACAATTTATTTGCATAAAATCTTTTTTGTTCATCCCTCTTAGCCCACCAAATATCTAACCGACCACTAACTGAGGCTATCTGAGTGTTAATGGATTCGAGGGATGATGCCAATTGAGCCCTCATTGGATTGGTTTGTCTGGAATCTTTCAACTGAGCAATGAGTCTTTCTAATTCAGTTTTGCCTCTCTCTATTTCATTTATTATATTTTCTTGTGTACCTGGAAGAGGTTTTGCAATTGGTTTGGATTGTGGAATTTTTTGTTCTTCTTGAGGAGGGTTTTGATTTTGAGTTTCTTGAGGCTTTTGTGGATTTTCTGGTTGATTATGGACATTTCTTGATAAAAAAATCAATTAAAATTCAACTAAATAAACAAATCTAAATGAAATTTGTAAAAACCCTACAAAATAATATCAAAAACCAATAAAACAATATGGAAAACATATTAAACAATGCAAAGTTAAGTTTATATCACTTACCTCGTCGTTGTGGGTGTGCTCGTTGTCTTGGATTTCGTCAATGAGGAGGCATTTTGGCAAATGGTGGTGAAATTTTGTTGTCAAACTCGTGTACGCGCTGTTGGAGAGCCAAAAAACAAAATGAAAATGATGGGCCATAGGTCTGCAGCCCATCATATAGCTTTTTGGTCATCAGAATATCGTGTACGCGCTATTGAAAATTAGGAAAAAAAAAAAAAAAAACTTATCATCTTTTTGGCACCACAACTCGGTGCATATGCCCACTTATTACCTTGAGTAAATGATTCCACTTTCCCCCACCCTCTCAATTATTGTAAACATTTCTAATAGTTACATTGTGTACATGTGTTACCTTAAGCTACTTTACTTCCACATTATTATTACATTACTTATTTCTAAACTCATAAGAAAAAATATTATTCGTTAAACTTAGCTTCATGTTTTAGGTTAATTTATCTTGGGTTTGTTGGAAATATAGATGGAGTAACTAAGAGGGGGGGTTGAATCAGTTACCACGAAAACAAATCCATAGATCCCTTAGATGTCTTATAAAACTAGTTACTTGGTAACCACAAAAATGTTGTAACTCGGTAGATGTAGTGTATGTTATCTTTAACAAATCTTAAACATTCACAATGATTAACATGCATGCATAAAAGAAACAACATGAACATATGAGACACAAAATTTAATGTGGAAACCCAATATGGGAAAAACCACCAAGTAACTAGCTACTAATTTTCACTCTTCTGAAGTGAGCTATGTTAGGAGCCAACCCTGTTAAAGGTTACAAAACACACTGTTAGGTGTGACCTTGTTAAAGGAATCACCCTACTAGGAGTGGCCTTGCTAGAGGACTTTATAAAAATTCAATAGAACTGTCACCTTGTTAGAGGATTTACAAAATGGTTGTTAAACCAACTCTATTAAGAAATTTAGAAATCACTGCTACAATGGTGAGAAAGTAACAATGAATTGACCTAAATGAGATGCAAATGAATTATTGATACAAATCTCTATTCTACTCTACTAGATCCTCTTCTGATCGAATACAACTTTTTTGCTCCTCAAGGATATCTGATCCTTCTTCAAAATTTGCTCACACTTTCCTATTCACATAATCAACACACTTGCATGCTTTCTCATTGCACTTTTGAATTCACAATTTGACCTTTTATTTATACCTTGCAAATTGTCAAGTCGACTCATTTACATGTTATAATTACCAATAATCATTACCTTAGTCAACTATAATCATTACATAAAATAATTAAGCTTTATTTTCCAAAACAATAAAATCCTTCATTGGCTGACCCTTCTTGGTAAACACTGCTCCAGAAATGATTTCTAGTGTTAACCAACTGAAGCTCGGTAAACACTGTGAACTCTGCAAAATCCTTTGGAGACTGAGTGAACTCGGTAAACACTAAATTTCCTTTGATAAACTTGTGAGCTTGGTTACCACTGACTTCTGCCACAAAATCCTTCAATGCCAAGTGAGCTTGGTAAAAACTATTTCCATAGAGTAACTTTTAGGAATGCTCAGTAGACTCTAAAATTTTCTTTGCTGACCAATTGAGCTTGATAGACTCTATCTGATAACTGATATGACATTTGTGTAACATCAAAGACAACACACAATTAGACAATTGCATCCAACAGGTTTCACTGGTTGGGTGTTAAGTCATCCATCATTATCTTGAATGCCTTGTGATAGATTTGACAACTAGCACAAAGATTATAAATAAGAGTCCTTCTTTTCTCAAAATTTATCTTTCAAAGAAAGAATGTTGTTTTATTTTTTCATGTATGTTTAAATTTAAATTATAGTACAAAAGATGAGAGTATTTGTATTTAACATGAAGGATAACTTCATAGTGTTTGTTTTGAAGAAAAGTTGCATAAGGAGAGATTATATTGAAATTTCAGTACAAAGAGAAAAGACTTAGTGAAAGAAATAGCATTTATATTCAGTTGACCATAGTAGAACAGGGGACATATTTAGAGATCATATCAAGCAAGGATCAAAAGAGAAAGAGCAAATCAAGTGCTTGAACCCAACAATTCGAGATTGCATTCAATTAGGTCAAAAGTTCTAATACTCTCTCACAATTGTATTAGAAGTTGAAATCCTATGGTGATAGGTTAGCTTAACAGGTAGATAGGAAAGTCTTTGGAGAAGGACAAGAAAATCTTATGTATTAGGTAGGTTTAACAACCTTCATGTAAATCTTTTAACAAGGTGACACTTCATGTAAAGTGTTTGTAAATCCTTTCAACAGGTCACTATTGACATAGTGTAAAGCCTTTAATAGGGTAGGCCTTTAATAGGGAAAACCATAAGAAGTGGTTGAATTCATTGCTACAATAATTTTGTGGGTGTCATCCCCACCCCAATTTTACCTTCTTATTCCTGGAGGGTTTCTGGGTCACCATAATCTCTTGTGTTATGTGTTGATGCATGTTCTCATTTTATGTTTGTTTACTTGCATGCATGCTACTTTTAGTTATATGTCATTAAGAGTTTGAAAGGATAACAATCTATATTAATAGGACATGCACACATGATATATTTAACTAGGGATAGAAACATAAGATCAACACAGAAAGAATATAAGTAACATGTTAAGGTACACAAATATTAATATGAAATTTGTCATAAACATGGAACATATGACAAGGATCACAAATTATCATCAAGTAATATCTGCAAGGATTGCAAGAGCTAGATCATGAGAGGTATGTGGAAAGTAGAATATAGATTGTTGTTTTAGGTAGACCAACATTAAATTATAGGTTGATAAGAACTATAAGCACAAGCAAATGCATATACTATGAAATAAAAGAGTAAAAGTTCATAAGAAAATAATCATCATGGAAATAAAAAATTGGTGTATAAATGAATAATCAATATAAAAGATAAGTAAAAGATTTTCAAATGAATTAATCTAATGTTAGAACATGCACAAATGTTGTATCATAAATAATAATTGTTAAATCATGTACATTCGTTATTCTTGTATTTAATAATTGTACATATGCTCAAAATTTGATAATTTGAAATTTTCAAATTTTATGACATCTAATTCATATATTTATATTTAAACTTTTAATTCCAACATTGTATCTCTTCTCCAATCAGTCTGAACACTCTGGAATTTCTAAATTTCAACAGACATACTTTGAATTGTCTAAAGCAAACACGCAAAGAGTTCAAGCGCTGTGAGAACTTTTAGCTATCTTGATTTTATCAAGATTTTGATGCCTTCTAAATGAAAGATTACAAAGAAGCTTCGTCACCATCGCTGTAGTACCATGTATTTGATTTGAGTGATTTGTGTTAGCTATAAAGTGTACAATTAAGCTGGTTGATCAATGTTTGCCAGTATTGTGGAGACAAAAGTGGTTTAAGAAGTAACTAACCCCAATTCCTGAAGTCTGTAATAGAGCTTTAGAAAAAACAGAAACGAAAAAGGAAGAAAAAGAAAAAGAGAGCAAGCTGATGAATTAGAAAAGTTTGCAGCCTCGGCTTCACGGGGTCCATTTGTAACTCCACTTTCAATGAAAGCCGCATTTGTTGGTAAGAAAATCCAGATTCATACCAATTATTTTGATTTTTACATAGACATCATTGTGTTTGCATTTAAAAATCTCCTCTTTTGCAGGTGGTCTTTGAATTTGTTCCCTTCATTGGGATTGAGCCATCCTTTATTTCAAGTGATGTGAACGAATGTCAGCAATTTTGTCTGCTACTAACTACAGGATCTCGAATATCCCTCTATAAAGTATATGTGTGTGTCCCATTATATGACTTTAGTACTTGTCTCTCCTCGACGTCCACCATATCTCTTTGATTCCCTTGAAAGCTAGTCTGGTTGAATACGGTCGAAACAGTCCATCAATACTTATTTTGGCTAATTAAAGATGAATAACTGTTGAAGAATGGAGTTGGTTTTGCTCCATTAAAAGTCATTCCAAGCTAATTGGCAAAGACCCACTACCTAAACAAGTGGTTTCATTCACCGTACTTCAACTACAAAAATTAATAAGCTTTTTGTTTGAAATATTTCACTTTCTTTTGATAGTGTATTTGAGCTATTATAAATCATACATAAAGTCAAGCAAAAGGAATCTCACAAAAAGATTAAGAGTTATTACAAAGCTATCATAAAGACAAACAAAATGAATCTCACAATAAGATCTTTAGTAATTATAATGTCATCATGATGGCACAAAACAAACCTCAAAATAAGTAAGATTAAAACACACAAAACAAAATCAACAACAAGCTCAAAAGAAAAAATTGTTCTCAAGATGTTTTGTTTAAAGATCAAACGATTTAGGAAAAATGGTTCTTCTAGAATCCTTACATGAAGTCACTTTTTTTAAAGTGGGGTTTCCATGATGTAGGAAAAATTGTTATGGAATAAAATAGAATGTTTGAATTTATAGGAATTTCTACATTTTTAGATTTTAAATTTTAATTGGATTTTTTTAAAGTGGAAATGAAAGTCACTGATTTCTACTATTTTGATGGGCATATCTCCTCCTAATATTTTGATGTACACTTCTCCACCTGTCTCTTAGCTTATTTTGGTTTGCATTTAGTCTTCACCTTTTGTAGGAATTACTTCTAGAGTTGGTGGTCCCATGAATAAATAACTTGTTCAATTAAAATTTGGAGGACAAAATTAAAGTCAAATGTTAAAAAAGGGAAAAGAAAATTGTGAAAATCACTTAACATTTGTAGTCATGTATAGTAAGTGCGTATTTCTTTCCCCTCCTCATTCTATAACTTTTCAATTCCTAAACAATCATTCCTCCATTGAAATAGGAAAGTTCCAAATTATTTGTTTCTCATATTTAAAGATCTCCTCAAATTTAAGTAGAAACTATACATTAGGAATGACATGGGGACACATGCATGCAAAGTTTTTAAATGACTTGTTATTATGTATAACCTTGTAGCTTGAACAATTGATAAGATCAAGCTAAGGCTGTGAGTTTTTCCATATAGGTCCAAGGTGCAACTCTCCCTAGTCTAATTAATCTATTAACTCCACTACTCGTGCAATCCACCTATACCCAAAATATCCAAAAACCCCTCGATACCCAAAAATCAGTAGACCTAGCTCACCCCCTCAGTATCCAAAAATAGAAATGTCTCATTATTAGACATTTCAATTTGAGATATATATATAAAATTCTGACATGATATTTGGAAGAAAAAGAGGCCATTAAAATATTTTTAAAAGCCCCTCACAATCATACAACCCTATTCTTTTTATATAACAAAATCTTGTATAGATTTGAATGTGAAACCTTTGTTTCATTCTCTACAAACAAACGTGATACCTACATTGTAGATTATCTTTTAAAATAAGTAAGTGTCTTTTGACTGACTAGTTTGATGGTTATGGAACTCCAATTGAAATAAAAACAAACCACAAAACAGTTCTCATCTAGAATCTTTAGATCTATCACAGGCCCAAAAAGGCTAAACTACTCTCTGCAAATGCCAACCAATCTACTATGGTAAATCATATCAGTCACTATAGCTCAAGTCATATCAGCCATGAGAAACAAAAAAGCTTCACGAGGGTGTATGGGTAGTATTCCAAATTAAAAAACAACGTACTCTTTGTACGTTTTTCACGATGGTTACACACGGCATACACGTTTCATCACGCCTCTCCTTTCCTTCATTCAATCTTGTGCATACTCTCTATCATTGTCTTAGACAAACCCTAGAAAATGATAGCAATGTAGAGAAATGATTTATTTGCTTTAACTTGTACGCCCCATGCTCTTTTGACTCTCTGTATTGCAGAGAATATTTGGGTGACTTCCGTACTCTTGTCGGTGAATAAGGAAAGGGCTATGTGCACGGTGGTAGAGAGAGAGAGAAACAATATTAGGGCACATTACTTGTAGGAATACAACACTTGGCCCACTATAACATTGTTTGTTACAAGATTTGAAAGCTCTCCATAGCAAACAATCTAAAGGAGTGCCCATGTGAATGGTGGATCTTTTTTCTATTCCTTTCGTGTCCCACATGGAGAAGTTTTGCACAACAATTGTGCCTTGATCTTGATTAGATGGTACCCAGTTCCACCAAATGCTTGCAAATTGCAAGAGTGGTGTTTAATTTGGTGGACCAAATTGATGTTTATGGTACGGAGAGGAGCCTCGTTTTTGCAAGTTCCTTGTATTTTTTTTGATGATATTATATTTAATGTTTGAAAAGAATTTTCTACAGTTGAAGGAGATTTGAGTTGGCGTCAAATTGGGATAGGTAATATCTAGGAAAGGTCCAATGTTTGACCTCTCACGTTCTATTCATCCTCATGAGAAATGTGTTCTTGTGAGTTGCTACTCATGAAGCATGTATCAAAAAGTTTGACTAGAAAACTACATAATTGGATCTCTATAACAATATCACAACTTAAAAAGAGTTGCAAGAAAAAGACTAAACAAATTTTTATAGTTGAACAAAAACATATATACTCAACAAAAAAGAGTCTAAACCTAACAAGAGTCTAACCCTGACACATAATATAGAGCAAGATACACTAGTTGAACATGAATTGCATTTAGACTTTAAAGAGTTTCTTGAGATGTCTAGAACATCAAATATTTATTTAGCATACACTTTAACAAACTAATATTTAATCTCTTTAAAAAGGTTGTTGTAGTGAGTCTTCTTCAACTAAGAACATAAATAAACAAATTGTAACATGATATCATAACAAAATTGTAGCATTTCTACTTCTTGGCAAGTAATATGGTTAGGGAAAAAGGGTGGACTCCTACTTTTCTAAATATGTAGTGAGATGGTTTCTCTTGTTGATTTACCAACAATATTCTCGTTGAGCTCCAAACCCAAAACAAATCCTTTATATCCCAACAAATGTAGCAAGAAAATGAATGAAATAATAATATTTCATTTCTTCCTAGCTTGGATACGGTCCCAAATAAATGTTTCATAGATTCAACATATGGAAAAGGGAAAAATTTAAAAATAATTTATAGAATTTAAATCTATAATATGATTTTTAAATTTTATTTTAAAAAAAAAAAGATTATTTGTACTTAAATTTATGATATGACCTTTAAATGATGTAAGATTTAAGAAAAAATATGATTAGATGGAAGTGAATATTCTGAATGGATGCAAGTTGCATTAGTCAAGGTATGGATAAGAGCTAGAAAAAGTATATGTTAGGACCTTTAAATGTTATCAATTAAAAAAAAATGTAATTAAAAGTAAGCATCAAGGTGTATTGTATGACCTCTAAATAATATAAGCAATAAATTTTAACTAATATATTTGTATTCTTAATAATATAAATAATAAATAATATGCTTTATAGTATCTGAGCACACGTATGACTTCAAGTGAGTGTGTGACCTCAAAATGATATAAGCACGAAGAAATTATAATTAATAGTATTCTAGTATATTATGATAATGATATAGGTAAAAAAAATCATAAATAATAGTATTGGGGTCTATTATATGACTTGTAAATGATGGGGATAAGGAACAATTATAATTAATAGTTTTTAATTATGTCAGATGACCTATGAATAATATAGACAATATTATTTAAGTATATTCAATAATTTATAAAAGATTAACAACAAAAATATAACCAAGTTGTAATTTTAATTTTTTAAAGTATTTTCATGATTTTCATGTTTCAAAATTCAATCTAAATTATTGTAGGTGCTTTATTAGAGAGGTCTTTATCAATGTTATTTAAAAATGGAACTATAAATTTTCATTGTAAAATATGTTATAACTATATATTTTAAATTAAAAGCACACTAAAAAAAAGATCTTGAATCTATAGAAATTTTTTATTTAAATTTAAACTAGCAAAACAATTAGGAAGAAGAGACTACACACAATTAAGGACTCTACTTTATCTTTTATTTTTTCCTAAAATGTTTCTCAACCATATTGTTCAAGATCTAATCATGCTTCTTTTTATGTTATGCCTATAGGAAAGTGTGAGACTTTTAACATTGAGCAATGATAGGCCCTCTTAGATTTCATAGATGAAGTAGAAGTTTACATATTTGTTGAACTCTAGTGCCGAGGTTAGCGAAAGAGTTTCTACTTGCATGACTTGTAAACTTCTTCCAAGGGTCTTGTTAGAAATTATGTAAAAAGTTTATATGTGAGGGATTCTACACTTTATATAAGATAATAGTAAGGGTGACCTACAATATGTATTATAGCCTCTAAATAGCCCTTTAGTTCTTGTTTGAATAGAGGCTCCTCACATAAGTGTTAGGAACAATTGGGTCATGAGTTTTATGAGGTTTATTCTCTAAATTTTACAAATATAATTGCATTCATATGAAATCAACAAGGACTCCAAGATGGTTGAGCATTGGCCATATACTCATTTATAACATCTTAGAATTATTCTCCAAACTAATTGAATAACATGAAAAAATCTCAAGGAAATAAATATATTATAAGGACATTGAAATTTATATGCTACACCTGTTAAAAAGGATTAAGAGTAATTATTGTTAAGAAAAAATAAGAATAATTTTAATTGTGCAAGCCTATACTTAGAATCTTTATTAACCTTTATATGGATGATGTGCTTCTTGATGTTATCTTGGGGCAATGAAGAGGGAATTTTTACTCATCTAGAAATTGTATAAATTTTTAACATGGAAGATCCTTATGTTAGCATGAATGTTGATGGTATTCCTTGCTGGATACAATTGTTCAATTGTGTGTTGTCTTTAATGTCACACAAATGTCATATCAGTCATCAGATAGTGTCTACCGAGCTCAGAAGGTCAGCAAGGCAAAGGACAATGTTTACTGAGCTTTCAAGGTAATCAAAGAATTTTAGTTCTTACTGAGCTCACTCAGTAATCAAAGAAAATATGATAGAAATAGTTCTTACTGAGTTCACTCGGTCATCAAAGGTAATTTGGAAGAAATAGTTCTTACTGAGTTCACTCGGTCATCAAAGATAATTTGGAAGATTTAGTTCTTACTGAGCAAACTCGACAGCCAAAGGATTTTAAGGATATTGTAATGTTAACCGAGTCAAGAAGGTTAACTCTAGAAATTCCTGGAAGCAGTATTTATCAAGCAGGGTTGGCCAATAAAGGATTTCATTATCTTATGAAATAACACTTATTTGTTTAAGAGTAATATTTGTAGCCAACTGATAAATGGTTTATTGGTACATGTAACATGTTAATGGGCCGACTTGACAATCTGAATGGTATAAGTAAGAGGTCACGTTGCTAATTCAAAGTAGTATGATGTGGAGGTATGAAAAGTTAATGTGATATGAAGACTAATTATTGTGGAAGCAAATTTGAAGGATGATCAGAGATCATTGAGGAGCAGCAAAGTCATATTTGATCAAGGAGGATCTAATGATGCTGAAAAGAGACCTATATCCAGAAAATTTAGTTGCATCTTGTTCAGGTCAATTCATTGTTGCTTTCTAACCATTGTAGCAATGATTTCAAATCTCTTAATAGAGTTGGTTTAATAGCCATTTTTGCAAATCCTCTAACAAGGTGATAGTTCAGTTGAATTGTTCTAAAGACCTCTAGCAAGGCCACTCCTAACAGGGTGATCAAATCCTCTAACAGGGTCACACCTAATAGTGTGTATTGTAACTTTTAACAGGGTTGACTCCCAACAAGGCTCACTTCAGAAGAGTGAAAAATTGGTGACTAGTTACTTGGTGGTTTTTTCCATATTGGGTTTCCACTTTAAATCTGGTGTCTCTTGTGTTCATTTTGTTTTTAGTTACATGTATGAATGCTTGAAGATAAGTAATAGTTTAATTTATTGAGTTACAACATTTTTTTACCAAGTATCAACAATAACCAAATCTTTAAGACATCTAAGGGATTTGTGGATTAATTTTTGTTAGTAACTGATTCACCCCCCACTCTCAGTTACTCTCTCTTTAATTCCAACAATTGGTATCAGATCTTTTGGTGCTTACAGGAAGAGATTTCAAGGATCTAAGCTAAAGATCAGGATGTCTTACAAAAGGGAAATTCCAAGACTTAACAGGGACATCTTCTCAGGATGGCAAGGATTGATGAGGCTTCATCTGGCTTCCATTGGTGATAAAGGGCTGTAGTATCTTGATGAAAAATATGAAGAACCTTCTGGTACATTATCTATCAATGATATTGCTGCAAAGAAGACTCACAATAACATAATGATAGATATAGCATCTGCTTTGAGTTATGAAGAATTTGATGACATCAAGGATTGCAAAACTGCCTTTGAAATGTGGAACAAGCTAAAAGAAATCTACGGAGGAGATGATAATGTGAGAAGAGCCAAAGCAAAAATTTTGAGAGGACAATTTGACCAAATGAGGATGAGAGAAGATGAAAACATTGCAGAGTATGTTGAAAGAGTTAAAGCATTTGTTAGTGCAATCAAAGCATCTAGAGGAGATATCAGTGAGGAGACAGTTATAAATAAAGTTCTTAGAACTCTACTTCCTATTTATGCAATCAAAGTCTCTGTAATTCAAGAAAGGAGATGTGAAGAAAATCATAAAATAAATTTAGAGGCCATAGTTGGAAGATTGACTGCATTTGAGCTAGACAACTATGACAACTATGTTCCAGCTACCAAGAATTTTGAATCAACATTTGAAGCCAAGCTTTCACTCAAAGAAAAAGGGAAAAAGATGAAGGAACCACAATCAGAAAGTGATGAAGAATCAGAACAAAGTTCAGACAATGATCTTGATGTGGTTGAAGCTCTACTAGTAAGAAAATATTCAAGAGGCAAAGGAAAATACAAAGGTAAAGTTCCTCTAATCTATTTCTCTTGTGAAGAAATTCGACATATTGTTGCTAGGTGCCCAAATAAGAAGAAAAAAGATGAGAAGAAAGGTCACAAGTACAATGGCAAGAAAGACTTCAAATCATTCAAGGATAAAGGTAAGAAAACATGTTTTATGGAAAAATATTCTAATGATTTTGATGATGAAGAAGAAGATGAAATTGTCTACATTGCTATGAAAGATGTGTCTGACAATGATGAGGAAATGGCACTCATTTCTCATATGAGCAAAAATGATACATGGATCATACATAGTAGTTGTTCTCATCACATGACTGGTGATAAGACTAAGTTTGAATACTTTGAAGACTATGATGGTGGCAGTATAAGATTTGGTAACAATGAACCTTTTTGTATAAGAGGAAAAGGAAGAATCTCACTAACCAAGGAACTTGTATGTGAAAATGCATACTAGGTAGAAGGACTAAAGCATAATTTTTTGAGTGTGGCACAACTAATCAATAATGGATTCAAAGTAGAATTTATGCATGGAAAGGAAAGGTTGCTAGATGGCCAAGGAAAGCTGATTGGATCTGGCACTCAAACAAAAGGTAACTTATTTTATCTTGAACTTGGTGAATGTTCATGTTTCATCGCACAAATTTAAGAAAGTTGGTTATGGCATAGGAGGTTGTGTCATGTAAACTTTGACAACTTAATAAAGATTGGTAAATTCAGGAAAGTAAGAGGTATTCCTAACATAAAGAAACTTGAGGTTGGTCTATGCAAGAATTGTCAAATTGGTAAAATGGGAAAGACTAGTTTTAAAAGCAAGAACTATCAGACTAAAGAAATTCTAGAAATTATGCATACTAATTTGTGTAGACCTATTGGCATTGAAAGTTATACTGGTGAAAAATTCTTCATTCTATTTGTTGATGATTATTCAAGAATGATGATTGTTATGTACCTTAGAGAGAAATCAGAAGCATTTGAAAAGTTCAAATAGTATTTGGCCACAGTACAAAAGGAAACATGCAAAAGAATGAAATGCTTAAGGTTTGATAGAGGTGGTGAATTCATTTCACATGAGTTTAATAACTTTTGCATTGAAAGGGGAATCAAAAGATAGGTTTCAGCACCTAGAACTCCTGAACAAAATGGAATAGCAAAAAGAAGGAATAGATCTATGATGGATTGTGCAAGAACCTTAATGATTGAGAAAGGCATTGCTATCAAATACTGGACGGAAGCTATCAACACTGCAATTCATACGTTGAACCAAGTACAGCTGAAAAAAGACTCATTCAAAACACCCTATGAATTGTGGTATGGCTACAAACCTAATGTAAGTTATCTAAAAGTATTTGGAAGCAAATGTTACATTCTGAAAGAATCTAGAAAAGATAAATTTGATGTAAAAAGTGATGATGGAATATTTTTGGGATACTCTTGCAAAAGCAAAGCATATAGATTTTTGAACTTATCTACTCATAAAGTCATAGAAAGTGCACATGTGAAAGTTGACGAGTTTGCAGAAAGAACAGAAGAAGAAAGCAAGAAGGAACCTGAAGACTACAGAAGATTTGTTTACATTGAACTTGATATAATACCAAGTATACCTATCAATCAGGAATCCTCAACTCTAGAGTCTTCATTAACCGAGTCACAAGAATTTCAAACCGATTTAGCATCTACCAAGCTGCAAGAACTCGAGTTGCAAACAAAAGCTATCGAGTTAGCACCAATCGAGCCCGAGCAACCAGAATCAGAACCAAAAGTTGAGACACAGAACGATAACAATGCAAGTCATTCAAAAGGCAAGGAGCCTGTGTTAGCCAAGTATGTCAGAAAGCATCATGCACTAGATCAGATCATTGGTGATAAATCAGAAGGAACAATGACAAGAAGTAAGTTGAAAGGCACTTGTTTACTTACTGATTTTGAACTTAGAAATGTCAAAGATGCACTAGACAATGAAAGTTGGATTGAAGCTATGAATGAAGAAATAGAACAAATAGAGAAAAACAAAACATGGACTCTTGTACCTAGACCCAAAGACAAGAATGTGATTGGAACAAAGTGGGTATTCAGAAACAAACTAAATGAAGATGGTAAGGTATCAAGGAACAAAGCTACACTAGTATGCAAAGGATACTCTCAAGAAGGTGTAGACTATGGAGAAACTTTCTCTCCTGTTGCAAGATTGGAAGATGTCGGAACTTACTTGCATATGCTGCATTCAAAGGATACAAAGTTTATCAGATGGATGTCAAGTCAACATTTCTCAATGGCATATTGGAGGAAGAGGTTTACATTGAGTAGCCTGAAGGTTTTTTTGATCCAGACAAGAAGGACATGGTCTGCAAATTTCATAAAGCATTATATGGTCTGAAACAAGCCCCTAGAGCATGGTATGAAAGATTGCATAACTATCTTATTCATATTGGTTTTCAAAGAATTAATGACAACAACAGTTTGTACATAAAGGATGGACCAGACAATAAAATTATTTTGGCAAAAATATTTGTAGATGATACTTTATTCACAGGAAATGATGATCTTTGCAAAGAATTTTCAGAACAAATGAACAAGGAATTTGAAATGTCAATGTTTGGTGAAATCAAATTGTTTTTTGGTCTTCGAATTTAGAAAAATAAGAATGGCATTTACATCACTCAATCTAAATACATCAAGGAGATACTGAAAAATTTTGGTATGGAAGACTACAAACCAATTGGGACTCCTATGTGTACTGGATTAAAACTCACCAAGGATGATGAATCAAAGGAAGTGGATCAAACATTGTATAGATCTATGATTGGAAAGTTGCAATCTGTAGTGCACACAAGACCAAACATTGCCCTTGCAGTAGGAATTGTAGCAAGATTCTCAACAAAACCAAAAGAAAATCACATGATGGCAATCAAAAGGATCATGAGATACTTAAAAAAAATTTAAGATTATGGATTATGGTATAAACTTGGAGGAAAACTGGATTTAAAGGTGTTCACTGATGCAGATTGGGCAAGAAATATTGATGACAGAAAAAGCACAAGTGGAGGAGCGTTCTTTCTTGGAAAAAGGTTGGTTTCTTTGACAAGCAAAATGTAGAATTGTACATTGCAATCCATAGCAGAGGCTAAATATGTTGCAGTAGTAGTAAATTGCTCAAACATTGTGTGGTTTAAACAATTATTGAAAGATATGAAGCAAGAAATCATACAACTATTTGTTATGTTTTATGATAATACAAGTGCAATTAACATCTCCAAGAATCCAGTGATGCATTCAAAAACCAAGCATATTGCCATAAAATATCACTTTGTTAGAAAATTGGTGCAGAAAAAGAAATAAGATTGGAATGTGTGCATACAAAGGAACAAATTGCTGACATATTCACAAAGCCTTTACCTAAGGATGCATTCTTGTATCTCAGAGGTAAGTTAGAGGTCATTCCTCTATCCAAAGCTCACTAAAATATAGTTTTAGTGATGCATCAACAGGAACAGAATTGCAGATCTATCACTTGATGCAACAAACCAATGAAGACATTGCATATGAATCAGTACATTAGGTACAATGTTATTTAGTTGTTTTGAGTTCTCTTTGGCATGTGTTGTCAAAGAGGGAGAATATATACTGTCATATCCGTCATATCTTTCTAAAATTTGCAAATAATAAGAGTTTGTGTAAGAGGGAGAGATTATATGTAAGAGGCAGTTTTGTATTCTGTCATTAAAAGAATTATTTTCAAATTTCATTCTGCTATGACATGTTGTGTTGCCATCAATGCCAAAGAGGGAGATTATTGGATACAATTGTTCAATTTTGTGTTGTCTTTAATGTCACACAAATGTCATATCAGTCATTAGATAGTGTCTACTGAGCTTAGAAGGTTAGCAAGGTAAAGGATAGTGTCTACCGAGCTTAGAAGGTCAGCAAGGCAAAGGATACTGTCTACTGAGCTCAGAAGGTTAGCGAGGCAAAGGAAAATGTTTACCAAACTTTCAAGGTGATCAAAGAAATTTAATTCTTATCGAGCTCACTTAGTAATCGAAGAAAATATGACAGAAATAGTTCTTACCAAGTTCACTTGATCATCAAAGATAATTTGGAAGAGACAATTCTTACCGAGTTCACTCAGTCATCAAACGTAATTTGGAAGATTCAGTTCTTACCGAGAAAACTCGGCAACCAAAGGATTTTAAGGATTTTGTAATGTTAACCGAGTCAAGAAGGTTAACTCTAGAAATTCCTGGAAGCAGTATTTACCGAGTAGGGTCAGCCAATAAAGGATTTCATTGTCTTATGAAATAACGCTTATTTATTTAAGAGTAATATCTGTAGCCGACTGATAAATGGTTTATTGGTAAATGTAACATGTTAATGGGCTAACTTGACAATCTGAATGGTATAAGTAAGAGGTCAAGTTGCGAATTCAAAGTAGTATGATGTGGAGGTATGAAAAGTTAATGTGATATGAAGACTGATTATTGTGGAAGTGAATTTGAGGGATGATCAAAAATCATTGAGGAGCAACAAAGTCATATTTGATCAAGGAGGATCTAATGATGCTAAATAGAGACCTGTATCCAGAAAATTTAGTTGCATCTTGTTTGGGTCAATTCATTGTTGCTTTCTAACCATTGTGGCATTGATTTCAAATCTCTTAACAGAGTTGGTTTAACAGCCATTTTTGCAAATCCTCTAAGAAGGTGACAGTTTAGTTGAATTGTTCTAAAGACCTCTAGCAAGGCCACTCCCAACAGGGTGATCAAATCCTCTAATAGGGTCACACCTAACAATGTGTATTGTAACCTTTAACAGGGTTGGCTCCTAATAGGGCTCACTTCAAAAGAGTGAAAAATTGGTGACTAGTTGCTTGGTGGTTTTTCCCATATTGAGTTTCCACTTTAAATCTGATGTCTCTTGTGTTCATTTTGTTTTTAGTTACATGTATGAATGCTTGAAGATAAGTAGTAGTTTAATTTACTGAGTTACAACATTTGTTTACCAAGTATCAACAGTAACCAAATCTTTAAGACATCTAAGGAATTTGTGGATTAATTTTTGTTAGTAATTGATTCAACCCCCCTCTCAGTTACTCTATCTTTAATTCCAAAAATTCCTATGGGTAAGTATCCTAGTAGTGTTGGAGACATGATTCAATAGTTTTGTGCTACATTCATGATAGGTTTTTTCATTGACATCAAGATACTGATTATTTTGTGAAGGCTAGTAGAGAAACATACAAAATTTGGCTTCACGCATTTTGAAGATTGAAGATCAACTTATGTGCATGTGGGATTATGTTCTAGAGTATGTCTAGATGCTATAGTTAAGAGAGTGTATACAAATATGAAGACTTGACAAAGTTATGAAGGATTTGGTGAAGGCAACTTTCAAATAGTATTTCTAGAAAGTGGGTACTAATGTTTTTATTTTATCTCCTAACAGAGATGGAATTAGGTTGAACAATCTTAGAAAGAGGTTGAATACATATTGTAGATGTTTTAGTTAATCACACATATTTAGATCATCAATTAGTGGAAAGTTATGAAGGCTATGACCTTATATATTACTTGTAATTGTGAAAAAGATGTAACATTGTAATCTAACATGTGATGTAATATCTTAAGGTAGTCCTATATTGTTATTGTAAATTGGGAAAGCCTCAAGGTTGGCTCAATAACTTAAATTCTAGGACTCATTATAAGGGTATGTGTAAGATCATGGTCAACCAAACTATGGCCTTAAATGGCAGTGAAAAACCAGTAAATTAGGGTTATGTTAACTTGGCACATAATTTTAAAGTAGTTAATGAGTCAATGCGTTATGTTAATCATGGGTCAACGAATTTGACTTAAAATCATAGTTAAATTTTGATAGCAATATCACAATTTTAAAGTAGTTATGGGCTTTATATCAAAAATTTCTTACAAAAGAATTTGTAGTAAATAGAATACAACTTCTAAACTACTAGGTCTTATCTAGAGAAAAAGTTATTTGATTGGTCAAAATTTTGAATTTTAATGTAGTACTACAAAAATGTTAGGATGAAAATAAAAGGTAGGTGTATGTCTAGAGCCACCTTAATAAATAAAAAAATGATAATATTTTTTTAATATAATTATAGATATAAAAACTAGACTCATGCCAAAATGTGATGCATGTTTTTTGGTCTTTTTATCCCAGATAAATAATTAAATATGAATTTTCTACTATAACTTTTTAGAATAAAAAAACTCCCATGTCTTCAACACCTTAACTAATTAAAAACTTTATAAAATTAATTTTTTCTTCTTTTTTGTCATACTAGGTGAATCATAGAATGTGATGAAACTTTTGGATTTCAAAAATGTTATACCATTTGAAAGTTGTAGCTATTTTTCAATCAGTATGTCAATTAGCAATTTGTAGACATCTTCATTATAAATAAACTAGTAAGTACTTATCAAATTGATAATTTGACAAAAATTACATCAATGGAATCTTGTGAGTGTTCTTAAAAAACCCATTTTGTTTCATTGAATTTGGTTGAAAAAAATATTGTTAGATGGCCAGTTGAAGACTAAATGTTAGGGAAACATGTTACAAACACATTTCTTGAGTTGATCAAAGAGGTTTGGTAAATACCAAGCCTAATCGAGTACCCAAATTTTGGTGGCAAAACACAAAATTTAAAAATTTGAGATTGTTGGAACTAGTTGTACATTTTAAACCAAACGCTTACAAATATATTTAATCATGTTTTCACATTTAAGATATAATGATATTTGATTTTTTCTCTTTTTTATTATTACATATTATAAAAAAAAAATTATTGTTAGAATATTAAATATGATATTAAATGTGATTAGATAGTATATTAGGATAACAGTATTATATATTGTTATATAGATATTATAAATAATATCTATATTATTATTAATTCTATTATAATATTAAATATATATTATTACATATACTAATATAATATATATTTGAACATAGTATTATGTTGCCATGAATTCACTCCCCTATATTTTTCAAACTTCTAGGATTAGGGTTGAGTCAATGTGATGTCATGTTTGTGTCTAGATCATCTTTAAGGAACTTATCTTCTCATATATTCCTTTGTGTACACCTAGGTTGAAATTCAAAAGAAATCTAATGATTTCATTCATTAGGTGATTAGCGAAGGGAGAGTAAGTTTATGCATTTCCTAGACAAGAAGAAAGATGTTCAGAAACCCTAACTCTATAATCAAGTATTTCATTGAAGGCATGATACATCTGAAGGTAGGAATCACATTGCATTTAGAATAGATGGCATCTAAAAACAATTGGATCAAAGCTTAGGACCAAGGTGTAGATCACAGGAACATCATAGAAACTAGATAAGTTGAATCAAATGCAAGAGAAGTAGATAAATCCTTAGAAATGGTGAAAGAGCCCATTCGAAGATGGTGTAACTCTCTTTGAAATCCTATCAATGGCTTATATTTAATCAATGCATCTACATTGCAAAGTTGACAAGTCAAATGGTCCTTAAAGATTTATCTTCCCAGCCGCCAAATCTTAAAGATCAACAATCATTGCATGATCGCAAGGGTTAAAGATAAATCATGAGTTAATATGGTGAAACAATGAAAACTAATAATCACATCATCATAGGGGGTTAAAGATGACCTAGGGTTCGTGTTGTGATAGAGCAAAAAGAATGTGTACTCATCATCATAGAGGGTTGAGATTAACCTATGGTTAAGGTAGCAATGTAGCAAAAAGCTAAAGGTTGCATTGTTGTTGATAGTTTAAGTTGACCATGAGTTAGGTCTACAATAGAATGAAAATAATCTTCTAGTCAATGATCACATCTTCACAGGTAATCATGTAGTTAATGGTTTGTAAGTTACCAAGCCACAAATGCTAAAGATTGCATTATCGTGACCCAGTTCTTGCCTAAAGGAATTCAAGTTGTGATGATGCAAAAGGTTAACATAATGGTCAAGTATAAGTTCCCACAATTTCACAAACAATTAAAGTTAACCTAGAATCAAAGTGGCAAAGCTAGGAAAAGTAACCCAGGAATAGTTGCATGGTCACACATGAATAAAGTTAACTCGAGATGAAGGGTGAGATGGTGCAAACAAGATTAGACTGAAGCCAATGATTGAATTAATGAAGTTATCAAAGGAAGCAACATTTGATTCTTTCAATAGAATGATAAAGAGTTAACCACAATTGTTAAGGATTTGAGCTTTTGCATGATTACAGGCAGTTAAAGGTAAACTGATGTTAATGTCATGATGGAGCAAAAGTATGTGTTCACATAGTCCTAGGTGATTAAATACAACCTTGAGTCAATAAAATGATGTGGTGACAGCCAATCATCACAACATTGCACACAGTCACCTAAAATCTCAATTCAATGTTGCAAAGGTGCGATCATGTTACTATGCAGTTGTCACTAAGTCGATGTGGTTAGTAGAATGGAGACATGTGAAGCTGTAAAGTCATGATAAATGATAACAGTCAATTTCATATGGTTATCACATTGTTGCATGGTTAAGTCATTGTATGAATGACAGTTGTGAAGAAGCGTAAAGAGAAAAAGTAAAAAGGGTTTTCATGCCTTAATCATGATTGTTGATAGGAGATTGATGGTAGAGATTTAAATATCCTATGATTTTTGAGATTCAAATTATATGGAAGAATATGAACTATTTTGAGGGTTTCTAATCATTTCTATTTTCTTTCTCTGATGCATTGAATTGTGATTTATGACTGTTAGATTTCTGAGCGATTCAAGTGCTCTCTTAATGTAACTGATGAATCCCTAAAAGGGGGCCTGTAAATATAATTTTCTAAATTAATAGAAGGGATCAATAATTTTATTCAACTTTCCTCCCTCCATCTATAGATATAGAGTGAGAATCAAGACATTGTATGAAATGGAGGATTTGATTGATATCTGCAACTAGGTTTTGTGTGGTCTTAATTCCATTAATGATCAACATTTCTAATGTTTTGTTTATTATCTTCTCTAGCTGAGTTATACATACATAGTAAAGTAGTCTATATGGGATTGTAGGATAGATGCATTTGAAGCTGATGATATCTTACTAGATTCTATTTTAGTGGAGGGTTATTAATCATGGTGGATTCCATTTCATCTTTCATGTACATCTCTGCTCTCTCTAAATTGCATTTCAATAGGACTAATCTACATTTAGATTAGAATAGGAGCAGTATTAAAAGGGTTTTAAGGTAACTTGTGATATCCATTCCACTATGTGTTATAGGTTGCCCAAATCTATTTCTACCTAGGGTGTTTGTAACTATGAACATCCTGGTTCATCCTCTTCTACTCTTAGGTTAAGAGTATACCCCCATCCCAATGATCTATCAAAAACATAATTCATTGCATATCTTGCATATAAGAGAGTTGTACGTAATAATTCAGAGGGCCATGATATAATACATACACTAACCTATTTGTTGGTGGCATCCTTTTGTTTCCTCACATTCTAGGCATCTAGAATCAAGGTAAAGAGCCAAGGTAAAGCAAAGTTAGCAAGAGGGACAAACTATTAACTAACATATTAGAAATTATTGTGTAGTATTATATAGTTTATTAAATTACAATATGATTGATTACCATATGACCCTAGGGGTTCTAGGACTCCTAGAAATACATATCATGATGCAATGGGTCAAATGGGGTCATACATTAGTGTACAACCCCATTCGACACATATAATTGGTTACCATATGTCCCTAGGAGTGCTAGGACTACTAGGGACACATGTCATGATGTAATGGGTCAAACGTCCATGGGTTAGCGTACAACTTTATTCAACCCATATGATCGATTACCATATATCCCTAGGGGTTCTATGATCTCTAGGGACATATGTTGTAATGCAATAGGTTGAATAGGATTGTAGGTTAGCCTATGACCCCATTTGACTGATATGATTGATTACCATATGTCCTTAAGGATCATAGGACCCGTAGGGGCACACGTTGCACTTGAATTATTTGGCCCATATGATCAATTACCATAAATGTCCCTAGGGGTCCTAGGACCCCTAGTGATCCATGTTGTAGTGTAATGGGTCAAATAGGGTCATAGATTAGCCTACGATCCCACTCAACCCATATGATCAATTACCATATGTCCTTAGGGAGATATATCACAATACAATGGATTGAATAGGGTTGTAGGTTAGCTTACAACCCAATTTGGTTCATATCATGGATTAGCATATATTCCTAGGGGTCGTAGGACCCCTAGGGACACATGTCTTGATGCAATGAGTTGAATGGGGTCATAGGTTAACCTACAACCCTATTCAATCTATATGATTGATTACCATATGTCCCTATGGGTATGATCAATTACCATATTTCCCTACAAGTCCTAGGACCCCTAGGGACACATGTCATGGTGGAATGGGTTGAATGGGATCATAGGTTAGCCTATGATCCCATTTGACAAGTATGATTGATTACCATATGTTGCTAGGGGTCTTGGGACCCCTAGGGAGACATGCTACAATGTAATGAGTCAAATGGGGTTATATGTTAGCCTACAACCCCATTCAATTCATATGATTGATTGCCATATGTCCCAAGGGGTCCTAGGACCCCTAGGGACACATGTTATGAGGAAATGGGTTGAATGGGGTTGTAGGTTAGCGTACAACCCCATTCAACCCTTATGATCGATTACCATATGTCCTTAGGGGTCCTAAGACCACTTGGGACATATGGAAATTGATCATATGGGACACGTTGTGAGGCAATGGGTCGAATGGGGTCGTAGGTTAGCCTACAACCTATTCAACCCTTATGATCAATTACCATATATCCTTAGGGGTCCTAGGACCCCTAGGGACACATGATGTGATGCAATGGGTTGAATGGAGTTGTCGATTAGCTTACGACCCCATTCAACCCATATGATTGATTACCATATGTCCTCAAGGGTCCTAGGACCCCTAGGGATACATGTCATTATACAATGGGTTGAATGTGGTCATAGATTATCCTACATCCCCATTTGACCCATATGATCAATTACCACATGCCCCTAGGGTTCCTAGGACCTTTAGGGATACATGTTGTAATGAAATGGGTCGAAAGGGGTTGTCGGTTAGCCTACGACCCCATTTGAACCATATGATCGATTACCAAATAATAATATAATTAATAAAATAAATGATTATATAATAACAATAATATATATTATTAATATATGGTAATAATAATAGTACATTACTATATTATATAATAATAATAATATTGGGTCGGGTAACAATACTAAAAATACTAATAATAATATATTATTATATCATATAATAATAATACTAATTTTATTTTATTTTTAATTTTAAAATCCTAAATACCATTTTTGGGTATATGATCTCATATCAAATACCTAATATTATATGAATACTCGATGTAATATCAAGTACCTGATAAGGTTTGGCCCAACCTTTTTGCCTTGGTATCAGGATGGGTGGAAAAAAGTCAGAGAAGATTTTGAAATACTTTTAGATGTTTTAAAACTCCACTTTTTCACATTACCACTTTTTGGCACATCATGATCTTACACATACCCATAAAGGAAAGATGTTTTCTTTGGTTGTAATGATTAGTGAGATCATTTTATGTGATATTGTATTATGTGAGCTTACAAGAAACTATATTTGGAAAGAGAAGTTATTGTTGGATAGATTTTTATGTACACTTGTATTATTTAGTGAAGATAGTACTGAAGCTATTTGGATGCTAGGTCCATCTTGTTGGGATTTACAAGTGAGAAGTCTACTTTTCATAGGTGGCGAGGCACGGGGGGCGGGGGGGGGGGGGGGGAGTGGCTGGTGGTGGGGGCGGTGAATCAGAAGTACTAAACTTTAACCAATAAAACTTTTAACTTTAAAACATTGCATGCATAAACATATGGAAATAACATGTAAATCAAATGCATTCACATACACACTTGACACCAGATATAATTACCTAGAAACCCTCCAATGAGAAGGTAAAACTGGGGTGGGGATGACACCTACAACTCTTCACTATTGCAGCAATAAAGTTCACCTATTAAGGTTACATATTTTGACCATTCTCATGATTTTCCCTGTGAAAGGCCTACCCTCTTAAAAGCTTACGAGAATTGTTAGATCCTACCTTGTTAAAGGATTTAAGCACTCTATAAAAAAGTGTACCTGGCTAAAGGATTTACAAAACATTCACTTGGAATGTCTCCCTATTAAAGGTTTTATACAATGGTTGGTAAACCAACCGATCTCCATAGGATTTCATTCTTCTAATATAATTTTTAGAATGTATAGAAAATGTTTGGCTTGATTACTTGCAATATTCTATTGCTGATTTCAGATCCTTGTTTTGTCCAATCTGATCCTCACTGATCTAGTATGAAAATGTTGTAACCTTGATCTTTTTATTCTGATAATTGATTGTGCAATTATGTCCTTCTTCTATGTCACCTTCAACTTGATTAATTCACCCCTTTCACTTCTATCATCACTTTCTCATATGCATCCTCTCTCACACACTCTGTAAATTATGGGGCTTTGACATCCTTAAAAAGATTTCATGACTTAGGATCAGACATGAATCTATGATTGAGATTCATCTAACTTTTCCATTTTTTTGATTGGTTGCATGTTGATTGCATAAGGAATCCAAATGGATTCGGTCTTATCTTTAATCCTTCAGGATTTATCCATATGTTGGCTCAAAAATGGTTTACATCTTAGTTTGTGAAGGCACAAACTCATATGTTGATTCTATATTACTCAACACTTGATGATTACTGATGCTCAACACATACTAAATTTTGTCTTGCTTAGCATTTGAACTTTCTTAGCAGCTATTAGTCACTTGGCACTTCAAACTTGCTCAACACATATTGTAACTCAGAATCTACACTATACTTGGCATCAACTTAGAAAATTTCTTAAGTGTGTTGACACTCAATTGTCAAAACCAATCTGAGATAAAAAATCTCCTCCTTTGACATGAGTTTCAGAAAACACTTAACTATACATGATGACACTAATCTCCTTGAGTATAATATACATTCTATTCGGCATACATACAAAAATTCAAAATTGTTCAAAATTTTGTGAAGGAGTATACACCTCAAAATTTTGTGTCTCCCCCTAAGTTGATGTGCCATATCCTTGTATCCAAAATCTCTCTGAGTAGATTGATTTGCCTTTGCCGATTCTCCTTGTCTTTATTTTGAATTTTGATACTCTTTATTTAATGTATCCTGTTATGCCTTGTTTCCTATTTTGCTCTTCTCCTTTCTTTTCTCTATTTATTTTATCACTCCCCCTTTCATTTTGGCTCCCCCTTTCACATGTCTCCCCTTGTAGATTAAACATCCTTCTAGCTTTTCAATTTCTCCCCCTTTTTAACACTTATGTCAAAGGGTCTATACAATAACTAAATATTTGGTGAAGAAGGTCTTGTTCACTTCCATTACAATTTGTAGAGCAACATCCTAGTTTTGTATTGCAACTTCTAGGGATTTGATTTGTATAGTTGTTTCTACTACAAGGTGAACTAAGCCATCTAATGTAGAAAGATTTGGATCTTTCTTTATCATATTTTCTGTGCAGGCTAGTTCTTTCTATAAAGTCTCCATGTGAGGGGTTAGGGTGGATTGAATTTGAACTAATTTGGCTCTAGTGTTAACCTCTTCTACTGTCCATACAACTAGTTCCTTTTGTGTGTGAAGCATCGTTTTAAAGTGCTTCTCACTTTGAGTTGGATCTTTAGGTAGTTGTATGCTTGATATCTTCAAGTTCCTTTCGAAGCTCATTATTCTTTGGCTAGTTTCCTATATGAAAATTGATGGATCACACAACTTTATGTACAATGAGAAAATATTCTCAAGTATTGTCTTCACCTTTTCAATTGTCTTAGCTAGCTCTACTTGTGATAGTTCTATCTCATTCGATATTATTTCATTCACCTTTGTTTGAAACTTCTTTTTTGACCATTCCATTAGTTTTTTATTGGTATCATGGTCTTTACTTTGAACCTTGTCCATTATTTCTGAAAGTTGCTCCATAATGGGTTTTGTTTCATTAGGTGACTACAAGCTAAATGCATCTAAAAAGATGTCTTTTATTTCAATTAAAGCTTGTCTCTATTTATATTCATTTATGAGTATCTCCTACTTCTTCCTCTCTAGTGCCTCTTGCACTTCATTGATCTAATCAATGTTCATGGTTGCATAGTCATACTTAGGAATGACTATTTCTTCATCTAGTGTAGGGTCTCCTTAGTGAAGTACTCTTGCAACCTTTATAAAGCTCAAACCTAGTGCTGAAATTTGAAGTGGTATTGCTTCAGTGCTTAGCTTTTGAGGTATTCTTGTAGGAGTCCCAGTGGTTGGCAGGTTAACCAAAGTTTGAATTACTTCTTGCTCCATTTCCTTTAGGGTCTCCTTCTCCTCCTTTTATTTGTGTAGCTTGCTCTTTAGGTTGTCCACTTGTACCTATAAGGATGACAAAAGATGTTTCTTGTGTTGGCATATTATCCCTAGTCAAGTCAGCTATTGCTTTCTACAACTCATCTACATTGCCCAACACTAGATTACTACATAATTGGGCTTGTAGAGTTGATTGGTCAAGGATATTCTTGAGATCCTCTATAATCAATGGGTTTATGTTCTGACCAAAGTTTTCAGGAACATCCTTCACTTTTACTATATATGTAAGTGTGGATGTGTCATGTGCAGGACTTGGAGGTGGCAATTGTGTGGCTTGTACACTCTATTCTATTTCCTACTCTTCAATAGTTGCCATATCATTTCTCTTTTGTGTTTCCTCCTCCAAAGTTTCATCTGCCTTTTCCTTTTCACCTTCACCTTCCCTTTCATTCTCATCTTCTTCTCCATTGTTTTTCCCTTCAAAGGGATCTTCTTCTCCTTCTTTAATAGTTGTTAGGCCATAGATTAACTTCCACATTTGAGTGGACTCCTTAACAACATCTTCAACCTTATTATAAAGAATGCTAAAGGCTTTCTACTTGGGTGCAAATTTGCTCCCATGCTTCTTATTGGCCTTGGTTATTTTCCCTTTTGTGAGCTTAGACATTACTTGAGCCAATGTTGACTCTCTTATTTTTTCTCCATATTAAGACAATAATGCCATTTATTTTCAATAATAGAATATAACTCTTTGGGCATTGAATTGTCAAGTTCAAGTGGGGTGTTATTGAACTTTGCCATCATGGTGTAGACTGATTCTTCAACCATGTTTTGTTCTTCTCTACTCAACTTATTAAAATCAATGATCTTTAAGCTAGTTAAGTCTGCATTATCACATATATTTTCTAAATCAGAATTGGTAGTGTGACTTACCACTCTAAATTGGCTTGTGTCTTTTGACTTTGTTCTCTCTTCATCTGAGTTAGGTTCAGCAACATATTTTCTTCTTAGCTTCTTTTTTGGTCCTTGCTACTTGGTAGCCTTCTTCTTTTCTTGCTCCTTAGCCTCCTTAGTTATGGCTCTTATACTTTCCCTTGTAGTAGGCTTGGTTGGGCTTAGCTTGGTAGTCCTTTTGCCCTAGGGTTGTGCTGGAGGTTATTTCTAAGCTTTTCTCTTTTTGGGCTCTAGTTTGGTTGGTGCTTCCTTGGCTTGCTCTTCCTCATCGACACCTTCTTCCTCTTTAGCATCTTCACCCATGCCTTGTGTCAAGGTAAGTGGCTCTTGGCCCTATTATTCATTATCATCATCATCATCATCATCTTCTTCTTCTTCACCTTTTTCTTTCCCTTCCCCAAATTTGGCCTTAATATTTTTGACCAATTAGTCCTTTTTCTTTAGGTTTGAAGTAGTTTTCAACTCCATTTCTACTTCAAACTTTACAACATCAAAAGTGCCAAAAAAATTACACTTTTATCAATGTCTTCTGCAAGAAATGTTGTGATTACTACTGAGGCCTTATCAATGTTAATCTCATATCCAAGTGGCCTTAGCCATCTCACCCTTGGTATTGCTGCTTGGACATAAGAGTAGGCAATGTCAACTAAGAAACAAATGTCATTGATATGCTGCTTTACAAGAGAAACATGTATTCTAAGCCTTTGCTTCATAGACTTTTTGAAGTCTTCCAAATAGCTTGTCATTAAGGTTTCAAAATTGGCTCCCATCCACTCTATATATTCATTAACTTTTACTACTATAGACCTATTTTTCTTCCAACTTATTTTACCAAAAGAGGATAATTCATTCTAAACATAGAAAAATATGCGTATCAAAATTGATCCAAACTTACACTGAGCACTCTTGGATCTCCTTATTGCTCCCAAATTATCCATAATTTGTTGTACTTGTAGTTCTGCTAGATCATATGTATGATCCTTCTTGATAAGTTTGTATCCCACATCAACTACAATGCAAGGTACATTGTTCAGTCGTCTTGACTGGTAGAGTTTATGGGTTAGGTAATCAACTATAATCATGCCTCTTTTATTCCACTTTTCCCCAGTGTTCTTTTCAATAGCTTCTTTTGAATCACTCCTCAAGGTCTTTGCCTATTCTAGGGTTAGGTAACCTATCACTCTATGTATGATTCTCTTTGACAACTTGATGGGTCCACCTTCGAACCATAGGAATCCATCATAAATCTAGCTCAAAACTATTCTTATCCATTCTGTCTTAAAGACTGTAGGGAAACCTAGGGCCTGGGTTAAGCCCTTCCTTTCAACAATTTGAAATTCCTCGTTTAATACATTGTTCTCACAGAGTTTATCATAGGCTTTCTGAATATCCATGCCACCAATTGCTCCAACTTTACAATTATAACACTTTCTAACATCTTACACCATAACAACCTTAGGTAGAATAATAGATAAAGTGCCAATAGGGTCATTTTTGTAAGCCACTTTACGAATTGGTCTAAAATCTAGTTTTTAACTTCATTACTGACCAACTAAACCTCAAATGGTTCCTTATCCTTAGGATTCCTAGAACTAGATGTCATTTCTAAAAACTAGGGTTTCAAGATGTAAAAATTGAGTAACTGTGTAGCTTGACACTTGAGTAAATACCTTAGTTCGACAAAACAATGTTGAATCTTTTTTGGAATCTTCACAAAAGCATCAATCTCTACTTGGAAATCATTTTTGTGCTCTTTTCACTCTCACTCTATGTTTTTAATGTTGAAAAATGATCAAAAACTTGACCTTGTACCCTTCATTACATAGCATTTAATGCTTAGTGCATAGATAGTTGTCCACTCAACTCCTTATGCAATTCAGCTTTACTCAGCTTCCATTGATTTTCCAATACTTAACATCCACTAGAGTTTCTCTTACTTAGCTTCAATAATAATTTCCTTTTACTTGGCAACCACTAGTAACTTGGCTCCAACTCACTTTTGTAGACAACTTGGCATATACTAGAATTTTACTCGGCATTTGAAAGAAACTTTTCTTACTCAGCAACAATGTCAAAACTTTGAAGATTTAACCTTGCATCTTTATTCATGTTGATCTATCCTTTTTAGTACTAACTTATTCTAGGAACTGATGTATGATAAAAGCATTAAATATCAATCCCACATACCTTCTTTTTCTTAATTTGATGAAGTATGACCACTTGACCCTTTAGGTGAAGTGATCCCTTAATTTAATGTGCTACATCCATCTTTCTTCTTCCATGTCTTATTCATCTCTCCTCTAATGTGCTCAACATCTACGTTGCCTTTTCCCTTGCTTGAGTCTAAGTTAGGCACCTTTGATCTTGTTGGACAATGCTTGCTGATATGACCAATCTTCAAACAACTAAAGCATGTAGTTTGGCTTAACCATTTACTGTAGCTTCCATTGAAATGTGTTCTTATGCAATTCTTAGAAATTTGTCCATACTCTTCACAATAATGATAGCTATGTCTTGTATTGTAGTCTCAATTTTAGGAATTTTCATGGATTCTTCCCTTGTTTGATGACCATGTGGTCTTGAATCTGCACTCAAAGGCTTTGTGTCTAGACTTCTGATAATTGTAGCAGCATCCTTCAAATCTTGGTGCATGCATGGTTTTGGTTCTGCATTCATGTGCCTAATGACCTTATTTGTTGCACGTGTAAAAATGTGTCATATTCTTTGGCTTGGCATTCTAACTACCATTCTTGTTCCTACAAACATTAGTTGTATTTCCTTTCTTACCACAAAAATGACAAGTGAGTTTGGAGTTATTACCTTGTCATTCCTTTGTTCAGCAATATTGGATGACTATCCTTCTTTAATGCTTGTGTAGCCCAATTTTGATGTGTCTTTATTAGATCCAGGGGATTTCAATAGTTACTCAAAGTACTTAATTGCTTCATTTGGTTTATTGAAACTTTTAGCAAATTCCTTCTCTCTTTTTAGGTCATTCTATAGTTGCTCATTTTTCAACTTGAATGTAGTTATCTCATTGTCTTTGACATTTAGCTCATGATAGGCATTCATCATTTGACTTAGGGTATCTAGTTGCATGTTTGAGATCCTAGATAGTTATGCTAATTTTTCTTCTAATCTATTTCACAAGATTCTTTTTTCTTCTTCAATCATGACCTTATCCTCAATGGCTTTCTTCTTTTGTTTAGTCACTTTACATAGCAACTTGTGATTCTTGCTCTAATTTGAGATTTTTGATCCCTTTAGCTTGTGCTTTGTTCTTGTCCATGAAATCTACAACTGCTGTATCAAACTCACATGAGTTACCATCTAAAAATAACTTTTTTGTGTCAATCCCCTTGTATTGGGTGTCATTCTCAACTATGGTAATCTCTTTCCTTCCCTTTAGTGAACTCCTTGAAGCATTTCTGGCTTCATCCAATTATTGTAGTAAGAGGTGTATCTCAATCTGCTGATTCTCAATGGTCTTTCCCAACTTGTAGACTCCCTTCTCAAGATCTTTTCTCCAAGCTATAAGGCTTCTCCTAATTAGAACTTAGCTCTAATACCAATTGTTAGAATTTACAAGTGGGAAGTATACTTCTCGGGGGGGGGGGGGGTGGTGTGAATCAAAAGTACTAAACTTTAACCAATAAAACTTTTAACTTTAAAATGTTACATGCATAAACATATGGAAATAACATGTAAATAAAATGCATTCACATAGGATTTTAACACTTTATCAAAAAGTGTACTTGGCTAAAGGATTTACAAAATATTCACTTGGAATGTCATCCTATTAAAGGCTTTATACAATGGCCGTTAAACCAACCTATCTCCATAGGATTTCATTTGGCTAATATAATTGTTAGAAAGTATAGTAGAATGTTGGACCTAATTACTTGCAATATACTATTGTTTATTTCATATTCTTGTTCTATCCAATCTAATCCTCACTGATCTAGTATGAAAATAATATAACCTTGATCCTTTTGTTCTTATAATTGATTTTGCAATTCTGTCCTTCTTCTAAATCACCTTCAACTTGATCAATTCACCCCTTTCACTGCTATCATCACTTTCTCACATGCATTCTCTCCCACACACTTTGCAAATTATGGGGCTTCGACCTCCTTAAAAAATTTTTGTGACTTAGGGTTAGCTATGAATCTACAATTGAGATTCATCTAACTTTCCCACTTAAATCTTTCTATTTTTTTGATTGGTTGCATGTTGATTGCATAGGGTATCCAAATATACTCGATCTTATCTTTAATCCTTGTGGATTGATTCATATGCCAGCTCAAAAATAGTTTACATCTTAGTTTGTGAAGGCACAAACTCATATGTTGATTCTATGCTACTCAGCACTTGATGATCATTGATGCTTGGCACATACTAAATTTTGTCTTTCTCATCACTTGAACTTGCTCGACATCTATTACTCACTTGGTACTTGAAACTTGCTCGGCACATATTATAACTTGGCATCTACACTATACTCGACATCAACTTAGAAATTTTCTTAAGTGTGTTGACACTCAATTTTCAAAATGAATCTGAGATCAACACATCTATCTTCCTTTCAACTCCTAATAGGGATTCAAAGACTCATAACACAAATTTAATGTCTCCTAACAAGGACTCATATGTACTGAATGTATTTTGTTGAAACCTAATAGGATACATCCTTTTACAAGGAAAATTTATATTAGTACATCATCTTGTGAGTACCATTCCTACCAAAGTTTTCCCTTTGATTAAGGTTTTCCCTAGTTAACATATTTGGCATTATTGTAAAAAATTTTCTTAGGGAAAAATCACCCAAGATCAGGGAGTTCAAGCACAAGCATAGAAAGGACCAAAGTATGATTAGAATAACAATATGATATTCAATTGATTTAATGTCATATCATGTACATACACACTAGGATTGCCTGAATACAAAGGCCTTTGAAATGCTTCTAGTCTTACAACATGGCACATGTCCACTAGGTGTGGATTATCCTCCATTAAGCACAAGAGTTAGTGCAATGATGAGAGGATAAGCCTATAAAGGTGTAGAATGTCAAATTATGTTGTAGACACCATGTGCATAATTAAGAGTGTGAATAACTATGTTTTCAACATGACAACTCATAAGAGTATGCAAACTCCTAGGTGTCAAACTAATAAATAATTAAATAATGCATTGACCTAGGTAAACTTAAGTAAAGTGTAATAAGTAAATATTTATTTACACCAACACCCCCCCTTAAGTGAAAATTAGGGGAATGAACTTAAGCTTACAAAAGAAAGGATGATAATTTCATGATGGGTCTCAACTACTAGGCCATGGTAGGTACCCATGTACAAAATGAAATGCAATCTATCATAAAGAAGAGAAAGAAGGAAAACCTCATGGGAAAAATCCTCCCTCGAAAAGAGAGATGAAGAAAAAAGATGCATGGATGGATGAAGTAATCAAGACTTGTGCCCCGCCCCCCCCCCCCCCCCTAGAGAAGTATTAGAAGAACACTATCACAGAAGAGGAAAAGGTCCCCCCCCCCCCCCCTCCAAAAAAAAAAAAAGAGAAGTAAAAAGGAGACAAAATAGTTCCCCCTCAAATGAAGTATGTTGATCAGTGATAGTTACTCCAATGTAGAAGCTAATCCATGCTATTGAATAATGTTCCTCCCCTTTGAAAGAAACATTATCATAAGTACATATGAGATGCTTCCCTAATATGTAGAAAGAATCTTGATTATTAATGGTGTCTTTGAAACTATTCAACTGTCCCTATGTTCATACTGACTATCACCCCTTCCAATAATACTGAAAAAAATAACTACAAATCTAGCAAGGATGGATGTAGAACACATCCCAAAGAACCAACTATCTCCTCAAATGATAAAGAGACCTCCTATGATTGTTGTACACAAGGATCCACAATCATATCAACCTGGTAAGACTAATCATGTAGAGAATGGATAGGGGGCTCAGAGCGAGCCCTTGCGACAATTGAAGAAGGATCTTTATAAAATAGAAGATGTATATTATCAATGGTGTCTCCCAAATCTACTATGTATGACTCCACACAAAAACTTGAAATATCTATCATGTAGTCATCCCCTAATGCTAGAACTGGAAGACAAGGTTTACCCAACTGTACTAAATTGCATGGACCTATCATTGTAGCAATGTATGCATGTGGAATATTCTGATACTATGACCTTGGTTAGCATCTATCAATAGGATCTCACATATCTAAATTTGTTGAATCACTATCACTATTATAACTATTAGTTTCCACAATGTATGAAGTATAGAGACGATTAGAGAATAAGCTAGGCGAACTTTCCTCAAACTAAACACTCCTCCCTATAAAAATCTCATGAGTCTCGGGATCCATAAGTCTATATGCCTTAACACTTTCTTCATATCCAATGAAAGTACAAGGCCTAGGTGGTGGTGCCTTGCATTCCTTGGAAGATATGTTTTCCCATGCTGGATAACCAAAGACTCTAAAGTGTTTCACAAGTAGTTTTCTACCACACCATGCCCCAAAATGTGTCTTTCCATCTAAGGCATTATGAGGAAACCTATTAAGTTTGTGATTGGTACTGCTTAAATCTTTGACTTCAAGTGATGGATCAAGAGACTTGGCTTGAATCATGCAACTTGCCATAGGCTTAATATTTCTAATCCTCATTGCTGCAACATTTGTCATTTGTAGACTAAATGCTACTGGATTCTGAAGAACAATACCCTCAAGTTCACAAAAGTCCCTAAGTCTTGAGTTCACATATCTGCATTCCTTGTCCATGCAAAGAACCTTGATGGATTTCCTTGATTTCTTTTCAACATGACTCTTGAAGGCTAGAAACTTATCAAACACTTCATTCTTGTGATCAAGAAACTAGACCCATGTGTAGCATGAAAATTCATCAATGAAAGTGAGGATGTAGCAACCCTTGCTAAGTAATATTTCTACAAAAGGATATGCTAGAACTATGTGAACCAACTTAAGAACAGCTAATGCTTTGGAAGACTTTCCTTTATCATACTTCTCTTCTAGATGCATATCCATTGAACAAGTTGAACATTCACCCTTAGAAAAGTTGATTTTAGTTAGACCTTTGACCATATTGTTCAAGCAAAGTTGATGAAGATGGTGGAAGGAAAGATGTCCATACCACTCATGCCATAATTTTTTTTGTGATTGAGATTGAGTCAACAAGGCATGTGAAGGAGACTTAGGCACAAAGTGGAAGAAAGAATAAAGCCTTGTGTAATGATTAAATTTATCCACTACAACCAATGAATCATTTTTAAGATTGGACACCATTACTAAATTTGGAAGGAACTCAACTTTATTACCATCTCCATAGGAGTGATTTGGTAAATTGAAAGGATATTAGTTCTAAGTTTAGGAACATAGATAAATTCTTTGAACTCTCCATTTTCCATCTCAACTTGTCCTTTCCCTTTAACTTCCACTTGTGTATCATTCCCTACAAAGATGTACTGTACCTTAGACTACTTCAACGAAGAAAAGTCTCCTTTGGAAGAATCCATATGATAGGAAGCACCTAAGTCAAGAATCCATTCCCATGAAGAACTTGAACCATCCATAAGTGCTTGCCTTTTTCCCTTTGAAGTAGGTGGAGTTGAATCCTTGGAAGCATTTGGTGCATTGATTTTTTTCTTCCTAAGTAAGTTTTCCAACTCATCTATTCTCTTAGTTTTGTATTGATGCTCATCATGATTTGATTTCTAGCAATATGTACAAAATAATATATCCTTCTTGTTTTTGTTCCCCTTCTTGTTAGAAGAAGAATTGCCTTGTTGTGAGAAGGAAGATTTTTGTGTCTATGATTGTGATTTTGGCTTCCACTACTTTTTCTTACTATTGGTAGAATTTTTTCCACCTTGATTTGATTGGTTCTCATTAGTAGCCACCAATTCTTTGGTCTTTGATGACTTGAGAATTCCCATATCTATCAACTTGGATTGTTCCAACATCAACATTTCTACAAATGCATCAAATGCAGGCTTAGTGAAGGTACTTCCCATGGTGAACTTGTGAGTGTTGTAACTTGAGACAAAAGATGCATACTATGAAGGTAGCCTCTTTAAGATGTGATGAATCTATCTATCATCCTTCATGGAATTACCAAGATCTTTAAGTAGTGCTCTCAACTCATTTGCTTTGTTGATATAGTCTTCAATTTTGTCAAAATTCTTAGGATCCAAGGGAAGTAGATCATCCTCAATTTGAAATCCCTTTTCATCATCCACCTTACCATATAACCCTTCAAGTTTTTCCCAAGCAACCTTGGCTTCTTCAAAGTTTGAAATGTGGAAGAAGAGATCTCTATGAACACAACTCCTAATAATTCCTAAAGCCTAATTGTCTTTAATTTTCTAATCAACTAGTGTTGATTAGTATGTTTAGTAATTGTACCATCACCATATAGATTTAAAAATTTCTCCATTAATATACTCCATACAATATCTTTCCATGTAGTATAATTGTGTGAAGTTAGAAGTGGATTTTTAGGTGAACCCGTGATGTAGAAAAATAAAAGAGTAGAAGAGAGAGAAAGAGAGACACAACAACACAAGACACATCACCCCTATTCACTCAATCAAAGAACCCCCCCAAAAATGATGCTTCTAGCACTTAATATGTAGTGCATTTACAATAGGCCACTTGTCAAAATGGAAAAAAGTGGGCTTTTCATTTTTCTATTTACAATTTCCTTTTAAGGTTCAAATCTAGTACTAAGCACTGTAGCTTAGATGTACAACAATTTTGAAGATTTATTAAAGTAATACAATGCAGAAAAGGACCTAATTTTGAAAGTGATGTTTTTATCCAAACAAGCCTATAATCTAATTACAGATCTAGAAATAGATGAAAAATTAAGCACTTGCAAAAAAATAGAACCTAAAAATGTGTTTAGGTGAGCTTGTACAGAACATCTAAAGTTGCAAAATGTAAGATTGGATAGGTACAGTCACCAAAAAATGAAATTTTTGAAAAATTCATGTACCAAAACCAAAAAAGAATAGCACCACTAAAAAGTTTAGGAAATTCTACCCAAAATCAAAAAAAAAAATCACACCTGATTTGGAGTCTAGATGACTGAGATATGGCCTCCAAAAGTCAAACTATCAAAGCAAAACTAAATCTAAATAGGGGTATGGGCAATAAATTGCAAGGCTAAATTTGATGATCAAATGACCATCATAGTAGTGTATTTTGGGCTGCAAATGATGGTCAAATAACTATAAATTTTAAGCTCATGACTAGCTAACATCAGTGAAAAAGGTCCCTTAGATGATGTGGCAGTGCATATTGTTGACATCTCTTTTGATTGGGATGTATAGATGACACATGGTGTGTACTGGTCCATGTATTAGCTGACATGGTAGAGGGGTCCACATGGTGTTGAGTGAATCCAACATAGCGTAATGTGGAGGAGTTTGAGCTGGCACTAATTTGTTAGTGGTCCACATGGCAATGACTCTACGAAGTTGGTAGATGATGTGATCATAGAATGTTGTGTGGCATCAACAATGAGTGCTATCTTTTTAATAGCACCATGTTAGGACTCTTGTCACTGGGAGTATCATGGGGGCCATGAAGAACAGATGTGCCAATTTCTATTTTTAGTGGGAAACTTGTTCATGGTTGTTGGCTAGGGTTTTTGATATGGCTACTATCTTTGAAATGCTGGTGGTAGGCAATGTTGAATAGGCCAATGCCAAAGTTTAAGTAGTGACTATAGAAGGAGTTAGCTGGTGGGGGAGTATGCAAATGGCTAATAGAGGGAAACATATTTAATCCCACATTCAAAAGAAGTGGGACTTCAACAATGTTTAAAGAAGTGAAGGTCGCTTTGGTAATGTAAAGTGCCTGTCAAATAGTGTTTTTTGATGGTGATTGCTGATGCCACTTGCTAGAAATTGGTGTGAAGACCATTGTGGGTTTGTTAAATCAGTGGTGATTAAGGAATATTTTCTATATAATGTTGACTAAGGAATATTCTATGGGAGCTAGGACTTCCCCACCTGGTTCTTGGAAAAACAAATTCTCTATAGGCCTAATAGCCTAATTATTTTTTTGATTGAAAAATAAATTTGGAGATCTAATAAATGATCATACTGAATTTACAAATCAGGCCTTCGAGTGCCGGTTTGCAAAAAAAAATTCCCTCAAATTTGACTATGGCTTAGGGTAGGTGAATTTATAGTCAAATTTCACTGTATTGACTCTTCAGATGCAATAGTGAGGTCTTCTTTGGCTCTAGACACTCCCAATGACTATGATACTTCAAATTTGAGTCGAGGTCCTTCGAGAGGTGAAGCAAGAAAGTGGTCTCCAATGGCTATGTAAAGAGAAATTCTCTCAACTTTGATACCATGTAAGAATTTTCCTTAGGAAAAAAACACCCAAGATCAAGGAACTCAAGCACAAGCACATAAAGGACCAAAGTATGATTAGAATAACAATATGATATTCAATTGATGTAATGTCATGTCATGTACATACACACTAGGAGTTCCTAAATATAAAGGCCTTTAGAATGCTTGTAGAATATCAAGGAGTTAGCACATTGATAAGTCTTACAACAAGGCACATGTCCACCAAGAGTAGATTATCCTTCATTAAGCATAGGAGTTAGTGCAATGATGAGAGGATAAGCATACAAAGGTGTAGCATATAAAATTATGTTGTAGACACCATGTGCTAAATTAGAGTTGCTTACTCCTATGTTGTCAACATGAAAACTCATAAGATTATGCAAACTCCTAGGTGTCAAACTAATAAATAATAAAATAATGCATTGACCTAAGTAAACTTAAGTAAAATGTGATAAGAAAATACTTATTTATACCAACAATTATTGTGTATCATTATCTTTCTATGGTTTTTGCATGTTCTATTTACATGATTTAGAATCAAAAAGGATATTGAGAGTTTGTTTAATTGCATAATTGATTCACCCCCTCCCTCTTAGTTATCTTGGTGGAATTTCATTTCTAAAAATCAATATCAAAGCAATAGATCCTTGAAGGAAAATCCTTAGAAACTAAGGATATCTATGGCACACTCCAAAAAAGAAATTATGAAGTTTGATGAAGTTAACTATGACAATTGGAACATGAAAATATGAAGACTTGTTTTCTATGCATGGATCTGAGTTACTAGTTGCTTAGTGCAAGAAAAGATGACATAATTGAAGAAGACAAGCTTGAGGGTTCTAAACAAAATCATTTATAATATGCTTTCTAGAGAAGCACTCTTATCAACTCTTCCTAAAATTGATTTTGGTTAGGTAAAATCTTTAAGACTTTCTCATGAAGTTTGGAAATATTTGGAAAGTACATTTGAAGGTGAGAAACATGCTTAGAAGGTTAGATTATAGAACTAGATATGCTTATTTAAAGATGCTAAGGTGATGAAAGATGAATCTATGAGGACTTATTTTGGTAGAATAGTAGAGATTGTGATAGGAATGAAGACTTTTAGTGGAGAGAAATTAGAAGATGAAGTTGTATGGATGATAATGAAGACTTTGACACTTATAAGCAAACAAACAACATAGATGATTGAAAAAGATATTGCCAGGATTCTCACTCAAAATAATATTCATGTGCCAGGATTCTCATAAAAGATTCATGTACCAAGATTCTCACTCAAAAGAAAGACAAAGAGGATGAAAGACCTATTCCATTCATGAGTTTTTTACTAAAGAACACTAAATTAAACTATTCCAGTATTGAGAAATAATACTTTGGTCTAATAATGGCAGTTAAGAAATTCTATTATTACATATTTAGGAGAAAGGTATATGCAATTGTGTTGGATCTTGCTATCAAGACATTATTGATGTAAAATGAGTTAGGAAAAAGACAAGGAAAATGGATGGCTATATTATAAGAGTTCAATATAGAGAGTCAACCACTGAAGCTGGTGAGAGCAAAAGGAATGACTAAGATCATAGCTAATAATAAGTTTGGTAATGAAAATGAAATCAAATTTGATGATGAAATCAACACTTGCAATAACAAAAGATCATAGAGCCTAAAGTGGATATTAATTAGGGAATAATCATAAATGTATGGTATCAAGATATTTTCTATTATCTTTTGTAGAATAAATACCCTAACTGGATGAATAGTTGTCAATGTAAAGGACTCAAGATGAAATGTGAATCTTATATGCTTCGAGATTGAAACCGTTACAAAAGAAACTTTGAGCAATTTTATTTGAAGTGTTTGTGACATGAAGAAGAGAAAGAAGTTTTGGAATAGTTTCATAATAGGTATGGCATGAGACACGAACAAGTAGAGGCTATAGATCACATGATTTTGAGATTAAGTTACTTGTGGCCTACTATCTTCAAGGATTCATTTGAACATGTATGTTCTTGCCACATTTGTCAAACAAGTGCCAATAAAGAGAGACATCCAACTATGCCACTACAACTAGTGTTTGAGGTATGCCCTTTTGCCAAGTGGGGGTTGGACTTTATAGGACTAGTAAACCCAACATCATCTATAGGATATATGCGCTGGAAAAAAGTTGAAACTTTTCAAAATTGCATAGAAAAAGTGGTTACTAATTTCTCGGAAGAACACATTGTGACAAGGTTTGGTATGTTTTTCTTCCTTATATGCAATAATGGGTCATCTATTGCATCAATATTCATTACTCAATGGGAATTAGACAATTAGGTTATAATCAAGTTCTCATCTAATTGCTATCCCCAAGGAAATAGTGGCTCAGTTCACCAATAAGAACTTGATCATAGTGATAAATAAATTGCTACAGGAAAACCCAAACAATTGGGACACTTAGCTAAAATATGCATTATGGATAGACAAAGTCAAGATTAAAAGTTCTTTGAGGACATCTCCATATTTACTCATCTATGGACAGGAATTAGTATTTCCGCTCAATCTCAAGATTCCAATTTTGAAATTCATGAGGGGGTATGCTGAGGATGTTATCAGAGTTTGTACTAGATTAATGAATCTCTTGGAATTACCTGACAAAAGGACAACCACTTCAAAGCATATGGTGAAACATTAGGCTATCATCAAATGATGGTTCAACAAGTGGACCACAATTAAAGCTCTCATAATTTCTAACTTTGTTCTCCTATGGGACAAGGAAAAATAAAATCCAAGTAGTCACACTAAGTTCTAATGCTTGTGGATTGGCCCTTATCAGATTAAAAAGATTTTGGGAGAAAATACTTTTAGGCAAATTTATCTACAAGGGGAATTTATCCCATTGTGAGTTAATGGCTAGCTTCTAAAACATTACTTTGAGGCCTTAAAAAGGAAAAAAAAGAATTACTTTCTACAAATGTGTTTACTTTCTACAAGTGTGTTTACTTTCTACAAGTGTGTTTACTTTCAATCGTTGTTTATTTCAAGTTGTGTGTTTATTTTAAAGAAAGTTGTCTCTCACTTCTAGTTATTCTAAGGCTTAGATGTAATCAGGACTCTTTCTTGACGCATCCAATAGATCACTCTTTTTGGTTTCAACTTTAGGGAAGAGGTATTTATTTGTCAAAGCATTTAGATGATTTTGTTTCTTGTACTAATTGAAAATGGATATCACTTGTAGTTGTAAAGGAATTTTAGTCTTAAAATTATAGTTGCAGATCAATAGCTCTCAAAAACCTTACGAATTTTAATGATTGACTATCTTGGTGATTTTCAAATCTAGGCTGACAATAGTGAGGGTCTATCCCAACTTGCTAGTTTAGGCAAAGGTTCTCTTCAAAAAATTGCTAAGATCATTGTTTGGGGTGAGATTTTTTGAAAAGTTCAATAAAAAAGGAATGCAAGGGTTATTGAACTAAAGAACAAATTTGGGAAGATAACACCAATGCCTTGGCCACATAATCTAAGAATGGTTAGGGTGCAAAAAGAGGAAGAAGGAATTACAAGATGGTGTTAAATAAAGACTCTAGATCATCTTAACAGATAATTAGACAAAATGGATATGCACTCCAAAATGGCTATCCACCAAATATGTAGAAAACTTCAAGGAAGAATCAAATGGAAACATGCAAGTTCCATGAAGAAAATCAAAAGAAGTTACCAAGGTTCCAAATAAAAACTTGATAACTCATCAAGAGCCCTCCAAAATAGATTATCTCATATGGTAAGAAAGCTATTGATAAACAAGAAGACAAGGATTCCTGATGGATGGATCGGTGCAACAAAAGATTGTCTCTAAGTTGCTAGAAGCTCATGATAGACTACACCTCGAAACATCAAAAGGAAATGAATACACTGAGCACACATTGAGCTTGGAGATTCAAGATTCTAAAGTTTTGACTATAAAGGAGCTTGAAAGTTACTTGATGTGTTTGAAATATAGCTGTCATTTGATAGATGTTGGAAGAATACTTGGTGATAAAGAAATTCCTTTGTCATTTCTTCCTTTTTGTAGGAGCTATTTGTTGTGGTCTCATAATGCATGCCTCATTTCTCCTAGAAATGGGGACCCCCAAGTAATTTTTTTGCTTATTAAGCTCCTAGTCTATAGCCAAGGTCACTTTTTCCCTCTGTTAGGAACCTAGGTCAATCCCCAATAGCTAACTAAGAAGTTCATAGAATCAAAGTTTAGAGAGAAATGAGTGTTTATGCTTAAAAAGTATATTAGGAGTGCATTAGTGCACTTGTGCAGATGCATACCAACACATGTGAACTTAGTGCATGAGTGCACACTGCATCTCCTTCTAGAGATGTGCATAGGGGTACTTGCATATGTGCACACATCTAGAGGGTGTGCACCTATAGAGATGCACATTGGGCTTGGGGTCTATATAAGAAACCAGACCCCCTTTCACCCTCTCACTTGCACTCTGGTCCCTTTTTAGTCTACACCTTCACAAGTGTGCTCCCCACCATTCTCTGCATCCTACACACATTAGAAAATAAGTTCAACAATCATCATGAAGGTCTGCACATGGGCACCTCCATGAGGTGCGCATGTGTATACCTCTACTAAAACAAAAACCTAAAAAACAAAGACCCAAGACTTAAAATAAAATCTCCTAAAGAAAAGGGAAGTGTGCAGATGCACACCTCCATAAGGTGTGCATGTGTGCACTTCTATACTCACAAAAAAAAAAAAACTTGTCTTACCCCCAACTTTGTAATGCATAGTTGCACATGTGCACACCTTGCCTAGGTGTGCATGTGCACAACTACACACAAGAAGTAATTTAGGAGCTAAAAAAACACATCTGTACATTTGTAAGGGTGCACTAGGTGCACTAAAGTACATAGTAGGGAATTTTGGAGAGATTTGGCTATTTTGACTAGTTTGGACCTATTGTGGAGTCAATTAGGATTTATCTTAGGTCAAGTTTTGACTTTTTGACTAACATATGCTTCTCTTGTATAGATAAGATAGCATCTTGATCCTCTTCAATGGAAAATAAGATAGCTCCAAAATTAGAAGCATTCAAATACCAAGGGGCATAAGGAAAATTGAGGTTTCAAGATGGACATGCTAAGATCAAAGATATAGAAGTTGGATAAATAGACTAGAATGTGTTCCTCACAATTTTCAACAAGCCTAAATGGAGGCATGTTATGGTATGAACACTTATGATCTTAGGCCTTATGAACATAATATCTCACCCAATATCAATCTAGTCCTTAGAACTCATTATGAAACTTGTGGAACATTATGCAAGAAAAGAGAAGGTTGTTAAGAATGTTATAAGAGAGATAGTCCTGGCTCTTTGACCCTAGAACATTGAGAAAGTATTCCATCTCCCAAGGATTGATCAATATTTGAAGATAACATATGATAGAGAAGAGAGGTGGTATTAGGAAAATAAAAAAAGAGGCCAAAGAGATAGTTCAATCCTCCTTCTTGATTGAAAAAAAATGAGTGGATCTCCAAGTAGGAAAAGTTGATATTACAAGGGAGTATATGAAGGATGACATTGAATATGCAATTGTTCTTTTGAGTAGAGCTATGGAACTTTTGCAGTATGACACCTTCAAACTTGGATGGTCCACTTTATAGAAACCATTAGGATAACAAAGATGCCAATTCATTGGGCTACCATCCTAAGTGATAACCTATAAAAGCAACTTGTATCCATCAAAGATGATCCACAATTCTACATTACATCATACATTGTGTACTTACTAGTGGCTTAAACCACAAATTACTTAGGATTTTAAAAAAAGGGAAGCATGCAAGATGTTAATGCTTGGCCCTATGTGGTGTATCCACTATTAGTGAAGAAAAAGCTCCCACTGCAAAGTGTGGAATACACGGTGGTGAATGACGGGTTTTGTCTAATCAATATAACACCTTTTTAGTTACAGGATTGGATGTCCCTTACTACCAAAGTACTATGCTGATTTTCATTAAATGTCAATCCGAGAGCGTGAACTTGAGATGATGTATGTAGAGTATATGCTCTGGTTTTCACTAAGAGTCATTACTACCTTGAATGCAATAACCATTAAGGAAATCTATTTTATCCAAAGGAAAGACAAATATCAAATAATTGGAAGGAAATTCTAATTATTTAGCCATACATCTATGCACCTACTACTATAGGAATAGTGACTGGTTCTGCTTCCAATGGCTACAAGAACAATAGTTCTATCTTAACTTAGAAAATTGAGTCTAACTCCTACTTACTAAAGTAAACTACACCTTTTGCGTGGGCCCCCACAAAAGAATGAAGGAAAGATAAGCTCAGATAAAAGTGTAGAAACTTAGTAAAGGCATGTATTCATCAAATATGCAGTATTACAATAACTTGAGAAAAACAATAAGATGTCTATCAACTCTGTCTGTCTACTCACTACTTAACCTCATAGATATAGACAAGGTCTTATTTAAAAGGAAGGAAGAACAAAAAACTCCTAAAACTACAACTTTCTCATGAAGGAAAGTTAGTTACAACTTAAGATTGCAAACATGCAATTGGAAAGACATTAATTATCCCTTAAATTCCTCACAAATATAGATCATAGCAAATGCTAGATCTGCTCTTTTATCTGACTTCAAATAGCTTCCAAGAATCTAGGTATTGTGCATTGCATGTTTAACTAATTGCTTTGATGCTTTCTTCCTTGATCAGTCGCTTTATCAGGTCCTACTTTGTTATTCATTAAAACAAGTCCCTTCTGACTTTGCCACCAAGTCTTCCAGCTGCAATGGTGTCATAATACTTCTCCTTAATAGCATCAATGCTGTTGGTGTTCTTTTTGGAAAAGAACATACCAGGTAGATTTAAACCTGATACCAAGAAACAAAGACTAGGAACATGCCTAAGGACGAGCTAAATCCTATATTCAGCAAGGCTAAATCTTAGTTCTAGGCCAATTAACAGAGTCATATCGGGACTCACTTCACTTTAGGCTCTGCAAAGCCAAGGTGGGCATACCTGAGGGATTTGTCTAATTTATCTTGATACTTCATTACAAGACTACCCTCTATAGCAGATATGGTCAATATTCTTCTTCAATTTGCTGGTAAATCTCCTGATCACAGTAGCTAATCATAACCAAGGAAAGTAACCACAAATAAGCCATGACCTACACTTATAGTTCTTCAAAACATAAAATGGGAAAATAATATTCATTTTGATTTGATTTCTCAGCATAATCAGATATGCAATAGCAAAGAACATGCATCCTTCAAGCTGACCAGTCCCTTATCCATTGGGCACTAACTGAATCTTCACATACAGATGGATACCTAAAACATACTCATATATTCAGGTATATGGTCTATCTGCTTGTCTTGCAAACAGACATCAATATTCATTAAAACTCTCGTACTTATGGTGATATCCTCTTGGTGTAACCTGCAATCTTATCAGTACAAACAAGCATTTACTCGGAGCTTTGTTCCAACAGCAAATCTATTCTGATATACAACCTTAAGGGGATGTAACTGGGTTCAAACTCTTAGTTCTTAAACACAGAACATTGCTAATAACAACAGCAGGAGATAAGAATCATAATGAAACTAAAAGATGAGGCTCTTTGTATTAATTTCATTGAAAAGAATACAACATCTGCATAAGAAAACTCAAAAGATACACATAGAATGACTGGGTAATACGAAAGCCTCAAAAGGAATACAATATGCTGTTCATAACAGGAGGAATCACTGAGAAAAATGGTATCACAGATCTGAGAGAACTCAAGATTGGAACCATGAATTGGTCCTTCAGTTACAAAAAATTGGAACCCTTTCAACGGAAGCAAGAAAGAAAGATATAGAAGAGAAAGAATTCCCGGATCTATTCTGAAGATGACAAGTGTCCACTTGAAATTCAATCCTCTGTAACTGAATAACTTCTTCCTTCCATCTCCCATTCTGATTTGATTTTGTTTCATCATTAATCTGTAACAAACTTTGCAAAATATCTATGCCTAATGATGAAAACCCTTTACTTGTCAAAAATCTGATTTCCCATGAAAAAGCCAATGAAAATGAGTTTTTACTGAGTAAATCAGGACAAATTCAACCCTAACTGTATTTCCATTGCCTTCTACTGATATCCAGGTCATTATCTTGACAAAAAACAAATCTAAACTTCTTGGTATGAATATGGTTGCACTTTAGATACCTGATAGAAAATCTCGTGTAGCTCAAACTGACTCATACCTGTGCAAAAGCCGACTCCAGAATCGGAAAGTTCGTCTTCTCCCAATTCCGACGATATATAACATCGCCTATTTTGCCTCCAGGAAACCCCAAAAAAAATCATTTCGAAAATGACTCTTCTGACTGAAAGTTATGCCTGCCATTTGATTTTTTTATAAAATTTGAAAAATTCTGAAGTATATACTTTAGAAAATGTCCCATTTGATTTTAAAACTTGACGTGGGCATTTTTAACAAAAAATAATAATAAAATATTATTATTTTTAACTCTACAAATTTTCCTGACCCTTTGAATCCGTGGTCAACCTTGGTTTGACTGGTGCCACATGTCACTTGCTGATTGGTCTGCCTGATTTGCCCCATCCGCCATGTGTCGTCTTCTCGCTAACTCGCTATGTTAATTCTCACGCATCTTTTGCTTGGCGAGTTAGCGACGACCCTCCGATTTGGACACGTGTCGTCATCTCCTTGCATCCAAGTTTTGGGCGCCAACTCATCATTATTGATTGCTCGTTCAAAATATTTCCATTTGCGCACCAACTGGCAGTCCACGGCGGTCCCCTCCCCTCGAGCGCGTGCCTTCAAAAGGCTCCTGCCTCAATTCACATCTTATTAAGTGTGTTTGGGTATTTAAATACATAAAACATACCCACGTTTTATCAATGTGGGATAATTGTTTTTTATTGCTCATCGGCTTTTGTTTGACTGTGGTTGGAATCGGCTCCTTGTTCTTTTAAAATTTATTGGAACCTATAGCTCCGTTGTCAAGTTTTCCTCTGTATTGTATGTCATTAATAATAAGAGTGGGTAATATTGTGACATCACCACGAGATCCATGTCCAACCTGTTTATCTTGCTCAGCTTTCAAAATAGAGTTTTCAGTATCGGCAATGGGATCCCCCATGCACTTTTCTACCTTCTTCCTGTCCAGACCTAGAGATTTGATGACACTGTCTGCACATTCTTTGTTATATTTTTTGTCCTTCATTGGACACCTGATGCGGAAATCAGTAATGTAGTCCCACCAAACCCATGGTCTGCTATCCTCTTTAGCAACAGTAAAAACACACAGTTGTCTCAAATTTTCAGTCACCACATCTTTCCCATCATACCCCCGATTGAAGTCTTGTTCTAGATCAGGTGCACAGTATCTTCCGTTATTAATGCATTGAGCTTTGCATTGCTTGCTCACTACAAAGGCTTGAGGGTAGTACCAAGTGATATAGTGAGGAGTAAATTGTGTGTACCCATTTTTCTTAAGAATTTGAGCAGCTCCTTTGAAATTCTTTAAAAACTCCATCTGCATATCACACTTCAATCCACATTCATCATTGCTATTTGTCCACAACTCATACTCCGCACGTTCATCTGTGTGTGGAACAGACTCTCTCCAGTCCAAATTAATATTGACCATATTCCTCTTACTAATAGCATCTTTCAGTTTGTCACCTAAATGCTTCTCAATGAGTGCAGAGGGAATAGTGATATTCTGTTCATAAGCTGAACCACCTTCACCAGGCAAATCCATAGCTATCAAAGATTCATCCTTGTCATCAGCCACAAGGACAGCTGCTGCCCCAGCATTCTGAGCATTCCAGACTTTCAAAGCAAAATAGCAATTTTACCATGCTGCAAATTTTTAGCCCATGACGAATCTCCAGTCAAAAGATTTTAATTGTCGAACATCCATACTTTAAAAATCCTGCAAGCAAACAATGTTAAAAAACATAAACTGGGCTCGGGTTCGGAATTATAAACTGGGTTATTGATCACTTGGGGTTTTGAAAACTAGGATATAAGTTCTTTGCCATGAAGAGAATATAAGTCCATGTTTTGGGCTCATGAGGAATCACAGGGCACATTTGGCGAATTTTCGAAAACAGGCACTTGGAAATTTTGACTAAGAAATGTGTCAAAAAGTAATTTTTTGGCAAATGTGCGGACATATGAAACTATGCAAATGGATTTGTCATGACTTGGGAACTGGCATACTTGAAGGATTTTTAGGAGACAACACAATGATATAATCCATTTAGGCTCACCAATCACGGGATGAGAGTTATAACGTGCCGAACAAGGATGTGAATCAATCTGGATGCCTTAGCCGTAACAAAACAATGCAAACTGGGTTTTTGATCATGTTAGCAAACTGATCAAATGGATTCGACATGATCTCAAAATTTGAACATATGAAGTATCTGACCCCTAGAACATAGTGCAAAAAGAATTTCCTCATTTGGATCAACTGGGTCAAAGATATCATTGGTCGAACAGGGCTTCCCAGAACTGTGAACAACTACACAAATGTACAAAACAGTAACCGACCAACTTTGAGGGGTTCAAAACCTAGTCAAACGAATTTGAAAAGACTTGAAAATTGAAAAATAGGTTCTTTGTTATACATACTAAACATCCCCAAAGTGGCTAGTCATGACACATTCCTGGGTAAGAAATATTCAGATGCAAACTGGGCCTCTGATCGTTATTTGACACTTGGGTAAAATGCAGATTTGAAACTTGCTCAAAACGAGACTTCGCAGAATGGCTCAGAAACTCAATTTAACTTCATGAAATGCTTAAGCATGCTGAATGAAAGGTGCTAGAAGCATTAAACACCTTAGGGGTCTCGAAAGGATAGCCAGGTACAACCTTGCACATATGCATTTTAAAAGCATTTAAGGGCTTGATTTTTTTAATGGTTCTCAAAAATTGACCATGCAATTTTTAGTCCCAACAGTGGCTCTGTCTGGGGATGCATGCCCCTTGCGGGCATGGCAAGGATTCAGATCTCTGGAGGAAGCAGACCATTCCCAAAAACTTCAAAAATTCTCTCGAACAGCTTATTGAAAGCAAGGAAACAACTACAACTACCAAGACTATGTACACACGATGGCCTTGGGCCACCGAACTTCAGCAAAATTGTTTACCTCTGTCATAAACATGATTCTCATATGAACTTTCATGAGGTAAACTGAATTTTCTTCTCCTATTAGTTTCACCAATCATGTGATCATCGCATAACAAATCACTTGGCAAAACAAAATCAGCACTCTTACTTCCATAATGCATATAAAAACTTGCTTCATTCTCTTGCTCACTACGAAAGTTCTGATCAGCATGCTTGAACATATCAAACTGAAACTGAAAACTCTCCTCATTTAATGACTCATACATGCTATCAATTTCGAATATGAAGGCTTCATATTCAACTTGGGGAAAGGGATCACACATACCTTGAAAATGTGTATCCTTATGCATAACCAGATGATATTCAAATGAGCACTCTGACTTGTACTCACATATATCATCAATGTCAGAATCTGAAGCTAATCCATAACCTTCAAATGGTTCTTCACAATCAGCAAACAAATTAGTCTTCACATCAGAGAGTTCATCATGAAAATCATAATAAGGTATAGGTAGATTTTCAATAACCGTCTCATTAAACAACTTGTCATTTACCTCCTCAGATGCAACATAATCATTAGTTTCACTATCAAACTCGGAAGAAGAACATTCTGATCTCTTATAGCAGTAAGATAAAGTATCATCATCAAACTTATTCTCTGCTAAATCTGAAACTTCCATGTGTTCTTCAAAAAGAGGATTGATAACTCCATGCAAAGCGCCTTTGTAGACATTAGGACAAGTAATGTGCTGATCAACATCAAAGTCCTCACCATATAATGGATTAGTGAAAACTTTAAAATCATTTCTAACATCACTCTCATGGACACTTTCAGCATATGAAGAAGAAAAATCAGAATCATATGAAGACTCAACATCCACTCCGTCAACGAAGCATGTAGAATTTAGATCAAAGTTACTTTCATTGTCTCCATATAGGTGATTCAAATGTCTTGCAAGAAAATCATCATTTATCTTACCAATAGGTGTTGATGCATTAATCTCAGAGTCAATCACGTACTGATCATCATTACACTCATCCTCAAGACACTCTTTTACACAATTAGGTAATACATCTTTATGGATAACCTCTTTGTCTTCATATTGTGTAGACACATTTTCTTCATAACTTTCAATCTCAAACTGGTTTACACAATTCTGATATGGAAACTCACTTTCATATTTAGAAACAGCATTCGTACCTTTATTAGCAAGAGAACACTCACTTCCATCATTGCTCTCTTCTTCCCAATCAGCATCTGATTCACATGAAGACGAACACACACTAGCACTATCCTCTTCTTGACTTGAGTGATAACTCTCATCATCAGCTTCATATGACACCTCTTGATAATATATTGGATCAGAAATTTCATTATCACTTGAAAAATGACTCTCAACTTTATCATACTCACATTGATATGATTGTCTTTCAACTTTAGATTTAATAACGTTCTCAACATGATGCAATCTCTCAATGAGATAATTCATTTCTTGCCTATCCTGTTGGTCAAGAGAATGCATCTCTACTGCTGAAATATTATCAATATATGAGCTTAGTTCCTCTGACTGTGACTGAGATACATATGATTTACATTCTTTATATTGTGTCATCTTGCCATGACATGTCGGATCAGCAATTTCACCTTTATCACTTGATAGATAACTTCTGGTTTGCTCCTCCTCATACTGAGATGAATACCTTTCCTCTTCCTTATTCATTATGTTTTCAACACAATGCAAATTATCAATGGGAAAATGAATGGCCGGATTTATATCTTGCGTGGACGACTCATCAAGTGAATCAATTCTATCATTCGCTGTTGTAATACCATAAACATGTGGATTCACTTCAGCACGAATGGAACATGTTTTTATTTCTGAGGCTTCAACAAAACTATTTACAACAGCAGGAGTGCTTATTTGCTGATCTGAAATCAAACACTCCTTATGACATTGGCTTGTGCTTTACACCTCATATTGCCAGCCAATACTTCTAGAGAAGTGACTTTGAGTTAAGCCATATTTTATGTTATTCTCAATCTCTATAGCTGTCATGAATGCCTGACGCAAAGTCTTGGGTCTTTTATCTCTCAATAGATAGTTCATCTTCCTATCAAATGCACCGAGATAAACCACTAAACACATTTGATCATCCGGCTTGTAACTTTCAGGAAATTCACTCAAAATCTTTGCAAATCTGATATTAAATTCAGGAACTAACTCACCATTCCTGATTTCAATTTTCAAAAACTTATCAAAATATTCAGAGATGCTTACTCTTTCCCCGAACTGCATCATGAAGGCTGACATTAATTCATCATAAGATGAAATTGAACATGCTGGTAAAAAAGAAAACCAGTCCCTAGCATCATCCTCTAAAGTCTGAACAAACAACTTCATCTGAATGTCTTCATGGGCAATTTCAAAATCACCAACCAAGTCACTAAACAAATGAACATGATGACTGGCTGAATTTTCATGGTTTCCACCAAACTTAGGCAAATACTTTCTGACGTTACAAGGCATAGTATTCGGGAAACCATGAATACCATTAAAATTCAATGGCATATACCTCCTGGTAGAGATGGATCTAGGAACTTCACTAATAGGCTGCATACTAGATGAGATGAAACTTGACATTCTTCAACTCAAGACTCATTCATCATTAAAAACTTTCAAAATTCATAACTTGCAGCCGATTTTTCACAACCCTCTACCAAATGAACGCTTCAAATACACTTCACAACTTCAAAACAACAATTGAAACTCGTTCTAATGAAGTGCATAAAACTTATCAAATCATTCTCCTCTTCTTAGTGCTAAAACTTCACTTGATTGGAGAACACATATGTGGAACTCACTTTCATTGAAAAGAAATCATATGAAAGCATAAAATACCTCAAGTGTTGCTGCATGAAGCCACTGATCTGCTGATTGGCCTGGTGCTAATCTGAATTCTTTACACCACTGATCAAACCTTACAGAGTCACCATCTCCTTGAGGAGAATTAAATGACATCACTGCTGTGATTCATGTTTATCATTACAAATTCTTACGACAACAAATCAAACAACACTTACTAGTCAGAAACTTATAATAGATCTCTCTTCTTGCTTGAAAATTCACCTAATTTTCAGATCTGCTTGATTCCACTGAAAAATCTTGAAAACAATTTATACATCACTGATCTACAATGATTTAGAGATCCGTTAAGTAGAGTCGCCACTCACTATTGTCAAAAAGATTTGAAACAATGATTTATAACATGGCAGATCTGAACTGACAATTCAACTTGAAAATTTTGAAAGTCACCAAACACCTTGAAGAGAGACACACTTTTGATCACAATTCTGACTCTGAAATTACAATAGCACTTTGAAAACAAGGTCAGGTTGAATTGATTGAAAATAAAACTTGAGGAGAGCACAATATGAACTCAACCAATAAGTCACTGTTGCAAGTGGATAAAACATACTGGGGTGCATGATTTGGAGTAAGAAAACTGGAAAGAACATCAAAGAACTTACTGCTGAAAATTTTTAATGCACTTCTCCTGCTGCATTGAATCTCGTCTTTTCAAATTCTCAAGGTTTGTCTTGAATCTGATCCAATACACTCCCCAGCAGAGTCGCCATTTTGTTGTTCTTTTTGGCAAAGAACATACCAGGTAGATTTAAACCTGATACCAAGAAACAAAGACTAGGAACATGCCTAAGGACGAGCTAAATCCTATATTCAGCAAGGCTAAATCTTAGTTCTAGGCCAATTAACAGAGTCATATCGGGACTCACTTCACTTTAGGCTCTGCAAAGCCAAGGTGGGCATACCTGAGGGATTTGTCTAATTTATCTTGATACTTCATTACAAGACTACCGTCTATAGCAGATATGGTCAATATTCTTCTTCAATTTGCTGGTAAATCTCCTGATCACAGTAGCTAATCATAACCAAGGAAAGTAACCACAAATAAGCCATGACCTACACTTATAGTTCTTCAAAACATAAAATGGGAAAATAATATTCATTTTGATTTGATTTCTCAGCATAATCAGATATGCAACAGCAAAGAACATGCATCCTTCAAGTTGACCAGTCCCTTATCCATTGGGCACTAACTGAATCTTCACATACAGATGGATACCTAAAACATACTCATATATTCAGGTATATGGTCTATCTGCTTGTCTTGCAAACAGACATCAATATTCATTAAAACTCTCGTACTTATGGTGATATCCTCTTGGTGTAACCTGCAATCTTATCAGTACAAACAAGCATTTACTCGGAGCTTTGTTCCAACAGAAAATCTATTCTGATATACAACCTTAAGGGGATGTAACTGGGTTCAAACTCTTAGTTCTTAAACACAGAACATTGCTAATAACAACAGCAGGAGATAAGAATCATAATGAAACTAAAAGATGACGCTCTTTGTATTAATTTCATTGAAAAGAATACAACATCTGCATAAGAAAACTCAAAAGATACACATAGAATGACTGGGTAATACGAAAGCCTCAAAAGGAATACAATATGCTGGTCATAACAGGAGGAATCACTGAGAAAAATGGTATCACAGATCTGAGAGAACTCAAGATTGGAACCATGAATTGGTCCTTCAGTTACAAAAAACTGGAACCCTTTCAATGGAAGCAAGAAAGAAAGATATAGAAGAGAAAGAATTCTCGGATCTATTCTGAAGATGACAAGTGTCCACTTGAAATTCAATCCTCTGTAACTGAATAACTTCTTCCTTCCATCTCCCATTCTGATTTGATTTTGTTTCATCATTAATCTGTAACAAACTTTGCAAAATATCTATGCCTAATGATGAAAACCCTTTACTTGTCAAAAATCTGATTTCCCATGAAAAAGCCAGTGAAAATGAGTTTTTACTAAGTAAATCAGGACAAATTCAACCCTAACTGTATTTCCATTGCCTTCTACTGATATCCAGGTCATTATCTTGACAAAAAACAAATCTGAACTTCTTGGTATGAATATGGTTGCACTTTAGATACCTGATAGAAAATCTCGTGTAGCTCAAACTGACTGATACCTGTGCAAAAGCCGACTCCAGAATTGAAAAGTTCGTCTTCTCCCGATTCCGACGATATATAACATCGCCTATTTTGCCTCCAGGAAACCCCAAAAAAAATCATTTCGAAAATGACTCTTCTGACTGAAAGTTATGCCTGCCATTTGATTTTTTTATAAAATTTGAAAAATTTTGAAGTATATACTTTAGAAAATGTCCCATTTGATTTTAAAACTTGACGTGGGCATTTTTAACAAAAAATAATAATAAAATATTATTATTTTTAACTCTACAAATTTTCCTGACCCTTTGAATCCGTGGTCAACCTTGGTTTGACCGGTGCCACATGTCACTTGCTGATTGGTCTGCCTGATTTGCCCCATCCACCACGTGTCGTCTTCTCGCTAACTCGCTATGTTAATTCTCACACATCTTTTGCTTGGCGAGTTAGCGACGACCCTCCGATTTGGACACGTGTCGTCATCTCCTTGCATCCAAGTTTTTGGCGCCAACTCATCATTATTGCATGCTCGTTCAAAATATTTCCATTTGCGCACCAACTGGCAGTCCACGGCGGGCCCCTCCCCTCGAGCTCGTTCCTTCAAAAGGCTCCTGCCTCAATTCACATCTTATTAAGTGTGTTTGGGTATTTAAATACATAAAACATACCCACGTTTTATCAATGTGGGATAATTGTTTTTTATTGCTCATCGGCTTTTGTTTGACTGTGGTTGGAATCGGCTCCTTGTTCTTTTAAAATTTATTGGAACCTACAGCTCCTTTGTCAAGTTTTCCTCTGTATTGTATGTCATTAATAATAAGAGTGGGTAATATTGTGACATCACCACGAGATCCATGTCCAACCTGTTTATCTTGCTCAGCTTTCAAAATAGAGTTTTCAGTATCGGCAATGGGATCCCCCATGCACTTTTCTACCTTCTTCCTGTCCAGACCTAGAGATTTGATGACACTGTCTGCAAATTCTTTGTTATATTTTTTGTCCTTCATTGGACACCTGATGCGGAAATCAATAACGTAGTCCCACCAAACCCATGGTCTGCTATCCTCTTTAGCAACAGTAAAAACACACAGTTGTCTCAAATTTTCAGTCACCACATCTTTCCCATCATACCCCTGATTGAAGTCTTGTTCTGGATCAAGTGCACAGTATCTTCCGTTATTAATGCATTGAGCTTTGCATTGCTTGCTCACTACAAAGGCTTGAGGGCAGTACCAAGTGATATAGTGAGGAGTAAATTGTGTGTACCCATTTTTCTTAAGAATTTGAGCAGCTCCTTTGAAATTCTTTAAAAACTCCATCTGCATATCACACTTCAATCCACATTCATCATTGCTATTTGTCCACAACTCATACTCCGCACGTTCATCTGTGTGTGGAACAGACTCTCTCCAGTCCAAATTAATATTGACCATATTCCTCTTACTAATAGCATCTTTCAGTTTGTCACCTAAATTCTTCTCAATGAGTGCAGAAGGAATAGTGATATTCTGTTCATAAGCTGAACCACCTTCACCAGGCAAATCCATAGTTATCAAAGATTCATCCTTGTCATCAGCCACAAGGACAGCCGCTGCCCCAGCATTCTGAGCATTCCAGACTTTCAAAGCAAAATAGCAATTTTACCATGCTGCAAATTTTTAGCCCATGACGAATCTCCAGTCAAAAGATTTTAATTGTCGAACATCCATACTTTAAAAATCCTGCAAGCAAACAATGTTAAAAAACATAAACTGGGCTCGGGTTCGGAATTATAAACTGGGTTATTGATCACTTGGGGTTTTGAAAACTAGGATATAAGTTCTTTGCCATGAAGAGAATATAAGTCCATGTTTTGGGCTCATGAGGAATCACAGGGCACATTTGGCGAATTTTCGAAAACAGGCACTTGGAAATTTTGACTAAGAAATGTGTCAAAAAGTAATTTTTTGGCAAATGTGCGGACATATGAAACTATGCAAATGGATTTGTCATGACTTGGGAACTGGCATACTTGAAGGATTTTTAGGAGACAAAACAATGATATAATCCATTTAGGCTCACCAATCATGGGATGAGAGTTATAACGTGCCGAACAAGGATGTGAATCAATCTGGATGCCTTAGCCGTAACAAAACAATGCAAACTGGGTTTTTGATCATGTTAGCAAACTGATCAAATGGATTCGACATGATCTCAAAATTTGAACATATGAAGTATCTGACCCCTAGAACATAGTGCAAAAAGAATTTCCTCATTTGGATCAACTGGGTCAAAGATATCATTGGTCGAACAGGGCTTCCCAGAACTGTGAACAACTACACAAATGTACAAAACAGTAACCGACCAACTTTGAGGGGTTCGAAACCTAGTCAAACGAATTTGAAAAGACTTGAAAATTGAAAAATAGGTTCTTTGTTATACATACTAAACATCCCCAAAGTGGCTAGTCATGACACATTCCTGGGTAAGAAATATTCAGATGCAAACTGGGCCTCTGATCGCTATTTGACACTTGGGTAAAATGCAGATTTGAAACTTGCTCAAAACGAGACTTCGCAGAATGGCTCAGAAACTCAATTTAACTTCATGAAATGCTTAAGCATGCTGAATGAAAGGTTCTAGAAGCATTAAACACCTTAGGGGTCTCGAAAGGACAGCCAGGTACAACCTTGCACATATGCATTTTAAAAGCATTTAAGGGCTTGATTTTTTTAATGGTTCTCAAAAATTGACCATGCAATTTTTAGTCCCAACAGTGGCTCTGTCTGGGGATGCATGCCCCTTGCGGGCATGGCAAGGATTCAGATCTCTGGAGGAAGCAGACCATTCCCAAAAACTTCAAAAATTCTCTCGAACAGCTTATTGAAAGCAAGGAAACAACTACAACTACCAAGACTATGTACACACGATGGCCCTGGGCCACCGAACTTCAGCAAAATTGTTTACCTCTGTCATAAACATGATTCTCATCTGAACTTTCATGAGGTAAACTGAATTTTCTTCTCCTATTAGTTTCACCAATCATGTTATCATCGCATAACAAATCACTTGGCAAAACAAAATCAGCACTCTTACTTCCATAATGCATATAAAAACTTGCTTCATTCTCTTGCTCACTACGAAATTTCTGATCAGCATGCTTGAACATATCAAACTGAAACTGAAAACTCTCCTCATTTAATGACTCATACATGCTATCAATTTCGAATATGAAGGCTTCATATTCAACTTGGGGAAAGGGATCACACATACCTTGAAAATGTGTATCCTTATGCATAACCAGATGATATTCAAATGAGCACTCTGACTTGTACTCACATATATCATCAATGTCAGAATCTGAAGCTAATCCATAACCTTCAAATGGTTCTTCACAATCAGCAAACAAATTAGTCTTCACATCAGAGAGTTCATCATGAAAATCATAATAAGGTATAGGTAGATTTTCAATAACCGTCTCATTAAACACCTTGTCATTTACCTCCTCAGATGCAACATAATCATTAGTTTCACTATCAAACTCGGAAGAAGAACATTCTGATCTCTTATAGCAGTAAGATAAAGTATCATCATCAAACTTATTCTCTGCTAAATCTGAAACTTCCATGTGTTCTTCAAAAAGAGGATTGATAACTCCATGCAAAGTGCCTTTGTAGACATTAGGACAAGTAATGTGCTGATCAACATCAAAGTCCTCACCATATAATGGATTAGTGAAAACTTTAAAATCATTTCTAACATCACTGTCATGGACACTTTCAGTATATGAAGAAGAAAAATCAGAATCATATGAAGACTCAACATCCACTCCGTCAACGAAGCATGTAGAATTTAGATCAAAGTTACTTTCATTGTCTCCATATAGGTGATTCAAATGTCTTGCAAGAAAATCATCATTTATCTTACCAATAGGTGTTGATGCATTAATCTCAAAGTCAATCACGTACTGATCATCATTACACTCATCCTCAAGACACTCTTTTACACAATTAGGTAATACATCTTTATGGATAACCTCTTTGTCTTCATATTGTGTAGACACATTTTCTTCATAACTTTCAATCTCAAACTGGTTTACACAATTCTGATATGGAAACTCACTTTCAGATTTAGAAACAGCATTCGTACCTTTATTAGCAAGAGAACACTCACTTCCATCATTGCTCTCTTCTTCCCAATCAGCATCTGATTCACATGAAGACGAACACACACTAGCACTATCCTCTTCTTGACTTGAGTGATAACTCTCATCATCAGCTTCATATGACACCTCTTCATAATATATTGGATCAGAAATTTCATTATCACTTGAAAAATGACTCTCAGCTTTATCATACTCACATTGATATGATTGTCTTTCAACTTTAGATTTAATAACGTTCTCAACATGATGCAATCTCTCAATGACATAATTCATTTCTTGCCTATCATGTTGGTCAAGAGAATGCATCTCTACCACTGAAATATTATCAATATATGAGCTTAGTTCTTCTGACTGTGACTGAGATACATATGATTTACATTCTTTATATTGTGTCATCTTGCCATGACATGTCGGATCAGCAATTTCACCTTTATCACTTGATAGATAACTTCTGGTTTTCTCCTCCTCATACTGAGATGAATACCTTTCCTCTTCCTTATTCATTATGTTTTCAACACAATGCAAATTATCAATGGGAAAATGAATGGCCGGATTTATATCTTGCGTGGATGACTCATCAAGTGAATCAATTCTATCATTCGCTGTTGTAATACCATAAACATGTGCATTCACTTCAGCACGAATGGAACATGTTTTTATTTCTGAGGCTTCAACAAAACTATTTACAACAGCAGGAGTGCTTATTTGCTGATCTGAAATCAAACACTCCTTATGACATTGGCTTGTGCTTTGCACCTCATATTGCTAGCCAATATTTCTAGAGAAGTGACTTCGAGTTAAGCCATATTTTATGTTATTCTCAATCTTTATAGCTGTCATGAATGCCTGATGCAAAGTCTTGGGTCTTTTGTCTCTCAATAGATAGTTCATCTTCCTATCAAATGCACCGAGATAAACCACTAAACACATTTGATCATCCGGCTTGTAACTTTCAGGAAATGCACTCAAAATCTTTGCAAATCTGATATTAAATTCAGGAACTAACTCACCATTCCTGATTTCAATTTTCAAAAACTTATCAAAATATTCAGAGATGCTTACTCTTTCCCTGAACTGCATCATGCAGGCTGACATTAATTCATCACAAGATGAAATTGAACATGCTGGTAAAAAAGAAAACCAGTCCCTAGCATCATCCTCTAAAGTCTGAACAAACAACTTCATCTGAACGTCTTCATGGGCAATTTCAAAATCACCAACCAAGTCACTAAACAAATGAACATGATGACTGGCTGAATTTTCATGGTTTCCACCAAACTTCGGCAAATACTTTCTGACGTTACAAGGCATAGTATTTGGGAAATCATGAATACCATTAAAATTCAATGGCATATACCTCCTGGTAGAGATGGATCTAGGAACTTCACTAACAGGCTGCATACTAGATGAGATGAAACTTGACATTCTTCAACTCAAGACTCATTCATCATTAAAAAGTTTCAAAATTCATAACTTGCAGCCAATTTTTCACAACCCTCTACCAAATGAATGCTTCAAATACACTTCACAACTTCAAAACAACAATTGAAACTCGTTCTAATGAAGTGCATAAAACTTATCAAATCATTCTCCTCTTCTTAGTGCTAAAACTTCACTTGATTGGAGAACACATATGTGGAACTCACTTTCATTGAAAGAAATCATATGAAAGCATAAAATACCTCAAGTGTTGCTGCATGAAGCCACTGATCTGCTGATTGGCCTGGTGCTAATCTGAATTCTTTACACCACTGATCAAACCTTACAGAGTTGCCATCTCCTTGAGGAGAATTAAATGACATCACTGCTGTGATTCATCTTTATCATTACAAATTCTTACGACAACAAATCAAACAACACTTACTAGTCAGAAACTTATAATAGATCTCTCTTCTTGCTTGCAAATTCACCTAATTTTCAGATCTGCTTGATTCCACTGAAAACTCTTGAAAACAATTTATACATCACTGATCTACAATGATTTAGAGATCCTTTAAGTAGAGTCGCCACTCACTATTGTCAGAAAGATTTGAAACAATGATTTATAACATGGCAGATCTGAACTGACAATTCAACTTGAAAATTTTGAAAGTCACCAAACACCTTGAAGAGAGACACACTTTTGATCACAATTCTAACTCTGAAATTATAACAGCACTTTGAAAACAAGGTCCGGTTGAATTGATTGAAAATAAAACTTGAGGAGAGCACAATATGAACTCAACCAATAAGTCACTGTTGCAAGTGGATAAAACATACTGGGGTGCATGATTTGGAGTAAGAAAACTGGAAACAACATCAAAGAACTTACTGCTGAAAATTTTTAATGCACTTCTCCTGCTGTATTGAATCTCGTCTTTTCAAATTCTCAAGGTTTGTCTTGAATCTGATCCAATACACTCCCCAGCAGAGTCGCCATTTTGTTGGTGTTCTTTTTGGCAAAGAACATAACAGGTAGATTTAAACCTGATACCAAGAAACAAAGACTAGGAACATGCCTAAGGACGAGCTAAATCCTATATTCAGCAAGGCTAAATCTTAGTTCTAGGCCAATTAACAGAGTCATATCGGGACTCACTTCACTTTAGGCTCTGCAAAGCCAAGGTGGGCATACCTGAGGGATTTTTCTAATTTATCTTGATACTTCATTACAAGACTACCCTCTATAGCAGATATGGTCAATATTCTTCTTCAATTTGCTGGTAAATCTCCTGATCATAGTAGCTAATCATAACCAAGGAAAGTAACCACAAATAAGCCATGACCTACACTTATAGTTCTTCAAAACATAAAATGGGAAAATAATATTCATTTTGATTTGATTTCTCAGCATAATCAGATATGCAACAACAAAGAACATGCATCCTTCAAGTTGACCAGTCCCTTATCCATTGGGCACTAACTGAATCTTCACATACAGATGGATACCTAAAACATACTCATATATTCAGGTATATGGTCTATCTGCTTGTCTTGCAAACAGACATCAATATTCATTAAAACTCTCGTACTTATGGTGATTTCCTCTTGGTGTAACCCGCAATCTTATCAGTACAAACAAGCATTTACTCGGAGCTTTGTTCCAACAGCAAATCTATTCTGATATACAACCTTAAGGGGATGTAACTGGGTTCAAACTCTTAGTTCTTAAACACAGAACATTGCTAATAACAACAGCAGGAGATAAGAATCATAATGAAACTAAAAGATGAGGCTCTTTGTATTAATTTCATTGAAAAGAATACAACATCTGCATAAGAAAACTCAAAAGATACACATAGAATGACTGGGTAATACGAAAGCCTCAAAAGGAATACAATATGCTGTTCATAATAGGAGGAATCACTGAGAAAAATGGTATCACAGATCTGAGAGAACTCAAGATTGGAACCATGAATTGGTCCTTCAGTTACAAAAAACTGGAACCCTTTCAATGGAAGCAAGAAAGAAAGATATAGAAGAGAAAGAATTCTCGGATCTATTCTGAAGATGACAAGTGTCCACTTGAAATTCAATCCTCTGTAACTGAATAACTTCTTCCTTCCATCTCCCATTCTAATTTGATTTTGTTTCATCATTAATCTGTAACAAACTTTGCAAAATATCTATGCCTAATGATGAAAACCCTTTACTTGTCAAAAATCTGATTTCCCATGAAAAAGCCAGTGAAAATGAGTTTTTACTGAGTAAATCAAGACAAATTCGACCCTAACTGTATTTTCATTGCCTTCTACTGATATCCAGGTCATTATCTTGACAAAAAACAAATCTGAACTTCTTGGTATGAATATGGTTGCACTTTAGATACCTGATAGAAAATCTCGTGTAGCTCAAACTGACTGATACCTGTGCAAAAGCTGACTCCAAAATCGAAAAGTTCATCTTCTCCCAATTCCGACGATATATAACATCGCCTATTTTGCCTCCAGGAAACCCCAAAAAAAATCATTTCGAAAATGACTCTTCTGATTGAAAGTTATGCCTGCCATTTGATTTTTTTATAAAATTTGAAAAATTCTGAAGTATATACTTTAGAAAATGTCCCATTTGATTTTAAAACTTGACGTGCGCATTTTTAACAAAAAATAATAATAAAATATTATTATTTTTAACTCTACAAATTTTCCTGACCCTTTGAATCCGTGGTCAACCTTGGTTTGACCGGTGCCACATGTCACTTGCTGATTGGTCTGCCTGATTTGCCCCATCTGCCACGTGTCGTCTTCTCGCTAACTCGCTATGTTAATTCTCACGCATCTTTTGCTTGGCGAGTTAGCGACGACCCTCTGATTTGGACACGTGTCGTCATCTCCTTGCATCCAAGTTTTGGGCGCCAACTCATCATTATTGCATGCTCGTTCAAAATATTTCCATTTGCGCACCAACTGGCAGTCCACGGCGGGCCCCTCCCCTCGAGCTCGTGCCTTCAAAAGGCTCCTGCCTCAATTCACATCTTATTAAGTGTGTTTGGGTATTTAAATACATAAAACATACCCACGTTTTATCAATGTGGGATAATTGTTTTTTATTGCTCATCGCCTTTTGTTTGACTGTGGTTGGAATCGGCTCCTTGTTCTTTTAAAATTTATTGAAACCTACAGCTCCTTTGTCAAGTTTTCCTCTGTATTGTATGTCATTAATAATAAGAGTGGGTAATATTGTGACATCACCACGAGATCCATGTCCAACCTGTTTATCTTGCTCAGCTTTCAAAATAGAGTTTTCAGTATCGGCAATGGGATCCCCCATGCACTTTTCTACCTTCTTCCTGTCCAGACCTAGAGATTTGATGACACTGTCTGCACATTCTTTGTTATATTTTTTGTCCTTCATTGGACACCTGATGCGAAAATTAGTAACGTAGTCCCACCAAACCCATGGTCTGCTATCCTCTTTAGCAACAGTAAAAACACACAGTTGTCTCAAATTTTCAGTCACCACATCTTTCCCATCATACCCCCGATTGAAGTCTTGTTCTGGATCAGGTGCACAGTATCTTCCGTTATTAATGCATTGAGCTTTGCATTGCTTGCTCACTACAAAGGCTTGAGGGCAGTACCAAGTGATATAGTGAGGAGTAAATTGTGTGTACCCATTTTTCTTAAGAATTTGAGCAGCTCCTTTGAAATTCTTTAAAAACTCCATCTGCATATCACACTTCAATCCACATTCATCATTGCTATTTGTCCACAACTCATACTCCGCACGTTCATCTGTGTGTGGAACAGACTCTCTCCAGTCCAAATTAATATTGACCATATTCCTCTTACTAATAGCATCTTTCAGTTTGTCACCTAAATTCTTCTCAATGAGTGCAGAGGGAATAGTGATATTCTGTTCATAAGCTGAACCACCTTCACCAGGCAAATCCATAGTTATCAAAGATTCATCCTTGTCATCAGCCACAAGGACAGCCGCTGCCCCAGCATTCTGAGCATTCCAGACTTTCAAAGCAAAATAGCAATTTTACCATGCTGCAAATTTTTAGCCCATGACGAATCTCCAGTCAAAAGATTTTAATTGTCGAACATCCATACTTTAAAAATCCTGCAAGCAAACAATGTTAAAAAACATAAACTGGGCTCGGGTTCGGAATTATAAACTGGGTTATTGATCACTTGGGGTTTTGAAAACTAGGATATAAGTTCTTTGCCATGAAGAGAATATAAGTCCATGTTTTGGGCTCATGAGGAATCACAGGGCACATTTGGCGAATTTTCGAAAACAGGCACTTGGAAATTTTGACTAAGAAATGTGTCAAAAAGTAATTTTTTGGCAAATGTGCGGACATATGAAACTATGCAAATGGATTTGTCATGACTTGGGAACTGGCATACTTGAAGGATTTTTAGGAGACAACACAATGATATAATCCATTTAGGCTCACCAATCACGGGATGAGAGTTATAACGTGCCGAACAAGGATGTGAATCAATCTGGATGCCTTAGCCGTAACAAAACAATGCAAACTGGGTTTTTGATCATGTTAGCAAACTGATCAAATGGATTCGACATGATCTCAAAATTTGAACATATGAAGTATCTGACCCCTAGAACATATTGCAAAAAGAATTTCCTCATTTGGATCAACTGGTTCAAAGATATCATTGGTCGAACAGGGCTTCCCAGAACTGTGAACAACTACACAAATGTACAAAACAGTAACCGACCAACTTTGAGGGGTTCGAAACCTAGTCAAACGAATTTGAAAAGACTTGAAAATTGAAACATAGGTTCTTTGTTATACATACTAAACATCCCCAAAGTGGCTAGTCATGACACATTCCTGGGTAAGAAATATTCAGATGCAAACTAGGCCTCTGATCGCTATTTGACACTTGGGTAAAATGCAGATTTGAAACTTGCTCAAAACGAGACTTCGCAGAATGGCTCAGAAACTCAATTTAACTTCATGAAATGCTTAAGCATGCTGAATGAAATGTGCTAGAAGCATTAAACACCTTAGGGGTCTCGAAAGGACAGCCAGGTACAACCTTGCACATATGCATTTTAAAAGCATTTAAGGGCTTGATTTTTTTAATGGTTCTCAAAAATTGACCATGCAATTTTTAGTCCCAACAAATGCCTTAGCGCTATTCCTTCATAGTTTGTTTAACTCCCACTCAGCTTGTATCCCTGAGATCAATGTTTAATACACACAAAACTTTTCGAAAACATTTATTTTCATTTATTAGTTTATAACAAAAAGGCATTAATTATTCAACTAACAGTTTTTGCAATCTCTTCAACTGTAGGAAGATCTACCCATATCAAACATTCATGAAGAAATATTTTTGCCACAAAATGATCCCCTTTTTAGATATAATTCCAATTGTCATTTTTATGCCCTATGTCCATACTTTATAAATCAAAAGTTCAAAAACTTTTAAACTAAAAGATGATAAAATTCAGTATGTTATAGACAAATGTTCACGAAAAGGGCTAATAAGACTTCTATTTCTACATGTCATCATTTTTCCCCCCAACCATCCTGAGGCTAGTCCCTTCAGCATCTACAGGCTTCTAATCCTCATCTGCAGCCTAAGATCATTGGCAATTTTCTCCCTTGATTCATGAGCTCTGTAATTAAAATATCCATGATTTTGTTTCAACCTTTCCCATTTCTATTCTTCGGCAATCATGTTATATTTAGCAAATGAATCATACTTTCCAAGCATAGGATGTAAGAGTATTGGTGGTTGGAAATGAAGAGGTATCCAATAATTTTTTTGACTTCTACCTAACATCATATACCTGGGCATCCTGCTGATGGCCAACTCCAAATTTTGAGGAGAGTGCAACTCCCTTATTTTCAAATCTTCTAGCAATTGGATCCATCATTGAAGGGATTCTTGTATAGCATTAGGGGCATTTGCAGAATAATGTTGCTCCCAATCTAGAAATTCCTATTCACGGATAGGGTGAATTTTGGTAGCAGCACTTCAATTATTGTTAACGAAAATCCAATCGAAGAATACTCTGTAAGTGTTTTGTACCTCTAGCCAAATGTATAATGGTTCAAACATTTCCTTTTCCGTATAAGGAGTAGCCTGGTTCTCTCGACTAATCTCATTTTGTATCCATGACATAACGACCCTAAACTATACATCCCCCACATATAACAATGAATTCCAACAAGATTATGAACATATAACTCACAAAGGATATTCTATAGAGTCATCATAACTAATTTGAATGTTGCATAAAATTCCTAGGGAGTGTGTAAGGAAGGGTTCAACCCCTGAGTAATTCAAGACAATTGAAAATTAATCATTTGCTCATTTAGGAATGGTGTGTAAACTGGAGATGGGGACCTGTAATTTACAAGCTCTGGAATGAGCTTTGTAATCTTCATGACATGTTGCTACAAGACCATAATTTCACTATCCTTCTCTTCAATTTTTTGTGCTTGTTCCCTGATAGTTTTGAGCAATGGCTTCCTTTCTAGATCCTAGTTTTCTTTTTCCCATTGAAACTATTGGTACAAACTAAAGCTAGCTATTAACGGTGCATAAATGTCTGATGGTGTATGATGACGAACAACAGGTTTATAATCTTCAAGGCGGTGCTCAAGATGATGGTGGTCATTAGTGTTGTTGTCTTGAGAATGCTGACGTTCAACAAAGTTGTTATTTTGACAAGCAACAGTGTTATCAACTTTTTTTGAAGGGGCAATGGCTATAGGATAGGGTGCAATATTTGTTTTAACTTGAAATATTTCAACAATTTCTTGAACCATTTCTTGTGCAACAGATGGATATTCCTCTGGTGGTAGATTATCAGTTTCCTGCACTGGCTATCCAACCTTAGACACTATTTCCTCTAAGGACTTCGTGTCACTATAAACATTAATCGAGCTATTTGGCTTTGCGAAAATTTCCTCAAGATCATTTTCATGTTCAGGAGTATGTGCTATGTGCTCTGGTAACTGTGCAGGTGTAGGTACTGGAGTTTCAACATCAATAGGTGATAGAAGAGGCTCAGCAGGTGGCGCAGGAGGTTTAGTTTTCAAATTTACCCTAGACATTCTAGTGACTTGTCATGGAGTAGAAATTGGTTTCTTGCCCTTATCGACGAATTTCCCTTTATTCGAGTTAAGTGCAGGTTCTTGTGATACTGAAGATACTTATTTTGAACCTTCCTTTGTGGCAACTGTGCATGATTTTCTCTTCCTAGAAGTTGAGGCTTCTGCAGCTAAAATTTTCCTTTTTGCAATTTTAGGTACAGAAGGAGAAGCGGAAGCTTTTTGAGCCATTCTATATACTACTTTCCTAACTCCTTCAACAGTTTTCTCTCTTGTCCCTACTCCTTTCCCTTTAGGTCCACCCCTTTTAGGTCCCTCTATCCTTAGTTTTACAAAATCCTCTCATGTTCCCAAGTGTTGCCTAGTCAATTCCTTTTCAATTATAGCCCTAATCAAGCAATGGTGGGATATCGATTAGGTTTTGCCTTGCTGTACATAGGTAGCTTGCCTTTTGACAATATTATAAAGGAAACTTGAAAGCTTTACAGGACAATCCCCATGCGACAAACCACTCAAAATTTTGAAATGAACAACATACAAATAGGAATACCTTCCTTCACAAGTAAAATATCTTATGATAAATTCGGTAGAGTGGATGAATTGCAGAGGAAGAGATAATCATAATGTACCTTGCTTTTTTTTTTCCTCTAGCCGAGGATCTCTAGGTACTAAGAATTACTCTTTTTCTTTTCATGAATCCATGTCCTCTATTGAACGTTCTCCATTTGTGGGCAAACTAGAAACTTCTACCACCACTTCTTCAGTGAATTCTATCTGAATGCCCTTAACAGTTACATATCCATCCCTCAATGTATTATGAAATTAGAGCGTAATTTCCTGATCAAATTGTTTCAAACTAAGACAATAAGCCAACCAAACTCATTGTTGAAACAAACTACATGTTGCTAGGTCTGCTAGTAAGACTCTATGGTCTGCTGGTTCATGTCGTTGAGGTTCTCCACCCACATTTTCAAAAAAAAAAAAATGCTAGTATAGGCAAATTTATTGTAAGTGATTTTGAAAGTATGGGCAATGATAGCTACAAGGGTTTCAACAAAGGGAAATTGAAATACTTCAATGCTTTCCAAACATCACATCCTTCACTACTTCATGACAGCATTTTAATCACGAGACCATAATGAGGATAAAGATCGTGCTCAAAAACATACACCATATTAATGAGGGGTTATGTGAAATCATGATTTAATAGTTAGCCTTCTTTACATTATTTCACACATTTTGAAAGTACAAAGGGGTGCCAACTCATTACTGAAATGACCCTTCCCCATACATCCTACATGCCAACTTAAGATTTCCTTGATTTTGCATTCATGATTTTGATTTTCCTTCCCCCCAACCTAGTAGAGACTAGGTCCCACCAGACTGTAAAGATTGCAAATTCAAAAAATTGAAATAACATTCTTTTCTAAATAAATAATAAATTAAATAAATGCAAAGGGTTCGAATGTGACTGACCTAAGGTGTGATAGGAAGGATGGTCTGAATATTACCGTATGAGAGAAAGTGAGATGGCATGATGATGGAAAGACAAGAAGATGGGATGGAATAAGGAGGAAAAGGTATGAATTTTTGCATGAGTGCAAAATTTTATTATAAAGGCCTTGAAAATAAATTCAAGGGGCTACAAGCATCTGAGTGGGAGACTCAAACAAAGTGGCTATAGGAAGAGATGTTTCTACTATGGTGAACTATTGAAGAAATTCTTCCCTTGTTGTTGGTTTATGATATAAATTTAGGCAATGCCCATTAACTAGGAGTTTTAATTTGACTGGATCAATTGTTGACAGTTGAACTACTCCATTGTTAAAAATTGTAATGATTTCATAGGGATCAAGCCATCGAGTCTGAAATTTTCCTTGGTGATGCTGATATCGTGAATCATACAGGAGCACCCAATCACTAACATAAAATTCTCTATCTTTAATAAATTTGTCATGCCATTGCTTTCTTTGACTCTAGATTAATTCTGTGTTATGAAGAGCTGATTTTCGCCATTCATCTAGCTCATTGAGATGCAAAATGTGATCCTGTTATGCTGCAGGAAGGGTAATATCAAGTTCCAAAGTTGTCTGTAGAGTTTTATGTTCAAATTCAATGGGCATAACAGTCGTCTTCCCATAGGGTAAGTGCACAAAGTTGTGGTGCCAAAAGGGGGGTATAAGTGGACACTTTTTTCCTGAAATCTGCAAATTTTGAACTTCAACAAGAATTTTAAGATAGTTACGCTCAAAATTTTCAAATATGACAAAAAAAAAGTCGTAGTCCTTTGAATCTAGTTTCTAAACTACTAATTTTTTTTCAAAATGGTTTAGTTTTAGGTCCTCAAAAAAGGGGGCCACAAAAGTGGTACTGTTTATTCCAAAAAAACATAACATAGTACAAAGTGTGGCCCCCCTAAAATTTTATCTTTTTTTTTGAAATTTTTTAATCGCTTTGGTCAAAAGTTACTTAACACTATGTAGTTTATCCCAGATTTTTCGAGTAATTTTATAATGTCTATTTTTTTTTAACGAATTTTTTAACTAGACACATCCCAAAAATGTGAAATATCTATGTGCTCCCCCTAGAAATAATTGAAAACTAATCTAAAATCAAAACTTTTTTTTCAAAGTGTGTAGAATGGAGTCTAGTTTCTAAAAAACTAAGTTGTTACAAAATTCGATGAACGAGCTAAAATCTATAGCCCAATTAGTACATGGTGGTTTTTGACAAAAAATGAACATACATTCAAAAGAAATTATAGATGAAAGGCTTGAAATAGTTTAAATTAAAAATAAATTATATAGTTAGATAGCTAACATAGAGACCTATAATGCTATGTAACCTGATCTTATCGATACCCAACCACGAGAAATCTTGAAGGGGAGAACAGAAGAAAAAACAATCTTTTTTTGTATGTTTGCTGGAAAACATGTCTCGAGCCTATTCATCAAATCAAAACCTTTGGGTTGGATCTCCAATGCAAAACCAAGTGTTAGGCTTGGGTTTGATTAAGGTTTAAATAGCGCGTGTGCCCTATAGCGCATCTACGCTATAGCGTGCATGCGCTATTTAAACCTCATCTCTAAATAGCGCATGTGCACTATAGGGCGCAAGCACTATCGTGCGCACACACTATTAAGATGTAAGTTTCAAAAGAGAACTAGGTGGGGGGGGGGGAAAGGGGAATGGCTATGTGTGTGCATGAAAGAGATAGAGAGAAAGTAGGGGATAGGAGAGGGGAGAGAGTACAGGATGAGAGAGAGAAAGTGAGAAAGAGTAGGGGTGGCAAAGAGAGTATAGGATGGGAGAGAGAGAGAGAGAGTAGGGGTGGCAAAGAGAGGAAGTGTGAGAGAGAGTACGAGTGGAAAAGAGAGAGTGCGGGATGGGGGAAAGAGATTTAAAGTAGGGGATGGGAGAGAGAGGAAGTGTGAGAGAGAGTATAGGTTGGGAGAGAGAGATTAAGAGTAGGGGATGGAGGAGAGAGAGAGTAGGTGATGGGAGACAGAGTGGGAGAGGAAGAACTTGAGAGAGAGGAGGATGGGAGTGCATGTGTGTGAAAGAGAGAGAGTATGGAATGGGAGAGGGGGAAGAAAAAGTAGCTCAAGAGAGAGTAGGGGATGGAAGAGAGAGTAGGCAATGGGAGAGGGAGTGGGAGAGGGGGAGACAGGGGGGAATAGAAATGTGTGTGTGTGTGTGTGTGTGTGTGTGTGAGAGAGAGAGAGAGAGAGAGAGAGAGAGAGAGAGAGAGAGAGAGAGAGAGGAGGGGATAGGAGAGAGTGTGAAAACTTAAGAGAGACTAGAGGGTAGCAGAGAGAGAGAGTGGAGAGGGAGAGAGTAAGAGTGAAAGTGAGAGAGAGAGAGTAGGCAGTGGGAGAGGGAGTGGGAGAGGGAGAGCAAGTGAGAGAAAAAGTAGGGGATGGAAGAGGAGAGAGGGGGGATGGGTGTGTGTGTGTGTGAAAGAGAGAGAGAGTCAAGAATGAGAGGGGAGAGAGATAGAGAGAGTAGGCAATGGTAGAGGGATGGGAGAGAGAGGGAGAGAGAGAGAGAGAGAGAGAGAGAGAGAGAGAGAGAGAGAGAGTAGGCGGTGGGAGAGCGAGTGGGAGGGAGAGAGAGGTGGAATGGAAGCATTTAAGAGAGATAGAGTAGGGGATGGGAGAGAGTAGGCAGTGGGACAAGGACTGTGAGAGAGAGAGAGGGGGAATGAGAATGTGTATTTATTTATAAGAGAGATCGAGTAAAGGATGGGAGAGAGTGTGAGATTTTGAGAGAAAGTAGTAGGGGATGGGAGAAGGAGAGAGAGAGAGAGAGAGAGAGAGAGAGAGAGAGAGAGAGAGTAGAGAGGAAGAAAGAGAACTTGAGAGAGATAGACAGTAGGCAGTAGGAGAGGGAGTGGGAGAGGGAGAGGGAGAGGGAGAGAAATAGGGGGGATGGGAGTGTGTGTGACAAATGTAGATAGTAGGGGATGGGAGAGAAGAAGAAGAGTGGGGGGATAAGAGTGTGTGTATCTATGAAAGTGAGAGAGTAGGGGATGGGAGAGAGTGTGAAAGTGTGAAAGTAGCGGGTGGCAGAGAGAGAGTATGATGATGGGGGAGAGAAAGTAGGCAATGGGAGAGGAAAAGAGAGAGAGGGGATGGGAGTGTGTGTGTGTGTAAGAGAGATAGAGCAGGGGATGGGAGAGAGTGTGAGAGTGTGAGAGTAGGGGGTGGATGAGAGAGAGAGTATGACAATGGGGGAGAGAAAGTAGGCGGTGGGAGAGGGAAAGAGAGAGGGGGGATGGGGGTGTATGTGTAAGAGAGATAGAGTAGGGGATGGGAGAGAGTGAGAGTGTGAGAGAGTAGGGGATGGGAGAGAAGAGAGAGAGTAGGGGATGGGGGAGAGTGTGAGAGTGTGAGAGAGTAGGGGATGGGAGACGAGAGAGAGAGAGAAGGGGATGGGGGAGAGAAAGTAGGTGATGGAAGAGAGAGTGGGAGAGGTAGAGAGAGCTTGTACAAGATGGGGGAGAGAGATTAGAGAGGGAGAGAGAGAACTTGAAAGAGAGAGCTAGTAGGTACTAGTAGTGTGAGGGTGAGAGAGAGTACGGGGTGGTAGAGAGAGTATGACGATGGGGGAGAGCAAGTAGGTGGTAGGAGAGGGAGAGAGAGGGGGAATGGGAACATGTGTAAGAGAGACAAAGTAGGGGATGGGAGAGAAGAGAGAGAGTAGGGGATGGGGGAGAGAAATTAGGTGGTAGGAGAGGGAGAGGGAGAGAGATAGGGGGGATAAGAGTGTGTGTGAGAGATCTAAAGAGTCGGGGATAGGAGAGGAGAGGGGGTGAGAGAGGTAGAGAGAGTAGGTGGTGGGAGAGGGAGGGTGAGAGAGAGTAAAGGATGGGAGAGAGTAGGAAGAGAGAGAGGGAGGGGATGGGAGAGAGAGTAGGGAGGATGGGGAGTGATGTGTTTTGAGATAGTGCATACATGCTTTGTAGTGCGTATGCACTATAGTGCGTATGCACTATCTCAAATCACCAAAAAAAGGTCAAAAAAAAACCTTGGGGCCCATTTCATCCATTTTAAACTTTTGGTCTATTATGCTCTCTATTATTCCGACAGAAAACACAGGTTTCAACATCTAGCAAACATTATTTCAACAATTTTCGAAGCTAGAAAACACCAAATTCAATCATTGGATACATGATTTGAAGAATTTTTGAATATTCTTTTAATAGAAAAGGTTAGTACAATCCATTTTAAATATTTTTTGTCGATATATAGATACAAATTTGATTATAATTTGATATGTTATGTAATATATAGTGAATTCATTAAAAAAATTATATTTGAATGAAATGTTTTTTCGAAATGGTTCGAAATTTGACAAGTCGTTTAATATATAGTGTGTATTCATTCAAATAATTATAATTTTTATATGTAATTGAATAATTTGTAATTTACACATTTTAAGTAATTCAGATGTTTGAATGATTTGACATGTAGAAATCATCATCATGCCAAGCAAGAAACCAAAGATTCAAAAAAATGCAGATAGGGAGAGAGATATGATAATTAAAAGAGATAAAATGAAATTACTACGTGAAAAAAGAAAATTGCAAAGCAATGATGAAGAATTAACTTTCGAAGAGGATCAAGAACCACCAGTACAAAGAAACAAGGAGGAAGAATTAGAAAGACAAAGAGAACGAATGAGATTGTTACTCTCAAGAAGACAATTGAATTGTGAAGCTACACCATCCTCCAATGTTGGAGTCATATCATCCGCTACACCATCTTCGAATGTTGGAGTCATATCATCCACTACACCATCTTCCAATGTTGAAGTCATATCATCCTCTCATGTTGAAGAGACACTGATTTATAGATCCGACGATATACACACTCCATCATGTCATGTTGAAAGCACAACATCAAAATATCAAGTAGGTGATATTCCATCTTTTACATCTTATTGCCAAGGCACATCATCTTCAGTTCAAGGTACGCAATACACTCAACCTTATATTGATGTTCAAAATGTTGAGAGAATTGAAGAGATTAAAAAACCTTCTAGAATTCATTTTAAAAAATCAAAATATTTGATTGATATTGATACTAACATTTTGAAATCAATGCCTGACAAGATTAGCAAGTGTACTTGTCAAACAAAAGTTAATCATATGTGGAGATTATTTTTTGAAGAATTAAATATTATAGATCAATGCCAATTATTTATTGAAATGATGAGGAATTTGAAATTTAGGCCTATCATGAAGATTCTTTGGCTAAGAATGATGGATGATTCAAATGAAAGAAATATTGTAAAGAATCTAATGAGTGCTTATGAAAAAGTGGGTTCTAAATCACGCACCAAAGATAGTAATATCACAAGATGAGTACTCACATTGACAATAGTAAATGCCAAATGAAGAAAGCTCGACTCATGAGAAAGACAAGAAAAACATTGAAAATTCGTAGAGGTACCTTAAGGAGAGCCATGCTAAGGTGTGAGAGATTAGAAGATCCAACAAAAAATGAGTTATGGACATTTAGCAGTAGACTACCGTGAAAGGATAAAGAAATTAGTGAAGCCTTGAAATCATTGATCGAAGTTTTTTGGAAAAATAACACATGTGTTTCTCCTAATCAAAGAGATGTTGTAAGAACGAGGATTGGTAGCCGAAATCATGAGCCACATGTGAAACATTTTTTGGACTCAACTCAGACACAATTTTTTGCAAAATTTATTGGTATGTATCATCAAATTTGAATAAGTCACAGATTTTTTGAGATGGGTAAATGTTTTTATGTGAAAATAAATCACACATGCACAACTTGTTGTTGTAGGATACATATTGAATTTTCTAACCATTTTGATGTTTTTAGGAACATATGCATAGTTTTGCATTCTCAGTTTGTTTTGTAGGATTTTGACATAAAAGAGACACCAAGATCTTCAACAGAATTCATATCCAACATTTTATGTGAAATAGGGGACAGCCAACAATTTTACAAGACATCATGTTTGGATGGTACGTGCTTATTTTGTGGTTCTTTGCAACTTTTATCAACTTGTCAACATATGGATAGTACACATGCAATTGGAAATGAAATAGTACATGACGAAAAATTCAAGACAGTGACATATGATCTAAAAGATGGGAAACATGGTAGAAGATGTGATCTAGTTATTGAAAAGATTCCAGTGTATGAGTTCATGAAGATTTTTCTTGAAAAAATTATGTACGAGTATGCAAGGCATACCCATAGAGCTTGATGGTTGGATTTGCAATTCAAGTTGTGCAAGGATATGTTTCCATTGGATACCATTGTTTCGGTTGTAGATTTTGCAGAGAACTACACACTACAATCACAAAATAAGGTGCAAGCAAAGTATTATACATCTCAACAGGTTTCTATATTTGTTCACATAACATTCATGCATTCACCTACAAGTACAGAGGATGACAGGAAGATTTTGAGTGAGTACCATTTTTACATCAGCGATGATTGATCACATTCTACAAAGTTTGTACATGGTTGTTTTCAACTATTTTATGGAGATTTGGCTAACAGGGGCATATCATATCGTCAACACATTATTTGGTCAGACGATTGTGCATCTCAATTCAAGAATGCATGGATGTTCTATTGGTTGAGCAGGATGCACAGGTTGTGTAGAATTCAATATATGTGGAATTTCACAGAGGCTGGTCATGGTAAGGGAGATCACGATGGTGCAGGCACATGCATTAAAAGAGCCTTGGCTCGTGAAGAACTAAAGTACAAAGATGGAGCAATATTGATAGATGCAAAATCCATCGTCTAATGTTGTAACGCTACAATGGGTCCAGGTAAGGAAGGTGAGTCTATAGTTCGTAGATTTTTTTGGTTGATAGATAATACTAACATTGCACCATATCAAGATTGTTGCACACTAATAGGATCTAGTGAGTTACACTCTTTTAGAAGCTCTGATGTAGGTTCATGGAGTATCCACACATGAAAAATGGCATGTTATTATCCATCATGTGCAGAGGAAAATTGGGATGACTATGAGTCAACTGAATGGGTGGACAAATGGGATATATGGGTTTTGGACCCAATTGACACCTATCGTCCCCCACAAGCACTGGAAATGGTAGAGATGGATTCATCTATTAACTATGACCGCTTGTCAAATTTAGTGCAACCTGGTAATATATATATATATATATATATATATATATATATATATATATATTTATATTTATATATCTTTGTAATTTCAATATGTAACTTTATAACTTTTACCCAAGTATTTTCTAAATTAATGACTGCATTTTGTACATTTGTCACTGCAGGCAATGTTTTTGATGTTATTGCACCTAAAGACAATGAAGAAGGGACAGATTATTATTTGTGTCATTGTGTTGTTGAAGCCAAACAAAAATTAGATCACTCGGTTATAGATGGTGAAGGTTTAGAGTACCATGTCGGTGCGATGGTTGTAACAGGCACATGGCTTAGACGATATCCTATGAAGAATCCTAACTTGTGGTTATTCGAGGATTGCCAAACAAAGAGGAAGATTCTTCATTATTCAAACCTTGTTGTTGCATCAAATGTCCACTTGATAAAATATGGTGGAAAGCCACATAATAAGATTCTTTGGAAAGTTCACGAGTTAGACCATGAGGCAATACTTGAGACATTAAAATGTTGAGCAGATCCAGTTGGCTCATTAGATTGAATTGGGAGAGAGAGAAAAAGTGATCAATTGGATCCAAATACAATGTTATAACCTCTTCCCCAAGACTATCACATGACTAAGGTGGACTGTATTGTTATGATGTGTAAGTGATGAGATTTAGTTTTGATTTGTTTAGAGTATAGATACATTATTTGAATTTATATTAGATTCTTTAATAGGACCCATTTTTTTAATCTTACTTAGATTTGTTATTGTGCTAATTCTTCATTTGTAGGTCACCAAAGAAGAGGGCTAATAAAGTTGACGCACAAGTGATAAAGGGTGAGATGCCAAAATCACCTGCGAAATGGTATTATCAATTCACATCCTCAATATTTATTAGTGTTCTTTGTTCAAGTACCATTGTATGATAATTATCATATGCCTGGAATTGCAGAGGTTAAATTATGTCAATACTAAGGTTTGTAGTATCAATACTAAGGTTTTTAACATCAATTGATCATGCTAAGTATAGTAGTTATATCATGAATCCTTTTGAACCAATATGACTAAGATTCTCGAAAGAAGACTAAACCATATCATCTGTCTACTCCCTCTTTCTATAAGAGTTTGTCAAACAATGAGAATGAAACATTGATTATTACTCCCCCCTCAATGTAAAATTCTCATTGATTGCATTTTGTAAAGTTTTAAGTCACTATCAACCTCTATATCATTGTATTCTTCTTATCATCAAATTACACAACAATGAGAATATGAACGATGACTTCTTCACATGAACCTGAAAATTATAAATGCTACACCTTAATAAATTTTTGGGCTTGGTCTTTGCCATTCGAGCTTATAATACAATACATTGGCTTCATTTTTATTTGGAATTATTTATTATGTTTGTTCCAAAAGTCATTCTTCATTTGCCAATATGAAAATGCGACTATCATGAAAGGCATAGTCTTATAATTTGTAATTTGTATAATGGTATAAAATCTTGGTTGTGGGTTTGAATCCATTGCCCCCATGACCCTCCTTCTCATGCATTTATTCTATTTATTCTTCTACCTCCTCCTCCGCTTGCCCAATTTGCAACACCATCTAGATGGAACTCTAGCCTTCCTCAAAACCATTATACATGACCTCTCCTTCTTCAAGATATTCTATAAAAAGTTCCTCAACCCTTGAACCTTTCAAAACCCCAATCTCAATGGAAGGCTTCTAGACCAAAGGAACTAGTAGATCCGGTTCTTTAAGAGAAAGAGACAACAAATCCAATTTTTTAGTGACTAGATGGAAAATTGGGGAAATCATTTCAATTAGTTGTAAATCAAAAGGAATTATAAGTAAACTATATCAATATAATAAGTAACTTAGTAATTATATCAATATAATTTAATTACTAAGGAAATGAACTTATTACTCTAACATATAGTACATTATTTTGCAGACAAAGGTGTTGAATTTGATGCTTAACAGATTTACATACATGTGTAATAAATAATAAGTGTTGTAGCTTTGGGATCAACACTATAAAATGAAGGATGTCATACTACATTCATAAAGGTACCAAAATATTTTATTTGATATGGAGACAAAAGAAAATGTGTATTCTTCATAACTGCATTTGAGTCTCATGTATTATCATTTTCAGCTATTGACATCAGAGATACCTTTACATCTTCATCATTGTATTAATCAACGAGTCCTTATTGCATTCACTAGTTCTAAGCCAGTGACTAAGGTATGAAAGAGTTTACATTAAAATTTCATTAGTACTAAAATTCAATATAAAATTCATAGGCACAATCGAGTGGTAACTTTGATAGTTTTTGTAGGGTCTTATTATTCTTGACCATCAGTGTATCCTTGAGGTGTATATACAGAGGAATTATCAGCTAGCTGTAAGAAAATATTAAGTTCTATGTGTAAATATATATATATTTTTTTATATAAAATAGTTATTTATTCATATATAATTTTGATTGTAACATGTCGAGTTGCAGAAGATTCTAGACTAATGGACTAGTGAGCATGTTAGGAAGACCTCGTTATATACACTGGTCATCTCCCACTTGTTGGCAATTAAAGACAATTAGGGATTTATTTTGTTCCCCTAGTTGGAAAGAGTATATATCTAATGATGTACATTTTACACCTATATGGCATTATTGGGCATATGTTTTGTATAATTTTTTCTATGTATGTCTTTTTTTACATATATTTCATGTATGACATTATTAGACATATGCTTATAATGTTTCAAATTATTGATAAATGAATTATATGATATTGTTAGACCTTATGGAATCAACTTTGATTTTTTGTTATCACATTGGTTTGATGCTTGTATTCAATCAATCAACATAGTTTCCTTTTAATTCTTCCACATTTGGCATATCCATCTAACAATGAACTTATGATACTCCCATCAAGAAGTGCATGATTGCATGGTTTTATGGTGGATGTCCCTCTCTTTTTTAAATTCCAATTTTATTCATCTACATGAGTAAGGGAGATCAATTCCATTTCTTTCAATTGTATTTAAAGGTCATTAAAGGTTTTTCAAACAATGTGATTAAATAAATATTATTCATCATTTACCTCTATCATCAAGGTTGATTCATTCCTCCTCTTATTTTACCAAATAATTTGGATGAATCACCCATGGCTCCTTACATTTCTTGAAGAAAATTTTCAAATACTTTGCAAAATGTCTTCTCTTCTTCCATATAGTTCATGTTCATTGAAGACATTTTCTCAAACAATATATATGCTTTGTATATTCTCACAACACCAATAGTCATGGTACAATGCTTACAAGATCCATAGTTGAAGAGAAGCTATGTGAAACTTCTAGAACCATGGACCTATACTTAATTTAGTATTATTGCATCCATGTTACTTATGAAAGTGGAACTTTCACATAGATAAGTAGGGAAACCAAAATTGAAAGCCAAACTTAACATAGAAAATTAAAGCAAGCCTCAACTATATTCTCATTAAACACTGTGGATTCAAATATCTTTGGCAGAGCATATCTCAGAGCTTGTGCAAGATATGGATGAGTTTCCAATTCCTATAGGACCATGTTGCAGAGACCTACAATAACCTCTCTCACTTTTTGGAGATCGCATTCTCTTTTCATTCTACAATGCCATCTCGGGTGATGTTGAAACTTGTAGTGTTGGCCAGTAAAAAGTTGCCAACTACCAAATCTCTCTCATCTTTCATCGTGGGATCAAACTATCGGCTCCATTAGCTTCGAGTGGCTGGGTAAACCCTATCCCCAACCTTGTCTTGTCCCCTTTAGTGCTCAAACGTTCTCAGGCACGCTGAACCAGAATGTCCCTAAGGGTCACTAAATCCCACAGGGCTGCAACCTTTGATGGGGCATATCTCAAAACTCGTGTGAGATATGGATGAGATTCTAGTTCCTACAGGACCATGTTATAGAGACCTACAATAACCTCTCTCACTTTTTGGAGATCGCATTCTATTTTCATTCTACAAAGCCATCTCAGGTGATGTTGAAACTTGCAGTGTTGGCTAGTACAAAGTTGCCAACTGCCAAATCTCTCTCATCTTTCGTCATGGGATCAAACTGTCTACTCCATTAGCTCTGAGTGGCCAAGTAAACCCTATCCCCAACCTCATCTTGTCCGCTTTAGTGCTTGAACATTCTCAGGCATGCTGAACCGGAATGTCCCTAAGGGTCACTAAATGCCACAGAGCTGCAATCTTTGGCGGGGAATATCTCGGAGCTCGTGCAAGATATGGATGAGATTCCAATTCCTACAGGACCATGTTGTAGAGACCTACAATAATCTTTCTCACTTTTTGGAGATCGCAATTCATTTTCATTCTACAATGCCATCTTGGGTGATGTTGAAACTTGCAATGTTGGCCAGTACAAAGTTGCCAACTGCCAAATCTCTCTCATCTTTCGTCGTGGGATCAAACTGTCTACTCCATTAGCTCTGGGTGGTTGGGTAAACCCTATCCCCAACCTCATCTTGTCCCCTTCAGTGCTTGAACGTTCTTAGGCACGCTGAACTGGAATGTCCCTAAGGGTCACTAAATCCCACAGGGCTGCAATCTTTGATGGGGCATATCTCGGAGCTCATGCAAGATATGGATGAGATTCTAGTTCCTATAGGACCATGTTGTAGAGACCTAAAATAACCTCTCTCACTTTTTGGAGACCGCATTCTATTTTCATTCTACAATTCCATCTCGGGTGATGTTGAAACTTGCAGTGTTGGCCAGTACAAAGTTGCCAACAGCCAAATCTCTCTCATCTTTCGTCATGGGATCAAACTGTCTACTCCATTAGCTTCGAGTGGCCGGGTAAACCCTATCCCCAACCTCATCTTGTCCCCTTCAGTGCTCGAACATTCTCAGGCACACTGAACTGGAATGTCCCTAAGGGTCACTAAATGCCATAGGGCTGCAATCTTTGATGGGGTATATCTCGGAGCTCGTACAAGATATGGATGAGATTCCAATTCCTATAGGACCATGTTGTAGAGACCTACGATAACCTCTTTCACTTTTTGAAGATCACATTCCATTTTCATTCTACAATGCCATCTCAGGTGATGTTGAAACTTGTAGTGTTGGCTAGTACAAAGTTTCCAACTGCCAAATCTCTCTCATCTTTCATCGTGGGATCAAACTATTTGCTCCATTAGCTCTAGGTGGCTAGGTAAACCCTATCTCCAACCTCATCTTGTCCCCTTTAGTGCTTGAACATTCTTAGGCATGCTGAATTGGAATGTCCCTAAGGGTCACTAAATCCCACAGGGCTGCAATCTTTGACGGGGCATATCTCGGAGCTCGTGCGAGATATGGATGAGATTCCAGTTCCTATAGGACCATGTTTTAGAGACCAAAGATCAGCCAAGGATAAGGATAGCATAGTAAGAAAATGATTATTTATCTGGTGGATATAAGTCTTTTATATAACAAACCATTTATATGCATAGTAAAAGAACTGAATATAGATTTGAGACATATTGATCACTTGCAATCTAATCATCTTCACAAGTATGCAACTTTTGTTTCACTATTTCATGCGAGTTTATTGAACTTTCTTTATGAGGTCATTTACAGATGGGATGTTCAAAGGTTGAGTTCCTATGGGCCGTCAATACTTTGACTATACTTTAAGTCAACGATTATCAATATGGGAAAAAATGGAACTCGTTGTATTTTGAAGTACTGAGAAGATGGCCTTGCCCTTCCCCAGGAGTTTCAGAAATGGGAGACATTAGGTAAGAGAGTGAAAATGTTACTATTGCTTCAATGCACATGACACAATTGGAAATGCAAATTTTGATGGTAATCATTTTGTGATAAGGGAGAGACTAGGGATGATCATTGTTTCTATCTCTTTAGTAGTGGATTTTTGTTTTCTCTTGAATTTAGTGGTGGGGGATCAATGGTAATTCTCCTTGGATATTCCTTCTTATGATGTTAGTGACAAGTGTTGCTCTTTGAAAAAACTTGTACAATCTTTTTTAAATTATTAGATAAAAACAAAGAATTGTAAGTATTAAACATGATTAGCCTTTAGTTCCTAGAAGATCTTTATTTCCCCATCAATGCATTTAGAAAGTTAAGTTTTAAGAAGATCATAAATAGAAAAAATTAGAGAAGCGATTTAAACATTTATATTGATTGGAAACATGTGAGTCTTGAGTTTCCTCTGCCTTTTAAAGAACATTCCTTAGCTAGCATACCTAATTCCACATTCCATAAGAGTGTCATTGCGCTAAAGATTTAGGAAACCAACTGCTCTAAGATAAAGCTTCCCGATCAATAATAATCTAGCCTATTGAGGTACATAATAATTCTCAATTAAACTTGTGTTAATTCAGTATTAATTTTGTAATTAACTACAATTTTAGTATCTGTGTACAGGGGGTGACTGAGAAAACTATTTGAGGTCCAATTTAAAAATATATTTGTAAGGATCTTGACCAAGGTTCACAACTTCGATGATTAATACATTCATTTAGGCTAGAACCTCACTACAAAAAATATATATATAAAAAAGGTAGTGAATAATGTCATGTCTAGACCCAAATCAACCAATGAAAGTCAAATCATCATAATGTGGAACAACAATATATGCATTGAGTGGGTTGTCATAGAAAAGCTTTAGAATAAAATTCATGTCTAGAATTAAAAGATCTTAAAGAAATTTTATGCTTTTAACACAAATGGCCATTCAAAGTTGAATATGATTACAATATGTGAAATAGCATTACGAGAACTTGTAATGCTCTTGTGAACATCGTGTTAATTCTTGTAAGAATCCCTAAGATTCTTGTTATACTCAAAATTTTGTTGAAATTAAATTAATTTTGATCCTGTCAGTTAATATGCTTAGGGTGATATATGCTTCTTGGATGGAATAATGAGTTCTTGATTAACTCTGTATTAAGATTCATAGCATCTTCTAGTTAGTTGCAAAGGAAATTTATAAATTAAGCTAATGTCATATGGCTTGCTTGAGAAAGATGTCCGTGTTCTTATTGATGGGTACTAATGACTGTCCACATTTAGTTCTTCAATATCCTATTTGACAAGCTTTCCATAGACATTTCTTTGCCATACTAAGTATTTTTGAAAACCTATTTGAGTAGAAGCACTATAGTAGATACTACATGATGTTTTAACAAATAAAGTAATGGGTTAAAGACTATTATTTCCAAGGTATTATGTCATAGTATTTTAATTGCAATGATCTTAGACTAATGATATTCTTGAAGGTAACTTTGACATGTAGCAAGAAAGAGAACCTACAGCCAAGGCTATATTGTGCCTACAACCAAAGCCATAAATGCTCATAGCCAAAGCCACTAGTGCACATAGCCAAAAGCTATGGATGCTTATAGCCAAAGTTACAAGTGTTCACAGCCAAAGCCATGAGTACATGAAGTCGATGATCACAATTGTTTACAACTATTCACCAGAAACAACTTCTTTGCAGTTTTTGAGAAATACTAATAACGCAAAAAATAACATCTACTAGTTCGTAGACATAATGACAACTCTCTAGCAGTTGAATTTAATTTCATACATGCACATATGTAACTTAATGTCATACACGAACATATCTAATTTAACGTCATACATGAACAAACATATCATATATTAACCAATAATGTCATACATCAAATAAGTGTCATACATCAAATATAGAATGTCATATGTACATCAAATGTATGTCAAATATGTCTCTCTGATGCCTATGGAAGGAAATAAGTCCCTCTCTCTCTCTCTCTCTCTATATATATATATATATATATATATATATATGTATCAAATATCTCAACTACATCTTTTCCTTCCCACGAGGGGAAGGAAACAAGTCTCTCGATATCCTCTGCCGTTGTGTGGAGGGACACAGTGGAGATGACAGGGCCCTCCTGACACGCTCACTTGACCTCTTGTTGAGGCTCTTCTCCAGGTCCAACTGATACAAAGAAAGTAGATATGAATCAATATTTATTATACGTTGAAATCAAATATATGTACACACAAAATCAATTATTTTCTTACCGCCAACAAATAGTCACTTTGTAAGTCCACCTCAAATGCTCCTGGACGATCAGGCGTGACAAGACCCTATAACAATTCAATAAATATAATCACTTATAAATAACATTAGAAATTTTGAGATTAACTATTATAAATAACAACTAAAATGAAGAAAAATCTTTCATACCTCCGTCAGTGGCTGTGAGCTAGCCACAGCTGCGGCCACTCCACTATCAATAGACTGTCGCAGATGAGGAGGTGTGTCCGACATCATGAGCTGCATGTCATACGATACATGTTATATCTAACATGAAACATGGAATAAATATAATCAAATGAATTAAATTAACATGAAACAACTATACCTGTGTGAAGCTCGTATGATGTCTCTACTTTGTGTCTGTGGTAAAGGTTGAGGGTCCTGTGGAGAATCGCTGCTAGGCCCAGCAACACTTTGACCCTAAATTTTGAATAATGTCAATAAATGCTAATTAATTAATCATTCACTATACATATGAAATGTGATCAAATTAGTAATTTACCTGTGTGTCAATGCCAAATGTCTCATTCAGGAACTCATCGGTGACAAGCCCATCATCTGCAGCATCTCCGGCATGAGTGCCAAATGTGCATAGGGATCAGCATGGAGTGCACATGTGACCATGATGCATAGAAGGCTCCCCCTCAACTAATGGGCTCATGGAATGGATGAGGGTCTGCGTCAAAGCATTAATGGTCCCTAGAGTGCTGGCCTCTACATGTTCGTTCACAATTGAAGGAATAATCACATGCTCATGCTGTGGATGGACCACAGGTGTCCTAACTACATTAGGGTCACGACCTACTCCTGGCCTCTCAAATGATGACCCCCCACCTCTACCCTGGGAGTCTAACATATCAAAATAATTTGGATATCCCCAACGACAAACTCACAATATAATTTCTTCAAAAAATACATGGGGACCTCGTGATTGTTGCAAGGAGGGGCATCAAAAACCATCCACCATCTATCCCAAAAATTATTTCTAATAGCATCCTGAATACACCAATGGATGGGGAACCATTTAGTACCCTCTCTAATAGTATTTGGCTCATCGGGTTTTCTAAATAATGCACATATACTACCTTTTGATATTTCTTTTTTTTTAACATCTTTATATGACAATTTATTTGCATAAAATCTTTTTTGTTCATCCCTCTTATCCTGCCAAATATCTAACTGACCACTAACTGAGGCTATCTAAGTGTTAATGCATTTGAGGGATGATGCCAATTGAGCCCTCATTGGATTGGTTTGTCCGAATTCTTTCAATTGAGCAATGAGTCTTTCTAATTTAGTTTTTCCTCTTTGTATTTCATTTTTTATATTTTCTTGTGTGCCTGGCGGAGGTCTTGCAATTGGTTCGGGTTGTGGAATTTGTTCTTCTTCTTGAGGAGGGTTTTAATTTTGAGGTTCTTGAGGGTTTTGTGGATTTTTTGGTTGATTATGGACATTTCCTGATAAAAAATCAATTGAAATCCAACTAAATAAACAAATCTAAATGAAATTTGTAAAAACCCTACAAAAGAATATCAAAAACCAATAAAACAATATGGAAAACATATTAAACAATGCAAAGTTAAGTTTATATCACTTAACTCGTCGTTGTCGGTGTGCTTGTTGTCTTGGATTTTGTTGGTGAGGAGGCATTTTGGCAAATGGTGGTGAATTTTTGCTATCAAACCCGCGTACGCACTGTTGGAGAGCCAAAAAGAAAAATGAAAATGATGGGCTGCGGGTCTGCAGCCCATCATATAACTTTTTTCATATCAGAATAGCGCGTACGCGCTATAGCGCATACCCACTATTGAAAATTAGAAAAAAAAAATCTTGTCATCTTTTTGGCACCACAACTCGGTGCATACACCCCATATAGGAGTTGAAAAGGCATAAACCTAGTAGTGGATTTCCATGTTGTTTTGTATGCCCATAAGGCTTTAGGAAGTCTAGCTACCCAATCTTACTGATGCAAAGACACTGTTTTAGTGAGAATATGTTTGAGCTCTCTATTTGTCACTTCTACCTGTCCATTGGCCTGTGGATGATATAGAGATGATTTGCCATGCCAAATTTTATACTCATCCATAAGTGCTGCTATTAGATTAGATGTGAACTAAGGCCCTTGATCTAATTGTAATTCTCTTGGAATACCAAATCTAGTAAAGATACATTCGTACAGAAACTTGGCAACATTATTTCATGAGGATGCTTCATGGGTTTTGCTTTAGCCCACTTAGTAACATAATCAGTGCAAACCAATATGTAACTTTTCCCTTCTGATGGTGGTTCAATAGGGCCAACAAAATCAATTCCCCATTTATCAAATAGTTCTACTACTATCTGTGGTTGTAGGGGCATTTCACCTATTTTTGTCAGTCGACCCATTCTTTGACATTTATCACATTTTTTTGTATAATGAGCTGCATCTGTGTGAAGTGTAGGCCAATAATAACCTATATTCAGAATCTTTAATGCAGTCTATTTGTTAGCAAAGTGACCACCATAGGGCTCATCATGACAAGCATGAAGAACATCATATGTTTCATCCTCTCTGAGACATCTTCATGTTACCTAGTCTAGTCCAACATAAAACATGAATTCTGAGATCCATGAGAAATTAAAACTCTTTTTTGCCACCAATCATTTTTCTTTTGCAAAAAAATATGAAGGAGTTTTTCCAGTAGTTAGATAGTTGGCAATGTCAGCATACCAAGGGTTTTGTGTTGACAAAAGGAAGAGATGTTCATCAAGAAAGCTATCTTCTATGGCTATAGGATCATTAGGTGTTTGATGTCGAGACAATAAATCAGCTACAACGTTTTCTTTTCTTGGCTTGTCAATAATGGTGATGTCAAATTCTTGCATTAGTAAAAACCATCGAGCCAATCGTCCAGAGATTGCTAGCTTGTTCATTAGATATTTGATAGTAGAGTGATCTGTATGTACAAATATTTGGTATCCTATAATGTAATGTCTGAATTTATTCAGAGCATAAATTATAGCAAGCAGTTCTTTCTCTGTCATAGTGTAGTTATACTCGACTCCTTGAAGATTTTTGCTGATATAGTAAATTGCATGGTCTACTAAATCTATCTTTTGGCCAAGTACCTCTCTAATGGCATGATTTGAAGCATCTGTGTGTATGTGAAAAGGTAACCCCCAATTTGGTCCTCAGAGCACTGGTGTTGTTGAGAAGACTTCCTTAAGCTGTAGGAAAGCTTTTGTACACTCTGAATCCCATACAAATTTTGCATCTTTTCGAAGCAATTTATATAAAGGTGCTGCAATTTGACTGAAATCTTTGATAAAATGTCGATAATATCTTGCATGTCCTAGAAAACTCCTGACTTCTTTCAATTTAGCTAGTACAACCAATGTATGTATGACTTCTATTTTTGCCGGATCTACTTCAATTCTTTTAGGGGGAATAAAGTGTCCCAACACCACTCCTTGCATCATCATAAAGCACTTTTCACTGTTTAAAGACAAATTGTAGTCTTTGCATCTTTGTAAAGCTTTGTCCAAGTTTTCCTTGGCTTCTTCAAATGTTTTTCCATATGTGGTGAAGTCATCCAAATATACTTCCAAACAATCTACAGATATGTCAGAAAAAATGCTAATGACAGCTCTTTGGAAAGTTGCAAGTGCATTGCACAAACCAAATGGTAGGACATCATAAGAAGATGTTCCCCATGGACACGTGAATGTGGTCTTGTCCTGATCCTCTGGTGCTATCTGGATTTGATTGTAGCCAATGAATCCATTCAAGAATGAAAAATATTTTTTTCCTACAAGATTTTCAAGAACCTGATCGACAAAAGAAAATGGAAAATGATCCTTCTTTGCAGCAGAGTTAAGTTCTCTGTAATCTATGTAGACTCACCATTTTCCCCCCTTTTTGGGAATAATAACCAATGGTGACACCCATTGGCTATCTGAAATAGGATATATGAAGCTAGCATTGAGTAGCTTTTGCAATTCATTTTTGACAATATCCTTTAATGCTAGGTTTATCCTACATTGAGGTTGTATCACAAGTTTATAATCTGGACTGATATAAATTCTATGGGTACAGAGTGTAGGATCCAAACCTTTCATATATGTATACTCCCAAGAAAAAGCATCCTAGGGCTTTTGTAACAGTTGCAGGGTATTATGATGTTGTGCCTGAGATAAGGACTTGCTTATATTTAATTCTCTTCCTAGAACAATTGTTGTTTTGACTACTTTTTCAGCCATTGAAATTTGTACAATTGGTTGTGAATCTATCTCATGTGGCAGGAGTGAATGCATAGGCGATGTAGACTTGGAATAATGAAGTTCAGTAGATAAAGGCAGAATACTTTCTAAAACACACTTTTTCTTAGAAGATGTCTCAGGTTGTGTTCCATAATCATTCAATATGATAGAAGAAATGACATCATCTTCTTCTTTAATGTTTACAAATGAGTCCTATGATATTGTCATCAATTGTTGAATAGAATCTATGCCCATATCAAAGTCATCCATATTTGGCTAGACAACTTGATCATCCTGTAGCAAAGGCTGAGCAGGCGAATACAAGGTTAAATTTTTAGTGTTCATTCCATCTGAAATAGTCATTTTCCTTGATTGGCATGCAATATAAGCATCTGTTGTGGCTAACCATGGTCATCCTAAAATGATAGGGCATCCCCCAGTACTAGTTTTTGGAGAGAGTATGACAAAATCAATTGGATATTTCCATGAATGTAATGTGACAATGACATCTTCTAGCATACCATTAGGAATGATGTAGAACTATCTACTAGTTTCAAGATTGTTGGTGTTTGCTAGAGACCAATGATGCTTAATTTGGACACTACTTCCTTGGTCATTACATTGATGGATGCTCCTAGGTCTATTAAGACATTTTGCACTTGCACTCCTCAAATGGTGAGGGTCACTACTAGGCTTCTAGGGTCTACATAGTTAGGCATTTTGTAGTTATCAAGCATAAGATTAGAAAGTTATCCAAGGACATGGATAGTCTTTGGGTCTTTCTTTTTCCTTCTTGTATTTTTAACACAGGCTTCTCTGATAACTTTTGAATATATAGGTACTTCCTTTATTGCATCAAGCAAGGGAATTTTTACTGTCATTTTCTTGAGTTGCTCAAGTAAGTCCAATGTAGCTTGATTTTTGCTTGGCAGGGTTTGCTCTATTAACCTACTAGCAAATGGTGGTGTATTGGCTGTAGGAGAAATAGTGGTGGCAGGTTCTTGAACTGAATCAACATTTGTATCATCTATTTCTGTTATAATGGGCTATTGAGGTGAGGCAAGCATTGTTCTAGATCTTATATGAATATCATTCAGGGTAATGGAATAACTTTGTTGCTGGGCTGAAGGTTTTGTACTATTAGGATTAGGTGTAGGTTGTGTAGGTAACTATGGTTGTTTTGGAGGGGATGTATTGGCTGCAGGAGGCATTAAGGCTTTCTATTGAGGAGGTTGAGTCAAGGCCAGTTGATGCTAGTGTTGTTGCAAATGCTGAGGTTGTTGCTAACCCTATTGAGGCTGGTGCCAACCTTGGTTAGGCTACTGCCATCCTTGGTTAGACTGTGGCCATCCTTGATTAGGCTATTTCCACCCTTGGTTAGGCTGCTACCAACCTTGGTTAGGTTGCTGCCAATGATTATAATTACCATGTTGTTGTTGCCATTGACTATTACCACCGTAATTATGGAGTGGGTCTTGAGGAATACCTGATCTTGGAGCCCACGACCATCATTGAGCAACATAGAGGACTTCCTCATCTTCAACAATTGCCTTGAACTCAGTAGGCACATGCTATGATTCCAAGATAGCAATAGGCTTACATCGGCAGTTGTGTTTCTTTTCTCTGTAATGGGGGCAATATTCTACCAACATACTATCAGCATCCTCCTTCTTCCTTCATGCTTGCATGGTATCGAATTGTGTAGCAACATCATTAATGATGTCTTGCTTGAAATTCGATAAGAGGTTTGATAGTTTTGTCTTAGATACTCCCACCGAAGGAGTTTTTTTGGAGTAAGTCCCTCAAACCTCATCCTTTTTTTGTTGTTGCTCTAGATTAGTTCAAACAAAAATTTGATAAGAGGTTTGACAGTTTTTTCTTGGATACTCCCAGCCCAGGAGTTTTTTTGGAGTAAGTCCCTCAAACCTCATCCTTTTTTTGTTGTTGCTCTAGATTAGTTCAAACAAATATTCTAAATTTCAGCCCACATCTTCTCTGTAATATCACCTCTAGCCATTTAGTCTAAAGCTTCCATACTCCTGTCATGTACTCCTTTTAGAAAGAGATGCTTTTGAGACTCCTCATTTAGCTGATGTTGTGTGTTGTGTTGTAGGTTAAACATGAACCGGGCAATATAGTCCTCCAAAGTCTCATCCTCTTTTTGTGACATTTTAAAAATGTCATCTCCTTTCAAATCATGGCCTCTATAATATTCCTTATATTTATTAAGGAATAGGTTACTCATAGTTGACCAATCTGTCACAACATTGGCACCTAGACTCATGAACCATCTTAAAGCGGCTTCTTTGAGGGTTGATGGAAACAATTTCAGCTTATGGGCATCATTTGTGTAGTCATAAATTCAACAAAGGATGTTGAACTCAAAGAGAAAAGTTTTTGGATCTTCAGTAATAAGGTCATAGAATTTAGGCAGGGCAGTTGACGGTATATTTTTTAGATTTTGATTACCTTGCTGAGGAGGAATTGGAAAGGGAAAGGTAGGCTGAGCTGCTGCCATTAGTAGATGTCCTCGTGGTGGCTAATAAATGATTAGAGCTAATGGATTATCTTGATATTTTGGCTCAGCAAAAAGGTTATTCAAATGTGGTCAGTGATTGTATTTGTTCTAATACTTCTGCAAATATGTTCTCAAATAGTTCTTCTTCTATTTCTTTTCTCTCTTCTCTTTCTTTAGGGTTAGAATAAAAAGGATCTTCTTGATTGAAGTTGGGAAGAAATTTTCTAAGGTAGTCTCTTCTTCTATGCATGCAAAAATGCTAAAAATGAAACTAAATGACTCAATAGTGAATACTAGACTAACACCATCCCCGAAAATGGTACCAAAAATATGTCTAATCAATATAACACCTTTTTAGTTACAGGATTGGACATCCCTTACTACCAAAGTACTATGCTGATTTTCATTAAATGTCAATCCGAGAGCGTGAACTTGAGATGATGTTTGCAAAGTATATGCTCTAGTTTTCACTAAAAGTCATTACTACCTTGAATACAATAACCATTAAGGAAATCTAGTTTATCCAAAGGAAAGGAAACTATTAAATACTTGGAAGGAAATTCTAATTATTTAGCCATACATCTATGCACCTACTACTATAGGAATAGTGACTGGTTCTATTTCCAGTGGCTGTAGGAACAACAGTTCTATCTTAACTTAGAAAACTGAGTCTAACTCCTACTTACTAAAGTAAAATCCACCTTCCGTGTGGGCACCCATGGAAGAATGAAGGAAAGATAAGCTCAAATAAAATTGTAGAAACTCAGTAAAGGAATGTATTCATCAAATATGCAGTATTACAATAACTTGGGAAAAACAATAAGATGTCTATCAACTCTATCTGTCCACTCACTACTTAACCTCATAGATACAAACAAGGTCTTATTTAAAAGGAAGGAAGAACAACAAACTCCTAAAACTATGAATTTCTCATGAAGGAAAGTTAGTTACAACTTAAGACTGGAAACATCCAATTATCCCTTAAATTCCCCACGAATATAGATCATAACAAATGCTAGATCTGCTCTTTTATCTGACTTCAAACAGCTTCCAGGAATCTAGGTATCATGTGTTGCATGTTTAACTAATTGCTTTGATGCTTGCTTCCTTGCTTAGCTACTTTATCAGGTCCCACTTTATTATTCATTAAAAAAGGTCCCTTCTGACTTTGCTACCAAGTCTTCTAGCTATAATGGTGTCATAATGCTTCTCCTTAATAGCATCAATGCCTTAGCGTTATTCCTTCATAGTTTGTTTAACTCCCGCTCAGCTTGTATCCCTATGATCAATGTTTAATACACACAAGACTTCCCACAAACATTTATTTTCATTTATTAGTTTATAAAGAAAAGGCATTAATTAATAGTTTTTGCAATCTCTTCAGCTGTAGGAAGATCTACCCATATCAAACATTCATGAAGAAAGATTTTTACCACAAAATGATCCCCTTTTTAGATATAATTCCAATTGTCATTTTTATGCCCTATGTCCATACTTTATACATCAAAAGTTCAAAAACATTTAAACTAAAAGATGATAAAGTTTAGCATGTTATAGACAAATGTTCATGAAAAGGGCTAATAAGACTTCTATTTCTACATGTCATCAGGTTCATCTTTGCAATCATTAGGCTCATAGATGGTGATTATTCCAAAAGAATGCTAGTAGAAGTAGCAACCATGATCATAGAGATTGATGCTTATTATGTTTAGTTTAAAAAATACACTTATTTTAGGGTAGTTGATAATATATTATGCCCTAATAAGCTCCCAAGATACTCATTTTATAGGCTAATCATGTTAGAGATTACACACCAACTCAATTCTACATATGATAGAGTGAGAAGACAACATAGGAAGATGTGGGTTTGGCCCATCACAATTGGTGCTTTTGAGGTGAAACAAAAGCAAGATATTATCCCGTTTAGTTCTAAGTGGGATCAATATCCCTTCAAAGGGTACAAACCACTTGCCTCTAATTTGATAACATTGGGATAGTACAATACTTGGTATGGGAAGATTTCATACATAAGGATGCATTAGAAGACCACTAGATGAACACAGTAGTTGACGATGATGTTCATGTAAGGGACTATTGTAGGATGACTCTATATTTAAGAGAACATGTGTTGAAGATTAAGATCCCTCTAAAGGCTATGGAAAATGATACTAAAGGAACAAGGATCCTTTATATGATAGGGACAAGATCTATAACTGAGCAATAATGAATGCCAAAATAGGGAGAGATAAGAATGCAAATATAAATCACCAAGCTAAAGGAATGGATCAAGAAACCTTTTAGAATGGATCCAATTCCTCAAGCTCTTCCCTTATAAGCCACAACAAGTCTATTCAAAGTAAAATGTGCATTAGTTGTAGTGCCAACCTTCTATGTGTAATCCTTAGTAAGGTAAAAAAGGGTGCACCAATATGAGAGGGATGTTGTACTTTTGAGCTAATAGGGACACAAAAAGGAAAAGAATGACTTCTAAGAAAAGGAAGAAAATAGATCAAGCTCAAGAGCACCAAGAATAGGTACAACCTAAATGAGTAAAACCTCAAGCTAAGCCTAAAGCTGAAGAGCCCACACAAGATCCTTAAGAACCTAAATAGGTAGAGAAGGTAGAGAAAGAGAAGATAAAGGAATAGAGGATACCACTAGTGGTGATACAAGAAGAAGAAGCCTCCCCTACATTCCCAAAAAGGAAAGGGTTGAATTAGCTATGTTAGGAACATGAAGGAGGAAATTAAAGGAGAAAAAAACTCTATACCCACAAGTGCTTCAGACAATCCAAGAAGTTGAGGCAGAAGAAGAAGAAGGGGAGAAAATTGAATTTTCCCCCTTAAGAAAAAGAACCCACTTAGTTAGGGCCCCATAGGAAGAGAAGAGAAGAAGCTCCATACTAAGACCTCCATCTACTCCAAAGGAGCCTATCTAGGTATGAACATTAGATGATGAACAACAAAAATGGATAGATGATATGGATGGGCAAGAAACTAATGTCTTTGACCTCTCTAATTTTGACTTCATGCTAGTGGGCATTGAGATGGTGGGAAAGAAAAATAATAGATACTGCTATGGGTGAACCCTTAGGAGAGGACTAGAATCAAATTATGCCTCTACCTCAAGGGCCTCTTGGAATTCTACCACCACCATGTTAGAATTTGGCATTTATGGATAAGGGATCAGTGACTCCACTTCCTCAAGCTATAGAACAAGAAGACAAGTGACAGCAGAAGGGGAGCCCCAATAATTGCATGTCGATGAAGTATACTAGGAAGGGAAAATACTTGAAGTACCTTAGAAAAATCCTCAAAATATAGAGGCTAGGATCTTAGCCCAACCAGAAATAGGGACTCAAATTGTAGATCTTTCTCAACGAGAAACGACTCTAGAGAGGACTTATAAGGGGAAGGAGCCTATAGTAGGAGCAACCTCTTTAGTGAATTACATGTCTCCCATGGGTACCACACCAACATGGTTAAAGAGGGAGATCATGTTTTTTTCTAGAAAAAGCAATTGGACCTAATAGCTGAGGAGTAAATGATGAAATTAGTAAAACCAATCAGTAAGCATAAGTCACCTACAAGTGATGTGCAAACATTGGCTTTCATAATGAAGAACTAAGATTAGGACTTTCTTGCACATATAACCATTCATCCTTTGCACACTAGCACCAAACAACTAACTCCTAAAGATTACCAAATCAAGGAGGTCATGTTAGGAAGACCCACAATAGACACAACCAAAGTGATGATCACTATGGGTATGAAAGATGTGTTTAGGCATATGGACTGGGATGAGTTCAAGTTGATAGGGCTATGGAAGGAAAATGAGATATTAAGAGGCACAATTAGACCCATTTTCAGAAGCATTTTAGTAATAGTGTGATAGTTTTGAAGAATGAGGTGTACAGATCATACAAGGAAATTTAGGTCTGTTACACCATATCTAGTTGAGCGTTGACAAGTTAGTGTCCATAGTGAACCAAGATTTTGGGTTAATGGATAAAGTTCATACCTAGGAAAATGAACTATAGGTTTTGAAATCAATCAAAGTTCAAAGGTATCAAACATTAATTGAGGTATATGTAGCTAAGGATATTGATAAGTTAGATGATTCGATAGAGAAATTATTGGTAGGAAATAAGGTTGTGGAGGGATTGCATGTAGAATTCTAGTAGGTCAAAGATAAGGCTCAAGAGTAGTTTGTGGAAGAAGAGAGATACTACAATGCTACTAGCCTTGAGATTTTGTAGGCTGAGTCAAAGACCAAGTTAGTTGTTCAATAGTTTAGATTTACATTTTAAGAAGCTTCATCAGAAGATGATGTTAGACAAGCCTTCAAGACCAAAGAAGCACTGTTGGAACTAGACATTAAGCTTGAGGATTTTTTAGAAACAATGATTTAAGTGAATAATTAATGGCAAGTAGTGAAGAATAAGTATGAGGGTCTTTATTTTCTAGAGGCTACCCAAGTGGTAGAAATAATAGAGAAGTTTAAGAGAAAGTATCCATACATAATTTTGGGTTTTTGGAACTTATCACCAATGTGCATAGGTGTGCTTCTCAGAAAGGTGCACACAAATTTTTGAGTAAGAAGTTGTGCACCAATAGTTAACTATCATTTTCTAATTTAGAGCATTCCATGCATTGAAAATATATTTTATTGGTAGTTGAACTCCCAAAAATGCCTAGAGAAGGTCGAGCTTCCATTTTTAGAGCTTCTAGAGACTCCTAGATCATCTTATAGCTTCATTCTTCTTATCTTCTCATTATTTTATTCTTTTGTGTCATGCAAAGGCTCATGCACCCATTAATTAATGCAAATAGGGGTGGATACCTACTTAGCACCATTTAGAGAGTCGATTTGCATATAATTAGATTTGTTTTATTAGTTTTTAGTATGTGTTTTAATTTTAAGAAGTCTCACTCCTAACAAAAAGGGAGGATATGATTTCTTATAAATACTTGAATGTACAATATGTACTCTAGGTCATTATTTTGATGCAATAACATATGTTATTGGTGCTTTCATTTTGAGTGTAGTTATTCTTACTAAACTATGTTGTTTTTGTGATTGCACGTTCATGAATAATAATGGAGCCAATAGTTTAATTATGTTTTTATGATTGTCCAAACTTTTAGTTCTATTGTTTACCTCATGTTAATGAATCTTGCAGATGTAACAAATTATAGAATAGATCACCTATTGTTCTTGTATAGTGTCTTGTCATGAATGAGTGTACTTTTTGTGGCCTTGCAATTTGATGAAATGTGAAACATCTTTTAGTTATTATTGAGTTCCCATTGATGATTGCATCAATGGAGTTGAGGAAGTGTTGCTCCTAATTTCATTGGTTTGCTACCAAATCTTTTTGAAGATTTAATCCATAGATGTGTTGTTACCATGGTTTATGTCCATGAGGAATTTCCTTTTCAAGTTATTTTCTTTAATCTCTTGTAACTCTATCTTTTTTATTTGATTTTCTAACACTTGGTCAAAATAGGAATTCATATAATTGCATTGATAAATTGCATTCATCATAAAATAGAAAATACCAAAAATGTATCTCTTTTGTAGTTACTTTTTCAAATGGAAATAGATCAAATAGATTATCCAAAATTGGTTTGAAGTAGTAAAGGCCTCCTCATGAACATACACATTTATCTTCAATTGAGAAAATTTTAGTAGTTCACAAGATCACCCATAAGCTTGGAGTTGATCATTGATTAGTTTTTTAAGAGAGGAGTTCGAAAGTATTCATGTCATTCAACATTGTGCAAAACAACAACTCAACAAATACTACTAGTTTTTTTTTCACTCAATTTCCACCATCTATTACTTGGTCACGAATACCTAGTACTTAGTTACCACTATTTTCAATCACTCAATTTCTGCTATTTTTAGTCACTTGGTTGCTACTATCTATCACTCAATTATGAATAGCATAAATCATTCTCCTCTAAATTATGGCGAAAGAAAATTGATTCTTCTTTAATTCTTTTTCAATTTTCTTTCCATTAACCATGCAAATTCTCATAGTGGTACAATTAACCTCATCTAGATTTTCAATGAAAGGAGACAATATTTTCTTTCTCCCATTCACCCAAAGAGTATATTGATTCAATCTTCCATCATGTATAGCATATCTATCATACTACCAAGGTTTTCCTAATTGAAAATGACAACAATCCATAGGCATAATATCAGACATAAATTTATCAAAATAATATCTAATCTTAAACTTCACAATGCATTGTTCACTTACCAATATCTTATGCTCAAATTTGATCCATGAAACATGATAGGGTTTAGGATGCTTCAGCCTCTATAATTGCAACTTTGTAACTAACTCTTCTGATGCAAAATTTTTTGAACTTCCACTATTAATAATCACCTTGCAGCATTTTCTAGGCATCTTACATCTAGTCTTGAAAAGAATTCTCCTAAGAATAGGTTCCTCATCACTTCCCTTATTGCACAAGGTTCTTCCCACCATCATATTTTATCTAGCCTTAGGTCCACTTGGTGAACCCTCAATCTCTTCTTGAACCATAACATTTTTGTTACCTTGTTTATTCTCTAAGGATCTACACTCAAAGGATTTATGCTTTCTTTCCCAAATATGAAACAATTACCATGAAAACTACCTCTAGAATTATAATTACCTCTTCCTTGCTAGGAAATAGTACCTTCTCTATAAGAATGCACACCTTTCTAGTCAGTCTTGCATTTTTCATCATTCTTCCATTCATATTTTATCTTATCTTGCATAGTATTGTCAAATCTACCACCTTCTCCACAAGATACTTCTGCCTCTCTATAGTCTTCCACCTCTATCTCTTTGTCTTTTTCCATGTTTCTTAGTCAAGATATCTTCAACTTTAAAGGCATATTGATATGCTTCCTCCACATTTTCCAATTTCACAAAATTTAATTGATTTTGAATTATAGTTCTTAATCCATTTAGGTACCTAGCAACTTTCTCAACATCATCATCCACATGTCTAGATCTAATGTCCAATCTATCAAATTCATTAATATACTCGTTCATGGTCATGTCCCTTTATCTTAAATTTTGCATTTTCCTCAACAATCTAACTATGTAATCAGCAAGATGGAACTTTTTCTTTACCTTGTTCACCATTTTTAGCCAAGTTTTGATCTTCTCCTTTCCTCTCCTTTGTCTATCAGTTTGCAAATGTTCCTGTTGGCCATTTTTTTCCCCCATTCAGTCCATCATTGATAATTAATCTAAGAGATCTTCAATGGGTTAGATTCTTTGATGTGAGTTAACACACTTTTTGGTTGGGTTAACATCTCATGTTAACTCAGTCTCTTCATTAGCTAAGTTGGCTTGGTTCCTTCATGTGCCAAGCTAGTTTAGCTTTTTCATTGACCAACTTGGCTCAATTTCCTTTATGTGACAAGTTGCAAGTTAACATGCATTTTCTGATGGGTTAACATTTTGTGTTAACCATTTTTTTCTAGTTTAGAGAGTGACTTTTCTTGCTTCTATGAAATCATGAAATAGTTACTACCTCTTCAACCAAACATTCAAAAATGTGTCGACCAATAGTTTCATGCCATGTCATAGATCCTTCTTGTGCTGGGCTACTTTTAATCAAATAGTGGTCATATTTTTGCATCATTCTTGGGGCCCCTTGTGAAGATATGATGCCCATTAGATTTTGAAGCATCTTTGGATATTTATGGATGCATTTTAGCCATTTGTGGTTATGTGGAGATCTTGCATCTATGGTTGGGTTTTATTCATCAGTTGAGGATATTTTTGCAGCATCTTGGTCATTCATATTTGAATAAAGATATACATCAATGGTTCATCCTTTTGGGGGAAAATCAGATTTACTCCACAGAGGTTAATCTAAATTTTTTGTGGTGGGTTGACTTGCATGTTATCTCATTTCACATTTTTTGATAGTAGTGCAGATTTATTCATTGTGGCCATGACATGTTACAAGGTTCCTATTCTTTAATGTTGAATATATTCTTTGGCCTTGTTTGTATGACATCTATGCATTTCCATGCCTCATTAAAGATTGTAATGATCAAATCTCATGGGATTTGATTTTTTATGGCTCGGTGCATTTGTTTTTCCCTTCCTATCACTTCTACATGGATTGTATTTCAAGGTCATATTTTACTCTAATATTCATTTATTGATATCTGCACCTTAACTCCATCTTGGGTTGGGGTTTGAGGTTCAAGTTAGATTTGAGTTATGCCTAAACTCTTTAAAAGGTAGTTGTAAATACTTTTTCTAGGTTCTCCATTTTTATTTTGTAGAAACATTATGCTCTATAATTTTTGCCTTCTATTGATGAAATTTATCATTTTATTACCTATTCTTGTCATTTTGTTTACTAGTGCATCTATTTGCCTTGTAGTGACTATTTCTTTTCTATTTTCTTGATTCATATATTGTGTTAAGTTTTTTAGTAGTTGTTATATAGTGAAGTTCCTTTCCTTTCTACACTTCAACTACTTCCAAACCTACATGTGGTTTCTTGGAGATAGAATAGAGTCAAGACTAGTGTATTTTGGTGCTTTTATTGATGTGTATTATAGTTACATGCAGGGTTGTAACCATATTTCTATCTTGGTGCATCACCCCCCTTTCTCTTTCTGCATTTCAATTTTAGCTTCCTTCTCCCTTTGTGCACCTTATAGTAAGGAAGTCGACCTTCTCTAGAGATTCAACCTCAGAGCACAAGTTCCACACTTGGAGGTTGCTTCCATGTTATACAAGGTTTCTTGAGGATCATAACTTAGGAAAGGGTGTAGACTTTTGTGTCAATAGTTTTTGGCATGTTCGGTAGGACAAACATTTTTAGCTGCACAAGCCCACTAGAAGCCAATCCAATCTTAGGCATTGAGAATTTCTATGTTATTCTTAGTGAAATTAGCCTTTAGAGGAATTTTATATAACACCATGGCAACTCTATGCATCTTTTAGTTTCAACAGGTCAAGTGTTGGTTTGTATAAATCTTTTTTGATATTTTTTTTGTTTCTCACACTTTCTATGAAGTTCCTAGTTTAAATGCTTCTTCATGGACCCCCTCTATGAAGTTGATTTATTCAATCCTCCATATTATGAGAAGAAAGAAGAGTGTTTCACCTACCTCCACTCTCCAAAGTATGAGGAAAAGGTGGCCCGATTAAAGAATGACCTTGACAGATGGTTTTTTGTAGACTAGGAGGTGACAAGGCTCAAGCTTGCCCAATTGCAAGAGGCTAAAGCATAGGAGCCCCCAAGGAAAAAAAATTATTACTTCATGTAGAGTAGTCCTCCCCCACTTTTGTAGCAAGTGGGGACACACACACATGACCAACCATACCATTAGAGCTAGCCCTTACTGGCCAAGAGGAACAACTATTGTAGAGCACAACAATGAGGTCAAGGTTGATTGCTTGGACCTAAAACCCATTGGGTGATTATTTTTCACGACATCAATGATAGTAATCCATTGTGTGATTCCTCTCTCTAATCTTTTTTGGATCAACTCTAAGGTTTAATATTTGTCTTGCAACATACCAAAATCTGCTCAATTAAAGATAAATGTGATTGTTCATGAGGAGGCCTTTGTTGGTTCTATTATGATCTCAAAATGAAGTAAAATCTATTTTTTGTCTCAAAATCACACACAAAACAATATTTTTGTATTTTTTGGTTTTTCAATGAATGCAATTCTCACAATGCAACTAAAATGAGTTCCTATTCGAACAAGGGGTTAGTAAAGAAAATGACAAAATTGAAAGCAAATAACATGAAATTGAAATAACTAGAAATTGAAATCCTAAATAGACATAAGCTACAGAAAACAACGCGCTACAAGTTAAAATTTTGAAGTAATCAGTAGGAAACCAATGAAAATAGGAGCAACACTTCCTAGAATCCACTGATGCAATCGTTGGTGAGAAACTTTAAGAATTGTATGATATATCACCTTTCATCAAATCACAAGGACATAGAAAGTGCACTCATCTTAGAAAAAAAGTTATGTAGACACAATTCAATGATCTCTTCTCAAGCTAGATATGTTAGTGAAATTCGTAAACCTATAGCAAACACCAGAACTAAAAGATTGTACAACCAAAAACAATGCAATAAACCTTTGTCTCAATCACAATTCTATGAACAAAATTCACAAAACAATGACACATTTAGGCAAGAATGACTAGACTCCAAATGTGGACAACAAAATCATAATTTTATTGCATAATAATGGTGACCCTTGTTACATATTACAATGGGGTATTTATAAGAAATTGTCTCCTCAATTTGTGTTGAGAGTGAGATATCTTCATGCAATAAAATGCTTTTAAAACTTTAAAACAAACTAAATATATACAAACTAACCATTAATCTGGTGCTTAAAGGGACTCCATCCATATCTTATTCATTACTTGGATGCATGAGACCTTTACATGTTAAAAAAAAAGAATGCATAAGAGAGAAAGTAGGAGGAAGCCTTTAGTAGAAGCAGGAGCATCTAGAGGTACCAAAAATAGAAGCTAATCCTTCACTAGGCATGTGTCAAAACTTAAACTATCATCAAAATGTGTTTTCATTGCATGGAAAGTGCTATTTTTGGAACAAGTAGTTAACTATTAGTGCACCTCTAAATTGCAGAGCTATAGACCTTGATAGGGTCAAAATCTCAAAATTTTGCTAAGTATCAAAACTAACATTCTGGCATCTAGTTTTAGTTCTTCTTCATCCCAAAGAAATATTTGGATGTTTGCCCTTGAATTTATCTATCATCTCAGTTATCTTAGCTGTATTTGGAAGATTTAAAACCTCACATTTATCCTTGACCTTTTTTCTATAGTTGTCCACCTCAATTTGAGTCTCTGCAAAATCTCCAAGTTTGGTATCTAACTCTAATAGGGCTTCTTCCATCCTAAAGGATTTTCAGATGTCCCCCTTCTCTATGTACAGTGTTCAAAGTATGCTCAAGGTGTTTAGGATCAAGAGGACCAATGACCTTAGCTAGATATCCCTTTAGCATCTCAATGTGCCTTCGAAGTGCTTGGAGTTCAATCTCCTCTTGTTCCATGTACTTTAGGACCTCTTTGACTCCCATAGTCATCATTTTTCAGGCTGAATCCCATGTAGGCCTTCCCAACATAACATCCTTTAACTCACAATTTTTGAGACTAAGTCCTTCTACATCTGTGCCTTCAGGAGGGAGAGACACTTGTGCAAATAAATCCTGGTTCCATATGGTGGTGACAAATACCAATGGTGCTACCTCATGTGATGGAGACTAAGGTTTGTTCAAGATCTCTACAATGTCACAAATGTCTTCATTTGAAGCATGGAATTGAGGCTTAGTACTCCTCATAATTTCCTTTTGAATCCATCTAGGGATGCATCCTATTGAGGACCTAACTCTTGATGATAAAGGGATATGTTCTACTACTTCCTTTTCTTTGTCACTCCTACTATGAGTTTTATCTTGTTGGGAGGGATCTTCTTCCATAGCCTCAGTCTCAGTAGACCCTATAGCTTGAACCTTAGTGTCTTGTTAAAGTGGTTGAGAATATTCCACCATCTATCCTTCTGACACTTCACTAATTGCCATTTGATCCAGTCTCTCCTCTGATAACGGTTCCTTCTAAACATGCTCTTTCTCTGAACTCTAAGGTGGACAAATCACCAAGCCCTGTTCTACCATTGTAACTCGTGGTAGAGATGGAGGAGTAAGATCAAGACCCTATGTATTTGGCAACATCTATGTCTAGTTTTCTTGTTGAGGTTCACCTATAGGGGTGTCCCTAATCTTATCCATGATTAACTCATTACTTATGGGTATGAAATCAAAATCTAACATTGAGAAAACATCATCACTCTCTTCACTCTAATCATCTACCCATTGTTGTACTTCATCTTCTAAAGAAGAGAGCTCTAAAGGTTCTTCTTGAGTGGATGGTAGGGTACCCATGGCACTCTTTCTCATTTGCAACTCTATGGCTCTAGCTAGCCAACTTCTTCCCTATAGGGGCACTTATTCCTCTTCCTCTTCTAATTCTTCATCTTCTTCTTCATCTCCCTCTGGAATGCTTTTAGTAATAGATGGATTAGGCAATAATATTCTACTGATCCTTTGCCTTTTCTTCATCCAAATATTAATCCTTTTATTCTACTTCTTGGAGGTAGAAGAAAAAGCTAGTTCATCTTGCATAGGAGGAATGGATACTTGTGGAATATCTTCTTCTTTTGGTTGGCTAGACATAATGGATGGAAACTTCAGTTCATCTTGGACTTGGGTAGCTCCAGTATCTTGAGACCCTTGTGGACTATGTTCTTGTTGCTAGGGAGGCACCTATTCTATCTGAATCCTCTAAGGAGAGGTCCTATTTCTTTTGTTATTTCCTTCCTTTTAGGAGGGTGATAATATCCATCTAGGCGATCAAGATGGTACACTATTTCTAGCTTGATCAGAGATTGAGCTGTGAGGGTAGGAATTGTTACTTTCCTTCCTCTACCTCTTTCTGGGCAAGCATGTGCATGGAAGATCACTATATTAGGAATTGGATCGAGTCTTGATCCAATCCTTTGTCATTCTGATAACATGCCTCGCTCGATGATTAATATCATCAGCCTCCTCCCTGTCAACCTCAACATTCATAATAGGTCTTTCCCTAATTTTATCTGTGTTAAACAAGGGGTCTAATAACTCCTTAGAATCTTGTTGCCTTATCTCATTAGGGATGTTCAACTAGAGAGTCTTTTCTACTAGATACAAAGTAATCCTATAATAGTCCCTAATGTGAACATTGTAGTCATTTATGGCATTCATCTAGTGATCTTCAACAACATCCTCATTATGGAAGTCTCTTCCTACTAGACTCTCCACTTTCTTGACATTGTCAAAATATGGCCAAGGAGACTTGTATTCTTCAAGAGAATAGTTCTCCCATTCCCATTCAAAAGATAGAATGTGTTGCTTCCACTTCATCTGATATGGTCTAATGAACAATGGCCATGCCTAACAAGGTCATTTTTGCCTCTTTATCATCTCATAGGCCAACTCAATTTGTCTAGATATCTCCAATAGTACTAGTTTGTCACTTGGGTATCTCAGAAGCTTCTTAGGATTGATGGATGCACCAACTACCCATAGATAGGTGAACATCTTGAACTAGATGAATTAGGCTCTGAGAGCTATGACTTGTGCTTTGGCTTCATCAAATAACCTATTCCCATAGTCTCCTTTAATAAATCAAATGATCACAAAGATGAACATGTCATTCACAATTCTATATTCTTTTCTCTATTCTAAGAGCTTCTTCTTCACTAGCTAAGGGTAGAGTATGTATGACCATGCATTTGGATCCTTCATGCTGCCTCTTCTATACAAACTAGGATAGTTTATGGCCATTGCTACAAGTAGTTACACCATGTAAGAAGTCATACGAAACTTCTTCTTGTCCCTCAGCATCCTCAACTACTCACACAAGTTTTCACTTGGTGTGGTGGCCAAGTCTAGTGGTATCTTTGCCTATTTGATGGTCTCAATGAAGTTGACCATGAAAGTGCTAAGGTGACTCATCATGGGTAAGCCCATGACTCTAGTCAGGAGAATGATAGAATATCCAATATCTTCCTTCATGTATCTATGAGTCATGTCCACTTTTCTCGTTATCCTTCCTTGAGGAGGCTTCTTAATGAAGTATGAAGACTATATGATATCAATTGCATCTTGTTGATGCTCCCTATACCATCTCTCAGTTGCTTCATAGGAGAGTTGGATAAACTAGTTTTCTCTAGGAAGATGGAAGACCCTCTCAATGTTATCAGGTCATAAATCCAACACTACTTCTCTTGTGATTTTTTTAACTACCCTTTCTTCAGGAACAAATTGTTGTGACAGGGCCATCATTAGTTTTGCTCATTGTACTGACATAGGATGTGATGTTGCATTTACCAATCTGAAACAAATCAATGTGGACATCATGGCTAACCTCTTTCTTGGCCTATTGCAAATCCTCAAGAATTCTCCTAAGTCTATGTGCACCAGGTTTGCATCTTGAATTTCTATGTGGTCATCATGGAATTTTGACTTTGAAGGTATACTTTGGAACTTGAACATGACAGGTTTGGGTGCTACTCTAGATGTAGATACCATTTGATCAACTATATGTATCAATAAAAAGAAATGTTAGAAAAATGATTATTAGACTCTTAAAATGTAAAAGGTAAGTAAAGAAAGTCCTAATTGGGAATTTTATTATTTATTTATTTATTTCCTATTTTAAATATATATATATATATATTTCAAAATTTTATTTTATATATATATATATATATATATTTTACATAAATAAATTAGATTAAACAAATGTGGGAGTGCATGGCACAAAGGTTGGTGCATGGCACAAAGGCTAGCACGCTGCATCACAAGGTCTTATGGTAGTACCAAGGCTAGTGCATGGCGGTGGCAAGGTCAGGCACATGTGCCACTAATACTTGTGAGCGAGGTGCCAGAAGTTGGGAGCACGCGAGGCATTGTATGGCACATGACGCTCTTCCTTTTATGGCCCATGGTGCTACTTGAGTGTGCAAGGCTTTGTATAGCATGTGGTGCTCTTCTTTTTATTTCTTTTGGTGCTACTTGAGTGCATAGGGCTTTGTATGGCATGTGGCACTCTTCCTTTTATGGTCTGCAATGCTACTTGAGCACGTAGGGCTTTGTATGGCACACGTCGCTACTTGAGTGGCTTTGTATGGCTAGCGTAGGGTTTGTTAGCACATGGTGCTTTTTGTAACATGTGTTGCCTTTGTTTTATGGTCCATAGTGCAAAATTTGTGAGTGGGGTGTAGCTCCCACGCGTTGCGGGTGTGGTGGTGCCATGGCACCAAAGGCTTTGAGTCTTACCTTTCTCTTGCAATCGCTAATGGAGAATGAAAAAAAAAAAAGAATGAGTGGTGAAAGTATTTGGGTGGGGGGGTTTATAACCCCTACTAAATTGAGCCAGGTGTGTGGCGTGCCTTGGCACACGTGCTAGTGCATGGCATGCACTCATCTGGCATGCTTGTGTGCTTGTTTATGTTTCTTTTCAATTTTCCTAATATTTTCTTTTTCTATTTTTACTAATCTTTTAAATTTTTTGTGTTTTTCTAATTTTTTTGACAACTGTAAGACTTTAACAATTTTATCTCGATTCTTGAATTGTGAGTCTAGGAGTTTTTTTGAAAAAAAGTAGGGGGTCCCCATTCCTAGTGATGAACGGGGCATATGTTGTGAATACCACAACAAATAGCTCTGAAAAAAGGAAGAAATGACTAAGGAATTTCTTTATTAGCAAACACTCTCTCCAACGTGTGTCAAACACCAACCAAACTTTGGGGATCTTGAGCATCTTTCGGGTGACTTAGCAACCAAAATCTTAGAATCCAAAACCTTCAAACTTAGCATGTGCATTGTGTATTCATCCCCTTTGATGCCTCATGATGCTATCTATTAATTTTTTTTGATATATTGACACAATCCTCCACTCCTCCACCTCATTCATTCAAAATCTCCACGAAGGCTTTTCATTAATCAATTGGTTGACTAGATAAGAGAATCCATTCGAGGGCTCTTGGTGGGATGCCACATTCTTTTAATTTTCTAGCTATTTGAATAATTTCTCTTTGTCATTCACAATGTTGCTTTTGATGAAACAATACTTGGAATACAAGATACTTTGTTTTGAGAGTGCATCTTCTACCATTTTAGATATTTAGAATCCTTCAATCTTAACACTGCATTTTCTCTTTCTTTCTCTTTCTTTTTTTTCCTCTATATCCTAACTATGCTTAGACTATGTAGTTAGGACATCAGTGTCATTTCTTGGATTTGATCTCTTTTGTACATCCCTTGGAGTCCTCTTTTAGAAATTTTAGAAACTCTCATGCCAAATAATGACCTTAGCAACCTCTAGGAGACCCCTCCTATTTGAACTTGTTGAAGTTTGGATCATCTCTCATTATCTTGGAATTTAATTCAACAAACCTAAAATAGTCAATTTAAAAAAAAAATTAAAGTGTTGAGAACTTTTTTGTTGAGGCTTCCGATTTCTAGATTAACAATCGCCTATTTCTACAAGAAATATCTATTGCTTGGTTGGTATAAGACATAGTCATCCAAAATATTTTGACAAAAAAATACATCTTCCTAAAATTGGAACCAAAGAATGGTTAGTGAAATCTTAAGAGGAAATCTCAAGTACACGTTACCCCCCCAGGACTAACACAACTTTGAAAAGAAACACATGACTGAAATAAAACACACAACATGAAAGCAAACATACTTGTAGAAATAAACACACTTGCTGGAATAAAAATCTAAGTTAAATGCAGAAATAAAATCTAACTAATTTTTAAAATTTTTTTTTGTCTTTTAGGCCTCAAAACAATGCTTCAAAAATTGCCCATTTATGGGCAAGGGAAGAAATTCTCATTGTAAGGAACTGAGCCTAAAAGTGTTTTCTTCGAGAATTTTTGCAATTTGATAGGGCCCTATCCACAAGCATTGAAACTTAGTATAGCTATCCGACTTTTCTTTTTCCTTATCCTAGAGTAGAACAAGGTCATAAATCCTAAATGATTTAATCATGGCTCTCTTGTTGAACCATCTTTTCACAATAGCTTGATGTTTAGCCATGTGCTCTAATGTAGCTGTTCATTTTTTTTCCATCTCTAAAAGATCCATCAATCTGATTTGTACTTTGTCAGCAGCTTCAGCATACCCACTCATGAATTTTAAAATAGGAATTCTGAGGTTGAGTGGAAATACTAGTTCTTGTCCGTAAACAAACAAATATGGAGAAGTTCCCAAAGCATTTTTGACCCTCACTCAATCTGTCCATAAGGAATATTTGAGTTGTGTATGCCAATCCCTAGGATTCTCCTTCAACAATCATCTTATCACTATGATTGAGTTCTTGTTTGTAGATTTTGTTACCCCATTTCCTTGCAAGTAATGATTTGAAGAGAACTTGATAACAAAATTATTTTCAAATGCCCACTAGGTCAAGAATGTGAATGTGAAAGTACACCCATTATTGCACACTAGGGTGAATGGCATTCCAAATCTAGTAACAATGTGTTTTTCCAAAAAGTCTGTCACCACCTTAGCAATGCAATTTTTGAATATTTCTACTTCTATCCATCCTGTGCAGTAATCCATAGCTAGGAGAATAAATGCATGTCTAGTTGATGATGGTGGGTTGACTAGACCAATGAAATCCAATCTCCACTCGATGGAGGGGCATATCTCCTACATAGGCTATAAGGGCATTATCAGATTCCTTTCTCTATTGGCACTAGTTTGACAGATATGACAAGAGTGTACATGCTCGAAAGTGTCTTTGAATATCAAGGGCCAAAAATAACCTGATCTTAGAATCATGTGGGTTGTTGCTTCTACCAAACCATGTCCTTTACCATACTTATCATGAAAGTGTTCCAAGACTTCTTTTTCTTCCTCATGGCCTAAACACTTCAGAGAAATCCTTTCGTAGTTTCTCTTGTACAACATGTTGTCATGCAACATATAAGATTCACACTTCATCTTAAGTCCCCTACGTTGTGAATTGTCCATCCACTTTGGGCATTGGTCTTGTAGGGGATAATAAATAGTGTCTTGATACCAAAAATTTGTCACCACACCCTGATTAATGTTAGCTTGTGATATAACCATCTTCTTTTGATCATCTTCATTGGTTTCCTCATCAAACTTGAATTCCTTTTCATTTCCATCTTGGTTATCAGCTATCATCTTTGAGAACCCTTGACCTCTAACTAATCTCATAGATTGAATTTTGAGATCAAATTCTTGAAGCACGGCCATCCAATTTCCTCTCCTTTCACTAAGTTCATTCTACATCAAAAGCATATTTACTACTAGATCAGGTACAATTGCATACACCTTAATTCTTAGTATGTAGTGATGGAACTTCTTAACTACCTTGATTAATACAAAGGATTATTTATCAAGGTTTGAATAATTCAACTCTACATTCTTCAAAAGAAAACTCATAAAAGCAATTGGTCTTTCATCTTCCTTTTCCCTTTTCTATGTTAGGATCCCTGCACAAGAGTTTTTAGAAGAAAAGGAATAGATCTTGAAAAGTAACTTGTAATCTGGACTCACCAAAATTGGGGCCATAGAAATGACAACCTTGATATCTTCAAAGGACTTCTTTATCTCTGAAACCCATTCCATCTTAGCTCCCTTTTTGGGTAATTCATTAAGGGGATGAACTATCTCTGTAAATCCACTTATAAATTTTCATACAAAGTTTATCTTCCCAAAGAAAGACTTCAATTCCTTCTGACTATTTGGAGGTGCTAATTTCATAATAGATTCAACTCTATCAGAATCAATGGAGATTCTGGCTTCAAAAATAAGATGTCTTAGGAGCTTTCCTTTAGTAATACCAAATGAACATTCTTTGATTCCCTTTTCTTGGGTTACCCTTCTATTGAGTTCCAATTCATCATGATCAAAGATACATTCAAGTTGAACCTTTCCTTTTGGGATAGTGTTGGTTTTTAGATTAAGAATCCCATCTTCATCTTCAAGTCCATCATCTTTAGGTTTTTCATCTGGTGTATCATCAATTCCTTGTCCCTCCAAATGGTGATTGAACAATATAAACTCAAGTATATGTTGATCATCCTAAAAGACTTGAAATTTTATGATATTTTTAGGAATGGATGGAACAACAACCAATTCCACTGAAAATCTTTTCAACTTCATCCTTTCAACTAGCTCTAAAGCACTTGTTCAAATGGCAAGAGCATTTTCCACTATGTTCTTTCCTTTTGGAATGGATTTGATGTTTAAAGCTTGAAAGTCATCCAATATATCCCATACCCTTTTTCTATAAGCAAGTAATCTTTTATCATTGCAAGAGTATATGGATTTTACTTCTCATATGACCAATTGAGAATCCCCTTTGATTATGAGAGCTATGACTACTTTCTCCAGTGCAAAGAGAAATCCTCAAATTAATGCCTCATATTCTATAGCATTGTTAGTACATCTAAATTGTAACTAATATGTGGCATAGAAAGACATACCTTTTGGGTTGACCAATTCAATACCTGCACTAGTTCCCATCTTGCACCTAGAACCATCAAAGTGGAGTGTCCAAATTACATTTTTCTTGGGTTTTCTAACTTTATGTTAATTTGTCCTTAAATTCTCTTTCACTAAAGCCTTGAATTACTATTTAATAGGAACCCATTGTAAATTTCCTTCTATGATGAGTCCCCTACCTAATCTATAGATAAAGGAAGTGTTTGCTTTTCTTGATTATCTTGAATTTCCCCTATTAGTTCTTTGATTTTCTCAACTTTAGGTTTAAGATGAATGACTACTGAAGTCCATCCTTTACCTTTCACATATCATCTTCTTCTTTGGACTTTAACCATCCTTGGAGGAAGAGAAGAAAAACCTCCCCATCTAAAGAGGTATCATTGTATGACACATTTAAATCTTCAATTTCCTCTTCAATCTTTTCAACAAGGTTAGATGAGTCCACTGAATTTTGGCTGTCCATAAGTTCATTTGTTGAGGTGTTTTTATCCTTTTTTTCCATTATGTGAGTCAATACCTTTGCTATTGCTTCTTGACATGATGAACATTCGAATTCAAAATGACCAACTTTGTGTAACCAATAGAATCTTGGAAGGAGGAGGATGATGGTTAGCTTCCTCTCCTAAACATTGTAAATTAGTCACTATACTATCTATGAACTATCATGGTTTCACTTTTGGGTACTGACACCTTAGGTTCTTCATTCTGATCTTGAGGTGTATTCACTGGAACCATATCCAATACCATTACTTTGTATGAACTCAAATCTAATTGTAAGAATTTTATCTCATTTAGGGAATTGTAATCTGTGATCATTGTTTTCAATTTGGGCTTAGCATCTATCTTGATTTTATTGTTCAATCCTTTCCATGGCAACCATAATTGAGTGAATTTTGACGAAAACCATCCTATTAGACATTTTGTCCATTCTCTATTTAGAAGCAACCCATATGTTTCTAGGATATCAACCACATGTATGTCGATAACATCTTGAATCTAAGGATCAACTGTTAATTGTATCCACACATCTTTCAATACACCAATGACTTTTGCCTCTGTTTTATCCAATTGTATCACCACTTGATTAGAGGGTTGAGGATTAACTCCTAGCCTTCGAGCTATTGATAATGGCATTATGTTATGGGGGTACCTCAACTTTTTCTTTGAACATAGTGGGCATCACTTCTACAACATTCACTTGTTGAGATACTGTCTTTTGAGGAACAATATTTGTATTGTGGGAAACCTTTGTATGATCCAATGTCTTCACGAGTGCTTCTCTTTCTTGTGGACAATTCTGCAACATGTCAAACATGGACATATTGGCTTTAGTCCTTTTCAAATCCTCTATCATATTATACTTTTCAATGGACCAAGTGTGATTTTTCAATATTGTTGGTACATTCACTTTATTCTAATTTTTTTGTCCTCCATTTACTGGTCTTATTGGTGGTGGATTGTTACTTGCTCTTGGATCTGGTGGAGTTGGTTGTAAACCTAGAGGAATCCCATCTATCAGAGGTTCCTTTCTATTTATGAGATTGTATGTATTCCAATTTTCATTGAGAAAAGCAAACATCTCATCATGTGGAATATTAGGTTCCTGACTAAACGGAAATGAGAACTCCTCACTTGTTAGTTGTTCCACTTGTGCATTCTATGTAGAATCATAGGATTCTAATAGCATAGCATTGAATTGTATACGAGAAGGATTTTAATTTACCTGTGAATTTTGATTCACCTCCTAATTACCAGTATAATAAGAATGATCATTGTTAAGTGCATTTTTGCTATCATCATACTAATTGATATCAACATATTGAACATTATTGTTATTGTTATTAGTAGGAATGCTTCCATTATTCGACTGGGTGTTCCATTGTTAGTTCTACCTTTGGAAGCTATTTTTGCAATTAGGAGGATTGAAGGTATTTCCTTCATTGTTGTTTCCTATATTGGTGTTGTTATTGTTCCCGTTGAAGTTCCTATTGTAATTCTTACCAAAATTGTTGTTGTAGGGACTAGTGTTGTTTCTTTGGAAGTTATTATTTTGTCCTTGTGACAATCTAAGATGTGTCAATTCATTATTCATTTGTGACATGGTCTTCTTCATTTGACTAACTTCTAAAATAAGGTTATTATCTATTTCCATGGGAACTATAGCCTTTTGTTCAAAGAAAGCTATTTTTGGTGGCTCATACCCTGGATATGTTATCGGTTGATTTTGTGGAGTGGGTGCCTACTATAATGTAACTGGATTCATAGGTATGAATAGGCTAGGCACTGTGGGTGCTCCCATTGGGTATGTTGGTATTGTAGTAACTGCTTGCATTGGAAGCATCATACCTTCTCCATTAGGATTGGCTTGCTTCATAAATGCGATTTCCTCTATGAAGACTTTATTCAATGTGTTAATATTTGCTGTAGGAAGTCTTCTTAGAAAAATCATAGTAAGATGGTCCATTTCATTCAAATAAATTTGAATAGTGAATTTAACTAGTATAGTGTATGGAATTTCCAACTTGTGGTAGGCCATGTGAAAGTGATGGTTGAAGTAGGAAACTATCTCAGCTGGATCCCTTTTGATTGTTATGAATTGTTGATGTATCACAACTGGATTGATGAATGTTTTGAATTGTTCCAAGAACAATTTTTTGAATGTATCCAAATCTCCAATACATATAGGTGGCAAATTGATGTACCAATTGAAGGAAATTTCCCCTAAAGAGTAGGGAAATAAATGAAGAACCATGTCTTAATTAGTAACTTGCTTGCAATTCCAAATTTCCTTGAATACCTTGACATGATCTTTAGTAGTTCGTATTTCACCATAGATGAATTTGGGGCAAAACTTCCCAAGGTTCTTAGGGAGGTCATGGAGTACACCCCTAAAGTTTGTTGTTGAGTCTACAATGTTTGCAAAAAAGGCCATTGGAGGGTTTGGGGGACCTAGTGGTGGTTGTTGAGTAGCTATTGGAATATGTGGTGGTCCACTAGATAGTTGGAGTGGAAGTGGAGTTGAAGATGATGATGAAAGTTTGAATGGAAGTGGTTGAAATTAGGATGTTCCCTTGTCACTACGTGGTTTATAGAAGTGGGTGAGCTTGAGAAACTTGTGTGCACTTGGCATAGACCTTAATACTTGTTGAAATGCAAATTTTGGATCAATATCCTCCAGCTTGCATCAACTCTTAGAAAAAGTGCACCTCTATAGAAGTACACTTTCTCAGTTCTCTAAATTTTGTGCACCACAAAGTTTTATACACTTGCACACCTATGAAGTTACAGATATATAGACCTGCATAGCTACGAACCTTTAGACCTGCATACTTGTATAGCTATGAACTTGAATTTATCAAAAAACTTAGCAAATTTTCTAAGCTTTTGTGAAGTGTAGATTATTGTAGAGGTGTAAAAATTATGGAACTTTGACAATTTTTCTTCCCTTTTGTGAGTCTAACTAGGCCCTCCTTCTAGCACCACTTCTGTTGGGTGGTCATTTTGCATGAGGTCAATGGTAGGAATCCATTGCGCAATTCCTCTCTTGAAAAGCTAATCTTTTTGGGATCAACTTTAAGGTTCAGTATTTATCTTACAACATATTGAAACCTGCTTACTTGAAGATAAATGTGATTGTTCATGAGGAGGCCTTTGTTGGTTCTATTATGATCTCAGAATGAAGTAAAATCTATTCATTGTCTCAAAATCACACATAGAAGAACAATATTTTTGTATTTTCTAGTTTTTCAATGAATGCAATTCTAATAGTACAACTAAAATGAGTTCCTATTCTAACAAGGGGTTAGTAAAGAAAATAAAAAAATTTAAAAAAAATAACATGAAATTGAAATAACTTGAAACTAAAATCCTAAACAGACATAAGCTACAAAAAACAACATGCTGGGAGTTCAACTTTTGAAGCAATTGGTAGGAAACCAATGAAAATAGGAGCAATGCTTCCTAGAATCCACTGATGCAATCGTTGGTGAGAAACATTCAAAATCCTATGATATTTCACCTTTCATCAAATCGCAAGGTCATGGAAATTGCACTCATGTGAGAAAAAAATTTATGTAGACACAATTCGATGATCTCTTCTCAAGCTAGATATGTTAGCAAAATTTGTAAACTTGTAGCAAACACTAGAACTAAAAGATCGCACAACCAAAAATAGTGTAATAAACCTTGGCTCAATCACAATTCTATGAACAAAATTCAAAAAATAATGACACATTTAGGCAAGAATGAGTACACTCCAAATGTGGGCACCAAAAGCATGATTTTATTGCATAATAATGGTGGCCCTTGTTACATATTACAGTGGGGTATTTATAAGAAATCATCTCCAAAATTTGTGTTGAGAGAGGGAGATATCTTCATGCAATAAAATGCTTTTAAAACATTAAAACAAACTAAATATATGCAAACCAACCATTAATCTGGTTCTTAGAGGGACTCCATCCATATTTTATTCATTACTTGGATGCATGAGATCTTTACATGTCAAAAACAGAGAAAGCATGAGAGAGAATGTAGGAGGAAGCCTTCAATTGAAGTAGGAGCATCTGGAGGTGCCAAAAATAGAAGTTGGTCCTTTACTATGTGTGTGTCAAAGTTAAACTACTATCAGAATGCATTCCCATTGCATGGAAAGTGTTATTTTTGGAACAAGCAGTTAACTGTTAGTGCACCTTTGAATTACAGAGCTACAGACCTACGTACCTTCAAACCTATGCACCTATGGACCTACACACCTACAGAGTTCTGGACCTTGACAGGGTCAAAATCTCAAAATTTTGCTAAGTGTCAAAACTGAAATTCTGTTATTTGGGTTTTTTATTCTTCATCCCAAAGCAATGTTTGTATATTTTCCCTTGAATTTCTCTATCATTTCAGTTATCTTAGCCACATATAGAAGATCTAAAGCCTCATATTTATCCTTGACCTTCTGTTTGTAGTTTTCCACCTTAATTTGAGTCTCTAAAAAATCTCCAACTTTGGTATCTAACTTTAACAAAGCTTCTTCTATCGTAAAGGCTTGTCGGATGTCCTCATCATCAACAACCGCCAAAAAAATCATTCTAAAATTCTCCACTATTGTCTCTATAGGTAACAAATTTTCTCATTCTTGATCTTCAAAAATATACATGCATGCATTACTGTAGTGTCTCTCTGCTTCCAAAATTCACTCTAGAGCTTGGTCCTTGAGCTGATGGATCTCCTCGTGTAATGTCTACATTAATTTATTGCTATTTGCTATTTTCTCTATCCAATCATCAATCATCTCTAATTCTTCCTTGGTATATACATTAATCAAAGCCCAATATCTTTGGCCCTTTATGTCTTGTAGAGTCTACAAATCATTACTCCTGGCCTATACCTCATCCATGATACTGAAGTCCTACTTCAAAATTTCTATGACCTTGTTCACATTCTCCTACATATCATGTAGTAACTTCAAATTCCCTGTGATGATAGAAATGCCTTTCTCCTCAAAAATTCTCTGCCACTCCTGACAAGCTTTCAAAAATGGGTATACTTGTAAACCTCCCCCTTCTCTAAGTATAGTGTTCAAAGTATGCTCAAGGTGTTCAGGATCAAGAGGACCAACAACCTTAGCTAGATATCCCTTTAGGATCTCAATTTTCCTTCAAAGTGCTTAGAGTTCAATCTCCTCTTGTTCCATGTACTTGAGGACCTCTTTGTCTCCCATAGTCATCATTTGTCAGGTTGAATGTTGTGTAGGCTTTCCCAACATAACATCCTTTAACTCATAATCTTCAAGACTAAGACCTTCTACATCTGTGCCTTCAGGAGGGAGAGCCACTTGTGCAAATAAATCCTGGTTCCATATGGTGGTGACAAACATGAATGGTGCTGCCTCATGTGATGGAGACTGAGGTTTGCTCAAGATCTTTGCAATGTCACAAATGTCTTCATCTGAAGCACAAAATTGAGGCTTATTACTCCTCATAATTTCCTTTCAAATTCATCTAGGGATGTGTCTTGTTGAGGACCTAGCACTTGATGAAAAAGGGGTATGTTCTACTACGTCCTTCCCTTTTTCGCTCCTACTGGGAGTTGTATCTTGTTGGGAGGGCTCTTCTTCGATAGCCTTAGTCTCAGTAGACCCTGTAGCTTGAACCTCAGTGTCTTGGGAAAGTGGTTGAGAATATTCCACCATTTTTCCTTCTAACACTTCACTAGTTGTTATTTGTTCTAGTTTCTCCTCTAATAATGGTTCCTTCTTAACATGTTCTTCCTCTGAACTCTGAGGTGGAGGAGCCACTAAGCCTTGTTATACCATTGTAACTTATGGTGGAGATGGAGGAGTAAGATTAGGACCCTGTGTATCTAGTGGAATTCGCATCCAGTATTCCTATTGAGGTTCACCTATAGGGATATCCTTGATCTTATCTCTGATTAATTCTATACCTAGATCCATGAAATCAAAATTTGACTTTGAGAAAACATCATCACTCTTTTCACTCTACTCATCTACCCATTATTGTACTTCATCTTTTGAGGAAGAGAGGTCTAAAGGTTTTTCTTGAGTGGATGGTAGGTTACACGTGGCACTCTTTCTCCTTTGAAACTCTATGGTTCTAGCTAGCTAAGTTCTTCCCTATAGGGGCACTTGTTTCTCTTCCTCTTCTAATTTTTCTTCTTCTTCTTCATCTCCCTCCAAAATTCTTTCAAGAATAGATGGATTAGGCACTAATATTCTATTGATCCTTTTCCTTTTCTTCTATTTCTTGGAGGTAGAAGGAGAAGTTGGTTCATCTTGCACAGGAGGAATGGAGACTTGTAGAATCTCTCCCTCTTCTAGTTGGCTAGGCATAATGGGAGGCAACTCCAGTTCATCCTAGACTTGGGTAGCTCCAGTATCTTGAGACCCTTGTGAACTCTATTCCTATTGCTGGGGAGGCACCTATTCTATCTGAATCCTCTAAGGAGAGGTCCTCTTTCTTTTGGTCTTTCCCTTCCTTTTAGGAGGGTGATAATATCCAGCTGGGTGATCAAGCTAGTAGACTATTTCTAGCTTGATAGGAGACTAAGCTATGAAGGTAGGAATTGTTACTTTCCTTCCTCTACCTCTTTCTAGGTGAGCATGTGCATGGAAGATCACTATGTTAGGAATTGGATCAAGTGGAAAAGGTTTCTTGATCCAATCCTTTGTCATTTTGATAACATGCCTTGCTTGATGATTAATATCATCGACCTCCTCCCTGTCAACCTCAACATTGAGAATAAGTCTTTCCCCAATTTTATCTACATTCAACAAGGGGTCTAGTAACTACTTAGAATTTTTTTACCTTATCTCATTAGGGATGTTCAACTAGAGAGCCTTTTCTGCTAGATACAAAGTCATCCTACAATAGTCCCTAATGTGGACATCATAGTCATTTATGGAATTCATCTAGTGATCTTCAATAGCATCCTCATGATGGAAGTCTCTTCCTGCCAGACTCTCTACTTTCCTAACATTGTCAAAATATGGCTGCGAAGAGTTGTATTCTTCAAGAGGATAGTTCTCCCATTCCCATTCAAAAGACAAAATGTGTTGCTTCCACTTCACCTGATATGGTCCAATGACCAATGGCCATGCCCAACAAAGTCTTTGTTGCCTCTTTATCTTCTCATAGGCCAACTCACTTTGATTGGATATCTCCAACAATACCAATTTGTCACTTGGGTATCTTGGGAGCTTCTTAGGATTGATGGATGCACCAACTACTCATAGATAGGTGAACATTTTTAATTGGATGAAGTAGGCTCCGAGAGCTATGACTTGTGCTTTGGCTTCATCAAATAACCTCTTCCTATATTCTCATTCAATGAATCAAATGATCACAAAGATGAATGCATCATTCACAATTCTATATTCTTTTCTCTGTCATGAGAGTTTCTTCTTCACCAGCTGAGGGTAGACTATGTATAACCATGCATTCGGATCCTACATATTGCCTCTTCTGTACAAACCAATATAGTTTGTAGTCCTCACTGCAAGTAGGTACACCATGTAAGAAGTCATATAAAACTTCTTCTTGTCCTTCATCATCCTCAACTACTCACACAAGTTTTCACTTAGTGTGGTGGCCCAGTCTAGTGGTATCTTTGCCTGTCTGATGATGTCAATGAAGTTGACCATGAAAGTACTGAGGTGACCTACTGTGAGTAAGCCCATGACTATACTCAAGAGAATGATAGAGTATCCAATGTCTTCCTTCATGTATCCTCGATTCATGTCCACTTTTTCCATTATCCTTCCCCAAGGAGACTTCTCAATGAGGTATGAAGACTATATGATATCAATTGCCTTTTACTGATGCTTCTTATAGCACCTCTCAGCTACTTCATAGGAGAGTCAGTTAAACTGGTCTACTCTAGGAAGATGGAAGACCCTCTCAATGTTATCAGGTCATAAATCCAACACTACTTCTCTTGTGATGCTTTTGAATACCCTTTCTTTAGGGACAAAGTGTTGTGGCAAGGCCATGATTAGTTCTACTGATTGTACTGACACAGGATGTGACACTGCATTTACCAATCAAGAACATATCAATGTGGACATCATGGCTGACATCTCTATTTGCCTATTACAAATCCTCGAGAATTCTCCTAAGTCTATTTAACCTAGGTCCATATCTTAAATTTCTATGTGGTCATTGTGGAATCTTGACTTCAAAGGTATACCTTGGAACTTCAACCCAACAAGTTTGGGTGCTACTCCAAATATGGACACCATTTGATCACCTATATGTATCAATAAAAAGAAACATTAGAAAAATGATTATTAGCCTAATAAAATGTAAAAGCTAAAAAATTAAAAAAAAGGTCCTAATTGGACGTTTAATTATTTTATTATATATATTTTTATTTTCTATTTTAAACATATTTTTAAAAATGTTATATATATATTTTTTTCAAAATGTTATTATATATATATTTTATTTAAAAAATAAATTATATTAAACAAATTTGGGGGTGCATGGTGCAAAGGCTACCAAGGTCCTGTGGTGGTGCCAAGGCCAGTGAGTGGGGCGCTAGAAGTTGGGAGCCCATAGGGCTTTGTATGGCGCATGATACTCTTCCTTTTATGGCCTGCAGTGCTACTTGAGTTAGGGGTCTTTGTATGCCACACAATACTCTTCTTTTTATGGCCCGTGACTCTACTTTAGTGCATGGGTTTTTGTATGGTGTGTGACACTCTTCTTTTTATGGCCCATAGCACTACTTGAGTGTGTAGGTCTTTGTATAGAACATGGCACTCTTCCTTTTATGGCTTGCAGTGCTACTTGAGTGTGCAAGGCTTTGTATGACATGCAATGCTCTTCCTTCTTTATGGCCCATGATGCTACTTGAGCATGAAGGGCTTTGTATGACTAACACAAGGTTTGTTAGCATGTAGCACTTTTTGTAACATGTGGCACCTTTGTTTTATGGTTCGTGATAGCGTCATGACACCAAAGGCTTCATGTCTTAACTTTCTCTTGCGATTGGTGATGGAGAATGAAAAAAGAAGAAGAATAAGTTGTGAAAGTGTTTGGGTGGGAGGGTTTATAACCCTCGCCACACTAGGCTGGGTGTGCAGTGCACCTTGGTGTGTCAGCCAGCGCGCGAAACACACTTTTCCCACGTGCTTGCATTCTTGTTTATGATTTTTTTTCCCCAATTTTTTTTTTAATTTTTTTTTTTTTTTTTGTATTTTTTCTAATCTTTTAATTTTTTGTGTTTTTCTAATTTTTATCCCGACTCTTGAACTGTGAGTCTAAGATTTTTTTTGAGAAAAAAGTAGGGGATCCCCATTCCTAGTGAGGAATGGGGCATGTGTTGTGGACACCACAACAAAACCATCAAGGGGATGCCCCATAAGACATCTAGCTTTGCAACAATGTAAGTTTCCCCTAGTCATGCTCATTCCAAAGCATGAGGGAGAAGTCCAAAAGGAAGACAAAGCATGTTTTTCTCGAGTTGAGAATGTCCCAGTACTGGAGAGCTTCATTGTCTTTAGCATTGGGAAAGAGGTGTTCCGTGTAGTAGCATGTTTGTTATGATTGCTACTATCTTCAACTACCCACATGCATGGAAGGAGAAATAAAATTGTGAGGCAGGGCAGCCATATCAATAATTTAGTCAATGGCTTTGTTTAATTTTTGTAATTGCAAAAATACTTGTACATAGTAGAGTAGGTATTTTCTTCTTTCCAAGAATTGCACATGCATATTTTTTTCCTTTTTCTAGAGTCATTCTGAGTTTTCTAGAGCTCCATAAAGATTTTTTTTTGCTGGTTGTAGAATTCTGTGAAGTTTTATGTGGGATAATGCATCAATTCTTGGTAGTGATTCTATGCCCAATGGATTACCTAAGGCCACTGGTCTATGCTTAGTAGGAAAGAATCCCCTCTAAGTCACCAAGAATGTTGGCCATTTCCCCCCCATTCATCCCATCATTGATAACTGATCTAAGAGATATTCAATGGCCCAAATTCTTTGATGTAGGTTAACACATTTTTTGGATGGGTTAACATCTCATGTTAACTTGGTCTCTTCATGAGCCAAGTTGGCTTAGTTCCTTCATATATCGAGCTAGTTTAGCTTGTTCATTGACTGAGTTGGCTCAATTTCATTCATGTGTTGAGTTGTAGGTTAACACACATTTTTTGATGAGTTAACATTTTGTGTTAACCATTTTCACTATTTTGGGGAGTGACTTTTCTTACTTCCACAAAATCGTGAAATTGTTGCTACTTCTTCAATCTAATATTCAATAAATGTGTCAACCAATAGTTTCATACCATTTAATAGATCCTTCTTATGTTGGGGTACTTTTAATCAGAAGATGGTCATATTTTTGCATCATTGTTGGGGCCCCTTGCAAAGATACAAAGGTCATTAGATTTTAAGCAATTTTGGATATTTATGAATGCATCTCAGCCATCTATGGTTATGTAGAGATCTTACATCTATAATTGGGTTTTATTCATTGATTGAGGAGATTTTTGAAGCATCTTGGCTTTCCATATTTGAATGAAGATCTACATCAATGATTCATCCTTTTGGGAGAAAATTAGATTTATTCCACATAGTTCAACACTAAATTTTTTGTAGTAGGTTAACTTGCATGCTATCCCATCCTGCATTTTTTGGCACTGGTGTAGATTTATTTGTTGTGGCCATGACATGTTACAAGGACTATTCTTTAATGTTGAATGATATTATTTTGCCTTGTTTGCATGATATCTATGCACATCCATGCCTCGTTAATGGTTGTAATAATAAAAAATAATTGGATTTGATTTCTTATAGCTCAGTGCATATGTTTTTCCCTTCTTGTCACTTCTATGGCAGATTGTATTTCAGGATTAGATTTTACTTTGATATTCATTTATTACTCTCTGCAACTTAACTCCATCTTGGGTTGGGGTTTGAGCTTCAAGTTAGATTTGAGTTATGCTTGAACTCTTTAAAAGGTAGTTGTAAATACTTTTTCTAGGTTCTTCTCCATTTGTATTTTGCAGTAGCATTATGCTCTATAATTTTTTCCTTCCATTAATAAAATTTATCATTCTCTTACCTATTCTTGCCATTTTGTTTACTAGTGCATGTATTTTTCTTATAGTGTATGTTTCTTTTCTATTTTCTTGATTCATATATTGTATTAAGTCTATTAGCAGTTGTTGTATAGTGAAGTTCCTTTTAGCACTTCAACCAATTCCAAACCTACATGTGGTTTTTTGGAGATAGAATAGAGTCAAGCCTAGTATATTTTGGTGCTTTCATTGATGTGTAGTACAATTATAGGTAGGGTTGTAACCATATTTCTATCTTGGTGTATCACCCCCGTTTCTCTTTCTGTATTTTAATTTTAGTTTCCTTCTCACTTTTTCTCTCAAGTAGTAGTTTAGTTGCACCTTGATAGTAAGGAATCCAACCTTCTCTAGATATTCAACCTCAGAGCACAACTCCCACACTTGGATGTTATTTTCATGTTACATAAGGTCTCTTGAGGGTCACACCTCAGGAAAGGGTGCATAATTTTGTGTCAATAGTTCCCACCATAGTGAGACATGACATTTCAACCTAGTACCTATAATTTTCACCTTCCTATTATTAGGACTATTCTCAAACTCAAAGAACTTCTCCATATGAGATATCTAATCCAACAAAACTTTGGTATCTAATTTTCTTTTATATTCCATAGACAATACTCTCAACAATCTTTCCTAATCTTGATCTTATTCAAGCTTAGAATTAGGGCTTGGTACCATAGCTTAATCATCACTCACATCATCAAGATGTGTTCCTTTCCTTTGGGTTGTCTCCACAATATCTAATTTGGATACAATTTGTCTCAATGTATCCAATATAGAATTGTCATAATTTCCTCTACCTCAAACCATTTTTATAATCAAATTCTTGAAAGATCATAACCCTCTACAAGTTATAGGTCAAATCCTTAGATCTACTATCCTACAACCAAATCAACTTAGGGTTATACATGATCCAATATTCACAAGGATGAACTTCAAGCTATGATACCGCCTAGTTCAAGGAGGGATGAACAACTAGGGCTAAAGGAACATTTAACTATCCAAGCACCTTGTCAAGTAAACAAAATGGAAGAAAAACACAAAAAATAGCACCAAGGATAGAGAGAGAACAAATAATTTTATTGATTCGGGATAAATGCCTAGCTATAAGGCCTTATAGGTTATGGCTAGATATAAAATATAACCCTAAGTTCTATATTCAACTTCAAACTCTCAACATTTTTACTAACTTCCCAATCCTCTAAATTCTTTCCCAAAATTAACCCAAATATCTCTACATATACTTGCAAAAATGGCCGATAGAAGATTCTAGAATATTACATCAAAGAAAGGCTGGCCTCAAAATAGTTAATACTCATCACTAGACAATATCCTATCATTAAAGTATTGATCTAAATCAAATACAAAATTTGGCTCCAACTAAGAACCAAAAACATGGAAAACTTAGTCAAAGAAGGACCTAAGCATTACCAACACAGGTTTACTCAATGAATGAGGAAATGTTCGGTTCACATTGATGAAACTCAGACATTGAAGGAACAACTCAATTCATACTAAAGAGCTCAACAAGGTCTGAAAGAAATTGGTCACCATTGTTAGAATGAACAAAAGTGTAAGATAAAAGGAAACCTAGGATGCTCCTGCATCAAGTTTAGTCACAATTAAGGACATGTTCTACAGAGTTCCTTGATTGAATGATCAAGCAAACATGCAGAAAGTTGAAGACTAGTAGTAGCTATTGAGATTTATAGAACATAGTTTGTAGACAACATTCCTAAGAAGTAGTTTATACAAGGATAGAATATGGATGAGTAAATTTTAAAATAGGAAGAAGATAGCCTAATGATGATGTTAGTGAGTGCATGAAGTTTGTGGTTTACATGTGAGAAGCTGTAAATATTGTGAGCTGACAATGTTATGTAATTGTGAAAAGATGTAATGTGGTGTGTTATGTTAATAAGGTCCTACTATAATTAATTGGGAAAGCCTCAAGTCTAACTCAATGAATTATTTTAAGGAATTGGTATAAAGGAAATTTATTTTCCTTACAATGAAGTGTACAAGAAATTAGATTAAATATTTTTATGGATGTGAAATATAATGCAAGTAAACAATCAAAGGGATTATTGTGATGCAAGTTAGAGACCTAATATTGAGATCTAGGAAGTGTTTAGTGCAAAAGAGTCATGGTAAGAGGACAAATAAATAATTGATTTTATGAGATTAGTTATATTTGTATTATTTTTAAAGGAATAATATAGAGGCTAGTTAGATAGTGAATTTGGCGACAATGGGTTTTTCTTCCTTCTACAACTCTTGACAGGATTGACAAAACTCTTAACAAGTTTGGAATCTCCTCATAGGGATTTAAAGTATCCTAATAGGGACTAATATGTACTAAATATATTTCATTGGCTCTTGAAAGACTCTATCCTCTTACAATGAACTTATATATTAGTACATCATTTTGAGGTAATTGTCACCATTGGGGTTTTCCCTCTGATTGAGGGTTTCCATAATTAACATATATGGTGTTATTATGTATATGTATCTTCTTGTGGCTGTTGTTTATATTGATGAAAAGTTTAAAATTTAATAAGGTTGATAAAATTAATATTAATCTAATAACTAATTCACCCCCCATCTTAGTTATCTTGGTGGAATTTACTTTCTAATAATTGGTATCAGAGCATCAAGTCCCTAGAGGAAAAGCTTATCAACTTAAGGAGATCAATGGTAGCTAATTTTATAAATTTTGAAGTTTGATAAAATTAATTAATATTTGGAAAGAGGAAGACAAGAAGGCAAATGAAGGTATGAAATTTTTTTCTTGTTGGACATGTAAAGAATTTGGTCATTTTTCATCCAAATAGCCTACGACGGTAAAGACGACTAGAAATCCTCACAAATCAAGAATGCCTAACTATTTTCTTGATGATGATGATAAATTTAATGCAAGACTATAATAATTTTTAAATGATAGTAATGATGAAGATGATAAACTTAGATTGGTTGAGAAAGAGAAAGTAACATAAGTGATAACTTTAGTAATTTTTGTTGATGCTTACAATTTTTATGAAGAAGCTAATCCTAAGACTAATCAAGATAATGTTGAATTTTTTTATGAAAATAAAAATGATTTCTAGAATAAGATCCAAGTTCTGGAATAGTGAGAGGTGTTACAATGTTTAGAATAAATGAGAGGGGGTGAATTAGTTATCCAATGTCTAGATGTACCAATTAAACAAACAAACACTTAAACTACTTTAGATCTTAGCATGTAATAGCTCAATCTCTATACTAAACTTTTAGTAACATTGACTAGTAATCCATTATCCTAAATTTAATAGAGTTGAAAAATGTAAACATTAACAGTAAATGATCACACATAACATTCACATAAGTTTGACACTAGGATTTAATGTGGAAAATGAATTTGGAAAAAACCACTGGCAACATGCCATCAATATATTACTCTTCTAAATTGATCTTTGTTAGGAGCCAACCCTATTAAAGGTTCCAAAAAAAATTTGTTAAATCTAACCTTATTAAAGGATTTAATCACCCTATTAGTGGTGGCCTTGTTAAGAACTTCAAAAAATTCCATTAAAATTCCACCTTGATTAAATGATTTAGGTATGAGTATTAGGTCGACCTTGATTAAAAGATTTCAAAATGATACAATGGTTAGAAAGTTATAGAAGGTTTGATTTCAAAAATATAACTCACTTTGTAAATAAATATCTTGGTTTGCCTCAAAAGATAATCCACTTATCGGCCTTTATTGTCATCCAAGTCTCTAATTTGCTTGGCAACCCTTCAAGCAATCAAACTTCACTGTTTATCATCTCTTCTCATCCTTCTACTCAAGTTTTCAAATTAAATGCATCAACAATTACTCTAGCCTTATTAGGTTAGTCCTTATAGCTTCTTAAATAGGTAATTCTAATCTTTTTTTGCTTAAACACCACTATACATCTTAGGGTTTGGTTAGATTCATCAAATCCTTCCAAAATTTCATCTCCTCTTTTATATTCTAGAAACTTCTTCAAACTTATTCTTGAATGCTTGGATAGAAACCTATAAACGTGGTTTCCCTATATTTAAATGTACCAGGCCATTCATCCTTATCTTCAATATGCTTTCCATATTCCAAGAAATATACTCTATCTGATGGAAATTATGATTTCTCATAAACTTTTAAAATGTTATCCCTCAACCAACATTGTATTTTGAGACTCAATCATCACTAGATTACTCAGTCACTACTAATTTTTCTATTTGGCACATATACTATCACTCAATCAATATTCATGCTCCATGAACACTATTGCTACTCATCTTGTAGTAGCACTCAGTCGACACTAGCATCACTTTGCACATACTTCAAGTTCCTTAATCTTTTGCTTTATTTCTCAATCAATCTTATGCATTTTGTCGATCGTTGATCAATTCTTCAAGGATTTATTACAACCATCTTCTTCTCATGTGGCATGGTTAAACAATCACTTTATCCTGTCAAAGTATAACTAATCAAGTGTTAATTGTAGTTCCTTCTCATAACTTGTCATGCCCTAAATCTACGAGGCAAAACTCAACCAAATTTTTTTTTTTTAAATACAATTTTCATCTATTTATCTATTCATTATAAAATCTTAGCAACTTGATGTCTTTTGACTAGGCATTTCAATCTACTAAGAAGTTACTTATGCCTCAAGGTTTTATTATGTGTTACTCTCAGATAGCACAAATATTTTATAATGCATACATATTAAATCAATCTTCCACATGTCCCATATTAATTTAATGTTTATTATTAATATTATTATATTATTTTTATTATTTTTATTATTATTATTCTTACATCATACTTTACTTTTACACAAATATGAAATGCTCATTTCTAAACCAAGCTACACTCATTGGTAAGAAAGGAAATGAATTTATTATCAATATTTTAACATATATATACATCTATATATATTAGTTACCTTATTATGTAAATTCTATAATCCAAAGTCTTTTATGACAAACAATTACCCTATAATTGGTTACTTCTTTATTAAAACCAAAATCTACAAAATAGTTCTAAGTCCTACACAAAAAGAAATTAATTATTAACTTAACCTTAATAATATTTTTTTCAAAAACCCATATCCATAATTAATAAACTATTTCTACCCTTTAATCCCACCCAAAAAAAATAATTTAAAAAAAATGACCTAAACTAACCTACCTACCCTACTCCTATCTCCTAGCTGCCCCTTTTCCCTCTTTCTTCCCACATGGGAAGGAGGGGAGAGGGTGGCATGCTTTCTAAGGTGCCTCCCCATCCTTTAATGGGACCCCTTAAAGAGGTAAGGCTGACAGGTTGATAAAGGGTGGTGGTTTGTCCTTTACTTCCCGACCTCCCCCCGCCAACTTGCATAGTTTAATAATATTTTAAAAAAAATTGCTCTCCTAACATAATTAATAGTTAGGTTGTCTCCTTAAATGGAGAGTTAATAAAAATTATTTTTTTAATAATAATTTTTATCTATTTATCAGTGATTGGCTGACACGGTACCTTCTTGCAATCATATATCAATATATATATATATATATATATTTTCTTCACAGATAGTCATCATTGACATGATCGTTGACCTATATATTTTTATATTGCTAAACTATTCTTGTTTTATTCTAATATTATTATACTATTGACTATATTTTTGGAAAGAGGCTTTGTTTGAATTGCCATACATTTTTCAACAAGTAAATATGCATCTACAGGCTTCATTGAAGTTAAACTTGTTGCCTAGTTTCTTCATGCATTCTCCATAATTGTTTATAATTGAGTTGATCAAATTGAACATTGTATTGCATTATAAAATCTATTCTATATTACTAACTTCCCTAGCAAGATCAAACTAAGAATTTAAATCACATCATAATTCTATTTCTTATCGTAATAGTGAAATACTGAATAAATATCCATTAATTTATTGACTATGCCAATTAAGTCCTAATACCAATCATAATGGAAGATCACAAGGTAAATATCATCAAATAAGTAGAAAAATTAACTATCCATCAAGTATCAAAATATATGTCAATATATCCAATCCTAAGTAATAAAATGGAAATACAATATCTATGCTATGATGGGTTAGGGTGAGGCCTCACATAACTCAACCTTTCCTCTAGATTCATTTTTTATGAACAACTACTTAAATCCTCTTCATCAATCATCTTTTTGACACTCAAATCAGATAGAAAAAAAACTATATCACCAAAAAAATTTGTCATCACTGAGAATATAAAAATTGTTCTAATTGCAGTCTCCAACAATCTCCCTCTTTAGAATTGATGGCAATACCTCTAGTTACCATGCAATCCAAAATATGTACTGAATCAAGAAAACACCCTCTATGTATAATATTAGATCATCATTAATATTGTGAGTTTCATTTTCTTTCTCATCTTTGTGTCCAAAAATATCTTTCTTATAGTTTCATTTTGATTCTCATCTATAGAACTTTGATAGACAACACATAAGCTCCTTCTGTCATATCAAAGCATGAAATCAATCAGATTCTTCTATATGGGTGGAAATACCTTACATTCTCTCTCTCTCTCTCTCTCTCTCTCTCTCTCTCTCTCTCTCTCTCTCTCTCACACACACACACACACACACACACACACACACACACACACAAATTATTTCAATATTCTCCCTCTTGCTCTTGAACTAATTATTTCAATATTCTACCTCTTTATGGTAACTTCTTCACAATACCTCCCTCTTTGACAACAATGAAAAAGATATGTTAACTCATGCATATTTTCCATGTAGATATCTTTACAATAGTACTAAATTCATCATCTTGGCATATGTGTATGATTGATACAACATGATTTTGTCCTTTTTTCTTCAATGCTACTTTAGATAAATCTTAAAGTAGGATTATTTGCATCAACTTGTAATATATTTTGATCAATCTATTTGAGGTAGAGCACAAACTAAGCTAATTATCCAAGTGTGTAGGGGAATCACTACTAATTTACCTCTTAGATATTCATGAGCATCCTTAGGTAAAGCTTTAGTGAATATATCAACTATTTTATCCTTAGTATTCACATCCTCTAATCTCAATTCTTTGTTTTGAACTAGCTCTCTCAAGTAATCATACTTCATAGCAATATGCTTGGTATTTTTATGCATTACAATATTCTTTAAAATATTAATAACACAATTTCTATTAGAATAGATAACAACTAGATCTATAATCTCTTCCTTGATTCTTTTCAAAAATTGCTTGATTCATATGATATTTGAACAATTTACTACTACTACCACATATTTAGCTTCAATTATTCATTGAGAAATTTAGTTATGTTTCTTACTTGTCCATGAAACTAGTATCTTTCCTCGAAAGAATGCTTCTCCACTTGTACTTTTTCTGTCATCACCATTTCCTACCTAATTAGAATCAGTGAACACCTTCAGTTCAAGCTTATCGTTCTTTTTATAATACAATCCATGGTCTTCTATTCCTTTCAGACATCTCAATTTCTTTTTAACTTCCATCATGTGATTCTCCTTAGGACTTGTATTAAATATTGAAGCTATCCCAACTGCCAATACAATATCAATTTTATTGTGAACAATATATATTGTATTTTTTTCGTCATTGATCTATACAATGTCTAGTTCACTTTAGTAGACTCATCATTCTTAGATAAATTGTGTCCAATGGCTATAGGTGTACTAGTTGGTCTTGAATCTTCCATTCTAAATGTTTTCAATAACCTCTTAATGTATTTGGATTGAGTGATAAAGATACCTAGCTTGATTTGATATACTTATAAACCAACAATGAATTTGATCTCACTAAACATAGACATTTGAAATACTTTCTTCATTTCATCCAAATATGATATCATCAAAGAAGATTTCAAATAGTAGTACCTCATTATTCTTACCATTCTTCAAGTATAGATTGATGTTATCATTAGTTCTAGCAAAACCAATCTTCAACAAATAATTGTCCAATATTTCGTACCATACTCTAGGTTCTTGTTTCAAACCATATAAATCCTTATGCAACTTACATACCATATTCTTCTTGCTAGGGTAAAAAATCCTTCTAGCTACTCTATACAGACATCTTCTTCAAGTATTTCATTAAAAAATATAGATTTAACTTCCATGTGGTATACCTTAAATCCTTTATAAGTGAAATGTACAAATAGTGATGTAGCTGTTAGAAACAATAGTCTACCAAGATTTCTCAAAGGGGGGTGGGGGATGAATCAATTATCCAATAATTAAACCATTTATCTTATTTAAACAAACTTAACCATTCAACCAAAGTAAAAAAAAACCATAATAAGATGCACATAGACAATTACAAAATATATGTTGGCTAGGGAAACCCTTGATTAGAGGGAAAACCCCAGTGGGATTGATGCCCACAAGATGATCTACTAGTATAAATTTTCCTTATTAGAGGATGGACCTTGTTTGGAGTCTATTACAACATTTAGTACATAGAGTCCCTTCAAGGAGACTTTGAATCCCTATTAGGAGATTCCAACTGTATTAGGAGTTGTATTATAATGTATGCAAGAAGAGCCCACTACAAAAACATGAAATTTCAACTAGAAGAAGAGCTCACTACTCAGTTAAAAAGTTTACTATTGTTTCCTTTTTTAATTTTTTTCTATCAATCAAACCAATCACTATTAGACCTTGTAGACTAGGTCACGAACCTCAGATCCAAATACCAAACATTGAATCACTTAGCAAAACCTTAGCAATGAAGTTTCCTTCAGTTCCACACTACTTTGCTCAACTTCCCATTCCACTCTTACTGGTTCTTATCATTAATCATCAACCATATCATATGAGTCCATAAAATAATTCCCTGAGTTAGCTAGTAGACCTTGTCAACTAATCATTATTGGACCACATTAAGAACATGTTACACTTAGTGATAAAATTAATCTTTTGCCTTGAAACTTGAATATCTTTTTGTACATACAATATTATGATGAGTGACTTAGCCACATCATCACCAACATGCCTTATTCATATCCTCAACCTTGATTCTTGAAATAACAATTTCGCTAGGAGATATAACAAGTTTACTAGAACATGCCTCTATAAACTCTATCTCAGAAAAAACATTACCAACACTTACATACCTTCTTCCAAACTTGTCATTTCTTCTTCCAATTTTAACTACATATACTAGATACTTATAATGGTCATCCATGCCAACTTGATCTTTCCATTATCCTTTTGTCAGGTACCACATAAAACTACTATGTTGATATCAATGACAAACTGAATCATGAATGTAATGTATCATCATAGTAACACATCTACAATACTCCCCCATAGGAATATCATTAGCATTTGTGCTTGCAAAAATCTTGCAAAAATTTCTCCCTTTGGAATTGATGGTAATATAGATGAAAAACATCTAGTTCCAAGAATACCAACAAAAGACTGTTCAACTTTCTTCTCAAATCCTCTTTATCAATCATTTTCCCTATTGATATACCTCAATGTTCTTTCTATCAAACTATCATTCCATGTTGTGCTTCTTCAAACATATTGTACTCATGTTCAACTTCTTTGATTGTCATACGATTTTACCATGTTATTTTTCATGGAAAACATCTCCCCCACTGACATCAATGTCAAAGGTTTTAGCAACCAACTTTACTACATCAAACTTTGCAACAACTGATTCTTAATAGATCAAGTGTTAAAAGACACTATTCAAAACAATATCCAACAAAAGTCTTAGAGGACTCTATCCATCATAGATACTCCCCCATATAGGAAGCATCAACATTCAGTCTAGACAACAATGACAGTCTGTTACACTCGACTAATGAACTTTTGCATCTTCTACTTTGATGTAGGAAGGGGTATAACCCCAAGCATACCTCACAAACACTCAAAAGTCTATTTGGGAAGAGGCTTGGTGAATATATCTGGAATCTTCTCTTTAGTACTCAAATACCCCAATTTGATTTCCTTTTTTGCAACTTTCTCTCTCAACATGTGATACTTAATAGAAATGTGTGTAGTCCTCAAATGTAACATTGGATTCTTAGACATATTAACCATGCTTAGGCAAGTGTCTAACTGCAAACATACTATTAGTCTTCAAAATATTATCAAAGTTTATATGATAAGATATTTTATGCTATAACCAACTATCATCTACCTTTACATCCAAACATGTCATTTTAGTAGAATTCAGCTAAAATACATTACTTCTAGATCTGGTCCATGTTCCAATTACCTTTCCATATTTATCTTTTATCATGCATGTCTTCTCAGTGAAGTACAATTGATAACCTTTTTCCACTAGTTGTCCAACACTCAAAAGATTGTGCTTTAAACCATCAACAAAATATACATCCTTAGTGTTATTTTTACCATGAAGAGTTATAGATACAATACCTCTAACTTGGGATGCTACATTTTTTCCAACTCTGACATGCCTCCATCCTGACTTTTGAAGTCAACAAACTTGTTCATATCACTAGTCATATGATGTAAACAACCACTATCAATTATCCAAGTAGTTTTCTTCTCAACCTATGACACCAAAGTTACTTTTTTTCGACTTTCTTCTTTAATTTCGACAAATCAAATTTCACCATCACTAGCACTTAATGCTTGTTCATTAGAATCATTTTCTTCATTTTCATACAAAGACTCTCTATCTTTTTTAGGATTTTAATCTCCTTTATACTTTTTCCTTCTTTTAGGACACTTAGATGCATAATGACCACATTCATCAAAAGTCCCATATTTAAAGATTTTTTTACCTCCCTTTTCTCTTTTTACCAAAAGGGCTACTCCTTCAATCTTTTTGTCTTCCTTAGATCTATTGCTGCTAGCAAAATATCCTCTAGCACTTGTGCTCCTTGATAAATTAGGTCAAATATTCAATGTACTGAAAGATGTCTTTGTTATGGTCTATTCTTCAGACTATCCAAGCTCATTCTCAACTACTTCAAGTCTTCCAAGAAATGAATCCTTTATTAAATCTTTGGTACAAGATATCAACAACTATATCATCTAAACTACTAACTTAAATGGTGGTGTTAGAGTCTTCAATATCTTCCATATAACCTCATCATCTTCTTTGGCTCCTCCTTGAGATTTAATACCTATAGTAATTTCTAATATCCAACAAAAATATGTTCTTACATATTCATGTTCCATAATTTTAGCATCTTGAAATGCACAAATCCAACTTTATAACCTCAACTTCTTAGAATGTGCATCACCTTTAAAACTATTTCACAAAGGTTTCCAAATCAAATGTGAAGTAGTAAGTGATTTTACCTAATTGTATTCAATTTTAGGAAATGTAGTCAATATTGCTTCTCTAGCTCTCATGTCACACATAAAAAGATCTCTTTCATCCTTGATACACTATTCCAAATCCTTCTCAGCAATGATTGTCTTTGCTAATTTTGTTAAGATCCAATATCCTAGACCCATACACAATAGACATGTCTTCATCTTTTCTTTCTAGCTATTATAATTTATTCCATCAAACTTTGATTTATTTTCTAAACATGTTCACCATGGATCTCCTAATGTTGTTAAACTTTATCTTTAAGGACCTGATGCTTTCATACCAATTGTTAGAAACAATAGTCAACCAAGATAACTAGGATTGGGGGGGGAGGGGGGGTGGGTGAATTAGTTATCAAACAATTAAAACATTTATCTTCTTTAAAAAAACTTAACCATTCAACCAAAGTAAAAAAAAAACCATAATAAGATCCACATAGACAATTACACTAGATATGTTGACTAGGGAAACCTTTGATTAGAGAGAAAATTCTAGTGGGAATGATGCCCACAAGATGATGTACTAATATAAATTTTCCTTGTTAGAGGATGGACCCTATTAGGAGTTTATTACAACATTTAGTACATAGGGTCCCTATTAGGAGACTTTTGAATCCCTATTAGGAGATTCCAACCCTATTAGGAGTTGTAGTACAATGTATGCAAGAAGAGCCCACTACCTAAACATGCAATTTCAACTGTAAGAAGAGCTCACTACTCAAACATGTAGTTTACTATTATTTTCTTCTTTCATTTATTTTGTCAACCAAACCAATCACTGTCAGAACTTGTAGACTAGGTCACAAACCTCAAATCTAAATACCAAACCTCAGGTCACTTAGTAAAACCTCGATAATGAAGTATCCTTCACTTCTACACTACTTTGTTCAACTTCACATTGCACTCTTACTATTTCTTATCATCAATCATCAACCATGTCATATGATAAAGGAAAATGTCCTTCCTTTTATACCGAGTCTATAAAATAATTCCCTGAGTTGAATTTTAGACCTTCTCAATTAATCATTAGAGGACCACATTATGAAAATGTTACACTTATTGATAGCATTAATCTTTTGCCTTGCAACTTGAATATATATTATGATGAGTAATCTTAACCAAATCATCACCAAAATGTCTTCTTTATAAACGTCAATTCTCAAAATAACAATTCTACTAGGAGATATAACAAGTTTACCATAACATGCCTCTATAAACTCTATCTCAGAATAGACACTACCAAAACTTACATAACTTCTTCAAGACTTTTCATTTCTTCTTCTAATGTTAATTGCATAGAATAAATACTTAGAAGTATCTCCCATTACCTTGGATGATAAGAATACTTAGCTGGTTGTCCATAGCAACTTGATCTTTTCATTTTTCTTATGTTAGATACCATAAAAAATTGTTATGATAACATCAATGAAAAATTTAGTCATGAATGTAACATATAATTATAGTAACACATCTATAATACTCCCCCATATGAATATCATCAGCATTCATTCTTGCAACAATCTTGCAATGAGGGAAAATATTTCCCTATAGTCAATTCCTTCTTCTTGTGCATATCCTTTGCATACCATTCTAGTCTTGTTCATTGTGAGTTCTCCTTTTTCATTTAGCTTTTTCTTTAATACCCACTTCATTCCTATAACATTTTTTTATTTAGATCTAGGTACTAGTATATTCTTTTCTATCTTCTCAGTTTCTACATTTATTGTTTGAATCCAATTCTCATTTTCCAAAGAATATTTTACAAATTTGAACTCAAACTCACAAAGTAAACATATCTAAATTTTGATTCATTTCCTTATCATAACACCATATTCTTTATCTCCAATGATTTGCATAGGTGCATGATGTCATTTTGCATTTTTTTCTAGTAGAGGTTCTTATGATCTTCTCTCTTATTCTATAGGTTCAACTTGAAAAATGATTTCAAGCTCACTGTCTCTCTCTTGTTCAGGTTTTGGTTAATGTTCTACTTGCTTGACATTGTCTTCCTAGAATGTTCAGTTTCTTCTATCTACAACTCAACATCATTTTTTTGTTGCTTGACAACTTTCTATTGAAACTCAACATTCTCATTTTGTTGTTTATTTTCTGCTTTGTTCTCTTATTCAAGTGGGGTACTAGGAGCACCATCATTTACATATATGAATCTACCGTAGTCTTCAAGTGCTATCTTGCATTCAAATTCTTTTTTTTTTTTTCCTATTCATCAAATTTCACATAATCAGTATCCACAAGTTTGTTAGTGATAGAGTTCAAGCACTTATAAGCTTTTCTCTTAGTGGAATAACCTATGAATATTCCTTCATCACTTTTAGCAACAAGTTTTCCATTTCTACTATCATTTAGTATATAGCATTTGGTTCCAAAAACTTTAAAATACTTCACATTAGGTGCATATCTACACCAAAATTCAAAATGTGTAACATTTATACCTTTCTTGACTTAGTCTCTATTCAAAGTATAAATTGCTATACTTACAACTTCTTTCTAATATTTCATTGATATGTTTTTCTCCATCATTAGGGTTATATCATAGTCCACAATTGATCTATTTCTCCTTTTAGCTATGACATTTTGAGGAGGGGTCCTAGTTGTTGACATCTGGCTTTTGATTCCTCTATCATTGCAAAATATTTTAAATTTGTTGGCAATTAATTCACCACCTCTATTAGATCTCAAGAATTTTAGACTCTTTCTCATCTCATTATCAAATCTAAATAAATACCACTTAAATAAATGAAGAGCGTCATATTTTTCTTTAAGAAACATCATAATCATCATTTTAAAATAGTCATTAAAAAATAGAATGAAATATTTGTTCAGCCACAATAGCTTTGAACACCGATAGGTGCACATAGGCTAGTATGAACCAATTCCAAAATATCATCAGATGAATATGTCTTTGTCTTGAAATTAGACTTTATCATTTTTTCTAATTGACATGGTTTAACAGAGCATTATTAGGTATCTTATGTTTAGGTGGTCCTCTTACTTTTTCATCTTAGTAATACTAACCAAATTGTCAAAAATTACATGAAATAACCTCTTGTGCCATTATGAAATATCTTCATATTGTGTACAATAAAACAAGTATCATAAGATAAATCTAGATAGAAAAACTTACCTCTTGTTTGATCACCACTTCTAATCCATTCACCATCATCATCAAATATCTTGGCCATCCTATGATGGAATTTAACCTAGTATACTGATTTTTTCAATTGTGAAACACTATCAATTATCCACCTATCACTTTTATTAACATACAAGATGAATGCATTTTTCTAATTTTCAAAAGAATCTTCTTTCATGGAAACATAGAAAACTTCTTCATCATTAATTTTAAATTCATTATCAATTTCTTCTTCAATAATGTAACAATATTTCTTACCTTTATCTTTGTAGTCATTGCTCCTCTTTTTTGTCTTAGTCATCTCTTCTTCCTCTGTACATTCTTTCTCTCTTTTCATCCTTGTCTTCTTGATCAATAAATCTTGTAGCAATATGACCAACTTTGTTACATGAATTTTTTTTTCAGAGAAAATTTAGCTTTGTATTTCTCTTTGCCTCTTGGAAGTCTTCTAGCCATTAGTGTTTTAAGCTCATCAATTTCATTATCAGAAGTATCGCTATCACTTTTCACATATTTTTTGTTCACTTTCTTCCTAAGAACCAATTGTAATTTTATAATGAATTTATCAAAATTTGACACCTCAAAAGTAGTAAGACTATCCATTACACCTTCTAGAGTTAGGTCATTACGTAGAGTACATCTTAGTTAATGTATTGGAGAAACCCTAATAGCATAAATAGGAAGTAGAGTTCTCAATACCTTAATAATTACTATTTCATCATCAATATTTTTACTGGCCCCTTTTATAGAATTTACAACTTCTTTGATTCTTCCACAATACTAGACTATATTTTCACCTTTTTTCATTCTCATTTCATCAAACTTACCTCTCAAGCTCTCTAATTTTGCTCTCAAGACATTCTTGTCTCCTCCATATATGGTCTATAGTGTATCCCACATTTCTTTAGTATTCTTGTAGGATTTTATGTCACCAAACCTAACATAAGTTATAGTTGATGCAATTTCGAACATAGCTTTGTTGTGTTCTTGCTTCTTTTTTAGTTCTTGAGATGTTAGAGGAACTATTGTTATCTCCACATATGCATTTTCCACAAAATATAGTGCACCTTCTCCAATTCCTACTAGATCTAGCCTCATCAAAATTTTCCATGTAGGAGAAGTTCCTTTTGTTCAACCTTGGCACCTCTTTTTTGTACATCTTGATCTTTAGCTTCAAGTACCTTCAAAATTTTCTCTACAAGCACCAATGCTCTGATACCAATTGTTAGAATTTTTACAATACTTGAGGGGGGTGAATTGGTTATCCAAGGTCTAGATGTGATAATTGAACAAAAAAATATTTAAACTTTTTCAAATCTTAACATTCAATAGCTCATTCTCTATAGTAAACTTTTAGTAACATAAACTAGTAGTCCATTGTCCTAAATACAAAAGACTTGAAAAATGTAAACATTAATAGTAGATGATCACACATAAAATATACACAAGTTTGACACTAGGATTTAACGTGCTAATCCAATTTAGGAGAAATGACTAGCAACATGCCACCAATATTTCACACTTCTAAAGTGAGCTATATTCAGAGCCAACACCATTAAATGTTACAAAACAAAAAAATAAATATGACCTTGTTAAATGATTTAATCACCTTGTTAGGAGTGGCCTTGTTAGTGAACTTTAGAACATTCCATTAGAATGCCACCTTGATTAAAGGATTTACATATGACTATTAGATCAACCTTGATTAAAGGATTTCAACTGATACAATAGTTAGAAAGTAACAATAAGTTTGATCTGGAAAATACAACTCACTTTCCAAATACAGATCTTAGTTTGGCTCAAAATTTGATCTACTAACTAACCTTCATTGTTATCTTAGTCTGTGATTCATTTGGCAACCCTTCAAGTAATCACACTTCACCTCTTCTCAACTCTTCCTAGCCTTCTTCTCAAATTCATCAATCAAATGCATCACCAACTGCTCCAACCTTATTTGATTAGCCCTTGTACCTCCTCAAATAGGTAATTTTTGTCTTTTTCAACTTAAACACCACCATGGATCTTAGGGTTTGGTCATATTAATTGAATCCTTCCAACATTTCATCTCCTCTTTTTTGTTCTAAAAATGTTTTCAAGCTTCTTCTTGAATCCTTGCACAAATATGTGTAGAAACAATTTCCTTAATTTAAATGTTCCAACTCATCCATTCTTATCTTCAACATGCTTTCTATATTTAAGAAATCAACTTTGACAGCTGAAAATTATGATTTCTCATAAACTGTCAAAATATTGTCCCTTAGTCAACACTATATTATGACACTTGATTATCACTAGATTACATGGTCGCTACTACTTTTTTGTTTGGAACATATACTGTCACTTAGTCAATAGTGATGCTTAGTCAACATTATTTCTATTCAGCTTGTACTAGCACTTCATTGATACTAGCATCACTTGATGCATACTTCAAGATCCTTAATCTTCTTCTTTGTTTCTTAATCAAGCCTATACATTTGATCAATCTTTGACCACTTCTACAAGGCTTTAGTACAACTATCATTTTCTCATGTAGCATGATTGAAAAATTATTTTATCTAGTCAAAGTATAACTAATCAATTGTCCATTGTAGTTCCCTCTCATAACTCAACCTTTTCTCTAAGTGCTTTTGTTATGATAAACTTCTCAAACCCACTTCATCAATCATCTAGATATGACATTCAAATTAGACTGAAAACTATCTCACCAATAAGGTTTGACATCAATGAAAACATGACAATTGTTCCAATTGTAATTTCCAATAGGAGGAACCAAAATCTAAACCTAGAGTGGTAGTAGGAGTTGACATAGTGACACCAAACAAGAATTTGACAAAGAATCACTTTGCTAATCATATTATTGGAGCAATGATACATGAGTTATGACAAGAAATAGACTATATCAAGACTGATGTTTGATTTCTCAAGTAGAGCCTAAAAGTGTTGATGAAGCATGTAGGGATGATCATTGCATTTAGGAAATGAAGGAAGAACTAGATTATATTGTGAAGAATGAGAGATGGGAATTAGTTCCTAAACCTAAGGACAAAAATATTATAGGAACTAAATGGGTTCTTAGAAATAAGATGAATGAACAAGGTGAGGTTGTGAGAATAAAGCTATACTTGTATGCAAAGCATATTCATAGAAAGAAGGTATAGATTATTAGGAGACATTTGTGCCCATTGCCAAAATTGAAGCAACGAGTATGTCCTTGGCTTATGCAGCTAACAAGAAATTGAAAGTGTATCAAATGGATGTGAATTTATCATTTTTGAATGGATAACTTGAATTATAAATGTATATTGAGCGGCCTAAAGAATTTCATGTGATAGAAGAAGGAGATATGGTATGCAAGTTAAAGAAAGTGTTGTATGGTTTAAAGCAAGCACCTAGAACCTAGTATGCAAGGTTGGACAAGTATCTACCAAAATTGGGATTTGCTAAAGGTACTATAGATAGCAATATGTATTTGAAATAAATTGAGAATGTTCTATTGATTATTGTGACATTTATGGATGATATAATCTTTGGAGGTGATGATGACGCAAGTGACAAATTTGTTGATGAAATGAAGAAGGAATTTAAGATGAGCATGATTGGTGAGATGAAGTATTTCTTGGATTTCTACATTATGTATAACAATTAAGGTATTTTCATTTCTCAAGCTAAGTATTTGAAATACTTATTGAAGAGATTTGGTTCATAAATTTGTAAGCCTATTGGTAAATCTATGATAGCTAGTCACAAGTTATTTAACAAAGATGAGACACCTACTATTGAGTAGAAAAAGTATATATCTATGATTGGAGGTTTGCAATATTTGACTCATACAAGAGTAGATATAGAAAATTTAGTTGGTATAGTAGTAAGATTTCAAGATGATCCTAAGGAATCACATTATGTAGCTCAATAAAGAGAATTTTTAGCTATTTGAAGGGTACACCTAATTTTGTGTTGTGGTATGATAGATCAAATGACTTTACTTTATGTGCATATACTAATGTAAATTGGGTAGGTAATATGGATGATAGAAAGAGTACAACTGGTGGAGCATTTTTCCTTGGAAGAAGATTAGTTTCTTGGTTAAAAAAGAAACAAGATTGTATTTCACAAAGTACAATAAAACAAGAGTATGTAGTTAAAAATAATAATTGCAATCAGATTATGTGGGTGAAACATGTGTTGAAGGATATTGGGATAGCAGTTTTAGAAACTATTATTATACATTATGATAATATAGTATAGCGAGTGTGTCTAAGAATCTTGTGTTACATTCTAAGACAAAGCACATATCTATTAAATATCATGTTTTAAGAGATAAAGTTGTAGAGAAAGAGATTAGACTAAAGGATGTGAATAAAAAGGAGTAGATTGTAGGTATATTTACAAAACCTTTACCTAAGGATACATTTGAGTATTTGTGAGCTTTTCTTGGTGTTATGCCCCTACCTACTTTAGAGTAGATGATATAAAAATTGCATCAATATAGTGGTACATAGTACTATTATTTATGTAGACTAAATGGATACTTTGTCTATGGGGGAGTATCTATGATTGAGAAGAGTTATGAGGGACTCTTGATAGTTGGTATTGAATAGTGTCTTTGGACACTTAAGCTAATTGAAGACATTTGAGTAGAAGATTGAATTAATGATGAATTTTTCATTGATGTTAGTAGAGGAGAGAATACATGAAAAACATCTCTTGAATATTCAGGAGAGAATGCATGTAAAGATAAGCATACAAAATATGGGAGAGAAAGGACTCCTACGTATGGGGAAGTACATGAAGAGAAGAATGGGGGAGAATTGCACATGAAGAAATTATTGATGTCAATGAGAAGTGAAACACTAAGGAAGTGTTGTTCTTGAGAGCTTTAGATTTGATTAATGAAGAAGATTTCAAAAGATGAGAGTAGTAGCAACATCAATAGTATGTTTTTTTATTTTTGGAACTTAATTTTTTTCATCTATGTTTCCATCAATGCCAAAGGGAGAGATCATTAGCATGAATGCTAATGATATTCCTATCGAGGAGTATCCTAGCATTTTTGGATCATTAAAGAGATTGATAACATGATTATTTTTTATATTGATGACTTTCATTGACATCAACATACTGTAAAGATTAGTAGAGTAGAAGATAGAGATCAAGATCATATGGATTGAGGATTGAAGATGAGGTCAAGTGTAGTTGAGGAAATGAATGAATAAGACACCCTATGAAATCTAGCATGGTCATATACCTAATATAAGTTATTCAAATATACCTGGGGTAGACATTACATTCATAAGGATGAAAGGAATGGTAAATTTTATTCAAAAGGAGATGAAGGTATATCCCTATGCTATTCATCTTAGAGAAAAACATATAAATGTTTGAACAAAGATACTAACACAATGATTGGAAGTGAAAATATAAAAATTTATGACTTTGTATATGAGAATGATGTGGAAAGAAAGAAGGAACCTGAAGATTACAAAATTTTTTTATATGTGTATGAAGATGTACTTGATACACTATCTAAGTTACTATAGAGAGCTACCATGCAATAGTCTTCTTTACCCAATCAACAGACAATAGAACATGAGCAAAAAGATGAACCTCAATCAAGTGAGAATAATGTTGTGAATCAAATACCTAAACTTGTATTAGAAAAATATGCAAGGAATAATCATTCCCCTAAATAAATAATTAGAGACAAAATTGTTGGAGTAATGACAATAATTAATTTGAAATATAGTACATGTTTAATTGTTGATTTTGAGCCTGGAATAGTTGAGGATACACTTGATAATGGTGATTGAAATAATGCTATGAATGAAAAAAATATTTTAATAGAAAAGAAATAAACATGGAAATTAGTATCAAAACCTATAGAAAAAAATGTGATTGGAACAAAATGGATTTTTAGGAACAAGCTAAATGAAAATCGAGAAGTCAAGAGAAACAAAGCAAGACTAGTTTGCAAAGGTTATGCCCAAGAAGAAGAAATTGAATATGGAAAGACTTTTGCACCTATGGAAAGATTGGAATGTGTAAGAACTTTATTTTCTTATGATACTTACAAGAAACTAGAATTATATCAAATGGATGTTAAATCTACATTTTTTAATGGAATACTTGAAAATGAAGTCTACATAGAACAACTATAAGGATTTGTTGAACTTGATCAAAAGAACCTTGTTTGTAAGATGAACAAGGAATTATATGGTGAAAGAAAGCACTGAGAGCATGGTATGAAAGCCTACATCCTTTTTTAATTAAAATTGGATCTCCTAGAACAAGTGAGAATCATAATTTGTATTTGAAGAGTGAATTTGAAAATATGGTGTTTATTGCTGAAGTTTTTGTGGATGACATTATATTTGGTAGAAAAAAATTTCTACGTAAGTTATTTGATGATAAAATGGGTAAAGAATTTAAGATGTCAATATTTGGGGACATCAAAAATTTAATTTGGCTTATAAGTTTATCGAACAAAGAATGGTATATATGCAACCCAATCTAAATATGTAAAGGGAATCTTGGAAATATTTGGAATGGATGAGTCAAGATAAGTTAGTACACCAATGGTGATTGAAATGAAATTGTAAAAGAATGATACTATTATTGATGCAAATGGAAATCAATATAGATTAATGATTGCTAAACTTCAATATGTTGTGCATAGTAGACCAAATATTTCACATGCTACTTGAATTGTTTAAAGGTTTTTCTCTAATCGTAAGGAAACAAACATGATGAATATCAAGAGGATATTTGAATATCTTAAAGGGATTGAAGGTTATGGATTATGGTATAAAAAAGATGGTGACTACTCTTGAGGTCTATTTTGATGCTGATTGGGTTGGTAATATTGATAATAGAAAAAGCATAAGTAGTGGAGCTTTTTTCTTAGGAGAAAGATTGATAATATGGTTGAGAAAGAAACAAAGATGTGTTTGATAATCTACTATTGAAGTTGAGTTTGTTGCTCCTAAAATTAATTGTTCTAATATTGTTTGGATAAGTAATTATTAGAAGGAATGCAAGAAGAGATAACTGAGTCTATTGCTATTTATTGTGATAACACTAGTCAATATACATATCAAAGAATCAAATGATTTATAAAAAGACAATGAATATATCAATCAAGCATCACTACTTGAGGGAGAAAGTACAAGATAAACAAGTTAGGCTTGAATATGTGAAGTCTAAGGAGAAAATTGCAAACATATTTACTAAGTCATTTCCTAGAGATATTTTTGATATTTAAGTGGTAAATAGGAGGTCCTTCCCCTATACAAAATCCAATAAGTGAAGATGCATGTTGTAGTGATTCATGGATGAACATAAACATCTTTGTGGAGTTAATGCAAGAGTTCTCACTTTAGGAGAAGTTCTGAAGTTGTTAAACTAATTGAAATGAAACTAATGTAAATAGTACATGCAAGATACAAGAATAACTACAAAGTTTATAAGTTTCACATTAGAACTTATATTTACCTTTGGAATTGTTGTCAAAGGGGTAGAGATTTTTCAAAGAGGGGTATGAAGAATAGTTAGAAAAAGGATGAGAGAATAGGTGAAATAGATGAAGAATAAATCAAAAGGAGAGAATCCAAGTTGAGGAATCAAGATACAATTGAATCTTGGAAAAAAGAGAAACTGAAAATTTATATAGTTATCGATGCATACATTTTATTTTTTTATGTGTAATTTTTTGTGATGTAAAATCATTTGTTTATGTGTTTCCATCAATGCCAAATGGGAAGATTATTAGCCCGAATTGATGATGTAACTGAGAATGTTATGAATGTATGTGAAAGAGTCATATTAGTTGTTATATTGTCATTGATAGAAAATTCTTAGTTGTCTAGACATTATGCTAATTCAATAGAGTGTCATATCATTTGATTGATGAAGATGATTTGAAGGAAGTATGTTAATGATAGAGTTTACTAGTATGATATTCAATGGGCACTTAAATGAGTTGGATAGCAATAATGTAAAATCGGTTTTCATATTTTACAATCATGTAATTCCATGATGAAATTATGAAGTTTATATTTTCATCGAGCTATACATGCTAAACCAAATAAAAAGATGAAAGGAGTACAATATTGCCCGAGCTTCTATAGTATTAATTGAGTAATTCATATATTAAGTGAGTATTATATTGACCAATTAAAATGTAATATTCATCAAGTATGAACTAGAAGAATAATTTAAGAAAGATAGAATCTAAGGCTGACTTATGGTGATAATAAAGAACGTTCAAGAAGATCAAAGGTGATAGTCAAAGTTTGTTACAAGACCGATGACTATAAAAATAAAATGAGGATGGAGATTAAAATATGATAAGGATGAGAAAAAAGTTCTTGATGAAAATTTTATTTTCTAAGTGATTAAGTACAATGAATCTGAGATCTTTGGGTGTGGTTAAGTAGCAAAAATTGTAAGAATCTAGAAGTAGATAGTCCACTATTTAAGGAGAAGTTTTAGTTGTTGATTGTATTATTATTGATCAATATTATTAAGTTTGAGATTTGTGTGAAGTAAAGAGAAGGAAAGGAGCAACATGAACTGAGCAAAGGAGAAGGAAGATCAAGAAAAGTTAGAGAAAAGTGAGAATGTTTAGAAGTGAATCAGCCAGACAAATATATTAAGCAGACAACAAAGAAGAAGAAGACAAAGAAGAACAAAGATCTGAAAATGCAAGGTACTACTAAAACTTATAGATCATTTAATTGTTATTTTCCTACCATTGTAGTAGAAAACTCTCTTAACAACATGGACCTAACATGTCTATGAAATAATATATTGTAACATCAATTAGTGATGTTTGTAAGTCCTTTAGACTAGGCTACTCTTTTGACAAGAGCAAGGAGTGATAAGGTCTAGAGGCATGGTCTTTATGTTGAAACCCTCTTACTAGGTCACACTAGAAATGTGCATGTAAAACTTTAAGGTTAGCTCCTAATAGAGCTCACTCATAAGAGTGAAAATTATTTGCCTTGTCATTCTTAGGAGGTTTTTCCCTTTAAAGGATTTCCACGTTAAATCATGGTGTCAATTGTGTGATTATCTTTATGTTGCAATTTATTTTTCATGGTATTAAACATATGCTACAACTTAGTAAATGATAGATAAAAGTAAGGCAATAGCTAAGTCATATTTCTTATATTCAATAATAAGAGAAACAATGGGATAACAATTTGAAGTAGATTTATTACAAGTTGGAATTTTGAAGTTCATTGTGATCACTAATTTATTTATATAGATGTTTATGATGTTGAATTGGTACACAAGTGTTTGAAAGGCCTACAGAATAACTTGACATAATCAATTCACTCCCCCTTCCCCTCCCCCCTCCCCTCTTGGTTATCTAACAAGATATGTAGTTAGAAAGCATCTTCACTTCATCTAATTTTGGTCATTCTAGGATTTTCTAAATAAATCTTAGAGTGGAAGGCTTGGGTTGGGAAATGCTCCATTATTGTGTGTTTAAAATGACTATAATATTCTTATTACCTAAGTGATAACAATTCTAGATGATTTTTTTTTTAAGTTTGGATTATTCAACATTTATTGTTCATGCAATTTATAAATATAAAGTTATTGTCTATTATTAATGAAGAAATCAAAGATGATTGTTTGTGTAAATTAAGGTAGTAGAACAACTTCCTATAGTAGCATCAAGAGGAGTGTTATGTAAGAACTTTATCAATTTTTTATAGAAAAACTTATAAATTCTCAAGAAAAATAAACATAAATATCATGCATACCACAACTCTATAATTAATGTGATGAAACCCCATTTGGAAAAAAAAACACATTGCAAAAAATAACAAGTATATTATATGGAAATTAGAAAAGAATGCAATACACTTTTAGAACAAGCTTCTCATAGGAGTATAGACACTTAAAATTGTCTCATCACCTATGACTGAAATTTTATTGATTTCTATCTTGATTAATTAAATAATTTAGACAATTTGATTAATTTTTCATTTTTCTCATTTGAAATTTAAATTCAACATTGATCTCTATTGCTTAGAGTTAATTAAGTTTTATTACTTAGTTTACTGGTTATTCCTCTAACATTAATTAAATGATTATTTATAATTAACTTTCCTCTCAAAGATATATTAAATGATTTTATTATTTAACTAAATAATCTTTTTTCAATCTTCAAACATTAGAATTAAGTAATTATTCTAAATTTTTTAACTTATGAATAATTCTTCTTATAATTAAATGGATTACTCAATTAACTCTCGTCCTTGAAAAGGAATATGGTAAGTGCATGAAGTTGGGTCTCATTTTTGGGCAAAATGTGGAAGTGTCTTCCCTATTTTTGAAATTTCCTATGAATTGATGTCAAATTTTCAAGCACATAGAGATTAAATCTTATTAAACTTTAGTAATAGAAAATATAGATATGAGAATCTAATTTTTGAATATATAATTTAGTTCAATCTATATGAAATAAATTGTTTTAAATAGGGATCCTTAACATTCACCTTTTTAAAGTGCCTCTTTTAGGACCATACCACAATTGTGTACAATTGCCATATTTTGACAAAATTAAATATTTTTCTAAGAATTCATTCAAAGGAAAATACCTAATGCACCACAAATTGACTATAAAGATATTTATTTAGACATATGGTGTAAGATCAAAATAATTTGGTAAAAAATTAATAATTATCAAAAAATCTTTTTTTTCTTCAAAATAATTGTATGTTGATCAATGAAAGTTAAGTTAAGTTTACAAAATTCTAAACTTAAAAAGTTATTAAAGATTTAGTGAACCTCACTATTTAATGTTTAGGTACTAATTTTGATTAATAAATAAACAAAAAATTGTAAATAAAATCACAAAACTATCAAACTTACATTTTTTAAATCAAGACAATGAGAACTCTAATAGATTTTTATTTCATCAAAATACTTAATGAGGAAGATGCTCTAAAAACTACAGCATGGCCCAAATTCATCAATCCAATGCCATAGCCAAATATCAAGAGGTCAAGGAATGATCTTGGTCCCACCCAACCTATACGAATCCTTCCTCATGCCAAAATCTGAGGTTGGGCCATAGTTCCTACCCATGTCTTTAGAAATCGGTGCCCATTTTGTTTTTGCCTATTCAAAATGAAACATGCACCTATTTTATAAATTAGGCACCCCTTTTTAAAAAATAACAAGTGCAAAATTGATGAATTAGGAACCCCATTCTAATCTATCCATTGGGCTTCAAAATAGACCCACAATACAAAGATCAATGTTTTATTGATCATTGATCGATTGTCCTAGCTTGTAAATAGAAATTATTTTATATTATTCATTTATCTTGTCTTCTCATGCATTTGACATATTTAGATTAATTTGAATTCAAATTTTGTGCAAATGATAGATCAAAACAACAAAGAAAGATGTAAAGGAAGGTTCTAACAACTAAGGAGGTTACATCTAATAGAGAGAAGGAAGCACAACATCAACAAGAGAGAAGAAAAAGAATGAGGGAGTTGAACAATGTTGGGTTTTTAGGTTCAATAATCATTTAAGAAGAGAATCACATTGAGAATACCATAGTGGGTGTCAAAGTTGAAGAAGAAAACCCAATATAGGGAGATTTAGGTGCATATCCTAAGATTGAGTATTAGATATAGGTGTGACTCCACAACCTCATTTTTTTTTTTTCATGATCAAGTTGGTGATTTTGTAGAAGAAAATCACTCTTTAAATCATTTAGGTTTTATTCATTAAAAAAGAGTAACAAACAATCATGAACATAAAACTTTGATTAAAATTTAAACCACAAATGAAATTTAAACAAGGGAAAATGAAATTGTAATTGACATTGAAATTTGAACACCAATTGAAATTAGAAATATGGATGTAGATATAGAAACACAAACTAATGAAACTTTTTTGAATGATAATGAAGTATATAAGAATTTTTAAAATAGTAGTGATGGGCTAGATAGTCTTCATGGATTGGTTTCATGATGATAGATTAGCACACATGCTAGTATATTGCTCAAATAATTTTTTTATAATATGAAATTTGGATTTCAATATCAATTAAGGTTGCAACTAATTAAATGTTGGAAACTACAATTGGAATGATTGTAATGTTTTCATTGATGTCAAATCTTATTGGTGAGTTAGTTTGCTATCTGATTTCATTGTCATATCTAGATGATTGATGAAGATGATTTAATAAGTTGGTCATAACAAAAGAACCTAGAGAAAAGGATGAGTTATGAGAAGAAACCACAATGGACACTTGATTAGTTAGACCTTAACAAGATAAAGTGATTTTTTAATCATGTCACAAGTGAAGAAGATAGTTGTATTGAAGCCTTGAAGAAGTGATTAGAGATTGACCAAATACATAGGCTTGACTGAGCAATAGAGAAAAAGATTAAGGAACTTAAAGTTTGTGTTGAGTGATGCTAGTGTTGACCGAGCCACAGTATGTGCCAAGAAAAAATAGTGTTTCCCAAGCATGAGTATTGACTGAGCGTCAATACTAATTATAATTTATAGTTGATAGAGTTGATTTCTTGGGATATGGAAAGTGTGCTGAAGATAAGGATGGATGACCTATAATATCTAAGTCAAGGGAAACCATATTTGTATTTTTCTATGCAAGGATTTAAGAAGAAGTTTGGAGAAGTTTCTATAATAGAAAAAAGAGATGAAATATCAGAAAGATTCGATGAATCTAACCAAACCCTAAGATCTATGATGATGTTTAGTCCAAAAAAGATCAAAATTACCTATCTAAGGAGGTACAAGTGCTAAACTAATTAGGTTGGAGTAGTTTTTGATTCTATTCATTGGAAAACTTAAGTAGAAGGCTGAGAAGAAACAAGAAGAGGTGAAGAGTGATTTCTTGAAGGGTTGCCAAGTGAATCAGAGACTAAGATGAAGGCAATTTAGTGGATCAAAATTTGAGCCAAACTAAGATCTATATTTATAAAGTGAGTTGTATTTTCAATATCAAACCTAATGTTACTTTCTAACCATTGTATCAATTTCAAATCCTTTAATCAAGGTTGACCTAACAGTCATATGTAAATCATTTAATCAAGGTGGAATTCTAATGGAATGTTCTAAAGTCCTCTAACAAGGCCACTCCTAACATGGTGATTAAATCTTTTAATAAGGTTACATTTAACATTGTGTTTTGTAACCTTTAATAGGGTTGGTTCCTAACAAAGCTCACTTAGGAAGAGTGAAAATATTTGTGACATGTTGCTAGTGGTTTTTTCCAAATTGGGTTTCCATGTTAAATCTTAGTGTCAAACTTGTGTAGATGTTATTTGTGACAATTTACTATTATTGTTTACATTCTATAGGTCTATTATATTTAGGACAAGTGATCTACTAGTTTATGTTACTGAAACTATAGAGGGAAAGCTAATGGACATTAAGATTTTAAGTTGTTTAAGTGTTTTCTTGTTCAATTGGTACATTTGGATCTTGGATAAATTATTCATCCCCCTCTTAATTATTCTAAACATTCTAATGTAATTAGTATTAGAGCATTGGTTCTTGTAGAGAAAATTTTGAAGGTACTTGAAGCTAAAGATCAAGATCTATTTCTAGCTTACATAATTGATTTCTTGGAATATGTAAAATGTGTTGAAAAAAAGGATTGATGAGCTAGATTATTTAATTCAAAGGAAAATGTCTTTGGGATTTGTTTCTATGCAAGAATTGAAGTAGAAGATTGTAGAAGTTTCTAGAAGAGAAAAGAGGAAATAAGATAATGGAAAGATTTGATGAATCTGAACAAACTCTAAGATCTACAATGATGTTTACGTGGAAACAAATCAAAATTACCTATTTAAGGAGGTGCAAGGGCTAAACTTAAAGAGGTTAGTGGAGTTGGTGAAGACCTTATCAAGGTTGGATCACTTGTTGATTTTGTTGATTGGGTAACTTGAGTAGAAGGCTAAATAATGAAGTGTTGAGGTGAAGATTGATTACTTGAAAGGATTCTAGGTGAATCATTGATGGAGATATTAAAGGAGGTAATTCAATGAGTTAACTGTTGGACCAAATTGTGATCTATATTTGCAAAGTGAGTTGGATTTGTTAGATCAACCTATTGTTACTTTCTAACCATTGTATCGGTATTGAGATCTTTTAATCAAAGGTTGACCTAATTGTCATATGTAAATAGACTTTAATTACTGTGACATTCTAATGGAATGTTCTTCAATCCTCTGGCAAGGCTACTCTTAACATGGTGATTAAATCCTTTAACAAGGTCACATTTAATAGTGTGGTTTATAACCCTAAACATGGCTAGCTCCTAAAAAATCCCACTTCAAAAGAGAGAAAAATTGGTGATATGCTACATGTGGTTTTTCACAAATTGGGTTTCCACGTTAAGTCCTCATGTCATACTTGTGTAGATGTCAGTTGAGAATTTTTAGTATTAATGTTTTACATTATTCAAGTTTTTTACTATTAGGAAAATGGTTTGCAAGTTTATGTTACTAATTATCTACTATAGAGATTGAGCTACTGAATGTTTAGATCTAAAGTATTTGAAGTGATTAAAAGTTAAATTGGTACATTTGGGCCCATGGATAACTGATTTACCCCCCTCTCACTTATTCTAAATCATTCTAACAAGATTTTTCATTTACTTCCATCATAAATATCACTAAGAATAGTGCTAACTCACATGTATGAATTAATAACTACTAAACTTTAAAACATAGTTGATTTGTATTGAAGGAAAAGATATTGTTCATTAATAAATATAGATATAACATGACCTTCAATGTAACACATTTGACAAGGTAATCTCAAAAAAAATTGAATGACTTGTATATTGTATCGTCACTTATTATTTTTTAAAAAATATTAGAACACCAAAGTGATCCACGTATATAAAAGAGGATTCAGTTATTGGTGAAAGAGAACATCCTTTCTCCTAAAATTATTCAAACATAATTACATATTACTAATTTACTTTTAGTAAAAAAAATAGATTTTCATGTTATACATATGTTTAAAATACCTTTGTGTTGGTTGACATGTCTTATGTTCTACTAAAAATAATCCCTTCTCTAAAAGACATTTCTTGCACTATAATATCTATTTGAAATCTTAAAATGAAAAAAAAAAATCATGACAAAGAGAACAAAACTAATTTGAATCCTTAGAGTATGTGTATTGTTTTGAGAAGACCAAGCATTTCATCATGATTATATGCTTGATTTTTTTCAACTATTTTGAAGACAATTGTCATCTACATTAATCACTTGTTCTAGGTGTCTAAAATATATGGATCTATAGCCAAATATTCCTTTTTTTGACCAAATGTCTATACATACCATATTCTTCTCCCAATGTGAAATTAATTGCACTATGATTTGGAAATGAAATTGGTATGAAAATGATTCCTTATCAATGTAGGTTTTGTGATGTATTCTCCCTATTTGGTGTCATTTAGATAAGCTCACTGTTTACTTTTTGAAGCCTTTTTTACATCATTGAAATTTGTATGTAGGTGATACTAGTATATCTATTGAGGATCATACAGAGTTATTTGTATTATATTGATAGTGAAAGCCATACCACAGATAGGTTTATAGGTGTATCTTGATATGGTTTCCTTGACTTCATCATCATAAATCTCCATGATATCACTTGTATATCTCCATTTTTAATTCATTCTACTAGCATTACAATAGGCAATCACCTTCTTTTACTTTAATTGATATTAGTTACATTGTCAATTTTGAAGACTCAAAATCCATTGCCTTGATAGTATAAGCTTTACTCTGTTCACTTAGTATATGGGTCCTAGATCACCTTCTTATAAAAATCTGAGTATATCTGATCACCATGGGTTTCTCAGATAATCCCATTAGGTATCAAGAAGAATCAAAATGATATTTGTTGATAGTTAGTGACATGTCAATGAACTTTATCAATATGAGCTTTTCTAAAGACATTTTTCACATAATCAACTTCATCGAGTGGTGTCTTCTTGATAGCCTCATCATTTATTGGTAAGATGAATTTCTATTTTTTTTTTGATATTGCTAGATTTAACAATGATATTTCTTGCTACATTTTTTCCTATTATGTTATATTTATTCTTCTCATTTAAAGGTCCTTTTCTTTTCTTACCTTGATAACTTGATGATTTTTATTCTAATTTTCTTCCATTTCCTCTTAATTGTATCCTATCTAGCATGCTCTTTTATTTTTTTATTCATTTTCTTAACTTCCTCTGAAATATCTTATTTTCTTAATGTAAGATTATTTCATCCTTTGGCCATTTATGCAACATTCTATCTAGTTTACCTTTTCCAAATAAAGATTTATTTGATCCTTTTTCTTTATAAAATTTTAAGTGGTGACTTCATTGGTTTTTCAATAAATTTCTATATGGATAAAATGTAAAGATATACAGTTTCTCTTAGTGTTGCCTTGGGTTAGAATACACATATGGATGATGATTTCTTGGTGATAATAATCACTGTACTCAAAATGTGAGCAATAACTATTCTCATGACAAGAGAGGTATATCATGCATACATTTAAACTGAGATAAAATTTTAAATGAAAAAAGACTTTAAAATTAAAATGTGAAGGAGACTGCAATTGAAATTTTATGTTTCAATAATAAGAATAGTAATAGGTTTTGTAAATGCAATGTATTGTTATGAGTTTTAGGTTTGGAATATGTTTGTAACAATAATAGATGCATAATAAAGAAGGACAATTTTCAACATGAACATGAAGATGATAAATGATATAACATTTCCATATTGCAAATGATAAACTCCTGGGTTGAACAATGTTAAATTTTACTATTAATCAACGTTGTATTTGTTACAAAGTAATGTTCACCAAGATAACTGATAGGAGGAGTGGGGAGTGAATCAATTATCTAATAAATACAAATTTTATTAACATTGTTAATTCTCAAGCATGTGATTAATATAAATCATAACCATAAGAAGATACACATAGACAATAATACAAGATATGTTAACTAGGGAAACCCTTGATGAGAGGGAAAAACTTGGTGGTGATGGCAATGAAAAAATGATGTACTAATACATAAGTTCATTGTAAGAGGATGGACTCTATTAGGAGCCAATGAAATACATTCAGTACATATTAGTCCCTATTACGAGACTTTGAATATGTCTAAGGAGATTCCAACCTTATTAGTTGTTCCAACTTTGTTAGGAGTTGTAGAAGGAAAAAGGACCCATTGTCCAAACAAATTTAGAGGAAAGACCACCGAACTCATTATCCAACTAGCCTCTGTATTATTCCATTTTGAATAATAAAAGATACAACTTGGTCTCTTTTTTTGTCCTCTTAATGTTCATTTTCTTCACCAAACATTTCTCAGATCTCAATACCAAATCTCCAACCTTAGATAAAAATAATTCTTTGATCTCTTACTCACATCTACCCGCACTTAAAATTTCTTTCTATCTCAAAAGAATCTTACTAACTTACACACTTCATCAAAAGGAAAATAACTTTCCTCTATACCAAGTTGCCAATATAATTCATTGAGTCCATCTTGAGGCTTTCCCTGTTATAATTACAATAGGACCTCATTAAGATAATATATTACATTACACCTTTTCATTATTACATAACACTTTTGGTTCATAGTTTTCACAAAACTTTCACACATTACTTTATGCTTTTCACACTTGCTAACATCATCATCAGGATTTCTTCTATCTTTTTCTAACTTTTCTCCTCTAGATTTTTTCTTTGTGAGGAGATATAATCTGAATACCAAAAACCACTTCTCTGGGACTCTGTTTGTAAACTATCTTCTATAAATATCAAATAACTACTAACTACTTTTAACTTTTTGCATGTACTCTTAGCTACATCATCGAAACACTCTGTATAACATGTCCTCAACTACATTTGATTCAATCCTCATATTTTACAATCTCAAACATTGTCTTCAACTCTGCCAATCTTCTTAGTATGTTGTCATGAATGACAAAAAAGGTCATGAATGCAACACATAGTCATTTTGTCAACTTTTCTAATTATCCAGCAATTCTAGGATACTCCTCCATAGGATTACCATTATCATTCATGCTAACAATCTCCTCCTTTCACATTTATGGAAACATAGATGAAAAACATCTAAGTTCCATGAATGCCAAATCCAACTTTTTTGTTGTTGCTCTCATCATTTTAAATTGTCTTCATCAATCAAATTAGAATCTCTCAAGAACAACTCTTAATCAGTTTTATTTCTCCCCCATTGACATACTTTTGTATTAACATCAATACTCTCTATCTCATGAACAATCTCCCCCATTCATAGGATATACTTCTCTCCCCATTCTCAGGAGTTCATTCTCTCCCTCATTTCTAAGAAATGGTTTTCATGCATTCTCACCCCTATTGACATCAATATCAAAGGCATCATTATGTCAATGTACTACTCAATATCTTCAATCATCTCAAGTGTCCAAAGACATTGTTTAATACAAGCTACCAAGAGTCCTTTATGACTAAACTCAAACACAGATACTCCCTCATAGAGGAAGCATGAGCATTCAATCTAGATAAATAATATTGCTCTATTGAGATCAGATTGAAAAGATCATTATTGAGGGAGATTGATGAAGAAGACTATGTGTTTCAATCATTGTTTTGTCATTGATGTCAAACCTGCTATTTGTTGGTAAGACAACTACTTATATGATTTAAGTAAAATCACTTATTTTATAGATTAAGAGGATTTGATCAAAAGATGTAACAATAGCACCTAGAGGAAAGGTTGAGTTATGATTATGTAATGAAGTACAAGAATCAATTAAGACAATGATAACATGATATATTGATAATGTACTTAAGGTTACAAAGGTTGGTTACACTAAGAAAGTTTAGAAGAACAAGTTACACAAAGTTTGTTTGCCCAGCTTGATCGAGTGGATAGTAGGTACCGAGCAAAGACAGAGCAAGCCAAGAAAAAAATTAGTTGGAGCCAAGTAAAAATTCATTCTAGTGTATGCTAAGAAAAATAGTGGATGTCAAGTAAAGTTTTGTTGATGTCAAGCATTAGTAAACTTTAGTTCATGCCAAGTAATTTCACAAAGGATGTCGAGTAATGCAGCATGTGTTGAGCATCGAAAGCTTGATAATATCGATCTACTGCATTTTAAAAGATCATGAATTTGATGAATATGAGTTGACAAATTTGTTTTCTTGGATTATGTGAACTAAGTGGAAGATAAAGTTGATGAGTTGGTGGCACAAAATTAACATTTTTAGGCTAATTCAAAGTGTATTCTAGGAGAAATTTCTAGAAGAGATATGATATACGAGGTAGATAAATTGTATCCTACCTAATCCATTCAAACCCTAAAATGGACAATGGAGAATGAGTGGCAAAAGATCTTAATTTCCTATTCATAGGAATGGTTGGTCATGAAGCAAGCTTTTCATGTGCAAGAACCTAAGGGAGATAAGGAGTCAAGGGTTTTACTTCATCTAGTGACCTAAGAAGAGTTTGTAATGACATGTTAAGAAAGAAGGCTTAAGGAGATGAATTCTTAAAGGGTGGACAAGCTATCAGAGTTACAAAGTATAAATGCCAAGAAAATTTGAGGACTAAATAGAGATCTATAATCAGCAAATGAAGTTGTAAGTTGTATCAAATCAAAGCCTTACCATTACTCTCTAACAATTGTATCAGTCTAAGGTAGATCCTATGGATTAAGGTTGACCTAACAATCATTTGTAAATCCTTTAACTAGGTAACATTCCAAGTGAATGTTCTAAAATCCTCTAACAAGGCTTAATCCTAATAAGGTGATTTAAATCTTTTAACATAGTCACATTTAATAGTGTGTATTGTAATCTTTAATAGGGTTGGTCTTTCACAAGGCTTCACTTCATAAGAGTGAAAAGAGTAGCATGTTTCTGGTGGTTTTTCAAAAATTGGGTTTCCACATAAATCATTGTGTCAAGTGTGTTGTTGAGTCTATTATGTTTCATGTTTACATTTTTGCAAGTTGATTTGATAGTAACCTACAATTTTTTAGTGATTGCATAATCTTATGGATGCATGCATGATGAATAATGTTTTATGGCTTCACTAAGCTATGAAAATTTTTATTTATACATCTAGACCTTGGATAACTAATTCACCAACCCTATTAGTTATTCTAAAGTATTCCAAGAATTGGTATCAAAGCCATCTACTTAAGAGGACTAGTTTGAAGATACTAGAAGCACAATGATCAACATGTCAAAAAGAGAAGTATCCGAGCTCAATAGAGATGACTTTCCTGCATGGAAAAGTTTGATGAAGCTACACCTTGGAGGACTTGGAGATCATGGACAATCTACCATTTCTATGGATCATGTTGATCTTGTTGGAGCCCTAATTACTAAGGATATGAAGAAAAAAAAAGAACACAACTAGGCAATGTTGAAGATTGCCTCTACCCTACATTATGCCAAATTTGATGATATCAAAGGTCTTGATAGTGCAAAAAAAAATTATGGTGGAGATGCAAATGTTGTAAGAGCCAAAGCTGAAAGTCTCAAAGGTAAGTTTGATGTATGAGAATGGAAGAGGGTGAGAATATTGCTCAATATGTTGAAATGATAAAAGAAATTGTTAATGCAATAAGAGGAGCTATTGGTAATATACATGATGATACTATACTAAGAATTTTTTTAAGGATGTTACTGCCTATGTATGCTATTAGAGTTTTTTTAATTCAAGAACTGAGATGCATACTTTGGAATAAACCATCACTTGAAGGTCTAGTAGGTAGACTCACTATTTTTGAGCTATCTAACTTTGACAATTAAAAACCTAAAAAGATTGAATCTACTTTCAAAGCTAAGGTATCATTCAAGGAACTTGATGAAAAGAAGTAGTATGTGTCTAGTGATAGTGATACAGATGAGGAGGATGTTGAATAACTTGAAGCACTACTGGAAACAAGATTCCAAAAGGTAAAGGCAAGCTCAAAGGTAAGTTACCCATCATTTGTTTCAATTGCAATGAGATTGGCCATATTATTGCTAGATTTCTAGAGAAGAAGAACTATAGAGGTGGTGACAAGTACAAGAGTAGAAGAGATGAAGACAACAAGGATTACAAACAAAAAGGCAATAAGTCTTGCTACATTACTAAAGAGGAAAAAATGGATGATTTTGATGAACATGGTGATGAAGTGGTGTATGTTCCAATGAAGGATGAATCTGATGAAGATGAGGCAACTACACTTGTGACTTGTGTGAAAAAGAATGATAGATGGATCATTGATAGGTGGTGTTTACATCACATGAATGGAGACAAAAGTAAGTTCATTAACTTAAATTGTTATGATGGAAATAGTGTAAGATTTGGTAATGATGCACCATGTTTGATAAAAGGAAAAGGTTCTATCAAAGTTATAGATAAGATTTTATGTGACAATACTTATTATTTTGAAGAACTTAACTATAATTTTTTGAGTGTGTACTAGTGGACTTATGGAATCTTTGCATCATCTATTTTGAAGTAGGAAGGGGTAGAACCCCAAGCATAACTTACAAATATTAAAACACATCCTTAGGTAAAGGTTTAGTATAAATAGCTGCAATTTTCTCCTTTGTACTAGCATATTCTAGTTTGATCTCTTTTTATGCAACCTTTTCTCTCAAAACATGATACTTAATAGATATATCATTTGTCTTAGAATGCAATACATTATTTTTATACATATTCATTGTACTTGTGTTATCAGAATGTATGATAACAAGTTCTAAAAACACTATGCCAATACCTTCAACATCTTTTTCATCCACATGATCTAATTGCAATTGTTTTTTATTTCTACATATTCTACTTCTATTGTATTTTGTGAAATATGATCTTGTTTCTTTCTTAGCTAGGAAACCAATCTTCCTCTTAAGAATAATGCTCCACCACTTGTTCTATTTATGTCATCTATAGTACAAGCCCAATCTGCATTAGTATATGCACATAAAGTAAAATTATTTGACTTGTCATACAACAACCCAAAATTTTTTAGTGTAAATAATTATTATTTGCACGTAAGCTTTCTTAGGATAAATATTTTATTTTATTATTTATTAGGTTAGAAACCTAGTAGTTTGCATACTCATATGAGTTGTCATATTGGCAACATAGGAATAAGTAACTCTATTTTAGCACATTTTGTCTACAACACTAGAGTTTTCATAATTAATTGAGTTGTCATGTTGGAAATGTAGTTGTTTGCACTCTTAATTAAGCACATAGTGTCTACAACATAATTTTATGTGACACACCTTTGTAGGCTTATCCTCTCATCATTGCACTAACTCCTCTTCTTAATGGAGGATAATCTACTCTTGGTGGACATGTACTTATTTGTGAGGCTTATCATATTGCTAAGTCCTAGTCATTCTAGAAGCATTCTAGAGGACTTTATATTCAGGTACTGCTTGTGTACTTGTACATCAATTGAATTTCATATTGTTATTCTGATCATACTCTATTGGTCTATTGTGTGCTAGTTGTTGAGCTTCTTGGTCTTGGGTGATTTTTTCTTAAGGAAATTTTTTACATGGTATCAAATCCATAGGAGCATCATTTCATAGCCATTGGAGACCATTCTTGCTTCACCTCTTGAAGGGCCATCGATTTAGATCTAGTGAATCTATAGTTATTGGGAGCATCTAGAGCCAAAGTGGATCTCGCCATTACATTCAAAGCATCAATTTGATGAAATTTTCCTATAAATTTTCCTATATTGGGCTATAGTCAAAATTGAGGAATTTTTTTTTTGCAAACTGACACCTAAAGGTACAATTTGCAAAATTTGGTATGATCTATTAGATTTATGATTGATCTATTAGATCTATGATTTTATTGTTTCAGATCGAGCATTTAATTTTATATGCATTTATTGTGTTTTTTGAATTATATTTTTGAAAAAAATTCATCCTATTAGGTTTGCAAAGAATTTTTTTTTGCAAGAACCAGGCAGTCAAATCTCTAGCCCCAGTGTGGAATATTCTTTGATTATGACATATTTCTTATCACAAATCTAGTGGCCATACAACAATCCAATGAGCACATATCCACCAGTGGCTAATCAAATTGCACACATAATCTAGTAGTCAGATTCATGACGGCCTTTCAAGTCACTTTAATCCCAGTAGTTCTTTATTTTTAAAACATCTTACATTCACTATTTTTGTGAATGTGGGATTAAACATCCCAAAATCACCATATCAATTTTCAAAATCTAGTGTTGCTATTTTATTCTTGTTTGCTAGTGCTAGTTTCCTCTTCCCACTAGTCAAAGTGACCTCTCCATAGACATTCATCCACCCTGTCGGTCAATTCACCAAACTTCCATCAGTGTATAAAATCTCCCATCAGAAGCATCCTATCATGCTTCTTGACAACCTACAATGTCCACTTCTTGAGCCTAGTCATTCCACATAGTGTTCTCATAGGGATCCTCCTACCTAGTCATCAAACATGCAGTGCCCCGATGCTAACTCAACAATAGTCAACATCCACATCAACAGGTGTCACATAAGCAGACATGTGTCTACCACATACAACTAAGTTAGATCTATAACCCTAGTCAACATTCCATAGGACATGTTAGCTCCATGCATGATCCATTGAGTGCTACACCATTAGTTATGTCATTTGTCATGTTAGCTAGGCAATTTTTTTTGCTAATGTCAACTAGTCATTATTTTAAATTTGATGGCCATCTGACCATCATTTGTAGGCCAAATTACATTGTAATGATGGTTGTTTAGACATCAAATTTAACCTCATAGTTTTCTAATTAGACTCCTCTCTAGATTTAGTTTTGATTTGATAGTTCAACTTTGGGAGACCATATCTTAGTCATACAGACTCCAAATTAGGAGTATTTTATTTTGATTTTGGCTAGAATTTCCTAAAAAATTTAGTGGTGCTATTATTTTCTAGTTTTGGTGCATGAATTTGTCAAAATTTTAGTTTTTGGTTACTATACCTATCTAGTCCTATATTTTTCAACTTCAAATGCTATGTGCGGGCTCATCTGGACTCCAAATTAGGTTCTATTTTTTTAAAAGGGAATAATTTTTTGTCTACTTTCTAGATCTACAATCAGATTATAGGTTTGTGTGGACAAAAATACCTCTTTCAAAATTAGGTCCTTTTTTACATTGTAATGCTTTGATAAAACTTTAGAAATGTTGTATATCTAAGCTACAGTGCTTTGTGCTAGAATTGAACTCTAAGAGGAGGTTGTAAACAACAAATTAGTAGACCACTAAGGCCAAAATTGGCAAGCGGCTATTGTAAATTCACTAAGTATAAAGTGCCAAAATCTTTCATTTTGGGGGGGTTTTCTTGATTGAGTGAATAGGGGGGGTGTCTCTTGGTGTTGTGTTCCTCTTTTCTTGCCATTATCTTTCATTTGTTGCATCATGGGAAATCTTAAGTTTCCAAAATTAACACCACATAACTATGCCACATGATCTATTAAAAAATGGTGAATTGATGCATGATGAAGTTTTTGAATATGTAGATGGTTCCTTTCCTAAACCAACAGGTGATCAAGTATCCAAAAATGATATTGATGATTAGGTACAAGCAGATAGGAAAGCCCTAAGTGATCTTAGATTAGCGGTTGAAGACAAGATCCTCTATCAGATCATGAAGTATGACACACCCAAGGAAACCTAGAATACCCTCAAAAACCTATATGGTAAAGTGACTGAGGAGGATGTTTACAAAATTGAAGACGAGCTTGTCTCCCTAGATCATAAGACCTTTGATTCAAAATAGGATTTTATCATTAAGATGAATGAGTTGACAATAAAACTAGATGATTGTGGTATCCTGTTAAAGATGACAGGTTGATCTATCTCATTCATAATAAGTTGTCATTTGAGTACTCCATGTTTGTCTCTTCTTTCAACACCACAAAGACTACCTTAGGAACTTCCTATAAGAAAATCACTTTTGATGATTATGCTCAGCTATGAGAGGATGAACAAGCTAAGTTGACAATAATGGGGATTCACAAGTCTTCAAAGTCTAAGGCATTGGTGGCAAATAATGAAGGTTCTCAAGATTCAGTTGGTCAAAGTTCAAACAAAGGAAAGGGAAAAAAGAAGAAGTGGAAGAATAATAAACAAGAGGATATAGAAAAGTCAACACCAACATCAGATCAAAAAGAAGGAAAGTCTTCTCCTAATACAAACAAAAAGGGGGAAACTAATCAAGAGAAGAAAAAGTGTGCCTATTCTAAAAAGATGGGTCATGTTGAGCATCAGTGTTATCACAAAAAAATTGATGAGTTGAAGAACATCATGAAGAAACCCAATGTTCCACTACCTAATGCTTATAAGGAGAAAGGATCTTCATCTTCATATTCTAAGGGAAAAGTGCATGCTTTACTCACAAAAATTATTAGTCAGGGAGAATGAGTCATTGATTTAGGTGTCACACATCATATGGGTGTGTCAAATAATGATTTTTCTTCCATGACACATTCAAAGGTACCACACATCTTTGTAGGAGACAATACTAAAGTGGAAGTTGAATTAAAAGGTTAAGTTGAGATGGAAAATAGAGCACTCAAGGATGTTCTATATGTTTTGGATCTTACCTCCAACCTTCTTTCAGTCTATGAAATGACTCACTATGAAGGTGAAAATAAGGTTGAATTCCTTCCAGACTCAGTGATAGTGAAAAGCATTAAGGATGACTCTATGGTTGCAATAGGTGAAGCCAATCATGATTCATGGATTTATACTTTCTCTTCCTTTATGCCTAAATCAAATGCACAAGCCTTGTTACTAAATTCAAATGCAGAAAGCAAATAGTGGCATGAGAGATTTAGACATCTCAACTACAGATACCTTTAGCAACTTAGTAGCAAGAAAATGGTTAATGGTCTACCTCAAGTATAGTTTTCAAAAGGTGTTTTCTTCAAGTTTCTCACTTGGAAAAAATCCAAAAAAATTGTATGAAAAGGGGAAGTCTTGGAGAGTACAATTTTTTCTTGAATTGGTTCATCATGATGTCATGGGCCCATTTCTAGTGCCATCATTTGGAAAGTCTCACTATGCACTCACCTTCATAGATGACTACTCTCACTTTACTTGGGTTTTCTTCATGGATTACAAGAGTGAAGTGTTTGAAAAAATTATTAGCTTCAAGGCTCAAGTGGAAAAGTAGGTAGAAAAAGCAATCAAAGTTCTTGGAATAGATAATGAGGGAAGTGTGTGAACTCAAGACTAATATACTTTTGCACTCAAGAGGGAATTGATCTTCAACATTCAATACCATACATGCCATAGTAGAATGGTGATGCTAAAAGGAAAAATAGAACTTTGAAGGAGATGACCACTTTCATGCTACTAAACATGTCTCTTGATCAAGTCTTTTGGGCTAAACCAATGAATTGTCCTAACTATATCTAGAATAGGACTCCTCAGAAAGCTTTGGATGGTATCACTCCTTTTGAAGCTTGGAATGGTAGGAAACCTTCTATTAAGCACTGTAGATTCTTTGGTTGTCTAGCATGGGCATGAATACCTCCATAAAAATGCAAGGCATTAGAAGCACAAAGAAAACCTTACATCTTTTTTAGATATGTGGACTCACATAAAGACTACAAGGTGATGGATCTAGAGACACACGACATATTCTATGAGAGGAATGTACATTTTGAAGAAAGTTTTCCAAGTTTTACTTCTTCAACACCTCCTTCTTCCTCCTTCAATGAAGAGAGTGATAGTGATAATAGTGACTTGGAAGATATGTGTCCATGGCCCAAATAGAGGCATTGGCTAGCAGAGGTTGAGGATACTCCTACTACATCTTCTTCCAATATACCTAGATGGGCTAAGAAGACATTAGATGTGATAGGACCATTGGTAGGGAATCCTTTAGATACTAGAAGGAAAAGAACACAACACAACTCACTCCCACATGCTTATATTGCAGTTGCTTCAGATTCACAATAATTCAAAGAAGTGTTAGGTATTCTAGAATGGGATAGAGAAATGGAGGAAGAATATAACTCTCTTATGAGAAATGATACATGGGACATAGTCTCTCTTCCTAAGAAAAGAAAACTGGTTCGATGTAAGTGGATCTATCAGACCAAATTTGTAGCAAATGGAAGTGTTGATAAACATAAGGCTAAACTTGTTGCAAAAGGTTTCTCTCATGTACCTAGCATTGATTACACTAATACCTTTAGACCAGTTGCAAAAATAAATTTCATTCATTTGACACTCATTATAGTAGCAACTCAGAGATGGGTTGTTCATCAAATGGATATGAAAAGTGCATTCTTGAATGGTGATGTACATGAGGAGATTTATATGGAGCAGCACCAATGATTCATATAAGATGGTACCTTGATTTACAAATTGAAGAAGTCTATCTATGGACTTAAACAAGCTCCAAGAGCATAGTATGCCAAGGTGGATTATTTTCTTCTCTCCGTAGGGTTCATAAGAAGTCATTCCAATCTAAATGTTTGGATTCTTTAGAGAGATGATTCACATTTTCTTCTTGTGGTTTATGTTGATGACTTGATCATTCCAAGAAAACAACATCCCTTATTCAAAGTGTCAAGGCTACTTTGCAAGATACGTTTTCGATGATAGACTTGGGTCTACTTCACTATTTCCTTAGTATCAAGATACATTACTCTTCATCAGGGATTACATTATCAAAAACCAAGTATGCTCTTGATCTACTTGCTTGATTCCACATGAGTGACTACAAGGCTACACTTACTCCATTCCTTTCTAGGGTTAAGTTAGAAACAAAGTGTTCTACTCCACTTATATAACTCTCTTATGAGAAATGATACATGGGACATAGTCTCTCTTCCTAAGCAAAGAAAATTGGTTCAATGTAAGTGAATCTATCATACCAAATTTGTAGTAGATGGAAGTGTTGATAAACATAAGGCTCAACTTGTTGCAAAAGGTTTCTCTCATGTATTTGACATTGATTACACTAAGACCTTTACACCAGTTGCAAAAATGAATTCCATTCATTTGACACTCACTATAGTAGCAACTCAGAGATGGGTTGTTCATCAAATGGATGTGAAAAGTGCATTCTTGAATGGTGATGTACATGAGGAGATCTATATGGAGCAGCCATGAGGATTCATACAAGATGGTACCTTGGTTTGCAAATTAAAGAAGTCTATCTATGAACTTAAACAACCTCCAAAAGCATAGTATGCCAAGGTGGATTATTTTCTTCTCTTAGTAGGGTTCACAAGATTTATTCCAATATAAATGTTTGAATTCTTCAAAGAGATGATTCACATTTTCTTCTTATGGTTTATTTTGATGACTTGATTATTCTAGGAGCACAACATCCATTATTCAAAGTGTCAAGGCTACTTTATAGGACACATTTTTTATGATAGACTTGGGTCTACTTCACTATTTCCTTAGTATCAAGATACATCAGTCTTCATCAGGGATCACATTATCACAAACCAAGTATGCTCTTGATCTACTTGGTCAGCTCCACATGAGTGACTATAAGGCTACACTTACTCCATTCCTTTCTGGGGTTAAGTTAGAAACAAAGTGTTCCACTCTACTTTTTAATGCGACTTTATATAAATAGTTGGTTGGAAGCTCCATCTACTTGACATATACATGCTCTAAAATTTCATTTGTAGTTGACATGGTTTCTTGCTTCATGCAAGAGCCACATGAACTTTATTGGAAGGAAGCCAAATGAATCTTGCATCACATCCAAGATACACATACACATGGGATACACTATGTAGCTTGTACTAAAATTTAGTTACTAAGATATATAGACTCAAACTATGCAGGGGACCTTGATTCTTGTAAGTCTAATTCATGATATATGTTTCATCTTGGTTCTAGCCCCATTTGTTGGTAGAGTAAAAAGAAGAACACCATTTCTCTTTCATCAATTGAGGCTGAGTATCAAGGAGTTGTAATTGTGGGGAAAGAAGCTATTTGGTTGTAGCAGATTCTGAAGGAGTTTGGCTTTGATCTACCTAGACCCATAGTAATCCATTGTGATAACTAGAGTGCTATTGAAATCTCAAAACATCCAGTTCAACATCAACAAACAAAACATATTGAGGTTCATATGAACTATATTAGAGAGTTGATTCATGTGTAGGTCACTGCATTGTAGTATTTTCCTACAAAGTAGTAGGTAGCCAACATCTTCACCAAGCTCTACACAAAGGTCAAGTATCTTCATTTGTGAGATCTCTTGGTGTGAGGGATTTTTCACCAAGGGAGTCACATGATCCATCTCTTCTATATTGTACTTATCTCTCTTTTTGAGGGAGGGATTTTCCCATGAGGTTTTCCCTCTTTCCCAGATTTTCAAAGAGATTTCATTTATTGCATTGCATTGTGTGTACAACATTGCATTTGTACTTGGGTACATAACATGGCCTAGTACCTAGGACCCATTACGCATTTCATCATAGCTTTTTTGAGCTTAAGTGCATTCCCCTAAGTTGCACTTAATGGGGGTTATTAGTGTAAATAATTATTATTTACACTTTACTTAATTTTAATTAGATTAAATATATTATTTTATTATTTATTACATTAGACACCTAGGAGTTTGTGTACTCATATGAGTTGTCATGTTGAAAACATAGTTAGTCACACTCCTAATTAAACACATGGTGTCTGCAACATAATTTTATGTGACACACATTTGTAGGCTTATCCTCTCATCATCACACTAGATCCTATGCTTGATGGCGGATGAGCCACTCTTGGTGGACATGTGCTTAGTTGTGAGGTTTATCATAGTGCTAACTCCTAGTCATTCTAGAAGCATTCTAGAGGCCTTTATATTCAGTCACTCCTAGTGTACTTGTACATCAATTGAATTTCATATTGTTATTCTAATGATACTCTATTAGTCTATTTTGTGTTAGTTGTTGAGCTTCTTGGTCTTGGGTGATTTTTCCCTATGGAAAATTCTTACAAAATCAAGTGTACCTTCAAATATCTAAAAATTCTTTGTATTGTTGCATAGTGTACTTCCTTAGAACCAGCTTAAAAATTTTCAACAATTCCAACTACATTAGCTATGTCTGGTCTTGTATGATTCAAATACTACAAACCTCAAATCATGGATCTATACTTCTTCTACTCAATAGCAAGTGTCCCATCTTTGCTAAATACCTTATGACTAGTTACTGTAGGTGCACCAATAGGTTTACAAATTTCTAAACCAAATCTCTTCAATAAATATTTCAAATAGTTAGTCTGAGAAATAAAAATAGATCCATGATTCTACAAAATATGAAAACCCAAAAAATACTTCATCTCACCAATCATGCTCATCTCAAATTTCTTCTTCATTTCATTAGCAAATGCTTCACTTGCTTCATCATTTCCTCTAATGATTATATCCTTTGTAGATACTTCAATAATCAAAAAATAAATCCCTATTACTTTCAAATATAAGTTAGTATCTGTAGTACCTTTAGCAAATCCCATTTTTGCCAAATGTTTATCCAACCCCACATGCCAGGCTCTAGTTGCTTGTTTTAAACCATACAGTGCTTTCTTCAAATTCCAGACCATATCTCATTCTTTTGTAAAATGAAATCCTTTAGACTGCTTAATATAGACTTCTTCTTCAAGTTCTCCATTCAAAAATATCGAATTCGCATTCATGTCCAATACACTTTGAGTTTCTTGTTATATGTATAAGCCAAAAACATTTTTACCACTTCAATTCTTGCAAGAGGTGCAAATGTCTCCTCATAATATATACCTTCTTGCTATGAATTTATCCTTTACATATTGGTCTAGCTTTATTTCTTAGAACCTCTCCTTGTTCATTCCTTTTATTTTTGAAAAAGCATTTAGTTCCTATTATGATCTTGTCTTTAGGTATAGGAACTGATTTCCATGTACCATTCTTCTCAATCTGATCTAGATCCTCTTTCATAGCTTGAAGCCAAAAGTCATCTTTGCTAACTTCATATATACTTTTGGGTTCTACTTGAGAAATTAAACAAAATTCTTCATGTACTCTGTTTCTTTTCATAACTCCTCTATCTTTTCTTCCAATAATGAAATCCATAGGGTGATTCTTTGTTAAATTCTTATTTGGTGTCACTATCTCAACTCTTACTTCTTCTCTAGGTTTAGATCTTGGTTCCTCTCTCTATTCCACAACTTGTATCTTATTTTGCAAATTATTTTTAGTTTCATAAAACAACTTAATATTTTCTAGGTTAGCCTTAATTTCTTCATCAATATCATCATTAAGTATTCTTTCTTGAATTCCAAACTTTTCATCTACTATTATATTTGGGCTCTCAACAATATTTTTAGTTCTTTAATTAAAACATCTATAGTATTTTCTTTTCAATGAATAACCAAGGAACATACTTTCATCACATCTTGAATCAAACTTACCAATGTCATTGTCCCTCTTGATATAGCATTTTCTTCCAAAATTTATGAAATATTTTATTGATGGTGAATGTCCAAATGATAATTCATAAGGAGGTATTGTTTGTACATTTTATGATTTGTAGTCTATTCATTGTATACACTACTCCATTTATTGTTTTTCTCTAGAATGTATTTGGTACATCATTTTCAAACATCATAGCACTTGTGATAAATTTCTATCAATATTTAACTATGTGATTTTTTAGTTAAACTCATTGACCTTGATAGCAATATCACAATTTGAGTTGCTATGGAAATTATCACCTAGACTTATCAATTGATGAGCTCAAGGGGCTTTCTAATGAATGGTCCATTATAAGGCACAACACTTGGTGAAGGTTTTGCAAATAGGGTTTCAAGCTTTGGGTTTAACCATGGAGGAAACTTTGTAGTTAAGCATGCTCAAACTAGAGTAGTACTAGGATGGGTGGCCTCTTAGGAAGTCCTAGTGCTTCACCACTATAAGAAATAGCTAGATCCAATGAGTACTAAGTGTAAGATTTATTCTCATAAGAGATGGATTCATGTTGGATCACTACTCATGAAACATGGGTCAATGAGTTTGACTCAAAAATCACACAGTTAAATCCTAATAGCAATATCACAATTTAACTTACTGTGGAAATTATCTCCTACTTATCAATGTTGGAATTATGTTGTATTTGTCATTAGTGACAACACATATTTGATTCTAAATGCTTACCAAGCTCATCACTCAGCCTACAGTTTATACCAAGTATTCAGTGGTTACCTTGTAAGCTCAACAATTATGTAGTTCACATCGAGTATTTTTGAAGCTAGCAAGTGAATATGTAGTTTAGCAATGTATACTGAGCTTACAGTGTTCACCAAACAAATAATAGTTACCGAGCTTCACAGTTTCTATAGAGTTATCAATTTGCATGACATGAAGTCATTTTCTACTGAGCGATGGATGTGTAGTGTTTATCAAGTGAAATCAAGGTAAATAAAGGTTTCCGTATTCACAAAGTGACACTATATCTACCTAGTCTCCAATGGTTACCAAGTTCCAAGCTACGTTGTGTGATTAGTATGGACCATGCTTTTACTTCTATCGAGTGCATGATGATGCCAAGTAATGCAGTGGATGCCAAGTATTGAAAGGTCTCCGAGTTAGCTTGAAGAGCTCAATTTTTCTACTATTTGGCCAACTCAATAATGTTTTCTTTACTTATGTTCTAGCTGACCTTGCAATTATTATTATTGGAATAGTATATGTGTAGTGTATTGCATCATTCGAAATGTATCATCAATACTATTATCATGGAATGTTAAGGAATGGACATGTAATGTTTTGAGAAGAATAAATGTGAAACAGCATCAGAGCAAAGTATTTAGCAAGGTCAATAAGGAGTAGCAAAGACATATCAGTCATAAGAGATTATATGTACTTAAAGATGTATTCAACAATTAAGTTGTAAGTTAGATCTACTATTTCATCTTGATAGGTGATTCAGTTTTCCAAATCCTTTAACAAGGTAGCCTTAACTGTCTTTGTATAAATCTCCTAACAGAGTGCATACTTCATTGTATGTTTGTAAGTCCTCTTACAAGGTGGACCTAGCAGTCCTTTGTGCTCCTAACAGGGTAGATCACTAGAAGTGGTCAATGTAAGCCTTAATAGGCCAACTTTATACTATAGTAGTCAAGTTTTGTTGGTATCATCCCCACCCCAATTTTAATTTCTAATTGGAAGGTTTCTGGGTCACCAAATACTATCTTCATGTGTTATGTATGTTTATCTTTTCTCATGCATTAGAAGAGTGAATAGTGGATGACTTATATGGTTAAAGTGTTACTTTAATTTAAAAGTTTTGAGGTTACTAGTTCACCCCTCCCCTCTTAGCAACCTAGCTAGTTTTGATTATTTCCAACAATTAGTATCAAAGCTTTATGGTTCTCAGGATAAAGTTTGACAGTTTGAGCAAAGATCAAGATCAATAGAGATATTTAGACTTGACAAGGTAATTGAAAATGAAAAGCTAGATGTAGAAATGGCCATAGCTCAACTCAAGGAAGAAAAGGAGCATCTTTCCCAATCCCTAAAAAGAAGAAAGGAACTTGCAAGACAAATGAATGACCATCAATATGTTGAAGAAAAGATTGAAGACCATTTCCCATCAAGAAGTTCAGATGAAGCTAATGAGGCAATTAAAGAACTCCTAGCAAAGAATGGTTCCCTGTAATAAGAAATAAGGAAACTCAAAAGAGAACATGAAATTCAATGAATCAGGCTATGTAAGATTTTGGAACAAAGGAATAAGGAAAATGAATATTTGGAGGCAAGAAACAATGAAGAACAAAATCAATCCAATCAACATGAAGACCTCATTGATCAAATCACTAGAGCAACTAAAGAAATCATGATTCTCAAAGCATAGAATGAAAGAATAAGAAGTGATCTAAATTATGAAAGGGAAATTAATGAAAGAATAATGAGAGAACTGAGATCTGAAAAGAAAAATCATTGAAAATTTAAAGAATGACCTAAATGCTAAAAAATAAATCAATGAGAGAATGTTGAAATCATAAGAAAACATGAATCAATTGAATCTAGAAAAATGAGTAGAATATTCATTAGCAAAAAGGTAAAGCAGGACTTGGATATAATGAAAAACAAGGTGAATCTTCCAAGCAAGGTGGAAAAAGGAATAAAAAACCCTCATGTAATAATTGTGGGAAAACTGGTCATACATCAAACAAATGCTAGAGCCATGGAAAAGAAAAATTCAATGGAAAATGCTACAACTACAATCAGCATGGTCATAAAGCTAATGAATGCAAGGAGAAACCAAAATTTGAAGGTAAATGTCACAAATGTAGAAAACATGGTCACAAGGCATTTCAATGTAGATCCAAATCATTCAATTTAGCTAAACAACTTGTAAAGGCAATATTTGGATGGGACTATAATACCTAGTGTAGATGTCATTATTATGGAGAATATGGACACACTAGCATAAATTGTGCAAGGCATCACCTAAGAAAGAAGGATACTACTATAAGGTGTTACACATGCATTGAAGTCAGTCATATAGCTAATAATTGCATGAACATAAGCAAAATTGAAGATGAAAAGAAAGCAAGGGTTGACAACATAAGAAAATAAATGAGGCAACAATGGATTCCTAAATCTATTGAGGATACAAGCTCAAATCATGGAAGTGAAGTCACTCAAGAAGTCAGTGACTCCATTCCCTCAAACTAAATTCCTAAGAATGTATTGAAACTTTACTCAGTAAGAAAATCATAAGCAGTTCCAACAAATATGAGGAATGCAAATGATCCAATCAGTATTCCAGATACACAAGGATCATAGAAAGGTTATCTTTTTTTGAGTTGTATTAGACTCCACTGAGGAAAGTTAGTTGAAGACCTTACCAAACAAGGTCATGAATAAGAGAAATTTGGTTCATCTACTGAGTTGATACTCTTGTTGAGTTAGGTCAGTGGATGATAGTCTATCATGCTTTATGTCAGAATGGTACCTAGCATTAATGATGAATTTTTTGGATACAATTGCTCAATTGTGTATTGTCTTTGATGTCACACAAATGTCATATCAGTCATCAGATAGAGTCTACCAAGCTCAGTTGGTCAGCAAAGCAAAGGATAGAGTCTACCGAGCTCAGTTGGTTAGCAAGGTAAAGGATAGAGTCTACCAAGCTTAGAAGGTTAGTTGAGAAAATTTGTAGTGTCTCCTGAGTAGATAGTTGTTACCGAGCTTTCAAGAAATTTAGTTCTTATCAAGCTCACTCGGTCATCAAAGGGAAATATGGAAGAAATAGTTCTTACCGAGCTGTCAAGAATAGTGAAGGAATTTAATTCTTACTGAGTAAACTTGGTAGCCAAAGGATTTTTTAGACGTTGTAATGTTAACTGAGTTAGGATGGTTAACTCAAAAAAATTTTGGAAGTGGTATTTACCGAGCAGGGTTGGCCAGTGAAGGATTTCATTGATTTTTTGAAATAATGTCCATTTTTTTAAAGTAATATTTGTAGCTGACTAATGTATGGTTTATTGGTAAATGTAACATGTGAATGGGCCAACTTGATAATTTGAATGGTATAAATAAGAAGTCAAGTTGCAAATTCTAAGTGTGAGAAAGGGATTTGATGTGATATGAAGACTAATTATTGTGGAAGAAAATTTTGAAGAATGATCAAAGATCATTGAGGAACAACAAAGTTATACTTGATCAAGGAGGATCTAATGATGATGAATAGAGACCTATAATTAGAAAAAATAGTTTCATCTTAATTCAAGTCAATTCATTATTGCTTTCTAACAATTATAACAGTGATTTCAAATCTCTTAACAGAGTTGGTTTAACAACTATTTTGTAAATCCTCTAACAAGGTGATAGTTCAGTTGAATTGTTCTAAAGACCTCTAGCAAGGCCACTCCTAATAGGGTGATTAAATCCTCTAATAGAATCATATCTAATAGTGTGTATTGTACCCTTTAATAGGGTTGGCTCCTAATAGGGCTCACTTCAGAAGAGTGAAAAATTGGTAGCTAGTTACTTGGTGGTTTTTCCCATATTGGGTTTCCATGTTAAATTTGGTGTCTGTTGTGTTCATTTTATTTATCTTTTTCATGCATATGAATAATTATGAATGCTAGATGATCAGTAACTAGTTAATCTACAGATTTATAGCATTCTTACAATTTTTACCGAGTATCAGTAGTAAATAAGTATTAAAGACATCTAAGGGATCCGTGGATTTTTTTTTGTGATAACTGATTCACCACCCCTCCCCTTAGTTACTCCATCTATAATTCCAACAATTGGTATCAGAGCTTTTGATGCTTGCAGGAAAAGATTTCAAGGATCTAAGCCAAAGATTAGGATGTCTTATAAGAGGGAAACTCCAAGACTTAACAGGGACAACTTCTCAGTATAGCAGGGATTGATGAGACTTCATCTGGCTTCTATTGGTAATATAGGGTTGAAGTACCTTGATGAAAAATATGAAGAACCTTCTGGTAAATTATCTATCAATGATATTACTGAAAAGAAGAATCACAACAACATGATGATAGATATAGCATCTGCTCTAAGTTATGAAGAATTTGATGACATCAAGGATTGAAAAATCACCTTTGAAATGTGGAACATGCTGAGAGAGATCTATGGAGTAGATGATAATGTGAGAAGATCGAAAGTATAAAGTTTGAAAGGATAATTTGATCAAATGAGGACGAGAGAGGATGAAAATATTACAAAGATGTTGAAAGAGTTAAAGAAGGTGTTAGTGCAATCAAAGCATCTGGAGGAGATATCAATGAGGAGACAGTTATAAGTAAAGTTCTTAGAACTCTACTTCCCATTTATGCAATCATAGTCTTTGCAATTCAAGAAAGAAGATGTGAGTCAAATCATAAAATAAATTTAGAAGCCATAGTTAGAAAATTGGCTACATTTGAGCTAGACAAATATGATAATTATGTTCCAGCTGCCAGGAATATTGAATCAGCATTCGAAGCCAAGCTTTCACTCAAAGAAAAAGGCAAAAAGTTAAAGGATCCTCAATTAGATAGTGATGAAGAATTAGAATAGAGTTTAGATAGTGATCTTGAACTGGTTAAAGCTCTGGTAGCAAGGAAATATTCAAGAGACAAAGGAAAATACAAAGGTAAGGTTCCTCTAATATGTTTTTCTTGTGAAGAAATTGGACATATTGCTGCTAGGTGCCCAAATAAGATGAACAAGGATGAGAAGAAAGGTCACAAATGCAATGGCAAGAAAGACTTCAAATCATTCAAGAATAAAGGTAAGAAAAAATCTTTCATAGTAAAAGATTCTAATGATTCTGATGATGAAGAAGAAGATGAAATTGTTTACATAGCTATAAAAGATGAATTTGATAATGAAGAAGAAATGGCACTCATTTCTCATGTGAGAAAAAATGATACATGGATCATAGATAGTGGTTGTTCTCATCACATGACTAGTGATAAAACTAAGTTTGAACACTTTGAAGACTATGATGGTGGCTGTGTAAGATTTGGTAACAATGAACCTTGTTGTATAAGAGGAAAAGGAAGAATCTCACTGACCAAGGAACTTGTATGTGATAATGCATATTGGGTAGAAAGACTAAAGCATAATTTCTTGAGTGTGGCACAACTACTCAATAATGGATTCAAAGTGGAACTTATGCATGGAAAAACAAGATTACTGGATGGCAAAGGAAAGTTGATTGGATCAAGCACTCAAACAAAAGGTAACTTATTTTATCTTGAATTTGGTGAACGTTCATATTTTATTGCTCAAGTTGAAGAAAGTTGGTTATGGCATAGGAGGTTATTTCATGTAAACTTTGACAAATTGGTAAAGATAAGTAAATTCAAGAAAGTAAGAGGCATTCCTAACATAAAGAAAGCTGAGGTTGGTCTATACAAGAATTGTCAAATTGGTAAAATGGGAGAAAATAGTTTTAAAACCAAGAACTATGAGTCTGAAGAAATTCTAGAAATTGTGCATACTAATTTCTGTGGACCTATTGGCATTGAAAGTTATACTGGTGAGAAATTTTTCATTCTTTTTGTTGATGATTATTCAAGAATGATGATTGTCATGTACCTAAGAGAAAAATCAGAAGCATTTGAAAAAATTTCAAATGGTATTTGACTAGAGTAGAAAAGGAAATAGATAAAAGACTAAAATGGTTTTAAGGTCTAACAAAGGTGGTGAATTTATTTCACATGAATTCAATAACTTTTGAATTGAAAAGGGAATCAAAAGATAGATTTCAGCACATGGAACTCTAGAACAAAATGGAATAGTAGAAAGAAGGAATAGATCTATCATGGATTGTGCAAGAACCTTAATGATTGGGAAAAGCATTGCTATCAAATACTGGAAGGAAGCTATCAACATTTTAGTTCATATCTTGAACCAAGTACAGCTTAAAAGGGACTCATTCAAGACCCCCTATGAGTTATGGTATGGCTACAAACCCAATATAAGTTACCTCAAAGTATTTGGAAGAAAATGTTACATTCTGAAAGAATCCAAAAAAGGTAAAATTGATGTAAAAGGTGATGAAGAAATATTTTTGGGATACTCTTGCAAAAGCAAAGCATATAGATGTTTCAACTTATCTACTCACAAAGTCATAGAAAGTGCACATGTGAAATTTGATGAGTTTGCAGAAAGAATAGAAGAAGAAATCAAAAGGGAACCTGAAGACTATAGGAGATTTGTTTACATTGAACTTGATACAGTGCCAAGTATACCTATTAATCAAGAATCCTCAACTCTAGAGTCTTGAGTAATCAAGTCATAGAAAGTTCAAACTGAGCTAATGCCTACCAAGCTGCAAGAACCTGAGTCACAAACAAAAGCTACTAAATCAACATCTACCGAGCCTGAGCAACCAGATCCAAAACAAAAAGTTGAGACATACAAGGAAAATAATGGAAGTCATTCAAAAGGAAAGGAGCTTGTGTTAGCCAAGTATGTTAGGAAACATCATGCACTACATTAGATCATTGGAAATAAATCAGAAGGAACAATGACAAGAAGTAAGTTGAAAAGCACTTGTTTACTTGCTAATTTTGAACCTAGAAATGTCAAAGATGCACTAGAAAATGAAAGTTGGATTGAAGCTATGAATAAAGAGATAGAGCCGATAGAGAAAAATAAAATATGGACTCTTCTACATAGACCTAAAGACAAGAATGTGATTGGAACTAAGTGGGTATTTAGAAACAAGATAAATGAAGATGGTAAGGTATCAATGAACAAAGCTAGACTGGTATGCAAAGGATACTCTCAAGAAGGTGTAGACTATGGAGAAACTTTTTCTCTTGTCACAAGATTGGAAGGTGTGAGAACCTTACTTGCATATGCTACATTCAAAGGATTCAAAGTTTATTAGATGGATGCCAAGTCAGCATTTCTCAATAGCATATTGGATGAAGAGGTTTACATTGAACAGCCTGAAGGTTTTGTTGATCCAAACAAGAAGGACATGGTCTGCAAACTGCATAAAGCATTATATGGTCTGAAACAAGCCCCTAGAGCATGGTATGAAAGATTGCATAACTATCTTATTCAGATTGGTTTTCAAAGAACTAATGACAATAGTAGTTTGTACATAAAGGAAGGATCAGATAATGAGATTGTTTTAGTAGAGATATTTGTAGATGATACTTTGTTCACAGGAAATGATGATCTTTGCAAAGAATTTTTAGAACAAATGTACAAGGAATTTGAAATGTAAATGTTTGGTGAAATCAAATTCTTTGTTGGTCTTCAAATTCAACAGAGTAAGAATAGCATCTACATCACTCAAACTAAATACATCAAGGAGATACTGAAAAAGTATGGTATGGAAGACTGCAAACTAGTAGGGACTCCTATGTGTACTAGATTGAAACTTACCAAAGATGATGAATCAAAGGAAGTGGATTAGACATTGTATAGATCTATGATTGGAAAGTTGCAGTATGTAATGCATACAAGACCAAACATTGCCCTTGTAGTAGGAATTGTAGCAATATTCTTAGCAAAACCAAAAGAAAATCACATGATGGCAATCAAAAGGATCATGAGATACTTAAAAGTAACTGAAGATTATGGATTATGGTTTAAACTTGGAGGAAATCTAGAATTAAAAGTGTTCACTAATGCAGATTGGGCAGGGAATGTTGATGATAGAAAGAGCACAAGTGGAGGAGCTATCTTTCTTGGAAAAAGTTTGGTTTCTTGGACAAGCAAAAAGTAGAATTGTACATCCCAATTCACAACAGAGGTTGAATATATTGCAGCAGTAGTAAACTGTTTAAACATTGTGTGGTTCAAATAATTATTGGGAGGTATGAAGCAAGAAATCAAAGAACCTGTTGTTATGTTTTGTGATAAGACAAGTGCAATTAATATCTCCAAGAATCCAGTGATGCATTCAAAAATCAAGCATATTGCCATAAAGTATCACTTTGTTAGAGAATTGGTACAAGAAAAGGAAATTAGATTGGAATATGTCCATACAAAGGAACAAATTGCTAACATATTCACAAAACATTTACCTAAGGATGCATTCTTGTATCTTAGAGGTAAGTTAGGGGTCATTCTCCTATCTGAAGCTCACTAAAATATAGTCTTACTAATGCATCAATAGGAATAGAATTGAGGATCTATCAGTTGATGTAGAAAACCTATGAAGATATTGCATATGAATCAGTACATCAGGTACAATGCTATTTAGTTGATTTATGTTGTCTTTGGCATGTGCTATCAAAGAGGGAGAATATATTGTCATATCTTTCTAAAATTTGCAATATAATAAGAGTTTGTGTAAGAGGGAGAGATTATTATGAAAGATGGAGTTTGCTATGTTTGAAGAAGAAAGTGAAGTATTTTTTCAGTAAAGACTTGTTTTCAAATTCCATTCTACTATGACATGTTGTGTTTCCATCAATGCCAAAGAGGGAGATTGTTGGATATAATTGCTTAATTGTGTATTATCTTTGATGTCACACAAATGTCATATTAGTCATCAGACAGAGTCTACCAAGCTTAGTTGGTTAGTAAAGCAAAGGACAAATTCTACTGAGCTTAATTGGTCAGCAAGGTAAAGGACATAGTCTACCAAGCTCAAAAGGTTAGTAAAAGAAATCTGCAATATCTATCGAGTAGATAGTTGTTACCAAGCTTTCAAGAAATTTAGTTGTTACTGAGCTCACTCGGTCATCAAAGGGAAATATGGAAGAAACAGTTCTTACTAAGCTCTCACAAACAGTGAAGGAATTTAGTTCTTGCCAAGTCAACTCGGTAGTCAAAGGATTTTGCAGATGTTGTAATGTTAACTAAGTTAGGATGGTTAATTTAGGAAATTTCTAGAAGTAGTATTTACCAAGTAGGGTCAACCAATGAAAGATTTCATTGATTTTTTGAAATAACGTCCATTTTTTTAAAGTAATATTTGCAGCCAATTGGTGTATGGTTTATTGGTAAATGTAACATGTGAATGGGCCAACTTGATAATCTAAATGGTATAAATAAAAAGTCAAGTTGTGAATTCTAAGTGTGAGAGATGGATTTGATGTGATATGAAGACTGATTATTGTGGAAGTGAATTTTGAAGAATGATCGAAGATCATTGAGGAACAACAAAGCTATACTTGATCAAGGAGGATCTAATGATGATGAACATAGACCTGTAATTAGATAAACTAGTTGCATCTTAATTCAGGTCAATTCATTGTTGCTTTCTAATAATTATAGCAGTGATTTCAAATCTCTTAATAGAGTTCATTTAACAACCATTTTATAAATCCTCTAACAAAGTGACAGTTTAGTTGAATTGTTCTAAAGACCTCTAGCAAGGGCACTCCTAATAGGGTGATTAAATCCTCTATTAGGGTCACACCTAATAGTGTGTATTGTAATCTTTAACAGGGTTGGCTCCTAATAGGGCTCACTTCAGAAGAGTGAAAAATTGGTAGCTAGTTACTTGGTGGTTTTTTCCATATTGGGTTTCCATGTTAAATCTGGTGTCTCTTGTGTTTATTTTATTTAACTTTTGCATACATATTAATAATTATGAATGCTAGATGATTGGTAGTTAATCTATTGAGTTACAACATTCTTATAATGTTTACTGAGTATTAACAGTAAATAAGTATTAAAGACATCTAAGGGATCTGTGGATTTTTTTTTGTGGTAACTAATTCACCGCCCCCCTCTCAGTTACTCCATTTATAATTCCAACATAATTTTCATCCAAAAGGGCAAAAGTTGACTTCACTTTTTCACTGTGTCTTTAGTATTCTCAGAACAAAGAGATTTATGGGTGCACTCAAGCGATTCCAAGCGATTTTGAGTGAATTTGTAGCTAAGGAATTTGCTTAAAATTTTCTTTGACTTACCAAGTAGTAATGGCATCTAGAAGCACCAGCAAGAGCAAGGAAAAAAGAGGTTTAGAGATATTGTTCAAGGGAGTAGAGTGGAAAGCACCAAATTTCAAGATTGTCCTAGCAGTGAGGAGGCACTCAACCCTAATGGTGCACAATCACAAATTCCACCAAAGGTACTTCTAAATAATGATATTCACACTCATTTTAAGTGTTCAATTCAAGAGATAGGAACCCTAGAAATGGATAGTGCTTTAAAATAAATGTGTGTTGATGGCTCATTGAAACCTGAGCACAAGCACTTAGAAAAAAAGGTTTTACACACATATCACACCTGCCAAGAAGCTTTCAGATAAAATGGATTAGGAATATTCTTAGCTACATGCACAATGGTCAGTTATGGTTGGAACAACCCGTATTGATTACTAAAAAGATGATTCACAAGATTATTGGCCTTCCCATTCTGATCAAAGAAAAATCCACCAAAACCCTAGGTCAGGATGAACTCCAAAAGAAAACCCTAGCTGAGTGGGATGGTAGAGGTTTGAAAATTAGCACCATTACTAATGTGGAGTTGAGGTTCAGAATTCATGTAATTACCCACAAAATTTATAGTTCCAGTCATTTAAATAGTGTGTCATGCGAGGAAGTGGACTTAGCATTCAAAGCCATGAACAAAAACATGGAATTTGACCTGTCAGAGCTACTACTAAAGCAACTAAACAAGAATATAGATAGCATCAGGTCATCAAAGAACAATCCCTACAAATTTGGTTCTTTGTTGACATGTCTTTTCTTTTATGTGAAAAAATTCTTTCCATCCAAGGGTTCTTTTGTGTAGAGAAAGGATGTTCCCATTTTGTATTAGATAAATGAGTTTATTGTAGAAATGGGTGTAAACTTTGATAGTACAATGGACAATTATTTTGAAGACTTCAAAGAAAGAACGAACAACAGGTTCAAGATTCCTCCTAAACTTGTTGAGGATTATAAAGATGATGTATGTTCCATGGTATACTATGATAGAGTATACATTTAGGTAGTCAGGCCCTAAGTTGTATGGGTGAAACCTCTCCCTTATGAGGTCAATATTGATGAAACCAAGGATATCATTGAAGCATTGCTAAATGAGCCTATAGATCCCAAGCAACCAATCTTTGGCACAGATGATGAGGCAAAAGCTAGAATTGAAGTGGAAATCAAGCTACCTCAAGCAATCAACAAAGGCAAGAGGAAGATTGCTAAGATTAAAAATACCATTGGTCCCTTAATGCTTACTGAGGGAAAAGGAGAAGATGAAGAAGAGGATCAAGAAAAAGAAGATGATGAGCAAGAATTAGAAAAGGAGGTAGAGCCAGATAAGAACAAAGGGAGGGTTATCATTACTAAACCTCCAAAGGCCTCCACAGTTGTTTTCACCAAGAGAGGCAAAGGAAAAGATAAAGGTGAAGTAATGTTCAACAAGCCCCAACTTAATTTCTAAGAAAGATTGAAACAGATGGAAGAGGGAGCTAGCATCACAAACTTTAAGGCTTTAAAGTTTGAAACCAAAACTGATGCTAAGAAGATGCAAATTGAGGAGCTAGTACTCACCAAAATGGGAAAGTGGAAGTATTCCCTAGACTAGATTGCTCCTCAGATCTCAAAAGAATTGTTAGTAAGATTGCAGCAAAGATGGGAGTCAATTGCACAAACAACCAAGGACATCTATGAACAATCCTTGAGGAGACTATTACCAAATCTTACTGATATAGAAGTAAAGGCAACCATGAAGAATAATGAAGGTAAAATGATGATCAGATTCCACAAATGTTTGATTTTAATTGAGGACATTGAGAATGTTTTAAGAGATGCAACAAACATGTGGAAAAATATCTATCATCTACATAAGCCTAATGATGATCTAGTTGAGATCAAGGATGATGATGGTGATAGTGATGATGAAGAAGATGATAGCATGTGCTACTATTGATGTTGAAGACTATCAGGCACTAAGGGTTGATGATGAAGAAAAAGAGGAAGAAGCTAAAAAGGAAGACAAGGAGGAAGTGGATGAAGAAGATGATCCAATGAAGATTGCAACAGAAGTCATTGCTTCCCTTCCTCACTCTCTACCTAAGCCGGTAACATCATTAGGGTTGGAGTTAGCTCCAACAGAACTGATTGCATTTGCTTCTACCAACTCACAGCTCCAGGTATCTTTAATGAAAGTATTAGTTACTTCATCTATCAAGCTGCAACCCTCTTCATTAGCACCTGAGAAATCCATCATAGCAATATATACAACTGCTAGTTCCACAATTGCATTAACTTCTTCTGCACCATGCACAGTAAGTCTGCTAGTTCATTCTACAACTTTGTCTACCACAACTCTAACTACACCAATTTTTGTTCTAGTTAGTTCATCAATTTCAAATATATTAGCTTGTACATTACCTATTGGTACATCATTTTTGGGAGGCACATCAATTTTGGATATAGATGGTACTTTTCTTAGTTTTCCTCTAGTTGGACCAATTCAAGTCTTTTCTACTAGTCCAACTACATCAACTATTGTTTCTATCTCTAAATCCAAGGAAGTAAGCACTGAAGTAAAACCAAAGACTCCTCTAAAAATTTTGCTTACTGGTATGACAATTGATGAAGATATAGACTTGGATAAAGAAATTATTATCTCTAAGATAGATTTGGACACTGCCTCAGCCAACAAATTGAGATTGGTCAGTCAGCTTTTAGAGAAAAAGGCAAGGCAGAAGTAGCTAAGAGAAGAGAGAGATAGAGAATTCACAATAATTGAGAATGCAAAAAACATAATTACTGAAGCTATAGGTGTTGATGTTGACCCATCTAAACACATTTTGTTACAATTAGAAGAGGCTGTAAATAAGTTCAATGAGGACACTTCTGGCCAAGAGAAGCTCATTGAAAAGGTCGACAAGAAATTTGACAATAAGGTTCTTAAGCATAATGCTCAGCAAATTCCAATAAAGCAGGTAGAATTATCCACAATTTTGAGCAACCTTGAACAATCCTTTACAAATATTACTTTTTGGAAAACTTTTTGATGCTACCGAGTATACCAAGGATATTAAAGAAAAATTAAATAAGATTGATGTGGAAATGAAGGCTAGTGCTCAAAACTTACAACTTAACCCTAGCTCAAGCTCATCACATCACATGAAGGTGAACTTTTTGTCAAAAATGTAGGCAGAGCTACTCAAAGAGGAAGCCACGATCAGGTCTACACTAATTAACATCCAGAATATGATCCTTCCAATTATGGACCAAATGCAGAAACATATTGCTTATTCAAAAACATTGGTCCAAGACAACAATTTTTCAATAGAAAATCATATGATTGAACTTTTTGAAAAAGTTCAAGTGGCACTCTCCACTTGTAAAATTTTGCAAAATAATTGGGATAAGACATTGGCTCTTATTCTCAAGGTACACTTTGAGTTTCTCTCACATTTTGGTGTCTCTATTTGAATTGATTGTATATACTCTTTGGCATTATTGTCAAAAAGGGGGAGTATGAGATGAATAAGGGAAGAGAACAAGGGGATTAAAGAGACTTGTGGAGAAATAAGAGAGAAAATAAATTGATATATGTACAGATAAAAGCTATGTATATATTATGCCATATATATAGGGGAGATATGTAAGATATGTATATATATAATAGCTTTACAAAGATCTATTTTGAAACAAATCAAAATTAGAATGTTAGTGAACATAAGTTTTGGCTCATACATGTTTTTATCACTAATGCCAAAGGGGGAGATTGTTGGCATTATGTCATATTTTTCATTAGTGACAACTCTTATTCTATTCTGAATGCTTACCGAGCTCATCACTCAATCTATAGTTTATACCAAGCATTGAATGATTACCTTGTAAGTTCAACAATTACATAGTTCACATCAAGTATTTCTAAAGCTATCAAGTTAGTATGTAGTTCAGCAATGTATACCGAGCTTACAGTGCTCACCAAACAAATAATGGTTACCAAGCTTCACAGTATCTACCCGAGCTATTAGTTTGCATGACATGAAGTCAGTTTCTACCAAGCAATGGATGTGTAGTGTTTACTGAGTGACAGCAAGGTAAACAAAGGTTTTAGTATTCACTGAGTGACACTATATCTACCAATTCTCCAATGGTTACTGAGTTCCAAGCTACATTGTGTGATTAGTATGCGCTGTGCTTCTACTTCTAACAAGTGCATGACAATACCGAGTAATGCAGTGGATGTTGAGTATCAAAAGACCACCAAGTTAGCTTGAAGAACCCAAGTTTTCTAGTATTTGGCTGACTCAATAATGTTTTTTTTACTTGTGTTTTAGCTGACCTTGAAATTGTTATTATTGGAATGGTATATATATAGTGTATTGCATCATTTGTAATGTATCCTCAATACTATTATCATGGAATGTTAAGGAATGGACATGTAATGTTTTGAGAAGAATAAATGTGAATCAGTAGTAGAGAAAAGTATTCAGCAAGGTCAACAAGGAGTAGCAAAGACATATGAGTCACAAGAGGTGATCTATACTTCAAGATCTTTTTAGCAATTAAGTTGTTAGTCAAATGTACTATTTCATCCTAATAGGTGATTTAATTTTCCAAATCCTTTAACAGGGTAGACTTAAAAATCTTTGTATAAATCTCCTAACAGAGCACATACTTCATTGTATGTTTGTAAATTCTCTTACAAGGTGGACCTAGTAGTCCTTTGTGCTCCTAACAGGGAAGATCACTAGAAGTGGTCAATGTAAGCTTTAACAGGCCAACTTTTTATTGTAGTAGTGAAATTTTTTTGGTATCATCCCCACCCTAGTTTTACTTTCTATTTGGAAGGTTTTTGGGTCACCAAATACCATCTTCATGTGTTATGTGTGTTTATCTTTTCTCATGTATTAGAAGAATGAATAGTGGATGATTTATATGGTTAAAGTGTTAATTTAATTTAAAAGTTTTGAGGTTACTGATTCACCCCCCCCACCCCCCTCTCACTAACCTAGGTATTCTTGATTATTTCTAACAATCAATTAATGAGCTTAAAGGGCTTTATAATGAATGGTTCATAAGACACAACACTTGGTGAAGGCTTTGAAAATGAGGTTGTGAGCTTTGGGTTTAACCATGGAGGAAACTCCATAGTTAAGTGCACTTAGGCTAGAGTAGTACTAGGGTTGTTGACCTCCTGAGAAGTCTTGATGCTTCACCCCCTGAGAATAACCTAGATCCAATGTGTACTAAGTGTTCTATTTATTCTCATGAGAGATGGATTCATGTTGGATCACTACTCATGAAACATGGGTCAATGAGTTTGACTCAAAAATCACACAGTTAAATCTTGATAGCAATATCATAATTTGACTTGTTGTGGAAATTATCTCCTAGTTATCCATCATAGCTCTTGTTTCTTCTATTATAGACCTATTTATTCTCTCATCTATGCCATTCTTCTTAGGTCTTTAGGAGTTAAAATTTTCCTCTTAATACCATTCACTTTGCAAAATCTGATAAACTCATGCAAGGTAAATCTCTACCTTTAGCACATCTTAAGCACTTGATCTTTAACCCAAATTCATTTTCATCTATATTCTTGAACAGCTTAAACTTCTCAAGTGCTTCAAATGTTTCCATAAGAAGTACTACCCACATCATCCTAGTAAAATCATCAACAAGAATCATAAAGTAACTTTCATCATTCAATCCACATAGCTTTGTAGGACCACTCAAATCTATGTGAACAATCTCCAACTTTTCTATTGCAATGAACTTCTTTCTAGGAAAGGAGATTTTCTTCTACTTAGCCACAACACATTCCTTGCATACAACATTAGTATGTTTTATAATTTTAGGAAAATCACTAGAATAACAAATATACTTCTTTCTATCATAATACTATCAAAATTTATATGAAAAAACCTTTTATGCCATAACCTATTATTATCAACCTTAGCAACCAGGCATGTCATCTCTATAGGATTTAACTAAAAATCATTACCTCTAGATCCTTTTCTAGTGCCAATCATCGTACCATGCTTTCCCTTTATGACACATGTCTTCTTTGTAAACTACATTTGATATCCTTTTTCAACTAACTATCCAACACTTAGAAAACTTTGTTTCAGCCTATCAACAAAATAAACATCATCTATGTTAGTTTTACCACCAAGAGTAATAAATCCTATTCCCTTAATATGACAAGCCACATCATTCCCAACTCTAACAATTCCTCCATCACAACTATTGAACTCACTACAACTACTTATATCACTAGTCATTTATATATGATGTGAAGAACCCTGATCGATGATCCAATTAACTTTCTTCTCAGCTTGTGACACTAGGACTTTTTCCTAACTTCTTTCATGAGACTTTTTTCTTTTGTAAAACCAAATACTAGCTTATCGTCACTGTTTCTTAGAATTCTTCCATCTAGTCCATCATTATCATTTGCATACAAAAATTCTCTAGGCTTCCTAGACTTGAAACTATCGTTTTACTTCTTCACACTTTTAGGACATTTAGAAGCATAATGACCACATTCATCACGAGTCTAACATTTCAAGATTTTATTATCATTTGGTTCTCTTCTCACAAGAAGGGAAATTCCTTCTTCAATCTTTCTATCTTCCTCAGCTCTAGATCTACTGCTACTAGCATGATCATCATGGGTACTTGCACTCCTTGAAAGAGTAAGATGAACACTTAGTGGACTAAAGAGAGTTTCCACTCTAAGAAAATCTTCATCTTGTTTCAAACTTTTTTCTACTACTTCCAATCTTCCAAGAAGAGCCTCCTAGAGAATTTCTCTATACAAGGTATTCCTTGCTCAATCATCTACATTGTCTACTTGAATGGTGGTGTCATAATTTTTAATGTTTTCTATATGATCTCATCTTCTTCTTTAGTTTCTTCACAAGCCTTGATTCCTACAACAATTTTTGATATTGTCTGAATATAGCTTCTTATAGATTTATCTTCCATCAATTTAGCTTCTTGAAATAGACATATTCAATTTTGTAATATAACCCTTTTAGCATGTTTGTCACCTTCAAAAGTAGATTCCAAAACTTTCCAAATCTCACTAGATAACCCTAAATATTTTTCCTAACTATACTCATTTTTAGGAAGAACTAACAAAAGTGCTTCTTTGGCAAGCATGTTACGCATGAAAAAAATCTCTTTCAACTTTGGTAGACTCTTCAATTTTTCTTTCTTCAACTATGGTCTTCCATTCTTTGTGATCAACCAATATCTTGGACCCATACATAGAAAATGTGTCTTCATTTTCTCTTTCCATCCATCATAATTAACTCCATCAAACTTAGGAATTTCTTTTCTAAAATTAACCACCATAGATCTCCTTAAGATGTTAAGCTTTTCCTTTAGGGACTTGATGCTCTGATACCAATTTCTAGAAAGTAAAGTCCACTAAGATAATTGAGAGTGGGGGGGTGAATAGGTAATGTGATCAATAAAAATTTTATTAACCTTATTAATTCTCAAATATGTGATCAATATAAGCATCAACCAATAGACTATACACATACACAATAACACTAGATATATTAACTAGGGATTAGAGGGAAAATCCTAGTGGGGATGATATCCACAAAATGATATACTAATATATAAGTTTCTTGTAGGAGAATGGACTCTATAAGGATTCAATGAAACGCATTCAATGCATATCAGTGCCTATTAGGAGACTTTGAATTCTTGTAAGGAGATTCCACCCATATTAGGATTTTTAGAAGGAAGAAAGACCCACTATCCAATAAAAAATAGGGGTAAGACCACCAAACTCACTATTTAATTGGCTTTTGTATTATTCCTTTTAGAATAATAAAAGATACAACTAATCTCAGCAACTCAAACTCTTGCTCTATTCTCTTACTATGTCCTTTTGGCACCAAACACTTCTCAGATCTCAATACCAAATCTCCAACCTTAGATCACAATAATCCCTTTGATTGCTTACTTGCATGTACCTCACACTTACAATTTGTTTCTATCTCAAAAGCATCTTACTAACTTACACAATTTATCAAAGGGAAAGTAGTCTTCATTTATACCAACTCTTCAATATAATTCATTGATTCGGCCTTGCAGCTTTCCCTATTATAATTACAACAAGACCTCATTAAGATAATACACTACATTACATCTTTTCGTAACTACATAACACTATTTGCTCACAGTCTTCACAAAAATTTCACACGTGAGACTTCAAATTTTGTGCACTTACTGACATCATCATCAAGATGTCTTCTACCTTTTTCTAACTTTGCTCGTCCAGATTCTTTCCCTATTAGGAGATATAATCCAATTACTAGAAACCACTTCTCAAGAACTCTATTTGTAAATTGTCTTTTATAAATCTTGAATAACTACTACTAGTCTTCAACTTTTTGCATGTGGCATTTGCTCCTAGCTATGTCATTCAGAGACTCTATGGAACATGTCCTCAACTATGCTTGACCTCATCCTCAATTGTCCAATCGTACGGTTTCAAACACTATCTTCTACACTATCAATCTTCTAAGTATGTTGATATCAATGACAAACATAGTCATGAATGCAACACATATTCATGTTATTAATCTCTCCAATGCTCCATCAATGCTAGGATACTCCCACATAGGAATACCATCAACATCCATGCTAATAGTAACAAAGTTTCAAAGTGATTACATATTGACTTAAGCTTGATACACACCACACTAATATGCAAAAAAAAACATTAAATGCAAATAAGAACATTTAATTATCAAGCTCCTTCACTATGACACTCTCCACTAAATTACCACCAAATATCCAATGCTTAGATATGTGTAGTAGTATGCAATACACATCTCAAAAATATTTAATAAAACTTTTAATATTTTAATAATTACTTATTTCAAATAATATTAGACCATAACATCTAAATAAAAGAAAGCAAACTCAACATTAAAAAAAGATTAAACCACTACTCATTTAATATCTCAAGTGAAACATCGTAAACTCCATATTATTCTATATGGATGAATACTCAAAACCAAACATAAACATTTTTCCAAAAATCAAGGAAAGAGTTCCTTTATTATTAAAAACTATAAACTAAATACAAGCTCATAATTGAAGTATTTGAAAAAGTAATTATCCCATCTAGATTTCCCAACCTCACAAATATCTAAAATGTGCTAACTGTTTTCTTTTTCTCCATTTTGACACAACTATAATCATCAGACTTGTTTTCCTATCATGATTTAATATTTCAGACTCTATCTCCATGCATAATTTTCTCACTCCAATCACTTTTCTTATCATGGCATTCCAAATAATGACTTTCTCCAATGAAACCCATTCGAATGTGTGAGAAATTGCTCAGCTGTCAAAATCATTTTCTCCCACGATAATGAATTTCCACTTCATTTTCTTAAAGATTTCATTGAAACAAAGTGAAGAATCCAATGAAAATGCCCATCAATTGAAATAAAGCTTATTGGGTGTATCTTTCAAACTCTCTTATTTTAAATTGATAATCATTACATAGGAGACAGAAAGAATTTGCTTTTTAGGGCCCATATTCTATTCTTCCACATCATGCTCTCAATCAGCTAAGAAGAAAATGCTTTCTTTTTCCCTCCTTTATGAAGAAACCAGCACATTCTTTGAAATCTATTGGGGTATGCTGAATCACCCAAGCTGTGATCAAAATAATTATGATGAATCACTTCACCGACTCATCTCGTTACAAATAAAAGTGAAATGTCATTCAAGGGCCACATGCATTGCTTATCTATATTAAAGGACATTTGACAATTTGCCGGCTGGTTTAAGTTTCATTTATAAAGCATGTCTCTAGTCATGTGATGCCATTTGTTCTCCTTAGCAAAACTAATTATGATCTCAATTCATCCATTCATGATTATGGGTTAGATTGGTAGATGTGAAAGTGAAAGTGAGCCACTTTTCCAATGGGTCAAAGCAATTTTTAAATTAAAATACTAAAAATTTGATGGTTGTGTTATAAAAGGGTATTAGTCTTAATTTGTTTTTCTAATAGCTATACACAATGAAAAATTGCATCACCACAAAAATGTACTAGTTGTATTTAATCTTTGCTTTTCAATATTGCTTCCATAATAGATGTTCAATTTAAAATATTTTTCTATTTCTTTTGTTTTTTAATAATGTTTTTACAATAACTTTTTGTAATTGTGGATTACAAATATTGATTTGTGATAGGTTGTACAGGCATCCAAAACAATAAAGACTAAATCTATGAGCTGAGTTTACTTTGAAACACATGGTTTATGCTTTCCACTTGTAATGTTGTACTAGAACATGGCACATTGAATCTCTTAGTCCTCAGACATTCATTTAATTTTTATTTGTTGTAGTATTAACTTTTTTTTGAAATGACATTATTACTTGAGAGCTTTAAGTACTAGAAAGATCTTGCAAAGAATATTGAAAATGTACAAATATATATTAAAAATAAGACCAATATTATGTTTGTGTGTTAAGTTTGTGTTTCATATATAGTGAGGAATTCCACAAATAGAACAATTATTGTATTCAAGATGCCTTTCACTTTTAAACCCTATATTCTCTCTACTTTTATAAAAATGAATATTGATATATTCATTTTCTCCACTTATGTATTTAGATTAGATTGATAGATGTGCAGTGGTATTGGTCCATTTTCACAATATGTTGAATAACCCTTTGATTAAAATATTATGTGTACTTGACAAGGTGTCTCAACCATGATCCATTGGCTTCAATCTTTGTTTTATATAATAAAGGTTCAACCAATAAAGAATATTTTGTGCATAGTAAGTTCATTGATAATGTCCATTAACACCTTCTATCTTCAAAAGTGGGCTATAGATATTGATATAAAATAGGTTTTTGGAATCCAAATCAATAAGGCTAAATCCACAAGTGAGTTTATCAATCAATAATGTCCATTGACAACTTCTATCTTCAAAAGCGGGTTATAGATATCGATATAAAGTAGGCTTTTAGAATCCAAATAAATGAAGGCTAAATCCACAAGTTGAATTTATATCCAAAACCATGGTTAAGTTCAACAATCACAAGATTGAACTAGAATAGGGGACATTGAGTTTCTTAGTCAATAAAGCATTCATTTTATAAATTCTCTATTTTTTGGAATATTGAAGAATCTTTCAAAACTACAATGTTAGTATAAAAAAAAAATTTAATTATTACAAGGAACTTGCAAAGTTTTTTTTTTATAAATATCGATAAGAAATAAGACAATGAGAATGTCTTTTTCTAATAAGTGTGTGTCACCATTTCTAAGGAAAAATAATCCTTATAATAATTATAATATATTCAAAATATATTATCCTTTTCTAAATATGACTATAAATAGTTAGAATTTTAAAGGACATTCATTATGTAAAACCAAGAACTTGATGCATCTATGTATTGCTAAATCCTTATTAAATAATTGATGAATAATGGTGGAATTAGTTCCTTTTTGGGGGCATATTTTTTTTCCCCAGTTGTCCAAAAAGTAAAGCCCTTAAGATTTTATATTGGTCATGATTTCAAGTCTTAACTAGGTGGTTTGTAACAATAACAATAATTAGGAAATCTAGGTGAAGATTTCCCAAAAAATATGGAAAATTTATTGAATTGGATATCCAATTAAAGTTTAATGGACATTGAACTTCAAGGATTTTGGTCAAAGGGCATGTTTTCTCTACTAGGTAGAAGATAATGCATACTTCTTTTGAAAGTTTAAAAACTTGATTGTTGTGTGTGTGTGTGTGTGTGTGTGTGTGTGTGTGTGTGTGTGTGTGTGTGTGAGTGAGAGAGAGAGAGAGAGAGAGAGAGAGAGAGAGAGTTCTTCCTTTGAGTTATTTGTGCCTTGGGCTTGTTCAGGATCCCTTCAAAATATGCTAAAAGCATTGACATGATTCAAAATAATTTTGTATGGTCAGAGGTAGAAGATGGGAAGTACTTTCCTCTAATAAATTGGGACTGAGTGTGCTTCCCTAAGTATTGGGGGGGTCTTGGCCTTAGAAGAATAAGGATTATCAATTACTTTCTCCCAAAAAAGAAAATCTAGAGAGTGTATATTGGTGCATGAGAGAGGAATCATATAAATTTAAATCCAAGTACCTAAACCTAGGGATACACTTCAAAGAATATATATTTTTAGATCACCTTCCTTCAAGATCTACCATTTGGTGAAATATTCTCAAAGATAGAAGCATAGATGCTCTAGGGATTCAACAGAGAATTGGAAATTAAAACATTATTAAGTTTTGGAAAGATGATTGGTTTGCAGGAGGGTGCCTTGAAGAGAACAAGAATCTTGGTCATTAAATTCCTATATACAAGTGTTAAGGGGGAAATATGAATCAAGGAAATAAATCCTAAGTTTGTGACATAACCATACTTACACAACTCAAAGATGGAGTCAAAAAAATTGATCCTTTCAACCCAATTCTAAAGGACTATATCTATAAATATTAGTGTTAGCCAAGTGATAAAGGACAACCAACACAAGATCTAGTGGGTAGAATAAGTGAAAAGATACAAAAGTCCTTGGAAACCCTTATTTATAATAAGAGCTAGGGAAAGATATGTAAATGTAATAAGAAAATTATAAGCTGAAATGACAAAGAAGATAGAAGAAAAGCCTTTTAGATCTAATCTTATGCTTGTTGTACTATTCCAAATTCACAAATAATGTCAAATCCAGACTAAAATTCTACAATCTATAAAACTCATAAATATTTGGCAATCTAGAAATGGTGACTTTCTCTTGCGACGGTGACCTATGAAGCCTCACTTAACAAGGGTGATCTTTGTGGCCTTGCTAAACTATATCCAACCTTGATTCTGATTTTGCAGTTCCAAGAAAGCCAAAAAGGGTATCGAATCTTGCAACCTATTTTCCAATCCAAGATCCAAAACCTTTAATAAAAAAGGTTTTTTGTCATTGATGTGGGTTGGGGGGGTTCCCTTTGTCAAACCCTAGTTTAGGAATTAACCTTGAATTGAAATTATTGAATTTAAAAAATCTAAATTAAATTTACTAATTCACTTGACAATAGTAGGATCTCTTAAATTGAATGTAATAAGCTTTCTTAACTAATTGACTTGGGTCAAGACTAGGAATGAAAGGATATAGAAGATGTAACAAAGGACCATGAATGGATTGAGGGAGATCTTAAATATAAACTCCATCAATTTCTTCAATTCTTGAATCCTTGATTTTCAATGGAGGAACTGCTTGAAGAATGCTTGAAGACCTGAATGGTTAAAAATATGGATGCTTGAGTGCTAGAGAATGTGTGGATGATATTATGAATGTGTGATATCAAAAGGGGAGAAAATGGATGGGTTTATAAAGGGCTCAAAATTGACTTACTCATGTAGGCTGACCCACCAACAAGGGAACACCCTGGAACAATCTAGATACATGACTTGAATAATGCACTCAAAATATGTCCTCAATGGGGATACACCACATCCTTGATTGTCCTAGAAAGGGATCATTCCATCCTTGTCAACTAGGGCCTATAACCCTTAGGATTCCTTTAGGATATAGAAATAGGTCGTATATCCTAGAAATCAGGGGCAAAACTCAAGTTATAGTTGTTACAATGTAGAAAATAAATTTTGAGTGATTGGATGAAGGAGAGGGAGGACCTAGGTGGTTAGATCCCACCTTAATCTTTATTCCATGAAAAGAGGATATTTAAAGAGGATCAATTAGGTCTTATCCTAATTCCACCTATGAGAAAGGAGAATAAAGGAAAATAAATGTAAGGAGATGATGATCTTGTATTAAATAGGTGTTAAGCCATCATTAAATTGGCGTAAGGTGATAAAACTTGTTCCCACTTTTCATCAGGAATGGATCAGATGAAAAATGGGAAAAAAAAATTTAAGTGCCTTCGAGTGAAGCCGGGGCTTTGAAGCCATAAAATCTTTGAAGGAAGCCCACAACTTCACTCAAAGCCCAAGAAGGCCCATGGAAGACAAGGGCTTTGAGAAAATCTTGTGACTTCCATCAAAGCCCCCTCCACATGGCTTCATTCAAAGCCCTTCAAAACCCTAACCACAAACAAAAATGATGATTTTTAAGTCTTTTTACCATTTTGAAATGTCATTACCATGGCATATATTTTGCAGTAGTGGTTGGAGTGAAGTTTGTGACTTTATAGTTACACCATCATTTGGATTAGCATTTTTAACCTTCTTCGAGCATTCAACATATTGGGTATATTAATTTTTGTATTTTTAATGAATTTTTAGTTATTTTTAATGATTGTTTAATTATTTTGATGCATTATTAGTAGTTTATTTTGAATATTTAGGTATTTTTATGAATTTATTTATCTTTTTTATTAGTATTTTGTTATTGTTAGTATACAATAATTAATTTTATGTTTATATGTTGTATTTTAGTTTAAATTTTAGAAAATATTGTTAAAATTATAGCTAATGGAAGAAATATTATATGTTTAGTTTATTTAAAATGCTAGGTAGATAAACAATAAAAAAAAAATATATATGATTAGATTTAGAAAACCAAAGATATGATTCTAGATGTAGAAAACCAAAAATAGGATTCACATGTAGAAAACCAAAAATAGGATTCAATGTAGAAAATTAAAAATATGATCTAAGATGGAGAAAACTAACAATAGGATTAAATGGAGAAAAAAAGAAATGATATAAAACTCTAGATGAATAAAAACTAATTTAAAATTACCTTCAATATCTAGAAAAAACTTTCTCTCATCACTTTCTCTCTTCTCACATTCTCTCTACTCACACTTTCTCTCTCTTCTCAATATCTCTCTCTTCTCACTTTCTCTCTCCTCACACTTTCTTTCTCCTTGAAATATCTCTCTCCCCTCTCACTTCTTTCTCATTTCTTTCTCTCTGATCACTTCCTCTCTCATGCAAGTTCTCTGCTTGCTCACACTCTCTCCCTCTTCTTACTTTCTCTCTCTTCTTAAACTTTCTCTCTCATCACTTTCTCTCTCCTCACACTTTTTATCTCCTTCAACACTCTCTTCACACACTTTTTGTCCCCTTCAACTCTCTCTCCTCACACTTTCTTTGTCCTTGAAAACTCTCTCTCCTTTCTTTCTCTCTCATCACAGTTTCTCTCTCCTTGCACTCTCTCCCTCTTCTTATTTTCTCTCATCACTTTCTCTCTCCTCTTACTTCTCTCTCCTTACTTCCTCTCTCCTCACACTTTCTCCTTTCACTTCTCTCTGCTTTCTCTCTCTCTCATCACTTTCTCTCTCCTCATGTACTTTCTCTCTCCTCACACTCTCTCTCCTCTCACTTCTCTCTCCTAACTTTCTTTCATCACTTTCTCTCTCCTCACACTTTCTATTTCTTCTCACATTCTCTCTCCTCACACTTTCTCTATCTTCTCACATTCTCTCTACTCAAACTTTCTCTCTTCTTACTTTCTCTCTCTTCTCATAGTTTCTCTCTTCTCATTTTCTCTCTCCTCACACTTTCTCTCTCCTTGAAATCTCTCTCCCCTCTCACTTCTTTCTCATTTCTTTATCTCATCACCTTCTCTCACACAAGTTCTCTGTTTGCTCACACTCTCTCCCTCTTCTTACTTTTTCTCTCTTCTTAAACTTTCTCTCTCCTCTCACATTTCTCTCCTTACTTTCTCTCATCACTTTCTCTCTCCTCACACTTTTTGTCCCCTTCAAGTCTCTCTCCTCACACTTTCTCTCTCCTTTTTTGTTCTCTCATCACACTTTCTCTGTCCTTGCACTCTCTCTCTTCTTACTTTCTCTCCTCTCACTTCTCTCTCCTTACTTTCTCTCTCCTTGAACTCTTGCCTTTCACTTCTCTCTCCTTTATTTCTCTCTCATCACTTTCTCTCTCTCCTTAGACTCTCTCCCTCTTCTCACTTTCTCTCTCATCACTTCCTCTCTCTTCTCACTTTCTCTCTCCTCTCACTTCTCTCTCCTTGCTTTCTCTTATCACTTCGTCTCTCCTCATACTTTGTCTCTCTTCTCACATTTTCTCTCCTCACACTTTCTCTCTTCTCACATTCTCTCTACTCAAACTTTCTCTCTTCTCACTTTCTCTTTCCTCACACTTTCTCTCTCTTCTCACTTTCTCTCTCCTCACACTTTCTCTCTCCTTGAAATCTCTCTCTCCCCTCTCACTTCTTTCTCATTTCTTTCTGTCTCATCACTTTCTCTCTCACACAAGTTCTTTGTTTGCTCACACTCTCTTCTTCTTCTTACTTTCTCTCTTCTTTGACTTTCTCTCTCCTCTCACATCTCTCTCCTTACTTTCTCTCTCCTCACACTTTCTATCTCCTTCAACTCTCTCTCCTTGCACTCTCCCTCTTCTTACTTTCTATTCTCTCACTTCTCTCTCCTTACTTTTTGTCTCCTCACACTTTCTCTCTCCTTTCACTTCTCTCTCCTCACACTCTCTCCCTCTTCTTACTTTGTCTCTCATCACTTTCTCTCTCTTCTCACTTTCTCTCTCCTCTAACTTCTCTCTCCTCACTTTCTCTCTCCTCACACTTTCTCTCTTGTTGAACTCTCTCACTTTGTCTCTCCTCACACTCTATCTTTCCTTTCAAATCTCTCTCTCCTCTCTCTTCTCACTTCTCTCTCCTTTCTTTCTCTCTCATCACTTTCTCTCTTCTCACACTTTCTCCCCTCACTCTCTCCCTCTTCTTACTTTCTCTCCTTGAACTCTCTCTCACTTTCTCTCTCTCCTCACAATTTGTCTCTCTCCTTTCTTTCTCTCTCATCACTTCTCTCTCAATTCTTTCTCTCTCTCACTCTCTTCATCTTCTTACTTTCTCTCTCCCTGAACTCTCTCTCTCTCTCTCTCTCTCTCTCTCTCTCTCTCTCTCTCTCTAGTTTATGGTCCATGTGGTATACATGTATTTAGTTTATTGTTAGGCATGTGTACATGATTGGCTCAATTTATGATTAGAAATATATGATATATACATGTTTCTAGTTTATGGTACATGTGATATACATGCATTTAGTTTATGGTTAGATGTACATGATCGATGCAAATGTACATGTACACAAATAAACTCATAAACTTAATATATAATGAACATGTAAGTATTCAATATAAGTCCTAGCAAGTTACACATGAAATGAACATATACATGTATACACTCAATATAAATCCTAGCACTTGTTATGTATAAAATGAACACACATACACATGTTTGGACACATATAATGGACATATACATTTGTATGTATTCAAAATAGATTAAGTTAAATATGAAATATGAAATATCTAAGCAAGTGATCTAGAATTATGAAACTTATTAAATGTAGCAAGTCCTAGAAAAATGAAATATGTAAGCAAGTTCTACAAATATGAAATATGTCAAGTGGTTCCACATGCTCATGGAGAACATTTAATATTCTCTCTTGGTCCTCAGTATCTAATCTCCACTTGTGACATTCACCTTTATGTTTAACTAGATGCAGAGAAATTTATGTAGCAATAACATGGTGACTACATTGAAGCACTTTATTGTTAGGTTGGTAATAAACAAAGTGAATTCCATGTTTTACTAATTTGTGTTGCTTGAGATATGTTCCCTCCAAAACAACTGAGCCTGCAGACCAGCCATTTAAAATTTAATTTAATGTACATATGTATGTAATAAATAAATTTATCATTTAAATATAAACAAACATAATTTAGTTAATTTAGTGCACGTACCTATAGGGAATAACATTCCATCACTTTCTTCAGGTTGAGTTAACTTCATCCTTTATACAACGTAATGCAATAAATAGTAACTCACTCGTACATTTCTAGGCTCAAAAATAATTGCAAAGACTTCGCCTATACATACAATTTAAATATCATACATATATATTTTGAGCTCTAAAATTTATTTGTGACTTATATATATACACATATATGTAAATATATGTATACATGTACATATATGTACATGTATGTAGATATATGTATAGATATACATATATGTAGATATATATATGTGTATATATATGTATATATATACATATATAAATAGATATATATACATATATGTATATACATATATATACATATATATAGATATATACATATATGTATATATACATATATATAGATATATACATATATGTGTATATATACATATATACATATATACATATATATGTATATGGGTAAGTGCACAAAGTTGTGGTGCCAAAAGGGGAGTATAAGTGGACACCTTTTTCTTGAAATCTGCAAATTTTGAACTTCAACAAGAATTTGAAGATAGTTACGCTCAAAATTTTCAGATATGAAAAAAACAAAAGTCATAGTCCTTTGAATCTAGTTTCTAAACTACTAATTTTTTTTCAAAATGGTTTAGTTTTAGGTCCTCAAAAAAGGGGGCCACAAAAAGTGGTACTGTCTATTCCAAAAAAATATAACACAATACAAAGTGTGGCCCCCATAAAATTAACTTTTTTTTTGAAATTATTTAATCGCTCTAGTCAAAAGTTACTTAACACTATGTAGTTTATCCCAAATTTTTCAGGTAATTTTATAATGTGTATTTTTTTTAAAATGAATTTTTTAACTAGACACATCCCAAAAATGTGAAATATCTGTGTGCTCCCCCTAGAAATAATTGAAAACTAATCTAAAATCAAAAAATTTTTTTCTAAGTGTGTAGAATGGAGTCTAGTTTCTAAAAAATTAAGTTATTACAAAATTTGATGAATGAGCTAAAATCTATAGCCCAATTAGTATGTGGTGGTTTTTGACAAAAAATGAACATACATTCAAAAGAAATTATAGATGAAAGGCTTGAAATAGTTCAAATTAAAAATAAATTATATGGTTAGATAGCTAACACAGAGACCTATAATGCTATGTAACCTGATCTTATCAATACCCAACCATGAGAAATCTTGAAGGGGAGCACAGAAGAAAAAAAATCATTTTTTATATGTTTGCAGGAAAATATGTCTCAGGCCTGTTCATCAAATCCAAACCTTTGGGTTGGATCTCCAAGGCAAAACCAAGCCTTAGGATTTGGTTTAATTAAGGTTTAAATAGCGCGTGTGCCCTATAGCATGCACGCACTATAGCACGCACGTGCTATTTAAACCTCAATTCTAAATAGCATGTGCGTGCTATAGTGCACATGCACTATTAAGATCTAAGTTGAAAAAGAGAACTATGTGTGGGGGGGGGATAGGGGAATGGCTATGTGTGTGTGTAAAAGAGATAGAGAGAAAGTAGGGGATATGAGAGGGGAGAGAGTACAGGATGGGAGAGAGAAAGTGAGAAATAGTAGGGGTGGCAAAGAGAGTATAGGATGAGAGAGAGAGAGTAGGGGTGGAAAAGAGAGAGTGCGGGATGGGGGAAAGAGATTTAAAGTAGGGGATGGGAGAGAGAGGAAGTGTGAGAGAGAGTATAGGTTGGGAGAGAGAGATTAAGAGTAGGGGATGGGGGAGAGAGAGAGTAGGCGATGGGAGACGGAGTGGGAGAGGAAGAACTTGAGAGAGAGGAGGATGAGAGTGCATGTGTGTGAAAGAGAGAGAGTATGGAATGGGAGAGGGGGAAGACAAAGTAGCTCAAGAGAGAGTAGGGGATGGAAGAGAGAGTAAGAAATGGGAGAGGGAGTGGGAGAGGGGGAGAGAGGGGGGAATAGAAATGTGTGTAAGAGAGAGAGAGAGAGAGAGAGAAAGAGAGAGAGAGAGAGAGTAGGGGATAGGAGAGAGTGTGAAAATTTAAGAGAGACTAGAGGGTAGTAGAGAGAGAGAGAGTGTGGAGAGGGAGAGAGTGAGACTGAGAGTGAGAGTAGGTAGTGGGAGAGGGAGAGAAAGTGAGAGAAAAAGTAGGGGATGGAAGAGCAAAGAGGGGGGATGGGTGTGTGTGTGTGAAAGAGAGAGAGTCAATAATGAGAGAGGGGAGAGAGTAGGCAATGGTAGAGGGATGGGGGAGAGAGAGAGAGAGAGAGTAGGCAGTGGGAGAGGGAGTGAGAGGGAGAGAGAGGTGGAATGGAAGCATTTAAGAGAGATAGAGTAGGGGATGGGAGAGAGTAGGCAGTGGGACAAGGACTATGAGAAAGAGAGAGGGGGGTAATGGGAATGTGTATTTATTTATAAGAGAGATAGAGTAAAGGATTGGAGAGAGTGTGAGAGTTTGAGAGAAAGTAGTAGGGGATGGGAGAGAGTGTGAAAGTGCGAAAGTAGGGGGTGGCAGAGAGAGAGTACAACAATGGGGGAGAGAAAGTAGGCGGTGGGAGAGGAAAAGAGAGAGGGGGAATGGGAGTGTGTGTGTAAGAGAGACAGAGCAGGGGATTGGAGAGAGTGTGAGAGTATGAGAGTAGGGGGTGGTAGAGAGAGAGAGTATGATGATGGGGGAGAGAAAGTAGGCGATGGGAGAGGGAAAGAGAGAGGGGGGATGGGGATGTATGTGTAAGAGAGAGAGTAGTGGATGGGAGAGAGTGAGAGTGTGAGAGAGTAGGGGATGGGAGAGGAGAGAGAGAGTAGGGGATGGGGGAGAGTGTGAGAGTGTGAGAGAGTAGGGGGTGGGAGACAAGAGAGAGATTAGGGGATGGGGGAGAGAAAGTAGGCGATGGGAGAGAGAGTGGGAGAGGCAGAGAGAGCTTGTACAAGATGGGAGAGAGAGAACTTGAGAGAGAGAGAGATAGTAGGTAGTAGTAGTGTGAGTGTGAGAGAGAGTAGGGGGTGGTAGAGAGAGTACGACGATGGGGGAGAGAAAGTAGGTGGTGGGAGAGGGAGAGAGAGGGGAAATGGGAATGTGTGTAAGAGAGACAAAGTTGGGGATGGGAGAGAAGAGAGAGAGTAGGGGATGGGGGAGAGAAATTAGGTGGTAGGAGAGAGAGAGGGAGAGAGATAGGGGGGATAAGAGTGTGTGTGAGAGATCTAAAGAGCTAGGGATGGGAGAGGAGAGGGGGTGAGAGAGGTAGAGAGAGTAGGTGGTGGGAGAGGGAGAGTGAGAGAGAGTAAAGGATGGGAGAGAGTAGGAAGAGAAAGAGGGAGGGGATGGGAGAGAGAGTAGGGAGGATGGGGAGTGATGTGTTTTGAGATAGTGTGTACGCACTATAGTGCATACACACTATCTCAATTCACCAAAAAATGGTCAAAAACAAACCTTGGGGCCCATTTCATCCATTTTTAACTTTTGGTCTGTTATGCTCTCTATTATTCTGATAGAAAACACGGGTTTCAACATAGCAAACACTATTTCAACACTTTTGGAAGCTAGCAAACACCAAATTCAATCATTGGATACATGATTTGAAGAATTTTTGAATATTCCTTTAATAGAAAAGGTTAGTGCAATCCATTTTAAATATTGTTTGTTGATATATAGATACAAATTTGATTATAATTTGATATATTATGTAATATATAGTGAATTCATTGAAAATTGTATGTTTGAATGAAATGTTATTTCGAAATGGTTAGAAATTTGACAAGTCGTTTGATATATATTGTGTATTCATTCAAATAATTATAATTTTTATATGTAATTGAATAATTTGTAATTTACACATTTTAAGTAATTCGGATGTTTGAATAATTTGACATGTAGAAATCATCATCATGCCAAGGAAGAAACCAAAGATTCAAACAAATGCAGATAGGGAGAGAGATTTGACAATTAAAAGAGATAAAATGAAATTACTACGTGAACAAAGAAAATTGCAAAGCAATGATGAAGAATCAACTTTCGAAGAGGATCAAGAACCAACAATACAAAGAAACAAGGAGGAAGAATTAGAAAGACAAAGAGAACAAATGAGATTGTTACGCTCAAGAAGACAATTGAATTGTGAAGCTACACCATCCTCCAATGTTGGAGTCATATCGTCCACTACACCATCTTTAAATGTTGGAGTCATATCATCCGCTACACCATGTTCCAATTTTGAAGTATCATCCTCTCATATTGAAGAGACACTGATTTATAGATCTAATGATATACAAACTCCAACATGTCATGTTGAAAGCACAACATCAACACATCAAGTAGGTGATATTCCATCTTTTACATCTTATTTCCAAGGCACATCATCTTCAGTTCAAGGTACGCAATACACTCAACCTTATATTGATGTTCAAAATGTTGAGAGAATTGAAGAGATTAGAACACCTTCTAGAACTCGTTTTAGAAAATCAAAATATTTGATTGATATTGATACTAACATTTTGAAATCAATGCCTGACAAGATTAGCAAGTGTACTTGTCAAAGAAAAGTTAATCATATGTGGAGATTATTTTTTGAAGAATTAAATATTATAGGTCAATGCCAATTATTTTTCAAAATGATTAGAAATTTGAAATTTAGGCCTATCATGAAGATTCTTGGGCTAAGAATGATGGATGATTCAAATGAAAGAAATATTGTAAAGAATCTAATGAGTGCTTATGACAAGGTGGGTTCTAAATCATGCACCAAAGATAGTAATATCACAAGAAAAGTACTCACATCAGCAATAGCAAGTCGCCAAATGAAGAAAGCTTGACTCATGAGAAAGACAAGCATAACATTAAAAATTGGTAGAGGTACCTTAAGGAGATCCATGCTAAGGCGTGAGAGATTAGAAGATCTAACAAAAAATGAGTTATGGACATTTAGTGGTAGACTACCACAAAAGGATAAAGAAATTAGTGAAGCCTTGAAATCATTGATTGAAGATTTTTGGAAAAATAACACATGTGTTTCTCCTAATCAAAGAGATGTTGTAAGAAGGAGAATTGGTAGCCGAAATGGCGAGCCACATGCGAAACATTTTTTGGACTCAGCTTAGACACAATTTTTTGCAAAATTTATTGGTATGTATCCTCAAATTCGAATAAGTCAAAGATTTTTTGAGCTGGGTAAACCATTTTATGTGAAAATAAATCACACATGCACAACTTGTTGTTGTAGGATACATATTGAATTTTCTAACCATTTTGATGTTTTTAGGCACATATGCGTAGTTTTGCATTCTCAGTTTGTTTTGCAGGATTGTGACATAAAAGAGCCACCAAGATCTTCAAGGGAATTCATATCCAACATTTTATGTGAAATAGGGGACAACAAACAATTTTACAAGACATCATGCTTGGATGGTACGTGCTTATTTTGTGGTTCTTTGCAACTTTTATCAACTTGTCAACATATGGATAGTACACATGCAATTGGAAATGAAATAGTAGATTATGGAAAATTCAAGATAGTGACATATGCTCTAAAAGATGGGAAACATGGTAAAAGATGTGATCTAGTTATTGAAAAGATTCCAGTGTATGAGTTCATGAAGATTTTTCGTGAAAAGATTATTGACGAGTATGCAAGGCATACCCATAGAGATCGATGGTTGGATTTGCAATTCAAGTTGTGCAAGGATACGTTTCCATTGGATACCATTGTTTTAGTTGTAGATTTTGTAGAGAACTACACACTACAACCACAAAATGAGGTGCAAGAAAAGTATTATACATCTCAATAGGTTTCCATATTTGTTCACATAACATTCATGCATTCACCTACAAGTACAGAGGATGACAAGAAGATTTTGAGGGAGTACCATTTTTACATCAACGATGATCGATCACATTCTACAGAGTTTGTACATGGTTATTTTCAACTATTTTATGGAAATTTGTCTAATAGGGGCATATCATATCATCAACACATTATTTGGTCAAACAATTGTGCATCTCAATTCAAGAATGCATAGATGTTCTATTGGTTGAGCAGGATGCACAGGTTGTGTGGAATTCAATATATGTGGAATTTCACAGAGGTTGGTCATGGTAGGCACATGCATTAAAAGAGCCTTGGCTCATGAAGAACTAAAGTAAAAAGATGGAGCAATATTGATAGATGCAAAATCCATCATCCAATGGTGTAATGCTACAATGGGTCCAGGTAAGGAAGGTGAGTCTATAGTTCATAGATTTTTTTGGTTGATAGATAATACTAACATTGCACCATATCAGGATTGTTGCACACTAACAGGATCTAGTGAGTTACACTCTTTTAGAAGCTCTGATGCAGGTTCATGGAGTATCCACACACGAAAAATGGCATGCTATTGTCCATCATGTGCAGAGGAAAAATGGGATGACTGTGAGTCAACTGAATAGGTGGAAAAATGGGATATATGGGTTTTGGACCCAATTAACACCTATCATCCCCCACAAGCACTAGAAATGGTAGAGATGGATTCATCTATTGACTTTGACCGCTTGTTAGATCTAGTGCAACCTGGTAATGTGTGTGTGTGTGTGTGTGTGTGTTTATATATCTTTGTAATTTCAATATGTAACTTTATAACTTTTACCCAAGTATTTTCTGAATTAATGACTGCATTTTTTACATTTGTCAATGTAGGCCATGTTTTTTTCTGTTATTGCACCTGAAGACAATGAAGAAGGGACAGATTATTATTTGTGTCGTTGTGTTGAAGCCAAACAAAAATTGGATCACTCAGTTATAGAGGGTGAAGGTTTAGAGTACCATGTCAGTGTGGTGGTTGTAACAGGCACATGGCTTAGACGATATCCTATGAAGAATCCTAACTTGTGGTTATTCGAGGATTGGAAAACAGAGAGGAAGATTCTTCATTATTCAAACCTTGTTGTCGCATCAAATGTCCACTTGATAAAATATGGTGGAAAACCACATAATAAGATTCTTTGGAAAGTTCACGAGTCTGACCATGAGGCAATACTTGAGACATTAAAATGTCGAGCAGATCGAGTTGGCTCATTAGATTGAATTAGGAGAGAGAGAGAAAAAGTGATCAATTGGATCCAAATACAATGTTACAACCTCTTCCCCAAGACTATCACATGACTAAGGTGGACCGTATTGTTATGATGTGTAAGTGATGAGATTTAGTTTTGATTTGTTTAGAATCTAGATACATTATTTGAATTTATATTAGATTCTTTAATATGACCCATTTTTTTAATCTTATCTTAGATTTTTTACTGTGCTAATTCTTCATTTGTAGGTCACCAAAGAAGAGGGCTAATAAAGTTGATGCACAAGTGATAAAGGGTGAGATGCCATAATCATCTGTGAAATGGTATTATCAATTCACATCCTCAATAGTTATTAGTGTTCTTTGTTCAAGTACCATTGTATGCTAATCATCTTATGCCTGGAATTGTAGAGGTTAAATTATGTCAATACTAAGGTTTGTAGCATCAATACTAAGGTTTTTAGCATCAATTGGTCACGCTAAGTATAGTAGTTGTATCATGAATCCTTCTGAACCAATATCACTAAGATTCTCAGAAGAAGACTAAACCATATCATCTATCTACTCCCTCTTTGTATAAGAGTTTGTCAAACAATGAGAATGAAACATTGATTATTACTCCCCCCTCAATGTAAATTTCTCATTGATTGCATTTTGTAAAGTTTTAAGTCACTATCAACCTCTATATCATTTTATTCTTCTTATCATCAAATTACACAACAATGAGAATATGAACGATGACTTCTTCACATGAACCTTACAATTATAAATGCTACACCTTAATAAATGTTTGGGCTTGGCCTTTACCATTCAAGCTTATAATACAATACATTGGCTTTGTTTTTATTTGGAAGTATTTATTATGTTTGTTCCAAAATTCATTCTTCATTTGCCAATATGAAAATGTGACTATCATGAAAGGCATAGTCTTATAATTTGTAATTTGTATAATGGTATAAAAGCTTGGTTGTGGGTTTGAATCCATACAACCTATGATGAGTGAATAGTGTCATGCAAAACACCCTTCATTTCTTTTTCTATTTCAAACACATTCAACCATAATTACAACCAAGAGATGAAGTCTTGTAGGCTTATAGGTAAAATTTTGATTGGTAGTGATCTCCTTAACAAGGTCATCACCAACATTGGTGATCTTGCTACGAGGTAGACTAGTATCAGTGTCCAATGCAAAACTCTCCTTCTAGTTGAGAAGCATATTTGACCCATTCTCCTAATTGCTTCCCTCCCCAAATTTTCCATTGCCCTCATGACCCTCCTTCTCATGCATTTATTCTATTTATTCTTCTACCTCCTCCTTCGATTGGCCATTTTGCAACACCATCTGGATGGAACTCTAGCCTTCCTCAAAACCATTATACATGACCTCTCCTTCTTCAAGATATTCTATAAAAAGTTCCTCAACCCTTGAACCTTTCAAAATCCCAATCTCAATGGAAGGCTTCTAGACCAAAGGAACTAGTAGATCCGGTTCTTTAAGAGAAAGAGACAACAAATCCAATTTCCTAGTGACTAGATGGAAAATTGGGGAAATCATTTCAATTAGTTGTAAATTGAAAGGAATTATAAGTAAAATATATCAATATAATAAGTAACTTAGTAATTATATCAATATAATTTAATTAATAAGAAAATGAATTTATTACTCTAACATATAGTACATTATTTTGCACACAAAGGTGTTGAATTTGATGATTAATAGATTTACATACATGTGTAATAAATAATAAGTGTTGTAGCTTTGGGATCAACACTATAAAATGAAGGATGTCATACTACATTCACAGAGGTACCAAAATATTTTATTTGATATGGAGAGAAAAGAAAATGTGTATTCTTCATAACTGCATTTGAGTCTTATGTATTATCATTTTCAGCTATTGACATCAGAGATTCCTTTACATCTTCATCATTGTATTGATCAATGAGTCCTTATTGCACTCACTAGTTCTAAGCCAATGACTAAGGTATGAAAGAGTTTACAATAAAATTTCATTAGTACTGAAATTCAATATAAAATTCATAGGCACAATCGAGTGATAACTTTGATGGTTTTTGTAGGGTCTTATTACTCCTGACCATCAGTGTATCCCTGATGTGTATATATAGAGGAATTATCAGCTAGCTGTAAGAAAATATTAAGTTTTATGTGTAAATATATATATTTTTATATATAAAATAGTTATTTATTCACATATAATTTTGATTGTAACATGTCGAGTTATAGAAGATTCTAGACTAATGGACTAGTGATCATGTTAGGAAGACCTCTTTATATACACCATCTCCCACTTGTTGGCAATTAAAGACAATTAGAGATTTATTTTGTTCCCCTAGTTAGAAAGAGTATATATCTAATGATGTACATTTTACACCTATATGGCATTATTGGGCATATGTTTTGTATAATTTTTTCTATGTATGTCATTTTTTACATATATTTCATGTATGAAATTATTAGACATATGCTTATGGTGTTTCAAATTATTGATAAATGAATTATATGATATTGTTAGACCTTATGGAATCAACTTTGATTTTTTATTATCACATTGGTTTGATGCTTGTATTACTGGATTAGTTGATTAGATGCTAAGATTTGATGATTGTGAATTTTAAGATATAATATTTTGGAAAATCAAGAAATTTCATAATGCATATTACCTTAGACCCATACAAATGTTTTTATATTTAAAGATCAATAGTTATCCATAGCTTACAAAGTTTAGCACCTTTATGTTGGTTGAATTCTTTGTTGAAATTTGTGACTATGGCTACATGAATGGTTTGAACGTATAATTTTATCACATGTTCTAGATGTTTTTGCATGTGAATGGTTTTATGCCACTTTAATTTTATGCCTATAAAACACTATATATAATGATGCTTCTTGTTAGCTTCAATAAGACCCTATCTTGCCCAACATGCTAAAACCTCAATAATGATGTTTTTTTTGTTCATAGTTTGAATACCCATGTTTGTAGAGTTTGATTTTATTAATAGCCCCATGATATATTTTTAAATATTCCACATGTTTGGTTTTATATTCAATCAATCAACATATTTTCCTTTTAATTCTTCCACATTTGGCATATCCATCTAACAATGAACTTATGATACTCCCATCAAGAAGTGCATGATTGCATGGTTTTATGGTGGATGTCCCTTTCTTTTTTAAATTCCAATTTTATTCATGTACATGAGTAAGGGAGATCAATTCCATTTCTTTCAATTGTATTTGAAGGTCATTAAAGTTTTTTCAAACAATGTGATTAAATAAATATTATTCATCATTTACCTCTATCATCAAGGTTGACTCATTCCTCAAAAATTGAAAGCCAAACTTAACATAGAAAATTAAAGCAAGCCTCAACTATATTCTCATTAAACACTTTGAATTCAAATATCTTTGACAGGGCATATCTCGGAGCTCATGCAAGATATGGAAGAGGTTCCAATTCCTACAGGACCGTGTTGCAGAGACCTATAATAACCTCGCTCACTTTTTGGAGATCACATTCTGTTTTCCTTCTACAATGCCATCTCGGGTGATGCTAAAACTTGCAGTGTTGGCCAGTACAAAGTTACCAACTACCAAATCTCTCTCATCTTTCGTCATGGGATCAAATTGCCTGGTCCATTAGCTCTGGGTGGATGGGTGAACCCTATCCCCAACCTTGTCCTATCCCCTTCAATGCTCAAACGCTATCCGACATGCCGAACTGGAATGTCCCTAAGGGTCACTAAATGCCATAGGGCTGCAATCTTTGACGGGGCATATCTTGGAGCTCGTGTGAAGTATGGATGTGATTCTAGCTCCTATAGAACCATGTTGTGGAGACCTACAATATTATCTCTCACTTTTTGGAGATCACACACTATTTTCATTTTATGACACCATCTCGGGTGATGCTGAAACTTGCAGTGTTGGCCAATACAAAGTTTCCAACTACCAAATCTCTCTCATCTTTTGTCGTGGGATCAAACTATCTACTCCATTAGATCTAGGTGGCCATGTAAACCTTATCCCCAACCTCATCTTGTCCCCTTCAGTGCTTGAACGTTCTTAGGCACGTTGAACCAGAATGTCCCTAAGGGTCACTAAATGCCACAGGGCTGCAATCTTTGATGGGGCATATCTCAGAGCTCGTGCAAGATATGGGTGAGATTCTAATTCCTATAGGACCATGTTGCAGAGACCTAAAATAACCTCTCTCACTTTTTGGATATCACATTTCATTTTCATTCTACAATGCCATCTTAGGTGATGCTGCAACTTGCAGTGTTGGCTAGTACAAAGTTGCCAACTGCCAAATCTCTCTCATCTTTTGTCATGGGATCAAACTGTCTACTCCATTAGCTCCGAGTGGCCGAGTAAACCCTATCGCCAACCTCATCCTATCCCCTTCAATGCTTGAACATTATCCGACACGCCGAATCGGAATGTCCCTAAGGGTCTCTAAATGCCATAGGGCTACAATCTTTGATGGGGTATCTCTTGGAGCTCGTGCAAAGTATGGATGCAATTCTAGCTCCTACAGAACTGTGTTGTAGAGACCTACAATAACCTCTCTCACTTTTTTGAGATCACACATTGTTTTCATTTTACGACACCATCTCAGGTGATGCTGAAACTTGCAGTGTTGGCCAATATAAAGTTGCCAACTACCAAATCTCTCTCATCTTTCATCGTGGGATCAAACTATATACTCCATTAGCTTTGAGTAGCTGGGTAAACCCTATCCCCAACCTCATCTTGTCCCCTTTAGTGCTCGAACGTTCTTAGGCACGCTGAACTAGAATGTCCCTAAGGGTCACTAAATGCCATAGGGCTGCAATCTTTGACGGGGCATATCTTGGAGCTCGTGCAAAGTATGTATGCAATTCTATCTCTTACAAAACTGTGTTATAGAGACCTACAATAACCTCTCTCACTTTTAGGAGATTACACACTATTTTCATTTTATGACACCATCTCAGGTGATGCTGAAACTTGCAGTGTTGGCCAGTACAAAGTTGGCAACTACCAAATCTCTCTCATCTTTCGTCGTGGGATCAAACTGTCTACTCCATTAACTCTGAGTGGTTGGGTAAACCCTATCCCCAACCTTGTCTTATCCCCTTTAGTGCTCAAACATTCTCAGGCATGTTGAACCAGAATGTCCCTAAGGGTCACTAAATGCCACAGGGCTACAATCTTTGATGGGGCATATCTCGAAGCTTGTGTGAGATATGGATGAGATTCCAATTCCTACAGGATCGTGTTGTAGAGACCTACAATAAACACTCTGACTTTTTGGAGATCACACACTATTTTCATTTTACGACACCATCTCGGGTGATGCTGAAACTTGCAGTGTTGGCTAGTACAAAGTTGCCAACTACCAAATCTCTCTCATCTTTTATCGTGGGATCAAACTGTCTACTCCATTAGCTTCAAGTGGCTAGGTAAACCCTATCCCCAACCTCATCTTGTCCCCTTCAGTGTTCAAACATTCTCAGGCACGCTAAACCAGAATGTCCCTAAGGGTCACTAAATGCCACAAGGCTGCAATCTTTGACGGGGCATATCTCGGAGCTTAGGTGAGATATGGATGAGATTCCAATTCCTACAGAACCATGTTGTAGAAACCTACAATAACCTCTCTCGCTTTTTGGAGATCACATTCTGTTTTCATTCTACAACACCATCTCGGGTGATGCTGAAACTTGTAGTGTGTGATGGAAGGATCTTAATTATACTGTTGGAAAGAATATCTAGCATGTCATTTTTGGAAAGACAAATCATGGAACTTGGTAAATGTTTCATAAGTTAATGAAATGTGTTACTACCAGATTATGTAAACTTAGGATTATATGATCTCCAAGAGTTTGGTTATGTTCTTTAGTGCACCTTGGACTCAAGGTAGTGTGTAGCTTCTACTCCCTCTTTGTGAGTAATGTTAGTCACTTTGTATATGTAAATTGGTTTTCAATTGGGCATGTTATTTTCAACCTTAATGGTGATGAAGGATTAGCTTGAATCAGGTTGTAACTATCTAGCCACCAGATTTTTTGTGATTCCATCAAATGTGGGTTTTGTTTGTATTTATTTATTTATTTTTATTTGTTGTGCTCTTGACATTTAAGGCTTTGAATTTAAACTTGTGCACTTTGGTTATTGAAATTTTATGTTCTTGAGGTGGCTAGGAAGTATGTTCTATGTTGCTAGTTATGTGTTGTGATGTTCTCTATCAGGTTCAATGTGGAACATTGATAGAATGTATAAGGGAGTAGATTGTGAAGAACATACCATTCTCCTTTTTGTAATACACTATTTATTATGTTTTAATTAAACTCATTTCTAAATCCTATCTTCCACTTGGAGCCATTCCTCTTTTGGCAATCCTTGAGATTGCCAATTCTTATTAATTCGAGTAGAGACAAGATGAACCAGATTAATACAGTGACCTATAGATCGAAGGAGGATGGTTAAGAAATGGTCTACCAAAGATCAGCCAAGGATAGGGATAGCATAGTAAGAAAATGATTATTTATCTGGTGGATATAAGTCTTTTATATAACAAAACATTTATATGCATAGTAAAAGAACTGAATATAGATTTGAGACATATTGATCACCTGCAGTCTGATCATCTTCACAAGTATGCAACTTTTGTTTCACTATTTCATGTGGGTTTATTGAACTTTCTTTATGAGGTCATTTATAGATGGGATGTTCAAAGGTTGAGTTCCTATGGGCTGTCAATACTTCGACTATACTTTAAGTCAACGATTATCAATATGGGAAAAAATGGAACTTGTTGTATTTTGAAGTACTGAGAAGATGGCCTTGCCCTTCCCCAGGAGTTTTAGAAATGGGAGACATTAGGTAAGAGAGTGAAAATGTTACTATCACTTCAACGCACATGACACAATTGGAAATGCAAATTTTGATGGTAATCATTTTGTGATAAGGGAGAAACTAGGGATGATCATTGTTACTATCTCTTTCGTAGTGGATTTTTGTTTTCTCTTGAATTTGGTGGTGGGGGATCAGTGGTAATTCTCCTTGGATATTCCTTCTTATGATGTTAGTGACAAGTGTTGCTCTTTGAAAACACTTGTACAATCTTTTTTAAATTATTAGATAAAAACAGAGAATTATAAGTATTAAACATGATTAGCCTTTAGTTCCTAGAAGATCTTTATTTCCCCATCAATGCATTTAGAAAGTTAAGTTTTAAGAAGATCATAAATAGAAAAAATTAGAGAAGTGATTTAAACATTTATATTGACTGGAAACATGTGAGTCTTGAGTTTTCTCTGCCTTTTAAAGAACGTTCCTTAGCTAGCAGACCTAATTCCACATTCCATAAGAGTGTCATTGCGCTAAAGATTTAGGAAACCAATTGCTCTAAGATAAAGCTTCCCAGTCAATAATAATCTAGCCTATTGAGGTACATAATACTTCTCAATTAAACTTGTGTTAATTCAATATTAATTTTGTAATTAACTACAATTTTAGTATCTGTGTACAGGAGGTAACGGAGAAAACTATTTGAGGTCCAATTTGAAAATATATTTGTAAGGATCTCGACCAAGGTTCACAACTTCAATGATTAATACATTCATTCAGGCTAGAACCTCACTAGAAAAAAATAATATATAAAAAAGGTAGTGAATAACGTCATGTCTAGATCCAAATCAACCAATGAAAGTCAAATCAACATAATGTGGAACAACAATATATGCATTGAGTGGGTTGTCATAAAAAAGCTTCAGAATAAAATTCATGTCTAGAATTAAAAGACCTTAAAGAACATTTATGCTTGTAACACAAATGGCCATTCAAAACTGAATATGATTACAATATGTGAAATATCATTACAAGAACTTGTAATGCTCTTGTGAACATCGTGTTAATTCTTGTAAGAATCCCTAAGATGCTTTTTATACTCAAAATTTTGTTGAAATTGAATTAATTTTTATCCTATCAGTTAATTGGCTTAGGGTGATATATGCTTCTTGGATGGAATAATGAGTTCATGATTAACTCTGTATTAAGATTCATAGCATCTTCTAGTTATTTGCAAAGGAAATTTATAAATTAAGCTAATGTCATATGGCTTGCTTGAGAAAGATGTCCATGTTCTTATTGATGGGTACTAATGACTATCCACATTTAGTTCTTCAATATCCTATTTGACAAGCTTTCCATAGACATTTCTTTGCCATACTAAGTATTTTTGAAAACATATTTGAGTAGAAGCACTACAGTAGATACTAGATGATGTTTTAACAAATAAAGTAATGGGTTAAAGACTATTATTTCCAAGGTATTATGTCATAGTATTTTAATTGTAATGATCTTAGACTAATGATATTCTTGAAGGTAACTTCGACATGCATCAAGAAAGACAACCTACAGCCAAGGCTATATTGTGCCTACAACCAAAGCCATAAATGCTCATAGCCAAAGCCACTAGTGCACATAGCCAAAGCCATGGATGCTTATAGCCAAAGTTACGAGTGTTTGAAGCCAAAGCCATGAGTACATGAAGTCGATGATCACAATTGTTTACAACTATTCACCAAAAACAGCTTCTTTGCAGTTTTTGAGAAATACTAATAAAGAAAAAAATAACATCTACTAGTTGGTAGACATAATGGCAACTCTCTAGAAATTGAATTTAAAATCATACATGCACATATCTAATTTAATGTCATACACAAACATATCTAATTTAACGTCATACATGAACAAACATATAATATAAAATGATAACCAATAATGTCATATACATTAACAAACACATAATATATTATGATAACCAATAATGTCGTATATGAACAAACATATCATATATTAACCAATAATGTCATACATCAAATATAGAATGTCATATGTACATCAAATGTGTATTGAATATGTCTCTTTGATGCTTATATATATATACATGGGGAAGGAAACAAGTCTCTCTCTCTCTATATGTGTGTGTGTGTGCGTGTGTGTGTGTGTGTGTGTGTGTGTCAAATATCTCAACTACATCTTTTCCTTCCCACAAGGAGAAGGAAACAAGTCTCTCAATGTCCTCTACCATCGTGTGGAGGGAGACAGTGGAGATGATGGGGCCCTCCTAACACACTCACTTGACCTCTTGTTGAGGCTCTTTTCCAGGTCCAACTGATACAAAGAAAGTAGATATGAATCAATATTTATTATATGTTGAAATCAAATATATGTACACACGAAATCAATTATTTTCTTACCACTAATAAATAGTCACTCTGTAAGTCCACCTCAAATGCTCGTGGACGATCAGGTGTGACAAGAGCCTACAAAAATTCAATAAATATAATCACTTATAAATAATATTAGAAATTTTTAGATTAACTATTATAAACAACAACTAAAACAAAGAAAATTCTTTCATACCTCTATCAGTGGCTGTGAGCTAGCTATAGCTACAGCCACTCCACTATCAACAGACTGTCGCAAATGAGGAGGTGTGTCCGACATCATGAGCTGCATGTCATACAATACACATTATATCTAACATGAAACATGGAATAAATATAATCAAATGAATTAAATTAACATGAAACAACTGTACCTGTGTGAAGCTCGTATGATGTCTCTGCTCTGCGTTTGTGGTAAAGGTTGAGGGTCCTGTGGAGAACAGATGCACATGCATAATTTTTTTTGTCAATCCTTAATATGATTATGTAATAAATATATGTATTAATTAAAATGATTAAATTGATACATACCTCAGGACTCATCAAAGGGACAAAAAATGGGCCTGGAGGATCGCTGCTAGGCCCAACAACACTTTGACCCTAAATTTTGAACAATGTCAATAAATGCTAATTAATTAATCATTCACTATACATATGAAATGTGATCAAATTAGTAATTTACCTGTGTGTCAATGCCAAATGTCTCGTTCAAGAACTGATCGGTGACAAGCCCATCATCCACACCATCTCTGGCATGAGTGCCAAATGTGCATAGGGATCCGCATGAAGTGCACATGTGACCATGATGCATAGAAGGCTCCCCCTCAACTAATGGGCTCGTGGAATGGATGAGGGTTTGCGTCAAAGCATTAATGATCCCTAGAGTGCTGGCCTCTACATGTTCCTTCACAACTAAAGGAATAATCACATGCTTGTGTTGTGGATGGACCACAGGTGCCCTAACTACATTAGGGTCACGATGTGCTCCTAGCCTCTCAAATGATGACCCCCCACCTCTACCCTGGGAGTCTAACATATCAAAGTAATTGGGGATCTCCCCAAGGACAAACTCACAATATAATTTCTTCAAAAAATACATGGGGACCTCATGATTGTTGCAAGGAGGGGCATCAAAAACCATCAACCATCTATCCCAAAAATTATTTCTAATAGCATCGTGTATGCACCAATGGATGGGGAATCATTTAGTACCCTCTCTAACAGTATTTTTCTCACTGTGTTTTCTAAATAATGCACATATACTTCCTTTTGGTATTTCTTTTTTTTTTAACATCTTCATATGACAATTTATTTGCATAAAATATTTTTTGTTCATCCCTCTTAGCTCGCCAAATATCTAACTGACCACTAACTGAGGCTATCTGAGTGTTAATGGATTCGAGGGATGATGCCAATTGAGCCCTCATTTGATTGGTTTGTTCGAATTCTTTCAACCGAGAAATGAGTCTTTCTAATTCAGTTTTGCCTCTCTCTATTTCATTTATTATATTTTCTTGTGTGCCTGGCGGAGGTCTTGCAATTGGTTCGAGTTGTGGAATTTGTTGTTCTTCTTGATGAGGGTTTTGATTTTGACGTTCTTGAGGGTTTTGTGGATTTTCCGGTTGATTATGGACATTTCCTAATAAAAAATCAATTGAAATCCAAATAAATAAACAAATCTAAATGAAATTTGTAAAAACCCTACAAAACAATATCAAAAACCAATAAAAGAATATAGAAAACATATTAAACAACACAAAGTTAAGTTTATATCACTTACCTCATCATTGTGGGTGTGCTCGTCGTCTTGGATTTCGTTGGTGAGGAGGCATTTTGGCAAATGATGGTGAAATTTTGATGTCAAACCCGCGTACGTGCTATTGGAGAGCCAACAAATAAGATGAAAAAGATGGGCTACGTGTCTGTAGCCCATCATATACCTTTTTTGTCATCAGAATAGCACGTAAGCACTATTGAAAATTAGAAAAAAAAAAACTTGTCATCTTTTTGGCACCACAACTTGGTGCATATACCCATATATATATATACATATATATATATATATATATATATGTATATATATATATATGTATATATATGTGTGTGTATATATATATGTATACATATATACATATATATATATACACACACATATATATACATATATATATACATATATATATATATACATATACATCTATATATGTATATATATATATATATGTATATATATACATATATATTATGTATATATATATGTATATATATATACATAAATATATATACATATACATATATATACATATATAGATATACATATACATATATATATACATACATATATATATATGTATATATGTATATATGTATATATAATATATATATATATATATATATATATATGTTGGAAATCTGATTGAAAAGATCATTGTTGAAGAATGAAGAAGATTGATTGCAAAGAAGGAAGATTGTTGTTAAAAGAATATTTTCAATCATTGTTTTGTCATTGATGTCAAACCTGCTATTTGATGGAATGACAATTGCTTATAAAATCCAAGTACTATCACTTTGTTGATTGATGAAGATGATTTAATCAACAAGATGTAACAAAAGCACCTAAGGGAAAGGTTGAGTTATGGTTTTCTAATGAAGTACGAGGATCAATTAAGACAATGGTTAAATGATATATTGATAATATACATGAATATATAGAGGTTGGCCATTCTTAGAAACATTGGAGGAATAAGTTACAACAAGGTTGACTACAAAGCTTAAACTAAGTTCATTAGTAAGTGTTGAGCAAGTTAGTTCAAACCGAGCAAATTTTCAATTAGTGCTAAGCAAATGAAAAACTAGTGTATGTCAAGTGATACAGAAGGAGTTAAGCATGTTCAAGTGCCAAGAAAAGTAATAGGTGCCGAGCATTAGAAAAACTTAGTGGATGCCAAGTTAATCCATAGTAGGTGCCAAGCATCAGTAAAAGATAGTTGATGTCGAGTAACACAGTATGAGCCAACCACCAAAATTTCAATAGTGTTGATTTGCTGCATTATTGAAAACGTCAAAGATTCACAAAATTTGAGCTGACAAAGTTGTTACCTTAAATTTTTTGAACCAATTAGAGGATAAGGATGATGAGCTTGTGGCACAAAAATTTATGTAAACCATTTTTTAGCAAATTCAAGAAGATTCTTCAAGATGTTTCTAGAAGGAACAAGATGTGGATTAGATTCAATGAATCTTATGTAGTCTTTTCAAAATAAAAGTAAAGGAGGGAAGAATTGAGTGGGAAAAGCATTTCCAGACTTCTATTTAAGGAGTGACAGGACAATAAGAAATAGTTTCTGGTGTGCCAAATAATAAAGTGGTTGAATGGTGTTAAGAAGAAGGCATCTAGGAGAAGACAAAATAGAGCACAGAGACTCTTCTTTGATTAGTGGTCATAGAAAAGATTGCACTAGTATATCGAGCATGAAGACTCAAGGAGACAAAGCTTGAAAGGAGGGCAAGTTGTCAAGAGTTGTAGAGATTGAAAGCCAATCAATGTGAAGAGCTAAATAGAGATCTGAAATCTGCAAGATAAGTTGTGAATTGTAATAAGGTCAAACCCCTTATTGTTACTCTCTAGCCATTGAATCAGTTAGGGTAAAAATTCTATGGACTTAGATTGGCTTAATAGCCATTTGTAAATCCTTTAATAGGGTGACATTCCAATTGAATGTTCAAAGTCCTCTAACTAGGCCCACTTCTAACAGGGTGGTTAAATCCTTTAACTAGGTCACATTTAATAGTGTGTTGTAGCTTTTAATAAAGTAGACCTTTCACAGGACATCACTTCAAAAGAGTGAGAATTGAGTAGCATGTATTGGCAGTTTTTCCCAGATTGGGTTTCCACATAAATCAATATATCATGTGTTGATCTTTTCATGTGTTATGCTTGCATGCTAATTTACAATAATTTGTTGAGTAAGGAATGTTTAAGCTTGGATGAAAGAATAGTTTTAAAGGTTCACTTTATTTGAGGAAAAAAGTTTTAATTGGATATTTGGATCTTGAATAATTTATTAACCCCCCTCATAGTTATTCTAAAGCATTTCTAACAATTGGTATCACACCCATTTGTTGATTTAGTTTGAAGTTAATAAAAGTAGGAAGATCAAGATGTCTAAGAGAGAAGTTTCCAAGCTCAACAAAGATAATTTCATTGCATGGCAGAGTCTGATAAAATTGCACCTTGGATCAATAGCTGATTATGCAAAAACCTCAATTGGAGTAGAACATGTAGATCCATCTAGACCCCTCTCTACAGATGACCTAAACAAAAGGAAGGGGCCTAATTAGGAAATGCTAGATATTTCTTCTACACTTGGTTATGTTGAATTTGATGACATCAAAGGATGTGATATTAATTTCAATATGTGGAAAGCCCTATCAAATATCTATGGAGGAGATCAAAATGTTCAAAGAGAAAAGAGAGAAAGCCTCAGAGGAAAGTTTGATGATGTGAAAATGGAAGAAAGTGAAAATGTTTCTCAATATACCTCTAGAATGAAAGAAGTGGTAAGTGCAATAAGGAGTCTAGGTGGTCATTTGGATGATGACACTATTAATATCAAATATTTAATAACTTTGCTCCCCATTTATGCTATTAGAGTTTCAGTCATCCAAGAGGTAAGGTGTGTACTAGGAAACACTCTAACCTTTGAAGGTATAGTGGGAAGACTTATTGCATTTGAGTTGTCCAACTTTGATAACTATAGACCTAAGAGTCTTGAATCTGCTTTCAAGTCCAACTTGACTTTGAAAGATACTAAGGAGGTGAAATAAAAGAAGAAGAGTAGAAAAGGAAAACATGCATCCAATGATAGCAGCATAGATGAAGAAGATGTGAAACAATTGGAAGCACTACTGGCAAGAAGATTCCATAGAGGCAAAGGTAAATTCAAAGGTAAACTTGATATCATTTGTTTCAATTGCAATGAAGTAGGACATATTGCTGCAAGATGTACATAGAAGAAGAACTACAAAGAAGGAAACAAGTATGAGAACAAAAGAGAAGATGATAGTAGAGATTACAAGGATAAAGGCAAAAGATGCTAAATTGTTGAAGAAGATTCTAATGAGAATGATGATGAAGTAGTCTATGTAGCCATGAAGGATGAATTAGATGAAGATGAAGCAATAGCACTAGTGACTTGTGTGAACAAAAATGACAAGTGAATCATAGACAATAGATGCTCACATCACATGATAGGAGATAAAAAATAATTTTATTACCTTTACCCAATATGATGGAAATAGTGTTAGATTTGGAAATGATGCTCCATGTCAAATCAAAGGAAAAGGTTCAATTAAACTCATAGAGAAAATTTCATGTGATAATGCATACTATGTTGAATGATTGAACTAGAATTTCCTAAGTGTATCACAATTAGGAAATGTAGGTTGCAAAGTAGAATTTGGAAACAAAACTGCCAAAATCTATGATTAAAGATAATAGATTTCCACAATCCATGATAATAAGATTTATGCTTCTAGAAAAGATTGTGTGAGAGTTTTTTTGCATCAACATTTCAGATCATACTCAATGATCCATCATCAGGATGAGAGTGCTAAGAATTATTACATCATTGAGTATGATTTGAAACGTTGATTTAAAAAAACTCTGACACAATCTTACCCAGAAGCATAAATCTTAAAATCTATGATACTGATGGAAATTTGATAGGAAAAGGTGAAAAAACTAGGAGTAATCTATTATACCTAGATATAGAAGATGAAACATGTCTTATTGCTAGACTTGATGATGTTTGGTTGTGGCGTAAAAAGTTGTGTCATGTTAACTTTGACAATCTGATTAGCATCAGCAAAAAGAAGAAAGTTAGAGGTTTGCTCAAGCTGAAGAAGCCTAAAAACACAATTTCTAAACAACGTCAACTAGGGAAAATGACTAAGTCAAGATTCAAAAGAAAAACTTACACTTCCAAAGAAGTACTAGAACTAGTCCATATAGACTTATGTGGCCCAATAGAAGTGCAAAGCTATCTAGGAGATAGTTACATAATGTTATTTGTAGATGACTATTCCAAAATGATGACTACCATATTCTTAAAGAAAAAATATGATGCATTTCAAATGTTTAAGTGGTATTTGGCTAGAGTTGAGAAGGAAATAGGTAAGAGTCTGAAGTGCCTAAGATCAGACAGAGGAGAGAAGTATACATGAAAAGAGTTTGAGATATTATGCAATGATAAAGGTATCAAAAGGAAAACATCAACACTAAGAACTCCCCCACAGAATGCCATTGTGGAAAGAAGGAATAGATCAGTGATAGACTGTGCCAGAACATTGATGATGGACAAAAATGTTGCTTTAAAGTACTAGAGAGAAGCTTTAAATACTGTTGTTTACACCCTAAATAGAGTCCAAGTCAAGAAAGGAACAAATGCAACACCTTTTGAACTATGGTATGGGCATTCACCTAATGTAAAACATTTCAAAGTATTTGGTTGTAAGTGCTATATTCTTAAAGACATTAGAAATGGAAAGTTTGATGCAAAAAGTGATGAAGGCATATTCCTTGGATACTCCACTAGAAGTAAAGTATATAAGTGTTTGAATACTAACACTAACAAGATTGTGGAGAGTGTGAATGCAAATTTTGATGAGCATGCAGAAATCCAAGTTGATGAATCTAAGAAACAAAAAGATTATAGATCCTTTGTATACTTCTGTGAAGGAATGACTATTGAAGATGAAGCAAAATGACTCTGAAGCTAAAGAAATTGTACATTTTGATTCTAAAATTAGTACACATGGAAGTGATGATGAAATAACAGAAGGAGAAGAGCAAAATGACTCTGAAGCTAAAGAATCAAATATGGAAAGAAGGATAGAACCAAGACTAGCCAAGTATGTGAGAAGACATCACCCTGTAGAACAAATCAAAATGAAGAAAATGCACCTTCTGATTCTAAAATTAGTACACATGGAAGCAATGATGAAATACCAAAAGGAGAAGAGAAAAATGACTCTGAAGCTAAAGAATCAAATATTGAAAGAAGAATAGAACCAAGACTAGCCAAGTATGTGAGAAGACATCACCCTGTAGAACAAATCATTGGTGACAAGGATGCAAGACCAATGACAAGAAATAGATTAAGGAATGAATCATGTCTACTGAGTAAGATTGAGCCCTAAATAGTGAAAGATGCATTACAAGATGATAATTGGCATAAAAATATGGGAGAAGAGATAGATCAGATTGAGAAGAACAACACCTTGACCTTAGTTCCTATACCAGCTAATAAAAATATAACTAGCAAAAAATGGGTCTTCAGGAATAAACATGATGAGAATGGTGAGATAAAAAGAAAAAAGGATAGACTAGTTTGCAAAGGCTATGCACAAGAAGAAGGATTGGAATATGGGGAAACATTTGCCCCTATTACAAGAATGGAAGGAGTTAGAACACTACTTGCATATGCTACTTACAAAAATTTCAAACTCTATCAAATGGATGTAAAGTCTACTTTTCTAAATGGTATACTAGAAGCGAAAGTCTACATAGAACAACCAGAGGGATTTGTTGATGAAAACAATAATGATATGATTTGCAAATTGCATAAAGAACTTTATGTTCTAAAACAAGCACCTAGAGAATGATATGAGAGACTGCACAAATATCTTGTGAAGATAGGATTTGAGAGAATAGATGACAACAACAACTCGTATATCAAGGAAGAAAAAAAAAAGACATTCTAATATTTGAAATATTTTTTTATGATATAATATTTGGAGGAAAATATGTCCTATACAAATATTTTGCTGATCAAATGAAACATGAGTTTGAGATGTCAATGTTTGAAGAAATCAAATTCTTTGTTTGATTACAAGTACATTAATTGAAGCATGGCATATTTTTGACCCAATAAAAACAAATCAAGTAGATACTCAAAACATTTGGATTAGAAGACTTAAAACTAGTTAGTACACCAATGATAACAAGACATAAGTTATCCAAGAACGATGAGTCAGCTGAAGTAAATTACACAATGTATAGATCAATGATTGGAAAGATGTAGTATGCTATGCATAGTAGGCTAGACATTGCATTAGCAGTTGGAATAGTGGCAAGATTTTTTGCTAACCCGAGAGAAAATTATTTGATGGTAGTAAAGAGAATACTGAGGTACCTAAAAGGAACTGATCACTTTGGTTTATATTACAAGAGAAGAAAAGTTTGAGTTGAGAACCTACACTAATGCAAATTGGGGAGGTAATATTGATGACAAAAAAAGCACCAGTGGAGGAGCAATTTTCTTAGGAAAAAGATTGATTACTTGGACCAGGAAAAAGAAAAGTTGTACCTCATAGTCCATAGTAGAAGCTGAATATGTTGTAGCTATTGTCAATTGCACCAATATTGTATGGATCAAACATCTGTTCCAAGGTATGAAGGAAGAAGTAACTAAACTTATGATACTCTATTGTGATAATACAAGTGCCATCAAAATATCAAAGAATCCTGTGATGCATGCCAAAACAAAGCATATTGCAATCAAGTATCACTATGTAAGATAAGCAAGTAAGGATGGAATATGTTAGTTCTAATGAATAGATTGATGACATCTTCACAAAAATCACTACCTAAAGATGTTTTTGAGTATCTTAGAGATATGTTAGGGGTGATACCCCTAGCCAAGGCTACTTATGAAACAACAAAGATTCCCTACATCAAATGAGTTGATTTCTGAAATATTACATTGATGTAGAGGATACTTACTTTAGGATTTTTCCTAAAGTAATTAAAGTGTTGAAGAACTTCCAAATTAGTCACAAGCAAGGTGACAGAGGGATAAATTGGAAGTATCTACAAATGCTACACTTGTATGTTAATGATGTTGAAACAATATGTCTTTGGCATTGTTGTCAAAGAGGGATAAGTAACATAAAATTGATCAACAATTGAGGGAGAAGTGACAAGATAGTTGAGGAAGAAGTAGAAAGAAACTAATCAAATCTACAGGATCAAGTGGAAAAAGGGAGAAGAAGCTGATACCAGTATAACAGAAAATGAGCAACGCATGTAGAGGGAGAGATAATGAAAGAAGAAGTCGGGAATAGTACAAGATCAAAGTAAATAGTATTAAGCCATAGAAAAGAGGGAGAAGCAAAATTGAAGTAATCAGTTTGGTTTGCCATTAATTCCAAAGAGGGAGATTGTTGGAAATTTGATTGAAAAGATCATTGTTGAACCTGAAGTAATGCTACATTTGCATGTTAAAGATACTGAAAAATTATGTCTTTGGCATTGTTGTCAAAGAGGGAGAAGTAACATAAAACTGATCAACATTTGAGGGAAAAGTGACAAGAAAGATGAGGAAGAAGTAGCAAGGAACTGATCAAATCTATAGGATCAATTGGACAAAGGGAGAGGAAGCTAATGCCAGTACAATAGAAAATGTGCAATGCATGCAGAGGGAGAGATAATGAAAGAAGAAGTCAAGAATATTACAAGATAAAAGTAAACAATATTAAGCCATAGAAAAGAGGGAGAAGCATAATTAAAGTAATTAGTTTGGTTTTCCATCAATGCCAAAGAGGGAGATTGTTGGAAATCATATTGAAAAGATCATTATTGAAGAATGAAGAAGATTGATTACAAAGAAAGAAGATTGTTGTTAAAAAAAAAAATTCAATCATTGTTTTGTCATTTATGTCAAACCTTCTATTTGTTGAAATGAAAATTTATTATAAGATCCAAGTACTATCACCTAGTTGATTGATGAAAAGGATTTAATCAACAAGATGTAACAAAAACACCTAAGGGAAAGGTTGAGTTATGGTTTTGTAATAAAGTGCAAAGATAAATTAAGACAATGGTTAAATGATGTATTGATAATATACATGAAGATATTGAGGTTGGCCATACTTAGAAATACTAGAGGAATAAGTTACAACAAGGTTGATTGCAAAGCTTAAACTAAGTTCATTAGTAAGTGCCAAGCAAGTTAGTTCAAGCCGAGCAAATTTTTAGTTAGTGTCGAGCAAATGTAAAATCTAGTGTATGCCAAGTGATAGAGAATGAGTCAAGCATATTCAAGTGTTGAGCAAAGTAATAGGTGCTGAGCATTAGAAAAAATTAGTGGATGTTGAGTCAATCCATAGTAGGTGTCGAGCATCAGTAAAATGTAGTTGATGCCGAGTAAAATAGTATGTGTCGAGCACTAGAATTTCAATAGTGCCAAGCTGCTACATTATTGGAAATGTCAAAGATTCACCAAATTTGAGCTGACAAAGTTGTTACTTTAAATTTTGTGAACTAGTTCGAGGATAAGGATGATGAGCTAGTGGCATAGAAATTTATGTAAACCATTTTTGAGAAAATTCAAGAAGATTTTTCAAGATTTTTCTAGAAGAAACAAGATGTGGGTTAGATTCAATGAATCCTACCTAATCCTTTTGAATTGAAAGTAAAGGAGGGAAGAATCAAGTAGGAAAATCATTTCTAGACTTCTATTTAAGGAGTCATAAGCCAAGAAGAAATATTTTCTAGTGTGCCAAATAGCAAAGTGGTTGAAGTTTGTCAAGAAGAAGGCATCTAGGAGAAGACAGAACAAAACATAGAGACTCTACTTGGATTAGTGGCCATAGAAATGATTGCACTGGTACATCAAGTATGAAGACTCAAGGAGAAAAAGCTTGAAAGGAGGGCAAGCTGTCAAGAGCTCTAGAGATTGAAAGCTAGGAAATGTGAAGAGTTGAACAAAGATCTGAAATCTACAAGATAAGTTGTGAATTGTAATCAGGTCAAACCCCTTATTGTTACTCTCTAGCCATTGTATCAATTAGGGTAAAAATCCTATGGACTTAGGTTGGTTTAACATCCATTTGTAAATCCTTTAATAGGGTGACATTCCAAATGAATGTTCAAGGTCCTCTAACTAGGCCCACTTCTAGTAGGGTGGTTAAATCCTTTATCTAGGTCACATTTAATAGTGTGTTGTTGCATTTAATAGGGTAGTCCTTTCACAAGGCATCACTGCAAAAGATTGAGAATTGAGTAGCATGTTACTAGTGTTTTTTTCTAAATTTGGTTTTCACGTAAATCACTGTGTCATGTGTTGTTCTTTTCATGTGTTATGCTTGCATGTTGATTTATAGTAACTTGTTGAGTAAGGAATTTTTAAGCTTGGATGAAAGAACAGTTTTAAAGGTTCACTTTATTTGAGGAAAAAGGTTTTAATTGGACATTTGGACCTTGAATAACTGATTCACAGAAACACCCCCCCCCCCCCACCCCAATTATTCTAAAGCATTTCTAACTATATATATAGTATTTTAAAAAATTTACTTACCAATTCAAACTAGTCCAGATATATGGTTACAATTAGTAGGAATGAAAGGAATGTCATCAAATGTTTCATCTTCATCTCGATTATTTGTATTAGTAACAACAAGTGGCACCAAAGTCCATAAACCTACATTCATTGTAATTCTTAGCAAAGCAATAACAACAAAAACATGAATAGTCTCTCATGTACAATGTCAAATTGCAATGATTGGTACTTGTAACAAAATGTAAGGATCATGTTTTTTTCTATCCACACCTGAAGATGCATATTTAATATATACAAAAACAAATTTGAGACAAAAATATATATTAACATGTCATGTGTGTATAACTTAAATTAGATTTAAGAGAAAATATATATACACAAGCATGCACATTTACTTGATATCTCCCAAAAGACACTTCATGGTACTAGTTGATGCACTCTTTATGATGCACCAACCTCATTTGATGCAAAATGTGTCTTACACCATTCAACAACATCATGTCCATTATTTATATGAACTCCCTTATAATTTGTTTGATACTTTCATAGAGTACATTTGATACAAGTTCCATCACCATCATGTTCACCTTTGCCATGTCCACTTTCAAAGAAACTCCATAGATGTGGTATTTTTTCATCACAATGATATCAACAAAGTGCATAAAATGGTTGATTTGATTTGAATTGTGTCGCA